>CM074181.1:29279613-30724613 GCA_037179385.1 Holothuria scabra
GAGTTTCCAGGTAGCAGAAGTATCATCAGTATATTGTTTAACCCATGTGCTGCACAAATAAAAGAAGTAATGTGTGTGGCACCCAAGCCACCTTGATCTATTGGGCAGATCAAAGTAGTTCTTTTTATTTTATCTGGTTTACCACCCCAGATAAAACGGAACAAACGGGTTTCCACTTCTTTAATGAAATTTCTAGGGGGGTCAGGTAGTACTTGAAATAGGAACACTAATTGTGAGAGGGCAAAAGTCTTAATAATAGTAATTCCACCTATAGGTGTTAAATCCCTCGTTGACCACAGATTTAACTTATTTTTAAGGCGAGAAAGCTTGGGGGTGTAATTCAGATGGAATAAATTATCTCTGTTATTGTCAAAGGTAATACCCAAAACCGTAACAGGGCCAAGAGTCCAAGCAAAATTGAACTCGTCTAGGAAAAGTGGCTTATTACCAGCTAATGGGCCTAAAGGAAAAATACTAGTTTTTTCATAGTTAACTTTTAAACCGGAGGATTCCTCTAGTAAATGAAAGATTTCGGTTACAGCACGTAAGCTATTGTAGGCACCATCGATAAAAATGGTGGTATCATCAGCATATTGGGTTATTCTAATTTCCTTTTCCATAACAGATAATCCTGTTAACAAAGGGGAATCATTAATGCTGATAGCCAAAATTTCGGCACATATTATAAAAATGTAAGGGCTAAGGGGACACCCCTGTCTAACGCCTCTAGATATATGGAAATATGGGGATGAATAGCCATTATTACAAACGCAAGCTGAAGCATTGGAATATAGTGTGCGAAGCCACTGAGTAAAACCTTCCTTAAAACCAAAATAGCTAAGGCATTTAAAAATAAAAGCCCATTCCAGGCGATCAAAGGCTTTTTCAAAATCTACAAATAGTAAAAAACCAGACACGTTAAAGTCCTGGCAGAAATCGAGACAATCAAGTATTAAACGAATATTTTCCCCAATGAATCTGTTTTTAATAAAACCAGTTTGATTTGAGTTAATAATAGACGGGATTACTTTTTTAAGTCCAGTAGCTTAAGCCTTTGCGGCAATTTTGTAATCTACGTTTAATAATGATATAGGTCGGTAGTTCTTGACTAAAGTATGATCTTTCTGTGGCTTCGGAATTAAGGTAATCAACCCCCGCCCCTACTCGTGTGAAAGTTCAATCTTGTCATAAGAGTAATTAAGAGAATTAAGTACATGATTCCCAATCTTATGCCAGAAAGTCTTATAGAACTCAACTGTAAGGCCATCACTCCCTGGACTTTTTCCTTTGCTAGAAGAGTTAAGAGCTTCCCAACATTCTTTAAGAGTAAATTTACCTTCACAACTCTCAGCCTCCTCTTCGGATAAAGGATTGCTACAACATTTATTACCAAATATAGTAGAAGGATTGCACCCTTCACTAGTATACAAAGATCTATAGAAAGTTGCCAAAGTACGAATAATTGCTACACTGTTACAGATATCGGTTCCATCGTCGGACTTAAGTTTGCGAATTACGTTAAAGCTTTTGTTACGACTCTCTAAATTTAGGAAGTACTTTGTGTTTCTCTCTCCTTTCTCGACCCATCGTGCTATTGATCGTATGATTATACCTTGAACCTTATGATCGTAAATACATTGCAATTTCATTCGAGCTTCAGCTAACTTATGGGCATCTTCTGCTAAATTTGATGAATAGTACTTTTGCTCCAAATGTGAAATTTCCTTAATTAAGTTAGTTTCAGTTTTCCTCCTTTCCCTTGCTCTCTTCTTACTATAATCAATCGATGTTTTTCGGATACAATATTTCAAATACTCCCATTGTAAGGGAGGATTCTCGGCAGTATAATTATTTGTTATGTCCGCAATTAAATCAGAAATCAAGGTAATGTACTCTGGGTCAAAGAGTAAAGAGTTATTAAATTTCCAATGACCTGGTCCTCTGTCTTCTTTACAAGTCTTAATATCTAAATGAACCAATGAGTGGTCGGAATTCAGTCCCGGGGTAAAACTAGTTTTTACTACTAAATGGCTTAAATTTCGGGCTATAAGAAAAAAGTCGAGCCTGCAGTGTATACCTGTAGTGATGTTTGAGGACCAAGTAAAATGCTTTTCGTGTGGGTTTCTCTCCCTCCAAATGTCAACTAAATTTAAAGAAGACATGATCTCCATGCATTTATCCCTGCCCTTAAAGTTAGTACGGGGATTACCCCCTGCTTTATCTAAATCAAGATTAAATACAAAATTAAAATCTCCACCTACCACCAAAGAGTCCCATTGAAAATCCTCTAATTTACGATATAATAACTCAAAAAAGCCAGGGTCATCTAAATTCGGTCCATATAGACAAACAAGAGTAAACATCTTTTGCCTAATAGTTACTTGAAGGAGGAGTAAACGTCCATTATGCTTATGCAGATAAGTAAAAACCTGTCTCCTCTTTTTACTCTGTCTAAGACCTCTTGCATTGTATGTACAAAATTTAACTTCCGTCATTTAAACTCAGAGAAAATATACATGATTAAATACACTAGAAACAATCCTAATGAAACAAGACAGAGTCGGGAAACCAGAATAAGTACCATGATACACGGAAACACTACATAACACTGATTTATCGTGAAAAATTGAGGATGGATGATAGGGAAAAAATTAGAAAAAAAAACTTAAGAAGCTAAGAAAACGAGTAGAACTACTCGTTAAGGTCCCAAAAAAGGACACGTCCGAAGTCATGGCCCGTAGACCTGAAATGATAAAGATTTGGGGCTATATAAAACGTGTTCAACAATGTCAACTTTCCATTGCAAATAGCCACCAGTCCGTTTTCATAAAATTTTAAACTTAACATAAAATTGTATAGCCGGTTGGGTTGATCATCAATTTAAGAAAAGCGAAAAATTACCTCCTTGGAAGAATCCAGTGAAATATCCTCAGTGAGACAAACAAGAGATTTTCGATGGTCAATCGGTAACCAAAAGAACTTTCAAAGGTTAAAGGAGAGTGAGAAAAGTAATAATAATAATAATAATAATAATAATAATAATAATAATGATGATAATAATAATAATAATAATAATAATAATAATAATAATAATAATAATAATAATAATAATAATAATAATAATAATAATAATAATAATAATAATAATAATAATAATAATAATAAATAATTTTTTTTTCCTCCTTTTTATTTCAATTCATATACATCAGCATCAGCAATTTCAAGTTTAATTTGGTAAATTTACAATTGATGTTTCCATGAGTAATTTACAGATATATACAATTTACTTAGCAGATATAAAGTTATATGAACACATAAGAACAGTTTCATTGGTCAATAACATAATGGTTACAACCGAGCGTCAATGAAATCGCAGAAAGTGTCATATAGATCGTGATAGTTAATTTGTCTTGTAGAACGTACTGGTCTTCTAGAAGAAATAAATTTTTCTATATTAATTGCAAACTTAAACTTGAACATAAATTCTTGAATGGAAAGTTGTGACTTCTTGCATCTATTTTGGTAAATGTAGTTTTTCATATGAAGAATAAGAAAATTGAAGGGATGTTTTTTCCCTTGACTAAAACCGAAAAAAATGTCTTGCTTGGAAAAGAAAAACTGTTTTTTCAAAAACGTATTCTCTACATTTAAAATAAAATTTGATACCATGCTACAATCCCAAAATAAATGTTCTAGTGTTTCGGTTTCAGTGTGGCAGAAGGAACATAAATCACTCTCCTCTTTCCCCATGGCAAATAACAACTTATTAGTACCAATAATTCTGTGGATAAACCTAAACTGTAAATAATGTAATTTTGTTTCATTTGTATTCAAATGTGGCATATCAAAGATATTCTGCCAATCTAATACCGTAAAATGAGCAAAATCCTTGCTCCATTTATTTAAGGCTGTTGGGGGTCGATAATCCTTTTAATAAGATGGCTGTATGTAAACTGAGATGTAGAAGGTGAATTCATAAACTTATTGAACCAACAGCTGTCATTTTCAAGAGTATCCCTCTCCCCACCCTCTGGTCTCCAGCTGCGTGGGATTGAATTAATGATACCAAAATATAACAAAAAGGGGAAACTAACAATGTGGTAACGGTTCATAAATTCACGATAAGTCAATGGTATACCACTCTCGTCAAAAATGTCTTTTACATATAATACATTTTTTTTAAATAAATCATGATACATAAAGGTTTGGTTACCTATACGTATAAAGGAATTATTCCATATAATTTCACTATGGAAATTCTCCGTCGGACAACGATATGACAATTCACACCACGCCTTAATAACTTCTTGAATAAATACGTTCTTAGTATCTGGGGTATCTTCATATTTACAATTGCAACGAAAGAAAAAAGTCTTTCCCGCAGATCTCAAAGAAATATCAAAGAAAACTTTCCAAGGAGAATCATCCGTACTACAATATCTTTTTACCCAACTACACTTTAAACTTTTAATGAAAGTTGGAATATGTGTAACCTTAAGTCCCCCGTCTCTTATCGAGCTAACCATTACAGTACGTTTAACTTTATCTGGGTTTCCGCCCCATATAAAATCAAAAATAATACTTTCTAATTCTTGAATAAACTTTTTAGGAGGGCTCGGTAGAATAAGAAATAAAAAACAAGCTGAGATAAAGCGAAACTTTTAATAATTACATTTCTACCTATTGGGGTTAAATCCCTAGAAGCCCAAAGCCTTAAATTTTCTTTTAGTCTTGAGAGCTTTGGAAGGTAGTTCAGACGGAAAAGATCAAATCTGTTCGAAGTGAAGGTAATGCCGAGCATCTGTAAAGGTCCAGAGGTAACATTAATGCCATAACCAATAGCGAAATGAGGTAATTGAGATACAAAAGGTCCTAAAGGAAATAAACTACATTTTTGAAGGTTAATAGTTAGTCCAGAAGAACTCTTATAAAGACTTAAAATACGAAGAACCTCTGCAAGCGATTGCTCTGAGCCATCAAGAAAGAAGTTGGTGTCGTCGGCATATTGTAGTAACTTTACTTCATTATTATTAATTGATATCCCTTTTATCAAATCATTTTGCAACACTTTCAATGCTAAGGTTTCTGCAGCTAATAAAAATAAATATGGGCTTAAGGGGCATCCCTGTCTTACACCCCGCTGTAATGGAAAACGATCCGACAAATAACCATTATTTAGAATACATGCACTACTTCCCATATAAAATACCTTTACCCAATTTTGGATGCTCTCACCGAACTGGAAGTGACACAGGCATTTATGAATATAGTTCCACTCAAGCTTATCAAACGCTTTCTCGAAGTCAATTGCAAAAATAAAACCGGGAAGCTTTTTATCAGAGGCATAGTCAATTAAATCAAGAACGTACCTAATGTTTTCACCTATGAAACGATTTTTAAGAAATCCAGTTTGTTGCCGACCAATACAGTTCTGCAGGATAGGTTTTAAGCGTGAAGCAATAGCCTTTGAACCAATCTTGTAATCAGTATTTAGCAATGTAATGGGTCTGTAATTGGAGATAAAGTTATGATCTTTGTTCGGTTTTCGAATTAGAGTTATGATCCCTCTGCTTTGCTCAGAAGTCAAATGCCCACATAAATAACCATAATTCAATGAGTCTACAACTAGCTTTCCTATTACTGGCCAAAACACTTTATAAAAATTGACAGTAAGCCCATCGCTTCCAGGGGACTTATCATTTTTCATGGAAGACAATGATTGAAAGCATTCGTTAACTGTAAGCTCCCCCTCACAGACAAGCAAATCTTCATTTTCAAAGCAATTTTCTGTGAGATTCTGAAAAAATCTCTCTGGGGAACATGATTTAGAAGTATAAAGGGATTTGTAATAATTAGTAATATGATCAAGTATTTCCTTCTCCCCAGTCAATGTACAACCTTGATCATTAGTAAGTTTGGAAATAGAATTAATTACTCTGTTTCTCTTTTCTAGGTTCAGAAAATACTTAGAATTTTTCTCCCCTTCCTCTACCCATCTAGCCCTTGACCTGATAATTGTTCCCTGAAGTTTATAATCATAGTACTGCATTAATTCATTCTGGGCTTCTTTTAGTCGTGAACGTAGCTCAGATGAATCACTTATGTATAATTGCTGTTCAAGGGATGCAATCATAAAAGTAAGCTGAGTTTCTTTTTCACGACGCTCGTGAGCCTTATGACGTGAATAATCCATACTAAACGCACGAATTTTGTATTTTAAATATTCCCACCTAGAGGCAGGGTTGCTAAAATTGTTATTGGAAAGTTCATTATTAATTAATTCATTTACCATATCGATGTAAGTCGAATCATACAAAAGTGAATTATTCAGCTTCCAAAAACCCCTTCCTCTGCTATTTTCACCAACAGAGAAAGACAACAATACAAAAGAATGGTCTGATTGCAAACCAGGAGCGATGTCCGAGTTTGTAACAAAAGGTTGGAGGTACCTCGAAATAAAAAAGTAGTCTAACCGGCAATGAATGCCCGGCGTAACAAGAGAACTCCAGGTGAAATTTTTCACCCAAGGATTCCTCTCCCTCCAAATATCAACAAGGTCATTAGTACCCAATAATTCAAGACATTTCTCTCGTGCCTTGAAGTTGGTGCGACGATTTCCTCCCATTTTGTCAAGGTCTAAATTAATCACCAAATTAAAATCCCCTGCAATAACCATAGTGTCACCCTTAAAGTTATTGAGTCGAGTTTTGATATCACTAAAAAAACGAGGGTCATCAATATTTGGAGCATAAATTCCTGCAATAGTAATGATAGAATCATTGACTTTAATATCAAAAAGTATAAACCTGCCAAATGGGCTTATATCAGTTTTTATGATTTCGCAATCTAAAGACGGTTTGATTAGAACACAGACCCCTCGACTAGTATTCGAGCCGTGAGAAAACAGGATATTACCACCCCACTCATGTTTCCAATAACTTTCGTCCTCAATACAACAATGAGACTCTTGAATGATTGAAATATCAGGACTACGTCTGTGTATGTAAGCAAATAGTTTTCTCCGCTTTCTTGCTTGCCTCAGCCCTCTTGCATTATAAGAGAGAAACTTTAAAGTGGATGCCATAAGTGGATAACATTGAAGTTGGATTTGGGATGAGGCAAATAAAAAATAAAGTGGAAACTATCACATAAGATCCAATTACATATGATGCAAAGTAATATGACGAGAAAGATACAAATATAGGAGGTTTAGAAAAAGAAAGAAAAAACAAACTGTCCAATCCATGCAGGTAACCACATGATCCAAAACATGGACCAAGTTGAGAATGCGTCTGCACGAAAAAATAAGACATCGGAAGAGGATCCTACCTCTGAGGCAATTACAATAAAAGTTTGAGCAAACTTAACAGTACTCCTTTCATAAGTTAACACAGTTAATTAAGTTACCTTTGTCCTTCAGAAAAAACATAGGGCTTTCCATTTCCTTGTCGCCAAACGCCACCTGAAAATCTTAATCGAACCCCCTGCTGGTAAAGATCAGATACTTCCTTCGAGTGACGGCGTTTTTCAGCTAGATCAAGTTTAGTAAGATCATCAACTACGTAGTATCTCTCATCTCTTAGAGCCTGTCTGGCATTTTTCAGGACCGATAATTTGTCTTGGAAGTAAGATAGCCTTACCAAAATATGTCGAGGCTTGCCATTAACTGACCTTCCATCCCGGTGAGCCCTCTCTAACCTGCATCCGGGGATACCTATCTTCGAAATAACTTCCTCTGAGATTTTTAGACAATTCTCTTCACTCGAGGTAGGGAATCCAATGATACGAATATTATTTCTCCTTGAGAAACGTTCATGCTTGTTGTGGAGAGAGGCCTGCTCGTCACGTGACTTCTCTAGGTCATCTATCCTGGCTTCAAGTGACTGACACTTCCCCTTTAAGACCTCGTTCTCGGCCTTAACTGCATCAATGAGCTTCTTATGCTCTTTGATAGATTTTCCAAAGTCCGTTCTAATTTTTTTCAGCTCCTTGGTGATGTTAGCGATAGCAGAATCCAAAGCCTTCGTAAAATGACTGAATGTATCGTCATTGTCACTAGCCACGTCAGCATACTCTTCCTCCATTGGTGGTATTAGGGGGGTAGTTCCGCTACTGTGTAGGCTACCTGTTAGGCTATCAAGAGTAGCTTGTCGAGTCCGTTGCATCCTTTTCTTCTTTCCAACACTACCTTTTGGTCTGCCTCTTTTTCTCTGTTGTGACATCAATCGGGTGCAAAGACGTTGAATAAGCGTGTATGAAAATAGAAATGTCTTCAAATAATGGAAATACCGTTCAAAAAGGATGAAATTATCTAGAGCCCCGAGGCAAGTGGGTGTAGTTACAGTAACATCCTCGTCCCAACCTATCGTATAATAATAAATAATAATAATAATAATAATAATAATAATAATAATAATAATAATAATAATAATAATAATAATAATAATAATAATTATAATAATAATAATAATAATAATAATAATAATAATAATAATAATAATAATAATAATAATAATAATAATAATAATAATAATAATAATAATAATAATAATAATAATAATAATAATAATAATAATAATAATAATAATAATAATAATAATAATAATAATAATAATAATAATAATAATAATAATAATAATAATAATAATAATAATAATAATAATAATAATAATAATAATAATAATGATAATGATAATGATAATGATAATGATAATGATAATGATAATGATAATGATAATGATAATGATAATGATAATGATAATGATAATGATAATGATAATGATAATGATAATGATAATGATAATGATAATGATAATGATAATGATAATGATAATGATAATGATAATGATAATGATAATGATAATGATAATGATAATGATAATGATAATGATAATAATAATAATAATAATAATAATAATAATAATAATAATAATAATAATAATAATAATAATAATAATAATAATAATAAACACAAACAAAGCAAAAAATCGTCAAATGCCGGTGTCACCAGACGGTGCGCGAAGGACACGTTCCCGTATGGTGAGATCACACGCAGTCGGGAAAGTACCTCATTTTCGTCTGGATATGCTCGATAAATGTGATTCGCCTTTTTGATTTCTAAAGTCCTCTCTACAATCTAGCAAAAGGCCGTTCGACAAAACCAAACTTAAAACTGCTTCCCGAAGAACCTATTACGTACGCTGAAAGACTTTGATTTCCTTGATGGTTTATTTAAAAGGAGGAGAAGTCTGGTTAGAGGTTCTTACACTTCTCAATTTCAATAAAAAAGAACACAGAAGAGAAAATATTTCTTTCGAAAACTATTAGGTATAGACGAATCCGACAGTCAGGTCATGGTGAGAAATTGCCCGGGTCCAGAAAGGCCTTAACTGGCAATGATTTTGATCTGTACCAATGCCACAGATGACCGCAAACAATCTCAAACCCCATAATAAGCAGACTTCAGGCTTTATATTAAATACACCTATCCATGGAAAAGTTAGGTAGACGAAAGATTTAAGAAGCCTAGAAATGACCGACAAATGCCTGGGACACTTGGTTTCCGGGTTCGTGTATAACCCGTCGCCATTTTGGGAGCTTCAGACTACAGCCTCATGCCGGGGACCTTGGAACCATGTCGCGTCAACGTTGAAATCAGACAGCTTTATCCTAACCATCATTCCGAAGCTACAATACCAGAGCCCTATGGGAAAGAACATCTTCATGACCCCCCTCCCATGTATGTAGCTCTCACTCGTGTAATAATATTACAAGCAATTTTCTTAATTTGCCTTCTCCAAAAAGTTTTCATAATTCTACCCGAACTTCTAAACTAGCCTAGACCCCAAATCATATCTTTAACTGACCCAACCTCAGCTTAATGGAAACCAGACCCGATCCCTTTTAAAAGTTAAACTGACCATTATATTGAAAGGTGAGTTCGTGGCTCCTGTAGGTACATATTAAAGTTTGGAACGTCGCCGGTCTGCTCAGCAGTGAAACCGTTGAAAGATTCATGATCCCCATATTCGGCATTGTGACACACAGTCCTCCGGCCATGTCTACCCTTATCCAGCCAAGTTTGAAATGCTTCTATAATATTGACACATACAGTTGCATTAAGTTTATGTAGCCAACAACAAAACATCGTCTTGCGACAGTTTTAATTGTTGCCCAACAAACGTATGTGAAACGAGAAGCAACACATATAGAAGTGACTAGTGCTACAAACATACCACGCAAAAATTATGCGCTTGCTATACGACTGTATTTTGGGTAGTTCCATACGGAACCGAGGCTTGGTGCGCGTATGAGAAACATGCACGAGGGGTAAATAGGTCAAATTCAGTTGACGCGTCAGTTGTTCTGTAGGACGCTGCTCCGTGCACAACATTGCTTTGGTCCGCGACCTAGCGTCTGCGTGTGTGTGTTTGTCCTCCAAAAAGATGGTTGCGTTGGCTGAATTTTGAACGCTTTCCCCCTATTGCGCCATTCCCCATCACGTATATGTATTGAGAACAAAAGTTGTACGTAATATGTTAAGCCAAAATGCGCGCCGTAATTCAAGCGCTGTACAATGCAGTGATGACATACATTAGAGTCAAGCTCGGCACGTATACTCATTACATCAAGCGTCGTGGCCCGTCCTTTGGTATGTTTATTTGCAGTGTTAAGTAATGTGTACGCGTTGAGATGAGGTGTATCATTTTGCTTCCAGACCTGTTTGTGATGCTCTGTCTGTAATACGGTGACGACGGTAGATTCCGACTAAGAGGCGAAATTCGCGTGTGGTTGAACATGGAGCTTTATGAAGTGAAACGGACGGCATTTAGAGGGTCGACCTTCCGGTCAAAGTTCAATGGAGCGCTTCCCATTCTCTCAATGAAAGATTAATATATGACCGCTAACTTCTCGACCCGTAAATCCCTACCTCCAAATGGTCCCATTAAACCCTTTTTCTACTGCTGATGCTTTCTATGTAGTACACTTTTATTAACATTATGCAGGGTTACATAAGATGCCATATCCCTTTTTAAGATATCAAGGAGTGGCCTTAACTCTTTCAGTTATGCATATTTGTGATTGAAATAAAACTGCCGAATTAACCATTTTTAGTGGTTTGTTACATGCAATAGTTTAAAAGTCAGGCATTTTAACTAGCTAACAAAGTTTCGTTGGTCACAACTTGAAAATTTCCGTCGATACAACAGCAAGGAACGAGCCCATCATATCTTGAAATAATGCGTAATTCAGTGACAGCATTTGATCGTGGAGGGCTTCGTTAAAGTGCTTGTTGGAAGCACCAAAGTGCACGTTTGGAAGATTATCTCGACACTGTCTTAGTGAAAAAAAAAACATTTCAACTTTTCGACAAAACTCCTGCTCAGCTCGACGTCCTTTCGGCAAACGTCTGCCTCGTCGGTGTTTCAGGTAGCAGCCCACGTCGGGAGCGTGACTCGGCTTCCAAATTATAAACATATCCCGGGCGTAAAGGGATGCTAGCCACAGAACCCCCATTTCCCTCCCCCGCACATTTCAGTTCCATGTCGCTCAACTGTAATCTATAGTACTAAATACAAATAAACTCCGACAAATTTTGAACTCTGTGGTATTTATAGATCCAGTCAGTTAGACACTAGACTCCGAAAAGGTGGCTCTCTACAGAGAACTCAGAATGAAATTAGGCTACTTCGACAGTTGGACTAAAACCCTACAGGAAACTTGGCAAAGAGTTTGTAACGTTTGTTTCTTAAGGATATTAATGTTTCTCATTCGAGTTTTAGGGACCCACTTTTTCATTTCATCTACCGTCTCCAGATTTTATTGATTTCGTTGCCTTCCCACTCTCCGATACTAACTTCCGCTTTACTTTGTTATTTAACCTACTGTGCATTTCGAGTCAGTTCACTAGACGCTACCGTATTGCATACCCCCGACATGATCAGATCGTGATGCCTCACCCCTAGGCGTTTTGTTTTCCTTTGCAATTATCCGTAATTTTTAAATGGGTGATTCCCCATTTTTAGATGAAACTACGCTAGAAAATTGCATTATCTATGGTACGAACTGGGTGGTCACGCGGAAAGGTTCGGTTTAAAGAAGCACGCCCTCATTCAAAATGTTCCCCTTCAAAAATATGAACTAGACTCAGCTAGGATACAATGCGACACTTTTTTTTTATTTAAATATGTTACAGAATATTTCGAGGAATTTTTATCAATCGGACATGAAAGCAGACTTGACAAAGTATGACATAAAGTATTTCTGGCTCAAAATATGGGGTCAAATGGAGCATTCATAAATAAAAATAGACTAAGAAGTCAACGGCCGATTATCAGTCTCTGGGTGTCGGATCAATCCGTGCTATAGGATTTAAGCGTCATTAGCAAACAATGTTGAGTAACAGCTATTCTAAATTGAAATTTCCATGGAAGGCAAATTACTTGTCAGCCTGGCAGCTTAGAGTAATCTGACGAAAATGTGTACACAGTTGTATGCAGCGAACCATTAGTTATTGCACCATTGACCAATACACTTGAAATCGATTAAGTCGTGTGCCCATAAAGTTTCCCCGTTGGAAGAAATTGTTATATGTAAAAGTCAAACGTAACTAAAGCAAGACCTCTTCAGCACTCGACCAGTACCGGATAATAATTGTCCTTTTGTGAAGACCTGTGGTCTTGATACCAAGAAAATAAATAATAATAATAAACACAAACAAAGCAAAAAATCGTCAAATGCCGGTGTCACCAGACGGTGCGCGAAGGACACGTTCCCGTATGGTGATATCACACGCAGTCGGGAAAGTACCTCATTTTCGTCTGGATATGCTCGATAAATGTGATTCGCCTTTGTGATTTCTAAAGTCCTCTCTACAATCTAGCAAAAGGCCGTTCGACAAAACCAAACTTAAAACTGCTTCCCGAAGAACCTATTACGTACGCTGAAAGACTTTGATTTCCTTGATGGTTTATTTAAAAGGAGGAGAAGTCTGGTTAGAGGTTCTCACACTTCTCAATTTCAATAAAAAAGAACACAGAAGAGAAAATATTTCTTTCGAAAACTATTAGGTATAGACGAATCCGACAGTCAGGTCATGGTGAGAAATTGCCCGGGTCCAGAAAGGTCTTAACTGGCAATGATTTTGATCTGTACCAATGCCACAGATGACCGCAAACAATCTCAAACCCCATAATAAGCAGACTTCAGGCTTTATCTTAAATACACCTATCCATGGAAAAGTTAGGTAGACGAAAGATTTAAGAAGCCTAGAAATGACCGACAAATGCCTGGGACACTTGGTTTCCGGGTTCGTGTATAACCCGTCGCCATTTTGGGAGCTTCAGACTACAGCCTCATGCCGGGGACCTTGGAACCATGTCGCGTCAACGTTGAAATCAGACAGCTTTATCCTAACCATCATTCCGAAGTTACAATACCAGAGCCCTATGGGAAAGAACATCTTCATGACCCCCCTCCCATGTATGTAGCTCTCACTCGTGTAATAATATTACAAGCAATTTTCTTAATTTGCCTTCTCCAAAAAGTTTTCTTAATTCTACCCGAACTTCTAAACTAGCCTAAACCCCAAATCATAACTTTAACTGACCCAACCTCAGCTTAACGGAAACCAGACCCGATCCCTTTTAAAAGTTAAACTGACCATTATATTGAAAGGTGAGTTCGTGGCTCCTGTTGGTACATATTAAAGTTTGGAACGTCGCCGGTCTGCTCAGCAGTGAAACCGTTGAAAGATTCATGATCCCCATATTCGGCATTGTGATACACAGTCCTCCGGCCATGTCTACTCTTATCCAGCCAAGTTTGAAATGCTTCTATAATATTGACACATACAGTTGCATTAAGTTTATGTAGCCAACAACAAAACTCGTCTTGCGACAGTTTTAATTGTTGCGCAACAAACGTATGTGAAACGAGAAGCAACACATATAGAAGTGACTAGTGCTACAAACATACCACGCAAAAATTATGCGCTTGCTATCGACTGTATTTTGGGTAGTTCCATACGGAACCGAGGCTTGGTGCGCGTATGAGAAACATGCACGAGGGGTCAATAGGTCAAATTCAGTTGACGCGTCAGTTGTTCTGTAGGACGCTGCGCCGTGCACAACATTGCTTTGGTCCGCGACCTAGCGTCTGCGTGTGTGTGTTTGTCCTCCAAAAAGCTGGTTGCGTTGGCTGTATTTTGAACGCTTTCCCCCCTATTGCGCCATTCCCCATCACGTATATGTATTGGGAACAAAAGTTGTACGAAATATGTTCAGCCAAAATGCGCGCCGTAATTCAAGCGCTGTACAATGCAGTGATGACATACATTAGAGTCAAGCTCGGCACGTATACTCATTACATCAAGCGTCGTGGCCCGTCCTTTGGTATGTTCATTTGCAGTGTTAAGTAATGTGTACGCGTTGAGATGAGGTGTATCATTTTGCTTCCAGACCTGTTTGTAATGCTCTGTCTGGAATACGGTGACGACGGTAGATTCCGACTAAGAGGCGAAATTCGCGTGTGGTTGAACATGGAGCTTTATGAAGTGAAACGGACGGTATTTAGAGGGTCGACCTTCCGGTCAAAGTTCAATGGAGCGCTTCCAATTCTCTCAATGAAAGATTAATATATGACCGCTAACTTCTCGACCCGTAAATCCCTACCTCCAAATGGTCCCATTAAACCCTTTTTGTACTGCTGATGCTTTCTATGTAGTACACTTTTATTAAAATCAGGGTTACATAAGACGCCATATCCCTTTTTAAGATATCAAGAAGTGGCCTTAACTCTTTAAGTTATGCATATTTGTGATTGAAATAAAACTGCCGAATTAACCATTTTTAGTGGTGTGTTACATGCAATAGTTTAAAAGTCAGGCATTTTAACAAGCTAACAAAGTTTCGTTGGTCACAACTTGAAAATTTCCGTCGATACAACAGCAAGAAACGAGCCCATCATATCTTGAAATAATGCGTAATTCAATGACAGCATTTGATCGTGGAGAGCTTCGTTAAAATGCTTGTTGGAAGCACCAAAGTGCGCGATTGGAAGATTATCTCGACACTGTCTTAGTGAAAAAAAAAAAAAAAACATTTCAACTTTTCGACAAAACTCTTGCTCAGCTCGACGTCCTTTCGGCAAACGTCTGCCTCGTCGGTGTTTCAGGTAGCAGCCCACGCCGGGAGCGTGACCCGGCTTCCAAATTATAAACATATACCGGGCGTAAAGGGATGCTAGCCACAGAACCCCCATTTCCCTCCCCCGCACATTTCAGTTCCATGTCGCTCAACTGTAATCTATAGTACTAAATACAAATAAACTCCGACAAATTTTGAACTCTGTGGTATTTATAGATCCAGTCAGTTAGACACTAGACTCCGAAAAGGTGGCTCTCTACAGAGAACTCAGAATGAAATTAGACTACTTCGACTGTTGGACTGAAACCCTACAGGAAACTTGGCAAAGAGTTTGTAACGTTTGTTTCTTAATGATATTAAAGTTTCTCATTCGAGTTTAAGGAATCCACTTTTTCATTTCATCTACCGTCTCCAGATTTTATTGATTTCGTTGCCTTCCCACTCTCCGTTACTAACTTCCGCTTTACTTTGTTATTTAACTTACTGTGCATTACGAGTCAGTTCACTAGACGCTACCGTATTGCATACCCCCGACATGATCAGATCGTGATGCCTGACCCCTAGGCGTTTTGTTTTCCTTTGCAATTATCCGTAATTTTTAAATGGGTGATTCCCCATTTTTAGATGAAACTACGCTAGAAAATTGCATTATCTATGGTACGAACTGGGTGGTCACGCGGAAAGGTTCGGTTTAAAGAAGCACGCCCTCATTCAAAATGTTCCCCTTCAAAAATATGAACTAGACTCAGCTAGGATACAATGCGACACTTTTGTTTTATTTAAATATGTTACAGAATATTTCGAGGAATTTTTATCAATCGGATATGAAAGCAGACTTGACAAAGTATGACATAAAGTATATCTGGCTCAAAATATGGGGTCAAATGGAGCATTCATAAATAAAAATAGACTAAGAAGTCAACGGCCGATTATCAGTCTCTGGGTGTCGGATCAATCCGTGCTATAGGATTTAAGCGTCATTAGCAAACAATGTTGAGTAACAGCTATTCTAAATTGAAATTTCCATGGAAGGCAAATAACTTGTCAGCCTGGCAGCTTAGAGTAATCTGACGAAAACGTGTACACAGTTGTATGCAGCGAACCATTAGTTATTACGCCCTTGACCAATACACTTGAAATCGATTAAGTCGTGTGCCCATAAAGTTTCCCCGTTGGAAAAAATTGTTATATGTAAAAGTCAAACGTAACTAAAGCAAGACCTCTTCAGCACTCGACCAGTACCGGATAATAATTGTCCTTTTGTGAAGACCTGTGGTCTTGATACCAAGAAAATAAATAATAATAATAAACACAAACAAAGCAAAAAATCGTCAAATGCCGGTGTCACCAGACGGTGCGCGAAGGACACGTTCCCGTATGGTGATATCACACGCAGTCGGGAAAGTACCTCATTTTCGTCTGGATATGCTCGATAAATGTGATTCGCCTTTGTGATTTCTAAAGTCCTCTCTACAATCTAGCAAAAGGCCGTTCGACAAAACCAAACTTAAAACTGCTTCCCGAAGAACCTATTACGTACGCTGAAAGACTTTGATTTCCTTGATGGTTTATTTAAAAGGAGGAGAAGTCTGGTTAGAGGTTCTCACACTTCTCAATTTCAATAAAAAAGAACACAGAAGAGAAAATATTTCTTTCGAAAACTATTAGGTATAGACGAATCCGACAGTCAGGTCATGGTGAGAAATTGCCCGGGTCCAGAAAGGTCTTAACTGGCAATGATTTTGATCTGTACCAATGCCACAGATGACCGCAAACAATCTCAAACCCCATAATAAGCAGACTTCAGGCTTTATCTTAAATACACCTATCCATGGAAAAGTTAGGTAGACGAAAGATTTAAGAAGCCTAGAAATGACCGACAAATGCCTGGGACACTTGGTTTCCGGGTTCGTGTATAACCCGTCGCCATTTTGGGAGCTTCAGACTACAGCCTCATGCCGGGGACCTTGGAACCATGTCGCGTCAACGTTGAAATCAGACAGCTTTATCCTAACCATCATTCCGAAGTTACAATACCAGAGCCCTATGGGAAAGAACATCTTCATGACCCCCCTCCCATGTATGTAGCTCTCACTCGTGTAATAATATTACAAGCAATTTTCTTAATTTGCCTTCTCCAAAAAGTTTTCTTAATTCTACCCGAACTTCTAAACTAGCCTAAACCCCAAATCATAACTTTAACTGACCCAACCTCAGCTTAACGGAAACCAGACCCGATCCCTTTTAAAAGTTAAACTGACCATTATATTGAAAGGTGAGTTCGTGGCTCCTGTTGGTACATATTAAAGTTTGGAACGTCGCCGGTCTGCTCAGCAGTGAAACCGTTGAAAGATTCATGATCCCCATATTCGGCATTGTGATACACACGCCTCCGGCCATGTCTACTCTTATCCAGCCAAGTTTGAAATGCTTCTATAATATTGACACATACAGTTGCATTAAGTTTATGTAGCCAACAACAAAACTCGTCTTGCGACAGTTTTAATTGTTGCGCAACAAACGTATGTGAAACGAGAAGCAACACATATAGAAGTGACTAGTGCTACAAACATACCACGCAAAAATTATGCGCTTGCTATCGACTGTATTTTGGATAGTTCCATACGGAACCGAGGCTTGGTGCGCGTATGAGAAACATGCACGAGGGGTCAATAGGTCAAATTCAGTTGACGCGTCAGTTGTTCTGTAGGACGCTGCGCCGTGCACAACATTGCTTTGGTCCGCGACCTAGCGTCTGCGTGTGTGTGTTTGTCCTCCAAAAAGCTGGTTGCGTTGGCTGAATTTTGAACGCTTTCCCCCCTATTGCGCCATTCCCCATCACGTATATGTATTGGGAACAAAAGTTGTACGAAATATGTTCAGCCAAAATGCGCGCCGTAATTCAAGCGCTGTACAATGCAGTGATGATATACATTAGAGTCAAGCTCGGCACGTATACTCATTACATCAAGCGTCGTGGCCCGTCCTTTGGTATGTTCATTTGCAGTGTTAAGTAATGTGTACGCGTTGAGATGAGGTGTATCATTTTGCTTCCAGACCTGTTTGTAATGCTCTGTCTGGAATACGGTGACGACGGTAGATTCCGACTAAGAGGCGAAATTCGCGTGTGGTTGAACATGGAGCTTTATGAAGTGAAACGGACGGTATTTAGAGGGTCGACCTTCCGGTCAAAGTTCAATGGAGCGCTTCCAATTCTCTCAATGAAAGATTAATATATGACCGCTAACTTCTCGACCCGTAAATCCCTACCTCCAAATGGTCCCATTAAACCCTTTTTGTACTGCTGATGCTTTCTATGTAGTACACTTTTATTAAAATCAGGGTTACATAAGACGCCATATCCCTTTTTAAGATATCAAGAAGTGGCCTTAACTCTTTAAGTTATGCATATTTGTGATTGAAATAAAACTGCCGAATTAACCATTTTTAGTGGTGTGTTACATGCAATAGTTTAAAAGTCAGGCATTTTAACAAGCTAACAAAGTTTCGTTGGTCACAACTTGAAAATTTCCGTCGATACAACAGCAAGAAACGAGCCCATCATATCTTGAAATAATGCGTAATTCAATGACAGCATTTGATCGTGGAGAGCTTCGTTAAAATGCTTGTTGGAAGCACCAAAGTGCGCGATTGGAAGATTATCTCGACACTGTCTTAGTGAAAAAAAAAAAAAAAAACATTTCAACTTTTCGACAAAACTCTTGCTCAGCTCGACGTCCTTTCGGCAAACGTCTGCCTCGTCGGTGTTTCAGGTAGCAGCCCACGCCGGGAGCGTGACCCGGCTTCCAAATTATAAACATATACCGGGCGTAAAGGGATGCTAGCCAAAGAACCCCCATTTCCCTCCCCCGCACATTTCAGTTCCATATCGCTCAACTGTAATCTATAGTACTAAATACAAATAAACTCCGACAAATTTTGAACTCTGTGGTATTTATAGATCCAGTCAGTTAGACACTAGACTCCGAAAAGGTGGCTCTCTACAGAAAACTCAGAATGAAATTAGACTACTTCGACAGTTGGACTGAAACCCTACAGGAAACTTGGAAAAGAGTTTGTAACGTTTGTTTCTTAATGATATTAATGTTTCTCATTCGAGTTTTAGGAATCCACTTTTTCATTTCATCTACCGTCTCCAGATTTTATTGATTTCGTTGCCTTCCCACTCTCCGTTACTAACTTCCGCTTTACTTTGTTATTTAACTTACTGTGCATTACGAGTCAGTTCACTAGACGCTACCGTATTGCATACCCCCGACATGATCAGATCGTGATGCCTGACCCCTAGGCGTTTTGTTTTCCTTTGCAATTATCCGTAATTTTTTAATGGGTGATTCCCCATTTTTAGATGAAACTACGCTAGAAAATTGCATTATCTATGGTACGAACTGGGTGGTCACGCGGAAAGGTTCGGTTTAAAGAAGCACGCCCTCATTCAAAATGTTCCCCTTCAAAAATATGAACTAGACTCAGCTAGGATACAATGCGACACTTTTGTTTTATTTAAATATGTTACAGAATATTTCGAGGAATTTTTATCAATCGGATATGAAAGCAGACTTGACAAAGTATGACATAAAGTATATCTGGCTCAAAATATGGGGTCAAATGGAGCATTCATAAATAAAAATAGACTAAGAAGTCAACGGCCGATTATCAGTCTCTGGGTGTCGGATCAATCCGTGCTATAGGATTTAAGCGTCATTAGCAAACAATGTTGAGTAACAGCTATTCTAAATTGAAATTTCCATGGAAGGCAAATAACTTGTCAGCCTGGCAGCTTAGAGTAATCTGACGAAAACGTGTACACAGTTGTATGCAGCGAACCATTAGTTATTACGCCCTTGACCAATACACTTGAAATCGATTAAGTCGTGTGCCCATAAAGTTTCCCGGTTGGAAAAAATTGTTATATGTAAAAGTCAAACGTAACTAAAGCAAGACCTCTTCAGCACTCGACCAGTACCGGATAATAATTGTCCTTTTGTGAAGACCTGTGGTCTTGATACCAAGAAAATAAATAATAATAATAAACACAAACAAAGCAAAAAATCGTCAAATGCCGGTGTCACCAGACGGTGCGCGAAGGACACGTTCCCGTATGGTGATATCACACGCAGTCGGGAAAGTACCTCATTTTCGTCTGGATATGCTCGATAAATGTGATTCGCCTTTGTGATTTCTAAAGTCCTCTCTACAATCTAGCAAAAGGCCGTTCGACAAAACCAAACTTAAAACTGCTTCCCGAAGAACCTATTACGTACGCTGAAAGACTTTGATTTCCTTGATGGTTTATTTAAAAGGAGGAGAAGTCTGGTTAGAGGTTCTCACACTTCTCAATTTCAATAAAAAAGAACACAGAAGAGAAAATATTTCTTTCGAAAACTATTAGGTATAGACGAATCCGACAGTCAGGTCATGGTGAGAAATTGCCCGGGTCCAGAAAGGTCTTAACTGGCAATGATTTTGATCTGTACCAATGCCACAGATGACCGCAAACAATCTCAAACCCCATAATAAGCAGACTTCAGGCTTTATCTTAAATACACCTATCCATGGAAAAGTTAGGTAGACGAAAGATTTAAGAAGCCTAGAAATGACCGACAAATGCCTGGGACACTTGGTTTCCGGGTTCGTGTATAACCCGTCGCCATTTTGGGAGCTTCAGACTACAGCCTCATGCCGGGGACCTTGGAACCATGTCGCGTCAACGTTGAAATCAGACAGCTTTATCCTAACCATCATTCCGAAGTTACAATACCAGAGCCCTATGGGAAAGAACATCTTCATGACCCACGTCCCATGTATGTAGCTCTCACTCGTGTAATAATATTACAAGCAATTTTCTTAATTTGCCTTCTCCAAAAAGTTTTCTTAATTCTACCCGAACTTCTAAACTAGCCTAAACCCCAAATCATAACTTTAACTGACCCAACCTCAGCTTAACGGAAACCAGACCCGATCCCTTTTAAAAGTTAAACTGACCATTATATTGAAAGGTGAGTTCGTGGCTCCTGTTGGTACATATTAAAGTTTGGAACGTCGCCGGTCTGCTCAGCAGTGAAACCGTTGAAAGATTCATGATCCCCATATTCGGCATTGTGATACACACGCCTCCGGCCATGTCTACTCTTATCCAGCCAAGTTTGAAATGCTTCTATAATATTGACACATACAGTTGCATTAAGTTTATGTAGCCAACAACAAAACTCGTCTTGCGACAGTTTTAATTGTTGCGCAACAAACGTATGTGAAACGAGAAGCAACACATATAGAAGTGACTAGTGCTACAAACATACCACGCAAAAATTATGCGCTTGCTATCGACTGTATTTTGGATAGTTCCATACGGAACCGAGGCTTGGTGCGCGTATGAGAAACATGCACGAGGGGTCAATAGGTCAAATTCAGTTGACGCGTCAGTTGTTCTGTAGGACGCTGCGCCGTGCACAACATTGCTTTGGTCCGCGACCTAGCGTCTGCGTGTGTGTGTTTGTCCTCCAAAAAGCTGGTTGCGTTGGCTGAATTTTGAACGCTTTCCCCCCTATTGCGCCATTCCCCATCACGTATATGTATTGGGAACAAAAGTTGTACGAAATATGTTCAGCCAAAATGCGCGCCGTAATTCAAGCGCTGTACAATGCAGTGATGATATACATTAGAGTCAAGCTCGGCACGTATACTCATTACATCAAGCGTCGTGGCCCGTCCTTTGGTATGTTCATTTGCAGTGTTAAGTAATGTGTACGCGTTGAGATGAGGTGTATCATTTTGCTTCCAGACCTGTTTGTAATGCTCTGTCTGGAATACGGTGACGACGGTAGATTCCGACTAAGAGGCGAAATTCGCGTGTGGTTGAACATGGAGCTTTATGAAGTGAAACGGACGGTATTTAGAGGGTCGACCTTCCGGTCAAAGTTCAATGGAGCGCTTCCAATTCTCTCAATGAAAGATTAATATATGACCGCTAACTTCTCGACCCGTAAATCCCTACCTCCAAATGGTCCCATTAAACCCTTTTTGTACTGCTGATGCTTTCTATGTAGTACACTTTTATTAAAATCAGGGTTACATAAGACGCCATATCCCTTTTTAAGATATCAAGAAGTGGCCTTAACTCTTTAAGTTATGCATATTTGTGATTGAAATAAAACTGCCGAATTAACCATTTTTAGTGGTGTGTTACATGCAATAGTTTAAAAGTCAGGCATTTTAACAAGCTAACAAAGTTTCGTTGGTCACAACTTGAAAATTTCCGTCGATACAACAGCAAGAAACGAGCCCATCATATCTTGAAATAATGCGTAATTCAATGACAGCATTTGATCGTGGAGAGCTTCGTTAAAATGCTTGTTGGAAGCACCAAAGTGCGCGATTGGAAGATTATCTCGACACTGTTTTAGTGAAAAAAAAACATTTCAACTTTTCGACAAAACTCTTGCTCAGCTCGACGTCCTTTCGGCAAACGTCTGCCTCGTCGGTGTTTCAGGTAGCAGCCCACGCCGGGAGCGTGACCCGGCTTCCAAATTATAAACATATACCGGGCGTAAAGGGATGCTAGCCAAAGAACCCCCATTTCCCTCCCCCGCACATTTCAGTTCCATATCGCTCAACTGTAATCTATAGTACTAAATACAAATAAACTCCGACAAATTTTGAACTCTGTGGTATTTATAGATCCAGTCAGTTAGACACTAGACTCCGAAAAGGTGGCTCTCTACAGAAAACTCAGAATGAAATTAGACTACTTCGACAGTTGGACTGAAACCCTACAGGAAACTTGGAAAAGAGTTTGTAACGTTTGTTTCTTAATGATATTAATGTTTCTCATTCGAGTTTTAGGAATCCACTTTTTCATTTCATCTACCGTCTCCAGATTTTATTGATTTCGTTGCCTTCCCACTCTCCGTTACTAACTTCCGCTTTACTTTGTTATTTATTTAACTTACTGTGCATTACGAGTCAATTCACTAGACGCTACCGTATTGCATACCCCCGACATGATCAGATCGTGATGCCTCACCCCTAGGCGTTTTGTTTTCCTTTGCAGTTATCCGTAATTTTTAAATGGGTGATTCCCCATTTTTAGATGAAACTACGCTAGAAAATTGCATTATCTATGGTACGAACTGGGTGGTCACGCGGAAAGGTTCGGTTTAAAGAAGCACGCCCTCATTCAAAATGTTCCCCTTCAAAAATATGAACTAGACTCAGCTAGGATACAATGCGACACTTTTGTTTTATTTAAATATGTTACAGAATATTTCGAGGAATTTTTATCAATCGGATATGAAAGCAGACTTGACAAAGTATGACATAAAGTATTTCTGGCTCAAAATATGGGGTCAAATGGAGCATTCATAAATAAAAATAGACTAAGAAGTCAACGGCCGATTATCAGTCTCTGGGTATCGGATCAATCCGTGCTGTTGGATTTAAGCGTCATTAGCAAACAATTTTGAGAAACAGCTATTCTAAATTGAAATTTCCATGGGAAGTTTATTGTACGGTACCTCCTGCAGGATAATGTACAGTTAAACCCACCGAGGTTACTGTAAATTTACTCAATATTTACTTTATACATCTGTCGACGAGGTTTATTTCATTTTATCGATTAAAAAATTTTCTTGAATCTTGTCGATTCAAATCTGGCTGATTTGCATTAAGGAGTATGTCTCATTATTTATTAGGGTATATCTTACTTTTTAATAATTTTGGTAATGATAGAAAGAGAGCCGTTCTCAAAAAGTGTTACCCTAACTTGATTAATAAATGTTGAAATGTAATTTTATATGGGTTTTTTTTAAGAGCGACATAACATCTACAATTAAAATAAATAGAATTAAAATAATCATCCCTATTAGTGTAATAGATCAGTTCATTTTGTGCAGGCCTGCAAAGTCTGGGACAAGTTCCATTTCCTGGCGCACGTACCTTTGCTCATTGAAGATCGAGCATAACGATTGTGCATGCTTTCAGCCTCTCGGCCTATCGCTTCTCGGCCTTTTGGCTAAGATCATGTGTAGTATCTTTTCTTTTCATCCAGTCAAGAATGGAGCCATACATGACAGGCCAATGATGAAAATGGTCTGAAGGCCACGAGGTTGGTCGTTAAGTGTTGTTCTTCAGTGGACGTAATAGCTTCTTCGGGAAGCAGTATCAAGTTTGGTTTCGCCGAACGGCTCTTTGCCAGAGGGTCGGGAGGACTTTAGAAAAAGCCTGTTGGCTTTCTAGCTTCTTCGGGAAGCAATGGAAGTTTTGGTTTCGCCGAAAGGCCCTTTGCCAGAGGGCCGGGAGGACTTTAAAAAATGTATTGGCTATCTAGATTCTTCTGGAAGCAGTGAAAGTTTTAGTTTTGCCGAAAGGCCCTTTGCCAGAGGGTCAGGAGGACTTTAGAAAAAGTCCTTTCAATATTTATTTAATCTTTGAACATGTTAAATTAAAACAATAACAATCTGTTTCATTGCTATTTACATCAGAAATAAAAGAAAAGTTAAAATTCAGACAAAGGTAACAAATCCTTATCGAAAGCAGAACATTTCATTACACTGTTACATGCAATAGCCAAGTAAATTAACAGAAACAGTTTTATTGAAAGTTTGGTTTCGCCGAACGGCCCCCAATTCTCTTTCAAGTTTGCCAAAATAACAAATGTCGTACCATTAGTTCCGATGTTTTAGCTGACAAAAACTCATTCTTCGACAAGACTAAATGGAACACCCCCGCTCCCCCGTATAATGTTGGAGATGATAAGGCCAATTCGGGACGCACCATTTTTTCTTACTTATTAACCCATGTAGGTCGTATTTGTTTGGAATTAGAAATCAAAGTACAATCAGTTTAGACATGAGGGACCACGGAGACGGGGGACTAAGGGGGCTTTAGACCCCGCACGTTTTTGCTGCGGGCATTTTGGGCCGCCTTAAACTGCAATTTTTTCACTGGAAATATTGGGCCGCTTCGATGATTAGCCCCCGCACTTCAAAATTGGCTCGGCTGCCTCTTTAAGATTGTCTTAAAAAGTTTTCGTTTTAAACTGGGGGTGTACTTGTCTTTTTCTCTCATGGGAGCATAACCCAATTAGCAGGTGTACTATTTATGCGTCCGTTTGTTCTCCCTCAGATAGAGTCCCTAAAGGGAGCCCTTTTTTGATATGATATAGAATAGGATGGGGTGTTTTGTAATTATTTTATTGAAGTATATTATATGAAATACCACTGGTGAAAAATGGCTTAATTGAAGCAATTCTGTGGAAATTATCGACTTTAGAAGCTGGCGGAGGCATAGCAAGCTTTTAGTGAAAAACAAGGCTATATAGAAAAAGGGTGATTGAACTTTCAGCTGAGATAGCAAAAACATCTCACGGTCATGATATAGAAAATTGAAAATGCCATGAATGGCCAACTTATCAGCTTTCATATGAGTGGTAGCTTGCACCTGGCGAAAACTTCGACAAGGTTTTAGAGGCCCGTATATATACTTTTTGGATTTAGTGTGTAAGTCAATGGAGGAATTAATGGGAGTATGCTACCTTTCCGTGCTTCTTGAGTTTTCAGATTTTATGAAAGGTGGCGCCTCATCATAAAAAGGCAAAAGAAGAAAAATAAATAAATGAAAAAGAAAGAAAGAAAAAAAAAAAACCAAAAGATTGAAGCCAAGCGTTCAAGGTCTCTGGCCGGTTATGTATCCTGTCAACTACAACAGAGAACCAACTCAGGCGCCTCTCTAGTACCCTTCTGCATACAGTGACGCTCAGCGTGCTTTGCATACGACAGCAATCTTTCCTCGGGACTCCCCTCAAGGACCGGCGATACATTGGGGAGGAACACTACTCGCCTCCCAGTGCAATCAGAGTAGGACCATGTGTGAACACTACCGTCCGGTTTGACGTCAACGTGCCGCACAGGGTATAGTAGAGGATGTCTTATATAGCTTAGACATCTGCATGTATTACACCTTAGAGTGGAATTTTCAGAGTACAAATTTCAGCCAGATGTAGTGTTAGCAGGAAGGAATTATGTTTATCAAATATTCATTGATAAGTTTTTAATTATTTTTGCATGTCTTTTACAAGATTTTCCTCTACGACTGACGTTTCTTCTTGATATTTTTCATTTCCGCTCCAAATGGTGGCTTATGTCACAGAAACGTCACTAAAACGTCACAATATTTCTGGTTCGTAGGAAATCTGGAAGTTTATTGTACGGTACCTCCTGCAGGATAATGTACAGTTAAACCCACCGAGGTTACTGTAAATTTACTCAATATTTACTTTATACATCTGTCGACGAGGTTTATTTCATTTTATCGATTAAAAAATTTTCTTGGATCTTGTCGATTCAAATCTGGCTGATTTGCATTAAGGAGCATGTCTCATTATTTATTAGGGTATATCTTACTTTTTAATAATTTTGGTAATGATAGAAAGAGAGCCGTTCTCAAAAAGTGTTACCCTAACTTGATAAATAAATGTTGAAATGTAAATTTATATGGGTTTTTTTTGAGAGCGACATAACAACTACAATTAAAATAAATAGAATTAAAATAATCATCCCTATTAGTGTAATAGATCAGTTCATTTTGTGCAGGCCTGCAAAGTCTGGGACAAGTTCCATTTCCTGGCGCACGTACCTTTGCTCATTGAAGATCGAGCATAACGATTGTGCATGCTTTCAGCCTCTCGGCCTGTTGGCTTTCTAGCACGCTTCTCGGCCTTTTGGCTAAGATCATGTGTAGTATCTGTTCTTTTCATCCAGTCAAGAATGGAGCCATACATGACAGACCAATGATGAAAATGGTCTGAACGCCGCGAGCAGGTGGTCGTTAAGGGCGTACTTGTCCATTTCAGTGGACGTAATAGCTTCTTCGGGAAGCAGTATCAAGTTTGGTTTTCGCCGAACGGCTCTTCGCCAGAGAGTCGTGGGGACTTTTAGAAAAAAAAGGCCTATTGGCTTTCTAGCTTCTTCGGGAAGCAATGGAAGTTTTGGTTTCGCCGAAAGGCCCTTTGCCAGAGGGCCGGGAGGACTTTAAAAAATGTATTGGCTATCTAGATTCTTCTGGAAGCAGTGAAAGTTTTAGTTTTGCCGAAAGGCCCTTTGCCAGGGGGTCAGGAGGACTTTAGAAAAAGTCCTTTCAATATTTATTTAATCTTTGAACATGTTAAATTAAAACAATAACAATCTGTTTCATTGCTATTTACATCAGAAATAAAAGAAAGGTTAAAATTCAGACAAAGGTAACAAATCCTTATCGAAAGCAGAACATTTCATTACACTGTTACATGCAATAGCCAAGTAAATTAACAGAAACAGTTTTATTGAAAGTTTGGTTTCGCCGAACGGCCCCCAATCTCTTTCAAGTTTGCCAAAATAACAAATGTCGTACCATTAGTTCCGATGTTTTAGCTGACAAAAACTCATTCTTCGACAAGACTAAATGGAACACCCCCGCTCCCCCGTATAATGTTGGAGATGATAAGGCCAATTCGGGACGCACCATTTTTTCTTACTTATTAACCCATGTAGGTCGTATTTGTTTGGAATTAGAAATCAAAGTACAATCAGTTTAGACAGGAGGGACCGCGGAGACGGGGGACTAAGGGGGCTTTAGACCCCGCACGTTTTTGCTGCGGGCATTTTGGGCCGCCTTAAACTGCAATTTTTTCACTGGAAATATTGGGCCGCTTCGATGATTAGCCCCCGCACTTCAAAATTGGCTCGGCTGCCTCTTTAAGATTGTCTTAAAAAGTTTTCGTTTTAAACTGGGGGTGTGCTTGTCTTTTTCTCTTATGGGAGCATAACCCAATTAGCAGGTGTACTATTTATGCGTCCGTTTGTTCTCCCTCAGATAGAGTCCCTAAAGGGAGCCCTTTTTTGATATGATATAGAATAGGATGGGGTGTTTTGTAATTATTTTATTGAAGTATATTATATGAAATACCACTGGTGAAAAATGGCTTAATTGAAGCAATTCTGTGGAAATTATCGACTTTAGAAGCTGGCGGAGGCATAGCAAGCTTTTAGTGAAAAACAAGGCTATATAGAAAAAGGGTGATTGAACTTTCAGCTGAGATAGCAAAAAAATTTCACGGTCATGATATAGAAAATTGAAAATGCCATGAATGGCCAACTTATCAGCTTTCATATGAGTGGTAGCTTGCACCTGGCGAAAACTTCGACAAGGTTTTAGAGTCCCGTATATATACTTTTTGGATTTAGTGTGTAAGTCAATAGAGGAATTAATGGGAGTATGCTACCTTTCCGTGCTTCTTGAGTTTTCAGATTTTATGAAAGGTGGCGCCTCATCATAAAAAGGCAAAAGAAGAAAAATAAATAAATGAAAAAGAAAAAAAAAAAAACCCCAAAAGATTGAAGCCAAGCGTTCAAGGTCTCTGGCCGGTTATGTATCCTGTCAACTACAACAGAGAACCAACTCAGGCGCCTCTCTAGTACCCTTCTGCATACAGTGACGCTCAGCGTGCTTTGCATACGACAGCAATCTTTCCTCGGGACTCCCCTCAAGGACCGGCGATACATTGGGGAGGAACACTACTCGCCTCCCAGTGCAATCAGAGTAGGACCATGTGTGAACACTACCGTCCGGTTTGACGTCAACGTGCCGCACAGGGTATAGTAGAGGATGTCTTATATAGCTTAGACATCTGCATGTATTACACCTTAGAGTGGAATTTTCAGAGTACAAATTTCAGCCAGATGTAGTGTTAGCAGGAAGGAATTATGTTTATCAAATATTCATTGATAAGTTTTTAATTATTTTTGCATGTCTTTTACAAGATTTTCCTCTACGACTGACGTTTCTTCTTGATATTTTTCATTTCCGCTCCAAATGGTGGCTTATGTCACAGAAACGTCACTAAAACGTCACAATATTTCTGGTTCGTAGGAAATCTGGAAGTTTATTGTACGGTACCTCCTGCAGGATAATGTACAGTTAAACCCACCGAGGTTACTGTAAATTTACTCAATATTTACTTTATACATCTGTCGACGAGGTTTATTTCATTTTATCGATTAAAAAATTTTCTTGGATCTTGTCGATTCAAATCTGGCTGATTTGCATTAAGGAGCATGTCTCATTATTTATTAGGGTATATCTTACTTTTTAATAATTTTGGTAATGATAGAAAGAGAGCCGTTCTCAAAAAGTGTTACCCTAACTTGATTAATAAATGTTGAAATGTAAATTTATATGGGTTTTTTTGAGAGCGACATAACAACTACAATTAAAATAAATAGAATTAAAATAATCATCCCTATTAGTGTAATAGATCAGTTCATTTTGTGCAGGCCTGCAAAGTCTGGGACAAGTTCCATTTCCTGGCGCACGTACCTTTGCTCATTGAAGATCGAGCATAACGATTGTGCATGCTTTCAGCCTTAGCATTCTTCGGGAAGGATGAGCTAGCACAGCTATCCCATAGATTTTCAGGTTTCGTCAGAAGTTTGAGAACAGCTATCCGAAACTCTTCAGGTTTTGTCGAAGGCTCCTCACGTCCTGGGCATGACGTTAAACTGCATCCAGGTTGTGGCTTCTGTTCTATTCAGCCAGTCTAGAGCAGGACCACTCAGTGTTTGCCCTTTGGAGGGCGTACTTGTCCATTTGGGACGTTAAGCTCCATAAGGGAGCAGAACTCCTCCGGGAGTAATCGTTTGGTTTTCGCCCCTTGGCTCTTCGCCAGAGAGTCGTGGGGACTTTTAGAAAAAAGTTCTTCGGGAAGCAATGGAAGTTTTGGTTTCGCCGAAAGGCCCTTTGCCAGAGGGCCGGGAGGACTTTAAAAAATGTATTGGCTATCTAGATTCTTCTGGAAGCAGTGAAAGTTTTAGTTTTGCCGAAAGGCCCTTTGCCAGAGGGTCAGGAGGACTTTAGAAAAAGTCCTTTCAATATTTATTTAATCTTTGAACATGTTAAATTAAAACAATAACAATCTGTTTCATTGCTATTTACATCAGAAATAAAAGAAAAGTTAAAATTCAGACAAAGGTAACAAATCCTTATCGAAAGCAGAACATTTCATTACACTGTTACATGCAATAGCCAAGTAAATTAACAGAAACAGTTTTATTGAAAGTTTGGTTTCGCCGAACGGCCCCCAATTCTCTTTCAAGTTTGCCAAAATAACAAATGTCGTACCATTAGTTCCGATGTTTTAGCTGACAAAAACTCATTCTTCGACAAGACTAAATGGAACACCCCCGCTCCCCCGTATAATGTTGGAGATGATAAGGCCAATTCGGGACGCACCATTTTTTCTTACTTATTAACCCATGTAGGTCGTATTTGTTTGGAATTAGAAATCAAAGTACAATCAGTTTAGACAGGAGGGACCGCGGAGACGGGGGGCTAAGGGGGCTTTAGACCCCGCACGTTTTTGCTGCGGGCATTTTGGGCCGCCTTAAACTGCAATTTTTTCACTGGAAATATTGGGCCGCTTCGATGATTAGCCCCCGCACTTCAAAATTGGCTCGGCTGCCTCTTTAAGATTGTCTTAAAAAGTTTTCGTTTTAAACTGGGGGTGTGCTTGTCTTTTTCTCTTATGGGAGCATAACCCAATTAGCAGGTGTACTATTTATGCGTCCGTTTGTTCTCCCTCAGATAGAGTCCCTAAAGGGAGCCCTTTTTTGATATGATATAGAATAGGATGGGGTGTTTTGTAATTATTTTATTGAAGTATATTATATGAAATACCACTGGTGAAAAATGGCTTAATTGAAGCAATTCTGTGGAAATTATCGACTTTAGAAGCTGGCGGAGGCATAGCAAGCTTTTAGTGAAAAACAAGGCTATATAGAAAAAGGGTGATTGAACTTTCAGCTGAGATAGCAAAAACATCTCACGGTCATGATATAGAAAATTGAAAATGCCATGAATGGCCAACTTATCAGCTTTCATATGAGTGGTAGCTTGCACCTGGCGAAAACTTCGACAAGGTTTTAGAGTCCCGTATATATACTTTTTGGATTTAGTGTGTAAGTCAATAGAGGAATTAATGGGAGTATGCTACCTTTCCGTGCTTCTTGAGTTTTCAGATTTTATGAAAGGTGGCGCCTCATCATAAAAAGGCAAAAGAAGAAAAATAAATAAATGAAAAAGAAAAAAAAAAAAAACCCCAAAAGATTGAAGCCAAGCGTTCAAGGTCTCTGGCCGGTTATGTATCCTGTCAACTACAACAGAGAACCAACTCAGGCGCCTCTCTAGTACCCTTCTGCATACAGTGACGCTCAGCGTGCTTTGCATACGACAGCAATCTTTCCTCGGGACTCCCCTCAAGGACCGGCGATACATTGGGGAGGAACACTACTCGCCTCCCAGTGCAATCAGAGTAGGACCATGTGTGAACACTACCGTCCGGTTTGACGTCAACGTGCCGCACAGGGTATAGTAGAGGATGTCTTATATAGCTTAGACATCTGCATGTATTACACCTTAGAGTGGAATTTTCAGAGTACAAATTTCAGCCAGATGTAGTGTTAGCAGGAAGGAATTATGTTTATCAAATATTCATTGATAAGTTTTTAATTATTTTTGCATGTCTTTTACAAGATTTTCCTCTACGACTGACGTTTCTTCTTGATATTTTTCATTTCCGCTCCAAATGGTGGCTTATGTCACAGAAACGTCACTAAAACGTCACAATATTTCTGGTTCGTAGGAAATCTGGAAGTTTATTGTACGGTACCTCCTGCAGGATAATGTACAGTTAAACCCACCGAGGTTACTGTAAATTTACTCAATATTTACTTTATACATCTGTCGACGAGGTTTATTTCATTTTATCGATTAAAAAATTTTCTTGGATCTTGTCGATTCAAATCTGGCTGATTTGCATTAAGGAGCATGTCTCATTATTTATTAGGGTATATCTTACTTTTTAATAATTTTGGTAATGATAGAAAGAGAGCCGTTCTCAAAAAGTGTTACCCTAACTTGATTAATAAATGTTGAAATGTAAATTTATATGGGTTTTTTTGAGAGCGACATAACAACTACAATTAAAATAAATAGAATTAAAATAATCATCCCTATTAGTGTAATAGATCAGTTCATTTTGTGCAGGCCTGCAAAGTCTGGGACAAGTTCCATTTCCTGGCGCACGTACCTTTGCTCATTGAAGATCGAGCATAACGATTGTGCATGCTTTCAGCCTTAGCATTCTTCGGGAAGGATCGCTTCTCGGCCTTTTGGCTAAGATCATGTGTAGTATCTGTTCTTTTCATCCAGTCAAGAATGGAGCCATACATGACAGACCAATGATGAAAATGGTCTGAAGGCCGCGAGGTTGGTCGTTAAGTGTTGTCCTCCAGTGGACGTAACAGCTTCTTCGGGAAGCAGTATCAAGTTTGGTTTCGCCGAACGGCCCTTTGCCAGAGGGTCGGGAGGACTTTAGAAAAAGCATTCTTCGGGAAGGATGAGCTAGCACAGCTATCCCATAGATTTTCAGGTTTCGTCAGAAGTTTGAGAACAGCTATCCGAAACTCTTCAGGTTTTGTCGAAGGCTCCTCACGTCCTGGGCATGACGTTAAACTGCATCCAGGTTGTGGCTTCTGTTCTATTCAGCCAGTCTAGAGCAGGACCACTCAGTGTTTGCCCTTTGGAGGGCGTACTTGTCCATTTAGGACGTAAAGCTCCTTAAGGGAGCAGAACTCCTCCGGGAGTAATCGTTTGGTTTTCGCCCCTTGGCTCTTCGCCAGAGAGTCGTGGGGACTTTTAGAAAAAAAGCATTCTTCGGGAAGCAATGGAAGTTTTGGTTTCGCCGAAAGGCCCTTTGCCAGAGGGCCGGGAGGACTTTAAAAAATGTATTGGCTATCTTCTGGAAGCAGTGAAAGTTTTAGTTTTGCCGAAAGGCCCTTTGCCAGAGGGTCAGGAGGACTTTAGAAAAAGTCCTTTCAATATTTATTTAATCTTTGAACATGTTAAATTAAAACAATAACAATCTGTTTCATTGCTATTTACATCAGAAATAAAAGAAAAGTTAAAATTCAGACAAAGGTAACAAATCCTTATCGAAAGCAGAACATTTCATTACACTGTTACATGCAATAGCCAAGTAAATTAACAGAAACAGTTTTATTGAAAGTTTGGTTTCGCCGAACGGCCCCCAATTCTCTTTCAAGTTTGCCAAAATAACAAATGTCGTACCATTAGTTCCGATGTTTTAGCTGACAAAAACTCATTCTTCGACAAGACTAAATGGAACACCCCCGCTCCCCCGTATAATGTTGGAGATGATAAGGCCAATTCGGGACGCACCATTTTTTCTTACTTATTAACCCATGTAGGTCGTATTTGTTTGGAATTAGAAATCAAAGTACAATCAGTTTAGACAGGAGGGACCGCGGAGACGGGGGACTAAGGGGGCTTTAGACCCCGCACGTTTTTGCTGCGGGCATTTTGGGCCGCCTTAAACTGCAATTTTTTCACTGGAAATATTGGGCCGCTTCGATGATTAGCCCCCGCACTTCAAAATTGGCTCGGCTGCCTCTTTAAGATTGTCTTAAAAAGTTTTCGTTTTAAACTGGGGGTGTGCTTGTCTTTTTCTCTTATGGGAGCATAACCCAATTAGCAGGTGTACTATTTATGCGTCCGTTTGTTCTCCCTCAGATAGAGTCCCTAAAGGGAGCCCTTTTTTGATATGATATAGAATAGGATGGGGTGTTTTGTAATTATTTTATTGAAGTATATTATATGAAATACCACTGGTGAAAAATGGCTTAATTGAAGCAATTCTGTGGAAATTATCGACTTTAGAAGCTGGCGGAGGCATAGCAAGCTTTTAGTGAAAAACAAGGCTATATAGAAAAAGGGTGATTGAACTTTCAGCTGAGATAGCAAAAACATCTCACGGTCATGATATAGAAAATTGAAAATGCCATGAATGGCCAACTTATCAGCTTTCATATGAGTGGTAGCTTGCACCTGGCGAAAACTTCGACAAGGTTTTAGAGTCCCGTATATATACTTTTTGGATTTAGTGTGTAAGTCAATGGAGGAATTAATGGGAGTATGCTACCTTTCCGTGCTTCTTGAGTTTTCAGATTTTATGAAAGGTGGCGCCTCATCATAAAAAGGCAAAAGAAGAAAAATAAATAAATGAAAAAGAAAAAAAAAAAACCCAAAAGATTGAAGCCAAGCGTTCAAGGTCTCTGGCCGGTTATGTATCCTGTCAACTACAACAGAGAACCAACTCAGGCGCCTCTCTAGTACCCTTCTGCATACAGTGACGCTCAGCGTGCTTTGCATACGACAGCAATCTTTCCTCGGGACTCCCCTCAAGGACCGGCGATACATTGGGGAGGAACACTACTCGCCTCCCAGTGCAATCAGAGTAGGACCATGTGTGAACACTACCGTCCGGTTTGACGTCAACGTGCCGCACAGGGTATAGTAGAGGATGTCTTATATAGCTTAGACATCTGCATGTATTACACCTTAGAGTGGAATTTTCAGAGTACAAATTTCAGCCAGATGTAGTGTTAGCAGGAAGGAATTATGTTTATCAAATATTCATTGATAAGTTTTTAATTATTTTTGCATGTCTTTTACAAGATTTTCCTCTACGACTGACGTTTCTTCTTGATATTTTTCATTTCCGCTCCAAATGGTGGCTTATGTCACAGAAACGTCACTAAAACGTCACAATATTTCTGGTTCGTAGGAAATCTGGAAGTTTATTGTACGGTACCTCCTGCAGGATAATGTACAGTTAAACCCACCGAGGTTACTGTAAATTTACTCAATATTTACTTTATACATCTGTCGACGAGGTTTATTTCATTTTATCGATTAAAAAATTTTCTTGGATCTTGTCGATTCAAATCTGGCTGATTTGCATTAAGGAGCATGTCTCATTATTTATTAGGGTATATCTTACTTTTTAATAATTTTGGTAATGATAGAAAGAGAGCCGTTCTCAAAAAGTGTTACCCTAACTTGATTAATAAATGTTGAAATGTAAATTTATATGGGTTTTTTTGAGAGCGACATAACAACTACAATTAAAATAAATAGAATTAAAATAATCATCCCTATTAGTGTAATAGATCAGTTCATTTTGTGCAGGCCTGCAAAGTCTGGGACAAGTTCCATTTCCTGGCGCACGTACCTTTGCTCATTGAAGATCGAGCATAACGATTGTGCATGCTTTCAGCCTTAGCATTCTTCGGGAAGGATGAGCTAGCACAGCTATCCCATAGATTTTCAGGTTTCGTCAGAAGTTTGAGAACAGCTATCCGAAACTCTTCAGGTTTTGTCGAAGGCTCCTCACGTCCTGGGCATGACGTTAAACTGCATCCAGGTTGTGGCTTCTGTTCTATTCAGCCAGTCTAGAGCAGGACCACTCAGTGTTTGCCCTTTGGAGGGCGTACTTGTCCATTTAGGACGTAAAGCTCCTTAAGGGAGCAGAACTCCTCCGGGAGTAATCGTTTGGTTTTCGCCCCTTGGCTCTTCGCAAGAGAGTCGTGGGGACTTTTAGAAAAAAAGCATTCTTCGGGAAGCAATGGAAGTTTTGGTTTCGCCGAAAGGCCCTTTGCCAGAGGGCCGGGAGGACTTTAAAAAATGTATTGGCTATCTTCTGGAAGCAGTGAAAGTTTTAGTTTTGCCGAAAGGCCCTTTGCCAGAGGGTCAGGAGGACTTTAGAAAAAGTCCTTTCAATATTTATTTAATCTTTGAACATGTTAAATTAAAACAATAACAATCTGTTTCATTGCTATTTACATCAGAAATAAAAGAAAAGTTAAAATTCAGACAAAGGTAACAAATCCTTATCGAAAGCAGAACATTTCATTACACTGTTACATGCAATAGCCAAGTAAATTAACAGAAACAGTTTTATTGAAAGTTTGGTTTCGCCGAACGGCCCCCAATTCTCTTTCAAGTTTGCCAAAATAACAAATGTCGTACCATTAGTTCCGATGTTTTAGCTGACAAAAACTCATTCTTCGACAAGACTAAATGGAACACCCCCGCTCCCCCGTATAATGTTGGAGATGATAAGGCCAATTCGGGACGCACCATTTTTTCTTACTTATTAACCCATGTAGGTCGTATTTGTTTGGAATTAGAAATCAAAGTACAATCAGTTTAGACAGGAGGGACCGCGGAGACGGGGGGCTAAGGGGGCTTTAGACCCCGCACTTTTTTTGCTGCGGGCATTTTGTGCCGCCTTAAACTGCAATTTTTTCACTGGAAATATTGGGCCGCTTCGATGATTAGCCCCCGCACTTCAAAATTGGCTCGGCTGCCTCTTTAAGATTGTCTTAAAAAGTTTTCGTTTTAAACTGGGGGTGTGCTTGTCTTTTTCTCTCATGGGAGCATAACCCAATTAGCAGGTGTACTATTTATGCGTCCGTTTGTTCTCCCTCAGATAGAGTCCCTAAAGGGAGCCCTTTTTTGATATGATATAGAATAGGATGGGGTGTTTTGTAATTATTTTATTGAAGTATATTATATGAAATACCACTGGTGAAAAATGGCTTAATTGAAGCAATTTTGTGGAAATTATGGACTTTAGAAGCTGGCGGAGGCATAGCAAGCTTTTAGTGAAAAACAAGGCTAGAAAAAGGGTGATTGAACTTTCAGCTGAGATAGCAAAAAAATTTCACGGTCATGATATAGAAAATTGAAAATGCCATGAATGGCCAACTTGTCAGCTTTCATATGAGTGGTAGCTTGCACCTGGCGAAAACTTCGACAAGGTTTTAGAGGCCCGTATATATACTTTTTGGATTTAGTGTGTAAGTCAATGGAGGAATTAATGGGAGTATGCTACCTTTCCGTGCTTCTTGAGTTTTCAGATTTTATGAAAGGTGGCGCCTCATCATAAAAAGGCAAAAGAAGAAAAATAAATAAATGGAAAAGAAAAAAAAAAACCCCAAAGATTGAAGCCAAGCGTTCAAGGTCTCTGGCCGGTTATGTATCCTGTCAACTACAACAGAGAACCAACTCAGGCGCCTCTCTAGTACCCTTCTGCATACAGTGACGCTCAACGTGCTTTGCATACAACAGCAATCTTTCCTCGGGACTCCCCTCAAGGACCGGCGATACATTGGGGAGGAACACTACTCGCCTCCCAGTGCAATCAGAGTAGGACCATGTGTTAACACTACCGTCCGGTTTGACGTCAACGTGCCGCACAGGGTATAGTAGAGGATGTCTTATATAGCTTAGACATCTGCATGTATTACACCTTAGAGTGGAATTTTCAGAGTACAAATTTCAGCCAGATGTAGTGTTAGCAGGAAGGAATTATGTTTATCAAATATTCATTGATAAGTTTTTAATTATTTTTGCATGTCTTTTACAAGATTTTCCTCTACGACTGACGTTTCTTCTTGATATTTTTCATTTCCGCTCCAAATGGTGGCTTATGTCACAGAAACGTCACTAAAACGTCACAATATTTCTGGTTCGTAGGAAATCTGGAAGTTTATTGTACGGTACCTCCTGCAGGATAATGTACAGTTAAACCCACCGAGGTTACTGTAAATTTACTCAATATTTACTTTATACATCTGTCGACGAGGTTTATTTCATTTTATCGATTAAAAAATTTTCTTGGATCTTGTCGATTCAAATCTGGCTGATTTGCATTAAGGAGCATGTCTCATTATTTATTAGGGTATATCTTACTTTTTAATAATTTTGGTAATGATAGAAAGAGAGCCGTTCTCAAAAAGTGTTACCCTAACTTGATTAATAAATGTTGAAATGTAAATTTATATGGGTTTTTTTGAGAGCGACATAACAACTACAATTAAAATAAATAGAATTAAAATAATCATCCCTATTAGTGTAATAGATCAGTTCATTTTGTGCAGGCCTGCAAAGTCTGGGACAAGTTCCATTTCCTGGCGCACGTACCTTTGCTCATTGAAGATCGAGCATAACGATTGTGCATGCTTTCAGCCTCTCGGCATTCTTCGGGAAGGATGAGCTAGCACAGCTATCGGCCATAGATTTTCAGGTTTCGTCAGATCATGTTTGAGAACAGCTATCCGAAACTCTTCAGGTTTTGTCGAAGGCTCCTCACGTCCTGGGCATGACGTTAAACTGCATCCAGGTTGTGGCTTCTGTTCTATTCAGCCAGCGAGCAGGACCACTGGTTTGCCCTTTAAGGGCGTACTTGTCCATTCAGTGGACGTAAAGCTTCTTCGGAGCAGAACTCCTCCGGGAGTAATCGTTTGGTTTTCGCCCCTTGGCTCTTCGCCAGAGAGTCGTGGGGACTTTTAGAAAAAACTAGCTTCTTCGGGAAGCAATGGAAGTTTTGGTTTCGCCGAAAGGCCCTTTGCCAGAGGGCCGGGAGGACTTTAAAAAATGTATTGGCTATCTAGATTCTTCTGGAAGCAGTGAAAGTTTTAGTTTTGCCGAAAGGCCCTTTGCCAGAGGGTCAGGAGGACTTTAGAGAAAGTCCTTCCAATATTTATTTAATCTTTGAACATGTTAAATTAAAACAATAACAATCTGTTTCATTGCTATTTACATCAGAAATAAAAGAAAAGTTAAAATTCAGACAAAGGTAACAAATCCTTATCGAAAGCAGAACATTTCATTACACTGTTACATGCAATAGCCAAGTAAATTAACAGAAACAGTTTTATTGAAAGTTTGGTTTCGCCGAACGGCCCCCAATTCTCTTTCAAGTTTGCCAAAATAACAAATGTCGTACCATTAGTTCCGATGTTTTAGCTGACAAAAACTCATTCTTCGACAAGACTAAATGGAACACCCCCGCTCCCCCGTATAATGTTGGAGATGATAAGGCCAATTCGGGACGCACCATTTTTTCTTACTTATTAACCCATGTAGGTCGTATTTGTTTGGAATTAGAAATCAAAGTACAATCAGTTTAGACAGGAGGGGCCACGGAGACGGGGGGCTAAGGGGACTTTAGACCCCGCAAGTTTTTGCTGCGGGCATTTTGGGCCGCCTTAAACTGCAATTTTTTCACTGGAAATATTGGGCCGCTTCAATGATTAGCCCCCGCACTTCAAAATTGGCTCGGCTGCCTCTTTAAGATTGTCTTAAAAAGTTTTCGTTTTAAACTGGGGGTGTGCTTGTCTTTTTCTGTTATGGGAGCATAACCCAATTAGCAGGTGTACTATTTATGCGTCCGTTTGTTCTCCCTCAGATAGAGTCCCTAAAGGGAGCCCTTTTTTGATATGATATAGAAAAGGATGGGGTGTTTTGTAATTATTTTATTGAAGTATATTACATGAAATACCACTGGTGAAAAATGGCTTAATTGAAGCAATTCTGTGGAAATTATGGACTTTAGAAGCTGGCGGAGGCATAGCAAGCTTTTAATGAAAAACAAGGGTAGAAAAAGGGTGACTGAACTTTCAGCTGAGATAGCAAAAAAATTTCACGGTCATGATATAGAAAATTGAAAATGCCATGAATGGCCAACTTATCAGCTTTCATATGAGTGGTAGCTTGCACCTGGCGAAAACTTCGACAAGGTTTTAGAGGCCCGTATATATACTTTTTGGATTTAGTGTGTAAGTCAATGGAGGAATTAATGGGAGTATGCTACCTTTCCGTGCTTCTTGAGTTTTCAGATTTTATGAAAGGTGACGCCTCATCATAAAAAGGCAAAAGAAGAAAAATAAATTAATGAAAAAGAAAAGAAAAAAAAAAAACCCCAAAAGATTGAAGCCAAGCGTTCAAGGTCTCTGGCCGGTTATGTATCCTGTCAACTACAACAGAGAACCAACTCAGGCGCCTCTCTAGTACCCTTCTGCATACAGTGACGCTCAGCGTGCTTTGCATACGACAGCAATCTTTCCTCGGGACTCCCCTCAAGGACCGGCGATACATTGGGGAGGAACACTACTCGCCTCCCAGTGCAATCAGAGTAGGACCATGTGTGAACACTACCGTCCGGTTTGACGTCAACGTGCCGCACAGGGTATAGTAGGGGATGTCTTATATAGCTTCGACATCTGCATGTATTACACCTTAGAGTGGAATTTTCAGAGTACAAATTTCAGCCAGATGTAGTGTTAGCAGGAAGGAATTATGTTTATCAAATATTCATTGATAAGTGTTTAATTATTTTTGCATGTCTTTTACAAGATTTTCCTCTACGACTGACGTTTCTTCTTGATATTTTTCATTTCCGCTCCAAATGGTGGCTTATGTCACAGAAACGTCACTAAAACGTCACAATATTTCTGGTTCGTAGGAAATCTGGAAGTTTATTGTACGGTACCTCCTGCAGGATAATGTACAGTTAAACCCACCGAGGTTACTGTAAATTTACTCAATATTTACTTTATACATCTGTCGACAAGGTTTATTTCATTTTATCGATTAAAAAATTTTCTTGGATCTTGTCGATTCAAATCTGGCTGATTTGCATTAAGGAGCATGTCTCATTATTTATTAGGGTATATCTTACTTTTTAATAATTTTGGTAATGATAGAAAGAGAGCCGTTCTCAAAAAGTGTTACCCTAACTTGATTAATAAATGTTGAAATGTAATTTTATAAGGGGTTTTTTGAGAGCGACATAACAACTACAATTAAAATAAATAGAATTAAAATAATCATCCCTATTAGTGTAATAGATCAGTTCATTTTGTGCAGGCCTGCAAAGTCTGGGACAAGTTCCATTTCCTGGCGCAGGTACCTTTGCTCATTGAAGATCGAGCATAACGATTGGGCATGCTTTCAGCCTCTCGGCCTATTGGCTTTCTAGCACGCTTCTCGGCCTTTTGGCTAAGATCATGTGTAGTATCTGTTCTTTTCATCCAGTCAAGAATGGAGCCATACATGACAGACCAATGATGAAAATGGTCTGAAGGCCGCGAGGGTGGTCGTTAAGTGTTGTCCTTCAGTGGACGTAATAGCTTCTTCGGGAAGCAGTATCAAGTTTGGTTTCGCCGAACGGCCCTTTGCCAGAGGGTCGGGAGGACTTTAGAAAAACCTATTGGCTTTCTAGCTTCTTCGGGAAGCAATGGAAGTTTTGGTTTCGCCGAAAGGCCCTTTGCCAGAGGGCCGGGAGGACTCTAAAAAATGTATTGGCTATCTAGATTCTTCTGGAAGCAGTGAAAGTTTTAGTTTTGCCGAAAGGCCCTTTGCCAGAGGGTCAGGAGGACTTTAGAAAAAGTCCTTTCAATATTTATTTAATCTTTGAACATGTTAAATTAAAACAATAACAATCTGTTTCATTGCTATTTACATCAGAAATAAAAGAAAAGTTAAAATTCAGACAAAGGTAACAAATCCTTATCGAAAGCAGAACATTTCATTACACTGTTACATGCAATAGCCAAGTAAATTAACAGAAACAGTTTTATTGAAAGTTTGGTTTCGCCGAACGGCCCCCAATTCTCTTTCAAGTTTGCCAAAATAACAAATGTCGTACCATTAGTTCCGATGTTTTAGCTGACAAAAACTCATTCTTCGACAAGACTAAATGGAACACCCCCGCTCCCCCGTATAATGTTGGAGATGATAAGGCTAATTCGGGACGCACCATTTTTTCTTACTTATTAACCCATGTAGGTCGTATTTGTTTCGAATTAGAAATCAAAGTACAATCAGTTTAGACAGGAGGGACCGCGGAGACGGGGGGCTAAGGGGGCTTTAGACCCCGCACGTCTTTTGCTGCGGGCATTTTGGGCCGCCTTAAACTGCAATTTTTTCACTGGAAATATTGGGCCGCTTCGATGATTAGCCCCCGCACTTCAGAATTGGCTCGGCTGCCTCTTTAAGATTGTCTTAAAAAGTTTTCGTTTTAAACTGGGGGTGTGCTTGTCTTTTTCTGTTATGGGAGCATAACCCAATTAGCAGGTGTACTATTTATGCGTCCGTTTGTTCTCACTCAGATAGAGTCCCTAAAGGGAGCCCTTTTTTGATATGATATAGAATAGGATGGGGTGTTTTGTAATTATTTTATTGAAGTATATTATATGAAATACCACTGGTGGAAAATGGCTTAATTGAAGCAATTCTGTGGAAATTATCGACTTTAGAAGCTGGCGGAGGCATAGCAAGCTTTTAGTGAAAAACAAGGCTAGAAGAAGGGTGATTGAACTTTCAGCTGAGATAGCAAAAAAATTTCACGGTCATGATATAGAAAATTGAAAATGCCATGAATGGCCAACTTGTCAGCTCTCATATGAGTGGTAGCTTGCACCTGGCGAAAACTTCGACAAGGTTTTAGAGGCCCGTTTATATACTTTTTGGATTTAGTGTGTAAGTCAATAGAGGAATTAATGGGAGTATGCTACCTTTCCGTGCTTCTTGAGTTTTCAGATTTTATGAAAGGTGGCGCCTCATCATAAAAAGGCAAAAGAAGAAAAATAAATAAATGAAATAGAAAAAAAAACCCCAAAAGATTGAAGCCAAGCGTTCAAGGTCTCTGGCCGGTTATGTATCCTGTCAACTACAACAGAGAACCAACTCAGGCGCCTCTCTAGTACCCTTCTGCATACAGTGACGCTCAGCGTGCTTTGCATACGACAGCAATCTTTCCTCGGGACTCCCCTCAAGGACCGGCGATACATTGGGGAGGAACACTACTCGCCTCCCAGTGCAATCAGAGTAGGACCATGTGTGAACACTACCGTCCGGTTTGACGTCAACGTGCCGCACAGGGTATAGTAGAGGATGTCTTATATAGCTTAGACATCTGCATGTATTACACCTTAGAGTGGAATTTTCAGAGTACAAATTTCAGCCAGATGTAGTGTTAGCAGGAAGGAATTATGTTTATCAAATATTCATTGATAAGTTTTTAATTATTTTTGCATGTCTTTTACAAGATTTTCCTCTACGACTGACGTTTCTTCTTGATATTTTTCATTTCCGCTCCAAATGGTGGCTTATGTCACAGAAACGTCACTAAAACGTCACAATATTTCTGGTTCGTAGGAAATCTGGAAGTTTATTGTACGGTACCTCCTGCAGGATAATGTACAGTTAAACCCACCGAGGTTACTGTAAATTTACTCAATATTTACTTTATACATCTGTCGACGAGGTTTATTTCATTTTATCGATTAAAAAATTTTCTTGGATCTTGTCGATTCAAATCTGGCTGATTTGCATTAAGGAGCATGTCTCATTATTTATTAGGGTATATCTTACTTTTTAATAATTTTGGTAATGATAGAAAGAGAGCCGTTCTCAAAAAGTGTTACCCTAACTTGATTAATAAATGTTGAAATGTAAATTTACATGGGTTTTTTGAGAGCGACATAACAACTACAATTAAAATAAATAGAATTAAAATAATCATCCCTATTAGTGTAATAGATCAGTTCATTTTGTGCAGGCCTGCAAAGTCTGGGACAAGTTCCATTTCCTGGCGCACGTACCTTTGCTCATTGAAGATCGAGCATAACGATTGTGCATGCTTTCAGCCTCTCGGCCTATTGGCTTTCTAGCACGCTTCTCGGCCTTTTGGCTAAGATCATGTGTAGTATCTGTTCTTTTCATCCAGTCAAGAATGGAGCCATACATGACAGACCAATGATGAAAATGGTCTGAAGGCCGCGAGGGTGGTCGTTAAGTGTTGTCCTTCAGTGGACGTAATAACTTCTTCGGGAAGCAGTATCAAGTTTGGTTTCGCCGAACGGCCCTTTGCCAGAGGGTCGGGAGGACTTTAGAAAAACCTATTGGCTTTCTAGCTTCTTCGGGAAGCAATGGAAGTTTTGGTTTCGCCGAAAGGCCCTTTGCCAGAGGGCCGGGAGGACTCTAAAAAATGTATTGGCTATCTAGATTCTTCTGGAAGCAGTGAAAGTTTTAGTTTTGCCGAAAGGCCCTTTGCCAGAGGGTCAGGAGGACTTTAGAAAAAGTCCTTTCAATATTTATTTAATCTTTGAACATGTTAAATTAAAACAATAACAATCTGTTTCATTGCTATTTACATCAGAAATAAAAGAAAAGTTAAAATTCAGACAAAGGTAACAAATCCTTATCGAAAGCAGAACATTTCATTACACTGTTACATGCAATAGCCAAGTAAATTAACAGAAACAGTTTTATTGAAAGTTTGGTTTCGCCGAACGGCCCCCAATTCTCTTTCAAGTTTGCCAAAATAACAAATGTCGTACCATTAGTTCCGATGTTTTAGCTGACAAAAACTCATTCTTCGACAAGACTAAATGGAACACCCCCGCTCCCCCGTATAATGTTGGAAATGATAAGGCCAATTCGGGACGCACCATTTTTTCTTACTTATTAACCCATGTACACTGTTAAAAAATTTCTCTGTATATTTACATAATTTTATGGCAAATTTTTTTCCAACCAAATAATGTTTTTTTACAGCCAGACTGTAATCATGAAAAGACACTTAGAATTTGTTTTTTCTTTACAGTTTCTGCATGTAAATTAGTTTACAAAAGTCTACTGTAAATCGAATTACAGAATCGTTCTGTTTTGTTTACCTTAATTTTATGGTAATTTACAGCCTACTGTTTTCATTCCCGATGTTTTAATATCTATTATAGTATCGCTTTTTTACCTTTCATTTGTTATTACGTAACATACAGTTCATCATTACGTAGATCAGGTATTAGCTTATCAACGTAATGTGTCGTTACGAAGTTGTTTTCAATCAAAACATATTGAGGATGCTTTGTTGTCATATTGTTGTCTAGTAGACTTTTATCCCTAGGAACTTTGTAATTGGAAAGTCACATTTTTTGTACAATATAATAATTGTTTTTAAAAAAAATATGACAAAGAATGCAAATACATTGGTTGCAAACATTTCCAGGCAAGGTAAACAATAAGTTTATCACTTCCTGATTAAAAAAAGCCAAAGAAGATATTATTCAAAGCAACAGCAATCCTTTTGTTAAGAAAATGCCTACAAAATAAGCTCCACCCATTTATGCAAAATGAGATTTACGTCATAAAGTGGTAAATTTACAGACTCTTTCAAGTAAATTTATGAAACGTTTTTAATTTGCTCCGATCAAGTGCATGAGCGCCTGTGGCGATGAGTTGACATCAGTATACCAATTGTCAGTGCTCTGAAATTAGGGCCTTACAATTTCTTTTCACTTAAAAATGTGTGACAAAACACCAGTTGTATGATATTTATAACTAAGAACGTAATAACTAAGTATGCTTTTATAACAAATGTAAGTTAATTTTCAAATAGGGCCATAAATTTTCCAAAAATGTTTTTCTTTTTTAAACTGAAACTTCGCAGAACGATGCATGTTATATATTGAAAATTTTCTGGCTATTTCTTATTTGTTTGGGCTTATTTTTGTTTCTTTTTCAGCTTAAAAACAAAATGAATGTTCGTTAAATGACAGTATATTTATGTTAAATCAGAAAAATACAAAATACTGTTAAAATTTCTGTAAATTTACAGAAAAAGTTTTACAAAGCAGTAAAATTTGGTTAAAAAAGCAGACAGAAATGGTTTTTTAAATAAACAGAAAATACATGTTAAACAACCTTTTTTATTGTAGCAATACAAAGTGTCTGTAAAGATACAGAAAATCTCTGTTTAAAGTAAAATACAAAAAGTTTGAGTTAAAAAAAGTCTGTAAATTTACAGAAATTTTTAACAGTGTAGGTCGTATTAGTTTGGAATTAGAAATCAAAGTACAATCAGTTTAGACTGGAGGGGCCACGGAGACGGGGGACTAAGGGGGCTTTAGACCCCGCACTCTTTTGCTGCGGGCATTTTGGGCCGCCTTAAACTGCAATTTTTTCACTGGAAATTTTGGGCCGCTTCGATGATTAGCCCCCGCACTTCAAAATTGGCTCGGCTACCTCTTTAAGACTGTCTTAAAAAGTTTTCGTTTTAAACTGGGGGTGTGCTTGTCTTTTTCTCTCATGGGAGCATAACCCAATTAGCAGGTGTACTATTTATGCGTCCGTTTGTTCTCCCTCAGATAGAGTCCCTAAAGGGAGCCCTTTTTTGATATGATATAGAATAGGATGGGGTGTTTTGTAATTATTTTATTGAAGTATATTATATGAAATACCACTGGTGAAAAATGGCTTAATTGAAGCAATTTTGTGGAAATTATGGACTTTAGAAGCTGGCGGAGGCATAGCAAGCTTTTAGTGAAAAACAAGGCTAGAAAAAGGGTGATTGAACTTTCAGCTGAGATAGCAAAAAAATTTCACGGTCATGATATAGAAAATTGAAAATGCCATGAATGGCCAACTTGTCAGCTCTCATATGAGTGGTAGCTTGCACCTGGCGAAAACTTCGACAAGGTTTTAGAGGCCCGTTTATATACTTTTTGGATTTAGTGTGTAAGTCAATAGAGGAATTAATGGGAGTATGCTACCTTTCCGTGCTTCTTGAGTTTTCAGATTTTATGAAAGGTGGCGCCTCATCATAAAAAGGCAAAAGAAGAAAAATATATAAATGAAAAAGAAAAAAAAAAACCTAAAGATTGAAGCCAAGTGTTCAAGGTCTCTGGCCGGTTTTGTATCCTGTCAACTACAACAGAGAACCAACTCAGGCGCCTCTCTAGTACCCTTCTGCATACAGTGACGCTCAGCGTGCTTTGCATACGACAGCAATCTTTCCTCGGGACTCCCCTCAAGGACCGGCGATACATTGGGGAGGAACACTACTCGCCTCCCAGTGCAATCAGAGTAGGACCATGTGTGAACACTACCGTCCGGTTTGACGTCAACGTGCCGCACAGGGTATAGTAGAGGATGTCTTATATAGCTTAGACATCTGCATGTATTACACCTTAGAGTGGAATTTTCAGAGTACAAATTTCAGCCAGATGTAGTGTTAGCAGGAAGGAATTATGTTTATCAAATATTCATTGATAAGTTTTTAATTATTTTTGCATGTCTTTTACAAGATTTTCCTCTACGACTGACGTTTCTTCTCAATATTTTTCATTTCCGCTCCAAATGGTGGCTTATGTCACAGAAACGTCACTAAAACGTCACAATATTTCTGGTTCGTAGGAAATCTGGAAGTTTATTGTACGGTACCTCCCGCAGGATGATGTGCAGTTAAACCCACCGAGGTTACTGTAAATTTACTCAATATTTTCTTTATACATCTATCGACGAGGTTTATTTCATTTTATCGATTAAAAAATTTTCTTGAATCTTGTCGATTCAAATCTGGCTGATTTGCATTAAGGAGTATGTCTCATTATTTATTAGGGTATATCTTACTTTTTAATAATTTTGGTAATGATAGAAATAGAGCCGTTCTCAAAAAGTGTTACCCTAACTTGATTAATAAATGTTGAAATGTAATTTTTATGGGGTGTTTTTTGAGAGCGACATAACATCTACAATTAAAATAAATAGAATTAAAATAATCATCCCTATTAGTGTAATAGATCAGTTCATTTTGTGCAGGCCTGCAAAGTCTGGGACAAGTTCCATTTCCTGGCGCACGTACCTTTGCTCATTGAAGATCGAGCATAACGATTGTGCATGCTTTCAGCCTCTCGGCCTGTTGGCTTTCTAGCTTCTTCGGGAAGCAATGGAAGTTTTGGTTACTTAAAACCAGAAAGCCAAAAGGCTTAGTGATTCCTTGCTGCTGAAATGTAAGGCCTTTTTTCACATTGACATTGCTTTGCAATGTTTTTCAATTAGCAGGGCTCCATAATGTGCCCACAAAGTACACATGCAAGGCATCCAATCTTGAGATCCCCCTTGCCTGTCGTGGACCCAAATGACATTTGACCTCCACCAAAAACTTCTGGGACCATGTATTCACTATGTGCCATCTACATGACAAGTTACAGGACCCTACAAGTGACCTTTCCTGAAAGACTGTGCAGGAAAGCTTGTCAGGCTTTGAACATGCTGACTCCAAATGAACTTTGACCTTTGGGAAAACCAATAGGGATCATCTACTAAATATGACCAATCCACACACTAAATATGAGCACAGTCACATGTACCTTTCTTGAGATACCGTGTTTACGAAGTTTTGACCTTTTGACCTCTCATGACCCCAAATGACCTTTGACCTCCACCAAAAACAATAGGGAACATCTACTCAATATGGCCAACACACTCGCCAAATATGAGCACAGTCACATGTACCGTTCTTGAGATATCGTGTTTACGACGTTTTGACCTTTTGACGTCTCATGACCCCAAATGACCTTTGACCTCCACCAAAAACAATAGGGATCATCTACTCAATATGGCCAATGCACACACCAAATATGAGATTAGTCACACTTACTCTACTTGAGAATCCGTGTTTACAAGCAATTTCTAAGGAATTTACCTATTGACCTCTCGTGATCCCAAATGACCTTTGACCTCCACGGAAATCGATAGGGATCATCTACTCAATATGACCAACCCACACATTAAATATGAGCATAGTCACATGTACCGTTCTCGAGATATCGTGTTTACGAAGTTTTGACCTTTTGACTTCTGGTGACCCTAAATGACCTTTGATCTCCACGAAAATCAATAGGGATCAGCTACTCAATATGGCCAATGCACACACCAAATAGGAGATAAGTCACATTTACTGTTCTTGAGATACCGTGTTTACAAGCAATTTCTTGGGAATTTACCTATTGACCTCTCGTGACCCCAAATGACCTTTGACCTCCATGAAAATCAATAGGGATCATCTACTCAATACGACCAACCTACACACTAAATATGAGCATGGTCACATGTACCGTTCTTGAGTTATCGTGTTTACGAAGTTTTGACCTTTTGACTTCTGGTGACCCTAAATGACCCTTGATCTCCACGAAAATCGATTGGAATCACCTACTCAATATGGCCAATGAACACACCAAATAGGAGATTAGTCACAGTTACCGTTCTTGAGATACCGTGTTTACAAGCAATTTCTAGGGAATTTACCTATTGACCTCTCGTGACCCCAAATGACCTTTGACCTCCACGAAAATCGATAGGGATCATCTACGCAATATGACCAATCCACACACCAAATATGAGCATAGTCACATGTACCGTTCTCGAGATATCGTGTTTACAATGTTTTGACCTTTTGACCTCTCGTGACCCCAAATGACCTTTGATCTCCACCAAAAACAGTGGGATCATCTACTCAATACGAACAACCCACACACCAAAAATGAGCATAGTCACACATACCGTTCTTGAGTTATCGTGTTTACGAAGTTTTGACCTTTTGACCTCTTGTGACCCCAAATGACCTTTGATCTCCACTAAAAACAATAGGGATCATTTACTTAATACGAACAACCCACACACCAAAAATGAGCATAGTCACACATACCGTTCTTGAGTTATCGTGTTTACGAAGTTTTGACCTTTTGACTTCTTGTGACCCCAAATGACCTTTGATCTCCACCAAAAACAATAGAGATCATCTACTCAATATGGCCAATGCACACACCAAATATGAGATTAGTCACACTTTCCCTTCTTGAGATACCGTGTTTACAAGCAATTTCTAAGGAATTTACTTATTGACCTCTCGTGATCCCAAATGACCTTTGACCTCCACGAAAATCGATAGGGATCATCTACGCAATATGACCAACCCACACATTAAATATGAGCATGGTCACATGTACCTTTCTCGAGATATCGCGTTTACAAGGTTTTGACCTTTTGACCTCTCGTGACCCCAAATGACCTTTGATCTCCACCAAAAACAATAGGGATCATCTACTCAATATGACCAACCAACACACCAAATACGAGGTTAGTCACACTTACCCTTCTTGAGATATCGTGTTTACAAGCCAAAGCGTCACATACACACACACACACACACACACACACACACACACATACACACGACATCACCATCGCATAGATTCCGTGCCTGCCTTCGGCAAGGAATCAAAAAGTATTGACTTTCTAGCTTTTTCTGGAATCAGTGAAAGTTTTAGTTTTGCCAAAGGGTCGGGAGTACTTTAGCAAAAGTTCTTTCAAAATTCGATGATTAGCACCCGCACTTCAAAATTGGCTCTGCGAACTCTGCGATCCCTTTTAAAAGTTAGACTGACCATTTTAGTTACACTGAGAGGTGAGTTCGTTGCTTCTCTAGGAAGTTATTAAAGTTGGAAACGTCGCCGGTCTGCTCAGCAGTGAAATCGTTGAAAGATTCGTGATCCCTATATACGTGCATTGTGGCACACCCTCCTCGGACCCTGTCTTCTCCTATCCGGCCTAGTTTGAAATGCTACTATAATATTGATATAAAATTGCATTAGGTTAATGTTGCCAACAACAAACATCGACTCGTGACAGTTTCAATTGTTGCGCAACAAACGTATTGAGACGAGAAGCAACTCATTTAGACGAATCCGGATTCGTGCATAAAAGTGACTAGTGCTACAAACATACCACGCACAAATTATGCGCTCGCTCTACGACTGCATTTTGGAAAGTCTCATATGGAAGCGAGGCTTGGTGCGCGTATGAAGAGCATGCACGAGAGGTTAATAGGTCAAATTCTGTTAAAGCTCCAGTTGTTCTGGAGGACACTGCGCCGTGCACAACATTGCTTTGGTATACGACCTAGCGTCTACGTGTATGTGTTTGTCTTTCAAAAAGCGGTTGTTTTTGAACGCTTTTGTCCCCTATTGCGCCATTCCATTCCCGATCACATACATGTATTGGAAACAAAAGTTTTACGAACCAAAACCAAACACAACCAAAATGCCCGCCGTAATTCAAGCGTTGTACGATGAAGTGCTGACAGTCAACACGCAGCTGTACAGTTAATGAAGCCAACTGACCACTTCTCTAGCATTCCCGCCTTTTTTATATCTGCGCAAATGAGATTTCGCGGAACTGTGACTGACAAGGGGTCTCCCCCTATATGTTGAATAATGTATAAGTAGGCGTATAAATGGATACAACGAGACGGTAAGTGGACATTTTGATCTTTCCTTCTCTTAGAAATCAAAGATTTTTTAGGTTTTTCCAAACATATACTGCAAAAATACGCTCCCAAAAAGAGGCAGTCGATTCTTATGTCTCAAATTAGGACCTCAAACTTTGCGAGTACCTGACTCATTGAGGGATGTAAAACGATTCTTTTGTATCGACGTTTGAAGATTATAGTATAGGCTTCCTGTTGATACCAAAATTACGTAGTTTAATTTATAAATTATTTTGTAAACAACTGCTAAACCCGAAGGGGCATTTAGCGTACAGCATGTATGTAGTATGTACTAAAGTACATATGGTGTTGGTAAATGTACACAGTTAACGTTGTATATCCTACAACGTTACTGTTACTAGTTAGTACTATTCCAGTATGGCTCGGATAACGTCGGTCATAACAAAATAATGAACGACTATTATACTGTGGGATATGCAGGACAGGTACCCATTGCATTTACATTCTTAAAAACTTCCAGTGTTGTTTGTAGACTTGTAGTCTATGAAATTTGAAGCTTCAGTTTTCATGGCATATTCAGTAACATTGCAATGTTGGCTAGTGGGGGGCTTACAATAAGATGTAACTTTGTTGTAAGTCGGTAAACCTGGGACTCCTATGAATCATGATCAAGTCAGCCTGGATTAAGTAAACAAACTACAAATTTAGATGGTTCAACTTCAGTCTGGACATATCCATGGGTTAATATTCTTTCTTACATATATCATAGTTACTGTGCCACAAACAGAAAAACTCAGTCCTTCCCATCATTTTTCATAATAGATCGACCTACAGTATAGTGGTATACTGTTCTGTAATTAAGTTCCAAGTTGTCTATTTCTATAAAGTCCCATATAGGTAGCCTATAAATTGCAAAGCTGCAGCTTTGCAATTTACCATCTAAACCCAACTTTTGTCTTAAAATAAATTCTCATCAGTGTGGCATTCAATGAAATGAAAACTGTAAATTCATTCCTAGATTTTTTTACATTAAATATATATATTTCTGATCTTTAAGGAGGTCACATAAAGGAGAACTATGTTGTATACACACAATACAACAGGCAACATTTAGGTAGTTTCCTGCAAAAAAGAAAACTGTATTGTTACGTTGTTTGTTTTAGAAACTATAGGCATATCAAACTGTCCTACTGCCAACGGTAGAAATGAGCCTGGAACATTCCGTCACCTCACAAGAGGACAGGATAGTGATGAATTATTATCCTAGCAGTCCAGCTATCATCATGTTATTTTTAGGACCAGTATTTCATGTGAAAAGAAATTCACAAGGAATTCAAAGTAAGATATCCCATTTGCCAAACCTCAGCTGATATACTCCTTCCCTTGCAACCTTATTGGTATTTGCCTTTGCCTTCAGTACTTTTCATTTTTACCCAGAGTAAATGAGGAAAATCAATAGCACTTGTTAAACATTGTACTGATGATCTTTCCTGCAAGGCCCTTCCTATCTAAGCTGGCCTATTTAGAAGGTCTCTCAGTCTCATTCATTTTCTTGCTCAATGTATTATGCTGACTGAGTGTACTACATGATGCATAGAATTTTTTTTCAAAGAATGAACATTTGATTGAAGTTGATAGAGTTTCCTAGTATAAAGATTTTTAAGCCAGCTTTTAGTCAGCCCAACTTTTTTTAAAGTGAGGTAATTTTCACTGTTTTGGTGCAAACAAGATGCAGTTTTGCTCTGTGTCAACAGAGCTTGCCATCGTGACTATGACATTGTATGTGTATACAAGCATATCACATTCAAACAAGTATAAATAGCCTTCTAGTGCAACACTACTGATTAGTTTAATTTGTAAATGGCATTACAACTAACAGTATGTTGCAAAAATGTCGAAGGAGCAAGTATCGCACCATTTTCTCCGAAATGGAAACAATATTGGTGAGGATGAATTAGGCTGCTGTTGTAACGTTTTACATAGGGCGACCTGCATTAACGTTCATTTCGCGAAAGTAGGCTCACTATACTGTGTATATAATCTGGGCGCCACAATCGAATCGTGGTGGAATTTACCGAGTACCTGACTCATTGAGGATATTTTATAGTGCAAAAATGGTACCACTAGATAGGAAACAAAATTTTCTCTCTATTGAAGTAAAAACTGAGTAGTTTAAAACAACAACGAATAAATGCTGAACGATTTTGCAGAGAATTTGAAACCTACTTTAGACGTTTCATAAAATGGACTAAAATCCTCCCTTTTGCCCGTACGTTCACTCAGAACCAGGCACCGAAAGTATTTTTTACATCTTAGTCATTGATTTTCACGGTTTTAAAGATTTTTGGGTTCCTAGTTTCTGAGATAATTGACTTTAAAAGTGATGACTTTTAGCTAATTAGTATTAAAATCCTTATGACGTCACGAAACGTCATGCATAAAATGTAAGAGAAGGAAGCTCTTTTCGAGCAGTTGCGATGTGACTGCTGACATACATTTTAGTCATGCTCGGTAGGCTACGTATACTCGTTATAACACGTGTCGTGGCCCGTCCTTTATGTTAATTAGCAGTGTTAAGTTATGTTTACGGGTTGAGATGGAGAGTATCATTTTATTTCCAGACCTGGGTTCGCTTCCCAGGTCGAGTCATACCAAAGACTCTAAAAAAGGAACCTACTGCCGTTGTGCGTGATGCTCCGCATAAGCAATATGCAATGGAGTAGAGAAAACAAGCCATGCAGTGAACCACAACTGGAAAAAAGGCCCTACGTGGCCGGCTCGACTTGAACCAACAGGTTGGAAACTGGGCCGTAAAACTCTAACTCTAACACTCCAGACCTGTTTGTAATGCTCTGTCTGTAGTAGATTCCGACTATGAGGCGAAATGCGCAAGTGATTGAACATGGAGCTTTATGAACAGATGGGATTTAGGGGCTCGACCTTCCAACCAAAGTGAAAATACTTAAAGTGGGCATGACACGGCCACAAAAACTTTTGTGAATTGCAAGATAAGATACAGTATTTTACAAATATAGGGCCTAATCTCACACCCCATTAAAAACCCGTACAATTCGGCATTAATAATATTTGAAGGCAAACGTTCAAAATCCAATTTCGAAAAATGCCGCAACAGGTCATTTGACTTTATGACGCAATTGGCGGCACAACCCCGCCATATTTAAGAACGCGCATCTAGATGTGGAACTAATGTAACGCTCGGTAAAGTTATCTTATCTTAGCAACCTCGTGAAAACGATTGCACCACAATACGGAGTCCAACATACGTAGCGAAAGGCGCGAACAATGGTAGGGAATCGGTGCAAATCGTTGGCCAATATGTTCGCGTGCATATGCGCGAGGGTAAAAATAGTTCCGCTTTTGTGCAAGACAAACGCGGTTCGGGCGCTTTAAAGAACAGCTATGAACATGTACGGACAGTCCACAACAAGTGGGTCCCAACTACGAGCGCGTCCTTACTGTATGAGCAGTTTGATGAAGATGCTTTTGCGAATACTAAGCAGTAACCGCGCAATGCACAATTCACAATGTAGTCAGTGACCACGCTCACTGCTATCGTAGAACCGGTGTTTGCAATTATGTACGCGCAAACACTCGTTACCACGCACATGATTCGATGACTGTGAGCTCTCTGGTACAGTGTTGCTAACCGTGCCTCAAATAACGTCACCATTTTGAGACGCGTTGACATACGTTTTTTCGCTTTCGGATTTCGAATGGGCTGAGCCTGGCCTGTAATTGGGAAATTCAAAACGTCGTATTTCGGTATTATAGGCATAATTTAGTAGGGAAATCATTCAATTTATGTTAAGGTGTACCCGAAGATCAGTTACCGAGAAACTTACTTTGGCCGTGTCATGCCCACTTAATTAATATAGGCCTATGACCGCTAGCTTCTTGACCCATTGCCCTAAATCCTAGGCTCCTACTGGTCCCAATAAATCCTTTTTGTACTGCTGATGCAGTACACTTTTATTTACATCAGGGTTACATGAGATGCCACCTCCTTTTTTAAGATATCAAGAAGTCGTCTTAACTCTTTAAGTTATGCTTATTTGAGATAAAAGATTGGATATCATCTTATTTGTCGGATAGGCAGTTCAAAGTTTGTATAAATAATTCGTTTTCTGCGCCACTAAACCTTAACTTCTCGGTACCTCAAGGCAGTATTAACGGCCCAGTGTATTTCACTTGTTACTCTAGTACGATGAATACTTGTGCCACTGATGACCAATCCCTCATTGGTTATGCTGATGACCACAGCATTTACACTAGTTTCAGAGCAGGAGACGTTTCTTCTGAAGTGGATTCCATTAAAAAAACTCTCTTCGTCGCTAGGAAAAGTGAAAGACTGGATGCAGTGTAACCGTCTTAAAATGAATGACGAAAAGTCTGAATTTATCATTTTTGGAAGTGAGGCCCAATTGACAAAATGTATAGCAAATGTTATTTCTATTGGTGACATACCCATTCGTAGGTCTGAGAAAATTAAATTACTTGGTGTGTTTCTGGGTGAATCCCTTAATCTCAAGTATCACATATCTATGAAAGCAAGGGCATCCGCCCTCGCTATGTATAATTTGAAGAAGATCCGTAATTATCTAGACAGAGCAAGTTGTCTTAAATATGCTAATGCTCTGATTTTTTAACATATGGATTATTGTAATAGCCTGTTCATTAACCTTCCGGACTCTGCGTTACATCCACTTCAAAGAATTCAAAACCTTACTGCTAAGTTAATCCTCTGTAGATCCAAATTTGACAGTGCCTCTGCCGCTTTGAAAGAGCTACACATTCTGCCCATCAAAGCTCGTATTGAGTATAAGACTCTTCTCCTTGTGTTTAAATGTCTCCACAATTAAGCACCAACTTATTTATCAGGGTTGATTGAACTCAAAGCGTCCTATTATGCTACTAGATCTTCAAAAGGTTTACTTCTTAAGGTTCCTTTCACCACTCACAGTTCTTTTGCGGATCGTTCTTTTATGGTCGCTGGCCCGAAGCTTTGGAATGCCCTCCCGATTCATATTCGGCAGTCGTCTTCTATTAATTCTTTTAAGGATGCTTTGAAAACTTATCTTTTTAGGAAATCTTTTTCTTGATTTTTGTACTTTGTAAAGCGCCATTGAGTGTGTTTCATCACAGTAATGTGCGCTATATCAAGTTTTGCAACCTTAACTTTAACTATTAATAGGGATGTGTTACCTGCAAAAGTTTAAAAGTCAGGCTTTTTACCTAGCTAACAAAGTTTCGTTGCTCACAATTTGAAAATTTCGATATACCAGCAAGGAACGAGCCCGTCATATCTTGAAACAATGTGTAATTCACTAACAGCATTTGATCGTGGAGCGCTTCATTAAAGTGCTTGTTGGAATTCCAAAGTGGGCGTCTGGAAGATTATCTCGACACTGTCTTTGTGAAAACAAAACTTCAAATTTTCGACAAAACTCTTGCTCAGCTCGACGTCCTTTCGGCAAACGTCTGCCTCGTCGGTGTTTTAGGCTGCACCCCACGTCGGGAGTGTGACCGGGATTCCAAATTATAAACATATCCCGGGCTTAAAGGGATGCTAGTCACAGAACCCCCATTCCCCTCACCCCGCACACTTCAACTTCCATGTCGCACAGCTGTAATCTATGGTACTAAAATTAATTAAACTCCGACAAATTTTGAACTCCGTGGTATTTATAGATCCAGTCAGTAAGACACTAGACTCCGAAAAGGTGGCTCTCTACAGAACACGCAGAATAAATTTAGACTACTTTCGAACTGTTGGACTGAAACCCTACAGGAAACTTGGCAAAGAGATTTTAACGTTTGTTTCTTAAGGATATTAATGTTTCTTAGCCGAGTTTTGGGAATTCATCTTTTCATTTTATCTATCGTGTTCAGATGTTATTGTTTCCCTGCCTTTGACCATAGTCTATAGAGGGCGGATGGTCTGGCAAGCTATTGACAGTATCGAAGTGATGTTATTGTTCTCGAAAAACGAAGGTCACGTGGTATTCAGAGTGCACAGCTTTCGTTCAGTATACACACGTCTACGCAGTTCTGTACACTTTCAATGAAAGAAACTGATGTAAATAGTGTTCTTGCAATATTTAATGATAGAATTTTAGTTTTGCCTTTCCCTTAAAACGTACAAAATCCATGCTAAGCGATGATTTTGCAATAAACTAATGTGAAAATAGAAGACATCTCCATATAAGCTACGAAGTAACTATAACTATACCCACGTATGCACGGATGTAGTGTATCTTGAGTCGGTCAGTGCATTGAGTCGGTCATTACATAAAAATGTATGGCACGTGCACAGAGTACAACGCTTATTGATTGACCGACTCATGGTATGACAATGCTACACGCTCGCATAGCCTGGGTAAGTGTACCAGGCTAACGGTGGCCAGTTAGCTTCAAGTTCAACGGCGCCGATACTGCAAGTTAGCCGAGAACTACAACCACAGTGAAAAATATATATCTACCGTGACCCTCAACAACAAACCGTCTTCGAATATTTAAGTCCATTAGAGGCATTTTTTCTGTATAAAATAACTGACAGACGATTGGCGAACATTCAGAATTGGGTCGTTCAACAGCGTAGGCTTGCATGCTGCACAGTGATCACCGACCGACCATGGTAAGTCAGTCCAACCGGAGCTTTACGCCTTGATCCACGTTGCTCTATCGCGCCTAAATTGTGAACTTTTATACAAGTTTCTCGCACGACGCAGCTTCGATCTCGTCATTTTTCACAATTCCGTCACTCGACCATTTCAGTGGACATCTTTTGGGCCTATTAGCAACGGGAATATACCTCTAATCAAAATTTCTCTTGATCATGGGCGTCCGCAGAAAAAAAGTCAGGGGGGGGGCAAAATTTCTAGGGGGGCAAAGTCTCCAAGTCACCATGAATTGACACAAAGCATGCGAAAATTTCAGCCCAAAATGCCCCCCAGATCACCGGAAATGGCATTTCTAAAGCCTATTTTTCGCATAGAAACTTGGAAAACACGTTTTGTTCGGGTTTTTGCTTTGATTTTTATACGTTTTTTCAAATTTTTTATTTTCCAGGGGGGGGAGGCAAGTGCCCCCCCCCCCTTGCCCATACCTGCGGACGCCCATGCTCTTGATCTTCGTCAGGCCTCAACAATTTATGAAGTCTGTTAAGCTTTTTCGAGTGATGAACTTCAAACACGAGCAGTGTGCCTACATGTTTGTTTAGCCAGCTTTAGATGTCATGCAGGCACAGTACACAGAGCGAATGAAAGTTCACAACAACACGGGCTAAATTTAGGCTATACTATAGACCTAGAAATGTAAAAATAAACATGATTTCACAACCAAATTCAGAGTGAAGAAGATTACATAAAAAATTGCCCTTCCTTCAAGGATCGTCGAAGGGACGATCGAGGCAGGGCTTTGTAGGCTCAGTATTATACGTTTATGTACACAGGCTACTCTAGAACTACGGGGTGTTTTTGTCAGTTCTCACCAGATTCAAGCAGAATTATAAGTGATACGAGGCGGCATGTAGACTTAAAACTCTTGTGAAACTTAAAATTATTGATTTGGTCCCTTACAAGCTCATATTTTAGTTGCATTTTTGGAAAAAGTCCCCTTTCAACACGTCAAGCCCTGAGGTTATCGTGCAGTCGTAGTCACTTCGCAGCACAAGCTGTGCACCCTGAATACCACGTGACCACGGAAAACGTACTGCCTCAACATAGAACCGTTAGCTTTTGTTACAGTACAATAGCTTGCCAGACCATCCGCCTATATTGACTATGCTTTGACCAGACAGACAGAGCATTACAAACAGGTCTGGAAGCAAAATGATACAATCCATCTCAACGCGTACACATAACTTAACATTGCAAATAAGCATACCGAAGAACGGGCCACGACGCGTGATATAATGAGTTTACGTACCGAGCATGACTTAAATGTATGTCAGCACTTCACTGCATAGCGCGCAAGGCTGTGCATAGTTCTTACAACTTTTTCAAGATCAGCGATATGGTCACGTGTTCGTTGTTTTCCTCAAAACACGATGCCAGTGCGACGTCAATGCACTAGGTGTATTGGCATTACTAGACTATAGATAGCAATGCACTCATTATAACGGAAAGGAACAATTCATTTTGTTTACGAGTTTGAAATAAAACGGGTAATTAAGAACCTTAACCTTAAAATATATCCTGCGCATATAACACTATTTCATTCTTAATATGGGCGCTGTGTGCTTGCGCATCAATTAAGCAAAGTAATCCATAACAAACGTGTTCTGCGCGCATTACACACGCACGGTACACTCACTGTGTTTTAATGTCCCTAGTGTGCGCAGACTGCCGAATAGAACGACCCAAAAGTCAGTCTGACTCTTCAACGCGTAGCGGATGTTTGCGTCACCAAGAGAAGTAGCTTTCCAGTAAGAGTGCCAGTTTCTGTGGTGATACATGTACATCTGACCCTCATGTCCTGACTTTAAGTGTTAGTTGCCGTGCCAGCAAAATGTTTAGACAAACATGTCACTTCATTTTGCGCCTATCCTGTTTGGAGCCGTTGCAATTTCTTTTAAAATTATAGGCAAGAAACGATTTTAACACAATTTGACCTCTGACCTTTGCTTCCGGTAATGAGTGGTCGATAATAGTTCCACCCGAGGTACCTTCACTGTCCAACTTGGTGACACTATATAACACATTCGTGTTGGTGTGACGTAAAACCCCATCTAACTAACTAACTTACTAAACCTACAAAGATGAAGAAAATCGGCTCAGCAGTTAAGAACATATAAGCAAAACAAAAAAGGACACGTACACACACACACACACACCAACAGACACGTTTTGACCCTTCCTCCAGAAATGGATTCCCGGTCACCTTTGGGTGCCTCACCTTGGGTTAGACCCTTGACTAGTAACTTGGGAACAACAATCATTTTCATGTGAACCGTGCCCTTTTTTAGCTGTCATCGCCATTTTTAACCATTTGGCAAAGTGATTGCAATATCTCCTCCTCCTCATCACAGAGCGATGAGATAAAAGGAAAAGAAACTTGGAGCATTAAAGGAAAAATGCAGTTCCACAATTTGAAGTCATGGGTGTCCGCAGAAAAAAAAGTCGGGGGGGGGGAGGGCAAAATTTCTGGGGGGGGGCAAAACCTCCAAGTCACCATGGACTGACACAAGCATGCGAAAATTTCAGCCCAAAATGCCTCCCAGATAGCCGGAAATGGCATATCTAAAGCCTATTTTACGCATAGAAACTTGGAAAACACGTTTTGCTTGGGTTTTTGCTTTGATTTTAATACGTTTTTTCAAATTTTTGATTTTCCAGGGGGGAGGGGCAAGTGATCCCCTTGCCCATACATGCGGACGCCCATGTTTGAAGTAGCGAACCCCATGATAAAATACTTTCAACAATGTCACTATATTTTTCTTACTTTTTTTTTAATTACCTTTCAAAAACTTATTCACAAATTCTAAAACATCGTCAGATGCTTTTGTCAGAGGTACATATCTTTAGATATGCTTTTGAGGTAAATAAGACAAAATTATAAAGAGTTTGCCAATTTTTGTAAGAAATATTTCAGCTCCTGCCTATCGTATTATCTTTGAGATTACTTCACTGTGCTCACGGGCAACCACGTCATCCAACGGCATGATTTACTTGCTGCTGTTCATAACCAATGGTTGAAATGAAACGTTGTTACGTTTGGTGACGTTGCAAAGCAACAATGGGCTGCCATATGACATTAATAATACTCACTTTAAAAATCAAAGAACGTTTAAAATTGATTTAAAATCTGAACACTACCTCTGTCACTACCCTTTCATTTTTAATCGTGTAAACTTACAAGGATTCTCACTGTAGTAATAGTAAAATTCCCTCAGCAAAAAGGAGTAGATTCCAAAATATGGTGTTAAGTGAAACAATTTGTTCTGTTCATTCTCAGGAAAAGTTATGGGGCACTATATTTGAATTCCCAAATTGTTAGAAGACAGATGCATCTATATGAGGCCTTAAAATAGAAGAACTGTAAATGCTCTAAAACTGAAGCAGCTCTTTCAAATAAGTTCATTTAGTCCTAAGTTAATTTAAAAATATTTTGTGCTACAATACAGTTCTTCATAGCTTTTACATAGTCCTGCTGGATCACTCGAGTTTATTTTTGCTAAATAATGGAATTATAAAATTCCGCAATTGACATCTCACACTGTTTTTTATGTGTGTTTCAGAATTTTACATATTTACATTTTTTTTACTCTCTTTTTCTCTTTCTGAGTACAATTATTGTTATTTATTTATTTTTTTTAATTGAAAATACAAATACCCTTTTGTAACTTAGTCTCATAAATCTCAGGTTGAGGATGCAATGAAATATAAAAAGAAACTGTTCTGCTCGAAGACGAAGAGTAAAAAATGTAGGCTAGACCGAACTGTGTCATTTATTTCGTAATATACCTAGTTATTTAAAACATTTCAGTTCTGAGATGAGTTTTACAAAATACATGATTTTTATATCAAATGTTGCACAAACGTGACATCACAATAGCACACTGCAGTCACTACTTTTATGGTTAAGAACCTTTTTTTATTTGTTCCAAATTAAAAAGACTGATCTACAGAATAACCATGAGGAAGGATGTCTCTAAATACTACAAAAAAAGAGTTTATAGATACTATTGCAAGATTTTCAATTTTACTTGAAGCAATTAACGAAAATTAGGAGTCATTCCTTAGGATTCTTTCTTCAAATACAAAGATTGCAGTCAGTATTAGACAACTTCATAGACATTAGGTAAAAGGATAAGGTATTGTTTTCTTGTAAGTATACTGTACATTTTATCTTTGCTGCAGCAATACATAAAAGATCTTAATTTTAATTATTAGCACCATAATTGCACCACGATCAATAACTAATACACAATGACAATCTTCCAGTCAAAGACAATTGGATCCAAGCATGAACTAGGAGCAGAAAACCCCTCGTTTATTTTCAGTTTGAAGGTTTCGTACTTGAAAATCAAAACTACAGCAGTTATGCTGCTGAATCTCAGTATTCTCAGTAAGTATGAATGTGATCAACAGCAATCTTGAAGCAATGGAACTTTGCATTAAGTTTTTTAAAATACCACAGAAAAGAAAAAAAAACCTTGCTTTGAATAGATCAGGGACAGCACCATGCATGAAAATGAAATATGAGGCAAACTTCTCATATCATGACATACAGTCTTTCACACATACAGTAGGTTGCTGTAGCGTGGTCATTCAAATATTTCAAGCCAAATGTTTTGTCCTCACACTGTACATTTTATGCGCAAACATTGAAATGGTTATATTTACAGTAAAACAACAAGTAGAATGATATAGTTATAATGAGTGATAAATATAATCATTGCATTGTAAAGCATATTGAAACTATTAAACAGAAACAACTACCCAGCCATTTCGAGATCAGTCTTATGAGTTAAAGCTGTGTCCAACAAAATTAGTTTTGCTTCTGCCTCTCACCTTCTTTGTTCAACACCCGGCCCCTTTCCATAATGTCATCTCTTATAGTCTTATTCTCAGAGCTAATGTCCTGTTTAGAAACTCAATCAACCATAACTGAACTTCTCCAGCTAAACAGATTGGCTGGGAAAACATCTTGGTTGGACCAGAAAAGATCATGCAACATTAACCTTAAGCTTGATTTAGCCGAGGTCGGCCTATGAAGCCAAAGACGAAACTGCAGACTAATCACACACAATGCATTCTGGGGAAGACTGTTTACAAGCGAAAGACTGCAACTTAGCCCTGCTTTTCTTTTTCACAACTGTTTCACCACTTTTTTGCCAAAATAACCAGGTTAACAACTTATCAGATTATCAAGTTTAAATCCTGAATCCTCATTAATGATACCATGGTCCAGCGCCACAAGATTTTAAGACAAAAATGTAAAATCTCTCAAACATGACAATGACTAAGAGGATATTTAGCTACAAGCTACATAGCATATGGCTAGTGTGATAATATCTCAATACATGTTATATATTGAGATAAAAATCATTACATAATGCTAAAATACTTGAGATAGACAGTTCAGCCCAAAATCTTAGAAACCTTTTTGAAGGTGCTGTCGATGAGCAGTTGCAAGATAATGACTGAATACTGGTTTCAAGGCTTGAAACCTCTGGCGCATTCAGCATTAACAGGTAACCTAATTGTATACTTCATTGAAAATTTTTACTTTTTGCATAATGATTGGATGGAAAACTCGACAAATTATGCTTGCAGTAAGCTCTGTCATGTGACAGTACCTTCTAACACCCTCTTTACATTATGAATATCAACTCAGTATGCCCCTTTGAAACATTGTTGGAAGGAGTATAGAAGTCATGCACGTGACATCAGAGCTTTTCAATTTGGTATACTGGATGAACATTTGTACTAGCACCTTAGTAACAACTGTGGCAAAATGGACGTCTGGATGGTAAAACAGACATGCAACACATGAGGGATGTTGGTGCAGGACCTCTATACCCACTCAAGTAAGAAACACTAAAAGGGCCATGTTGAACCACTCCTGTGCTTTAAACTTTAAAACCTATGACAAAATTATGGAAATATGTCATATTTGAAAAACTAATGCACTTCTCTTCCAGGGACTAAAATCTGGGTGCCATGCATACCCAAGGAGTGCATCAATGACATAAATTGCAACCTACTGATTTAGGAAGACACAGAAGAGTAATCAACAGTAATCACCATAATTTGAATCCATGTAGTAGTCGGAGCTGTTTCATGCTAGGCTCATAGGTGTTTGTTTCAGTTCATTATGAAAGTTAGGTGAGCAATTCAACAGTTTGCCTTGATAAAGCAATATTTTAGTCCTGAAATGACAAGATACAAAGTTTGCAGCAAAATAAGGAGAAATCTGTAAGATCTGGCTGTTATTACAAAACAGGTCTGGAGTGACTGCTTTTGACCTTTAAAGGCCCAATTTTCTCACCCCAAACATTACCAATTCTCCTAACCTTCCTACTTAAGCCCCTCCCACAGTTAAAATTCATCCTCATACAAACACAATCTCAGTTTATTGCTTCTGGGTGAGTATAAAAAAGGTTAATCTGTGTAATCAAACCACCCTCAGTACAGTTCATACTGTGTAATATAAGCTTTGGTACTTTGCACTGTTTGAATTAACAGTCAATCAACAAGCTCAGTCAATTGAGAGTTTCTGTTACCTTATACTAGAAGTGTAGTTTGGGGTGAGAGGATAGGCCCTTTAAGAGCTTAAAATTGTATTTCTTCATGTGCTTCCTGCATTACTTTACACACCTTAAAGGTAGGCTAGATGGGCACAGTTTAACAAAGCGTTTCTTGATTGGCTGTTGCCATTGTATTGTATCCATTTTATTTTTTGTTAGGGTTAGGAATTAGGTTAGGTAGGAATTAGGGCTATCATTGAGCCAGTTAGGAAATTTCTTGTTAAACAGTAGGCATTGCCCCTAAGAGTATATTTATTCCATTTGGAAGAAAACTATGGTACTGGGAGGCAAGTTAAATGAAAATTTACAGCTCAGTTCCTAACAAATTGGTGCAAGCCGGGCTGACCACAGCCTTTTTCCAATTGTGGCTCACTGGCTTGTTTTCCATACTCCATTGCTTATGCTGAGCCTGAAGCATAATGACAATAAGTCCAAGTCTTCGGATTCACCTGGGCAGGAGTCAAGCTCCAAACTTTCCCTCTGCAAGTCTAATGATACAGATAACTTATACTGACAGTATGAATGTCTTTACCCTAAGAACAAAGCCTTTTTGAAAACAATTCACCTTTAACTGGTTGAATAAAACTGGCAATGAAACATTTGATGTCAAAATGTTTCATGACACAATATATAAACCAAGCAGACAATTTCCCAGGGAATCAAAACTTAAATAAAATTCAATTGTCTTCCTGAAAAAAAAAAACATGCTTTTTCTTATTCCATATTCCACATCTTCAAAATGGAAATATTCAATGAATATTCATGTCACTGGACTATGGCTCACCAATAAGTACAACAGGGAAACATTCTTTCTAGCTTAAGAGAGGAGAAATCTGACACTCAAATCAATAAAGTGAATGCATTTAACCTCCAGTTTGCATGCAATTAAAAAGTTTTCAACTACCTTAATGGGATTGAATTAACTTTGCTGAGTACAAGATATGTGCTGCATATGGTAAACAACAACAGCACTGATGATATGAAATCACTAAATAAACAAATATGTCCTTATATCTGTCAACAGAGTTTCATATTCTTTCCTTTTGTTAAAAATTGCTTCACTTTGTTAGAGTCATGTATTTCCTAACAAAAAAAAAAACAAAAAACTCATCACATGCCCCCCCTGTCCCTGTATGTATAAGGGTTGGGGATAAGATATACAAAGCTGTTCTAAAGCTGATCATAGGTTTGCATTGAGGCTGACGAATTGTTCAGTGTCAATACAGCCTAGCCTTGTGTCATCGCTTATTCTATAGTCACCACCCCCTCTTTTTGCCTTTTCATTCTATGGTTGTGTTAACTGTTCTTTGAGTGTCCAAAATGATGGGTACAACTTTGATACATTCAGTAGAAAATAAGAGAGTTGTTTAATGTCAGAATATTATTGCATGTTAAAGAATTGAATCCTAAATGAAATAAGAAAAGTGACTGACAGACAAATTAAAATTGGGACACTAGAACCAACATTTTGCACATTCCGCAAATATGACACATATTTACAAAATCATTAATGAACTCATGTTCAAGAAAGACATTCTTCAAAAATTTGGCGTGAAGGAAATACGTTATGTTTAAAGAAGAGAGCTGGAATTTATAAGCTGCAACAGATAATGGAAGAATAGGGACTATTTTTAAAGTACAAATTGATTATGGAAGTTTCTCTTTCAAAAGATAGCCAAGGTAAAGTGCAGTTCCTCAGGAATATTTCTCCATGTAAATATAAAGACACTTACAATTAAGCAGAAGTTTTAATATTGAAGGCCTTTTCCTCTTTTATAGACAACAAATATTTTTCTTGCTTTGTCTCATGGCCTCTAAATGTTCTAAACTTCCCTCAAATTAAACATGGCTTAAAAATGTTTTCAGATGTTTCAACCAACAACTTCTTTCAAATCTTTGGCTATCATTGTCGAAGTGATGGGATGCATGTTGTCACGGTGATCGTTGAAAGCTTTGATTGCTCTTTCTCTGGCTGGTTCAAACTGAAACAAGTCTCTGATGAAGTGCATAAAAAACAAATAAGACAAAAACCTGTTATTAATACTCTCATAAGACGGACCTCTCTTTACATAACAATGAACACTTTGATAAAAAATTACCTTATAAAACATGTCAAAATAGTTTAAGAGGAATTCTCATTAACTATTGAAAAATATTTCATTTTTGTCTTGAAGAATTTAAGGCAAGATTCCCCAAAACTTTGATATTACGACAACAAAAAAGGTTTTCTATTCCTTTCAGAATGCTAAATTCAACTTGCATTGACACCTGATATGAACAAAATTTGTAGTGTGACAAAAAAAAGTTACCAACATTCATTCTACCAATCCTTTATTTGGCCAATAACAATCCCATGTTGATACTTTCCAGACGAACCTGCACTATATGATATTATACAACATTGTGTACCTTGAGAATACATAGGGTTGAGGTGCCATTTATGTAATGTGTCAAATGTAAGCAGTTTGAGTCAAGATCACAAAACAGTAAATTATGTGTGAATTATGCATCTAGTATTAAATAGCAACTGGTTTAAATCAAGTTTGAAAATCATTTTCATAAATCGCTTATGGAAGGAAGAAAGGGTTATACTGGCCAATTACAATGCTGAGTAAGGCACCGTGTCAAAAGTTGGCCGCACCGCGGCCTTAAGGCCGCCGGCAAGGCGCCCGGGGCGGCCGGACGTTGCTATGATAAGCATTGGCACAATGGATGTGTGGCGGCAGCCACACTACACTAATGAGCAACAGTAGTGGACAATAGCTATTGTGCAAAATCTTTCAAGCTTGAGCTCATTTCCATTGTAGCGGCTGCCGTAGTGGCCGGTCGTGCTTGATTGAAAGTGTGGCCGTTAATAAAATACTACATGCAAAAGTGCCAAACATTATAGGAAAAATATTTGTTGCCCCTTCAGTTTTAACTCCGTGGGAATTAATAGTTTTGCCGGTCAGTACTTTTTACATGCACTTGCACAAAATTCGAAAGACGGCTCACTCACAACGTACAACATACTCAGGCTGCAGCCAAGGAAAGAATATATTTTTTTCTCCCGGGCTGTGCTCATACTACCTACGTATATAAGCATGCTGAGCAGCAAGTGTAAAGACAAATTACGAATGCTGATACCATGCTTCTCCGAGATGCGAGACCATGCTGCTAAACCTCACTGCCCGATTAAGGTTAAAAAAAATTATGAAGACAAAAACAACTTCACTAACACGTGAAAATTTGTTCAAACGTATTTGACTTAAATTATCGAACATCGAAGTTAAAATTCTGTACTCAGAAAGTCCGTGGGGTGGACAAACTTTTTTCTCCCAGCTTTATCGCTTCGGAAAAAAATTAACGCCACAGCAGCTGACAGGGGGTCTTCACAGAGCCGCTACAAGGCTACTATATACTGTAAATGTACTGTTAGATCACGACAAGGAAAACTTCGCAGATATTTGTCCCGAGACTGTGCTTCCATTGAACTTATCAACTACTGCTTTCGGTAATAGATATCTAGCATACAGCAGGGCTTATCGCAACAGGGAGTTCCCGCCATCCCAACAGGGAAGACTCTTCGTCTAAACTTTTCAAAAGAAAGCCCTTTTTGACAAAAAAACCAAAAACATTCATTTCGCAAGTGTAAAAGACTCTCAAATCAAAATCTGAAACCTACCCAAAAGATTTTTATCTCCAAGTTTTCCGAACGAGTCATTTTTCTCCAGTAGCATTGTCACTGCCTAACATGCTTTTTGTATGTAAAGACTATTGGTCGTAACTTTTCAAACGCAAGCCCCTTTTGACAAAAAATACTAAAAACATTCCTTTCGCAAGTGTAAAAGACTCTCAAAAGAAAATTTGAAACATACCCAAAAGATTTTTATCTCCGAGTTTTCCGAATGGGTCTTTTTTCTCCAGCAGCATTGTAACTGCCACGTGCTTTTTGTATGTAAAGACTATTGGTCGTAACTTTTCAAACGAAAGCCCCTTTTGACAAAAAATACTAAAAACATTCCTTTCGCAAGTGTAAGAGACTCTCAAAAGAAAATCTGAAACATACCCAAAAGATTTTTATCTCCGAGTTTTCCGAACGGGTCTTTTTTCTCCAGCAGCATTGTAACTGCCACGTCCTCTTTGTACGTATAGGACTACAGTAGAAACCTAACCTTTACTTGTATCTGAAGTTTGGAAAGACTTGTATCAACTATCGATAATGGTCAGTTATGGTGCCAGAATGTCAAAATTATGGGGGAAGGGGAGAGGACTAGGAGTTAAGGGTAGTGTTGCGTGGGGGCAAAAATGTTAGGGTGCTGCATGAAACTGAGCACAAAGCATGCACACCTGTGGGTGGGGGTCCAGGGACAAATCCCCCAGAAGCTCTGAGGAAGTTTACCCATCTCTGCCTGAATGAGTGGATGAAAAATTAAGGTCCAGGGAGTGGTATATTATTTTTGGTTAACCTGACTTGATCTTGGAGAGGAGGCAGGGACAGTTCAGTTCTGAGGGAAGTGCCCCCCTCCCCCCCGGGCTGCAGCCCTGCCATGGTAATGGGCCCTATTTCTTTTTTTTGGTTTAATGGTCATCATGTAACACAGCTGTGTGTAAGGGGATGTAAAGTGCATGATCCCCCCCCCCCATACACACACACAAATGCACCTTTATTGCTTTCATGTAGTCGAAAATAAATTAGACTGTGCTTGGACAGCATCTTAGAGGACTGAATTATCATGACCCTGAGATGGGGTTATGTCAGGGTTACCAAGGTATGCTTTTCCGCAAGGTTCAATGTTCCTTAATCTAACTGGGAAAATCAGCACCTCTGGGAACAATGAACTCTGAGAATACCGAACTTTGTAATTATTGCCAAATCATGTAAATACAGTAAACCAAAACTGAACACCGAACTTTGCAGACATTAAACTCTGGGGAACACAAGGTAGATTCATAGACATTCAAACCTCTGGACTGTTCAAACCAGAACAATTCCAAAACTAAGTTGATTGCTTTACTCCCGGATACATTGTTTTAACAACCCCTGGATTTTTACAATGAAAAGATGTCCTTAATATTGTCATAGGTTCCAAGGCCAATTCATATTTAAATTTGAGGGAAGGGGAAAGTATGACACAGACAGTAACACAGTTTATAGACCCTCATGCATGACCAACAGTTGTACTGAGTCCGTTTTGACTGGAGCTTGAGATTTGTTCATCAGCACATAACAGTAATATATATGGGAAGAAACTTTTTCATTAATCCATAATTTTTTTTTTACAAGGAAAACATCATTCTGCCATAATTGTTTAGTCTTGATACAAACATGAGTGCAGGTGGTTCATGATGAAGAGAAAGGTGTGGGAAGCAAGTCATAATCCCCTGACCCCACCCCCACCCAAATTAAATACATTGATTATAGTGTACATTATGACCTGCCACTGCACTGAACCTCCTTAAAATTTACGATCATCTCAACATCTGCAGCTTGAAGATGTCTCCATCATCACGTACGTAATGGTAATCATGGTACTGTATATGGGAAGAAAGAAGCATTCTGCAACTATAGGTGACAGCCCTATATTCCGACACCCCTGTATTCCATCACCCTTATGTTCCAACAATTTCTATATGCATCTACGAATTATTGGTTGAGATATAGGGGTGTGGGATCAAAGCCGGCTTTGGAATGTAATGGATTTGTCAGAACATAGGGCAGGGTGTTGGAATCGAGGGGTGGCAGAAAATAGGGCTGATGCATGCAACTATGGGTCAGAATGTGAGCTTAAATGAAAGAAGGCAAATGCCAGATGAAAAGTAACTTGTGTACAACAAATCTGCCACAAGGTATCTGTAATTTCATGATGAAGCATATGCTATTTTAGAGATCTTCAGAATTGACCACAAATCCTTCACTGGTACCAGCTAAAAAATATTTCTGATTTTGGCTGGCCTACCCCTGCATTGCATTATTGCTTTGGGAAATCAACAAACATTAATTGCTCTGTACATGGGGCATAATTAATTCAGCACAAGGTCTAGGCTACATACTTGTTCCATGTTTTTTTTTTTGGGGGGGGGGAGGGGGGATTCACATGTAGAACTAGTTTTCATTTAGTCACACAGCAGACAATTATTCCAAAAATAAAGGTGACGGGATATGCTGACTAATTCAGTTCTTTTGAAATTTTGTGCTTGGCCTGGGTTTAAAAATTGACCTTGATTGCAGAACGAGGGAGCAGATCCCATCCTGATCTTTCAGTAATTATGTTCGATGGAGTTTTATGGCCCTTTTCCCAAGCAATTGGTTCAAGTCAATGTGGCCACCTGACACCCAGTCACAGATTTTTTTCCAGTTGTGGCTCACTGGCTTGTTTTCCCTACTTCATTGCTTACGCTGGGCACCAAGCACAGTGGCAGTAGGCCTAGTGTCATTTTTAAGTCTTCAGTTTGTTTGGTAGTTAAATAGGTTTATTGACATACGAACACTGATGTGTTATATTGTGTCACAAACATGCAACTCGTCCAGGGCTCATAACTCCCAACCTCTGAAAGCCTGATGCTCGAACCATTTGACAATGCAGGAGCTTCTAGTGGCTTTTCTTTTTCACAACTTAAGACTTTAATACCAAGCTTCCAGTGCTCCAAGGATTGGGAGGGGATAGCTTGGAAGAAGGCATTAATAACCTGCTTAGTCTAGGCTAAGCCTAGCCTAGGCCCTCGGCCTAAATGAAACCGTAAGTTAAGGGACATGCGGTCAAGCCTGTATAGGGTATGCCTTAGTTGGTTCTTAAACTCACAGGGTGCCAAAGATCCATATAAACAAATAACGTTAGGCCTAGGCTGTAGCCTAAGCACTAACGTAACGTTAGACAGCCTATACAATAGTATCGTTAGTTAGAGATGAAGTTCGTAGGCAAACCAATGTGAAAGTCAGTTGCAAACTAAGGTGAAAATCAGTCGCAGTGGTGCATACTACTGCGGTCCGACTTGCATATTTTATTATTGCAAGCCCAAATAAAATTTCAATTTTCACCTCAGTACATTTGCAACGAACTTAGGAGAAACTCAAATGATTATGTTTTCAAAGTAACGATAATCACATGAGCCCTGCCATTTCTAATTAACGTACGAAAATGTGGAATCATGAGTCGTTCACTTAACTTGTAAGGAAGGGATAAGTATTCAAGTGTGCATATGTGCTGACTGTTGATATTGGCCTAGACGAGACACCGATCGACTCATGGGACCGTCGGTTTCATCCACGATCTTACGCACATGTATACATGCACGTATGTACTGGTATTTGGGGCCGTTTAGTTACGTTATACATAGGCCCACGAACAATTGAAAAATTGTAACCAGAACGCAGGTGAAACAATGCGCTAATTTTGTAGTGATTTGTGAAGACTTTTTATTTCGAACCTGTAGATATTGATGTTTGCCTTTTGAGGGTTCTAACTCTTATTTCTATCAAGCAAATGGTTTCTACAGTACACAATTTTCTATGATGTTACACAGCAGCCAACAGAGGCGGCGGAGGCCTCCTGGCCACATCTCTGTATTTGAAATCAACGATGCATATCGTGACCGCATATAACGGTACCAGCTGGCTGCACAAGCTAGCGAGGTGCTGCTAAGGTTTGTCTATTGTTGTGACTGCTTCCCAGCGGCTGCGGCGGCCTTGCCGGCGGCGGGGAGGCCAAGTTTTGACAAGGTTCCTAAGTGAAATTAGTCAAAACAAAAAACTGAAGCAGTCTGATGATGGTAATGAAAGCCATTGCTGGGGGCCATCAATCTTATAAGCTTCTAAATCCTTTCACATGTACCATGTTTGTAATTCAAAATACAAAATCGAGCATATTAAGTTAAAAACTAAAGTTGGGGAGGGAGGAATTATCATGATACAGTTCATGGCAAAAATTGAATGACAATCTGGTAACTCCCAGTTATAGCAACAAATTAGACTATTACTTGGTTGCTTGGATTTGTCCATTACCTGACAAAAAAATGAAAGCTTGAAGTTCTTACCTAAACAGAGGTCTGGCAAACTTCATTCTGCCCCATTTGGTAGCAAACTCTAAAGCATGTGGAATGTACGATTCTTGAGATGCCTTGAGACAGAGACGAAGCCACCTGTGTCAGGAGAAAGTAGAATTATGTTCAAAGTTTAATTTTATTCTTCAAATTTTTAAAAAATGACAAACTGAAACAGGGTATGATGACTTATTTTAAGGATCTCAGTGTTTACAGAATAAAAAGAGATATTCAGGTGCAAATTATAGCTAAATTTAGAATGTTTTCATAATATGGCTTTTGTGTCTTACCCAAACCCGTTACCCATTATGCCGTAAACTTAAGTGGTATTATTGTGTAAACAAAATGAGGTGCTGCTGTAATTATTACTGCAATGACCATTCCTTTCATATGTCCTTACAAAATTATCTTCCACTGTAAGCTGTTAAAGAAAGTAATGGAGTCTTACCTAAACTTTATTTCACAATTGCCTGATGCATTAAAATTAAAACATCGGTGCATCTCTCCAATGCAAGTTTGTGACAGGGGTGGCTGTGTGAAAAACAAAACAGGCAACACATTTACTTCATTCAAGTCTAGTTGTTGTCATTGTAATTTGCAATTCAAATGAACAAAAAAAATCATCTTTCCTTCCAAGTAAATGATACTGGAAACAAAATAACTCCTGCATTTCTTCACCACAAAATAAACACTATGACAATTGACTGATCATAAGGAATAGATCATCAGGAATACCACAGAGAGATTTCAAAAAAGAAAATTTTGTTTACTGTACCTCCAACAGAAGCAACTGAAGAAATTCTACAATTTGTGAAGAATCCATATCCTTAATATCTACAGATGAAAAGTTAATCAGCTCGCTGTCTTCCGCCTGAAACATATAGAAGATATTGAGACTAATTAAATATTGTGAACTTCTCTTGGAATGGAAAGGAATATTTTACACATCTAACCAGTTGCGAGGTGAATAATAGTTTCAAGCACTTAAACAATATTCTACTCAATTCCATTCAATTCATCATTCCATTCCATTCGATTCAATTCGGTTCGATTTGACATTCCATCCCATCCCAACCCATTCCATTCTTTTACCGAACCTGACTTGAATTTGGGAAGGAAATTGTAAATGTCAATTTTTTTTTTCCATGTAATGTATTTAGTCATCCTACTATATTATCCTTTTTACAGGAGAACAACAAATACATTGGACAGAGGGGCAAACAAACACAGTATTGCTTACATGCTACTGTGTACATGATAATGCTTTTGTTAACATGCTATTGTTTACTGGATAATGCTCTTGTTCACTTGGTAAAACTGTTGTTTACATGCTGTTGTTTAAATGGTAATGCTACTGTGTTTGCAGGGTAATACTATTACTCACACAATTATGCTGTTATTTACGTGGATGCTGCTGGCAATTTAAAACTCTAATAAGCACAAACATTAAGTGCAATTATTATCTTGGTATACAGTAAGTAGACTAAAGAAATGGCAAAATAAATGCCAGATCACCCCCAGTAATGGCTAACAAATCTGACCAATTTTATTACGCAAAATAGCCCTTACTGATATTGCCTACCACTAAACAGTCTAAAACCCGACCTTTGGGAAGTAAGTGGGGTTTTTACTTGATGTTAGCCCCACCTTTTATACCCATGCCATGGCTGATGGATTTTGTCATATTTTTTATCAATATCAGGGTTGGAGAAGCAATAAACTGTAAGTGCAGACATATCAAACAGAAACCTAATAGAAACCTGACTTGCTGTCCAAAAGTCGGGTTTTAGACTGTTTAGTGGTAGGTGCTTTCAATAAGGCCATTTCACATAATGCTTGGGTAAGGGGATTCATTTATATATGAAATTTATACATGAATCTGTGTGTCCCATACTCACAGAAACCCATCATTTGCATGTTATTCATCTCCAATTTCCCCCTCTTTCAGGTTTCACCCCAAGCAGTTTGAATATACCCCAGGGTGCATGTGAACCCGGGACGAGAAGTAATGCTCTAATATATGCTAAGCAGGAGAGAATATAGATGGATTCTACATTTCTGCATTTGTTGTCACCAGATTTCAGAGATACAGGAAGATTAATAGGATAGCCATAATGAAATCAAATATATACCTGAGTCCATTTCTTGCAGAGATCTGAGCATGCAGTGCTTAGTGTTGTATCATAGCTGCAACAGAAGAGGAAAAGAGGTGAATATGCTTTACATTTTGTACTCTCACCAATGAGTCAGATTATATCAATTCCTAAGGGCCAAATCCTCTCTCCCGAGACAGTTCATATCCTCCGAACCTTCAGTACTCCCTTGCCCCCCCCCCCTCCCACAATTGCCTAAAGCTCATCCTCACCCAGATACAATTTCAGTTTATTGCTCCAGTTAGTTAGTTACTTAGATAATATTTAACGACACACCAACACGAATGTGTTATATAGTGTCATACTGTTCAAACACTGTTCAAGTCCTCCCATTTATTCACCTCTTACGACAGGCGGGGAATACCGTGGGCACATTCTATAACCCCCAGCCAACAGGGGTGGTTTATTGCCCCAGAATCAGGACATAAAAGGCACAATGTGAAATCATACACACAGGACAGGATATGCTTTGTTGTGTGAGCAACAATGCTCTTTATTTCTAAGTTTTCTATCAACCAAACAGCTGTGCCAACTGAAAATTTTCAAAGAATACTACAGAAATTATAGTTTAGGGTGAGAATTGACTGCCTCTAACCTTCATTCAACACTTTTATAAAACACCTCCACCTGTTCTTAACCTTACTTTCATCCTACACTTGATAACTTGGTTTGATATAACAAATATTATTTATTCATATTATATATTTTAATGTGCATACTCTTCTTATGTCTCCCTTCATTAAAAGCTTAATAATGTTGGTTACAAAACACTCCACTACAATAATTGTGTCCTCAGTAAGGATGAAAATGTTTTATCCAAGATATACAACTTAAATTTTAGTCTGGAATCCATAAATTTTACACTTAGGATCCAGCTGATTGCTAGAAAACTTCACATGACAAAAGTGTGAAGGATTTTACACTTAATAATTCACATCAGATGGCTTACAAATTCAACAGTTTGTTTTTAAATTTGATTTGTTAATAATGATAGTCTATTCAATGAGATAAAGATCAAGTTATTTGGACAAAGTAAAAAAGACATCAGAACATTGCTCAGGTTAAAAACTCATAATAAACCTTCTTCATGGAATTGCACAATCATGGTTCACCAAGGAGCACAGGTTATTTTTCAAGTGAGATTAAGAGTGGAGGTTGTGACAGGGGGTATCTGAACCATGAAACTGGTTTTAGTGTTCTACTATGTTTGTGAAACCTCACACCATTAATTTACTTTGGAATATGTCCCAAAAGCATTTATTTAATGAATGAAGAATACACCAGTCTTGTTTTTTGAAAAAGTGTAACAGAACAATGGTCAGTTCTTGTTTTTCATGCAGGGTAAATATTTGCCAACTAAGCAAACAATCTCTTGTGGTTAAATGACATCAAAAAATTGGCCAGTTCGTCGCCTAGTCGGCCAGTTCGTTTCGCTGTTCTTCATGCAGACAGATTTTCACATGTAACAGGCAGCACAACCCTGGGACATAGCATAAGAGCTAACTTTAAAAGTGGAAGACTTCAGCTGGTTATTACATTGAAGATTGCTTCAGTTTGACACCCAAACAACTTTGTTAGAAGAGTAATCGTTTGTAAGGGCAAGAGAGAAATTCCACTTGCTTTAAATATAATAAGATCCCAGGCTATCTTCATTTTAGTACTGAAACAGACATGTGTTTCTCCCTGTCATTCTTGCACCAACTACCTACTGTAGTTTATGAAAATAGTATCAGAAAACTTGTTTCTTACTTTGATTTGACTGGTGGCATCCCTGGACCAAACAGCCATTTATCCCAGTCTACCTCATCAAATACTCCAGATGAAGCCTATTCAAATCATGAAAAAAAAAAAAAAAATTGGTAAAATTAGCAAAGTAATTGAAATCAATTCAGGAATCAATTCTCCTACCATTTAACAAACTTCCTTTCAGGATAAAATCTTCCAATGCATTTTACCTGCTTCTGCTAGTAGAGCATCACTTGGAAGGAGTAGGGTTTCATTCCCAGATTGGGTTAAACCAAAGACTTTAAAAACTGAGCCTACTGCCATTATACACGATACTCTGCAAGAGCAATAGAGTAGGGATAACAATCCAGAGCACCATAACTGGAAAAAGGGTCCTGGGAACTACTAGGGTAGTCAAAAGTAGCTGGTAACCACCTGCAAATCACCTACTAATGCATTTGCAGCTGCCTACTTTTCACTAGATCACAAACTGTCTTCTTGCAATGGTTACACATGGCCAGATTTCCAGGTGTAGCCTCCTACTCAGTACTGTGCAGACTCCTACTCAGAAAACTTTTGACTTGCCACAACTACTGGATTAAATCACTTTGTTAATTAGTTAGTTAGATGGGGTTTTACACCCCAGTGTCCAACCTATTGGTTCAAGTCAAGATGACCACAGCCCTTTTTTCCAGTTGTGGCTTACTGGCTTGTTTTCCCTACTCCATTGCTTAAATCAGAAGGTTTTTAAGTTGAAGTGCTAAACCCTGTACAACCTAACCAAATTTATGCCCTTCTGATATGGAATCACTTTAATAAATTCAAAACAAACCCTTTTTTTAAATAATGTCATAAACTTTGGGCTCAAAATATAATACCATATTTTCCAAATATCTGTGTGTACATAAATTAGTGGTTGTGTCTGCAAAGTCTTTCCTTCCCACTTAACATTTTTCTTCTTAAAAATCATTTTTCTTTTTTCACTAAAATAATTGTACAACTACTAGCTTACCAATGCTAATAAATTTGGAACCAAATGAAACTAATACAGTGGTTTTCAACTTGGTACACTTGCTCATCAGTTCCTGGGATTTGTAAAATACTATCCAAATCTTTATTCTTGATAAAAAAATTACCTTTCAGTAATTTCAAAAGTGCTTACCTTTTCATGAAAAAACGACATGAAATATTCTTTCCAATCTGCTGTGGTGATACTTTTGAACTTAAACTTTTCAATGTATGACTTCAAAAATTCTTCAAATTCCCCTGAAAAACATGAAAAGCAAAAATAGAAGTGATAAACAATGTCATACTCAATACTCATTTACAGGTACTCACAACATTTTTCGCTTATTCCCAATGCCATTTTCACTTTCAATTTGTCATAGATTACATGGTCACATAATTAAATGATGCAAAAGCAAAGTATGCAAATTAAAGGGAATATTTTGTTTAAAATGCTCCAACAAAGAGTACAAAGAAAATGGCTCGGACATTATCCAACAATTCAGTCTTAATCATAATCCCCAGCAACAGCTACAACTCTTCAAAATACTATGTGCAGGAAAAGGGAAGGAAATTGCATCATTTGAAATGTAGAAAGTTTGGGTGAACAATTATTTTTGAGCAACAACCACCTGAATTTCTATAAATGGGAAACGTATTTCTTCAATAGGCTACCATACTGCCTTATTTTTGGTAATCTATCCCCCTGTGTATAAAATAAATATTAGCTTTAAAAGGATGAATTTTTCTTACAAAACAAATGCAGTATTTCCCTTTACTTGTTCCTAAAAATGTTACAGTGTTTAAATTCTTCTGCCTGTTGATGACTGGATACAGTCCAAGCATGAACTTCCTATATACATGGACAAAGCATACTGCAATGAAGTAGATTTCTAAGTTGAGAATACCATTCACACAGCTTTCTTTCCCCATGATCCTCTCTCCATGTATATGGGTTAGTTAGTAACTTAGATGGAGTTTTATGGCCCAGTTTCCAACCTATTGGTTCAAGTCGAGCTGGTCAAGGCCTTTTTTCTAGTTGTGGCTCACAGGCTTGTTTTCCCTGCTTCATTGCTTATGCGAAGCATAACGCACAACGGCAGTAGATTCCACTTTTAGAGTCTTTGGTATGACTCAACATGGTAATCCAACCTGGGCCCTCCGAGTGAGAGGTAGATGCTCTACCTTAAGACCAAACATGCGGTCCATGTATATGGGATTCAAAGTCTGTGAGTACAAGCATTTAATGACTTACCCTCTGATCCCACTGTTTTCTCCAGGTAATAGAGCAGTGCTGACCCCTTTTCATATGGAACTCTTGAATATGCATCGTCTGGGTCTACATCTTCCAAATTCAACACAAGTTTAGTGTAATCATGTTCAGCACCGTACCTCTGAACCTATGAGAAGAGACCAGACAAAGAATGTGGCATTAAAATATTGATGTGACATATATTACAAACATGTGATAAAAAAATTTGGTTTCCTCTTCCTTTCCTTTCATATCACATCTTATAATTAATAATTATGATTAAAAAGTGTTACATATCCACTGAATAACATTACATTTAGTAATGAAATTTGAGACTAATTTGCAATTTTGTTCTTTAGTCACAACCTCACAACCATGCAACCACACACACATGCATCAACACATGTAATTTAAAACAATGTGATTACTTACATCCTCATAGAGTGCTTTCCAACCTCCTAAAAATCAAAAGAAGATAATTTACATCAAAAGTAAAAGCTTTGATGTAAAGCCTGTTGTTAAGGCAACAGCCCCATCCATTTAAATCAACACATTTACCAAGCTGAAGTCTTTAACACATTAATTAAATAGAGAATTCAGTAGCTAGCTCGTAGGTGAAGTACTTAAGCCACAATTTTGAAGGCATCCAAAATCTTGTTGATTGGTCCTCTACAGCGTGAAGTTCAGATACATTGCATGACAGGTGAATTGCAGTACACATTCTCAGAAGAGATCAATTGGCTGGTTCTGTTACTTCCAAGTAACTTTCCACTACTTCCAAGTAACTTTCCACTATTTCCAAGTAACTTTCCACTACTTCCAAGTAACTTTCCACTACTTCCAAGTAACTTTTGAAGGAGTAGCAAGCAATTGCTTGAATGCTTAGGGTAAATGCTTAAGGTAAATGCCTAGGGTAAATGTTTAGGGTAAAGAACTTGCCAAGTACCAAATGAACTAATATGTCAAATATATATCATTTTGAATGAAAGAGGAGCAAAGAATCACAAATTGATTTTACAAATGAGCAAGTAGTAAGTTGACACAATAATTTTGTAGATATTTTATATCCCATGTTGAATGTTTAAATGTTGACCAATTGTTAAAAATATAGCTATACTGGCAATCTGCTATCTTTAAAACAAAGGATATTGTTAAATGGCTATACAAATGCTCACTTTTCAGCCATAACAAGCCATCTTTCGAACTTAATTAGCACTGATTTGTAATATTGATCCACAAAAGAGTGACATGGCTTTCAAGTGGACTCCGATGGAAAAGCAGGATAAAAATAGGACCAAAATCCTTAGTAAAATAGGAGAAAAGTAGGATTTTTGTAGTTTTTCAGGGGGCCACACTGACATCTTGTATGACTGTGATAGACACATCTTATGTACTCAGAGCTCACATGCCCTGCAATGGATGTATACTACTGGTCCATCTTAGCCTTTTTAATGTGCTATGGTGAACAATTATTAGCAGAGCTGTCTTGAACTGTTCAAATTGCTCAGTTCAAATAGCAGCCACATACAGCTAACCTCTGCCCTGCCACGGTTGGGGCTGAGGTAAGAAAGTTCAGAAATTTTTGATCGATCAATGGGTAATTAAAATAAATGTTGGATTTGTTTGGCAAAAAGTAGGAGGAAGTACGAGATTTCTAAAAAGAAAATAGGATAAGTAGGAGGTAGGAAAAAAGAGTAGGATAAAGTAGGAAAAGTAGGATCACTTGAAAGCCCTGTATTATTTATGAAAAATGTGAACTCAATGAAAACTAATATTTTGAATGAAGTTGCTAGTAAAACCTGTAACAAGTGCAACAAGACTTCCTGCAGATTTCTATGTCAATACCAAAAAATTTGATTTATATCCCTATATCAATCAGCTTTGACAAACATACCAATGAAGTGAAAGTCTCTGTGCTGTTTTGAAGAAAGCCTTGAAATTATTTTCCGTTCTACGAAGACAGTGAACCCTTCATTCAGCCAGAAATGTTCCCAACTGCAGTTTGTGACCAAATTTCCAGTCCAGCTGTGTGAGATTTCATGGGCAACAACCTACACAGCAGAGTAAATCAACAATGATGTGAGAGATTTATACTTTACTGTCACATTTTGCATTCATCTAGAACAGACTTCCTCAAATAGCAGTGGGCGTGTCACTTGGGGAAAGGCGTGATTTGGGGTGGCCCCAAAAATTACTGGGAGAATATGGAAACATTTTGCTTTTGCGTAACTTTTTGACAAGAATCGTTCTGTCTCAAAAACAGGTACTGTAAATAAATGTAATACTTCCCACAGACTGATATCACATACCAACAAGGATATAATAACGCCCTATTTGTTCTCACAAGAAAGTAAAAGCACCGTCACTCTTTACATTCATTTGAGTCTTTTGAGTGCTTTTTCGGTTCACCATTACCGGTGGGTGAATTGACAAAAATTGTTAAGTTTGTGAAAAATTTTGGCTGGGAAAATTGAACAAATTTTGCACCATTTTGCATGCAAGCCCCTTCTGAAATGCGAAATTTTTCAAAAGGGAAGGGGAACACCCCTCCCCCAGGACAGCAATCAGTGGGGCACTATATCAGTAACATATATTAGCAATGTGGTGCTCCAGAAAATATAATTGAGGAAGCTTGATGTAGAAGGTGACCAAACCAAATTGAGAGATGATGCCTGGAAGGGCTCGATATTAGCTTAAATGTTCAGTTGTCCCATGGACAAGTAATAAAAAAAATTTTGGTCATCCCCCCTCTTAAGTTGAGGATGACCTGACATAAAAAATATTGGCATGCTGTAAGATTTCATTACGAATTGTATAAAATCCAGTTTAGTTTCATTGTAAGTGTAGAAAAGTCAATATGTTTAATGCATTCACCTCTTCATAGCATTCAGTTGAAGGAAATTTTGTTTTCAAACACTAAGTTTGAATATGAAGAAACTTGACAAAGGAAGTGTGTAGACAAGTGCAGGTGTTACTGGTTGTTCAATGGACCACTACTGTACGAGAAAAAAATTAGTTGCCCTCGACTCAAACCACTTGTATGGGGCTAGTGGAGAACTGCTATATATTAAGCCCTGGTGCCAGGAATGAGCACAGGTTCCACAGCGAGTGACAAAAATCTGAAGCACCAACAAAGACTGAAAGGATGTCAGAGGTAAATTTGGGGCTTTCATACAAGAAATTGAGTTTTTAGTGAGGACAATTTAATAACTTTTGGGAGGTTTTTGTTTAAGAAGATTACAAGCAAACAGTGGCAATGAATTCATACTAGCAAATTACACTTGGATTGAAACATGATTCTCTGACAAGTTTGTCCATCACAGGTGGTCACTACACTAAACTTGATTATGTATGGATAATGCCAAAAACCCTCTCATAAGAGGAAATAAGTAAACCAGGACAATTTGAAACGGAAAAAAGATAAATTCTGACAGCAACAGTAGCCTTTCTATACTCAACTTCATTCGCGGTTGCATGTACATACAAAATACTGTATTGAATTTGACTTTTTCCAATGTACCTGCCACACGCTTGCTAAGATAGGCACTAAATGTGCAAAGTAGCTACTAAGGGGTTTTCAGCATCCTGTCAAATCTGTTGTCAGCAGCTGCCGCAGCCATGTTTTGTTGTGTAATACACGCATGATACTACAGCATTATTAGGCTAGTCTGCTTTTGTAATGTGAGTTGCAGCTTGGCTATTTTGGCATGGTTTCTTATGGGCCTCTCAACTCTACTGGCAAATTTACATTGCAAAATTATCTTCTTTATCTTTCATTTGTAAGTTACTGTACTTTAAAAATGTAAAATATTAAGTTCCCATTAAGATTCCTGCCCCACCCCACTTTTATCCTACCTTTGCAAGGTAAAAGGAAGATGTTCTGAATGTTTTGCACCATAGAATTTGAACTACAACTTGTAAAGATTTAAATGGAATGTTTCCCAGCTGAAAATTCCCTTTGGAACACTTTGGGGTATTACCCTTTGAACCCAAACAGTTTCAAATGGTACCCTTTGCATTCAAAGGTTTCCCTTTGGTTGTTGATGGAAATTGGACAAATCTCAAAGGGAATTATAAAATAACCCCTTGCATAAGCCAAACCCTTTTGAAAACCCTTAAGAACCATTTGGAACCCATTGAAACCCTTTTGTTACGGAATTTGGAAAAAGGGTCTCAAAGGGAATTTTCTACTGGGTTTGATCACAGAAAGGAAATGTTGTATGATATCCCAAAATACTTATGGATCATAATCAATAGTCATCTGCATACATTTTTTTCCAAAATGTGGAAAAATACAAATATTAGTGTTCTCACCAATCAACAATAACTAGTGTCTTCTAACTACAATTGACTATAGATAAATCTACATTCATTGCATGCATCCCATTGATGGTTATACTGCAAGTAATATTATGTGGGAGGTTACTTCTCCATCAATGTGACTTGATATTAAAAACTGGGCTCGAACTAACCAATGGAACAGATAACCATGACTGTCAGGCCATTGATGATGGTCATGGTACCCCTCAGATATATCCTGTGATGTAACATGGACCTACAGTCAAATTATTTTTCCTCTGCCCTTTTTCAAGCGTAATTCAAGCCCTAATAACACAAAACACAGACGAGACATTACACAGCTTTTTAAATTTGACAAATGTTTTTGAAGTTTTGCCTTTTTTGTAAACTTTCCCAGTGAATAAACCTTTAACAAATGCCAAAGGTTTTTAATGTACTTAAAATTTTACTCGTATTTTATTCCTTTCAAACCATAAACAACTGTAACGGTATACGTGACTCACATTTGCCAGAGATTTGTCACCAGCCTGGAAAAAAAACAATGTAAAATCAATCAATAAACTTCATAAAAAGATAGTTCCTTCAGTTAAGAGTACAGGAATGTACGTAAGTGACCGCTCCCTACATGTTCTCAATTCAAACAGGAAAAAATCTGCTAATAACATGATATATGGTAATGATGAAACTGACAAAACATTGCACCACATTGCATTTAAGGGCCTTCATTTGATAAAAAATTTACAATTTCCTCCCTTTAGACTCATAGCAGCCACTCCTGGCTTAGTCACTGCATGTCACATCACCATTTGATACAACACACATAACGTCTTGAGGTTTACCCCTTTTAGCTACACTTTAAGTAAATTCAGGAACTAACTGACCACAACCTATCTCTTGTGTCCACAAACCATGGTCACCCCAACAGTGGCGTAGCCACGAGGGTGATGTTCAGGGTTAGAACCCCCATGACCCAACCTTGCAATGCAAAAAACACCTAAAACAGCTTCTGTTCTCTCTATCCTCTGACTTTTCCCGCATGTCATTCCCCCAACTCCCCCCTCCCATGGCACAATCCTGAATGTGCTACTGCATCCCAAAGTTTATGAAAAATGCATTCCATGGTTCACTTATGGAGAGTGTAGTCAAGCATGCAACTAAACTGCATTGAGAATAAAGTTGTATTGGCTTTACCTACACACTGCACACAATGCACTAAAGAACTGCCTTTGTTATTGGCCTTGCAGATAGGTGTGAAGACAAAACCACATGTGCAGATTTCATCAGGTAAGGTCTACTAATCCTCTTTCCCCAAGTATGGAGTACAATTCAGGGATAGAATCTTATGGGCAGTTTCATGACATGGTAGCTGAATGACAATTTCCAAATATACCATGCATACACTACGCATTTATCATCACAAATGTTTCTCACATCCCCCCCCCCCCCCACTCAATGAGAATGAGTTTTTTTCAATTCATGCTGAAATTATCCACCAAAACAGTACCATGGTTTACCACATTTTCCATAAAAAATACCATAACCAGAATCGACCTCTTCAAAAAGTTTCCCTACTCCTGATAGATTTTGACAGGATAATATAAATTAAAAGTAATAAAAAAATAAGTAAAAGTCTTATACTTTGAATAATACCCTGAGAGCTTGTCTCCTTTCATGGCATGGCACACTCACTGTAACCATTCCAGAGCAAGATTTCTTCACATAAAATGTTCTAATGAAAAGAAAACAAAGCTTCAATAGTCCTTACCAAGCAAGTAGGAGTTATGAAAGTGATACAAGGGTTCTCCATACCACCATATGGGAATGATGGTGGTAATACGAGGAGGTCATACTGCCCCCAAACATAGGGTCCCAGCATTTCCTCTGCAACTGCAATCATCTTTTCAGTCTGTGAGAAAAGACAAAAACATTCATGATTTCAAGAAAATTTAAAACCGACAAATCAAAGTAAGTCTGAGATAGCCATATCAAGGCACAGTATATCAATATGTTGTTACCTTCTTCAAAGGGCAAGAGCAGTCATCCCAACTTGAAGTGGTGTACTGTAGCAGACTGCCTGTTTTATGATTGGCTCTAGAGAGTCATGTGACAACATTTTTTCTATTCAAATTTGAAATTTACCAAAAGTTATTGCTTGGTTCACTTTGAGCATACAATATTGAAGTCATAAAATAAAACGAAAGATACTTTGAAGAGAAATAAGAAGAAATGGTGATATTTTACTGTTGCTTTGAAATAGGTTTTGGGCGACTGCTCTTGACCTTTACTGCAGTTAAGATAGTGTAAATTTATCCACTTTGTGGAAGTTTGTTCTCAGTTTTAAATACTCATGTACCATTTTTGTTTTGTCATGGATCTTCTTTTTACCCCCATGAGGCTTGTAGACAATTAAGTGGCTTTTCTGGTACTCTAATGCACATTAATGTTCTTGTTTAGTTTTAATGTTGGTATGCTTTTAAAATGCTTCCTTCTAATGTGCAACTGTTTAATGTTCTAATGTTTACACTTCCTGTAATTTGCTTGAGGCACTTAGTGTGTTTCACTTTCTCAGTCAGCGTTATACTACAATTACTCTAATCAGTAAATACAGAAAAGATCTGGCCACAGTCTGTATGAGAAATGACCTTTTTTATGATCAAGCATTCAAGTATAATACTCTGAAGGAATTTTTATTGTACTCCCAGGATTGCAGTAAATGTAAAACACCATGACAGCGAGTAATTTTCTGGGAACCGTAAAGGTAAAATGCTGCATCCTGACTTGGATTAGTATAATAGACTGTTCTCTTCTATTATTAGCTCCTAAGGATCATGTGATATTTTTTTTTCCTCTACTGTGAAATCTGTTAGGAGTTACTGTTTGGTTTATTTTGAATATTCAATAAATCCTTAAATATGATGGAAGGTACTTTGAAGAGAAGTAAAAAAATTGTGAAATTTAGCAGTTGCTTCAAAATAATTTTGGGGTGATTGGTTTTAACCTTTAATGAGGGTGAGTTCAGCAATATATGCTTATCTACTGATTTCATATTTTCAAAGCATAAGCATAGTCCTCCATCAGCAGCCATGATTACGTCAAGGATCAAGAATCAGCAAAAGGGAATAGTATCAGAGACATAAAATCTCAATTTTTTGTTTCTTTTAATCTTTCTGAGTGAAACATATTTCTCTAGCTGTTATGTATACAGAAATAAAATACTACATACTGACATTGGTAGAAAAAGAATGTCTAAAACAAGGGGGGACCAGAAGGGGGACCATGTCATAAATAGGCTATATACTCTAAAATCATCCCTACTACAAGGTAACATAAAAGCTGTAAAAGGGTTGTTAAAGGCTGAAGGTGGGTCCACCCTACCCCCTGCTTTCTTTGAATGAGTCGTAAAAGAAGCGGATAAAATGTTAGAAAATTTTGTTGCATACACACACTTCTTCTTAAAGGTACAGATCATTTTGATATTACCATGTAGTCTTATTAATACCTGTGCACTACTACTGTATTGCAGGTGTGCGCAATTGGTGCGACCTACTGTATTATTACCTTCTATATTCACAGGATGGCTGTCACATATTGCCATAGTATGGTTGAAAGAGTTTCATAAACTTGTTCTTTTACTTTTGCACAGAGTCAACCAAGTGAATGGTGGTATTAAAAGTTTTATTGTTTAAATTTGCTGACCTGGGGACAAACTTGCAAATTTTCATATGAGCTGATATTACAACTCAAAATTACAGACACCACATTTTTTATTACAAGTATACCACTTGTAATACTTGCTCATAATATTTTGAAATTGAAATGATCTACAAAGACAGTTTTTTTGGTAGTTTAAGGGTAAACCTATCTAACATCTTGATACCTCAATAAAGCCTTGAAGTAATATAAGACATTTCCAATACATTTTAGATAATTTTCAAATAAAATGAAAGGGTCAGGTTTAGTTTCAGTTTTGCATGAGAGTATCAATTGGTAATGTTATACTTTACATACACTTGACATTAAGTCCAACTGAAGGAAAGGCCCCAGCATATATCATGAATGCTTACTAAGGTAACGAAATACTGCCTAAACCAAGAAAGAGCAATTTTTGACAGAAACAATCCATACATTTCAAGTTTTAAAATGAAATGAATTGAATCCCTTAGAGGCAACTCTATCCAGATCATAAATTGATCGAGTGAGACATCCTAAGACCATAATCTCCCTAAGGGGTGAGGCACAGGCATTTGAGAAGAATATATTTACAAATGGATACTGTACATATTGACTGATAAAGTTACTACTAGTCAGGGAAAAATTCACTGCAAATCTGAAAGATGGGTTCTTGCTCAGTCCTATAATAAGCATGTCCAGAGACAATTCTGGGTTTATCAAAAGTCAAAGCCTCTGTGATGTGACATTTTGTTATTAACCAGAACTCTCTTGTGTTGCTTCAAGTGAGCCCCTAACTCCCTTGTCTGCCATTGTCATGCTGAGTGATATCTTGGGGAAATGAAATTAATTTTTCCTGTAGGCAGCAGTTCAGGGAAAGTTCAAAACTGATCTTAATCCCTCTTCAGTCTTCTAAAATATTTCACCCTTTCTGATCCCCACCTGAACTGCCCTCGTTTTTAAGGAATGCAATTTAGGTATTAAAACTTTTCACTGACGTTACTAATAATTACGTTCTCACCTCTGAAAACTCAAAGGCACTGTCATCAACCAGCTCTGCTTCTGACCAAACTAGTGTGCGAGGACCAATCTTCCTGAAATTTTTCAGAGAAAAACGACATGAATGTTCCTTTGAACCACAACAGTTAATTTTAACTCCAAGCTAACTGAGCAATTGAAGTAAAGTATATCTATGTGACTGGCTTTTTTTAACTCATTTAAAATCTATAATTGTTGTACTTGTTGAGCACTTGATGAAGAATACAAGTTTATATAAACCAACTTCAACATTGCAATTGAAAGTTCAAATAACAGCATGTTCAATTAAACGATACAATACATTGGGTGAACGAAATTTCAAAGTCACCCCCATACTGGTCCACTTATTCAGTAATGACTCTCCTCTAGTGAATATTTAACAATGTTAAATAGTAAAAAGATGTTATCAGTGAGCCATGTTTCAGTACACCCAAAGATAGCAAACTTAAGAATGTGGAGACAAAGATAGCTGACTTCAGTTCCTCTACCTGTTGCATCTATGAAGAAAGGGATATTACTTAAGGTAAGCCTATTTCTTATGTAAATATTTATGTCATACATGGGAACAGTTGTGGGGTGATAGTTATATATCAGAGATGGAGTGGGAAAGTATAATTTTGTGGTTAAAGTTTTGTTAGGGTAAGAATTTTCACCTTCTCATGTTGGTTTGGATACTTTTCACTTTTTATTTTTTTTGGTAATGCTTGACTGTAAGTCAAGCCCAGAAGTGTTTCAAGAATCCTTCTTTTCAACACTTTCATTGTTTAGATATGTGCGTCAGCCCTTACTTGCAAAGCAAATAAATGAATTCTTTACTTTTTTTCTACATCTTTCATTAACTCTGTGGATCAGATCTTCTTTTTAAAATTAAATTTTTTTAAATTTTGATACGACAGATTTCACTCTCTACCACAATAAGCATAATGCTGCAGTTCTAGATACAAATCCAATGTGATTGTTGGCATTTCTGGGGACCAGCAAACCTTACCTTTCATAATTCTTTTTACCATATATGGCTGTTAACAATCAAAACCATTAATGTAACAGATAAGGTTCATGTTTGGGGTTGAAAAAACTATCCAGAGCACTGGCATGAGAAAATAAAAATGAGGAGGTGGCTACCAGAAATGGCCGACAAATTTCACCATCACCTGGATATGGGATTCATAAACAATACTTGTGAAATCTTTACATAATCTGACCTTAAAGAAAGTTTGAACTGCAATTTTCCATCATGTGATATGAACCACAGCACAGGCCATTGTAACACATTGCAACCTGTTGGAAGTTCACATTGCTGTTAACACCTGACCAAAACTTCCACTTCCATTCTAAAAATTTATGACCTGGGGTGACATTAATAGCAATTACAATTTGCTTTTTGTTGAACATTCAGTTTCATTTCATAGTAGATATGATCAAGTGGATTTTTGAATTCCCTCTTGTTACAGTATACAAATATTTGTATCCCCCAATCAGATGCACTTAATACACTAAACAGTCATTAATCATGTGACCTATGGACTAAGACTGTTTCATTAGATTCAACATCATCAAATTTGTTGACAATAGAAAACAGATGGCTTGCAGAACACCCTGGCAGTGATGCACAAATGTCATTTTGTCACCGTAACAGCCTGGGAAGATACAAAGCATCACAACTGCAGCGTGTGTTTTGGAATATCTTTAATGTTTTAACAAATAACAAACTCCAAAGCTGTAACTCCCATTTGCATCAAATTCTGCATCTAGCAATAAAAAGTTTCCCTTTCAAAAACTTAAAGAGATTATGAAAGCATGAAAATGAAAGAAGTCTACCGAGTAAGAGCCATGCATGTGTCGTGGGATTACAAATGCAAACTAACTGGATAGACAACACTATTGCTTTTAGTAACCCGTCTTCAACTTTGATGTCACATCTATGTGAAGCAGCAAAAAAGTTGGAAGCACAAACAAGATTCAAATCATCATCTCACACAGTGTTACTCTTAAAAGTGCTGACTCATCTTAGAAGATTACAGGCAAACAGGCTCTTTGCTTTGTCACAGTGTTGCTTTAAATAGTAACTTTAACATAACTTTAAGCCATTCTGCTGTCAGTTTGTTCACACAAGTCCAAGAACATAACACTGTCTGAGAATCTAACATTCAAGTCTCAATGTAATGTGGGTTCATCTTGGCATGGGACCAGAAACATGAGATCATAATGGGAAAGCTAGCACACATTAAAAAAAAAATAAAAAACACACCTCTATTCAGAAGTATGATTTGTTTTAATCCTGATTGTCCTTCTTTCAAGTAATATGCTTTCAATAATAAAACCTATTATTAAGATGACTGGAATATTCATGTATTTAAGGCACCAATACAAATTTTGGAACATTAACATCTAGTTTTAGAGAACCAATACAGGCTGTAAAACTTTCTAAGTCATGGACCAGAAAGAATGCAAAGGATTTCCTCAAGAGATCCCCCCAACCTGGCCAAATGATTCTGCAGCAAGGCAATCATGTTTTAATAGCTCTCAATTCAAATATATAGTTTTGCCTTGAGATCAAATGACTTTCAGGTTTTTAAAAGGCACTGTAAAAAGTAAAAGTCAGCTCTCACTTTTTAATGACCTAGTGTGTTTGTCATTGTTTTAATTTTTTAAAGCCTCACGGGACAAGGTTTACACAAACAATGTTTTCGTCTACACAGTGTTATCATGGAAACTGTTAGTGTAGCTTGGCAACAATGTTTAATACAAAGAAAACGAAAAGTCCCCTAAAAATTGTTATACTCCAGTAATCTATCCTGTTCCATGCATAACTCTTGATAATCATGTAACAATATTTTTCTCATTGCTGAAGTGTAAAGATTATGGGGGAGTAACTCATCATTTACCCTACATATATGCAATATTTAAGTCATGAAATATAGAGAACAGTGGAGTACGTGCAAGAGAAATTATATATTACTAAAAATAAGCTGTTCTTTCAAAATAGGTTTTAGGTGACAGCTTCAAGTTTACCCTATAACATACTAATTACAGTACAGAGAAACATGGTAAAACATATTGAAACTTCTGTTTTTTTGTTTGTTTTTTTTCTCATAATGAAGACATTTCATTCAAGAAAATTTTACCACCAATAAACAGTGTAATTAGTTTTTTTTTTTCTTCTGTACAAGAAATTGAATGCCCCAATATGGTCAATGATGCACTACAGTGTAACATTTACATGCTAATGTTACACAGAAAATAGATCGCTCATAGACATCACAAGGTCATTTTCAATTGTTGTCATGGTAATGGTTGCTGCTTTTGCAGTTGTTGTAATTGTTGCTGTGGTTGTTGTTTGCTAAATGTCTTTGTGGTTGTTATTTTTGTTGTTGCTGTTTTTGTAATTCAAGTATATATGAGCCAGCAATTTAAAGATCCAAGCAAATAAGTTTGTTTCACATTTCAACTTGCATGAAATATAACCTCTAAAATTTATATTGATTACAAAACTTAAAGTTACCTGCTCTCTAGTTTTCCAACCACTACTGCCAACAGATAGCTGGGAATTGGGACTTTCTGTCTGAAGAGGTAAGTTTTTAATTCAGGGCCTTTACTAGGCTCATCCCCACACCTCTCAGCACTCATCAGTGCTACCAGATCACGTGGCACTGTTACCTGTACAGGAAAAAGAAAACCATTGTTTAAAAGACTATTGATGTTGCCATTTTGTAATGCTGCAATTTTGACAGACTACCCACATGACAACATTGTAAGCAGAATTTATGCTTCTTCAGTTATGGGGAAGCTATATATAGAGAAATTCAACTGTAAACTGTGTGATGGTCTCCATGATGCCCTAAATTTTACAGTACCAACATCCAGAAAAACAACACATCTCTAAGTTGAAAAATGTAAACAATGTTATTGTTCAGAGAACATTCCCCGATAGATCATGGAAAGGAAATGTGATTTTTAAATTCATCATTAATGTGAATACTTCTCATGAGCACTAACAACAGTTCATGTACTTTGCCATGATACAAAAAATGAATTGAAATATAATCACAATATCCACAGAGCACCTGGTTGGTTATGATTTCTTTATTCTCAATTACAAAATTACTATATCCCATTACAAAGAGTAACTGAAGAAAGTTTTGAAGTTTGGAACAGCTGAGATGATTGAAACAGAGGAACATAAGCAATGACAGCAGCATCAATAAACACCAAACAAATTATCATAACTCCCATCTCAACATTAATTCCATTCCAAACTCTAATGTTAGTCAATGTTACAAATAGCCCAGAAATATGGAAGTCTATTTCTTGCTGGCATGATTGAGTGTGAAGCTTTGGGACAAAAACAGCAGAACATCATATGATTAAGAAGAAAACTAAACTATGAAACGAGGCTTAAATACTCTGCTTTCATCATTACCCTTGATTTAAAATATAAATTATGTATGTAAATATGATGCATAAATACAGTTTGATAAATCAGGATATCAAATTGATAAACCAGGTTTGCCAACAGTCTATATGAAAACCTTGAAAAAACCTGGTTTATTGGTCGCTTACCCATGGTTTCCAAATGATTAGGCATTTGACATAAAAGCAAGTTAATCAGTTAATAAAAATGGTTTATCTGGGGATAAAACCAGGTGTCCAGGTTTATCCAATTATGAGCATTTGGCTTGCCATAGATGTCTATGCTGTGCAATCTGAAGCTCACTATCACCCCACCCGTATCCTGCCTGACTTCTGGGTGTATTCCTTGAAAAAAAAAAAAAGTTCAGTTACTAATTTGCAATTCCAGACCAACTGCAGGCCACATGTTTTTTCTAACTGCAGAGCATCTGCCTCTCATGCTCTGCATAAGCAATGGAGTAGGGAAAACAAGCTAGTGAGCCACAACTGGAAAAAAAAGGAATGGCCAGCTTGACTTGAACCAATAGGTTGGAAACTGGGCCGTAAAACTCTAACTAACTAACTACACTGTATCCAGAACAACTGCACAGTAATACATTGATCAGTATTACAACAGGTTTTTCCAATGATTAAAGAGGAAATGTAATAGTCCCAAATTGAATTAGTGTGACTCTCCACACTACTTCCTGAAAGGATTGTGGAAAACATGACAAAATTTTCCTCACTGAATTGTGAAATTAAGATGGGGGTTAATTCATTTGTCTACCATGGATACTGAAGTCCTGTGATATCATAAAAAATAACTGGAAAAGAAATAAGACCAAAATTGTGAGAATAAGCTGTTGTTTAAGAATAAGGTTTAGGCCACTGCTCTTGCCCTCAGGCTTCAAGTCTGACACAAAGGAAATTTGAACTCAGCATCACTGGTCAAAGGTCACACACTGCTCCAAACTTCCTTTACCTTTGCATGATATGTTGCTTTGACTGAAGGGGAATCCTGACATGGCATCAGACTCCTAGCATGAATAGCCTGAAAATTGAAGGAAAATTCATTGCTGAATGATTTATTTTGACAAACTCTCCAAAAATACTCAAAATACACAGTCGGAGTTATCAACACATTTAAACCTTTCTTTTATAATAAGCAGCTGTGTATGTATGGCAAGATTAAACCCACATATCACATACTGTATATACTGTACCATACAGTAGGAAACATGCCCTGACACAAAAATGAAAGTAAAAGTAGACTGATATCTGTTCAAAGCTAGTATAACACTTGGTTAAATTCAAGAGCTAAATTGCTTGCAGCATAAGAGTCTTTTTCAAGAACATACATGTGATACAGCAAAATCTAACCACAAGTTGTATCACCAGCACTTTTAGATACAGGTCACATCATACCAGCCAGTGCATCCCAAAATTCTTGACTATTAAAACAATCCAAAAAATTTGCTAATTCTAGAAGGACAAGGCTACTATCTATATCTTACTAATGGCCATTGTTCCCATTTTGGCAGGGGGTGGGTCATTCACATTTCAATATAAGAAGTTTGTAGGCCTGACAGAAAGGTACAAGTGATGGGCAAGTCGCCCTCCCCATTATTTGCTTTAAAAGGGGATAGCCAAGACCAGCACTGTGACTGAGTGAATCAAGGCAGCCATGGAGGCTTCTTAAGTGATCATGCATGCATTGCAAACAGGACATCATTAGTCCCCTGTATGCCCATCTCATCCTCACTGGCATGCACCACCCCTTTGGGATATTTTTCTTCCATTTACTGTATGTTTTTGATTTGTTTGAAATGTCAAAGATTTATTGAGTTTATTACAACATAACAATCACATTCACAGCCCTGCAGCCATCTTGTTGGGCCTAAATTTGTACTTATGGTAACGACCACATTGGAAATGACCTTCTGTCCATATGTGCAGGAAGTGCATGGTCATGATGCATGAGTCATTTACAAAACAAGTAAACCACTGTACTTCAGCTTTCACTGTACAGTACTGTACTTTATATATACTGAAGTACAGTAGAACTGCAACCAGGCTCTAAATGCATGTTTCAGTTCATACTTGTGCTGAGTGTATCATTAAACCCCCATCTAACTTACAGTACCAAAGTGTAATCTGACATTTCAAATGGCTGCAACTACATCTTACACATTTTTCACGGACAAAAGTGAAAAAATTTACCTGACATTGGCTGAAAAGATATGGATGAGTCTTGCCAGCAGTTTGTGATGGTTTTAGCCACTGAACAGCTGATGCAGTAGGAGATGTTTTGTAGGCTATCCTGATACTCAACGAACTGCCTCTGGTGAACAAAGTGATATGAAAAATATTTTGCCTATTAACATATGAATTGAATATTCATTAAGTACCATATTTGGAAAGGAGCATTGAAAACCTTGCCATGCATTTAAGCCCAGGTCACACCCCCAAGATTTCCCATGACACAATAGCAACCACCCACATCAGTAGGGCTCTTGGTGGTGTAATAGTAACTTTACTATGACTATGGTTGCTTCGAACTGCATCTGGTTATAAGCGATCCGTAGGTCTGATTGAACATGTTCAATCAAAATACTGTAGGATACAGTGGGTCACACCACCAAGAGGCTCCCAAAGAAGTGCCTAAGATTTATACAAATTGTCTTTGATGGAGAGCCTTTGATAGTCTTGGCAGGCTTTAAAGAGGTGACATCAGTAATTTTTAACATACAGGACATAAAATAAGAGCATAAGCTCCTTGAAGACATGAATAAAAGCTAGGAAACTCAAATGGAAAATACTTTTTTGAGCAATAACTAGCCAATTTACAGGTATCGTCAAATTTCAATAGAAACATTCATACAGCCATTGCAGTCAACTACTGCACAGGTACAGTAACTTTGATAAAAAATGCCCTCCTTACTTAATTCTAATATTTACACAAAAACATCAACATTCATTTTCAAATTTGAATGTTACAAATTATTATTTTGATTATGCAACAGTACAGTAACTATTACAGAAATTATTTCATTTCCTCACTCTACCGTATAATACTCCTTTAATCTGAGAGAACCAACCAGTGGTGTTGCCACGAGGGAGCCTGGGGGGCCTAGGCCCCCCAGATTTTCTTCAGGACCCCCCAGACTTTTTGCATCCTGATAAAGAAATTGAAAAAAATAAAATGTTTGAACGGAAATAAACTTTGAAGCACTTCCTTCAAAACAGTAAATAAATAAAATGTGTAAAAATTAAAAAAAAGACATGGATAATTGTGTGTAAAACACATTTTGTGCGCACATATGAAATCAAGTAATAACTTCAAAGTGCCTACTTTCACTAAATTAGATACTGTTTGCGAACTGCACTGGGGTTTGTTGCATTTCACTTCGAAGATGAAACGAAAGTCTCCACGACAAACTTTAATGTGACTTTGTTAGGTTAAGACCCTTTCTGCCTTTCGGATGGCTGATTGATTTACAGAAAATAAGGAAATCGTACACTGGAGACAACACTTTATACCGTACCGTACATGACCATTCCTGTACTTTATCATACACAAAATATGCCTTAAACAGCTTTGGGTAAGGTACTGCCTTTACTGTACTTTACTTTGTATTGTATTTTAATTTTGACTACGTAATGTACCGATGAACAATACTGCACCATTTTGCACATTGTTTCTTTGGTAGTATGTATATCTCTTGTAAAATCTCTACTAAAAACTAAAAATATTTTGATATTTTTCATGCTCCACAAAAAGGGAAAATCCTAAAACTTAGACCTACTGCACAGTATAATCAGTTCAAAGTTTCAAAGAAATCTAATGCAAAGAAAGTTTCTTAGAGGGGGACACAACTACTTTTGGTTTTCCTGTTAAAAGGTAAGGTAAGTACTGCCTTACTATAGGTAAGCTCAAGTCCATTCAAATATTGCCACATTTGTGGCTCGGTACTTCCAATTTAAAACACGTGAGAAGTGCCGTTTAAGGCCATCTGGAGGGGCTTTAAAGCCCCAAATTTTCTTGTACGCGCCACGCCAACTGGTGGTGGCGATCCGCTTACTGTAGATTCAAATATTGCCGTATTTGTGATCTATGTCCTTCTGAAGTTTACAATTTTTCCCAAGGGAAAGGGAAATACCGGTTCCCTTTAGTCTCATCCCCAAGGCCACAGATCAGAAGTGGCCAGTTTTGGGGTCCCTAAAATGTGTATGTATTACAATTTTTCATAGACTGATTTTTTATTCTCATATTTTGGGAAGTCGCAGACATGTAATTCATATTTTAAGGCTAGGTACATCCAGCTTAGAAACACATGGGAAGTGCCGTTTCCAGCCATGTGGAGGGGTTTTAAAGCCAAAAACTTTCTTGTACTGTACGCTCCGCCTCAACCAATGGTGGCGCTCTGCTTAGATAGTCTTGCCATGTCTGACCTCGGAGGTACCAGGCCCCCTCCCACTTGGGCAATTCCACGGTAACGCCGTGACGCTTTGGAAGCAAAATTCACATTTCAAGTGCAAATAACTGGAAGAGCTTTAATGTTTGGAACAAACTTTTATTTCAATTCTACACCTTCTATCACAAAGTTAATTAAGAAAATGTCTTTTCTTCAAAAAGTGCCCTAAATATGAAAATATGAATATTAATGACTGTGGTAACGCCGTGACACTGAAAAGGACATGCATTTTTGGACTACTCACAAATTGTTAAAACCCTGTGAAGTTTAAGGACTTTTTGCAGTTCCTTCATATTAAATACACTTTATAGACTGTTATCTACAACAGTTTGGTGAAATATAAAATAAAAAATTATGATTTTGGTAGATATAATAAGATATAAAAAAAAAATGGGGTAACGCCGTGACGGCAACGCCGTGACCAAAGCCTGACTATATGGGAAACGCATTTTAAAAAAAATAAGTTAGTAAACTGACAGGAAATGGTGATATTGATAGTCAGAATATTTCTAATGCATTTAGAAATCAGTAATTTAGATGTTTTAGGAATATTTGCTTTGAATTTGTGAAAGAAAGTGGAAATTTTCACTTCGGCCATAAGGTGAAAAATGAAGAGCTATATAATCTACACACAACTCCGGTCAAAATGAAATCAAGAAGAGCGCTATAGCTAGGCCTACTGCATTAGAAATGACATTAACTGTGAAAGCTCCATATAGTAATACAGTATAAATGCAGTTCCACCTCATTGGAAGAGCAAATATTCCCTTCATAAAGGGTATTGAATGACTTGAGTCTCAAGTTTAATTTCGTAAATTTAGTGTAACTTTTAAAAATCTAAATGTATGCCAGTTTGTAGCATTGGTGCAATCATATAAATTGCTTTACTTAGGCTTGCAGTGAGTCTTAAATCTCCAAAATAGAACAGTATTGGCCAAACATGTTGGTCTAATATCAATAACATTTTTAAATAAACTTAGGTTTGTGTCCTCAACTTTGACAAATTGGCCCTCTTGTTGCCTTCTCCAATCTCCACAAAATATTTGGTAGTTTACTGTACAGAGCTTCAAGTGTACTACTGAAGGACACTTTGTAGATGATAAAAGACTGTTTTTACATTGTTTTAGTAAAACAATCTTAGAACAGAAAGAGGAAAATAGTCATGCTCTCAGTCAGTGTGCCATTTTCTTGCCTCCCGAATTGGAAGGTTCTGTAAAGTGATAGAGTTCTCTGCATTAGACTGCTTCACCATTTTGGATTGTAATATACAGTAATGGTGGTGTCTACTATACTTTACTGCATTGTCTGTGTGATTGTTTCTCCTGCTGCTAAGCCTATGCTTGTTGTAGATTTTCTGTTATCCAAATCTTTCTAAAATAATGGTTGTTATGCTCAATGGTAAACAGGGAGTGTACCATGGATTGACTGGATGCTATAAACAGGTGCTAGTCACTACTCAATCTAGCAGACCACTATAGCTTCTGAGCATAACAGGGGGACTGCCATATCAAAAGAAAGGTTACAGTTGTGCTTTTCCTCTTTGTACTATCACAGTGTAAAAAAAGTTGTCACACAAATCTTTATCATACAGTAGGTGCTGTTACTTCAGTACCAGCAACCACAGTGACTATAATTGTGAGTCCCTATACAGTAAATAAGTGCCTGTCACGGCGTTACTGTCACGGCGTTACCAAAAAAGTAACGCCGTGACATATTTCTAATTGGTTTAATTAATTAACTATGAGAGAAATCAAGACTCTAGTGCATGGAAGTTGTAGGCCAGGGTGGGTGTGATTTGCATTATAAAAAATATTCCACTCCAATTTGTGCATCTTACATAATATTAAAAAATTACAATATTTAGGGTAACGCCGTGACATAATGAGACAACTTAAATTTGTTGCTCGTTAGTGTGGAAGACATTGCTGAAGTCATAATTTGATTTCAAATGTTGTAAATGTATGAAAATAACTCCATGATAGAGTATGAATTCATAGGAAAACCTCAATTCAGTTGTTGCTAGAAAGCATTTTATTGTTCCATATTTTGTGAAAATATTGACACTTTGTTTGCTGCTAATTAATTATGCATGCAAAATGACTTAATTTCGTTTTTTTTATGAACCATTTATTTTATTGGAAAATTCAACTTTTTAGCTTCAATTTGATACCAAATTTACTAAAATTGGAGAAGTTTTAAAATTTGATGGTCATGTCCACTTTTGCATGGAATTGCCCACTTGTTACCTAGGCCCTACAAAAATCCCATCCTGGCTATGCCACTGGAACCAACCTTTTTAACTTTTGATTTTTTGTATGGAATTTGGAAGTTAGACAATCAGACAATTACAAAAATTGAGCCCTGCTTTTTTAAAATAAACCCTGCTCAATGATTAATATTGTCACATGATTAAAAGGAGCAATTAATGAAGTACTGTAGAATGAGTTGGGGAGGGGGGCAAGGCTGCACTTTAACATTTAATATTCCTTGTGTATTTCAACACTACCATCCAGCACAGTATGAGCACTGTAACAGCTGCTTCACCTTCTTCAATGACCAATAAAAGTTCAGAAAATGTCTAGAATCATACATTCACATGACAGTTATTTTACACTAGAACTGCATAAATGTATGTCATGTTTTGATACCATGTTTTATTCCTAACAACTTAATGAGGCTAAAATTTGTCACTTGATAAGTTTAAACTTGGTTGTAAGACCCCCAACTGACACAAAGCAGCTGTGACACCACTGAAACTACTGTACAGTTCTACAGCACTGAATGGCCCACGCAGGAAGGTTGAAACACAAGCAAAAGATATTTTCATGATACTTCAGATGTCCAGAAGAAAAGGACCGTTTTGGAAATTTTCTTGAAATAAGGGTCCCTACTTATTTGAGCAAAATCCTTGTACAGTTTATATTTAAAAGATTGTTCGAGACAATGAAACAAAATAATTTTAGTTCATTAAGCATAAAAGGGTACTGTATGAGCAGTCATCTAACTTACAGTAGCTGAACTACAGTACAGAGGTTAAGTGGTTTATTTAGCTCTAAAGGATCAATTCATGTGACAATATTAATTGTAAAATTTACAAGGAGGCACTTTTTGAATTATAATAACTTTCAATATGAAATATTTTGTCCTGAAACATCTTGAAAAATACTTAGGAGGAAATTTGTGAGATTTATTGGTTGTTGTGAAATAAGTTAACAGCAATTGCTCTGCCATCCATCCTTTCTTTGGTCTTGGAGGGCCAAGATTCTTTGATACAGTAGCTGACATGATATTTTGGTGTTACCTTTTACTTGTACCCCATATGGCCTTGCGAATATTAAAAACAAAGAATGTGCTGGGCATTTTCAGGGCCAGTATGATGCAATACTGTAAGTTTTACAGTAGCATGTTCTGGTATGAAATAATGTACAGTACTGAAACTCCCATCAAAAATTGCAGGTGTTTTCTATAGACATTACTTAAATTTTTACAAAGTGCAAACGTTCATTGCACCAAATGCATAAAATAAGGTATTGCATGAAAATCAGATAATTTAGATATTAATCCAACAAATAAGCAAGGGCAATCTTTGGAGGTACTGTACCATTTTAGGAACAGCAACAGACTACTTGAAGCAAAATCGAGAGGTATAATTTCTAGTGTTTGCACCGGGTACCCGATCGGCATTGTTACTACCCAGGTAGAAAATTAGTACCCAGGTAGCATTTTTCTATGATTTCTTTTTGATCTTCACAAAATAGCATGATTATTGAAACTAAGAAAATGCATTTACCTAAATCTCATTCACAATTATGTTGAAATGAGTTTTATTTGTTTCCATAACATGCTTTTGTTAAATTGCACTTTTCCAGAAACAATTCCCGCAATGCGTGTTTCCAACATCAATCCGCTCCTATACCAGATAACGTAACAGCATTCAAGCCTACTATACTGCACACAGCATAGCCTATCCCTTTGATAAATGATTGTGAAAAGTTAGCTCATAAATAATTTGCACTCAGTGCATGTGAATCAACAACGTTCCTAAACTTATGCCCAGAAATAGTGTGAAAGACCTGTAAGAAATTTTATATTACTCATAGCAGCATAAAAACATATACAGTACAATGCATGGATCTACTTTCAATGTTTCTAGATTTCATACTTGTCAAGTGATCCCTAAAATTAACATGACATGATATAATGATCTGAAGAATTAATTTTTGGTAATACAGTTAAGTCTTCATAATGTATGCACATATTTCGACCTCAAAAAATATTCTTTTGTCTCAAATCAATTCTTAAAACTTCGTATTTTGGGGAGAATTTTTTTTTTCTGAAGCAAAATTCACTCCATCAGATTTAAAATCGTACACATTCCTGCAAGGTGTATTTCATGCCCATGTGCAAGAAAAAATCTTCTTTCCTCTTACGCCTATCCTTTTACTAACTTTAACACTAAAATGATTCCTATCTTCATATTGCTCTTAATTCTTAATTGTTATAGAAACTATTTGCGACATTTTTACGTGCAAAGTTTCCTAAATATAGGGCAAACAGTGCAAAACATTTTCCCCATACTTTCTGTATCCCCCATTTGCTAAAGTGGAATATGCCGAAGTGACGTCACTGCTCTGGTGCACACATCGAACACAAGCACGGAACCAACGAAAGAACTTTCGTAGGTGTGCGATAACTGCCGTATATTACCGTACACTTTTAACGGTACTGTGCGGGTGATAGCTCGACCAGGAGATGCATTAGAAAATTTTACTGTCATAATCACGAACAGACAGATGGTTGATTTTTCATAAATATACCAAGAAAGCAGTTTACGAGAAATTCAAGCACTAGCTTGAGGTGGTTATATTACCGTAATACAGGATGGAAGTTGCCCTGACCAACAGTAAGTTTTTTTTTGGTTCTGATGCACACATTATGGCACACTGGACCAAAACCACAGAAGGTAATAATAACTGTGCTAAAATGTGATCAAATTTTAAATTCCTGTCTGATTTTTAAACTCACAATGCTAAGAACAAATGGCACATTGAAGATATAGATAAACTTTTTTGGTCTTGTGGACCTTTGGTGGTGAGAACTGTAACCATTTTTAGAATGAAAGTCTGAGAGAGGAAATTCAATTTGCCAATACATTCATCCCAAGAAAAAAGTAAATTCCTCACTGCCATGATCATACTGTATACCATCATATCGTTTAATAACTTTTCACATGTACTGTAGGGCAAAAAGACTTTTCTATTTATTTTTCAGGCAATACCCAGTTGGGTCTGGTACTACAGTACTGTATATCCTTACATGTGACACTACTGTAATAAAATACATGTAATGTAAATCAGGTATTTAAGTTTGCAAGAACAAACACTAATGGAATCCATGGAATTGTAAATATTTATTTTGCTGTTTAGTATCGCTTCTGTTTCCTTATGTAAACAACAAAGACATGCCATTTATGACACAATCATTACACTCTTGACCTTTTTATAGGAACTTAACAACAGCTTTAACTCAAGAAAATTGGATTAATGGAATATGAAGCCCCTGTACATGTCCCAGAGGGTGCACACATACAAAAGCATCTCCCCTTCAAGGCAGGGCTTGAATTTTTGAGGTGTGCGCATTATGTGATTACCCACCATAACTGGTCTCAATTTGAGACAAAATTTGAGTCAATTTGACTCAAATCATCACTGTGCGGAATGAGATTTTTGGACACCTACTGTACTGTAGATGAAGATGGGAGCTCATAGAAATCTATTAAAGTTTGATAAAACAGCACACCTACCACACTCTTTAATTTCCTGAGATGTGTTACTAGTACTGTAGCATACCTACTGTACTGTAAGTAATCTAAAACTTGAGGCCTGCTTCAAGCCTAACTGTGTATCCTAACATGATTAAACATCATGGGTTTAATAAAAGCTATACAGTGTATGGGCCCAGCAGTGCAATGGTTTTGCAGAGAAACCAGATACATATCCAGGCAATGGCAAGTTACAGTTTTGCAGTGAAACCATGCATAGTGAAGGAATCAACATCATGGGAAATTTTGAGGTGCCTGCAGGTTTATAATCTTCCACCCTTACCAGATGTTAAAGAAGGAGAAACAACATTCCACAATTTGCTTCTCTTTTGAGCTGTGGGTACAGTACATATAGATGACACTTAAAGGCACCCACTCATCCCCCCAAATTACAGAACCAAGTACATTTTACACAGAGTCTACCAAAATTCTCAACTGGCACAGCTCTATGGTGGGTCAACATTAAATATAAACCTGAAAGCCAAAAGGCTTAGTGATTCCTTGCCATTGAAACTTATAACCTTTTATTTTTCCTCAAATAGGCAGTGTTTCATGAAGCATACATAATACTGTACAGTACGTCATATAAGAATCCCATCCAAGCTTCCGACATTCAGATGTTGTGCAAATCAGGTTCCGAGATTTGTACCTTCTGAGATCCCTGATGACTTGGACCACCAAAAGGCTACAGTTCTGCTTCAGAGTTCGATTTCTATTTTTTTTCTACATGCACTGGTGCATGTACGTAGGTCAAAAAATCTACATGCACAGCAAAATTTCTACATGCACCAATCAACTACAGTAGTACTGCTACAACTTGCTATTGCAGTGCAAATTATCGCCCACGAGTGAAAAATAAATGTGCAGATTTTTACCCCTTTCCTTACATGGCATGTTCCACCATGTTTACAGTATATTTCCACACATTGGGGAGTACTACTTTTACGATGGGAATTTATGTATTTAACATTCCCTCCAGCCTAATCCTTAACACTGGAACTTGAAACGACTAAAAGCAAGTCTGATTTCTGATGCTCGCACGCCCATAGAAATCTGAAGCTTTAGCTACGGTAAAGCTACAGTAGGATTTCTATGCGCAAGTGCTGCAAACAACGTCAATGGGGTTACTATCCACTTCTGTGTAAAAAGATCATAGAAGCAACATACAGTAACTTGGAGAAGTACATGTGTGGAGTGATGATCATTGGCACTGATGTTGTGGTACGAATGGAGACGCACTCAGACTTTTTAATTAAATGGACATCTGCTTGTCTAACTTACAGTATGCAAGAAATTATGATGCAAAGGAAGATTGGGGCTGCTGCAGTGTATGTTAGGATTATTTTGTACTGCAACTTGACCCGTAACATGGATTTGACCATGAAGTTACAGTAGTGTAGGCCTTGAGGCCTAGGCTAGGTCTGGAGTTCACATGCACAAAGTGCATGTAAGCCTCCACATGTATGCACATAGGAAATTCTACATGCACCTGTGCATATGCGTCCACCCGGGTCAATCAATTAAACCGTTCGGCTTATAATGCATCCACATACAGTACTACAGCAGGTCTTATAACCTTTGACCTTTAGTAAATACAAAACGGGTCATCTACTAGATATGAGCCACAGGTCTGTATACCAAGTATGAGACCCCTATAAGTTACTCCACCCTTCTTGAGATATCACGCACACATGATTTCAGTCTTTGATCCCTGGTGATGCCTTATGACCTTGACCTCATTCAGAGTTCACCAACTCAGTATTGGTCATCTACATGCTAAGTACAAGGACACTCCAAGTTACTTATCTTAAGAAATGGTGTAACAACTAACAAGGTTTTTCATCTTTCACCACACATGACCTTTGACCTCCACCATCTGTTACCCACTCTTATGGTGATCGAGCTTTTGCTATTATTTCTGCCAAATTGTGGAATGATCTTCCATCTTTTGTTAAGAACTCTTCTTCTATTGGTCAATTTAAAACTAATTTGAAAACTCACTTGTTTACTATGTCATATTGACTCCCTGTTGGGCAGTCTTCAGCACTTTGAGACTCTTTGTGTAAGGCGCTTTATAAGAACTGTATTATTCCTTTGTCTCACTATGACACACCCACATTCCAAATAATCTGAATGAAATGTATCCAAGCTTCCTACTGTACCTTCAGATATTGTGCGAACAAGGTTTTCAGACTTTGGCCTATAGTGACTCCATATGACCTTTGACCTCCACCAAAAACAATGGCAACCATCTCCTCCATATGGGTCATCCACATGCCAACTATGAGGACCATCCACTACTGTTCTTAAGACAAGTTGTGCACATAGGCAAAACGCATCACACACACACAACATTCCTATCACACAGATTCCTTGCCTGCCTTTGGCCGGGAATTTCAAAACCTAATTGAAAAAAGTTTCAAGAAGGAGAGGAAACTCAAGATGGGACAATTGAAATGGTTGCTCCTGTTTGCTTTAGCCGTAGCACAGGTGATGTAAAAGGAACGATCATGGAAGTTGTTTTTTATTCACATTCCTGCCGTCGAAAGGTCGACTGGATGCATGACCTTCCAAGAGATACTGTGTCTAGTACTGTACTACTTAAATTTTAGGGAGTGGAAACTGTATCTTGACTAATAAGTACCTAAGAATTTGTATCAAAAGTATCGTTGAAGTTTACAAATGGAAGACAAATCTTTAAAAAATGATTTGTGATTTTGAACAAAATTTTCATCGAATATTGATGTACTGTATAAATGTCATCCACTATGTACGAAACACAGCAATATTGACTTTGCCCTCCTATCAAATAATGTCACAACCACTAACTGACCCGAATGCATGCACTGTCTTCTCTTACATTAGTGCAGTCGGAAGGCCAACCAATGTGTGACCTTTGAGAGGGTACAATTTCTTCCACTTAAATAATAGGAAAATAGGGAGTTTCAAACAAGAACATACAACCAAACATTGCAACATATTTTTTTTTTAATTTAGTGTCCAACAATACCCTTCACACTGTTGTCCCTCTAAACAGTGATCTACAGTACCCTAGCAACTAGTGTTGTGCGGTATACCGGAATTGATGTGAATACTATTACGAGAGATGCAGGTAAAAATACCAAAGACATCTGTGTGTGTTTCTAATACAGGTTCTTGAAAAAAAACACGGTACTTGAAAAAAATTACCCTGGAAAGGTCAAGATAGGAAGCAGAAGTATTAATTACAATAATTGTGCATGACTTTAGTTAGTTAGATGGAGTTTTATGGCCTAGTTTCCAACCTATTGATTCAAGTCTGGCCAGCCACGGCCTTTGCATGACAGTAAAGAAATGTCAAAGTCAAAAAAAAAAAGTCAAAGCAGAGGTTTCTGCATGGTAATAATGCAATCATATGCCCAGCTGCATCAAAGTACAGGACAACAGGGGTGCCGTGCACAGTTTAGGTTCCTTCCCACCTGACTTTCCTACCCGAGATTTGAGAACCAGTACTGCCTCAATACCGGTTCTGTGAGCTTTACAGAACCGGCACCAATATTTTCATGATACTGTCCAACCCTACTCGCAACAACAATCTCTAACTTCCAAAATGAAGACGAGCATTGACTTCATACTGAGCAGCTGAAAACATCGCAAAACAAACATATGCACAATCCTACACATTTTGCAAAGGTCTTGTCTACAAGAGTCTATGGGTTTTCCCCTTCAGGAAACCAAAAATTGCCTAGTAGCTCATATTGCATAGCATGCTCTAAGTCTGAGAGTGTTCTAATTAGTTACACTGGGGCCTTGTATAGTCACCAAGGGTTGTCCAGATGAAGGAATAAACCAGGTTTGTGTCTGGTTAAGGACGAATTTTAACAACAATTCTGGGAAGGGCTGGAAAGTAGGCAGGTTGGGAGATTGTCACTGTCTGGAGAAATGAATAACTGTATCTGCCTAGTTTCATATTGTCTCATTCCTGAAATACCTCTTAACTTAACACCAAATAGCTGTAACTGGTCACTTCATAGGCTCAAGGTTCCCAGTGACAGTGAGTTTCCAGAAAGTCCCATACATCCCAGTAGTACAGTACCTCAACTAACACCACTGCTTGCAAGTGGAAGGGGGCAATGTGAATTGCTGGTAATGCTAAGTGACGTTTGCTTTGAACGTGTGTTTAATTCCCAATTCAGTGAACAGATAGACCTTATGATTCTCAATTTACAAAGAGGATGACAGTAATCCAGTAACAGGACTACAGTATCCAGTAAAGGTACTTACTTTTTCTGAGCCTCAGTTGGTAAAGCAATTTCCAAGGGTGTCCCAAGACTCTTGTGTGGTTCTTTCAAAGTAAATGTCAACTTCTGTGAGTTACTAGTGTCCTCAACATCATCTATTGTTAAATCACTAGTATCAAGAACCTTGAAGAACAAAGATTCATAATGTAAACCTTAATTTTATTGTTAAATGGATCTGGATGCAAATAAGCTAGTTCAGTAATTCTTTGCTGCATGCAATTGTGGGGCGCAGTGTGGGATTTGCATTATTTTACTGTACTGGGTTGTAGAACTTTCTGTTATATATGCATTAATGTACCATAGAATCCCACTTTTTCAAGGCCCATCTAACAATATTATGCAGCTATAAAATCTTAGCAGTCTTGGGCAGCATATCAATTACACTAGATTAAAATATCTTATGGTTCCTTTCTGATATAAATATCCCTGTATATGGTTGGCACTTCTTGTCCAAAACTTAGGTTCTGGTTTTAAAGCAGTTTGCAAATGAAACACATGTACAGAAAGACTGATCCCCGAAAAACCACATAGGGTTAAGGTCACAGTTGACCATATTTTTGGGATTTAAATCAGAGACGCTGTCAATATTGGCACAACATGAGGGAGTTATCTACAAATTTCCCCCTCCCCTTTATTTGTTCACACTTACTGTAAGAGTGCTTAAATATTATACTGTAGATGCCATACAAAATGGTGATATTTTAACTTACAGTACATTCAACCCTCTTTTCCCATTTTTGGGGGTCAGGGGTCAGTTGGGATAAAATTGTTTGTCCTCTGTACTTACAGTACTTGCATTTGATACTTTTGAAGCTAGTCTGTTTCTTACTTCATGTCTGAAGTTAGACATTGGTTTTCAATTAGAATGTATTTTTTTTTCCAAGTTCAACAAAGTGATATTGCTCCCAATTGTCCTGGGAAAAAACTATGTTGAGGTTCATGCATGTTTCTGTACTCAAACTAAACACAGTCATGGATCTTATACAGCACACAAGACTGAGAACCTTGTAAGAAAAAACACTGCCACTGTACTGTACATCGCTAGTGTGTTATTGGCTTCAGTACATGCATGATCGTAGCAGTGCTCTCGACTACTTTAGGTTTCTGTGATTGCAGGTATGACTGTTATTTGTTAGCCTAGGAACATTGCACAAGGGTGCTACGCACGGTAACTTTATATCTAAACGATGTTGTGATGTAGTACTGTACGTACTGTACACTTATTGTACATGTAGCTACGGTATCTGGCCGTTCATCTCTCATCCCAAATTTGTGCAAGGCACAAAGCAGGCTACCCATTTGACAATATATTAATTTTTACAACATTAGCCTTTGATTGAATATCTTTGAAAATTTCAAAATTCAGACTGTCCCTGAAAATCCAGGACGACTGGTCACTTTACATATGGAGAGATTTGTGATGCTGTCCCTTGGTCAATATAACACGGGGCTTGGCCAGCTGTGCTAGCCAGCTATGTTAGCATGGGAATTAGGAAATGTGATCATCGTAACACAAATTCAATGGGAAAACTTATTTTGGTTCAATAATTTTGATACTTTTGTGACAATAATAATTAAAACCTTGAAGGACAATTGTTTTGCGATGCTAAGTATCCACAAATGTGGGAGAAGATATTGACTTATGAAAATTTTTTACAACTTCACGTTGGGTGACAACCAATCAACAATTTGGTTCAAATTCGGTATTTTTTGAAAGGCCAGTTCAGATGGGAAAACCTTAGATTGCTCTTAGATGAAAAACCCACCCTACTTTGACCTGGCCAGGAACTCCAGACATCTCGGTTGCTAAGCTTCATCGCTTCATATGCCACCGCCTTTTTTTTTTCTCTCTTTTATTGGGAGGTGAGCCAACTGGCTCACCCATTGTTGCCACTGCCTTTTTCCACTTGGCCATAGCACCAGTTTGGATGTACAAAACTGAAGAATTTCTGTTACTGATGTGATTTGAAGATGTTATCGTGAAGTTTAGGTTTTTGTTGTATTCCTACAGGCCTGAATTTGTACAATAACAACCTCTTTGGGACACCTTTCGGTTGTGCCCTAGGGTTTATAGTAATGTTACTACAGTACAGTAACACAACCTGAACATCAACAAAGCCTATGCAGGCTAAAGTGTAGCCAGGCTTTGACAAATTCGTTTTTCATTACTTGTCCATCAGGCTAGGGATTCCCAAAGCCTACTTGTCCGCATGAATATGCATGTTAGTCCATATCTAATTATCTGGTACTAGCCATTGAATTTCTATGCCAAACACTTCTGTTCTGCTTGCCCGGCGGGCTACAATATTGAGCAGTTCACTCGTCCGAGTCATTTTTTACTTGTCCCGGGCTGTTGGGCAGGGGATTTGTCAAACTCTGAGTGTAGCCTATGCATCAATATTAAAGGGATGCCACGAGATTGGGAAAAGGAAGAAAACATTTTAAAAATTTAGTTTACAATTTCAGTCACTCGTATGAGAGGACCATCTGAACAATTAATGTGAAAAAGTAAGGTCTGTGTTGAAAATTACAGCATCAGCCTTTATATTCTCAAAAAAAACGTAACATCTTAACCAGGGGAATTAAAATGTGCTTCACACAAACATTACTCAATCTGTCTCAAATTGGGCCATCTGTTACACAGACCAATCAAAAGAAGGTGTAAACAGCTGATCTAATTGGCACAACAGTCACAACTAACAAAATTAAGTGAATAAGACCAAAGTTAGTGTGTGGTCATTTATATATTGCATACACAAAATGTACTGTACCGTGCCAGACAGCGTACTTTCTCACAATGACTGTGCAATGAGTCACACATAAACCACATGATAAGAGAACAAGAAGCCAATTACACCAAAGGCTAGAAGAGTTTTACCAGTAAGTACCAAAGAGTGGAAGGCCATGGCATTATCAGTAATAAAGGAAAGCAATCTTGAGAGTACACAATTAAGTAAGTTAACTTAGAGCCTAGGCCTAGTGTTATCCAGTGCTTATGTAGAAATGCCATTCTTGGTCGTAAGCTACACAGCTGTGCAGTGAGAGATAGCCAAGTCTGAGTGGTAATGGTATAGGCCTAGGCCTATGGGATGTTTTTAACCAGCTGATATCTCAATACTATTGCATATTCAACACCAGTTTAGTTTTAAAATGAGGACTGCTTTTGAAATCTGAGGGTCTTCAAATTTTACTGACTTTGCCTAGGGGCTAGGCTAAGCTGTTTTAGCTTACGGACAGCCACAGAGACTATAGGCCTAACTTTGGGCCTAGCCTAGGCCTAAGTTATAAACTATCAGTTTGCGGTTTCGATTTGTATTCTTCGATACATTGTTGTATTCGCTGCAATTTCATCGATAAAAGAGAAACGTAAGAAGATGTATACTTTAAAGTATTTACTTTTTGTAAACTAATAATATCGCTTTAACATAGGGCTTAGCCTAATGAGTGTTAGGCCGATGGTTAGCTTAACGTTAGGCTTAATTTAGTAGTATAACTCACCAAGTGGGATACTCCATCGGAGAGTACTTTCAAGTTCAAAACAATCCCTCCTTCTATAGTCTCAGTCTCAAATTTTACGTTCCATTCCAACTCAAAACTTTCGGTAATTATTAAATCTGGAGGTGTTGAAAGAGTGGAATTATCCTGTCTTCGCTCCATTTTGTGTTTAACTGAAGTTCAGTGCTGAAGGTACGCACGGTATCTAAACAACGTAAATACTATGTGCCTGAACATTGTCAGATTGTACACTGTCCTTTCGTTGCAGATCTGTGTCGGTACGTTTTGCACGCGAACTCGGAAAATATGTCGGTCAATAGGCGGGAAATCCCCATTGAGGTAGCTCTGCAACAATTACACCACCATTCAAGTTTTCTTTTTTTTATTTATTCATTCATTCATCCATTCATTCATATATTTCGTTCATACAAAACAGAAATATAAAAACGGACAGAACACTTAAAAACAAATGCTAAACGAGCTAGTGCCCATGAAAGAGATTATGCAAGAAAAAAACAAGATAAAAAAGAGAGGAAAAATGACCTACTGCTTTCGTCAGCAAGTTTTCTTCAATATTTGTATTGGACAAGAACGGAAAGAACTTTAACATCGTTTCATGGGTTCATAATGAAGTATTACTGTGACGATGGTATCGTATTATGTGACAATGTTCACAGAAACTATTGAAAAATCGTGAATCCTCAGATAGCCGGAAATGGTGGGAATGCCGGGGACATTTTTGTTAGTGCAGTCGTTATTTTGGGCAAAAAATAAATGAATAGAAAAGTGTTTAATGATCAGCAGTGCTATAGTCGAGTCCGGAGAGTAGTTCTATTTTACGAGCAAACTTTTGAATAAATATTCGGTATTTCCAACCAAAAAGGGCAAGTAAATTTTTTTCTTTCTGCCGGAATGTGTCTCGAATTTTTAATGTTACTTTGAAAAAAAGATACTAAATATTTTTTCGGGCAAATATTGGAAAAATTTGGATAATTTGCCCCATTTTGGGCACTGTTGCACACAGACAATGTAGTACCCGGCTCTTAGGAACGTGTTTTGTATTAGCTGTCCAGAAATGGATCGGACTGTAGTTCAATCAACGAAAGCGTGCCACGTGTTGACCGCCATGAGTGTACAAATATGCTTCTCTCCAGGGGTGGCGTCAGCCGGGGCCGGAGAGACCATGGCTCCCACCGTCGGGGAACACTCCCCCACCCTCCGTTGGGGAAGGTCTATGGTTTCGTCGGGGAGGCATAAAAATGGTAAAAAAATAAAGAACCCTACAAGGGCTGAAGTTACTCGATTGGTGATCTAGAACATTTTTTTGTTTAGTAATGCTATTTTAATACATATTGGAATCGATTTTTGATCACTTCTTCTTAGCTCTGTTATACCCCATTCCTTGTATCTTGTCCTACCCCCCCCCCCCCGCCGTTCGGGGAGAATCGCATTTTTCCGGGGAGGCCTAAAATGTAAATCGTAAAAGACTGCAGTTACTGCCGGATGGATGATCATGAACTATATGATTTTCCTTTAAGAACTATTTTTTTTCTTTTGGAACGCTGTTTTAATGCATATCTGAATCGTTTTTTAAATCACTTTTTACTAGCTCTTCTATCCCTCATCCTTGGCCATCTTCAGTCCGTTGGTGGAAGGTCATGCTCCAGTCGGGGAAGGCTGGCCTCCCCCTCAGCGTTGATGAGAAAATCCATTTTAGTCGGGAACCTTCATCTACAGACCCACGATAAAAGATGTGGGCTTGATAAACTTCAGTCATCCAGACGATCTTCTCGATTTTACTCCCTAGAAGAAAATGTTCTTCAAAAAAAAACTCACAAATCCGAATTTTCCTTACAAAAACGGACGAGGGGTTGTTCATGTGCCTGCAGTCTCCAATAGTCACCCATCTGGTCTGCCCCGACAGCCGAATTCTGGCAAAGGTAATGAAAATCGGCCAGGCCATTTTCAGCTACACGTAATGATGAACACAAATGTGAGAATGTCTCCCCATGAGTCTGACTGAAAATTTATTTGAAGCCACTTTGTAACGTGACATATTTCCAAATACGTTGGAAGTAGAATCACTAAAAGTCTGGAGTTCGGCCGGGCAGTCCCGTAGGAGTAAAAAACAAGAGTTTGTCTTCAATTCCGTTGCATAGTTTCCCCAGAAAGGAGACAAGACCATTATATCTACTTGTAGCGGTACCTTTTATCTGGTAATTTTCTGATCACTAACAAACTAGGATTTTTCTATTGAGGTGAAACTTTCATTTAAAAGGAAAGCTCAAATAACGTCTGCTTCATTTCTAGTTACCAGTCTGGGAGATGCCATTTCCTGCTGTCTGGGGGTTATCAAATTTTTCAAAAAAAAATTGTGCGTTCCACTGAGTATTTCGGGCAGGATTGCATTTTTCGGACAAAAAAGACAATTCTGCCCCTTCCAAACTGAAACTTTCCCGTACATCTGTGTCAATTAAAAATATAATATATATTGGAAGTCAAACTTTTTCCTCGGGAAAATTTTTCCAATATGGTATGAGGGACTTAAGATGCATGATGATATTCAGTAACTCCAACAAAACCGTTACAGATCACCCCTACTTGATTTTTCCTATAAGAAGGTCAGATTCCTCCATAAAGCCCCAAAATCTGTCATAAAATTACAAATTTTCTCCAATGTTAGCATCAGATTATTAAAAGTGGCGAAATTTTCCCAATTTCGATGGATACTCCGTTAAATAAATAACCAAAGCCAACTCTATTAATCACCCCGACATTCTACCTAATTTTGCTCTTGAAAGGCATATCACTTAATGCAAACCTGAATTTTTCATTATACCCTTACCAAAAGCCAAACTTTCTTCCAAAATTTTTCCAAAATAATTAGATATTAATTTTCAAATCTTCGTTCAAAAGAGCGTAAAAATTTTCGGGCTAACTTCCGTCCAGTCTCTTCTAAAAAACTTAACACGTAGGCCTAGTGCGATTACATGCATTAACCGAAAATAATTTCAACTGTTGCGTAAATAACGTTTTTGTTTTGACAATATGAAGGACAGATCCTTCAATAAACATCCCAAATTTTTAATGGTCCTTACAAAAGCCAAATTTCTTTCAAAAATTTTTAAATTTTTCTACAAGATAAACTCCAGATTTTTAAAAGAAAGGCAAAAATTTCGGTGGACTACGCTCACTTCAAATTCTACCAAGTCATGTCCCACCGGTACTATATATATCTCACCGCCTTTGTAGGGGCCTTAAAATGCTGCCCCCTGTCGGGCAAATCCTGGCGCCACTCCTACTTCACTCAGAGTGTTTTAAAAACTAAAAAGCACTGATTTTGCATCTCAACCCTCCTAAAAAGCAAAAGTTTCAAAAGGGGGGATGAGGGGGACTCCACATCCCCTTAGACCCGCTCTCCAGCGATCAAATCTTGCTAACTTTTATTGAAATTTCTAAGACAAGTTTTTTTTCTAATTGCTAACCACCAAAAACAGTCTCTGACATTCTCATTGCTCCATACATTCCTATGGCCATTAGGGAAGTACTATTTTGCGTCAGTCTCGGCGGCGAAACCATTTAAGTGCTCCCGTATAGGTCCTACCCATGTCTGCTTGGGAAAATGTACCGTTTGGTCTGCCCCACAAATCCTGTGCACATATGCGTACATCGAGGCGGGGTCTCAGGGGGCACTTGCTCTCCGGTTGGACAAAAGCAATTGTTCCATTAGGGCAAAACAGGGTATAATTGGTGCCATTATTTGGGCAAAAATGGCTCTTGTCCCCTCACAAAAACACCCGTAGGTCTTGTCTGTGCATGTCGCTGCTCTGTCACATAGTTAGAAAAGTACATCAGGACGGCTCGAGTCAGATAATCGCTAAACCTGTGTGCGTCGGTGCCAAAAGGCAGTCAGTCCCATGTGTTTCAGTTTCAGTTAAACATGTCTGTTTATGTATGTTATTCGATTCCCGATCTCTAGAGAAAATTGTTTTACGGGAACTATTTGAAGAGCAGTTTCATGATGATACTTCATAAACTTATTTACATCCAGCCAATCCCATGGATGGAACAATTTCTTCATTTTGCCAATCCCACAGTTTATCATTCCGCCTACCTGAAGCTATGATCCTGAATTCCCGCTGAGAATAAACAAGAATTAAGTTAATATGTAACCTAAACACTCACTGTGCACTTTTGTAACATGACCTACTCTGAATCAGTTTTAAACTTGATGTTACTCAAAAAGAGCAGTGCAAATGAGAATTTTGCAGTCCCTATCAAAACATATCTACACTCTTAGCAAAAGGTTTTTTTTATTATTCAAAGTTTTTACTTTATTTCTTTATTTTATTTCTTTCCTTTTTTCTTTCCTTACTTTTTTCTTTTTCAAATCATTCTTTTTATATCTTTATTTGTTCCACACGAAGAACCCAATGAGTCATTCGTCACGGCCTATTAATAAGTGTGTATAAAAGGAATACAATATGAACTGTCCGTAACGGATGATTCACATTAAGACATACTCAAAGGCTCCCCTTTCAAAATTGAAAGCCCCTTCCTTTACGGTGATTTGATATTTAGACCCTGTTTAGTGGTATACGTCCAGAGTTTGACCATCAGGCGTGCTGTGCCAGAGGAGATGATACCCTACCTATTACTTAAGCACAGTCAGTAAGTCGGTTTTACAAGTATAGCTTACGGATTCACCTATCTATGATACTTTGCACCCTAATGGACCCCTGCCATCAAGTGCGAAGGTGCAGTCCCAGCCAACATACCCAGCTGGGCCCCAACTGGGTTTCAGCTGGGCTACTTGCTGGGCCCCAGCTGGGGCCCATCCGTGTTTGTCAGGTGTTCCCACGTGGGGCCCAACTGGGCTAGCCTTTCCCAGCTGAAGCCCAGCTAGGCTTCAGTTATTGAAGCGTGCATGTTGGCTGGGGTAACGAATAGCGATGCAGAGACCATTAGGTATAACCTCCCCTCCCCTTCCACAAATGGCAAGTGGCCAGTGAGCCACAACTGGAAAGAGGCCGTGACCGGCATGACGTGAGCCAATTGGTTGAAAACGGCTGTAAAACTATGATCTAACCAATCTAATCCTTCCATAAGATTTTTTGGTTATTTGGTGAGAAGCTTTGTTATCTTTGTTTAAGTGATTCTTTGTGTTTCATAAGAAGGAAATATGTATGGTTTTTTTTTTTTTTGCTAATCATGGTTTAAATCTTTCTTTATTTGATGAACCCAGACAGTAAAAGTGCTCAAATTTAGAGAATAGTCCGCAAAACTCTGAATGTTTATTTTATGTTACTATAACCTTAAGAGTACCCAAGATCAGATAGTATTTGGACGTTTACTTAAAAAGATGAAGTCTTGTGGATCGTTAGAATAGTTTTGGAAAACTCTGTTCGAGTTTCCTTCATTATGTTTTCGCATTAAAGCCTTTAAAACTGATTGAAAGCCTGGTTTTAAAATCGAGCATAGTCGTTTGTTTAACAACCGAGTATGATGGTGATATTTAGCATTGCCACCTCTGGTATAGTGCTCGTTCTGTGTTTGTGTTGTTTTGTTGTATTGAATATTCATACATAAGTGCGCTCTTATTGGTTGGGATACTGACTGGTGCAGATGAAGTGGCATAAAGTTTGTTGCCTCATATTGTCGATTTTTGTATTTTTTGTGGTTATTTTAATGGAATTTGAGCAAAATTAGGCAGAATTTTTCACGTTAAGGATTGTTTATTTGTCCTCATTGTTCGTATGGACTGTTTAAAGTTCTGTGAAAAGTTTGGTGAGAATAATTCAATGTATTTCCCTTTCGTCGAACGCAAAGTATCACTTTAAAATTGTGAACAGACAGAAAAAATTAAAACGCTGTCTTTTTTATTGGTTATAAGGAAAGGGTGGAGTATCTGAATGGATAGACTGACACTTCTCTTCTTGAAAGAAAAATTTCTCAACTAAGGTACCTTTGGTGTAAAATAACTTCCTTCTAGTAAAGCTTTGAAGTGATTTCATGTAAAGATATTGTCATTTTTCGGCAGGGCATGACCCACCGAGTCGTGTCATGGTGATGGAGGTGCGTTGCTAATTAAACATGCAACACGGTATAGGCTTCTGGTATCATCATGGTGGCTATGAAGAAGGCATGGGGTAACTAAAGACATTAATTAATGACAACAACATGAAACTGCATCGGAATGCACCAAAATAGTATCAGCTTTACTACTTTGGAACAAAATGTGACAGTTTCCAGCGACTGAATAGAGTTTAGTAAAAACGCATAGGCTAACAAAGTGGCGGTGAAAAAGGATCAGAAAGGATAAATACGTTTCAAAATGCTTATTTTCTGAATGTAACTGTTGTAGGGTGTAAGATTTACATCAGGTACGGTTCAAGGCCATGGGCATCCGCAGAAATTTTTACAAGGGGGGGGGGGCAAGGTCATTCATTGATGATTGAATTGTGTACACTATCTAAGTGGAGCGCCACCATCAGTTGGCGCGGAGCTTACAAGAAAATTTTGGCCCTTACAAACCCTCCAGATGGCCGGAAACGACACTTAGCGAGTGTTCTAAGCTGCATGTACCCAGCCCTGAAACAGGAATTTTATGTCTGTAATTTTTAAACTTTTAGCATTTTCAATGTAAAAAATTGTTGAAGGGAATCTGCCTCTCGGTCACGGCCTCGCACGCCTACGCACGATAAAACTTACAACTGTCAAACAGCCTATATAGGCCTATGTCCGTCACCTAATTATGAACCATGCATACAACCCCCCCCCCCCCCCATATTCACCTTGTATATCCCAGGTACACCCGCGCTTTTCCACTTGAGATCAGCACGGGACCAAACCAAGACTAACACATTCATCAATGGTCGGATGCCATATGCACACTACATACATGACAACTAGGCTAGTACAATTATGGCGTAGTTTTTACAATTAAAAATTTCCAATAGATATCACGAATGATGGTCCCCAAGTTACGATTTCACTATTCAGCATACTGCAGCATCTTCTCTTTTGTTATTCCTGGTCAAATGTCCGCCTACTTCAAGAGTAAAAAAAGACGCCGTGAGTGAAGGTATTTTGATGTTTTATTTTTAATTTTTTTTTATTTTAATTTTTAATTCATTTGTTTCACAAGTTTGATTTTCCGGGGGGGGGGGCAAGTTCCCCCCTTATCCCTCTTGCCACCCCTCTTGCGGACGCCCATGTTCAAGGCTTAAATCATGTGATCACTCCATAAATTGCATCTTCAATACTACAATTGCTTCTCAATGTAAACCAGGGGTCGACTTGAAAGTTTTCAAAACAAAACTAAATTTAAAAGAAAAGATGTAGTTCTGACATGTTAGAAACTGAGCTGTAAAACTTCAACCATACCTCCAAGTTACTTCCATGTTCCATCTAACGCTGCGTTTACACTATGTTCCCGCGGCCACGGCAGCTACGTTTGCCCAAAACGTAGCGCGCCCTGGGATTTGGGGGCATTTTCGTCAGTATTCACGTGTTGATAGGCCTTGCTAAGTTTTCTCACAGTCTACCACGGTGACCGTGGCGAATCGTGGTGTGGGGAAGGGGTTGACTCCCGGAGACTTAATGGGGCCCTACGGTCCTGCCCACGGTCGAGGCCAGGACGGTCCTTCCAGGCTCGTCACGTTCTGCTAAGTTCCCTCGCATTTGTCACGTTTGGATCAAGTTCTGTCACGTTTTTCACGTTCTATCAAGGCTTTCCTTGGCTGATTGCCGGGCAGCTTTGGAGCACGTTTGCGCATACGGTATAAAAGAAGATCTCTCAAGCAATAGCAATCTTTGTATCCTGAGACTTCCACAAGAAAACAATATGATGGCTCAAGGTGAAGAAGATTTCGTATTTGCATGTTTGATGGGTGCATACATCCAGTATTTGCGTCAGCACGAAGGTCAGCAGCAGTTACATGGAGGGAAGGTCAGAGTGCAGCAGGCAAGAAGAAGGCGAATGAGCAGGCCGAGAGCTATATGTGGGTGCGAGAATAGTTAGCGGAAAACAAAAGGCAGCACTGGTAACCTACGTACGTCTTGACTGTTTTGATGGTATTGTTTGAACTTCTTTACATATTGGTTTTTTTCTTGTGTTGTAGATGCAGTGTCTTTAATTGTTCACTCAAATGAAGCTTTTCTGCCGGACCGGTATTTTATGTCTCCTTCCCATAACGCGTGTAACGTATCGGACCGTAGCACAACTCAGCGAGCCCTATAGCACCGGGTACGTAAACCGTAACACGCCAGGACGTGCCACGTGTGGGGTTTGAACTCGATAAAACGGCTGTCGTATACCCTAGCTTGCCGGGATAACCGTGACAAAACGTGAAATAAAGGGACAAACGCCCAGAAACCGTGAAACAACGGCCACAAAACGCGTACTAGACGCGGCAGAACGTAACAAAACTTAAGGGACTTTGGGAAGCCGGGGAATAAACATGTCTCCCGTGCCTGTTCGGACGTCCTCCAAGTTTTGTTACCGCCTGTTACGTGTTCTCACGTTTTGTTGCGTTCATCCCGTTTCACTGCTGCCTACTACGCGTCTTGGCGCACCGTGACTCCGTGGCAATATTTTTGACAGTTAAAAATTCTGGCCCGGCGTCCACGGCAACCACAGCCTCTCACATCTGCCCATCTAGTCTCAATGCGTTTTCTCACGTCCATACCGTTTTGTCTACGGTGGGCTAAAACATGGCTGCCGGGAACATAGTGTAAACGCAGCATAACCAATTAATGGCAACGCTACTGATCCTGTCTTTTGCATGGTGCTGTCTCTAGTTTCAAACTTTGCTCAGCGATGTTGCAAAAATGCTCTCTGAAATAAATTCATTACTGCAGTCTACCAAAATCATGCAGAGAAAGACTGCGAGATTTTAGTAGTGACTCGAGCTGCTATCTTCCGCAATTTATTGTTCACGCTTGTTTAGCAGTTACTCCACTCGAGCTTTTAATGGCTTGTCCGAAGAACTAGAGTATAGGTCCAGGGACTAGGTTTATGGTGGAAAGGATGTCTCAGCTAATTCTCTACCCCACTGGTTCACATTCTGCCCCTCACCACAATTCCCTTCACGCGACAGGCGCTTAGCCGCCGACAATCCGATCTATTAAACAAGTGATGTCATCTTGTTTAACCCCTTAGCATGGAAGTACATTCTACCAATGTAGCATTCAATGTAGTATATCCATCACATATGGCTGCACATGTGTGTACAATATAACCAAATTGGGAATAAACCTCAGGTCATGCCATGTTTTTCTTTTTAAATTTTAACCACCAAAACCTAAGGCTATGGCCAGACAAGTACCACCATTGATCTGATTCACCCGGTGAAGGTCGTATTGAACCTTGGGCAAACTTGAACGTGTCAAAAGTTAAAATTCGAGTCTTTCTCAGGTAGACATGACATATGGCTAACACGCAAGCTGTTTTTAAAAATTCGTTATGACGTCATTGGAAGTCAAAGCTTTCGCACCTGTTCAGATTTTAATTTTCTTTGTCTGGGTACAACTTGGCGACCGTATAAATGATAAATGTTCGGGACATGAAATGGAGACATGCCCGCTGACACTGCGTGAATGAAGCACGTGAATGGAATCTTGTAGTGGCCACCAAAACACCAACCATGCATTCATGGGGTCAAAACACTACGTCAATGATCGATTGCGGAATTATCAATCGGGTCAAAATTAAAGATTCAATTGGGAAGAGTGGATGGTGGGGAGGGAGGCGAAGAACGGGAGAGCTATGTTATTATTTACTGTTTGTATTAGGGTTCTCAGTGACATCAATGTATAGTTTCCCTGTCACGTGCCATGTGCAAAAAATAAAAGTCATGCTTCCAAAATAAAAAATATGTGCTTTAAACATGATACATTTGGTATAATTTGTCGTAAATGTACAAAATTGCATTATTTACGATAAGTGATATATCTCATAATTTAAAGGGCAAGAGCAATGGTCTCAAACTTATTTTGAAACAACAGCTAAATTTCACTGGCAATTTTCTTCTTATTTTTCTTCACAGTATATTTCATTTTATTCTAGGACTGCAACGATATTCATATTCAAGGTTAACCAAACAGCTACTCCGGGTGAATTTCACAGTTGGAGAGAAAAAAGGCCACGTGATCTTAATTAGCCGATCATAAACCATGAGAGTCTACTACAGTTCAAGTTGGGATGCATGCACCTCCCCTTTAAAGTGGCTCATCGAGATGATATCGATAACTTAACCCTTTACCGTTGTTTGGGTCCTTTTGGACCCATACGGAGAGCTCGGCTGTCACCCATCTTTACTGTTTCACGCGGAGCTCGAAACTGCGGGTAGCTACCCGAAAATTTGGCCACGACAACGAGAGAGACAATAGTTTAAGGTCACGGGGTCAATGGCTTACGGAAGCTGATGCGGGGCGTGCTACGTCCTCTTTTCCGCCCGCTCCCGAGGCGCGCAAATATGCCCCGATCGGAGCACAACGGTAAAGGGTTAATCTAAAATATATCTGCACCACTCGGTCGGCTGTGCACACACGCAGAGACAGTGGCATATATCAGCTTTGCAGTAAACACACTCCACAGGCTTATTTCAATGCGAGTGTTACAAGGTCTGCACTACCACATGATAACGCTAAAGGTGAAAATTTTGAATTTTGTGGTGTCCTGACTTGAAACGGTTTATATATACCTAACCTAATTTGAAAAAGGTGTCTGCTCACGATTTTTTGAAAACGCAAAGTAATAATTCATAAAACAATTTATGAGTATTATGAGTATTATGAGTAGGGTATGGGGGATTATCTAAGTTTGACCATTTGGGATTGGTATAAAAGTATGTGAAGAAAACTTACTCAGCTTTGGGAGAATTTGTTGCATTTCATAAACCAACTTAATGAGAAAAAGTGTGAAGGTCAAGATTAATAGGTATTTACCCCGGACTTCCTATACATGGACAGAGCATACTGCACGGTACATTGTCGCTACCGTAGAGTGTGAAAAAGCGCACCAAGATGGCCGTCTGCTATGATTTTGTATGGAAACTTGGACTTGCTCAAGTATATCAACACATTTTGCAAGAAAGTTGAAATGTTTTTGAAATATGGCAAGGTAAGGTAAAAATAACTTCACTTATTGCAGGAATATGATATTGTTTACCATTCAAGTTTAACGTTTGCTTAAAATATTATAGAGTCGTCGTCAAATCAGATGATTTATATCTTCACGGCGGCCATCTTGGTGCGCCTTTTTTGTCCCAGCCGGAAGCGACCGTCTACGGATAGGACGTTTACGTTACATGCTGTGTCCATGTATATAAGTCCATGGCATTTACAGACGAAGGGTCGTAGTTAGATGAATTGTAGTCGAGCCATCAGTCTTCATTAAATCATTCACATGAATTCGTTAACTAACTGTATTCGTAATCTCAGACATGAGAATGTAATAATAAAGACTGAAGAACGACGGCATCCATTGATAGTTATAAAGTCTGTCCATTACCATTACTTGTCTCACAGGATTCGCCTGCATGTTCCTATAACCTACTAAATCCTGCTATTCTTCCATAAAAAATCCGTTTTCCTCGATAGGAATGTTTAACTAGTTCTTAGCAGCCTACAATTCAAATGATGTCATGATTTTTCAGCAGTTCATTGGGCTGATTTTTCGCAGCAATGGCGCAGTTAAGAAAACAAATGTGACTCTGGCTCCTGATAAGTCCAAACTGAAAAAAAAAACTCAAGGAAAGCATAATACCAATTTTATCAATTTTAGGGCTTAAACATTCCAGAGTATAAGATTTCAAAAAAGAAAATAAAGTATAGATTACTCAAAATATATGCAATGGGCCAATTTCATTGATCTGGAAAGCATTTTGAGAAAGATTTTTTTCGCGGTTTAGGCCAAACTGTAACGACGCTACACCTTAACTAGTTTGCCCTCACCCCCGGTAAATTCATGGTTACATAAAAAGAATTTCTCCTGATATACTGAACTGAAACTTGGGGGTATATCTGACTTTTCCTGCGGGAGCTCGTGGTTTCAGAACGACCATTAAAGTCTCTTTAAATAAACCCAAATAATTTTGACGGGTTCCAACCCCAAAATTGCCTACCACCATGACGCCTAATAAAATATCGTCATCAAGAAAAAAAAAAAAAACCCGAAACACAATTAACTTAACCCACGACAGCTTGAGAAAATACAGTCCTGAATTACCAATTCTGCGATTCGCCTCTAACTCTGTAAAGATTCGTTAGAAAGGTGAATATTTTCTCCAAATCGAAAAACGTCACTTGTCACTATGGATGCTTTTACTGATCGTTTAAAACCTATTCACAGTTTGTGGTATCGTTAAATGTATATAGTTCGACTCCCTGAGTAGGCCTTCACGTGATGTCCAAATGAAACTAGAAATAGGGGTTTCTGCACTCTTAGACACCATAAGAAGTCCATCTCTCAGTCTGTTTTTTGCGAAGTATTAAGAGGCAATTTATATAAGTAGTATGTGTCAGGCGTGTAAGCAAGTACCCAGGGGACACACAGAGGGTTATTTAACTCACAAGCTGGAAATTCTCCGTCTTGCCTGAACTTGACAGTAACACTTGGTTCATATGACCTTGTAAGAGTTCTGAGTGCAAATCAGCCAATGTGACAGTCAATTACCTAAAGTGTAAGCTCCTGTGTTGGCTCCATGTCATCCAGTAAACACTTTTAGAGGTTATCTAGCTTCCCCCAGACATATTTAGACATATAGGGCCAGGTCTAAATCACAAGCTTTTACACTTTTGTCACGTTGAAAAAGTGGGCATGTTCAACTCCGGCCCATGTGACGTAATGTAATCTGATTTGTCTAAAAGCACGTACATATATACAGTGTACTGTTTGCGTGAAGCCATGTATGCTGTACAATTACTGTGCAAAGAAAACCGATAACTTTACACGACGAATTGGTGGGTCTGGTATCCAAATTTTGCCAACTAGGTGGGGAGATAGTAACCAGTTTTATTTTTAAATGAAAGAAAACAGTGTACTACATGTACGGACCTTGAAAACACGTGACAGTTAGGCTTACCTTGATGTTATTGAAGTCAGTGAGTTTCCAGTGACAACAGAAGTTGTGTAGCTATATGATAAGTGCATACATGTAGACGGAAAATATTTTTGAAAGGTTCAAACAGTTCTCGTCAGTATTTCTTGAAGATAATCCAAGCACCGCTAAGTCAACAGTATTGGTATATCTGTGAGCAGTAGCAGTTCCATGGATATATAAACCCCGATAAAAGGTTAATCTAGCCGGTGATGACAGGTCGACTTCAGGCTAGTGAAAGTGTGATGTGTGGAGCTCCGCCACGCATAAGAAAGTACAGTACATCGGGATTTATCACTGCGTGCTAATTTTGTACGTGATCTCAATCTCCCTGATCTCGTAAAGTGGAAGTACTACCTTGGGTCTAACATTCTTCTATTTGTTTTATGCATAAACTGACCATAGTATAGGCTGCTGAGAATTTCTTAAAAATTTTTCATATTTTCTTTTGACGATGGCACAAAGAGGCAGGTATCAGGATGTCTCCCACGATGGGGGAGAAGGTGTAGTTATAATTCTGTGATCGCATGCATCAGGGTCCACGGTGGTTCGAAAATGCTCAGTTGAAAATTCCTGCTTTTCAATACATTTTCGGTTTCCTACACATAAAATCGGGTGTAAAATTTGCTACATTATTTTAAGTAATTAAATTGAAGCAAATCATTATCATTGAAAGGCAGGGAAATCTGTGGTTTTGAAGATTTAAAACAGATTTAGTTTTTTCATATCAAATTTTGTGTAAGCACATTTAAAACTTAATAAAAATACTCCGAACAGCATGATGCAGGCGTTAACTTGGACGTCACAAATTACTCACCGCAACCGGAGGGAAGGATGATCAATTTTGATATCGAATGATCATTAGTAGTGAACATAAGCTGTCGCAAGTGATGTATCAATTTTCAAAATAATGCTACATACAGCTCCTCTTTGGATAGTTAAATCAAGAGTATTCTAAATAAATTTGGAATATCTATTGTGTTGAATATACCAGAACATTTAAACGTAGGCCAATTTTACATGATGCAAGTCTCTTCTCGAAAATCCTGGTGAAATAATGGGGCGACGAGCACAGCTAAACCAGGGAGTTGCTAGAGAGTCTCTAACAACTCACTGGTTAAACAACTGAGAAATTTCCTAACTGGCCAAGGATAGCCCCAATCCCTAAGCCGATACTTGCAAAGAGTAGAATCGATATAATACAATGAAAACAGCCAATCAAGAAACACCTTTTAAAACAGTTCGTATCTTACCCGGGCAAGTAAAAAGTGGAAGATTGGGCGATATCTATGAACAAGAATGGCTGGCTTAAGTTATAAATCTTTCACAGTTTAAAATGTATAGGCCTAATATATTTAGACAAAGGTCTCATTTCAAAAACTATTTAATTAGCTTAAGTCCGCCTGGATCTGTAGATTTTTGTAACTATCGATGTAATAACACCAACACTCCTTCAATTTCTAATGAATACCAAACTCTTGATTTACATGAAGAAGATTATATTTTTTTCCCAGTAACCAAATCCAAGATGAATTTCATTATATTTTAGTAGGCATTTGTAAAAATATATTTTATAACCAGGGTAGGTGTCTTTGAAATCAAATCTACTTTTTCAATCCAAGGATAAATTAGTCTGCAGAATTGGTTGGTTCACATCTATTCGTAAATCATGGAAAAGTTTCGTTTGTTGCGAAAACTGCATTACATATTTAAGATTTCATTTATTTTTTTAAAGACCGGTGCCAGTATTTTAGTCACTCAAAACCTACTGACGCCATTGCATGAATGTTTTTTTCTGTTTCTGATGTCGTATTTGTACTGTAATATTTCTTTCATGCATGTATATATATATACTTATACTGAGTTTACGAAACCTTTTCTGATGTTAAAAAGATAGTAAATATTGAACTTGATCTTGAGTTGGGTCTTTCATTCATAACACACTTATACTTATACTGAGTTTACGAAACCTTTTCTGATTTTTAAAAGAAAATAAATATTGAACCTGAACTTGAGTTGGGTCTTTCATTCATAACACACTGGAAAATATTTAAGGCAGCAAGGTTGTCTTATATTTTCGAAATTCATTGTGTCATATAGGTTCGACTAATATGAACGATTCTCGATATAAATTTAAGACCTGCACCCTGTCCAGTGAAGGAAAAAGATTATTTCAATTATGGACAGATGTAGTGTGCTGTGGTCGACCTAGCTACAAACTTTCAACCAGTACTTCTTGTTAGATATCATTTTTAAAGGAAAACTGCAACGGCCTGGAATATGCACCCATATACACAATATATACGTATATATTTGAGCTTGCCAGAGAACTGTTATAAATGTACTAAAGGAATCCACATAAATCATGTATGCATATTAAACCAAGAGAAGTTTCTTCCATTACTTTACCTTACTGTTGTACTTATATACATATTAGTTATTTACATATTAAACTGTCATAATAAGACAAATGTTTGTAATGGATAAGCTCTGATGCGCATCAACATATAAAAGCTACTTCATCAGACATTACGTTTATAAAATATTATCAAATAAACATGGACATGCTTGCCCTGAATATTGAAGAGGTATAAAAATGTATAATTTAACACTTATTCCTCCAAATATGCAGCTTCCATGAGAAGTTCAAATTCATACATCGGTGCTAGTTTCTGACGCCACCATATTCATTGGAATGCTACGATATCTTTCTCTCAGTTGTTGTCTCCTTGAATGAGCTATACGGGCAAAGTTTTTTATAAACCAAGCCAAGAAAGTTACAAGACCTAGTAATGATGCTATAACTAAGAACAGCAGCAACCAACAGTCTCCGGAAAATTCAAAATTGACGGCGTAAAGATGAGCTATGAGTAAGTACACGGATACAGAGAATACTCCGACTAGGAGACAGAGAAGCATACTAGATGAAACCAAAGAATCCTCATCTCTTTTCTGTACAAAGAAGAAGAAAATAAGAGGCAAATAATATCAGGTATTACTTGTAATAAAAATGATCTGGAAAAGAAAAACATGTATACAATAACTTTCTTCGCAAGTCCCCCTCAGCAAGGTCTGAAAGTAGACATCGTGATTTTTATTCACTTATTCAGTGCTTGATTTGCATGCTGTGTTAAAGGATACAGACCCTTTTCACATGACGTCATAATACTCTCCATCGGCCATGTTAGAGTACATGTAACTACTTAGTAAGCCACACTGAGCGCCCTTGCTCGTTGAATGTGTACACACCGTGCATACCACAATGCACTCTGTGCAGTGCGTTCGTCACAAAGCCACGTGTATTTGGCACGAATGTCCTCCAGCATGGCGGTTCCGTGACGTAATTGCAAAGCCTCTGTATGCATTGACGTCATGTGACATCAGAAATTGGAGGAAGCAAAACAATGAAACAAACGTGCCTGCACGACATATACTACGAATCCTATCAGAGAGGGTAGATGGTCATTAGTAGGGTCCTTAGGTCTTAAATCCTTCTTATTTTGTTGTCTACATACAATTCTAAACCAATATATGTAGTGAAATTGAAGGGATCAAGGAGGAATTTAGTGTGCAATCATCCATAATACAGTGAAGCAAACAATTTGAAAAACTAGCGCTAATGAAACTCAGTTATATCATCAAGAAACAGACCATCACTTGACTGTTCGTTTTCGTCTACCGAAGATTGAGCGCGATCGGTCCCGCGCACGACTCAGCTGTCTGAATTAACATGTAGGACGAAAGCCTGTTGCAATGATACGTGCTCGCCTTCTTTCGAAAGGTGCATGATCTTTGTGTTGTGTGACGTCTTTTCATTAATTCTTGTGCAGGGAGGTAATCTTATCCAATAATGTAAATGACAGGATTGTGAAAGGAAACGAAGGAAAAGAAAAGAACGAACAAAAAGACAATGTGAGAGGCAGAAATACAGATCGACAGATCGGCAGACTAATATAGATTGATAAATAGATGTGGGAAAATATTTTGTTTACCTTTAATGGAGAGACAGTCAGAAAACCTACAGACAAACATGACACTCCAAGAGAAAGATAAAACCGAATATTTTTACGCATAGCTTGAAAAATCACCCGCAAATGGACCATTTAATGGTCATAAACTGCTTTAATACAATCTTTTTCACTCTTTTGCTACAACCTTTGTCAAAGATTTCTTCTTTGAGTTATTTTCCTGGAAGCTGACGGCTTATGCTATTCCTTTTTTCATACATTTTTCGTCGTTTTTCAGGTTTTGCTTGCCATAACTCATATGTATTTCAAGAGAGCGTGGTAAGAATAAAAAAATCTAACCAGTCTCCTAGGATTTTTTATGCCAGTCAATTCATTTTTTTTAGTCTTACAGGAATTATGGATTATCTGTCAAATTTGTCAGCAAGACAATATGGAAATTACTGCGATGCCGTGTCCTTGAATATTCGGAAAAATAAAACCTCTTTCATCTGGAATAATTTTACTCTTCTTGAACGTAAGATGGGGAAATGACGCTGACGGATTATGGGTAAAATATAAAAACGCGTGAAGAAAATTTACTTTATTCACAGCTTCCTTGAAGACAATGTCATCTCTCCTGCGGAACTTTGTATTGGTATTAGTTGCATTGATACGAGTGTAACATATGAAATAAAGGGCTTATAACTAAGCCAGATTTCCTTTTTAAAGAATACATAAGATCATTTGAATTACTCTTTTGAAGTCGATAACATGAAGTCGGGTGGAGTCTTTTAATGGACTGTTGATCTTTCCTAGCAGGTGACGACGAGTTTTAAATTCCCAAGGGACAAAACTGACAAAACGTTAAACGGTACTGAATGCACTCTTTGCAAACTTTTAAGATCCGGTGCTTAACAAGACCCCACAGTATGTTTCCCAGGGGGTTCAGGAGCAACAGGCAACTTCAACTAGGGTAAAACTGCTGCGAATTTAGATAACTAAAACTAAGGTACCATCTACAAATAACACTTCAAGACCAGTAGCTATCATCTTTCATTGAAGGTATTACGAATTTCAAACCTAAAGTGTACCGCCTCTGCAACTAGGCTACAACTACAGTGTGTTTTGTTTGTAATTTTTGTAAATGAAACTTAAATTACGTATGAAGCATTTAAATTCTAGGAGCCAATAAAAAATATTTTATGTAGTTTCCAAAGAAGAACAGTAAAAATTTCATTTCGAGGTTTTTCTTTTTTTAAAAAAATACTTATTTCTAAATCCTTGCTGTTGGGAAGGAAATTCAAAATCCTTTGTGAGCCCCAATAAAGCGTTACAAATTCATCCAAAGTTGGCCAATAAGCTTGGTGAATTGTGACGGATACATCGAAGGGTTATTAAAACATAGTAGTGATTTATTTATAACAGTGCTCAGAGTCAAGTGGAATTAGATCGAGCGGAGAAATTAAACTTTTTATTACAACTCTCTGACTTGCAGTTATAACCTCAGAGCCTTCAGCACGAGAGTACCGTACTACTTTTGAGGTCTTCAAGTCTACTCAAGCATAAAGCGAAAAGCTTTCAAAAATCAACTGTATGATTTAAAGTTCCAATTAAATAAAGAAGACTTTGTATGTGCATGGTGATGTCAAGCTGTATCGGAATATGTAAATTTGGTCGTAACCGGAGAAGAAATGATGACAATTCGGTTCATGCGTAATTTCTAGTCTTTTACGGAATATAGTATGTCATTCGTAACCTGAGATCACATTAAAATTTGAATCGATACTTAATCAAGGGAATCTATAGTTTCAATGTTCTACGCAGGTGTTCAGCAATCCTTGGGGGAACTGACGCTAACTTAAAGCTATACTGCAACGTCGTCGAAAAGGGCATAGCTGTCATAAGATCAAATCATATAAAATCTTTCGTGCCGTAACAGAAGTAGGATGTTTCATACCAAGCTGAAATTAATTCTTGAATTCCAAATTAAAATGGCTTAATGCATTTTCGTCTGAAGTTACAATTTTGTGATTATTAAAAGTTTTTAAAATTCCGATATTCTACCGGCCTGCAACTTTTAAGTACATTTTATTTAGGGAGTGAAGAGATTGGGCACTTCTAACTACACGACGCGCATGCTGTTGGTGCTTGTAAGGTATAAATTTTGTTTCAAACATTTCGTTTCCGTTTCCACACTTTGACCCTACCTACCTTTTTTGAGAAACATCATCACCATTACTGCATGATAAATTTTACGTCATTTGACGTTTAAAAATAAGTTACGGACATATAGGCACTTGCAGTTTTACGTAACTCCCTTGGTCATCAATCTCAGATTCTTTGTAGCAATTGTGACGTCAAAATGGGGTTAACCGTGTAATCACACTGTGGATGGTGGGAGTACATACTCAAATTTCCTCTGCTTTGCTCACGTGAGCAGGCTATTCTGGAGACATTTTATGTGACAGTGGAATCCGACACATTTTCCCTAATCAAACGCACACTGTTTCCCTTTACACTCCTGCACAAGCATGTGTTAACCGTCGATCAATACGAACTAAAAACAGTTTCTCTGACGGTTTTATTAACCCCCTTCTCCCACCATTACTCCCCCTCTCTCATAAATGGTAGTGCCCACTGTGACTGCATAATGTAAAGCGAGATTGATAATGCTCGCATCATCATTTTACCCAAACTTTAGAGCTCTTTTAAAATTGAAAATGTGGGTTATTCTAAGCAGGCCCGGATCCAAGGGGGACTTTTACGGCCTCAGCCCTCACTTTTCCGCTACCTCAACAGTAAACCCTACAGGAAATTAGCAGTGCACCTCCCTCACTAATTCCCTGCTTTCTCTGAAGTCAGACCCCTTTTTGGAATTTCTGGATCCGCGCCTGTTAAGAAATTGAATCCTTGAGGAAAAGTCAATAATTTATTCGTGTACAGTGTATGGGAGGAGAAGGGTTTAAAGACGTATTGCTATAACAACGAAATATCCTGAAATTGAGTCATTTTTTCACTTAGGGTCATTTTTAAAAATCAAACAAAAGAATTCTTCGGTTTCATGAGTTGTTGTTATTCCAAATTTGTTGAAGTCTCTGAATTCATTGGAAACTTCTTTCAACATTGGTAAATTTTAGAGTCATTCTTGTTTGGTTAAATTTCACCCTAATGTTTATGTTACGATAGCCCCATAATAACTGATAAAGTCTGTCCCTGGACCCCCAAAATTTTTCTTTGTTTAATGAAAAGAAGTCTTCGAATGAGAAGCAAACATTTGATCAGTAGAGCAAGTTCTTTGTGAACCTGTTCCTGATATCTGCATTCAGGCAAAAAGGGCAGTAGTTTCAAATTTCAAATCTCTCCCGAAAGGACCGCCACGTGAATCACATTTTTCAGATCTAGCCGTCAAAAGTGCATGGGATTCTTGCTAGTCTCTGTCGTGACAAGCCCTCCCTGAGTGTTTTGAATTAAATATCCAGTAGTTCAGATAGCCGATTCGTAGAATTCAGGTGAACTCGTCACGAGAGTCGGATTTTCAAGCGATTCGCATTCCTTTTTTGTGATATTTCGGTCATTGCCTATATATTTCAATTTTTTCTGTAAATTCATTGAAGGCTATACTTCAACTAACATTCAATAGCATTACATTCAATAAAAATGTATATTTTGAATTACTTCCATAACATATACGGAATCTAATGTTTGTAAATGCATATGGAATTCTCTCAATGGTAACTCTCAATCACATTACGCTCATACTCATTTTTCCCTACAAAATCAGAGAATGTGAAAAAATGGTCATGGTAACTCTCATTAACGTTACACTCATACTCATTTTTCCCTGCAAAATCAGAGAATGTGAAAAAATGGTCATGGTAACTCTCATTAACGTTACACTCATACTCATTTTTCCCTGCAAAATCAGAGAATGTGAAAAAATGGTCATGGTAACTCTCATTAAAGTTACACTCATGCTCATTTTTCCCTACAAAATCAGAGAATGTGAAAAAATGGTCATGGTAACTCTCATTAAAGTTACACTCATGCTCATTTTTCCCTACAAAATCAGAGAATGTGAAAAAAATGGTCATGGTAACTCTCATTCACGTTACACTCATACTCATTTTTCCCTACAAAATCAAAGAGTGTGAAAAAATGGTCATGGTTAGTGTGGGACACTTTGGGTTGGTTAGTTAGATGAATTTTACGGCCCAGTTTCCAGCCTATTGGTTCAAGTCGAGCCGGTCACGGCCTTTTTTTCCAGTTGTGGCTCACTGGCTTGTTTTCACTACTCCATTGCCCACGCGGAGCACCACGCACAACGGCAGTAGGTTTCATTTTCAAAGTCTTTGGTATGAACCGACCTAGAAAAGAACCCTCTTCCGCGTGAGAGGCGGATGCTCTTACCGTTAGACCAAACACGAGGTGGGACACTTTGGGAATGCCTTTTATACTTAGATGACTAAATTTTCCCAAAATTTCTTTGTATTGTACAGTTCAACCAGGGCGGCGTCAGGGTATCTTGACAATGGGCCAAAGTATTTCTTGAGTGCTCCCTTTCTTCTTTCTCCTTCTGTTCCTTCTCTTTTCATAGTTTTTGCGAATATAGAGGTGGTCTCCCCCCGTGGCACCCCTCCCCTTACGATGCCCCTGAGTTCAACTTCAATAGCGCAAAATTGAGTTCAAATGTCACCCGAGTCACTTACATTTCAATCAATTTTTAAGCAATTTTTCACTCCCATAAAGATGCCTATAGCGATGGAAATAGCCAAATTGCGTCTCCTGGAAACTTCTAGGGCACTTGACGATAAATTTTGACCTTGTCAGCAATTTGTTGCGCCAATAAAGTTGCCAGTCTGACTGAGTGACCACTGCCCTGTACAATGACACTTCCCCTGTCGGTAACTTGCCCCATGTGGGCTGGGGGTTGTAGAATATGTCCACGGTATTTCCCGCCTGTACTAAGAGGTGACTAAAGGGAAACCGAACCTGAATTCAAACTATACTTGAAATGAACTTGAACTTTGAACTTTTATCGAGTTTACTGACACTATAAAACACATTCGTGTCGTTGTGTCGTTAAATCTCATGTAACTAACATAACTAAATAACTAAACCATCGGTAGTTTCGATTGGACCCAGCTGTATTTCAAGACATAAAAAGAAAAAGGTGCATTTTATGATGAAATAAAAAACGTACCGGTAAACTGGGAGGTTTGAGGAATCTTGGTTGATAAGGGTTTTGACATATTTCACATTCTGAGCCCTTTTTTGTTGCACACCACTTACGTAAGCATTTCTTGTGCACGTATTCTGTAGATCCTTTACACCCGCAGGGCGCCACCAGTTTGTGTCTTCCTGTGAATGAACAATTAGTAGTATAAATGACAAACTATTTACATTTTAACTTCGCATGCGCAGGTTATCACGTGGTATGTAATGGCCTTCTGCAGACCCTTCGCAACTGGTTCAGTGTAATGGACTAGAAAAAAATTCAATGCTCCAAGAAACAACTCCTTGTGGCATGTAGGTCATATTGTAGCTATACAAACTTACTAAGCCTGAACTTCAAACAGTGCATGACTTTTAAGCCGTCATTTTCCGTCGGCTAAAGCTTCTCTTATACTCAGCCATGCTCGGATCAGCTCGGATAGTGTTTCCCTCAACACCCTCTGTAAACGACACTGAATATCGGCAATGCATTATGGTAATGAAATGCTCAGTCTTATCAGATAATTGATTGGTACCTTGGGCAATGTAAGTCCCTTGGAGGGGCGAGAGATTCTACTCCTAAAAAACTTTACATCCCTAGAAGATCAAAATAATTCCATTCAATTACTGTGGTGCATTATATAGGCGTAATATTTCATTTTTCGTTCGACCCCTGAAATGTATTTCGCTTCCTGTAGTATTTTTCTATCTACGGGCGTATATACTGAAGGATAATGTTTACTGAAGATTGCACGAATATGAAGCAACTATATCGGTCTCTTCAAGTCCTCTTCATGTTTACGCTGGATAAACACCAAAACGTTTATATTGTGTTTCTTCAAGTTCTCATTTCAAACCCATAAAACGACTACGGGGCATTTTTATTAATCGTGAATGTTCTTCTATGCATCTTGTTCCATTTGTTTCCGATAGCAGTAGGGTGCTGAAATGAACCCGTCTGTTGCCATGGAAATTGACGAAGCATGCACCCTGAGCAACTACCTACCAATGTCTGTGCCAGTCTGACGTGTTCTCCTGTTCTGTTTTATATGTAAAATGGCCGGCTGTCATATGCTATTTTTAAGATTACAAAACATAGATAGTGACCCAATTATATTGCAGGTTAAAAAGTCTTGATATTATTACAAAGCTGAGAAAAAGACATGTGCTTTACTAAAATATCGTGAGATTTCATGTTTGAATAAGTTTATTTGTGACTGTCTGTCTAGAGACACAAGCACGTAACTCTCGTAACACCTGTCCATCGACAGCAATTTTCGCGTCCTATTTCAGGGTAAATATCTTCAAATGAACTCCTGGGACATCTACGTTGGGTAACATTATTTGTTATTTCGGTCAGTGCTCAAAATCATCATCGAATCGGTATCATAGACATCGTATCGCCCAATGCGATACACTAAGTCACTTCTACAAAGCCTAAGCTTTAACCTAACGTACTCTTTAGAGTTAATGATGAAGGTAAGTAATACATGCCTCTTCCATTCTTTGTTCCTTGGCAGATTCTGCATGTAGGTTTTTCGAGTTTGACTTCTGTTTCTCTTAACAACATATGGTTGAATGAAGGGAGTTCTTCGGTGGTGTCTTTGTCTCCCATCAACTCATTTTTCGTAGTTTCGCAGATGCTGCCTGCAACATCCTGCTCAACTGCGACTCTCGATGAAACTAGTAGCGCAGAGAGCTGCCAAAAAACCAAAAAATAAATTAAAAACATAGACAATTACATAAAATAAAAAAAATAAAATAAGAACATAACACGGTCAAAGATATTCCCTCATCAAAGCACATTTAATTTGGGGCAGGACGTCAATTTGGATTCACATTAAGTGGATTATAAGAGACGCAGGGCCACTGGTGAAATTCAAGAGGGAAAAGGAGGATGCACCACTCCTTTAGACAAATTATCCTTCTTGAAACAACTGGGCACCTAAAAGATATTACGTCTTCCAGTTTTCAACCAAGCTTTAGCAATTGTGTTTGTCCGATGAACATGCCTGGTGATGGAGAAATCATAGAGATACTATGAGTTTCAGGGAAATTTTTAAGGAGGATTTTATAGGTGGCCATAAGGTGACATGCAAGATGTTAAGTTATCGTGATCGAATAACTCGACATCACGACAATTTGCAGTATTTTTGTCGAGTTGTCGCCCTGCGGTCCCTCGACATTACGACAAAATTGAACAAACTGTCGTAATGTCAAGATAGGTGTAACTCGACAATGCGACATTTTTCAGAATTTTGTTGATTTGTCGACTTACGGTAGTACTCGACAATGCGACAATTGACAGAATATTCTCGTGTTGTCAACTTGCGGTAACTCGACATTTTGACAAAATTAAACAAACTGTCGTGATGTCGAGATTGTTGTAACTCGCCAATGCGACAATTTGCACAATTTTGTCGTGCTGTCGAATTGAGGTTACTCGACCTTTTGTCAAAATTAGGCAATTTGTTGCGATGTCGAGATAAGAGAAAGTCGACAATGAGACAATTTGCAGAGTTTTGTCGTGCTGTCGACTTAATGTAACTCGACACTACCACAAAATTGAACAAACTGTCGTGATGTCGAGTTATTCGATCTCGATAACTAAATATTTCCCATGTTACCTTATGGCCACCGTAAATTTACCTTTTTTAGCAAATTTATTTCTTTTGCGATGTTTTCTGATGTAGAATGAGGAGACAATTGAAAGCATTCTTTAGTTCAAAGTGGGCATGAGCATTGCCATTACCTGGGATCTGGCAAGTTTTTGTCCCCAATTTATGGTAGGCTACACACCAACTGATGGATGCGAAAGGATAGCTCGCTCTTACTTCCCGCGTCTGCCCCTTAAAATGTCCTCCGTTGCGCCCCTGAATAAGCAGGAAAATAGCTGCGTACAAAACACCCCTTTCCAACTTGTATGATTTTTAGATATGCAAGAACTTCATTCTGGTGCAGTCACTAAATTGAGGGCGTGACAACTGTTTACAATCTGTAAACAAAAAGTTTTCGAATTCAATGTTATGCTAAGGAAAAATATCATTTCTGGAACTTGTATTTCGGTATCCCAATCCAGTGATATTTTAACGGTCTGAGGAGCCCGTTGCTTATCTTATACCGTTCTGCACTGATTTGTTGAAAAAATCTACATTGCTACGGGACTACTTTCAGTTGTACATGTTGGGGACTAAATATTGAATCTTTTGTAAATTATAGATCTGATTTCACCTAAAATCTACATGTCATTTTTATTAGGAATTTTGTCAGCTATAAGTTTCTTGTAAAGTTTATAAAGTAACTGAAGTGGACTGAATTTTTCCATTAGTGTGCACGGAGAGCGGCTTTTTTGTATATATTGATCAGATGCAAACTGATCAATTGGTCTATATCCCAAACCGCAGCAATATCATGAAGTATGCCTGTCCTTCCTCCTCTGTAGAAAATGTTCAGTTCTGTCGGCAGTTAACAGGCCCGTAACCAGAAAAGGATACTGTAGGTGGTAAACTGGCGTCAATGGGACAAATTTAGGGGGTCAAATGTTTAAAAATGTTCGTAGTCAATGGCAACTCGAAACTCTCTAGTGGGGTGAAAATATCATGGGGATTACTGCCTTGCTCCATCCAGGCTCCAACAGGCCTGTGCTCAGATAACATCGAAGACAAACTATTCATCGTTCTGGACATAAAAAATAGAGAGTTTCGGAACTCCTGAAACGATATCGCTATCAATAAATAAAATGAACGAAATGATCTAGTTATGACGTCATATTAAAGGACAAACAAAAAAGATATAGCTAGATAAGGCACATTGCACCTTTTTTCTGTAGAAACTCCTTAAAATAGACTGTGTGCACTTTGGCTCCAGCCCATGAAGGAGAGTAGAGCGAGTGTACCCCAACGATTTAGTCAATCGATTCCTGTGAATCAGGCGTGGTTTTGATTAAATGATGGGTCTATTTCAGTCAAGATCTATTACTCATAGTTCTGAAAGTATTAGGATATTCACCAATCCAGATTTATAAATCACAAATAACCAAATTTTCGAACGCTCCGCAACGTTCAAACATTGCCTCAGTTTGTTCCTTCCTTTCAGCACCTTCGAATGTTGACACTAACCCCCGAAGAGGCGCAGCAGAAGAAAAAAGCTCCATACAAACTATAGGTAAAAGACTCGCCTTTCCATTGGCAGATAGGTGCTTTTGGGGGGCTGAAATGTGTTGACACAGATTCTAAAAGCTTCTCGGCCTTTTGGCTAAGATCATATGTAGTTTCTGCTCTTTTCAGCCAGTCTAGAATGGATCCATAGATGACAGACCGATAATGTAAATGGTCTGGGGGTCGCGAGATTGGTCACGTATTGTTCTTCAGTGGACGTAATAGCTTCTTTGGGAAGCAGTGAAAGTTTTGGTTTCGTCGAACGGCCCTTTGCCAGAGGGTCGGGAGGACTTTAGAAAAAGAAACGTGTTGATACAGATTCCAAAAGCAGCTTTTTCCATGGTAATGGCTTTTAATGTAAACTCAGCCAAATTTGAGCTCATTCGTCACTTTTGCACTTTATATCACCCTAATAATGCAGGTTTCCTTTTTTTAAAACCATCGAAGGAATGCATCAAATATTGTGGGTTTAAGTTAACTGATGTGACATCATTACACCATCACCCAAGGACAGGGTTCACTTTCTGCTGTGTGACGTCATTTACATAATGTTTGTTGCTATTGTTATAGATGATTGCAAGTCAATCTCAGGTCTGTAATTTACCCCTGCCTTGGCTGGAAAGGGCATTTTTATTGATCTATTTTTTGGATCTTTGTAGAAACCAAACTTATAACTCAGACGATTTGAGGTATCTTAACTTGCTGGTTCTATATATCACATTCTTATTAGTGTGTCGTTAAGTATCACCTAATTTTCGTTGGTGTTAAAAATAATTGGTGCGGTGTATTTCTCGCTTCTCCTTATGCCACCGTACCTGGGCTACCTTCTCGCAATAAAGTGCAGTTACATCACACATGAAAGAATGACTTTCCTTCTATCGTCCTATTTGAAGGTGAAAAAAGAAATAACTATAAATCGGAGGCCCTTTGGCATTCCTTTTAGAGTTCAGAAGTTTCCATAACTCTATCTAAAGGTGAAGAGCAGTTTCCCCAAATTAATTTTGAGACAAAATCCAGGTTCCGCAAATTTCTTTCTTATTTCGAGTACCCAAAAATCTTTCATGATATTTCATAACTTCAACATTGGATATTCAAGGAAAAGCAATGAGTTACTCTCCTAATTTCATAATTTTGAGAGAAAAGTATTGTCACATGGTACTTTAGGACCAACCAAGAAACACGACAGATTATTATACTATTCCATATTTGGGAACTGTTTGTCCTCTTCGGCTTCACTCTGAATTTCGACTGTCCATGGTGCGTGAGTGTGTGTGGCATGTTGTTCACACGATCAATGTTTTGATGACCTTACTTGCCAGCTCCCACAAATAAACAGTTATCAGTAATTTTAAACTTATTGCGGACAGCATGGCAAATTGGTCGATTGATAAATATGTAAATATTGTGAAAACTGTAAATTGTCATGAGATTTATCCTTACATTCCGAATTTTCTCAAACCAGGTAGTTCTAATTTTGCTATCCTACCTACTCAACGTTTTGGTGATATGCAAATGACAAAGTTGGGTCTTTGATGTAACAAAGCCTTAAAAGCGGCAATTTCAGCTGCAATTCCCATCAAAATCCATCAAAAATTGACCATTTTACAGAGGAATTTCTGATCTGCACTTACCATGAATAAACATGGGCTTATTATGTTGATCTTGTGTCGAAGTAGGGACATGCCGTATATGGCTATAACGTCATCCTTTGTTTTGGGGATATCTCTTTTAAGGACAGATTTGGCATGAGTATGTCATGAGTATTCTATTTTGGAAGTTAAAATTGTATTCCTGAAAATAATCAGTATCAATTACAAAACCGTAAAGTATCTAATGAGTAATTAAGAGGTAATTATATAGAGATATTCAAAGAAATGTTACACACGGTGTAAAACACTCCCGGCACATCATTATTTTAGCATAAACAACAAGTTGCTTCAGAAACATTGTTACTTTGAAGAGGTACATTTCAAGAATCGTAAAAGATACTGGCATAATTCCAAATGATTTTTCCGTAGAAAATCTTACTTCGTAACTAACAAGTAAAGTAAGGCCTATTTGCTGACTTGTTACATTACCTTTAAGCCCCTCCCACAACTGCCTTAAACTAATCCTCATTCAGACGTAGCCTCAGTTTATTTATTCAGGATGAAGTATATACAAGCGCCCAATGTGAAGTTGGAGCACTCTCAGTACGGCACATGTTGTGTACTGTTGGCTACAGTGCTCTGCGGTTTTTAAATTTTATGTTAATCAAAATGCAGTGCCAATTGAGAATTTTTGTAGACTGCTACAAAAATTGTAGTTTGGGTGAGAACTTGCTGCCTTAAATCTGATGTACGGGTTTTGCCATTAATCGGATAGTTGACATTATACTTATATAAAGGCAGAATTATTCTTTGAAAGTGTTACATGGTAATTACTGAAATCAACAACTTTGCTTATACCACACCAAAAGCCTAATGTGCGAATCTGGAGACCGACAAAATCACATAAGTTTACTTTTATACTTCCAGAGTCAACTACGGTACGCTATGAAATAATTGAAATAGTTTAGGGTTCTTGCTGAAAACTGACACGATCAGACGAGAAAACAAAATGGGGGAGCGATTGCAATAATGAAGAACAACTCCCCCCCCCCCCCAAAAAAAAAAAAAAACGCAACCGACAACCGCTAAACAAAGCACAACACACTGCAAAACCTAAGGAAACAAAAACATAGGTCCACATAATTGTTATACTTAGGTCTATATTAGGAAAACGCGATAAGCAGTCGAACGATGTCAAATACTAAAGAGAAAAAGTATTAAAGCGTACCTCAAGTAAAAAAATTCAAACATATATATTAAAGAGCATGAAAACTGAATGCTGGCAGTCCAATTTGAATCTTCATACGACATTCCTGTGCTGAGATATAAAATATTGAAGTTTTAGTATTTATTCAAAACAAATTGGTCTATTGTGCAATAATTTGTCACTTTCTTGTTCTTGTACAACTCATATAAGCTGTTTTGTTTCCTTTTAAAGTTAAAAATGTGTTTATGACCTTGAACAATTACTGTTTGCTTCCATAGCATGTTGCATATAGAGGGGCTTAATTTATTAATTACATCATCCCATTAGAGCAAGAGTGATATCACAACTTGGTACGAGGTGCAGTAACTTTCAGAAAAACAAAGAAAACAAATAAAACAAAAATCGCAATTTGAGTAGTACAACAATGAAGATGGGAGTTTGACTGTTAAAATTCATTTTTTTATCCTCTTTAATATATATTTTTCATTTTTTGACTTGAAGTACACTTTAACTGTCATGCATCTGATGGGGGGGGGGGGGAGGGGGGCAACAAACAATGTCATCTACCTTGTCTACTTTGACTTAAATTGCTGACTTTATAACGTATGCCAATTTAACAGCTTTGCATCATTTTCCCCAAAATATCTGCAATGTAAATCATCCGTCACGGGACATTGCAACTTTACCAGGAGTGTACCAAAAATTAAGGAAAACTCTAATACCGTTTCATTATTTATGTATCAAAATATACAGAGTAATCAGAAGACTTACTGCAACAAGATAGAATCAAAATTCCCCATGTACTGTACCGAATTTAAAGCCAAGAATTCTTAAATACAGTGAAATGCTTCAAATTCTAACAAATTTTCTGCAGTTAACTGTCCTAGGAAAGTTTTGTACAAAAAACTAGGCCTTTGTCTACTGGATCGTTAACTCCAAGTTCAACAATAACTCCATGACTATGGGCTGATTAAATGATGAACTTAAGATTATATCAAAGTTAATCTACTTAAAATATTTAGTATTGATCACATGGTGGATAGCCTATAAAATAAAAACAATATTCTTTAAATATCAAATACCTCTTCTCCGTCCGCTTCTTCGTCATCTTTCGTTGCCGCCATTTTTCTGAAATTCGTTCCTCAAAATCGTCAACATGTGTTTCTTTCGATCGTTTCAATTCAAACGACAATTTATAACTTCATTTTAACTCATATCAAATTGAGTCCACGTGAATATTCCGAAGTATTCCATGAAATTAATGCCACGCACTCCAATTAAAATGAACTCGACTGTCATGCAGATATGTATGATATTGATCGAAGAACCGGGCGTGCATACAATGTAAATATTGCGTCAATTTTTTCGAGGAATTTGCCGACGCAGTTAAAATAATTCAAACATTATTCCCCAACCAGTGCCAACCAAGATTCTATAACTTTGATTTCCAAGTTGACTTCTGGTACTGCCATACTTGTTAAACAAGTTGAATGTAATGACCCATTAATCCTGATCGAGGGATGTAAAAAGTCATAATTTGCAAACAATGTTATTGCATGAAAAAGAATGCTTTAGTACACCTGCGCTTACTTATCAAAAATGACAACTCCATCTTTCAGTCACACACTGTGACTCGAGGGAGTTCACAGTGAGGAGCTTTGAAAATACGGATGCTTCTACGGCGCGTTCATCAGTATATCTTCACTCAAATTTTCAGAAGAATGGTAAGTAATGTTGATATTTCAGTGTAACTGGTCTTATCCATTGCTTGTGCGATAAAAAAATAAAAGGGCCAATCCTCTCAACCCAAACTCCACTTCTTGTATGGAGTAACAGAAATTCTCCATTGGCTCACCTTTTTGATTAGACACAGCGTGAACTGTACTGAGAGTGTTTTGGTTATACACATTGAGATTTTCTGTACTCACCCTGAAGCAATATAAACTGAGTTAATGTCTGGACGAGGGTGAATTTAAGACAACTGTGGGAGGGGCTTAAGTAAGAAGGTTAGGAAAATTGGTACTGTTTGGGGTGAAAGAATTGGGGCTTTAAAACATATGTCAGGGTGCCGTTCGTATATAGGTGTTTCAGTATTATTCAAATATAAAAAATAACAACAGGTGTAGACCCATGCTTTACTCATAAAAGGAAACACTGAAGGACTCTTTCTCTCACCCCATACAGTAACAATTTTCCCAGCCTATACTCAAACCCCTCCCACAACTGTCTAAACTTATCCGCATTAAGACACAAACTCAATTTATTTCTATAAAGTGAGTTAACAAGGCCCTACCGTGTAATCAAAATATTTCCAGTTCAGGAGACTACGTGCTCTGTAATGTGAGCTACAGCACTCTGCAGTTTTTGCACTTTCTGTCAATCAAAGAGCTGTATCAATTGAGAATTGCTAGGGACTTCTACAAAAATTGACCTTTGGGATGAAAGTTAACTGCCTTTCAGATAAAAAAAACGAAGAAAAGAAAGAACAGGATGGAGAAACTACCTAAATAGGGCATAAATAAAATTGATACCGGTGCTTCCATGTTATAAACGGGTAGTTTATGGTAATAAATGTTATTGCTTTAGTCTTAACCAGGTGCGCAGTCGGGAGGACAGGGAGCGAGGCGCATCCCCTGTTTTTTTTTTATCCCTGGAAAGAAGAACGCCTTTAAAGAAATACATTTTTACACTCCTGCCCCCTGAAAAAGTTGTCGTACCTCTTACGACCATTTTGCTCCCTTCAGTTTCGTGTCTGTTTACAGACCTTGTTAAAGGTAACGCATGCAAAGTTTGAGAGAACACTGTGGCATTCCCGCAACTGCGATCGAAATAAGCGAAACAAAGGCAGCGGTTTGATTTCAGTCATCTAGCTAGACAGGCATGTCACGCTGTGATACCATATGTCGTGTCCTAAACACGTCAGACCAATTTATCTGGGCTAAACTAATGAACGGTTTACCCACTCACCAGACTCAGGACTTGTCTAAATGAAGCACATATATATGCTGCACCCATGGTAATACCAGCATGTATTTCAAAAGAGAAGTACATACTCGGCATGAATGTAACTAAAAGTGTGACCAATGGTTTTTTGTAAACATTAACAATGCCCGAACTCTTGTTGGCGTCTATCTGCGGAAACATTTTGCAAAAGAATTGTTGTATGTTATTGTATTTACTGGTCACATATGTTCGTGTGTGGCAAAGCGAATGTTCAATTGAATGTTTAATTTGATAATTTTGGATCATCAATCAATAATCTTGGATTTTCGAATTAAAGACAAGGATTGTCGTATAAATGTGTTTCTTAATCATGGAAAATCGACCGATCGGCATTATTGGATTATAGCCGAGAATCCAAGATAGATAGTCTGTTGAAAACCAAGATTATCGTCGATAATCTTGGGTTTTCGACAGATAATGTAGTTGATATAAGTTGATAATCCAGGTTTTTAATAGCATAAACTTCACAATTAGTGGACAATCCAAGATTGTCAATAGATATACCAAATTAATTTGATGATTTTGGATTATCGGTCGATAGTCCCAGTTATTTTGGCAATCTTAGATTTTCTCGTGATAAACCCGCTTTATCGTAGATAATCTATGATAATGGATGGATAGTCCAAGTCTATCAGTCTAAAATCTTGGATTAATCGACCGATAATCTTGGATTTTTTTATTAAGCATCGGCTTGCCATAGTCCATAATAAGTTCTTGTGGGTTGAAACATTCCTTTAGCAGTGGTAGAATTTGCTCCCGGTTCTAATTTCCCCAAATTTTACAAATCTTTTTAACTTTGGTACGATGAAATTCTCAGCAGTCAGTCCCCGGTTGCAGTGGTTTTGTACTGTTATTAAAATCCCCTCGACTCTTTGGCGAAGCATGAAGAAATAGGCCGTGAACTTCGGTGACCACAAATTTTTAACATAAAACTCTCGCTATTGCCCTTTCACGGCACTTTTCGGCTTCCGTATGGGATGGTCATCACTTTCTCCACCGTCAAGGCAAACTTTATTGACTGCATTGCTAAAATGATTGGTCTGAAATAAAAGTGTTTTAAAGGTAAAGAGCAGTTCCCCCCCCCCCCCAAAAAAAATATATATATATTTTGAAGAAAAAGCTAAATAACTGAATTTTCATCTTATTTCTCTTCAGAGTATCATTGATTACATTTTATGACTTTACTATTGTATATTCAAGGTAAACCAAGCAGTAATTTCTGGTAAATTTCACATTTGAAGAGGAAAAACATTGTCACATGACTCCCAATAGCCAATCATGAAACTGCACAGTCTACTACACTTTGGGATGACTGCTCCTGCCCTTAAAGGTACAACTGGAAAGTCACACAAACAATTGTATTAGAAGCGCGCTACGTAATGCATCATTAAGTAAACTCTCTCATGATTCGACTAAGCTGGGAATTCCTGCAAACCTTCCATCCATCCAATCAAATAGTTGCCTTTTCAACAGTTTAGTACAGAAATGCTGACCGTGATTATATGAAGAGTAAGACCAAAAGTCGCAATAGGAATCAACCACAACAAGCTTAGACAAACGACAAAAATAAAAACGGTTGTCTCTAATTTTCGTTTTGAGGAGGGAACTCGGTGTCCTCCCGGATGAAAAAATGCACACCCGAAGCCAGACAAGGAACTGAAAGGGACGGAAAGTTTTCGGGGACGAGAAGGGGGGGGGCGAAGGGGGGGGGGCGACGTGTGGGCGAGAAATATGTGAAAATTAATCAAGCCAATGGCCAAGTTCAAACTCTCTGGGGCGAAAATATTTAAGAGGGCAACCCGGTTGGCCATATCTGAGTCGCCTGTTGTGAGATGTAAAACAGACGAGTAACGTAAGGAGTAAATTATATACCGGGTGACATTGGACTGTTGGAGTTCTCTGAAGTTAGTTCTTGCCCCCCATTCAGGCTTGTCGTACCGAGGGTTTTAGAAGTTCGCGCCATTGCATGAATAGCCTATATACTTAACCAATGCTACCTGATGTGGAAGTATATCAAGTCATTTAAACAATTTCCCCTCTCCCATGACGGAGTTACATCATATCAGAAATGGCCAATATTATACGGTTTATTCATTAAACTTAAACTGCCGTGTTGGTAGATCCGTGGCTTAAAGCAGGTTGCACACACCCAAAGATAAAGCCAAAAACTCACAACAAGTTTAGAGGGGAGCGATCCGTTAGGTACAAGGTCTATGATGCAACCTCATTAACATTTCTTGAACTACCCCGCCTCTTCAATTTCGTCAGACAGATTATTGGTCTGTCATATTTGTGTTTGGTTTATACTCAGTGGTCTTTTTATTTTTATTGTTTTACAAACCAGACGCCAATCAGAGTGAGATGTTCTTCCCTATCCCTTCCTTCCCTATTTCCTGTTTCTTCTTCCTCCGAAGCCACTGTACCAAAATCACCTTTTCTACTTGTGTCTGTCCCTAATACTCAATTTTGCTCTAATTCAGCAACAGGATTAGCGAAAACAAATAAGACATGATGTAAGCTAACTTTAAACTTACAGTTACGACTGAGTGCTGAGAATATAAACCGGTCGGCAGTCACTTGAAAGAACTCCACCGTCACAAAGTGCAAGAAGTTCATGGAGTACCAGTTATCTGCTTCAACAAGTCATATTTATAAGGTTATCCTAAGGTGTTTGACCATTCAAAGATATCTGAATTCTTTGCACTTTTCGTCCCCAAAGCATCCATAAATTCGTTTCGTTGTTTCAAATTTTACCCGTCAAATGAACCCTCGAAAATGCAAACCAAGACCAAATTCATTTGTAGAACTGAACACCAGGGAACAATTCAAGAGTGTCTGGTGAAAAGTATGTCGCCCGGTCAATGAACAGCTGGTCCGACAATCCCGTAAATTATATTTTCGTAAAAGATTGTATAACAAGATTTGACAAAGTGGGAAAAAGTTTTCTGGAGGTTGATTTCAATTGGGATTCCAATTTTGCTTTACTATTCACTGCTGTTAAGGAAGAAAAGATATATTCAGTTTCTGTACCTTCACCGAATTATGATACTAATCAATTTTTCTCTCATATTTCATATTTCATAAAAGCCCCCCCCCCCCCACCCTGTTCTTTTTGTTAAATTTATAGAGAATGAAACTATTCTGCATCTTCTTTTTGTCCTGACCTACGGTAAGGTCCTAAAATGAAATATATTCAACATGTCTAAGAAAAAATTTTGATATCAACGAAGCAACAATTCATTTTTGTTACATAGCAAAAAATTAGAACACCATCAACTTCTTCACCTTTTATGCAAAATATTACATTTATTCTTCCAAACAGAACAATACGTTACCAGATGGATTAACGTTCCATTCTAAACGCTAAAGGGAATGAAATCTTTAGATAAAAAACTACCAAACGATGTTCACAAAAGGAAGAATAATCTGCAAAGTTTTTTAGTTTCCTGTGAAGGTTGGCTAAGATCAGTATTATTTTATCTTCAACCTATACATATATACATCACATGCAGTCTTTTGTTCTTCCTCTAAATAAGTGAATGTCAGTAAAAAAGTAACGTTGTGTACATTGTTTGTCCATACAAACGATAATTTTGCATATAAAGAGTTAAATTGTTAAAAAATAATTGTGTAACTGTTATTATTCGGTGTTGTCCCGTGGGATATTTTCCCGAGACGACGGCTGCATTTCGAGTCTTTGAATGATCGGAATGGTTCTTAACGTCCTACTGCATTGGTTGACCTTTCACCTTCTTTTAGACTTGAAAGTGGTTAACTTGACGATTAACCTCGGTGAAAACTTTTCCCAGGTACACTGACACTGTGACCGCGTTTGAAATCCGACCCAGATTAGATGAAAGAGAAAGGCGAGACAGGAGAGAAAACGGCTTCCTCGGCAGTGTTCAGACAGTGACTTAACTAGACCTGAACGGCTGGCGCAGACAGCGCCTCTGTGACTACAGCCCTCTCTAGACTGCCGCCCCTCAGATTGGTTTTTCGTAACGATAAGCTGAACGAAAACACTCCGCCCGCTGCGCGGGCTACTGGTGCAGCAGCCATGCTCTATAGGGAAGACAAAGAGCATAACTTGTATAAAAGGGGCAAAAAATACCGTAGCTTCCAGTGGGGTAGGGGTTTTTAAGATGTACTAAAGTGCATGAAGGCAATAGAAATATTTTTCTATGGAGAAATGCTAAAGGGGCACCGCTTCATGCAGTCTTTGCCCCTAGGTGACTTGCGTGGTAGATGAAACTGGTCAGGAGCACTGACGTGGATCAGTGTCCCTTCAAATTGTAAAAAGCACTCTTCGAGAGTATCAGAACCGACAGTAACAGAGTAAAATGGCTAAACGATTGGTGGTGTAAAAGGCTTAGTTAGTTATTCCTTTCTGCGTCACATTTCAACTGTCTGCTGAGCTATGCTCCTTTGAACATCATCATGTTGCTTGATAAGACGTAAAAAACAGAACAAGTTAGTCTGATGAATATATTAGAGAAAGAAGGCGTAAATGTGATTTCTTTTTATTACACCTTTCTCATGATCTTGGAGATGCTAAATTCCTGTGACAAAAGGGCTTTGCGGCAAATATGCCAAGAGCCCGCTCTAATCCGGTCCCTTTTCACGTGGGCCTGTTCCTTTTCAACACCTTCCTACAGCCCCTCTTCTTGATCCCCTTTGTCCCACTTAGAAGGGACCTTTTTGGAGAACATGGATATTTTAGTAGCCAGACGGAGATGGTACATGGCTATCCTTTTCTGAGTACTTGTCGCACGGCCGGGTAACCTTGACAACTACGAAATATTGCATGATATTTTATTTATATTCTCACTGTAAACAGGTAAAACATGCCAATTTCGTTGAGCCATCATTTTACTTTGCGCTATGCACCACGAATTGACCATTGTATCTCCGTCCAATAGGAGTGTAAATGTGCGAATTCCCACAACTGCGTCTGTACAGTAGGGGACATCAAGAACGTTGGTTGTTTCCAACTGGAGTATGCGGCCGTGGTAATTCTTGAGTCGCTTGAACAATCTGGAATTGGAGATTTTACACTAAATGGAACGAGAAGTATCTTCACCACTGTGCCACCTCCTATAAAAACGGGCACTTTTGGGTTGGTCTTTAATCATAACTTAACGTTAAAATTGGGTTTACGCCACTCCATTTCTTCATTTGTAAACTATTAATAACTTTGGTTCCTCTGATGTTAAGGAATGTCTGTGCCATTTTTTGACGAAGTGGTAGAACTAAGATTTTACGGACTGCGGGACCGCTACCTCGTATTGTAAACATTAATGCGTTAAATGTGACCGTTACTTATGGTCTAAACCCACCCAATCCCCACTATCCTGTGCGAAAAAGACAACCAGTAAAATATTTTGCTCTTTAATCTGCCATTGCCTCTATATCGAACCCAACCCCACAAAAAACTCTTGACCGTATGCAAGTGCACCACTGACAGCAATCATCAGGATTTCTTCCCGCTTTGATCACGGGACAGAATGACATTGCCACTTTTATGGCTCTGCACTAGAGTGTTCTGAAGCGGTCCTAGCTTTGAGACTACTATGCCTATCGATTTGGTATCAGTAAATAAGAAATTAAATGCATGAATGCTGGTATCGTACGTACCAGTTCGACAATAGTTGCTTTTCCCTAGCATAAGCAAGAAGAGGGCGCTGTAATACAAACCCTGCAAAGATATTATAAACGTAGATACCAAACTCCTATCCCTTAACCGTTAGACGCGCTGACTCCTCACGGAGGCTCAATCGGAGGGGCGGAAGTATTCATTTGACATGCGCACAGTTCTATTCGGTTATCTGCGTGCACGATTGTGCATGCGTAACAGAAAATTCCATTGTGACGAGATGTCAGCGTTCGTGCATTTTAAAAGCAAGTTCTGTACGCGCACAATGAATTTCTCCGTGTGAGGTCAGGAATATTTGACGCGTACATCCGCGCGCTTGGAAAAAGAACGCAGTAGTTGATTTTGTGTTGTGAACATAGAGTAGGATAATATGGTTGTGAGCGTGTAAGAACGTAAACGCGTGCATAGATGTGCGTTTTTGAAGATACCATAGGAACTGACCAATCAGTAAGCCAATGAACTTCAAACCAGTCGTTGTGTGTTAATGTTCGAATGTTCTTAAGTAAAAAGCCGCCGAAGAAGCCTAAAACTGTTTCATGTAGGTGAAATTTATTGGAAAACGGTGTTTGCAAGAATTGCAATGTTTTAAAATCACACGTTTTATAATACCAAAAGTATCAATTAACTGTTAGCTTTCAAACGACTGATCAGTGATCAGCACTTTCGGCCTCCGTGAGGAGTCACCGCGCCATTTAAAGTTTGGTATCTATGTTTATAATATCTTTGAAGCCCTGGTATAATGGAACGGGTTGTATAATACCCCATAAATCACCGGTACACTTGACCTGTCTGTACCCAAATGCGTAAATGGTCTGAAGGCCTTGAGGTTGGTCAAGTGTTTCCTCGGGAAGCACACTGAAGTTTGGTTTCGCCGAACGGCCCTTTGTGGCTTCTGTTCTATTCAGCCAGTCTAGGGCAGGACCCCACATGTTTGCCCTTTAGAGGGCGTAATTGTCCATTTGGGACGTTTAGCTCCTTAAGGGAGCAGAACTCCGGGAGTAAATGTTTGGTTTTCGCCCCTTGGCTCTTCGCCAGAGAGTCGAATGGACTTTTAGAAAAAAGACCTTGAGATTGGTCAAGTGTTGTCTCTAAGTGGACGTATAGCTTCTTCGGGAGGCAGATCAAGTTTGGTTTCGCCGAACGGCCCTTTGCCAGAGAGTCGGGAGGACTTTGGAAAAAGTAGTTTGGTGTGGTTTATATAAATGAGGGCAAGTCTTGCAATTAAAACCCCCATGTGGCTAGGGTTTGCAAAATATGCCCACGGTATTTCCCGCCTGCCCCAATAGGCATCTAAAGAGAAACTAAACTTCAGCTTGAGACATACTTGAAAATAAATTTAAACTTGTACTTTTTATCGAGTTGACTGACACTTTATAAACCATTAGTGTTAAGGTGCCGTTAAATCTCATCTTATTAACTGCAGTTAAAACACCGAATGTTACAATAAATTTACTACAGTCAAAGATGCGCGCCATAATGTTTTCTCTCGACACCTTTTCAATAATCTCTCACCTCTATCTGGACATCAGTCTGTTAGGTAATCCAACATCGGGGTGATTGAAACGCAAATTTCATCTCCACATTGAGGCATTCCTATATCTGGTAATAATGGCTTCTAAAAACTTGTAGTATTTGCCAAAAGAAAGCAGAAACTCACAACCGAAGGATCTCGAGTTCACCATTTTTTGATTTTGTAACTTACCCAAATCTTAGTGCACGTCTTCCAAGGCCTGTTAAGCCCGTAATTTCTCCAATATTGCTCCAGTTGAACCCATTTGTCTGCCACTGATACACTCTTTTGTCTATTTTGTTACACAGATATAACAGATCTTATATTCTTTCATTACATACTTAAAGGGCAAATGCAGTTACCCCAATTTGAACAAGGATAGTAGTCTATACTTGTTTGTGAATGGCTCTTGACAATCATGTGACAACCTGTGTTTTTCACTGAATTGTGAAATTTTCAAGTAGTTATATCTTGGTTAACCTTGAATGTTGAATGTTTAACCCTTTACCGTTGTTTGGGTCCTTTTGGACCCATGCGGAGAGCTCGGCTGTCACCCATCTTTACTGTTTCACGCGGAGCTCGAAACTGCGAGTAGCTGAAAATTAGGCCACAACAACGAGAGAGAGCGGGGCGGGCTACGTCCGCTTTTCCGCCCACTCCCCAGGCGCGCAAATATGCCCCGATCGGAGCACAACGGTAAAGGGTTAAGCCTTAAAATATCCCGAAAGCTTCTTTGAAGAAAAATGACAGAAAATTAGCAAAATTTAGTAGTTGTCTCAAAATAATTTGGAGGCAACTACTCTAGACCTTTAAGATAATGAATTAGACAATGGTACACCTTGGTAAACCTATAACTAAATGTTTGGAGAATTCTGTTGCAGCACTTTAGGAGGTATTATAAAAAAAAAAATCAAATGCACACATCAAAGCACGAACCCACACGCTAATCCCCCATACATACATGCATAAGGACACATTTGACCCCTCATCCAGGTATGGAGTAGTCACCATATTAGGCAAAACCTTGGGTTATACACTGAACTTGGGAACACAAACCGTTGCCATGACAATGATGTTATTTTCAGCCTGCCTGTGGTTCATAGCTCAGCTGGCAAAGTGATCAGTACTATCTCTTCCTCGTCATGGGGTGATGAGATATCCAGGAAGCTAATGACAATTGAAAACAAACTAATGGTGACAGATGAATAAGGTTAACCCAACAAACGAGGGATTTGCTGCCGAGGGAATGTCAAAATACCAAGTCTGTTTCAAGAAAATGTTAAACGTCGCCCCCTTCCATGGAGTAAAAACATTTTTATTTTGGAAAAAAATTATTTGAGTGAGGCAGAGCACATCGCCATTTTTTCACAATATACAGTATACTTCTCGAACTCAAAATGCAACCAAAGAAGGGAATGGTAGGACGAAGTGGCCACCGACAAGATATTTCACTAGGTGTTCTAGAGAAACTCAGAGACTTGGACCAGCGTGCTTAGGTTCCCGCTAAAAGAAAATTGCTAACATATTTTATAACTGCTTAGGGTCCCCTGTCTCATTGTTGTCCCTTCCCGTTTGTCCCGTATCTAGCTTGATTCGTATCATTAGTCCCCCGCCCCTCTCTTACTGAATATCATTAGTCCTATTCCAGTCCCCGAAATCATTGGAAATGAGGTTTAGGGTTGGGATAAGGTTAGTTTTAGGAGTTAAGGGAGACGATCACCTAGAAAACCGGGAGACCAGTGAGATGTGGATCTAGTGAAACTGGATTTTTGTCATTATCACGAATTAAACATAGCCAGAATACACATACTTTGTGTTTCAATTTTGTCTATTGAGCGTAAGGCGCACGACCGTTTAGTTGTGTCATTTGGGTTTTCTGTTCAGTACAGACAGTAGCAGCAGTTGCCATGGGCAGCGATCCGTCTTTGAAAGTGGGAGGGGAATGTAGTTGGTGTCACTATCTAAGCAGAGCTTGCAAACGAATTTCGGCCAAAGTATGCCCCAATTCACCCGAAATAACCCTTTCCGGGTTTCCTCATAGCAACTGCCAGAAGCGTATGTCATAAAAAGGTAAAAAAGCCTATCGTAAAATTTGTAGAAAACTAAAAGGTGTCTGATTGCCTTAAAGGGAGAATAAGTTCCTGAATCGAGTGAAAAAAATCATTGAGCAGTGGCGTAGCCAGACTTTTCCGGAGGGGGGGGGGGGGGAAGGCAAGCACCCAAATTTTCCGAATTTTTTATTTAATTGTTGGAACGCCATTTCTCTGGGCGCGTGATTTGCGACGCCCTCATTCAGCAAATTTTTGAAAATGTCACGTGGAGCTTATTTGGGAGAAAATTTTCGATTCTGTGTTTCCTATATAAGGAAATGTGAAAAGTTCGGGAAGCCTGATTGGCAAGCCTGAGATTGCACAGCTACCAAACATCGATGTTGCTATACAGCATTATCTGAGACCTACAAACTGAGGTTTTACGACGACATTTTAAGAGTCAAGAGGTTATAATGATTAGGAAAAATGGAATTTAATGATAGACAGTTCATGAAAATAGCACTGTAGTTGCCGGTATTACTTAATGATCTGGTGATTTTGTCATTTCCAGAGTTCGAAAAAGTTTATCAAACTGATTTCTGAGGGAACACGACTTCAAGCAGTGACTGAAAATTTCTGCGAAAGAAACGCGTGGACAATTTTGCATATTTGAAACAAATATTTACAAAAATGCAGCTTTTATTGGACAGAATTGGGATTTTCATGAAAGAAGAGTTGGGAAAACCACACTGTAGTTGACTGATATCACTTATCGCAAATTTTCGTAATTTTTTCCCTCTAAAAGCAAGGGGGCAATTTCCCCTTGCCCCATGTAGCTGTTGTAAAATGAATCAATTTATATTTTTGTGTACACCTCCTTAATATTTGGTCGTTGCTTATGGTCATCAGTCATTTTCATTGTAATTAATTCTTATATTTTTAATTGAGACGGGGAGAAAGTCGATAAAACTGAACCGAGAAGAATAAAAATAACATAATTATAAAGGTAAAAATCACTGCAAGAACTGTGTAGAGCATAAACTACGGTATAATAAAACTCATGAGGAATCAGAAACCCAAGTTGTAACAGAACGAAATCTTTCACAAAAAAGTTACGGCGAGTGGGGCAATTTTGAAAAAGTCTTTGCAATTTTGATGGCATTTAAATATTATATATTCTTTCACTGCATGTAAAAGTCGCCTTATCAGAATATGTATGTAAGACATGGATACCGTATTTTCCTTCTATTTCAAAGAGAGAAATAAACTTTCGGATGATCACTTTCGAATGTGATAGGCGATTTAGGATACTGGTGCATATGAGTAATATGATCATGTTTTTACTCCACGGGAGGGTGTACAGAACTGTCAAGCCACATTCATACGTTCCCGTGTATTTTTAGAGAAATGGTTTTATGTTAAATTTTAAAGCGTGGGTTTTTGTAATCTTTTTGTTTTCCGTTCTATCAAAGGAGTTTTCATAAAAGCACACTTAACTTTTACAAAGTTTCCGAATCCGAAGGTTAGTTTTCATTCGAGATATAGTGTACAGTACCCCCCCCCCCCGCGTCCAATTTCATGAAGGGATATATCTCCCCATCCCCCCAGGATCGTCGTTCTTGGCAGTTGCAGTTAATAACACGACTAGCGGAGATTAGTATTTTTCTTCCTCGCAGGCAGACATGGACTTGCCAGAAAAGAGTCTCCGCTAGTTTCGTTGTCATGTTAATAATTTATCGAAACACAGTAAACAATCTAACAATCCGCTGTAAATATTATATCGATACATTAGACTTCTAATTTTAAATCAATGTACTGAAACTAAGAAGACGCCTGACCCCTGTCGTCTCTCTCCCTGACATTTATTGCGTATTATCTGAAACTTCGGTGAAGAAAGATGCTACACACAGACAAACTTTTAATTGCGCTTTACTCACTGGAACTTATTTGTAAACCGCGGTATCCCCAAACCAGCGGCATAGCAAAGCCCTTGGAATCCATTGATAAGAATCAGACCCCCAAACCCACAATGCTGCGACCCTATCAATCTCTTTGGAGGTACAGGTCGTTAGATGAGAGCTTTCACCCACAAGCCCCAGAAAGGTTGGGAACCACTCCTTTGGCTGTTAAGCCAGCAATATCACACGTCGTCTCCGTTGAAGGGACGGTTTCAGACTCAGAGACGGGCCATGAAAGACCGACGGCACAGAATAACAAAAACAGTAAAAACTAAATGGTCACAAGTCACATTCAAGTTGTACATACAAGTGCTACAACATACATCACTTTTTCTAAAGTCCTTCCATGACCGTGAACCCTCTGGGGAAAGGACCGTTGGTGGAAACCAAATTTTAAACCCCTTCCCGGGCCGAAAAAGCTATTACGTCCACAACAGGACAACACTTGACCAACCTCACGGCCCTCAGACCATTTACATCATTGCTCTGTCATGCATGGCTCAACATACATTAAATGGAAGCGTAATCTTTTCATTTTATCATGTTGTGTAGGTATTGCTTCCAGCAGGCTGCATTAGCTCCAGGGTCCACATTTTGAGTGCATAGCGTACAGCGCCCCTTAAAGAGCATCTTATTATTTCACCATGAGCAACCCAGTTGGACTCCTTAATCGGATTCCACTCTTGTTGAGGACCCACTCACCCCTCAAGGTCTCCGAGCGTTGTCCACCCGTCGATCCGCTTACTACCAATAACCTAGCTCACTGCCCAACCACTTTGGATGTTTATCTCCTGATATGTGGTCTGACTGTATTTCATTAGGGTTCCTAGAAGTTCTATACATTAGACTTGGCAAAGTCTCTCGTGAGTGTTCCGCGGAGAGTTCACAACTTTCTCTTTAAAATCCCCTACTGCAGCATAGTACAAAATATCGTATTTTCCTTTTATCTAATACGCCCTCTATCGGTCTATTAATTCTATCGTTTCTGGTTGAGAAGCGATACCTTAATAGACTTGTAGAGGGCGTATTAGAAAAAAGGCAAATACGGTATGCTGTACTGTGCTGAAGCACTGGATTTGTGTAGAGTTAGTGTTGTCAGCTCCCCGAGAAACACTCACGAGAGACTTGGCCAAGTCTATCTATACATAGGAACCATATACATTACCTATACTTCAAAAATAGAAACTCCCACTAATGGTAACGGTTAAATATATTAACGTATTCAAAAGTGAAATGCAGCCACCTTAATGTGGAATAGTGTTTACTATCCTTTGAATGGCTCTTGGGAATTACGTGATCATATTTTTTCACCAATTTTGATTTTTTACGCGGATTAACTCCTTACCGTTCTTTACCTTGAATATGTCAGTATGAAATATTATGTTTTAAAACATCATGAAAGATATTTTTAAGGAAAATGAACATAGCCAAATTGCGGGATTCATGCAGCTGTTGTTTCAAGATAAGTTAAGGTGTTCATTGTGCCCTTTAAATTTTGACACCGTGCATAAGCACACAATAAAATGTGCAGTATCAAAAAAAATATTTTCCCTTGAAGATTTATTTGTTGGTCACATAAATTACCGTTAACGTAAAAAAGCCAAGGTTGAGGGAAGGGGTGCAGACCCGGCAATATGGAGGTGCTGTGCTGCATTTACACTTAGTTTGAATTTAGACCTTTTGTTTCATGTTAATCGAAGGCACACATCTGCCATCAGTAGTTTGGAAAGGTTTATTTTTCATGGTCCTTTTGATTAATCATTCCTCATAAATAAATGTTTTCATGTCTTAACCCTCTGTGCCAATTGAGCATTTATAAGTTATAGTATGGTTTATATACTTTAACAATGTGTAAGTCACCTTCGTTGACCTGGCCGTCGAGTTTTGTAAAGATTTTAAATTGTATTTATTTTGCTTAGTTTACCTTGAACGTGAGAAATGCATGATTTTCGGGGGTTTAGCAGGGATCAGCTCCCTGGAGTGAGGAACATTTTAACTCTTTTCTTACTTTAGGATTATGGCTAAAATAATAATTTCACTGGGCACTTTGTCAACAAAAGTATGTTTTTCCCTTTACACCCACAAACAACTTTTTTGAACAAATGTTAAAGTTCGCCGTACAGTGAATCATATTTGCAAACAAGCTAGTGTACTGTGGAGTGTACTGTGTGAAAGGGTGCTGTGGATAACCAATTTATCCCCTCGAGTACATGGGCAAATCTTGCTAATGGATCAATCAACTTATTTACGCCCCTTTTTCCAAATTGCGCGGCCAGCTTTTGTGCCCTTTTTGTTCTTTTAGCCTCAAAAATGACGGCTTTGCAGGAACACCGTTAAAAATTGTATTTCAATGTTGTTGTATAGGTCTATGCTTAAAGCGTTCCCCTACAGAACTACTACACAACTATAACCAGGATTACCATCCTACGCTAAGAGGTGAAGTTTGGGGGAGAGCAAAATCAGCATTCCCGGAAAAATGTGCTCGACTTTTGGACAGAAATGCGTTTTGCCTAAACTCGACTGTACGGAGAGTTGATCCAGTTTTGGTCCACCTGGCTTCAACTAAAAATGAAACAAATGCAAACAAATCAGTGAAAATGTCTCGAAAACAGTTTCTTTGCCTCTTTGTGGGGGAAAGGTCAACTACTTTGAAATGTTTTTAGCTTCTCGCTTACATTTTTGTCAAGTAGACTTAAACATTGTGACATGTCATTCGAGTTAGTCGGGAGCAGTGGCGTAGCCAGGATGGAATTTTGGGGGCCTAGGTAACGAGTGGGGAGCCTGGTACCTCCGTGGGTCAGGCGCGGCAAGACTATCTAAGCGGTGCGCCAACATCGGTTGGCGAGGAGCGAACAAGAAAATTTAGGGTTTTACAAACCCTCCAGATGGCTGGAAACGGTACTTCCCACGTGTTTTAAGCTGGATGTACCCACACAGTAAAAAATGGCTCAAATTCGCTGTAAATTTACAGAATAGAAAATAAAGAGAAACATAAAGATTACAGAAAAGTTCTGGTGATAAGTTTCCAGAACTTTTCTGTTATCCTTATTTATTTCTTTATTTTGTTGTTCTGTAAATCTGCCGTAATTTTTTACAGTGCAGCCTTGAAATACGAATCTCATGTCTACCACTCCTCAAATAATGTGAATAAAAAATCAATCTATGAAAAATGATAATACATACACTTTTTAGGGACCCAAAATCTGGGCATTTCTGATCTTTGCCTTGGACTGTGGGATGAGACTAAAAGGAACCGGTATGTCCCTTTCTCTTGGGAAAAATTGTGAACTTTAGGAGAACGTAGATCGCAAATACGGCAATATTTAAATAGATTTCAGCTTCAATAGGAAAACCAATGTTAGTATGTGTCCCCCCTCTCAGAAACTTTCGTTGCGCTAGATTTGCTAGATGCAAAATGGTGCTATGTTTGGCAAAACTTTGAACTGATTATAGGCCTATGTTTTAGGATTTCCCTATTTGGGGAGCATGAAAATTTTCAAAATACTCATTTTTAGTCTTTGTAGGGATTTTACAAATGACATACATACTACAAAGAAGCAATGTTTTCCGGTTTTCCGTGGTGTTTATATGCAAAATGGTTCAGTATTTGTTAAGTCATCGGAAAATTACGTATTCAAAATTAAAATACTACGAGTAAATCTCTCAAAATATTTAAACTGCAAAGCAGAAGTATAGATCATGCTGGAAGCACATGAATTGCGGACCTTGTGGACGTTTTACAAATCCGCCCGGACGCCAGTGCCAACTAGTAAAAAGAGGATTTGTCGAAAAAAGTCGTTCTACAGTGGCAGTTGTCATGGGAAAAAGTGAAGAACGACATAGGCTTACTTGTAAGGGATGGATGGGAATAATTATTCGAAGGCAGTACCTTACCCTTAAAGGGTCAATCCTCTCACCCCAAACCACAATTTTGGTAGGGGTGTACTGGAATTCTCCATTGGCTCAGCTCCTTGATTGACAGATAATTCAAACAATGCAGAGTACCAAAGCTTTTATAACACAGCATGAACTGTACTGAAAGTGTTTTGTTTATAATATGAGCTTTAATATTCTCGACTCGAAGCAGTCAACTGAGATTGTCTCTGGATGAGGATGAATTTCAGACAATTGTGGGAGGAGCATTAGTAAGAGGTTTAGGAGAATTGGTACTGTTTCGGGTGAGAGAACAGAGCTTTTAAGGCTAATTTTGTGCATGATAGAGTATAGGAATAATCGTTTAAGAATGGTCTCCAGTGTATGATAGCTTTGTTTTCAGTAAATCAACCAGCCATCCGAAAGGCAGAAAGGGTCTTAACCTAACAAAGTCAAATTCGAGTTTGCCGTCGAAACGTTCGTTTCACCTTCGAAGTGTAATGCAATAGACCTATTTCCAAATAGCAATTACAAAGGATTGTGGGATAGAGTTTTGGTGTTTGTCATTTTTGTCAATGGCATTTTACTGTGGTGAAAATTGACGCACACCCAAAACTCTATCCCACAATTCATTGTAATTGCTTTTTGTAAATAGGTCTATAAACGACAGTGCAAATTATATGCGGTATGAAATTTAGTAAAAGTTATTATTTTGAAGTTATTACTTGATTTTCTACGTGCACACAAAATGTGTTTTACACACATTTATGCATGTTTTCTTAATTGTTACACATTTTATTTATTTACTGTTTTTGAAGGAAATATTTCAAAGTGTATTTCCGTTCAAACATTTTATTTTTTCTCAATTACTTTATCAGGATGAAAAAATCTGGGGGGCTGAAGCCACGCCACTGGTCGGGAGTGCACTTTCTGTTTGAGAGCACAGTGCTTAATCTGTACAAAACATGAATCATGAGGGTGTGGCACGAAATCTGCCTTTGGCCCATCATGTGGCCCATCCGATAAAATTTATTTGAGCTACCGAGTAATCCACTTCTTCCTGGAAGCAATCATATCTGTTTATATAGAACAACCAATTGCAGGCAACTGCATCAGTTCACAATTTTACTGTAACTAATATTTCTGGGCACCCAAGTTCATGGTCTGAGCTTCAAGGAATCTTGGAATTCAAGTGTCATGTGACGAGATGGAAATGTATTCTTATCCAAAAACAATCTGGCCTGGAAAAGGTATGGTCAGATGTTGAGAGTGTGAATGACACTAAACAAATCCCCTATCTTGAAGAAAAGACACCAGTTCTGGTCAGTTTATGTCTTCCTGTCTAAGTTAATTGAAGAGGACTGGATATACAAATATAAATCAAACAAAATCACTACCAACTGTTGAGTTATTCCTTCTTAAATTGAAGTGAAAAGAAAATGTTTTCGACCATATTATAACGTTTTCCACAAACATTATTTTTACTCCAGGCACGGTGTGAGAGTGGCTTAAGTCAGTGACACTATCGCAGTAAAAATGTTAACAAAAGTTCAACAAGTCAAGAACGATTGCAAAGAGAAGTTTATGGAGTCAGTATATACACTGATGATTTACTCTGTAGTAAGCACTAAGTGTCATTGTCCATAGACTTAGTTTTTAACATAAAAGTGCCAGAGGGGAGGGGATGATCATATGCACACACGTAGCCATCGTTTTAAATTTCACTACACTACATCGAAATTACACTTTGAAATTAGACTTTGAGTATCAATAACTAACAATCGGAAATTTTCACAGTCATCTCAAGTAATTTCAATGATTCATGTAATTTATTTACTTTATAAAGAGAGTAGGGTGTTTCGTAGAAACAAGTAACTAAATATTTCGTTTGTCTCACCCACTGTCGGACAAAACATCGGCAGCCATGCTTGGAGTATCACGTCGGTTGCCAATTGCTTCTCAGTTAGCACATTATAGCTAGAATACTAGTCCCCCCCCCCCCCGTTAAAGGGGGCAGGGCTCACTAAAAAAAATATCCAGGAATGAAACGTTTCTCTTAACACTATAACCCCCACTTTGTAAAAACGTTTTAACACTAAACACATGTGTCTAATTCCTAAACATTTCTAACTGTTTAATTGCTAAATATTAAGTGTTTAATCGCTAAACATGTTTAGAATTTAAACGTGTATACATAGTGACAACAAAATAAATGTTTCATTGATAAGCATATTTTTAGAGCGCTTGTGACGTCAGTGAAAGGTCTGTGTGGGAAAAAATAGTATTCTAAGGTATTTTAGGCGATACACTTGGCGAAAATCAAAATGGGTAATATCGGCCAAGACCGATAATCGTTTCAAGGTGAGAAATAATCTGTAATCGAACATGTCATTTACCTCAGTTACTGCTTTCAGTGAAAGTTTCAGTCCTGTCTGGTTTGATTCTAATTTGCCTTGTTTTTTATTTAGTTGCCCCCCCCCCTCCCCCTCAGGCAATAAACCTGTCTACGAACCTACATGAACTTGGTGTATGCTTACTAGGATTGGGGTTAGGAAATCTGTTTTCTAGTTTAACCATGGAAGTACTACCTCGGAGGTATTACTTCCTACCTCGGAGGTAGTACTTCCATGGTTTAATAGCATTCGTGTCATTCCGTAATTGTATACCTCGTCTGATTGCTCTATAAGTTAGACCAGAAAACAACATCTTTGTCCGTCGTTTTGTTGCTACCTAATTAAACGTCTAAAGTTCAGCTTCAGAAAACACTCTCCGTCTGCAGATAAAGAATCTTGCATACTATTTAGATACCTTCCTAAGATTTTACCCATTTGATAAATAAATCTTTGGACCTGGTCGGTGGCCGCACCAAGCAGCAGCCAGTGGGGGAATTTTTACCCGGTCAGAACCTTCACCAGATTCCCTTGCTTCACTCACATCTGAACTAATTATACTCTACTTATCCCAAGACTATTTTTTACCAAATGTTTACTGAATCTCAGATCTTTTGAGAGTATCGCCCCTACAGATACTTTGCCCCACTAAACCTCACCTGCAGAAGCAAACGAACCAATTCTGAGAACCTATCTTTTAGCCAGATATATATGTTTAATTCTCAGGATTTCAGGGGACTTCTCTCACTTGATTCCTACCAATGTGTTGCCCAATGGAATCCATAAGCTGCCATCTAGAATCCTTTATATCTGCTGATGCAAATCATACCTATCATGAGTTTTTAAGTTTTCACCCATCCGAGATATGCTAAAATCTGAGAACTTCCGGGACTATATCACTGTAGTCCTACCCAAGACTTTCCCCCATGTAAGTTATCGGGGTTCCTTGACGGACCCATCTGCTGCAGCAAAATGTACGCCTCCTGATCTGACTACGAGATGTTGCCCCTGCAAGCGAAAATTTTTGTACTCAATTTACCCCTCTCCCCTCCCATATTCAAAATTCCTTTGCTGCCACTGAACGCGGTCTTTTGTATATCATCACAAGCGGGCAGTTAGTTTTCAAAGCCCTCTATATTATGTATTTATCTATTTCTCACAGACTGGTCGTATAAATTATTTATGACGGTTTATTTTGTCTTGCTCTCTACTTTATCATCCTACAGTGTCAGGTTAAAGAAAACTTTCCCTTGCAAACATTTGGTATAAGTTTGATCCGAAATGGGGAAAGAAGAAACAATCTCCAAACAGTCGTATACTCGTGACATGATAGAGATACAATTTATTTGATCATGGTTTAGCTTAATCTTTCTTCCAATCTATCACATCTCTAAAAATAGAGAAAAAATATCAAACATTCTTTGAGGAGAAAATGAGTTAAAAGGTTAAAAAACTGATTGATTTGGAAGGAACTTGAAGCAGACAGTAATTGTCAACAAACGCCATGCATTAATTTATACAATGTAATTTTAAGCATATTTTACGCAAGATATGGCAAAATTATCGGTCTGACGATTTTTGATAGAAGTCAAAAAATGGCCGAATGACTGATGGAGGATTCGAGATGAACTTTGCCTTACACAGCGTTGGGGTGTTGTGAGAGTGACATAGTTTCACAGTTTCTAAGATTTCTATTAAAACTAAACCTTGAAAGTATTTGAAGGACTCTCTACCAGTGTTATTACAAGTCACGACTGGAGTCACTTCCTCTCAAAATGATAGTGACTCATAGAATTCAGGAGTAATTTCCCCATTGAAATAGTACAGTGACTCGAGTCACTTCAAATTTGGAAACTGATGACTCGAGTCATTAATCTAGTGACTCGATTACAACACTGCTCTCTACGTATATTTGGGTCACTTTGGTTTTTTAAGATAGATCGAAATTATGTACCGGTAAGTGTTATTTTATAAGCCCAGACCCGTAGACAGAAACTGACAAGGGGCGGGACAAGAACGCCTGAATCAGGGGCACGAGGTAAGAAGTTAATCTTTGGCCTAATGAAGCCTATGTCCATCGGTTTGTCGTATGGAGGGGAACAGTGGTCTATGTCCTGCCTGGTTACAGGCCTGTGTAGGCCACCCCCAGTGTACCCCGCAGAGCGAACTCTTGCTTTCTCAGTTCCTCAACTATTACTGAACCCGGAATGTGGCGTAGAGTCTTCTACGTACGAAACCCGCAGTAAAGCTCAGATAAACTTGAAAACAGAGAATGACAAAATTCTACCAAACCAGCTTGAGTAATTTAGTGTGTAAATTATCTCGATAGTTTTCGCTCAAGTGTTACTCGGAAGTAAGGTAGCGAAAATGAGGTTGAGAACTTGAAGATCGGGACTACTTTAATTATATGATCGAGTCTTCGTTAGTATTGCGCTAAGGTGATGGCAGTTTTGTTCTCCCGTTACCTATTTTATCCAACACAATTCTATAGACTCTTGCATAGAGCTCGTCCTCATTCATGCAATCACTGTCAGACTGATGCTTTTCACAAGTAAACACAAGATGCATATACGGACTAGTTGGTAATCGCCCTCATATATAGAATAAATGGAAAATATCACTGACGTCTTGATCAAGGCTAGATCTTGGTAGAAAAAAAGTAGCGTAGCCAGGATTATGTCATGGGGGGGGGGGGGGGGGGGGTGGTGGCACGACATGAGGGAAAAGTCTAAAGATAGAGAGAAAAAACCCGCTTTTTAGGTGTTTTTGCAGTGCAAGGTTGGTTCATGGGGAGGGGGTTCTAATCCCCAAAACCACCCCTTGTCTACGCCACTGGTAGGAAAATGATCTCTTTGTAAGCCATACGCTTATGCATATAGTACAAAATGTGTAGCCTCAAACATTGTCGTAACATTTTTTGGTTTTAATTCAATGTAGCAAAGGTGTCTTTCAGACTGTCGGATATACACGCTTTGACAAAATTTGATGTCAAAGTACTTAATGTCGATCAGTTTACCTAGTATCCGATTCCTAGTAAACTGCAAAAGTGAATCATTTAATAAATATTGAAAATAACCCTTGTTTCTTGTTTCTGGTTACTTGTCTGTGACTTAAGATGCTGTATACTATTGATTAAGTGGGACACACAAGTAGGCAAATGAAGGCTACAGTGTCTCCCTATTCAGCCATTTGGTGGAAAATAATACGGGAACTTTCAGACTTTTGGGACTAAAATATTCCCAATTTTTTTAGAACATGTGGGCTAAAATCGTGGGTACTACTTAGCCCTCACATGCAAGTGACACGTGATTATGCTGTCTTAAGGCCTGTATTCACAAGCAACATTCCCCGAACCCCCCCCCCCCTTCCTCGCATCTAAATATGACCGCTAAAAAATTTTCAAAACATTAACCTCAATTTCAAGACATAAAAAAGTTTTGCCAATATTTGCAAAGAACTGACATGTCAGTTTTTTGGAAACAGGTTGCAGAAATTTTTATCAATTGTTTCAGATTTGTTGCAAGTGAATGTTTTGGAAAATATTGGAAATGTTGCTCGTGTATACATGTATACAGGCCTTTACTAGACGGGACTTGAACGGTGGAAATAACACATGAAGATTTGAGTAATAACTTCAGTTCAAAGTTATTTAAACACGCTTAGATTTAGAATTATGTATATTCTTTCCTGACTTTTATTGCAAATCATGCTTTAAATTAAAGGCCATGTGCCCAGATATCCTATCTTTCGTGTCAGAGCCTTTGTCTTATCTTATCAATCCGTTACGTGATGTTTACATATGTGCTATGCAGCCTTTTATGTTAGCTTACGCCTAACACGTTTGTATGCCGGGTCGATTATTTTGAGTTAGAAAACATGCATGGGCCTACATCCATACACAGTTTATAATTCATCATTCTGTGGGTGCAAATTAAACAAAAATGAAATGTAGCTTATAATCACCTTTACAATTTCACCAGTCGTTTACATAAACATGATAATATTTTTATGGCTTTTTTCTCACTTTGATGTAAGTACTGCCACATGAGTGTGGCAGTAAATCCATAGTGGCCTTTGTTGTTTCATTGATTTGACCCTAATTTTAAAGGTCTAAACCTCTCACCCCAAACTGCAATTTTATAGCAGTTCACAGAAATTCTCATCTGGCAAATCTCTTTGATTGGTAGCTAGTTCAAAAATGCTGAGTACGAAAGCTGATACACATATGTACTGCACTGTGAGTGTTTTGATTACACATTGTTTACTCACCCTGAAGCAATACACAGAATTTGGGTCTGGATGCGGATGAGTTTTAGACAGCTTTGTGTGGGATAAAACTAAGTACCTTAGGAGAATCGAAACTGTGAAAGATTAGACCTTTACATTTAGGGAAATCGATCCTTCAACTGTAGATTTATTCTTACTCCAAGCCTCCTAGACTGCAATTCTCTGACATCACACTCCCAACAGAATATTTATTTATAAGGGAAAATGTAGTCGCTCCACTTCAATTAGTATGGTAAACTACCGTATTCTATTTCACGAATGTCACTTGAGAATCAGGTGACACTATTTTGCTTACTCAATTGTGAAATTTTATAGAAGTACCTTTGTGGGTTACCTTGGATATACGATATTAAAGAAGTAAAATATTATGAAAGATACTTTGAAGAAAAACAAGAAGGAAATTGTGAAATTTGGTTATAGTTTGTTAAAAGAAGGGTTTAAGGTCACAAGAGGATTTGGTTAGTTAGAGGGGTACTCATTCTAAGCATTTTGGTGAAATTTGCATTGAAATCCGATGTGTGGTTTTCAAGATATGAGCATGTAAAGTTGTCACATTTTCAACAAAAAGTGAACTTGAGGCAAGCACATATGACATCACATTTTCACGTTAGAGAACAGTCTTTTGTTTTTCTTTAAACTTCAGACTTGATTTTCTCCCAAACAATCACACATTATTAAAATGTGATTGCATAAGTGGCATGAAAACTTTACAAAACTTTGCATCATCCCTCACAAAGAGGTCCTATTCCTATTAACTTCAAGGTCAACAAGACAGTCCGATGAAACAAAGTATTCCTTGTCAATGTGAGGAAGTGATAAAAGCTCTGCTGCCCTCAAACTCACTTTTGAACACAAATCTACTGACTTCATTTTCAAATCTCTCAAAAAATACATGTCCGATTTGAATGAAATTTTCACCACACTGTGTAGATTTGGTTCCTCTTTCACATATGAAAATTAAATTTTTGCTTAAACCTTCCCTTTAATACGTTTAGGCGACTGCTCTTGCCCTTTAAACGAAACGTCACTGCCTTTGGAGCAGAGCGTATGAAAAGATATTTGAAAGCCGGAAATAGCATTTCCCAGGCTTGTAAGCAGCTAATACTGGGTTTTTTGCAATGAAATATTTACTTCAAAAGCATGAAAAAATTGCAAAAATACCAGGAAATTACCAGATAAAAAGAACTTTCTTGCAACTTTCAAGCGAATACTGGACTTTTCCGGGCAAAATGTTGCGCAAAAATTTGAAGTGAGGCTGAGGAATAATTGTTTTTCCATAAGTTGCAGGAATGGTGTAATCTATGTTATTTTTCACAGACATTTTGAATAGATGCCTCTTTATTTTCAGGGCAACGAAGAAAAAATAAGTTTTCCTAAATAATAAGAGCATTCCACATTTTGTAAGACTCAAAACTGTTTTTCAGACCCGTCCGAAATATAGGCCTACTTAGAGAATTTTGAGGGCAGCTATAGAAAGAAGAAAGTATCTGAAATATTCTAATGACTTCCTAACCTACAGAGTTGCAAGAAGGTATGAGAGGAGATGTCTGATGGTAATCGCCGGGAATTTCATAAAAGTCAAATAATGTTGGAATAGTGTCTGTAATCTCCAAAAGTGTTTATACAGGTTAGAAGTTTGCCAGAGGTCACCTCTCTATCTACCTTGGTGCTAGCTGCAGGCGAAGATGGGCGTTATTCCTAGCACATTTCACCGTGGCACCCTTTATTACAGCCCTTCATTTAATGTAGAAGTGTAACTGCTCAAGTCGTGTGCAGTTCCACTGCGACCCTGCCCCATAAATGTCCGCCCGCCATCCTTGAGTCCCAACAATGAGGTAATGTCTTGAAACAGTAGGTCCTGACGGTAGCTTTCTTGGTAAGAACAAAAACGTGAATTTAGGTTTTATTTGGTCCTCCTTCGAACGAAATTGCCACGTTCTTCCTAAAATGATCAAACAAAGTCCCTGAACTCACCTTGCTGCAATTTTGTTGACAACTGGAAGCCTTGGGTTTTGCTCGTCCTTCTCTGCCATTCAAGTTCGCAAGACGTAGGTGTAGGTTACTGGTTCAACTTCCTGGTAGATGTCAATTTGTTCCGTTTGATAGGCCTATCCTAAAGTCCTATGCTATAGGCCTATAGACCTACGCGATTGATACTCATCTTCTACTCTTGTTCAGCCATCTTTTGCTGTCTTTTGGTGGTAGCTTTTATCCTATTTTGAAGGGAACTCCGCCTGATACAGGATGTGTTTTCATTCCCCACTCGCAATCCTCCACCCCAGCTCCGGTTTGGGGCCCTCAGCCTATTATAAAGGGGGAATAGGTCAAGGGTCCTTAAGAGGACCTTATAATCACATATAAGGGTAAATGAGAGTAAACACATTCATAGTGTTAAGTGTCATTATCGTTGAAAATGTATTGGGTCCCTACATTGAGGTAATGACTTGAAACAATAAGTATCGACGGTATAGCTTTCTTGGACAGAACAAAAATGTGAATATATGTTTTATTTGGTTCTCCTTCCAACGGAATTGCCACGTTCTTCTGACCTCGTTGCAATGTTGTTGCCAACCTGCAGCCCTGAGCTTTGCTCTTCCTCTACCATTCGCAAGACGTAGGTGTGGGTCACTGAATCGATTTCCTGGTAGATCATGCTGCTAGAATTCAATAGGACATTTTAGCCAATATTACCCGAGAAAAAGGCTTTTTCCCGGGTGAAGCTTATCTCTATAATTGCATCAGTTAATACCTTTTACAACCAAACTTGCTCCATTGACCAATCAGTCTTTAAAACGGTTCAAACCCCTTAAATTTTATGGATCTCAAGACACCTGAACAGGAAGTTCTCTGATAGATTCTGGATTAAGAGTGGTCAACTAGAGATGGCTAAAACTTGCTATTCATTTCTAGCGTCATGTGTCAATTTGTTCCGTTTGAAAGGCCTATAGTACACGATTGATACTCATCTACTACTCTTTTTCAGCCATCTTTTGCTGTATTTTGCTGGTAATTTTCATTTCATTATGAAAGGAACTCCACCTGATACAGGAGGTGTTTTCCTTTCCCCTCGCAACCCTTCACCCCAGATCCGACTTGGGGCCCTCAGCCTGTTATAAAGGGAAAATGGTCAAGGTCCTTAAGAGGACCCTACGATTATATGTTAGGGTAAATGAGAGTAGACACTATCAAAGTGTTTAAGTGTCAATATCGTTGAAAATGTATTCCAGTGAAATGGCAACTGTGTAGTACCATGGAAGGTGGACGTATATATTGTAAAGGTTATAAAACAAACAAACAAATACCCAAATATTTGCACAGTCCCCTAGGATACATAAATAAATATTAGAAAATGTGTACAAATAGAAAGCAACATTAAAACTTAAACATTTGCACACAGTGGCAAATTTCATGATGGGGAGGGGGTGGCAACCTAATGACAAAGGAAAATGTCGGGGAAAAAATGTCTAGGTGTAGAAAAAATGTAACTATAAACAGTTCAGGAGAGCTCTTTCGGGGGAAAATGGTTTTTCACCCGATCTCGGAAAAATCCTGCCACGGCGCCATTTTCAAATTTCTCCCATGATGCTTTGTGATCCTACCGCGCAAATTCAACGGAGGTTGCTAAGAGAACAGAAAAGCCGGATCATGTTTGGTAGGTATTTTAATTTGAGATTAATTTGCTTTAATTTTGAGATATCGAGCAATATAGCCACGTCCTTTGTCCTAAGCTTACATTGTAGATCCTACATAGCTGCAAGATTTGTGTAATGTTTTCTACAGAAAGTTGTGTAAGTGACTTGTGCCTGCAATTGTACAACTTCATTAAAACGTTGTTGAAAGTTTCTTGTGATATCGGTATGTTGTGATGAACAATTACCCATGTATTTGAACATATCCACATTTATAAAACAAAGCGACGACTGTGAAGAGGTACACACTAAGTGCTCGTGAGTATTCATGCTGAAAATTTTCTCAGATCGGGTTCGGGTGAATTCTAATTTTCGCCCGAAAACGGTTATCTCCAGAACTGATAAATGACTAAATATACATGTTACCATATGACACCTCAAAAATCCTCTTTAAAGCTGGGTGACTTCAAAACGTCGAAAATCTTACAAACAGCAATCTGCCATACATTTCACTTACGTTAAATATCCTTTGTGTCCGGCATGAAAGAATCCTATCATCTCCAGTATGTATCTACACGTCAAGTCTACTCCGCTTATTCTCAAAAACGAGTGAACTAGGGATATCACCGTTGGAACTAGCCTGCGTAGCGCTCTGCGGCTGCAGCCCCTTTTAGGCTGCCACTCCTCAGATGGGCTGGACGAAAAATTCGTCCGCCCCGTGGGCTACGTTGGAACGGGATTATTTAAAATTAGACCGTTTTTCCAAAGGAATTTACAGCTCCCTACTTGACCGTCACACCTCACATACACTTATTAATTGCAAAGCGTAGACCTAGGAAAGCTGTCAAGAAGCGGGCCTCCTGACAAAGGTAAGGAAGACGACTTGTTATAACTGTCATAAATACAAGTCCCACACTGCTGGTAGTGTGAATCATCAGGCAAGAAATAGTAAGGAGTTTATTATCATTACTATCAATATATATAAATGGAAACCCACTGCCATATTTTGGCTTAATAAGGAGAGAAGAATATTATATACCGCATTAGACATCTTTTGAGGAGTGTGGGTAAGATCAAGAGTGAGAAAAGAAGGAGAAGGACGCAATCTCTTTAGCACCGCTATGTTGAGTAGGCCTACGCAAAGCTGCGGCTTGTTCCTGGGTATTTCAAGTCTATCGTAAAACACGGTCTCTCAGTTAATGACAACATTTCTGTAAATATCATGGTAAGTCTTAAAAAATTTAAACGTTCGTATACCTTTTAAGTTGTGAAAATAAATCGTTTAATGGTTCGCAATCATGAGGCTGAAATCCATACACTGAAAAGGAGTATCCGATCTCAGAAAATGTCTGCAGTGTATATTGTACTACTAAGAAGCTACGAAGTCCTCGATGAACATGTTTGGTCAATGTTTCTCCATCCCTGACATTGCATGGATTTACAGCGTGGTCACAAATTAGAATGCAGACGTGGATCCAGGAAAGCGTCCCCCTTAATCCAATCTCCCTAATCCAATCCCTTAATCCAATATTCAAATCCATTCCAAAGTGATATTAACATGTGTCGTAACGCACCGCGTTGTCACAGAGTTTATGACGTACACGTACACCAGATTAGTGTTATGTAGTATGGTGCACTCTCCATGACCTTTAGCAGACGCCATCTTGTTGTTTACGAGCAACTCTCCCTTCCTTTGTTCTAGATTCCCAGGGCCCTTCCTGTTTCCCGTCACGTGTTACCAGTGGACGTGACATATCATATTGCCGTAGCTCCACGTGCACACTGTAACCCATATTTTCAAGGTGTGGTCAATTTCCCCCTTTGCAGCCTTCTCATTGGTCATCTATATCATTACATTCATTTGCATTGGTGCGTCGTAACTTTCGACCAATCAGGGGACTGCAGGTCTTCAGAGCTCGCACGAGGTTTCCAAGACCGAGCCCGCAAACATGGGACTCGTGCATCAGACTTCAGACGAGGAGCACTTGAGTAACCTAGCTGTAGATAATTAATCCTTTTTTGCCGGCAGAATGATTTAAACTTGATCATCCTTTTTGCAACTTAATCAACGAATAAATCATCATTAAATCGATTGGAACTCTCCATCTGTTTTTTGTTTCTGGATACTACCGTACGCAGGATCCCCGTACTACATCACTTTACTCGACATGGCGGAGTCGCGGGGCTTCATCACATTATCCAACATTAGACTTATTCCTCAAAAACTCTTTTCATGCTGTGAGATTGGTCAAAAGGGCCTTGCTAGCTGCACAATATCGTTCCCAACTACTGAGTATGAGACTTTTGGCCCATTGGTAGGGATTGGAGCAGCTGTAATACAACCGACGGAGAAGATACCGGGCTTCGGCAGGAAGGTTTAACATCTCCCTGGGGTTTATGATCATTGCGCGTCTTGGGATATCGTCGTTATAACACTTAGTTGTACAGGGCTCTCGAAAGTCAACCCCCGAATGTCTCGTAAATATTCCCGTCGAGTTTTCACGATTTTTCTTATGTTTTTGATGAACCAAAAGAGAAACGCAGCAAGACCACACCCAGACCCAACTGATAAGAACAGGAGCAGCCAACAATCTCCTGAAAATTTAAACTGAACAACGAAGAGATGAGAGATAAGCAGGTAGACGGAGACTGCAAAAACAGCGAACAGGATGCAGAGGACCATCGAAGAAAATACGAGAGAATTTTGATCGGATTTCTGTTGGGGGAAAGAAAGAGGGAAAAAAAGAATTAGACTTGCTGAAGTTTACATTTTTATGCTTTAGAAAGACATATCCATAAAACAAAGGCAATGTTTATAGAAGAGAGTGCGTTTCACTAGATGTAACCATGGATCTACAACTTGATACTAAAGTATTAGCTCTATATGGTGTAACATGTCGTCAACATAAGCCGTGAATTAAGCACAGGTGCGGATGTAAGACTTCTTGTGGGTTTAATTTACTTCTGATGCATCACAAATCATGTACATTGGCAATAGTGCATTGTACTTTTGAAAGTGTTACCCATGGACCGTACGACGTATCTGCTTACAAATAAAGCAGGGAGCCTCCCTGAATAAAGTATGTCTAATGAGCAAAATCCGATACTGAACCAGGGGGGTGTTCTAATAACACCTTCCTGATTGAACGAGCACTGAAAACGTCCGAATTTTTCATTTTCCAGACAGAGCGAAACTCCGAAACTTCGCCACCTTTTTTTAAATCACATCAAGAGCTTACACTGGAGAAAGTTTTGGAAAGTTTGAAAATTTTGGAAACCTGCACAACAAGTTGACCGGTATCATTTGATGACCTGGTATCACATATAGCAAATTTCCGATTTTTTTATTTTCAGAAACACAGGAATTGCTGTATATATATATATATATATATATATATATATATATATATATATATATATATATATATATATATATATATATATATATATATATATATATATATATATATATATATATATATATATATATATATATATATATATATATATATATATATATATATATATATATATATATAGTCCAAAAGACGCATCATATCGGGCACTTCAGATAAAGTAAAACAAAAACCCAACACACGAGGATTCAGTTTAATTTTCGGGCAGCACAGTACCCTTGAACACAACTCGTACAACACTAAAACAAAAAGCGAACACTACAAGCCTTAAAACGGAAGAACACACAAGTCTACGTACATACAGACAAGATTACACGCCTTAGTGAATAAGAAGACCTGAAAAGACGGGAACTCTACACTGGAAGAAAACTCGACAACAAACAATAAAAGTTTAACCAAGCGGAGAGGAGAGATCGAAAAAGAAAGCTCAGTTACGTTTTTGTCTGCTGGAACGGTTTTGAGAGTAAAAAGTGTCGTCAATGTTACAGCCATGTGGAACCAAAGTGTTCAATTTCCAAATCCATCGTCTTTCTTTTTCATCTAATAATCTATCTAATTTACGGATATCCAATTTGTCAAACCCTTCTGTTTTCAACACTTCTAAAATCTGAAATTTAAAGTATTCCCCGCCATGAGATTTAAGATGCACATAAAGTGCAGATGTTCCCGATTTAGAGGTTTCCCCGTTAACAAATTTGCGAAAGTCAGATTTATGACCATTCATTCTCAACCTTACGTTGTTGGTTTGGCCCACATACTGTTTCCCACAAACCTCACATTGGATCATATACACGGCCCACTTAGTGTTACAGTTGGTACCTTGATTACGACATGAAAATGGCTGGTAAGGGTCACATCCGAGTCTTCAGCCGCGTCACGAAGCTATGATTTGGACAGAGGGTAAGGATAAACTTGTTGAGTTCCTTTCATACATAAATACGGTTCACCCCGCTATCCAGTTTACGTACGATTACTCACCCCAGTCCGTGAACTTTCTTGATGTTTCGGTTACCCTTAACGAGGATGGCAGTATAACCACCGATTTATATAGTAAGCCTACAGATACTCACCAGTTCCTTCATGTGAACAGTTGCCATCCTAACCATACTAAAAAATCTATCGCGTATTCACAGGCTCTCCGGATACTTCGTATCTGTAGCGATTCAGCTACGGCTCAAACCAGGTGTAATGAATTGGTTGATTATCTTGTTCGGCGCGGACATGGGAGAAGGCGAACGCGACAGCAGGTAAAACGGGCATTGGATGCTCACCACAACCCACAACAGCGTCCCAGCAGTGATGTCAAAAGACCTTTTTCACTGTACAGTTTCACCCCGGCCTACCAGATATAAAGGGGACTCTCGAGAAGTATTTACCTCTGCTTCAGACATCTGAACGTATGCGCAAATTAGTTACGAGTCCTCCAATAATTTCATTCTCCCAAGCTAGTAGTCTGGGTCGGCTCTTATGTCGGGCTAAGCTTCGTGACGCGGCTGAAGACTCGGATGTGACCCTTACCAGCCAATGTAATGGAAAGCGTTGTCAGCTTTGTCACTCCTTTATAGCCTCGGACAAAGTAACTAGTTTCAGTAATGGTAGAACATTTTCATGTCGTAATCAAGGTACCAACTGTAACACTAAGTGGGCCGTGTATATGATCCAATGTGAGGTTTGTGGGAAACAGTATGTGGGCCAAACCAACAACGTAAGGTTGAGAATGAATGGTCATAAATCTGACTTTCGCAAATTTGTTAACGGGAAAACCTCTAAATCGGGAACATCTGCACTTTATGTGCATCTTAAATCTCATGGCGGGGAATACTTTAAATTTCAGATTTTAGAAGTGTTGAAAACAGAAGGGTTTGACAAATTGGATATCCGTAAATTAGATAGATTATTAGATGAAAAAGAAAGACGATGGATTTGGAAATTGAACACTTTGGTTCCACATGGCTGTAACATTGACGACACTTTTTACTCTCAAAACCGTTCCAGCAGACAAAAACGTAACTGAGCTTTCTTTTTCGATCTCTCCTCTCCGCTTGGTTAAACTTTTATTGTTTGTTGTCGAGTTTTCTTCCAGTGTAGAGTTCCCGTCTTTTCAGGTCTTCTTATTCACTAAGGCGTGTAATCTTGTCTGTATGTACGTAGACTTGTGTGTTCTTCCGTTTTAAGGCTTGTAGTGTTCGCTTTTTGTTTTAGTGTTGTACGAGTTGTGTTCAAGGGTACTGTGCTGCCCGAAAATTAAACTGAATCCTCGTGTGTTGGGTTTTTGTTTTACTTTATATATATATATATATATATAAATCAAATTGGTAAAGCTGGAAAATCTGGCTGAGGTGAAAAAACGATGTTGACTCCACCGGGATTCGAACTCGGGACCTCCCGCTTTCTAGTGCGGACGCTCTAACCACTGTCCGTCCGTATATTTATATATATATATATATAAATACAAATAATTGCCCAATATATATATATATATATATACGGACGGACGGACGGACGGACGGACGGACGGACGGACGGACGGACGAACGGACGGACGGACGGACGGACGGACGGACGGACGGACGGATGGATGGATGGATGGGTAGATATATAACACTGACTCGAGATTCGAAAACTTGGGCTTATTATCGGTATAAATGCGTCACTACCTGCATTCCGTTATTTATATTTTTATTAGATATTGTCCGTACGTTAGTAAGTCAGTTCTGTTAAAATTTACCATCAGCCATACCAATCTGTAGAAAAGTCCAAAGATCATGTCGTCAAAGAGTACGAACCTGAATTATGATCAATTTATGTTAATAAATTAATCATACAGTGTACAAGAAGGGCCACAGAACACAACAGCTCTATGAATTTAGTTAATTATGTCATATTTTTTCAACATACAGCCTAAATTTGCAAGTAGTCTGTTTAGAAGTATTGTACATTAATTAATCAAACTGAAAATACATGAAATAACTTTTAAATACTTGTAAATATATTTATTCTTCAAATTCTTAATGTATACTTTCAGGATGAATTTTAAGTCCTTCCTTCAAAGAAACTTCAATTACACTGTTCGATATGAAGCTTTTGCCTAATGGATGTATTTTGTATGTTCCCTATGTGGGCTAGGGGTTGTAGAATATGCGCACGATATTCTTCGCCTGTCGTAAAGGCCTGTATACACGAGCAACATTTGCAAAACATTTCCAAAACACCCACCTGCAAAAATCCAAAACATGCTTGTTTTCGGTTTGTTGCACAGTGTAGACAGGGTATACAGCATGTTTTGAAAATGTTTTGGAAATGTTGCAAAAGAAATTTCCTGTCAATTCTTTTCAAAACATTCTCAAAACATTTTCAAAATGTTTTCAAATTGTTTTTACTCTGTCTACACTGTGCAACAAACCGAAAAAAGCATGTTTTGGGTTTGTTGCAGGTGAAGTGTTTTGAGAATGTTTTACAAATGTTGCTCGTGTATACAGGCCTTAAGAGACGACTAAGCAGGAGGACTTGAACATTATTAGAACAACATGCCACTATATAACACATTCATGTGGGTGTGTCGTTAAATATTATCTAACTGACTGACTGACTGACTGACTGACTGACTGACTGACTGACTGACTGACTGACTGACTGACTGACTGACTGACTGACTGACTGACTGACTGACTGACTGACTGACTGACTGACTGACTGACTGACTGACTGACTGACTGACTGACTGACTGACTGTCTGACTGACTGACTGACTGGTAAAAGAACAATAAGAATCATGCACTACTGTATACTTACCGATAAACCGGGAGCTTCGAGGTATCTTGCCTGGTACGGAAAATTACAAATTTCACAATCAGTCGTTTTCTTTGTGGCACACCATTTCTGTAGACATTTCTTATGAACATATTTCGTCGACCCCTTACATCCACATGGAGCAACGAGTTTGTTTTTACCTGTGTAGTGAAATTATTTTCTTGTTGTATAAATTTGGTAAAATTTAATGTGAAAAAAATTACAGGAATTCCCATCACGTGACCCCGTTCCGTCCTAATGATTAAGAATACTTTGATACGTTGATCGAAACTAGAAAAGAAAACAAGTCGATGACATCCTTGCGGTATGAGGTTTGTTCAAAGATGACATTACTCACCTAAAAGAATACACGATCTCTCAACTTTATATGCGTACCAAGATGTACGCTTGTGTCATTTACATGATTTGTCAATGAATCTGCAACTTTTCAAGAGAAATATAAATACCCATAGGAAACTGCAAGATTAAAGTCCTTTCGTGTTGGCTGAATTTCACCCTAAATTTCCTTTTGTCTACAATATTGCAAGTTTCATGAAGAACCTTTTCATACTGAATCAAGCAAGTAATTTCTCGTTTATATTAAACCTCAATGGACAGTTATTATTGGTAAGCCCTAAACCCTCACGTTGAACAGGGCACTTAGCGTCGTTCTCTGTTCATGTAAGAATTCCGTGGTCACCACTGAGTATTTCTCATTGGATGGTGGATTTGTCTACGTCATCGGCTAATATTTCTGAATCTCACATTCTAAGAAGTTCCAATTTAAAACTGAAAATTCAAATTTCATTTTTTTTCACATCATTTTCCTATGCAAAATGAGCTGTTCAGAAAAAGGTAGAACGAAGATCCATTATGTTGAAAATTGAATTTGTTTTCATATAGTGTATTGTATTTAATTGCACAAGCTAAAATATAATTGAAAGCTGTAAGCAGCCACGTAGAGTGACGAATATTGGACAAATTTCTTATATGTCACTGGTAGCATACTAAATACTGTGGTACCTTTTCCGTTTTTTGTTTCCTGGCAAATCCTACACGCTGGTGCATCTACCTTAACAATGGTCTCCAGTGGTGATCCTTGCTGGGGTAAGGAAAATTCCCGAAAATCGGCAGAGGTTTGTTTGTCATCATTAGGACGTGCATTACTTGAAGACAACAGAGGGGATAGCTGTGAAAATTAAAACAAAAAAGGAATTCCTACATTCAGTTTGGTTAAACTTCTCTGGTTTTCACCCGTCATACACAAGACCATAAAAGGGAAATTGATATGAGTAATACTCCCTCCGGTACACACAAAGAACAAAGACACAATCTGAAAATAATATTCACTTGGGACGCCGTCAGGGAAAATAAGGCCCATGTAGTCATGACTGACTGATACACGAGGTAGGTTTTCAAATCGCTGACATATTTCATGTCACAGTTGGCTTCAAGTTCCGTTTGATATTAAATGCTTGGTCACGTCGAGGAGGGCATTTTGTTTGGGTAATGGTACGTTACATTCAAATGAATTGGAATTAAAAACCAAACCGTGACCAGGTGACGAAAACATTTCGATAAATTCTGATAAATCTAAACACCAATACGTGTTGCAAAACTCGGTAACTTATAATAAATTGATTTTACTGAAATCATAATAGTAAATAGTACTGGGTGCAAGTTTCATCCGAAATAGCAAAAGAATTAGAAGAAAAAAAAAACATGATAAATACTGACGAGGGAGTGTGACAAAGATATAATTTTACTATTTGCCAAAATTCTGATGTAATTTTGTATGGTAACATGTTTTTATTGTATGGTTGTATCTGCTATAGCAGTAGCGTGGGGATAATTTTATTTTAAAATGCATTTTGAACACCTTTTGACATGTTTTGAGCAATCAAGGGTGCCCCTATTTGAAGTAATAAATAACAATAATACTCAATAGAACGATACCGCAGTGGCGTAGCTACAAATTTATAACTGGGGGACCAGAGCGGACCAAACCCAAGGTCGGTCCGCATATTGAAACGTTTAGCACATGACACTGAAAATTTTTGAGGGGTCTGGCGAGAACTTGGAGGCCCTAAGCCTCCACCCCCCCCCCTCCACCAATTCCGTGGCTACTGCAATAACGCTTCAGACCGTGAAATGAAGGAATAAATTCTACTTGTAACGTTTGTTTGGCTGGTGGGCGTTCATTAACTTTAAGATTTTCAGTTTTGAACATTATATGTTTAATTGTGAACGACCATATCGAGTGCGTGTGCGTTACGTTAACCCATATCGAGTGAGTATACGTTAAGTTAGTCCATAAAGAGTGCGTACACGTTACGTTAATATACGTCAATTTTCATTTCGTCTGATGCTTGTGTGTTTGTGTTTTAACATTACCAATTTCTACAAGGTGAGCGCCCTCTACTTAGACAGACAATTTAAGTGTAACAGGCTGCCTTATTTTTTGATTGGTTCTTGAGAAAAGTATGACATATTTTTCTCCTCAATTTGATATTAACTGGGAGTAATTGCTTGGTTATCCTGGAATACACAATACTAAAACCCTTAAATATTATGAAAGATTCCTTTCAGAGAAATAAGAAGGAAATTGAGAGATATAGCTGTTGCTTCATAGTAGGCTGAGGAGTTAACTGCTCTTATCCTTTAACTAATGAAAATCGATTACAAAAAATTGTTCAGCTTGATTCGCAGTACTCAGCTTGTAATGACAATATTTGTCAGTCGATCATGTCCACTGTTCATTAGTTAACCAGTCGACATTGTTGGATAGGTGACCGGAACTTCTGATACTTGAGCGCCCGAACCCCACTGCAGTGGTCCTGCTGAAATAAGGTCCATCCGTTTGTTGTTAGATCCCGAGGCCCAATTTATACCAGGCTTGTCAATATTGTATCTGTTATCGGTTGAAGACTTTCAAATTTCAATTGCCAAGTAAATAAAGTTTATCATCCGAACGCCTGAAACCAATTTTCAGAGTTCAAATAAAACTGTATGGAAATTAAAGGCCTCACTCTCTCACCTCGAACATTTCCAGTTCTTCGAACTTTCTTAAGTCCCCCACCCCTCCCCCCAATAGTTGTCTAAACCTCATCCTCATCGAGCCACAATCTCGGCTTAATACAAGACCCCGATTTGTAACTCAGTAGAGTACATGTAAGTCGTGTTATATGAGCTACAGTACTCTGCTTTTTTTCTTTTTGAACTCGAGAGTCAGTTAAAGAGCTGAACCAATTGAGAATTTATGTGCACCACTACAAAAATTGTATTTTTGGGTGATAGTTGACTGCCTTAAAATGTAATAAGGTAAACTCCCAACACCAACCTTCGAAGGGAAACTGGCAGTGAAAGACATGTAAAAAACTTGAAGAGAACGTGAGAATTACAGTCTACTCGATTTAATTACCTTTGCATTTGGTGTGCGGAGTAAAGGTGTGAACCATTTTATAAAACCTATGACCTCACAAGCATTTATTTTATATATTTACTTTTAAAACACTAGAATTTGAACTTTATGACAACTGCGGAGTGCAGACTAAACATGATGTACCGTACGGCGTACAGTACCGTACCTCACCGGGCCGTACAGACCGTACCGTACATGTTTCCACGGATTCTTTTACAACACGTGCAAACAACTTTTTACGTAAACGAGCTGCTTGTTTTGGTATATCATATATTTTGATTTAAAAGATAATGGGATCTATAACTGTATTATGCAGCCCACGGTGCCGAGCGGAGCAGCCGCATACTGGAAAACTGACCAAGGAATATATTTCACAGCTCGCAACGCAGGGCAGACGAAAGCTTAGTAAAAAGTCTATAATTAAGTGACAGAAAAACGCGATGTGTTTTATTTTACCTATTATTGATCAAAGAGCTCAAATGCGAGAGGGTTAACAGAGGATGGATATCCGCTTAGGAACAAAATAAGCTGTTAGGTACTTTTCCGAAACAATACCGGTATGTGCTGTTTTCCAGTAAAATATTAGTAATTCCTCCGTCGGCTTAAACATGTTTCCACCCCCAATTGAATGGGAATAATGTCATGCAGTCTACCCTATCGTTTGCTCAGGTGAATACTATTTTGCTGAACGGTTTTCATTGGGCAGATGCGCACTGTTTGACAAGAAATTTCCTAACTGGCTAACAATAGCGCTAATCTCTAACTTAATTTCTGACCCTAAAAAAGAATGCAATCGATACAATACAATGCCAACAGCCGATCAAGAGAGTCCTTGTTAAACAGTGCGCAATCTATTCGATGCATTGGTGCGAGTTGCAACGTCAGAAAGAGGGAAAGCGTGTAATGGGATATCTGGGATTCGTCCTCTAATTTTTCTGAAAGAAAGTTGTGAGTAAATTCCACGTTTACCACGAGTAAACTGCAGTTTAAATAAAATTTTTTGGTTGGTTTAGGGTATTGAGGCCAAATTTCATCGGAAACTGGTCAACGTTTAACTTAAGTTTCTTCACATACACTGCCAAAACTCTGGTATATAAACCATATTTTCATGCACAGAAAGAGCTCAAATCCAAATGAAAATTTCAAAGTACTTATCTTTTAAAAATATTAATTTCTTATTCAAACAAGGAACAAATGTCACGGTTTTTAGTGCCAGTATTTGACAGTAGTCCATAATTTTATCCATTATTCCTCCATGTAGAACGCCTGATGAAGAAGGTGGGAGGCTTTTCCTAGATATATAAACGAACTCAGTCAAATAGCTTCCATTATAAGCTTCCTCGTCGTCGAGATGCCAAAAATATATTTTACAGACGGAAAAATAAATTTATTTACAAACCAACAGATTGGCATTGTCAGTTTGGCTAATAGTTCTTAATTAAAAAAAAAATCAACTCCTTACTGAAAGTTTTACATCTTTTCTAGGAGTATCATTTTGTTAATTTATTTTAGATTCTGAACAGTGTAATTTGGCACACAATTTATGTTATCTATATATATATAAGCAGGAATAGTTTTCAAGTTGCTGAAAACTCTGTAAATCACTCATTGAATTTCTTCGTTCTTCATTGCAAGTACAATATTTATAATTGAACTTACAAAATACCCTTCCGGATTTCTTAAAGTTTTTCTTTAAGATTAAATTCCCTCTGTTTAAAGTGTACCGCAAGTCAAAAAATTCAAAAACAGCATGAAAAATAAATTCAAACAGTCCAACTCTCATCTTTATAGGACATTCCTAAGGCGAAATATAAAATGTTGAAGTTAAATTCACCTAAAACAAATTAGTCCATTGTGCAATAATTTGTGACTTTCTTGTTGTACAACTCACATTACTGTACCTGCTTTGTTTCAATTTAAAATTAAAAATGTTTTAATGACCTTGAACACTTCCTGTCTGCTTGCATAGCATGTTGCGCAGAGAGGGTTTCATTAATTACATATGAGAAAGAGTTCTATCATACCTTGGTACAAGGTGCAGTAACTTTCCGAAGAAATACAAAGATTGTAATTTGAGTAGTACAACAATGACATCACAAATTTTACGCAATACCCCATTTTAGTTGAGTGAATAAACTTCAACATTTTATATCTCTGCTCATGAATGTCCTATGAAGATTGGAGTTGGACTGTTGGGATTCATTTTTCAAGCTGTTAAATATATATTTTTGATTTTTTTGACTTGAGGTACACTTTGAAACCACATCAAACAAAAACCTTCAAAAACACTCGGGTTTGAAAAGTGCCTCTCCTTATTGCCGCTTTACAATTTAACCTGGGATCACTTCACTTAACTCGAGTCCACGTCCTCTCAAAATGATAGTGACTCGATAGAATTTAGGAGTTATTTCCCTTTTGAAATAGTACAGTGACTCGAGTCAATGACTTGACTCGAGTCACTTAAAGTTTGAAAACTGGTCACTAATCTAGTGACTTGATTACAACACTGCACTTACTGCTGGCTCCATTATTACTATGGAAGAAAAAAATAAAGAATTTTACCTCTTGTTATGACTAGCAAATCATTGTTCAAATTTGAAGTCGGTGTCTATCGTTATTATATGCATCGTTATGTCGGGAATTAATTCGTATCAAATTTAAATTTTTATCAGGTATGATTGTTCTTTTTTTAGTTAATACCGTAGTTCTATACCAAGAGCATTGTAAGAGACAATGATACAGTTCACTGCTATTTTCTTCCTAGGCTGTCACAATTTATTCTTGTTTATTATGAAAGGGTTTGACCTATTTCTTTTATTTCCAGCTAATGATTAAACAGAATCAACGAGATGTAAAAAGTAACTCCTTAAACCCGAAACGGCGAAACCAATAAAGCACGTTTATTCATTTACCTGTTTTATTTTTTTTGCATAAATCCGATTGAATTCTCATCTCATTTTTTGATAGGGACCAACCAGAGTTCTTTTTGTAAAATTATTAATTTGGTATGTAGTACAGTCCTACTCTTATCAACATAATTCCAATATCAATGTGGCTTTAATGTTGTATATACATGTACTTATTATTATATACCGTAATCAAAATAAATTTACAAATAAACAAATAATACATCCCTGAATATATCTTTAACTGAACTTTTACGAACAATTGGTAATCATAACAAAATACGAGGAAACAACGCTTCCATTCTCAGCTGAGTCACAAACTGTTATCAAATGTTATACATTCTTTTAGTAATACAATTTTGCAGCCTGATTATAGCGAAGCATATTAAAAAAAAGCCTGCATCTAAAGCTACCAATATCAATGTACTTGATAGCGTTATTTTAAGCCAAACGCCAATATGTGAAGCATTGACAAGCTACATCCGTTCACCAATGTCTTCTATTCCAAGTTTTTAAATCTTCTCTGTACCATTCTTACCTGTTCCAACACTTTTTCCTCTTTCCCATCCATCGTCTCCGAAGTTATGACATAAACTGTGACAAATTTAAGACCTTCCTGTCCTTATAGGTGATAGGTAACTAGGGCTACCGTCCGTTTACATTTATTTAAAGCCATCAACCCAGGTGTTCGCCTCTTAAATACATCCCTTCACATTTTACAAGCACTTAGTTAAACCCAGTTTTCATTGCGATACCCGCTGGATTCCTGCAAACTTGACATTTGAAGAAGCCCTTGACCCAATGGTGGGTGAGTGGTCCAACTTAATCACTAGTTTTTCTATCATTTTATGGCCCCCTGTAACTTCTCTTTAGGAATTTTTCATATTTGAAGCTTGCCAGGGCCCCATATTTGCTTTTTTATTGTGTTTACCAGCTTACCAAGTTTTCAGTTTCACAAAGGGTTGTCTCATGTTGCGTTCGCAAGGGTCAGTAAACCTGTATACTGATACTGTATGTAAATAGTTGAAACTTCCTCCACATTTGACAGTTTAAGTCAACTCGTAAAAAGCGGTGACAGAACAAACTTAGATAAAGGAAGAAGTTGCTCTAAAAATAAAACGATTTGCATTTTTATGTATCTTCCAACAAAAAACTCATCTTTCTATATTTAAGGTCGTCAATTTTTCATCGTGATATGTCACTTTAAATAGTTTTATATGAATACCTGGTGAAGGCATATATTCCAAAAGATATCGCCCTTTTAAAAGTTAAATTGAAAGTGTAGGTCTAAACGAATTTTAAATAGTAGTACATTTTTCTCTCCTAGCTTTAAGTCGGGCCAACATTCGGACCTCAATTAGATGGAGTGTGTTCTGAAATCTCAACCTGTCGATTTAAATAAAACTAGTTACTATAGTTAACAAGATTCCGATATCTGCTTTTCGTTAAGTATCCTTCACTCCTCTTCGAAGAGCTAAATGGCGAAACAAAACCACTGTACTCCGGAGTGAGTCTTGTTCCTTGTGAATCTGCTCCACTTTATCAAGACAATTCTCTAGACCGTCCTTACATCTCTTAGAGCCTGTCATGCATGGCCAAATTTCAGACGAAAGCTGAAAAGTTGTTATTCTACATGAATGAACGTGGCACTGCATGGCCGTAGCTTGGACCGTTCAAATACTTAGCACGTTGCTTATTCACAATTTGAAAATCTCAATGGAGCAGCCCCCCCCCCCCCCGCCCCCGCTCACTGTCCCACAGTCCAGGGACCCGCCTGCAATAAATGTGAAAATAAATTAAATTGAATGACATTTGTTATTAGAGAAATTCTCGATTTGGAGCAGTATTCAAAATCAGTGTCCATCACATGGAATACATTGTAGAATGTTGTATGCGGGGACAAAATGGTGCAAATGGATGGTATAGGCACACAAGTGCTCTACTCTTGTCCCGTGTAACACAACTACAAGAGTGCAGCGAAGAGAACATACAAAAGAAAAGATGCCTTCTGAAGACTAAGGGCAGAAGGGGGAAATGAAGAAACTATTAATTGCATAGAACAGACCTGTCGTTATAAGCCAAAGGACGATCTTCCATCGTAGCGATGGCAACCGATTTTTTCTTTATTATATTTACCCTTTTGGCATAAATAAGCCATTTCATTTTTATAGTAATTTTCTGCCCATACACTCTTAAAACACTGGGCAATATTTTCGTTGGGTAAAACGCTTTGGTTAAATGTTGGTCAAACTTTGCTCATTTAATGGTAAAAACGTTTCTTCGATTCACGTTTATTCCACTATCCAATCATTGGGCAAACTGTTAACAAGCTTACACTCAACGGTTGGGCATATATTTGGTCTATCTACTTGTTGGGTAATTAATTGCTAATTAGCATAATGTTTGCTCATTGGTTGGGCAATAAACTTTGCGCGTTCCGCATACGTAAATGTGATAAAAGCATTGCACACAATGAACATGTGAAAGTTAAGAACAGGCGTACGTACGTATTTCTCAGTGGTTCAAAGTCATTAGCAGCTCATCAAACGACAACTATCTCGCTGATTAATGACTCAGATTACCTTGAGGAATGGAGCTTGGGGGGTTCTTGAGTGTGTTTGAGGCTAAATACGAGTACAAGGAGTTGTGTGGAGTATTTAATGTTTATATCGAAGATATAATCAACACGATTTAGGAAGAAACTGGTGCTGCTACTGAGCCATGGCCGAAACGTTCGCCTGCTCATCCAGGCTAGGCTAACATAGCCTAACACTATGTTTGGTACTGTAATGTGTCAATGTGAGTTTGATTAGCCTACAGACTAGGCTAGCCTACATCCTTTGGCTTACTATGGCAGCATCACGGTTTCCTAATCGTTTGATTCTATCACTGGATACTTCTCTCCTTGCCATGTGCTCATATTTATTTCAACACAATCTTCAAGTCTTCATGATGCCTTATTGTCGGATAATCTGAGCCTGATTTATAAATGGCCACATTTACTAGGGCAATGCACTAGGGATTAGCCCAACAGTTGGTTAAAGAATATGCCCAACTGATGTTGAAAAAGCACCCACGGTTATGGAAAAGATGATGAACGTTTAACCAACGGTTGGTGAATGCATTTGCCCAACATCTTAATAAAAGACGTGCCCAACAAGTGGGTATGTTTTAAATGCTCATTTACCAAACAGTTGGGTAGTTTCCTGCCCAACAGTTAGGTTCAAACTTTACCAAATTTGGTTGGTTAAAGTTTTGCCCAACTGTTTAGGTTGTTGAATAGATGCCCAGTGTTGGTCAAAAAGTTGGGCAAATTTTGCCCATTTTTTTTTAAGAGTGTAGAAACGGTGCAGCTTTTTCTAAACAAATTGCTGTAAATGTTTATGTTACTCTTTAAATTTCAATACCCTTTGTTAGGAATTTAATGGCAGATCGATTAATGGCATATTTCAGATTACACTCTCCTGAATACCCCAAGGAGCCGTAAACCGCACAGATTTGTTTCGATTTTGGGCAAACCCAAGACGAACAACAAGCTTAACCGATCAAAGCGAATGTTTTCTTCCGGATATTTCACCCCTTAAAAAGTTTTAAGTAGCCATTGGCTTAAAACAAGGCTACACATTTGCCCCCTCAAAAAAGTTTTCAGCCCCCTGAAAGCCTTTTACCCCCTAATGTATCGTGTGTGAAGTTACCATTTGACCATCAGTGAGCGTTTATTCAGGGAGTTGTTACAGCAACCTCCTTGGTTTAGTTTAGGCTACTCTGCGAAGGAGATTAAATCCCTGTCCAAAAAGCTTCCTGTACTGTATTCAAGGGAGAGCTTACCTTACCCAGGGAGCTGTAACAGCTCCCTGCCTTACCTTACAAATTGGGGCGATGCGCACTGTTGAACAAGAAAATTCATTACTGGCAAACGATAGCCTAATCATAACCTAATCCCTAGCCGTAACAACAATACAATGGCAACAACCAATCAAGAAACACTCTGTTAAACAGTGCTCATCTACCCTACAAATCACATGTACACATTTTTTTAAATCACATTCTACCTATATCTTTTGAATATTACTGGGATCAAACATAATTTGAAATGTCCTGGAGACGGCTGTGTAAAATTCTTCATGTGGTAGAATATTAGCTGTAAAGAGGGTTTGTCGTTTCACATTTGAGTGACGCGTCACAATTTATTGAAAGGCATTCCTGATCTTTCGTCCTTTCAAAGATCCTTTTCAAAACTATGAATTATTGCGACGCTAGTCTGACTCTACGCATCCTGTTAAATTACAACAATGATTGGACGATATGTTTGTGTTTGAGTCTTCCTGTCTACGATTCACAACTTTTTGCCAGGTCATCTTCTCTTTGTAACAAAATTTTAAAGTTATGTAAATTAAAAAGTACGAATATGTGTACCGTTTACGTAAATTGATTTTGTTTATACTTCCAAATCATCTGACAAAATTAAATAACACCCTGCTCCTCCAAGTGAATGGAATTGGGGTAATGTAAAATGTGTATCATAAGACTGAAATAAGTAATAGTTTAATTATTGGCACTGAATGGAGGTAAAGACATCGGGATGATTGAATTGTGATGGCGCTGTTCACATAATGAAACAGATATCATAAACGTAGATGCCAAACTCCTATCCCTACACTGTTAGACGTGCTGACTCCTCGCGGAGGCTCAATCGGAGGGGTGCAAGTGTTGATTTGACATGCGCATAGCATGTTCTGTTCGGTCATCTGTCCGCACAATTACGCTTGCATAACAGAAAATTCCATTGTGACGATATGTCAGCGTGCGTGCATCTTCAAAGCAAGTTCTGTACCCGCACAATGCATTTCTCCGTGTGCAGTCAGGAGTAACTGACGCGTACTTCCACGTGCTTGGAAACTACGCAGTAGTTGATTTTGCGTTGAAAGCGCGTAGGAATGTAAACGCTTGTACAGATGTGCGCTTGTGAAGATACCATAGAAACTGATCAATCAGTAAGTAAATGAACTTCAAACCAGTCATTGTGTGTTCATGTTAAAATGTTCTTAATTAGAACGCCGGCGAAGAAGCCCGAAACTGTTTCATGTTAGTGAAATTTATTGAAGAACGGTGTTTGCAAGAATTGCAATGCTTTAAAATCATACTTATTTATACTACCGGAAGATATTATTTAACTGTTGGCTTTCAACTTGAAAACGACTGATCAGTGATCAGCACTTTCACCCCTCCAAATCGGCCTCCATGAGGAGTCACCGGGCCATTTTAAGTTCGGTATCTATGTTTATAATATCTTTGTAATGAAACTACATCTTTTTCTACAATCTCGAAAAACTGACCTCAGGAATTCACTGGAAATCATACAAAGGATATCTCCCCAAACTTACAACAACAGATGTAAATTTAATACGTTTTTAAATATTTGTTTTTAAGTATCTTTCATGATAATTAAAGACCTCAATCTCTGTTTCTATCGGATACCAGGTGGAATATAATTTCGAACGATTTATAATTTGACTGCATGTAAATCAGCTTCCATGTTTTAATAGTATTTTCCCTAAATATTGATGTATAGCCTACCGGTAAAGCAACAACGGTGAATGTACTTGAATGTTAATCCACGCCTTGAGAAGGATCATCAATGGATTCGGGATTCGTGATGCTGGGCGTACTCTCTAATTTACACCTGAGTGCAGCAAAGTGTTCTATTCCAAAACGGGTCAGATCTGGTGCACACAAATTACGGTAAATTATCGCAAAAGGTTCTATTTGGGTAGCAGTTATGACTGAATTGCAAGATAAATATTGATATTCAAGGTGAACTGAGGAATGTAGATCGTCATCTAGACAGAAGTTTGCAGAAAGACTCATAAAAGACTTTATGAAAACTTTAAACGTTTATGTGACAGTGAAACTGTGTAAACGTCAAAAGCCGAAGAATCCAGACTAAAATATTGCAATTTTGTCAGAGACTCTAGAGAGTAATAATTGTTTTGGAGATCTTTAATGTACCTCGATCAATCATTAAACATGCAAATTCCGTTACATGACTATTGTTTATTTGTGCAAGCATAAATCCATAAATTTCAGATTAAACATTATATCCTGAAGGTGGTGCACGTAAGAGCTAAATAGGAAAACAGTTCCCACTATAGTCATTTGTAGATTTCAGTATTACTAAACTCGCATCACTGGGGCCTGGGATAATCAATTACCTAACGCACCGTCAAAGGTGTCACTATAGCAAGCGAAGAGCATATAGTGTTCCGGAAGATAATACAAAAGTATGACGCAAGGTTGAAAACAACATATCATCAAAATGGCAAAAAGGGGATCACTACAAACTTTATAATGTGTGAGGTTCAAATATCCCAGCATTTAGAATATGGAGATCTAAAACATTTTTCTCCAAAAAGGAAGGGGGCACACCCAATCCCTTAAATCTCTCTTTATGACACTCTTCCAAAACCTCTCCCATGACCCAATCCCGGCTACCCTCCTGACCACCACTGCACTCTAAATACCTCTCTCTAAGAGAACAAATTTACGAAAGGCAACGTGCATATTGAGTTAGTTAATTAACTTACGTTACGTAGAAAGTAAAATTCATTGTCGTGTTGGACTGGCACAGGAATTTCCAATTGTTTTCTCCATAGGTATAAAGTACTCTGAGTTTATGCCATAATTTTAAAACTAAAAGGTTTTTTGTTTTAAATTTATTTTATGGGGGTGGGGGGACACGTTTACTGCTAAATGAAAATTCCACCTAGGTCACTGGAATTTTTTTTTCTATATCGCTCGACATTTTTTATTCCATAAAACCAGCAAAGAGAACTTCAAAAAATTTTCTTCCAGATGAATGATTCTGGTGGTGTAATCACTTTTAGTTCGTCTGCCCTTCAACTTTTACCTAGTTGTTTGGTAATTACAGAAAACCTGCACGGGAAAATTGTTTTAGAGAAAAACACCCGGAACGGGCACGCTTTGGTCAGTCCTTGCATGCATGTCATCGTTTGAATATTATTATTCTACTGCTGTATTGTACTGAGAAGGGGAACTAGGCTAGTACTCCTGATGTGCAAGCAGTGCACTGCATGTAAGTTCTACAGGGACTTTGAGAGATTTTATCTTTGGTCTTTAATACTGGGCCGTAAAATTCCATCTAACTATTAATATTGTGCACCTTTGACGGATAAGGAAGCTTTCAATGGATGCATACCATCAAGAAAAAGCTTAAAACAGAAAGTTTCACTTTGTCTCGAATCTTCATATGTTACCATAGAGCAGTAGAGTCAATGTTTCAGCCTCCAAAATGCTGAAAAATATTATGAAATAGGAATACGGTACCTTTTTGCCACTTTAAAAGCAGTTAACTCTCGCCCCAAACTACAATTTTTTAGTGGTTTACAGAAATTCTCAATAGACCAGTAGACACAGTTCTTTGATTGACAGCTAATTCAAAAGATGCAGAGTACCGCCGCTCATAAATATTACACAGCATGTACTGTGATGAAAGTATTTTTTACACATTGGGCAGGTGGGGTCTTGTACACACACACTCTGAAAACTTGAGATTGTGGCTGATTGACACATTGAAGATGAGGTTTAGACAGATGTGGAAAGAACTTGAGTAAGCAGGTTTGGAGAATTGGAACAGTTTGAGTGAGAGGAGAGGATAGGGCCTTTAAATTCAAACTGCAATGGTAGACTGGCGGACTCGCAGCCACGTGGTGGGGCGGGCAACACTTGGGGCACGAGCCCCCTAGAAAAAAAAGTTCAATAAAAATTCTCGCACTAGGGATAAACAGTTTACCTCAATCGGGGAGCTGTTATTTAAGAGATAGTTGCTATATAAACAGCTCTTTGCCCCAATAAACCACCACTACTTAAACTTTCGAGATTAATTCCACCAGTCCTAAATATTGCACCATTCTGCGCCTTCTAGTGCCAGCGACTGACAAAACTTCTAAATTGGTTGCTGTGGCTATACAAACCTGCAGACAGGTACGGTAATACAATGTGAAAGAGTTAAAAATCCTTCAAAAATCAACCCCAGAAATTGTTGCATCAAAGACCGAGGGCAGTCGCCCCAACTTGAAGAAGTATAGTACACTGTCTTTTTTCATGACTGTCTGTTGAGAGTCATGTGACGACATTTTTCTCCCCAAAAATGAAAGTTACTGTAAACGTAACTGTTTTACCTGCAATGTGCAATTATATATATATGATGAAAGATATTTTGAAGAAAAATAAGAAGAAAATTATCACATTTAGCTTTTGCTTCAAAATAAGTATGGGGGACTACTCTTGACCTTTAATCTAATAGTACTGTTGATAGGCCAATTTGTCTGTGCTAGTTTTCTATTGCAAATGCATATCACTTGGCTTGTACTAAAACCCCTCACAATTTTGAGGGCACGGTGAGACGTCAGCTGACATGGTTAACCCAGAAATTCTCTTGAGTGATACGAGTACGGTAATACCTGTTCAATATGAAACCGAATTCTTTGTATGATAAATGCCTCTGGTGTCTAGGGGAATATTTCTCGCCCCGGTGTGGCTCATTCATTTTATGGACATTAATTTACCCCAAGCGATCCGAGATGCTAGTTCTAATTTTTTTAGTAGTTTCAAATTCTAAGTAAATAATGATTTTCAGCCCGATGAGGAGACATCCTTGAGCCTGGTGTCTTTCCCTGTTTACTTCATGTCATTTTTCATTAATCAGACACCTCAGAGTGACATCTTGTTTGACGGATAATCATATCCTAGGGCGCATTAAGCATATCACTGCAATCTCCGAGGTATAGCATTGTACCAGACTGTTAAATTGAAAATCAATTACATGACTTCAAAATATGTTTTTTATCAGGTAAGAGGAGGCGATTTACTTTGAAATTATGTTAAGCTATTGGTGTATAACAAAGAAGTCCATTGGATTATCACTCGGAGCGGACTGGGTTTTCTCAACTTCCAAAACCAGGTAGGGATATGACTGACCAAGGGATATACCGTACAGCATGCTACGCAGGTTACACCTGGATAGACTAACTACGTGAACCACTGGTAGCAGCGAGAAGTCACCAAATTTCACAATGAGCTGTACTATACTCCTTGTTACACATTATTTTTGTTGTACATAAGTTATGCATATGAGCCAGAAACCAGAAGGGGACCCAGAACTTTTTGTTCTGCTAGAGATAAAAGCTTACCATTGCCTACATGAAATACATTTGTTGTGAAATATCTCACCCTTTAAAGTATTTCCCCCTTCCGGACCTTGTCGAAGCACGAATAAAGGTGCAAAGTAGGAATACATATCACATGTTTCCTTCTGTTTTAAATACAGACTACTCTTCATTCCGAATGAACACTTTTCTTGGGCTAGCAAATTCTCAATTGGTACTGCTCTTTTATTGACATCAATGGAGTAGCTCATATTACTCAGAATATACGGGGAGTGTTCTGATTACACATTAGAGCCTGGTGGTTTTACCAGGATTAACCAAGGATCGTGCCTGCACGAGGAGTTCAGTTTTAGACAGCTCAGTGTGGATGTGGCTAAAATAAAAGGTTGAGTGACTGTAACCGTCTCGCGTGAGAAGAATTGGCCTTTCTAAGCATTATGTTGTCATGGCAAGGGAACCCACTTAAAATCCTAAGAAAGCTCATCGCAAAAGGAGATGTTCTGCAAACAACTTTTTCGTTTGGGAGCACGTGAGCCACCGTTGACTATTGCATCAGGGGATTAATTTTCTTGACTTGTTTGTTACATCACAACAGAATATGGTGCCATAACAGTTGATCCCCAGGTTGAACCTCACTTCTCTTCCCTCCCTGAGCAGAAATTTTGTACAAAGCTTTTTTGAGTAGATGAAGTATGCAGACAACAAGTTCATCCATTTGTTCTGTGGAAAATGAATACGAGTTCAGTAGAGGCTAACTAGAGGCTGAAACAAGTGAGGGCGGTATACATGTTAGCCTAATAAGATTTCTTTGTCCTTTCGGGGAGTGAGTGAGTTCACAACTCCGTTCTATATTCCAGTATATGGAAACTTTGTTCTGTGTTACGAAGTTCATAGTTTTATCCTAGTTTCTGTATCTCCGGCCATTCACAAAGTGCTTCCATTCAGAATTTATTAATCGTTGTTTGCTTAATGCAATAAGAGCCGACTGAACGCGTCTTTGTTGGTATATCATTCAAACGCAGCCATGTGTTACTTTTGAAGTGGAAATATTTCAGTCCTATAGTAAATGGATTCATTCATAACAAATCTCCCTCATCGACCTATTATTTGGTGAAAACGTGATGCTTTTACGTGTTTGATTAGTACGGTATAAATATATTATAAAACTCTGAAATACTCTGGAACCGCTGAAGCTCCATCCCTCAGAGGTCAGGAAAACAGTTGTCCTCAAGATTTGGGGGCAATCAGGTGCTTCACTCAAGTATGGCTTTCATCTCAAAAGACGAGGCAACGCCCCTCCTGTGCCTTGCAAAGCATAATGTGCGTACGCCCATGTAATTGCCGATTCCAAAGACGACATTGATTTGAAGGACTGTTACTTTGTTTTCAGGATAAACTTCATGTCATGATCATTTCCAGGAGGGAGTTTCCGGAACAATACAATCATTTTCTAACTTCAGTTGTTAAGAGATCTCCCTTGAGGCTATAGCCCTTCTGCCTTGACGTAACCACTGACGTCATTTTGGAGCCGGATTAAAATGAAGTAATATGGTTGCAATAACTTTTTGTAAAACATATATGGAGCGATGTGCCCCACGCGCTAGAACTAGCCCAACGTATGTAGAAGACTTATTACCCGTTTCCGATTAGTTGATCAATCAGCTGGTGGTATTTGCCCATGTTGATGTGCGATTCCTTCAAGGAGAGCGCACTTTTGCATTGTGTTCAGAGCCGTATACATATGGCTGTGATTGTGTTCAAGTTGCCATTTAGTTTCCGAAGTTTCAAGCCGCTTCTGCTTTGAAGAAGCATACGTCAATATCTTGCATGGTAGGCCTATACCTCTATTGACCCTATTCCAGATAGCAATTACAAGGATTATGGGATATAGTTTTGGTATGTGTTGTTTTGTCAATGGCATTTTACTGTGGCCAAAAACATCTTGTACCAAAATTCCATCCCATTATCTTTTGCAACTGCTGTTTGGAAAAGGGTCTATTGACATGACTACTGGAAAACTTAAAATGATAATTTCAATGATTACTATAAATGTTTGCCCCAAACTTAGGAATATTTCGCCTTAAAACAGTTTGGGAGATAACCGCTTTCAGGGGAAATCAATTTTCAACCGACCCTAGGAATATCTTGTTTTGGGCGGTGCCTTTTTCAAATATTTCCCATGATGCATTGCAATACTACCGAATTCAACTCAGATAACGTTCAAAACAACATTTCAATTTTTATCGATTTAGGAAAGAGAAGTTTCTGCGTATTTAAAATCTCTGTTGATAAGGGAATAAAAAAGCTTTATCATCTTTGGTTGTTCACCGCGATATATTAACTGGGATATCGAACAATTTTGCTACACTCTAAAAACATCCTGGTTAAATCCTCGTTAATTTAACCAGGATGGGGTCAATAATTAACGATACATTTCTTGGTTAAAAAGAAAAAAAGAAATTTAACCAGGAAAATGGTAAATTCTTATCAGGATTTCTAACTAGTCGTTAATTTAACAAGTAAAATGTCAATTTTGACCAGGAAATGTATGCAAAATTATTCCCCCTATCCTGGTTAAATTTAACCAAGGTTGTATTTAGAGTGTATGTTCTTTGTCCTAAGCTCAATTAATAGTCTCAACACAGACTTAAGTTTGCACACTATTGTCGCAACAGGTGCAAGTGGATGTTGCCAGCATTAATGTTTGTAAATACGTTGTTGAATTTCCTTTGTGGTATCGTCCTTTGTGCCTTAACAATGACATCACGTTTGAATTTATACACATTTGCTAAACGAATCGACGACTCTGAGGAAGTAGACGCTAAGTTTTCATGAATTTTCATACCGTTGAGACAGACAAACTTTCCCCGGATTTGACGTTTTCCCGGCGGTTATCGGTTATCTCCTGAAAAATCGCATATGTTCTTTCTGTCGGAATAGGGGCTGTACAGTGTAGACTAAAATCATTGATTCATATGTTGTTAGTTCGCATGTTGTTAGTTAGGAGTCTCTGGATTTTTACCAGTGGAACTGTTGTTCCTTAAAGGGCAGGAGCAGTCATCCCAAGTTGAAGTAGTGTAGTAGACTATCCAGTTTCATGATTGGCTGTTGGGAGCCACGTGACAATGTTTTTTCTCTTCAAATATGAAATTTACTAGAAATAACTGCTTGGTGTACCTTGAACTGCAATAGCTATATCATAAAATGTAATGCAAGATATTTTGAAGAGAAATAAGTCAAAAATTGTGCTATTTAGCTTTTTCTTCAAAATAAGTTTGGGGGACTGCTCTTTACCTTTAAGATAGTATTAAAACCTTTACCGGTAATTTTCGTCCTTCCTCAAAGTTTCAGATTGAACAACTCTTTGATACTGATAAAGTATAGCTGCTGCAACTAATATGGCTTTTTCTTTATAATTGAACATCCTGTTTGTTCTTGAAATTTGATACCGTTGGAATGCTGGAATATCTTTTCCTGCAGATCCAGCATTATCCATACTGTACGTAGAGTACAACCCACAATATTGCTTAATATTGCCTGCAGCGGCATCATAATTACAAATAAATTGAATGCAAGTCAAATAAATTTGCAAGAATGACATCACAGATTTCCCATGATGCGTCAAATCTCAAGAAAAATTTGCAATACTTTAAAAATTTGTAACTTCCGAATGCTATAGCTATTGAAATATAGATGTCACCGTCTGTAAGGGAAAATTATTCTCCTAATTTTGAAGTTAACAAATTTTGTCTGAAGAATATGCCTTAAAGTAAAACTCAAAACGCAATGCTCTTATAGTTTTGCACAATACCACTGAATCACTAATTGCAAACCTCCCTAAGGTAAGTACCTTTAGAAATCCACCAGGTTGTTGTTTTTCGTAGTATGGTGAAAGGAAAATCGATTTTTCAAAATATTAAAATAAAATAGGTTAGGTTTATACAAGGAAAGGAGATATTTGACCTGTTCTTTCAAAATTTCATGTCAGAAGCACAAAACGGGGTCAAAAAGCAACTCTTTTGAAATTATTTCTGTGGTCAATTGTCAATAAAGTAAATCGTCATTTTGCATAAATTTCCCTTCACCATTACAAGGTAAAAATAATCGTGACCGGCTCAGTTACGCGGTAACTTGGCAAGGCACTGTGGGCGCAGAGCTCATAGAAAAAAGGATGGAAAATTTTTAAGAAGCATAAAGGGTGGGGGTTATAATATCTTGTAATGCATCAAATGCATCTTTTTTCTAGCAGGACATTGCGAACGCCCCTACCCTTCCATCCAAATCATTATGCAATGAGGATATTTCACGTTGCCTGTATGTTTTAGGGACCGTCATACGAGGTAGGGTGCAAGGGGTGCACTCACCCTCCCAATTCGGGAAAAAGCAGTTGCTCTGTTCGTCACAAACGGTGACATTATTCGGGCAAAAATTTTCTTGCCCCAGGCTCAAAGAAAATTACCCCCTATATGCCTATGGGGACCGCAAACGCATATTTTTAACACCTAAAGGCTAATTTTGGTTTAAAAGGGTCTAATTTATTGCTTCGTTAGGGGGATCTTTTCAGTCTTTGCCACTTCGACTGATACGAAAATGTGCAGCAAAAATTCCAGTATCACAGCTGAAAACCCGGGTCACAGCTTGTGGGTGTGGAGATTGGTGAAATTTCTAAATGTTTCTTTGATAAAACTTTGAACCCCTTTTCCAAAGTATCATGGTTTGCCCTGCCTGCCTCCGCCAACGATAAAATTTTCGTTTAGCTCGAGGGAGATGGCACACTGGCAGCTGAGACGCTACGCAGGACGGTCCGTCAGTTTTGTCAGGGGCTGGACATGAACCAATGTATGGAAAATAATAAAATGCTTGGAAAGGTGTGGTATCTAGTACATAAATCCCAATATTTTGAATATATCAGTTCCTTTGTTTGCCCACGCCCTATTTCCCTATTTAACAAAGCTTACTCCACTTTGACCCAAATTTTCATGTGTGGCATTCATGCAGGGAAAAGTATGGTTCTGAGTATCACAAATGGTTCCTATACCATTCGTGTAGCCACTCATCATTACACGTGTTCCCCTCCTATATTGCCATATGTCCTTCCACATGTGATTGCGGTATATTTACATGTGGCGCCGTGGGGACATATCATTCCTTTGTAAGAGTTAGGCCATATAAAGTGCTGCTATATAGCCTTAGACCAGGGTTGTCCAACCTTTCGCAGCGGTGGGCCACATGTAATGGTTATGATGGACGAGGGGCCGCATTCTATACTCGTTTTTTTTTTTTTAATTTTTCCCGACGCCCAAGGCAACAAAATGCAATCACTGCGCGTAGAGAACACTGATTTATTTTCGTTTTTGATTGAACAAATAAATAAATTTAAGCAAAAGTTGATGGTGTTGGGCAAAATATTCGGAACGTTTTTTCATATTCCTGCTGAATCATTCTCAACCCGCCCCTGTGGACAGCACTCCGATGTAGCTACATGTAGCAGACATTTGAAATGAATTATTTCAGTATTTCATTCAAAAGTAAGTATGCCATAGCGGACGGTGAAGTCTAAAGTTGTCAATTAATCTGCTTATTTAACAATTTTGCAATATAGATTATTTCTGACGGGCCGAAAGCAACCTTTTCGCGGGCCGGACCGGGGCCCGCGGGCCGTAGGTTGGACAACCCTGCCTTAGACCATAATATTATTCTGCATGATAACACTTGGGTTCCTTGCATTCGTTACTTCAGGCCCTTTTCTAGTTTCTACATTTCTTCCTAAGTCCACTCATTGCAATTGGTGAACCTTCCTTAATTTTCAAAATCATTCAGTGTGAGCTTTACTGTCACAATTCGCTTTCATTACAAATCTGGACTTCGGGCAGTCACAACCTGCCACTCACTGTCTTTTTGAGGTGTATGACATTTTACAGACTATTTATTCTTAGCAATTACCGTAGTTTGAGACTTTCTATTCAGAATATTAATTGCAGTAGCTGGCGGAAAAAAACTGACTGAAAATGCAACTGTGTAAATGAAGTTGATGCAGTTCAGTAAAAGACAGTATGAAAACTGAGCTGAGAGATTACAAAGAACTACAGAGGGAGTCAGGCTATATCCCTGATCGGAAATTTGGACAATGAGTCCTCGTGCTCTGATTAGACCAGTGGTTCTCAAAGTGGTCCCTACCGCTCCTGGGGGCGTTGAAAAGTTTCAAGGGGGCGCTGAGGAGTTTGCAAGCAATAGGGGGCGTTGGTATTGACTAGGGGTCCCTGGAGGTTCTCTTACATTCGTGCAATAAAGGAACCTATAGGAGGTTGCAGAGTGGTTGACACAGACTGTCTTCTCCGAAGGTTTAGCAACTACTGACAAAAATTTACCCAATATAAAACTTATTTGGGTCATTTTGGTGCTGGAAATTGAAAGTCGAAAGCTCAAAATCAAAGACTAATATAAATATGATGACATGTTGGGTGGGAGGGGGGCGTTGGATCAGTCATGGGTGCCTTATGGGGGCTGTATTTTGAAAAAGTTTGAGAACCACTGGATTAGACTGAAAATAATAGACATGCACTCACCAATTTTTCTAATTCCGTTTTGATGAACTCTATCCACGAACGACTCTCTTTTTCTTCAGAGGATACCATCATTGGCAACTTTTTAGGATCAAAGCAACGCCGAAATACACTGTAGCTAAACAATTGCACGGAAGGGAAAACAGATTTTCTCTCTTTTCGGCTGGAAAGAAACAACCAACTTGTTGAAATGTCATTGCATTTACACTAAATGTGTGTTCCACGTTTGTCGTTCAACAATTATTTACAGATTTGGGAATAACTATTACCTCCCTTCACTAAACATTTTCTCGTGCAGTCATGCTGGTTTAGTCTGTAGACAAAGAATATCTCTAGACCTTATACAAATGAATCATTCTTTCCACGGTTAACCGAAACCCAGAATAGAACCACAACAAAGAGTGATCAGTTATTTTTCCCCCGCAAAAATGGACTCGTCCATTTTCACGCTGCTTGCATGTTTACAAATCACTGTACCGTACCATATCGAAACTAAATACAGTCAAATTCAGATATCATTTCGTGCTTTGAATCAGGGAGTTGAATTAAGGCTTACTCTCATGAACTTCTCCTTGCGTAAATACTTTTGGTATTCCAACTTCTTATTTGGAACCAAAACCGTTGTGTGCCAAGTAAACACTGCACTCATTCACGTTCACGTAGTACTGTCAATTTGAGACAAAGCAAATCCGAGTTGGGGCTACACACCTCAGCAAGTAAGTTCAAGTTCAGCTGTTCGATACGTCTTTTGTTTTCCTTAACACTTAGGTGTGGAATTTGCTCGGAGGGATCTACTATCATAAGTGTGACTGATTTGTACACACCATCATATCAGCTACAAAATAACAACTGGTCAATCGGAGATCAGCGAAAATACTTCGCCATTTTCTCTCAAAAGCCCGTGTGTACATTTCAACGCAGCTCCCTCTCTCATAAGGGACTTGACTCAATTGGCGTTGTTTAGAGTTTTCTTGCGTTGGTAATCTGAACATTCTCAAAGAATTGAAGTTTATGGGTCCAAGTAAGGCTATACATGTAACGCGTCCTCAGAGAAATAGATACGCAGCAGACATATTATTACCATGGAGTTACCACCTCGGAGGTGGTAACTCCATGTTATTACCATGATTATATGTCACGTGGTGTTCATTACAAATAATGCAATAGGAATAAGTGTAGTGGGGCAGAACAATTACACATTTGCAAAAGCTTGCTTAGACATCCATTACAGATGTTTTCTAGTAAAAAGGTACAGTTCTTAAGTAAATTGCCGCATTTGTTGTGAGGGAGCGATAAGTAACTGGATCTAATCGCACTAGACTAACGGGATCTTGCCAGTGACCCTATCGAGGTGCCAACTATAATGTACTGTTCACCTCAAAACGTAGACCGACCGTGGCCAAGACGAGGTAGTTCCACGGTCACGGCTGAAGGGCGGGCTGTGGAAGGGGGGTTACGAACGGTTAAATGGGGAGGGGGGTACGGACGGTCAAATTTGGGTCCTCTCTGGCATCTGTTCATACTGGACTTCCGCTTTGCAGATAGTTAAGCAAATGTGTGTTCGGAATGGGTTATTAAGGTCAAGTTTGCTTAGACTTGAAGATAGTTTTTCAGGCTGGTAGCCAGACAAGTCATAGAAGAGGCCAACCTTTCTAAGGGGTACAATTTTTTCAGGGGGCCAAGTGTGTACAATTGTATATAGGTCCTTGGCAACAGAAACTTCAAAGTCTATGTGGGAGAGAAAATTAAGGGACGCTACACCCCTTCCCCTTGGCTACAGGCATTCAGCTATCCATCACCCCTAATAAAATTTTACAGTTGTATACTACTGAAATTCTCAATTGGTACGACTCTTTAAAAAATGCAGAATGGCTAATATTACACTGCACGTAAATGAAAAGGGTTCTGATTACACATCAGGGCCTTGCATATTCATCATGAAAGGCCTACGCCAATAAACTGGGAAGTTGTGTTTGGATGAGGATGGGTATTAAACAGTTGTGGGAGGAACTGGAAGCAGAACGTTGGGAGAATCGGAACTGTCTGACGGGTGTGATGAATAGCTGACTTAAAAGCAAGCGCATGCTCCAAAGGAAAACGTGTCATGTGGAGATATAAATCAGACAACCCCCATTCCCCCATAAATTCGCTGTTGCGCGCATTTTTCACCCAAGCCTTCAGATCTCATTGCCGAACTGAACCATTGCTTTATTGGTAAGTTTACCGTTCTATGCATCTGTGAAATTTATGTTGGAAAATAAGTATTTTTACGGGGTGAGCTGGGAAGAAAAAAAAAATTGCACGACGTCGCGTTTCTATTTGTGTGGCCGCGGCTGTTGGCATCATATCAATAAACTATTATAACATCATAAACCCTACATCAGTTGAATAGAGATGCAACGGAAATTTAAAGTTATGCTAGTACTTTAAGACCCACTGAAAGAAATGAAGATAAATTGTTTTATTACTCCAAAGGTATTTCCTTCCTTTACTACAGACACCCTTCAATATAATTCATGGATCCCCATTTGCTAGGAACTCCCTGATTCAAAGCAACTAATTCGTAGACAAGACGCTCATCCAGAAAAATACTCTGATATGTGTCAAAGACATGTTGTACATTTACAGAACAAAAAATGAAGAAGTACAAAGCGGATGTGATGTGGAAAATGTGATGTCATTTTTTTTGTAGTTTTCTGTATGTATTTCTTTTTCTTTTTTTTCTTTTTGTAGTTTTCTGTATGTATTTCTTTATTTTTGCTTTGTGAATGTACAAAAAAAATTAACAGTGTACCGCTATCACCTTAAGAGCAGATGCAACCAAACTCGAAACGACTGGTTAATTGAATAAATGAATTTTTTAGCCCTACCTTAACTGGGCATGACATGCAAATAAGCTGTAGAGGCAGGAGTCTAATTTTTTGACAAACATATCAGAAGTTTCCTCAAGTTTTCAGAAAAATTCAGATATAAATTCTTCAGTTCTTGTTCCGTTTTCTACATGCACGATAACTGATTTTTTTTTTCATAACCGTCAATCAGCGACGAATGACCATAATTTACTGATATTTCCCTGGCGATTGGCAATGTCACTTTCGTGGCAATGCAGAAAATATGCCAGGCCTACTGAAACAGCCGTAGCAGACGATAAATACTATTTTTGTGTACTTCCTAATCCCGCATACGCATAATAGAAATGCAAAGAACGACACAAGAGACAGATTACCGTGTGACCAGGGAGGTCTAGTAACACCTCCCTGGTGTGATGTTGACTGCGCAAACCTCATTCAGCCAAATAATAGCCCCCCGCTCTAAATTTGAACTGGTTTTTAGAGGGTAAATGCAGTCATCTCAAGTTGAATTAGTATACTTTGTAGACTGTCTTGTGTCATGATTGGCTCTTAAGAGTCATGTGACAATGGTTTTTTCCTCATATATGATTTTTTTTTTATGAGAAACTGCGTGTTTGACCTTGAATGTACAATTTTGAAGCACCAAAATAAATATGAAACATACTTTGCAGAGAAAACGAAGAAATAAGTTGGATTTTCCCGTTGCTTCAAAATAAGGTTGGGTGGCTATTAATCTGCTAATTGAACTTGACTAAGTCTGCCATCGCTGTGCAAGACGGAATACAATGTGAACGGTGAATACACTGTGACAATTCAAGTTTGGTTTCGCCGAACGGCCCTTTGCCAGAGGGTCGGGAGGACTTCAGAAAAAGCACTGTGGCATTGACATCTACATGGCGTAGTCTTTGCACACCCATGATCCTGTATATGAATATCTTTTAGCGTTACAAAGGCATTATATAGTCTCAATCCAGGAGAAATTTGCATGTGAGATCCTTAGAATCCCATATGGAACAACGTATGTAGCACATATGATTTTGCACCCAATATTCAAAAGGGACGATATGGGCCAGCCCATATGGCCCAATGACCTATGTGGGATGGTTCTGGAGCTCACCCATGTGAACATCTAATACATGAGTGAAATATGGAAAATATATTCAATCTTCATGTATGTGGACTGGTCTTTGTGAGATTCTTATGATCCATAGGTCCACATTGGGCCCATAAGATTTTGTTGCTTCCTGGGAAGTGGAGACACATATACCTTCAATAAAGTGTGATTATGGAAGTAATGCCAGGGTAAGAGATTGTGTCTACGCAAGGAAGTTTTAGACAAGGCACGGAGAGTAGAAGTAGGTCGAACTGGAAGAACTGATTGAGGTGGAAAGGTTTTGCTTTCAGGCAGATAAATTCAAAAGCCATCAAGCCAAACTAAGAGAATATTCATATATTAATCAGTATTGAAAATAATTTTAACCTTGAAGGTCAACTCAGCTTTCTTATTGTCGAAATAGATGCGGGTGGCCATTTATTTTTCCATTTTGCGGTTGTAGAGATTTTTAATTGCAGGCTATAAAACAGGAAAGTTGAACTATGACAATGAAGAACTTCGGCCAAGTTTGGTCAATGACCGAACTTGTAATGATCGAGTTCACTTAGGGTTTTTAAAAAGTTTTTCAGAGTTTTATTGCAGGTTCTTGTTGTCGGCTCGGCGATGTGTACCATATTACGTTTGAAAAGACAGGCTGTCGTTAGTTCTTTACTAGTGTAGAATATATACCTGGTAGAATATATACCTGACCGACCACTGGCTCTTGTGCAGGAAACATAGATCAGTGGGCCGCACGCCGGTAGAATTCGTTCCAGCTGTGTAGAGGACTTACTCGCTTATCCGATTTATTGACCAATCAGCTGTTTAGTTGCATTTTCCGACGCTGGTTTGTTCTTCCTCTGAGGGGGGGGGGGGGTGCATTGTGTCCTCATATGCATACAACAATAGTTACCAAAATGGTGTCTTTTCCTGGTATATCAAAAAATGCCAACTGCGCATGATTAGTTTCGGCACTCCTAATAAGCATGCATTGACGTCACGTGTGGGACCTATATCATACAAGGGTCTGGTATATGCTTCACTGCAGGCTAATCAAGTTATTGAAGGATCATAACGTGTGCACATTGGCTTCCTGAACAACGAGCTCCTCTCTGCTTTGAAATATACACCATTTTGTAGGCTACATCAAAAGACTTCGTTTTTTCTTCTTTTTTTGTCCCAAGTTATAAAGTTAAGATACTACCCACTTTGAAAAATTTGGGTTCGTTTAGGTGACTTTTGAGATGCACTGAGGATAGTAAACATATGGTGATTTGTATAATTTTCGCTCATTTCAGCACTTTCTTGTAAGTATCATCAACAAATTACTTTAGTCAAAAAACTTGTGCCCAGAATAATCTGGTCGATGTGAACTGTTTAAGAAGGTATTTCTTGATTGGATGTTGCTATTGAATTGTATCGATTGTGTTCTTTTCTAGGATCAGGGATTAGGGCTATCTTTAGCAGTAAGGAAAATTCTGGGGCGATGCGCACTGTATAACCAGGGAGGTATTACTCTAATCACACCTCCCTGGTCTAGCCAGGGAGTTTCCAAATTTGTTCTTTGTATCACCTTCTCTGGCAACTCCCTGGTTTAACAAGAAATTTCCTAACTGGCTAGCGATAGCCCTAATCCCTAACCTAACCCCAGCCCTAACAAAGAAGACGATCGATACAATACAATGGCAACAGCCAATCAAGAAACACCTTGTCAAACAGTGCGCATCTACCCAAATTTCTTGTTAAGCAGTGCGCATCGGGAAAATCTGTAATATGTCCACATTATTTTTACATGAAACACATTATAGTGGGATAAAGGTCAAGCAATAATCGACTGAAGTTAGACTGTGCAGTGAATACAAAAGATTTTATGTTGCTTTGTTGCCTAACCAGTGGCGTAGCCACTGGGGGTGGGGTTTAATCCCCTCCAGTTACCCAACCTTCAAAAAAATAAATAAAAATAATAAAAATAATAATTGCAAAAAACACTCATACTAGCCTTTTTCTCCCTCCCCTTAGACCTTTACCTTATGTGGTGTTCCAACCCCCCCCCCCCCATGACACAATCCTGGCTACGCTACTGTGCCTAACCCTCACTTACTTAAAATTTTAAATAATAGCCTCTAGTGATGGGTGATACTGATGAAAACCTGGTTTCAAGTTTCGATAAGATTGATAATCCTTACCATTCGTTTCTCTGATGTCGGCCTGATGATATTTCCCCTAATTTAACCTCAAAATTAAATATCATGACAAACCAGGGGAAAGTTTTTAGCTTTTAAATAGTTCCATCACCGAGGCGGTCGAATCTTACCCACCCCCTAAGGAAATGGGTTAAAATTGTTCCGCCTTTAGGGCTCAATAAATGAAAATTACGAATATTTCTGAAAATCGATGTGGGGCACACGTCTCAATGTGCCCTTACCTACTCGGTGCCACCATTTGGTTGCAACATACGGGCTTACGAAACAAACTGGGGAAGACACTATAAAATGAAAGTATTTCTTAACAGGCGCAACATTGTTTCTTATATTATTTTACGTTTTGTAGGTAAGTGAGTCGGTGCACTTGAACCCTCTCTTTTTCCACAGCCTACAAATAATAAGACATAAAGTGAGACTAGAAAATTAGAGAATTTTTAATAGCCGATATTGTTACATTTTGTAATGTTATGTGCGGAGAAAAGGTTGTGTGAAAACTATTTTAATGTATTTTAATGTTTTATTTGGGAATTACTTTGCTTAGAAAATAGTCTATACCACCGTACTTTTGAAGTTGAGTGGAGGGGTGGGGGGACCGAGTGGAAAATGGTTTGAGTGGGGGAAATGCCCAATGCCCCAACCCTGGTGCTGTATGTCATTGGGGAAAGCAAGATTTTCCCAAGAAATCACCCAAAATGGCCGTAGAATATAAAGGAAAAGTGTGAGAACTCTTAGTCCTCAGCCTCCGGTTTTGTGCCTTTGGTGCTTACGGGTAAAGGTATCTTCGGTCCAAATTAACGTCCTATGACTGTCAGATGCATCCCCCAATGAAAATTAGTTTAGTCCCCTTACATTTGTAGCCTATCGCTGATAACTTCGGCCACTGTCTATTTATATACTACCGAAATGTTTAAACTTTTTAAGCATCACGTCGTCTATAACCTTCAAAATCGACACTCAGCCTCATTTTTCAGACGAATAAAAAGTTGAGTGAAACCTGTCCGAGACCATCGAAAAATGTGAAATATGAACCAAAGTTCCAAAGACTAGGGTAAAAGTTCCTCTTTCCTGCTCTATGGAAAGAACATGTACCTTAACTGCATGGGCCGAAAGAAGAAAGAAATGTAAACATTAAAAATTTACACTTTAGAAAAACAATAACGTACAACCGACAACCAAATGTCTCAATGCTGTTTCCTTCATCGCGCTTCGCTTCCATCCCCTCAATATTGTTTCGAAATTGGTAGAAACTTCTTGTTAACTTCACCCTTCTCATAGTTTCGTACATACAAATTCATTATCATTGAAAAGCCCAATTCCGCGATAGTCTTACACCAGGGTACACAGAGGAAGTTGCCCTTATTCTTAAACTTGCCGAATAAAACCGTCCATCTATGTCGGTAGTTTTACCGACCTTTTCAAGACTGTTTAGATGCAAGGCACGGAGAGTGTCATTTCCCGTTCGGTAATAAGGTACCGTCACTTGTAGAGAAGGTTGGTATGGGATAATGGGACGTGAGACAGGAGTTCTCTCGTTGGGGAAAAGTTTTCTTTACTTTCCTTTTACACATATTGTCAACATGTGTAACTCTGAATTTGCTAAAAATCAAAGTTTTAGTGAAAGAAGTAATAATAATTGGAAAAAGGCAAATTATGAATTTGCGGTTTGACAAATGTCACGTTACGAAGCTAATGCATCATTTTCAATGCCTACATTTTGCTAATTTCCCGAGTTTTCGAAACTGTGCCTGTAGACCCTGACCGAGGCCCTATGGGCGGCTCTTAGTCCTCAGGGGTCTCATTGCGCCTTTGGCGTCGTTTGCCAGCTCGTTTTGCTTTGTTCCCGTCATTGTCGGACATATGAATCCCGTCCCTGACTCTTTGCTTTCCTGTTTACACTTAATTAAAAGAGTCAACTACTTTTTACTAGTACGAAAAAATATTCAAAAAAAATTCAGTGGCCTCTTAACTGAAACTTTTATATAAAATAAAAATCGCCCATGAAATTTTTTAAAATCAAGGCTGGGGTGAATCTTTTGTTTATGATGAATACTTGTCAATTTTTCTCTATTTATTTGTATTAACAGTACTATTATAAATTCTATCTATAGAGGCTTTTCACCAGACGTCACAATACTCTCCGGCTGCCATGTTGGAGTACATGTAACTACGTAGTAAACCACACCGGGCGCGCTTGCTCGTTGAATGTGTACACAACGTGCATACCATAATGCGCTCTGTGCAGTGCGTTCGGCACAAAGCCACGTGTATTTGGCATGTATGTCCTCCAGCATGGCGGTTCCGTGACGTAATTGCAAAGCCTCTATACACGTGAAAGAAGAAACCGTGCTTACTACATAGATTGTCTAGACATCTTTTGTCAAGCCTATGACATCTCGCATGCATGGCCTGTATGGTTGCCACCACCTCAAGTATAGTGTCGTCCATCAGAAACAATAAGTTGAACGAAACCTGTTTGCCCGCCCCGCGGGGTACAGGGCAGCAAACTATTGCGTGAGTTGTCATTTTGTTTAGGTCGGACAGAGAAACGAGTCTCTATGGTTCAAGATTCACTCACCCGTAAATTGTTCACGCTTTGAATTCGTCAATCAAAATTACAAAATGACTTTCAATAATTATAGAGGGAGTATCTTTTTTAGAAGTAGGCTACTTCCTTTTAGTTGGTGTGAATTGATTCCAGTAATTTTCTAGTAGAAATACGTAATGAAAAAAGGTTCATAAATAGTCCTGATAGGCTATTCCAAATCATGTTGTTCTTTTTTCAGTTCGTTTTATGCATACTTGTTCTCTTCTTTGTTCGTTAATTTGTTGTTTCGGTTTTTTGTTTAAATGTCAGCGTAAAGACCGGCGTTCGATCAATATACTAGATGCGTTTTTTGTTTTTGTTTTGTTTTTTTTTTTGGGGGGGGGGGATTAGGGGGAGGGCCATTAGGTCCAGTACATGACCTGTGTTTGTGACTCCTTTGCAATTCAAGCAGGGGGTTGATTCAAATATGGAGGGCGATGCACACTGTTTAACAAGAAATTTCCTTATTGGCTAACGATAGCGTAATCTCTAACCCTAACAAAGAATAAAATCGATACAATACAATGGCAACAACCAATCAAGAAATAGTACCTTGTTAAACATCTACCCAATTATGGTGAATTTTCGTGAGTCGATACAGCAAAACTGCCTAATCATATCTTACGGGCTTTTCTTTCCTCTCCGCCTTTTCCTTTGACTTTGAGGGGGGCCTTTTTTCAGTTTTGTTCAACTGCATTCACATACAAGTTTCTTCAATTTTAACAAAATCATGTCCTCTGCGTCCCACAAGTGTTCCTGTGTCCTTCTCTAGCTTGTTTTCGGTGGCAGACTCGGTGACGTTCACTTTTCTCTGTTATACCCTCATGGTTGGAGTTAACTTTCCTACGGTTTTTGCTTCGAAACAATTTACGTTCAAGTCTCTATTTGATTCATTTCTAGTTGGCTGTATTCAGCCAATAGGTCCCTTGGTACCATTCTTCACAAGGGAGTATACATTCTTTAAACACCGGGGTTAAATTTATCTGGATCGGTGTTCAATTTATTCCAACACAATCCAGGTTACATTTCCTAGTTAAACTAACTCAAAACCTAGTTTTTTCAACCAGAATTTGTGTATGTTTAACCAGGATTTGCATTAGGTTAACCAGGATTTTATGGAAAAATTTAATTAGAATTATGTTGGAGTAAAAAGAATACCAATCTTAGTTAAATTTAACACGGGGCTTTTGAGAGTGTAATATACAGCCCTTCAAAGTGTAGCATCGATCGATCGATGGTATCGTCTTGCTTTTGCCATGCATGGGCGATATAGAGACCAGGCTGTCTCCAGGTCTCCGTCATATTTGTAAACTCCACACATTTTGTACTTTCGCTTGGCCATACGTTGTACTTTAGTTCCATGGGAACTATAGCCTATACAGAACAACACAACCCCCCCCCCCTCCCCAACTATGCAACAACAGCAGTGGATATTTAACACTCGGGCTTCTTATTGCGTAAAAATATTATAGCATCATTAGATATGATTGTCTTTTAATAAAACGGCTGACCTAGAGACTTATTGGTAATATATGTTATTTGGGATTGATAATATATATTTTGGAGTTCGGTAACATATTTGAAACACAACTGATAAAACATACGATTTTACGTTCATCACGCACAAATCAACTACCTGCAGGTTACAGCTTTTTGGCAATTTGCTGAAGGGTGCACTTTGTGATCCATGACCTTATTTTTTCAAATATTAATAAAAGCAATCGTAAGGTGTAGCCTACAAGGTATACTATTTTCTACAATCTATGGTCTCTCGTAAGATAGTTTTCAAACTAATCCCTTTCCCATAGCTGAAAATTCCGAGTCCGGATTCGGCCTCGATTCCATTTTTAAAGGCCCAATTCCCTCACCCTAAACAGTACCAATTCTACTAACCTTCTTACTCAGGCACAATCTCATTTTATTGCTTCAGGGTGAGTATAGAAAACTCAATGTGTATAATTAAGACACTCTCAATACAGTTCCTGCAATGTAATATTAGCTTTGGTACTCTGCATTGTTTGAAATAGCTGTCAATCAAAGAGCTGAGCCAATTGAGAATTTCTGTAAACCCCTGCCAGAACTGTATAGATTGTGATGAGAAGATTGGCCCTCTAAGAGATTCGGAATTTCCCTTGAATGGGAAGTCCTGAAATCCGGAATGGCCCTGATTGTGATGCAGCTCGACTTGGACTTAAATCAGCCGAGTTCACAAAAAATGCAGTTGCTTACTTTTTACATTCTAATTTGCACATAATTTAAATATCCGTGGATGGTCATCACATACAACCAACTAATTTATAAGGTATAAAAGATCAGACAAAAATGTTCATTTGTTGAAATGAAGCGTGCCTTAAAATTTCATGAATGTTTACACTGTCAAATAACGGGAATTGCATATTGGGATTTGGTCCCGAATTGAGGACAATAGACTCGCAATTTGCCCGGACTGGTGGTCACTGAAATCAGAATTGAGCTATAGCTGGACTAGTTTACAGTCATGTTCCTATTGGTCCGAGTGGTTTTTGAACTTGTAAGTTGACTTTTCCCATTTCTCATTTTGGATTTTTAACATACCGGTACCAAACTTAAGGAATCCGAATTCTGCAATTCCGTTTTGGTCAGGGGTAATCCCAGGGTATTTTGATAGGAGCAAAGCGTGAGCTGAGTGTTCTTTTTTCCTTATTTTTTTTCTTCTCTTTCCCCATTTTCTTGCAAATATAGGGACGGTCATAGGGGGAGCCCCCCCCCCCCACTTTCCCCTTCTCTACACCGTCCCTGGTTTTGGTACTCTCACATACTGATCTGATGTTACTTTCTTAAGCAGTTCTTTAATAAGCCATTTAACTTCAAATGATGAAAAAATTTTCCAAGAATAAATTATGGGGTGTTCAATAAGTCTATTTGGCTCATAAAATCCGCTCGGGATTGATCCAACAAAAGAATCAGTCCACAAACGATGCCATGGGTTTGCTCTAGTCATGATCTTTTTAAATCTCCACGAAAGTTTTAGTCACAGGCCCAGCTAGCGGGAGTGAATTCGTGTTCTATGTGAGGCCCACTTTTGAGTGAACTGTTGAAATCACTAAGAAATAATAACTGTCTGATCAGGGACTTGTTTATTAGTGGTGAAAATAGCAATGTATAGATCTAAGCGTGGATGTTTTGGTCGGTTAAACTTGTATAGACTTGTAAATTCATGATCACTAGACGAGCACGCTGGAGACTCACTGTCTTTAGAAAAATCACGACCGCTGATCGTGACAGACCACAGATTGTACTGCGAATCCACAATATGTTTCGGCAAAAGGCTTAATCAGAAAGCTTTAAGTGCAACAGTCAAAGTTCTGAAGACTTAGAATCACAGCTCTCAGCTATCCTAACAATATTTCAAACTGCAAAAATGATATTCTAATTCTTCATTCATAAATCCTAATGATCAGCTACCTGTCAGTTCAACTATTTAATACGATTCTTGTAAGTACCATTCACAACTCTGACTGTTTTTTATTCCAAACAAAGTTTTGTGGAAAAGCGCCAAAAGGTACATGAGATAACGAGCAAATAAAGGAAATAGCCATTTTATTATAAGGCCGTAAACACCCAGTTTATAGAGGAAAATTTAAACCATAAGTTTCTAACTACAAAATATTAATCCAAGTTTATCACTGTAATGATTAAGTAGGCAAGAACTAAAGGAACTGTGCAGGACTACGTTTAGGGATAAAGCACTAAGATGTGGGGGACTTGAGTTAAAGATACGGCTTTGAAATGGTAAGCAAAGTTCGGAAAACGTTTTTCTTGAGTTCGCATGTTAAGTCTGCATATTAAGGCACATATCTGTGTTTGGTAAGACGGAGTTTGCAAAAACAATGGTACAAAATATAGTTGATTAGCGGCACAAGACTTTGCGCGACGCACCTCAACGCGACTGTCGCGACGCCAACAGCGGTTGTCTAGAGCGGATGCGACTGCTGCATGCAGTTCACATAACGACCAGTTAAAACCGTGATCACATTATAACGAATTGTGTTTTCTCAGGTTGGCAAATGTTTGGCTTTTTCCGACCAGAGATGGAGAAGATTTTAACAAAAACTCACCAAAGTCGGATCGAAGTACGATCCAAATTCTTTGAACTATGACCACCACTTTAGTCGGGAAGAACGTACATGTTGGGTTTCCCCTGCTAAAGTCTGTGACAGTCTTCAGGTTTAACAGTTTGACAAATTATGTGCCAGGATATCAAATATTATAGCAAGCGCAAGGCCTTAAAGGGGAAGTTAAAGCAAAAATTTAATTTTTACATGTAAAAAAGAACCAAATCTAGATAGTTTGGTGAAATTTTCATTCAAATTGGTCATGTACTTAATTCTCCAGAAATCAGCAAATGAAGTTTCCAAAGTTAGCTTGAGGGTATGCCACATATACAATCACATTTTGAAAAAATAGGCTGTTAAGTTGAGAGGAAAACAAAAGACTGTCCACTAATGTGTGGATATGATGTCATATTGCTTGCTTAACGTTCACTTTTTGTTGAAAATGTGACAACTTGCTAATATCTGGAGAACCACGCATCAGATTTTAATACAAATTTCACCCAAATTTCTTATATTTGGCCTCCTCCGGAAATATCCATCCCTCAATAACCTCATAAGCGTCGACTTGCCCCCTCCCCCCCCCGCCCCTCCACACACACATTTAGTGCCCTGAAACTTAAAGTTAGGTACTACCAAAAGGCAGTACAGTAGGTTATGAAAGGTGTCTTCATGCCGATTACGAAAGATTTTCTGTATCAATAGTTCCACGTTTTTACTTTGTAAATCCCCATTTTGTTTGGGCGCTTCGCGCGCTTACAGTCTCTTCGGATGTTCTTTCTTTCAGTTGCATATTAAACATACAGTAATTATTCATTGGTCTCTATGGTTACGTCGATTGTTCATGAGCTTTGGCCAGCAGGTGTGGTTATGAAGGAACACAACAGTTAGGAATTAGAAGAAGAGGAATGGTCCCCTGCTATCTTTTAATGAAATCTGTAATCTTGAGTGAATTATCAGTCTGGTAGGCTAAAATTGGCAAACACATTTAAAGGAATCTGAAAACGTCTCGATGCACAGTCTGTATGCAACTTTTTCAGAAAAATAAATGATCTCGAATGCAAAATTTAGACACGCGCACATTACATATTCGTATAACGATTCGACAACTTCGTATTTAGACCGTTATCGGAGAACCCAAATCACACTGGCGTTTGCTAGATCATATGAGACTACAATCTGGAATTAAAGGTACACCACTATATCCTCTTTGTATCAACAATCTCCCATCGTTAGGCCTATACAATGGTGTCTTGGTAGCACCAGTGGGTACCACTCACTTCCCCCCATCTGTGATTTTCTCGCAGTAGACTGGTAGATAAATGTGTGCTTTTGATCAATTCATGGGTTTATTTTATAGCTTCTTTCATTACGAACGGTTTCTTACTAGTTCTTATTACTTGCAAAGTACACACGGTATTTAACTTAACGTTGACGTAGTCCGTTGAAGTAGTTACCCACACTTTCAAGACAAAGTTTTGAAAAATTTCGAAGACAGGAAATTTTCAAAAATTGCCGCCATATGTACAAAGATAAACAAAAATGGGCTGCCCTCAAGACGCATATCAGATTTGGCGTGAAAGCAACTAGTAATCGGTTCTGACTGGAAAACAATGGAACTAATCTAATATAACAAAACTTTTAAGCTCAATCATGATGATAGTTGAATAATATTTTACTTAATACCCCATTGCACACTTCAGGATGAAAATGGTCAAAACAATGTCCCTGTGGTTGATAAACATTTATTCATTTACTTTGTCTTTTTTATTCACAGTATTATCTTTATTTAGACAATAATTTCAGTTTTTTAGTTGGCAAGCACGTGTTAATTTGTCCATTTTCGTATAATTATAGAAGCTTCGCAATAACGTCGTACTAGAGGACATAAAATCTCGAGATAAAACCAGCTAGGGTCAATTAACTCTCCCTGGGGCCGCTCCTCAAAGAGTTACGCACAATCTTAAGTTTGATTCACCATACTTAAGCCAACAGTTAATCATACTTAAGATCGTGCGTAACTCTTTGTGGAACGGGCCCCTGGGTGCAGATTGGCATCTAGAGGCTTTGTAATTACGTCATTAATCCGCCATGTTGGAAAACAATAATAACAAATACATGTGGCTTTGTACTGAGCCCATTGCTCAGAGTGTGTAGTGTGGTATGGCGGTTGACGTGACGTCAGCGCGTTCCACTGGATGGAAATGATCAAACGTAGTCGTGGTGTTACCGAAACACGCGCACAACTGCACCTTAGTACCAATTGTAGTAAAACGGACGCCTGAATGGAAAACGGAGAGATGCGCAACGCAGTGACGCAGGTGCGTTCAGTCCTGTACTCGGTGCTTTCACATTCAACGAGTAAGCGTGTCGAGTGTGGTCTACAAAGTAGTTCATCTGCTCCAACACTGCCTCTGGGGGAGTAGTATTATGACGTCATAATGAAAGCCTCTAAACAATCACCATAGTAAGGTTATCCAGTTGGCACAAAGACATTGTTCTAGATGTCTTGTAGTCTTGTAGTCTTGTTTCAGATGGCTGCGGCTTTAGTAGATACCGGAATTCGTTTCCTATCAAAATTAACAAGTAAAACGTCAAATTAGGTGTGTATAGTATTTAGTAAGAAAAACTCACCCAGTGATATTCCGAATACATCATGTTCTGTAAAACAATACTTTTGTTAGTGTATAGCTCCCTTTTTCGTAGCCTATACCATACTTTGAGAAAGTCATGGTTCTCAAATCTGCAGTACAATGAGCCAAAGTTCGTAGACTCCCCTCTAATACCAAACCAGAGACAACTCCCTGATGAAACCAGGGAGTTGAGGTAGCAAATACCTGATCAAACATAGATCTTGAATTCAACCATTAAGGAAAAATTATAGGTGTACTTCATATTCAGGTCTTAATATGAATTAGGTTTTTATTTAGGCTATTAAATGTGTAAATATTTATATTGACATTTGTAGGTTAAATGTATTCATATGGATTTTTCATTTTCTTGGTGTACGACAGTTTGTTGTCATATTTTCTTTTTTAAAGATATTATATGCTTTGTTTCTTAATTCCATATCTTGGCATTCGTTTTCTTTTTCGAAAGATATGGCCTGATCTAGATAAGGTAGGCCAAACTTCTTTCAGGTCTCGTGAACTTCTTTTATCATGGTGTGTATCATTCCTTGCATTCTACTGTCTTTTTCATTATTTACCGCAGTACTGCAAAAGTGGAAATACAGAGTGTCAAATCATAACCTGGAAGAATTATTTGCTTACACACGCATTGGGTAGGTGGCAATATATGCTCTGTCTTTGTGCCTTTTAAGTTGACGCTTTGAGGACCCAAGAAGTTACCCAAATATTTTGAAAATAATCTTTCGGTCATAATGGTAAGGCTTTCTTATTTCTCTTCCAGATATCTTTCATCAATTGCAAATGCTTCAGTGTTGCGTATTTTAGGTAGAACAAGGAGTCATTCTTTGTCAATTTCACAGTTCCATGAGAAAAAAATATTTTTCTACTCTAAAGAGCCATCCATGAAGTAGGGTAAACAAATATATACTGGGTTGACTGAATTTTCCTTTAAAAGTATCATCTCAAAGTTGAAAATATCTTGTTTATCAGAAATTACATTTGGAGATGTTTTGAACTTATCGAAACAAAGATAAAGAACGACGGGGTGCCCCCAAATCGCCGTAAAAGGAAAAATTATGTTTACAATTCTCCCCCACAAATTTGAAGTCATTCGACCTATAGATGCGAACACCTATGAGCTTATACAAAATTAGAATTGATCATTTAAAACTCTATAGTTTCCAGAGGAAAGGTGATTTCATCCTTCATTTCTAAAAGAAAAATAAGCGGTAAATCTTACCTTCCGATATGTTTGGCTTCTTCTATGGTATCAGGAAGGGAGGAATGTTTCGTTTCAGGCAAGAACAAAATGCTTATTCCGGAAATCAGTCCTAGCGCCCCCGCTATGGTTACTGGCAGATGAATCCAGACGTCACCGAGTAACAGAATAAACGGGAAAACGATTCCACCAACACGTGCAAACATACTGCATAATGACAGGCTTGCACCTCTATGGGATGAAATGGGAATAATTCTCAATGCTGTGTATTTAAAATTTCCATTCGAATGATCGAATTCTTCGTAATATGAATTGATTGCAAGGTGGGGTTGAGACCATACTATAACAAACCAAACGTTGGACCATGCGACAATATATCACCTGCATCATATGTAATATAACGGTATGCAACTCAATTATGTTTCCGACCCCACCGGCCAACCGCGTGTCCGGTCTAACGGTAAGCGCATCCACCTCTCACGCGGGAGGCCCAGGTTCTATTCCCAGGTCGAGTCATAATACCAAAGACTCTAAAAATGGAACCTACTGCCGTTGTGCGGGATGCTCCGCATAAGCAATGGAGTACGGAAAACAAGCCAGTGAGCCACAACTGGAAAAAGCCGTGGCTGGCTAGACTTGAACCAACAGGTTGGAAACTGGACTGTTAAACTCTATACCTACTAACTTACTAACCGACCCCAACCGTCCCCGTCCGTCCAACCCTTCCTCACCACTCCATCCGGCCCATTACTGAACATTACAAAGGAATTATGTAGTATCCCTGAGTTGCATACATTTACATTAGCATGTGCATCACGCAATCCCAGTTTGTTCACTATATCGCTTTTATAGAAACACATTTAAAAAGAGACGAACGACTTAAATTTTAGATGATATAGACCCTACCGTAAGAATATTTGTCTTCAGTCTTCAATATTCAAAAAAATAGAACAACCGCAGAGCCTTATAAAAAATTAAAGATATGTTTGCTTTCCTACTAACAATTCTTTTTTAATTTGAATAAGTTTGTGGTGCCTACATTACCCTATATCAAATGCAAAATTAGATAAATCCGCCAAGGCTTTAGATGGGTTTTTAAAAAGTTCACACCAGTGTTGCAGTCGAGACCACATTATCCGAGTCCAAGACGGAGTCATGGAGATTCGAGACAAAACATGAGAGTTCGGTCGTGGATTTATTTCACTTTAACTATCGGAAAATGGTGACGTTTATTTGAAAAGAGCTTTGCATCGTTTTGGTTGAAACAATAGGCTAGTTCAGTAATTCGTTGCCGCATGGAATTGTGGGGCACCGCGCGGGATATGTAGCGTATTATTTGTTTTCGCCAGTACGTGCATACAACACTATTTGAGTGACAGCCAACTCGAACGAAGATAGGGGTTACAGCACTACTTAACGGCAGATTAAAATGAAAATTTTTACACCATGAGACAATTTAGACACAATTCACTGTACAAATCAGCACTTGAGATCCCTTCTTGTAATATGGATGGATTGCGAACGAGTGATTTCACCAAATTTTCATGTAAACTCAAATTTTGGAATGCGTGTTGTAGGTACGGAATGTTTATCCCGACAATTTGGACGATCATGTGCGCATGTGCATGACCATCAAAACGAATTACCGTACTGGCTTATTCTCTTACCTTACTGGGGTAGGGTACAGCTCAGCTGTGTACACGAAGATGGAGTTGAAACTAGCCGAAATGGCGAACTTCGCAACAACTATAAGAGCCATTTGCCAGAGACCAGGTGCTGTAGATAACATAGATTCATATCAAGCAGTGAGTGCATTATCATTGTCCCTCTCCTGAGGGAGGAAAGGACTTCCTATACATGGACAGAGCATAATGCACTGTACATTGTCGCTACCGTAGAGTGAGAAAAAGCGCACAAAGATGGCCGTCTGCTGTGGTTTTGTGTGAAAGTTTGGACTTGCTCAAGTATTTCATCATATTTTGCAAGAAAGTTGAAATAATTTTGAAATATGGCGAGGTAAGGTCAAAACTGCTTCATTCATTGCAGGAACATGATATTGTTTCCCATTCAAGTTTAGCTTTTGTTTAAAATATAACAGAGTCGTCGTCAAATCAGACGATTTACAGGTTCACAGCGGCCATCTTGGTGCGCCTTTTTGTCTCAGTCGGTGGCGACCAGCTACGGATACGACGTACACGTTACATGCTATGTCTATGTTTATAAGTCCGTGGAGAGGACTTTGCCAAGCCCAGGAGGGTTTTTTGTTCTAATCCCTTCACGTCATTGTGGACAAAGTTACAATTTACTTTATTGAAATAAATTAATGTATATTTTATGTTTGTATACTTGTATGATGATGTGAAAACAAATAAATGAAAAGAAATGAACTACCGAAGTTTACCTTAAAAGATTATTCAAAAAGTGTTTTAATGGTGTAATTTTGAAGTCGGGTGTCAAAGGTCAGTGTCACTGGGTTTGATTTGTAACCATTATGCATGTGTCCATCACTTAAAAAGCCTAAAAAACTACTGATATGTCGAAAGCAATGTAACAAAGTATGAAATAGTAGACCTCCTTTAATATTCAGCTGCGAAGGTACGAGTTATAAGTAAAAATGTAAGTTCTCGGTCAAATGCGTCTATAATTTATGACAAAATGTGTTCCCATGACTCAAATTGCCTTTTATCAGTTGTTGCTCTGTAATTGTAGGTACTGCAGATATTAAAACATTGCACATCAAATGCCTTCTTCCTTTAAGTTAAGATATAATTTGAATAAAAAAAACTGACCAATGGATTGGATCACTGGGTTTGATTTGTAACCATTATGTGTTCATCACTTAAAAACCCTAAAAAACTACTGATATGTCGAAAGCAATGTAACAAACTATGAAAGAGTAGACCTCCTTTAATATTCAGCGGAGAAGGTACGAGTAATAAGTAAAATTGTAAGTTCTTGGTCAAATGCGTCTATAATTTATGACAAAATGTGTTCCCATGACTCAAATTGCCTTTTATCAGTTGTTGCTCTGTAATTGTAGGTACTGCAGATATTAAAACATTGCACATCAAATGCATTCTTCCTTCAAGTTAAGATATAATTTGAATAAAAAAAACTGACCAATGGATCAATTAGTCAGTGCCAACGAAAATATGAAGGTAAATTATTTGAGAGTGATGCCGACTTCACGGTATTTTTTTTTTTTTTTTTTTGAACTAAAATGATTAAAGAGGACAGTTTTTTTTATTGAACAACCTATGTTTGCTGTAACTTTTTTTGGTCGTCATCTTTATCGGTAGTAGTATGGAGAAATTATAGGATGGAAAAAGTTGAAGGTGATGGAAAAAATAAAAGAGGGCGCTACACACAAATTTAAACTTTGCTCTGCCATCTTAGTTTTTCCTGAGAATCTCTGAGCTTTGGTTTGTATAAATTGATCATAAAGATAAGTGATTAAAAAATTATATATATTTTTTAACACTTGTTTTGTTGAAATTTAACATTCTCAAATTTACAAAAACATAGACCTTAACATTAATATTTAACATTTTATTCAAAAGGCTCACCTTTATCCATTTACAAAGTACTTTAACACAGTTTCATTATATGTGAAGCTTTCCAAGTTTTCGTCCTAAGTTTTAATACGTATCTTTTCACATGTAACTTTCAAACTTTTTTTAAAACTTTTTTCTAAAAAGCTGACACAGTATACCCACCAGCCAACCTGCTGAGGAGGCAGAAAGACCCACACGTGATAAACATGGCGCTTTGTGACAATCTTCGGCCCACAAATTTCAGTGAAAACATAGCTAAGATGTTGGCTGGGACCTCTACAGCAGCAAGAATGAACGAACCGATGAATACGTCTACACCAAAGTTGCCCACCGAGAAGGACACTATCATGTAAGCAATATTGTTGACGAACCTGTGTAGCATTGAAAGAGGATACACGTTTGTTAAATACTTCGAATGCAATGGACACTCGTGAAGGTAGCACACCCCAAATTTCAAATATATACGCGCTTTGTCCTTCCCTTTCACAAAGAGTCCAAACTGAAGCACTTTCAGTTTTTTTGAAAAAATATTGCGGTATTTTCAACTGCAATATAAAATTAAACGACATATAAAAGGGTAGAAAAAGAGCTCAATTAAGGCAATTTTGGGAAAATATGGGCCTTAGAAGCTGGTTGCTTTGTGCAAGTGACGAGGCTTAGTAAAGCGTTTTAAGACTTTGAGCTGTTGAAGCAAAATATCTTTACTGTCGTTGTATAGTAAATTAAAAGTGCAATGAATGACCAACTTGCCAACAGTCATATCAGTGGTAGTTTGCGCCTGGAGAAAACTTCCACAAGACAGCAAGACGTCCGGTCGGAACCCAGTCGATTTTTTGGAATTAGTATGAAAGACAAAGGAGGATTAATGGGGGGTGCTACACTGTAAAAAATGTCTGTACATTTACAGAAAATAAAATAAAAACAAAAGAATACATAAAAAGTGCTGTCAACTCATTGACAGCACTTTTTATGTATCCTTTATGTGTTTCTTTTTTTTTCTTCTGTAATTGTACAAAAATGCTGAAACATTACAGACATTTTTTACAGTGTACCTATGTACTCTAAAACAAGTGAGTAAGCTTTCATCCACCATTGGGTTCGTATTTCATCACCCTTAACAGTTGGGTAACGGACTTCCCAAGTTGTTTGCAAAAAGGCATTTTTCAGCAAGCTAGGGAAAATTCAGCCAACATAGATATCTTTCGACCAACGCTGGGAAGTTACGGTACCTATACCGACCAGTTTTCAAACGAACTCGACTATGGTTCTTCTCATTACTGTAAATTGTTGGTCATTGTTTCATGGCAAAACACTTTTAGCTACATGGACGCACAATCGATTTGAAAGACGAAACCTTGGCTGCATGCTTCCTCTCTCACTGCAATACACTGTACTTGCAAATGTAGTCAATGCTTAGTAGGGAACATAAGTAACATTCGAAAGTCGTTCATGGTGCTTTTAAAAACTACCTTTAACAAGAACAGTGTGAGTTTTGATGTATCTGTTACATTAATAGGTACCTAGTAAGTACTCATACAGTGTCAGCATTCAAAAGAATAGTTCAGAGCCAAATTTATTTTTGAATAATTTATCCATGACATCACCCCTGCTCGCTTCAAGTTCACTTTTTACCGAAAATGTGTCAACTTTAATGGCCCATATCTAGAAAACCGAACATGGGTGAAACTTTCGCCATAGTGCAGGTTGTGTTCGTCTTTGGCGTATCAATTCATCCATTCAATCTTTTGGCTCTGGACTATTCTTTTAACGCTGAAAAAAATTATGGAGCGTTTTAACAGTTTTGAAAAACGCCCTCTTCTTATTACATTAGATCATGGCTGCATATTTTAACATTTGTCATACAGAAATGTATGGTGTTTGAAGTTTGTATGGTCCTTGAACTTACCAAGCGATCGAAAGTGTAAGAGTTCTCGTTAGCATCACAGGATCTTTCATCATTGCAATTAGAGTACAGTTATCGTCTGTGATCACTTCCTTTAAAGAGAGGACAGAAACTCATCACGTAACTCCAGTTAGTTAGGAAGATGGGGTTTTACAGCCCAATTTTCAACCAATTGGATAAGTAAAGCCGGCCACGGCATTTTCTCAGTTTGTGGCTCACTGGCTTGTTTTCTCTACTCCATTGCTTTCGCTGAGCACCAAGCACAATGGGAGCAGGTTAATTCCGTTTTAAAAGTCTTCGGTGTGACCTGATGTTCTAAACACTGAACTAAAACGGTAATGATTTAAATACCACCACCCCTTCCGTGGTCACGGAGCGTAACACGGGCGAAGAATCCACGAAAATTCTCCCTAAGAGATACGAACATCATTATATTCATTCATATTAGTATGTTTCGCTCCCAGAAATATATTTGGTGGCTTTACGTACATTTGGCTTTTTCGCCTCCAGCAGGACCTTGTCTAGTTGCGGCCCTTATACCAACAAAAACAAGAGTAACGGCAGCAGTGACAACAAAAAGAACAATATCATGAATCGCCGCAAAAGGGTTGTAATAGCTAGTAGTCTTGTTTCACGTCTCTGGTTGATTTGCGTCCACCACGCATCGGCCTTGAAGCCTACAGAGCCGTATTGGGCCTGCTTAGCACTGCACCCTCTACTATGCTTATCTTTTGAGAAATCCAAAACCTGGTTTGGAGTGTTCTTATCAAAAGATAACAGTGTAGAGGGCGCAATGCTTAGTAGGCTTCATGGCCCGATTTGTGGTGGACGCAAACTAACCAGAGTCTTGAAGCAGGACTAAATAGGTAGTTGCCAGTTGGACATATTAAATTCAACACGCATGCGATCACAGTTTGATTTTGCTTAATCCTGCTGAAGGCGATAACACTTCTTCCGTTCAGGCTTAGTGAAGGCGAAAATCAACTGAAATGTATGCGACTCATGATAGAGCAGAATACAGGTTGATTGGATCGAATCCATTGTTCTAGACTATGAACTCCTGTATCCAGTCCCCGGCCCCTTTCAAGACTTCACATGGCAATTGGGTAAATGACTGAACAGGGAATATGCCCTACAGTCTGGCACGTAGCGTAAGGGTTCACTAACATTACTGGTTCTAAATTTTTGTTGTACTGAATAAGCAAGTTCACAATGGTCTTGAACAAGCCAACTCTTTTTTTTTTTTTTGGGGGGGGGGGGGGGGTCGGACTTAATTTTGCGAATAAAGTAAGCTTAGCTAACATGAACGACAATTTCAACTTGTATTTTGGTTTAATTGTGCCTTGAAAAAATATTAAATATCTTTTGGCTGAATTTGAAGGTAATGTGGGTAAGCACTTCGCTTAGACTATCGGATGCACTGAGCAATTTCAACAGTGTGGCAACGTCAATGCCAATACTACCTCAAACTCTAAGCGAAGTTGACATCTCCTTACTCAATTATGCAATGATAAATCATGGATTGCCTTTTAACCTGTGCATTTTACTAGAGGTGATCCCCAATGCCTACGATAGGAAATGCTCTCTGTCTTTAGCTTATGGCCATCAAATATGAAACGTTCAAGGTATTAAGCTTGAACAGTACATCTCAAGATTTAGAAATAAATTCTATACTAGTTTGGGAGAGTGGAGACTGACAAACGTATACCCATAAGTTGGGGAGGCATCCAAGGACGTGGGGGTGGGGGTACCAGATGCACACCTTCATGAACTATTCATATATGTTTGCATGTAAATATGTGTTCTTTAGCTATTTCAGAGGAATTGTCCGTCTCTGAATGCCTATCCCAGGTCTTTAGCCAAGATATTGATTTGGGCAGTCTAACATGCTACAGACAACAAACTTTATGATCACACCCCAAGGAGACCTAAAGACGTGTTGTACAAGCCCCCTTGGGACTCCTGATGGGGGCTGATGTTCAGTGTAAGTCAAGTTCAATATTGCAAACAAATTACGAATGTTCACAGCTAATGTATTTTGTATTACGGGTGTAGTCTGTATACCTGCATCTAAGCCTATACAATTTTTGCGTCGATTTTATTGCCCGTCTCTTGAGTCACTCCTTGCAATTTCAGCTGTCTCTCTGAAACGACCAAAACAAAATGCAGAGTCTGCGCTTTGTTTTGGTCGTTTCAGAGAAGTATCACTGGTTAGAGACCTCCCCCTCCCCCTCCCCACGCTTACTATTTCTTGCCTTTGTTGACTTACCCGTGAAGGTGAACCCTCTTTAAAAGAAATGTCTGGTAGAGGTTTTTTGTTACCCTTAGCAATCTTCCGTATTATCTTCATGGCTTTGTTGGTTTTACCACGTGACAGAAGCCACCTTGGAGATTCGACAACAAACCTTGAGAAAAATACAACAACATCACAGTTTCTTGCAGTCGAGGTGAATTATTTCAGGTGATGTCGGCATTAAAGGACTATAACAACAAAGAGGTACGGTAAGTGTCCTGCACACGTCATCCTTAAAAACCTAATCCTCTCATACCAAATAGGTCCAGTTTTCCCAACCTTCTTACGTATTAAACCTTCCCAAAAATGTCTAAACCTCATCCCGTTCAGCAGTTCAGACTCAATTTCCGTTTATTGCTTCAGAGTGAGTATGCGAGACCCTAATGTGAAATCAACACACTTTCAGTACAGTACATGCTGTTAAATATAAGCTACAGTACTCTTCATTTTTTTTAACTTGCTCAGTGCTGTCAATCAAGGAACTGTGTCAATTGAGAATTTTTGTTGACTACTACAAAAAATTGTAGTGGGAACTTTTGGGGCGAGAGTTACCTGCCTTTAACCACTGTGTTGATGATGTATGTAAAGAGCAATTCCCAATCGTAACTATGCATCACAAATACTCATAATACGTCATTAATACCCCCTCTCCAGTCTTTGATGGGATTGCCGTTACTTTACCCAGTAATCAATTCCCAATAAGTTCGATGGGTAACAACGGTAACCATTTTAGTGGAGGTTTGACCAAAATAGCCTTAAATTATCGGATTCTACGACAACGACACTTTCATAACCATATACCGGGCGGACTGAAGGGGGGGGGGCAGTCCAAAATATTTTTTTTTTTTTAAATATTGTTAAAAATCCACAATTAAGTTTTTGAAAATACTTTACATCATGATATGATAATTTCTTCCTAGGCGGATAATGCGAATAAACGAAGATTAAAACATACAACGACACACATCCCCTCGCCGTTACACAAGGGCCGATTTTGACCAATCCCTCCAACGTAGACGTCCCGTTGAACAGTGGGGGACTTTGATGGGTTGGTTCCTGGACTATTAATCATTATGATAACTTTTGATAGAGCAGCTTTCCTTCTTACGATACGCAGCGATTTGGGTCAAAGGCGTGCGAGGTATGGAAACAGCTAAAAAGGACAGTTACTCCACCTTGAAACAACTTAATATATCTCTATGAGGAACGCATACAATACATACGGCATTCCTGCCAAGATTAGCAACGTGGGAAGCGTAATTGTCAGCTGAAGATAACGCCAATTTTGCACGAATTTGGCTACGAGAGCCAAGATCATGTAACCAGCTGCGAAAAAGAATTCGATGATAAACCCGGTCCAAATTCTGTTCGATGATGACACTAGTTCAGCACCTGTAGACCAAGCAATCATGAAAAGTAATTCAAAGGAAGGTTCCAATGTCAAATCAAAATTTGGTTACACTCTAAAAGAAGTAAATTTTACAGTAAAACCGCTGACAGCAATATTTCCAACAAAAACGCGTTATTTTTACAATCAATTCTAAACGAAATAACGCAAATCCTGTAGAATTTACCGTGAAACAGTTGCAAATTTTACAGCAAATATTTTGTCAGCTGTACAATGTAGAAGTACAGAAAGACCACAAAACTGTTTTGCTTTATGATTGTGAGGCCTCACTCATGGCCCAGCAGACTTATACAGTACACTATATTGCTCGTGTCTCGGGCATGAGATCCATAGTCTTTTTTCTAAAAGTCCCCTCGACTCTCTGGCAAAGAGCCGGGGCGAAAACCAAACAATACTCCCGAAGGAGTTCGATCCAGAATTCTTTTTTCTAAAAGCCCCCTGCGAATCCTACTTCACTTGGGAAATTTAGCTCCTTAAGAAAGCAGAACTCCTCCGGGAGTAAATGTTTGATTTTCGCCCATTGGCTCTTCGCCAGGAGTTCCAACCAGAGCTTTTTTCTTAAAGTCCCCTCAATTCTCTGGCGAAGAGCCAAGGAGCGAAAACCAAACATTTACTCCCGAAGGAGTTCTGTTCCGTAAGGAGCTAAACCACCACCCGTCATGGCCACCCCACACCCGTAAGAAACATCGCCTCCAAGGAAACAACGCCCCAAAGGCAACAACACGCCCGAAGTCAACAGCACTGAAAAAGCCCAGGGCAAATGTACAGGTGCACCTTGCCCAAGGGTGCCCCGGAGGCAGTTGTGATAAAGGGTAACCTCATTATTCCCACGTTTAAACAAACTCCACAACCGGATGCAGTTTAACGACCTACCCAGGACACAACGTCCCAGAGTTCTTTTTTCTAAAAGTCCCCTCGACTCTCTGGCGAAGAGCCAAGGGCCGGAAACCAAACATTTACTCCCGGAGGAGCTCTGCTCCCTTAAGGAGCTAAACGTCCCAAATGTTTTTTTTTTTTCTAAAAGTCCCCACGACTCTCTGGCGAAGAGCAAAGAGGCGGAAACCAAACGATTTCTCCCGGAGGAGTTCTGCTCCCTTAAGGAGCTTAACGTCCCAAATGGACAAGTACGCCCTCCAAAGGGCAAACACTCAGTGGTCCTGCTCTAGACTGGCTGAATAGAACAGAAGCCACAACCCAACGTCCCAAATGGTCTTTTTTCTAAAAGTCCCCAAGACTCTCTGGCGAAGAGCCTAGGGGCGAAAACCAAACGATTACTCCCGGAGGAGTTCTGCTCCCTTAAGGAGCTTAACGCCCCAAATGGACAAGTACGCCCTCCAAAGGGCAAACACTGAGTGGTCCTGCTCTAGAACAGAAGCCACAACCTGGAAAAGCTATTACAACTTCGGTATAGCCGTGCTCAGAAGGCCGAGAAGCCCCAACGTACTTGGAATAACTATGCTCAGTCTTACCAACCACTTACTCCCGGAGAAGTTCTGCTCTTTTTTCTAAAAGTCCCCACGACTCTCTGGCGAAGAGCCAAGGGGCGAAAACCAAACGATTACTCCCGGAGGAGTTCTGCTCCCTTAAGGAGCTTAACGTCCCAAATGGACAAGTACGCCCTCCAAAGGGCAAACACTGAGTGGTCCTGCTCTAGACTGGCTGAATAGAACAGAAGCCACAACCTGGATGCAGTTTAACGTCATGCCCAGGACACAGATCTCAGCTTTGGAACAGCTATCCTCAGCCTCGTTAAAGGTTAAACCACTTACTCCCGGAGAAGTTCTGCTCTCGTTAAAGGTTCAGCGTCCCAAATATGTACCACTTCTATTACAAGCTATCCTCTGCTCTAGTTAAAGGTTAAACCACTTACTCCCGGAGAAGTTCTGCTCTCGTTAAAGGTTCAGCGTCCCAAATATGTACCACTTCTATTACAAGCTGGTTATTGTGAATAACTTTACTACACAGTTTTTAAAGAAACTTAGTTCATACATCTCAATTTTCTGTATTGATTGGCAACTTATTCTTTTTCCCAAAACTGTTTTTCTTCTACAGATCCTATTAGTATAGACCTGACCTAAGCATAAATTTAAAATTTTTATGTCAAAATTTTGGCCACGCCCTCTTAAGTAGCTAAAAGGAGTTTAGGTCAGTTTGAACTAATCTGAAGGTTAGGCTACACAGTGATTTATTGTGATATCACTAATAGCATATACCCTGCAGAGTGTTACAGTGTAAACGTTTAACAAGTTAGATATCCTGCTAATTTGCAAAATTGAAAAACAACTTTTTGTGGTAAACACAAAATACAGAAACTATGTTGTCAATTTTACAGGATTATTTTGTAAATTTTACAGTTTTTTCACAGTGTAGTTAGTCCTTACATTTTGGAGACATTTGCATGATACCCGATAGATATGAACGAATAAAGCAGTAACATTTTCAACAAAAAATGATCATAAGGCAAGCACAAATTACATCGTACCCTCACATTAATGGAATCTTTTGTTTTTCTTTAATCTGAGCAACCAATTTTCTCCTCTAATATCCCATGTTGTCTAAGTGTGGTTTCATAATTGTCATGACAACTTTACAAATTTTGCATTTCCCACGGGGAGGGGTAGTACCTCTATCAACTACAAAGTCAACACAACAGACTGATTGAAAAAGAGAAAACCATTCCTTGTCTTTGCAAGGAAATATAACCTCCGCTGCCATTAAGTTGAAACATAAATGCTGTAACTTCACTTGCTGATAACTTGAAAAATAAAAGCCCGATGTAAATGGAAGTTCCACCGAAATATGTAGATTTGATTTTCTTCCTTCTTTCACATATGACAATTTAATTTTTGATATATATATATATATATATATATATATATATATATATATATATATATATATATATATATATATATATATATTTTTATTTCCCTTTTACTGCGACCGTAACATTCTGACATATACATTTTTGCTTTCGTTTTACCTTGACTGTGTTTTTATTACCTTAACACGGTGCTTTATACGTTTCTGCAACAATATACTCATGTTACATGTCAAATGATGAAAGGGCTGCAGTGTGTGACGTTGTTCGAACTGTCTGCGAGAAATGTAAGTTGATTCTAAATGCTATGCAGTACTCTGATTCTGTGTAAAATCATGGTCGGATTAGACTGTTTATCAGGTGTTTGTACGAAAATACTAACAGTAGGAACAAAATTTTGAGCTGGACAAAAAATTACTCATTTTTTCATTGAAGGGGAGTTTTCTGATTTTTATACTCATTAATACGCTTTTATGTAGCGTCTTACATAGTAAACAAGAGAAATCAACCTAACCCCCCCCCCCCCAACAGGGCCTGATCAAAGACTAAAGGACGTCCTCTATAGGCGACAGTGCAATGATTTTTTTAACCAGAGCTTTATATCGCAAAGCTCGAGAAAAAGGTAAGGGCTGCAAAAAAATCCCAAGAGAAAAATAGAAGTTTTGCATGGGGCAAAACTTTTTGAGTTATCTTTCCATCAATTTCAGTCTTCCTCCTATTTTGTACCGTTCACCTTTTTGAAGACGGTTAAACCCTGCTCGTGTTTCTTGTTCTTGCACTGGAAATGTAAGTTGAAAAATAACGAAAACCTTTCTATAGTTGTAAAGTTTAGACGTGACATACCTAGAACGAAAGGAACAAGAAACAAACCGACCGCACACGGGCCGATGAGAGCTCGAAGTATCACATACGATGCAAAACTCTGTGCAAAACACAATGCAACTCCAAAAATTAGAAGGAGACAACTCATAAGCATGATAGTGTAGTACCTTCCAATCCTGAAATGATAAATGTGTATTTATTCCTAAAGCTGTAAAAACCCTAAAAAATATCAGGAAATTACATCTATAAATGTTGAAACTTTAACGTAATCTAATCAGCACAGCTTCCGGTAGTGGTACATCTAGAAAATCTTAGATCAGAGAACGTAACATAGTTATTACTCAACTATATGGAAGAACAGTACTGTACCTAATCTTATAACATCTCCCAACTAAAAGTGTTTAGAAATTGAGCATGTTAATGCCAAACATGCGCGTCTTATTTCTAAAAATTTCGTTTTAAAACAATTTTCACTTAGTGTTTAATTGTTAAAAATATTTAGAATTTATACTTGATCACAACTCGGGGGCAAAATAATTGCTTCATTGCCAAATAAAATTTTTGTAATAAGACTAAAACTTATACAATTAAGGTACATAATAATTTCACTGGAATAATTGTGATCGTTACGTTATTTAGACGTGTAGACAACATACTTATTTACTTCAGGTGAATTTCCACACTCATAAAAACATAGAAACATAAATGAAAGTTGATTGGAAGAAGTAAACCTAAAGTCTCCATCAGTGGAAATTAAAGATTTTCATTTTTCGGTGGTTTGACTTTGTAAACTACACCATGCGGTGCCATTCTGGGCATTTGCCATACTGACGTAGGCAGGTCTGGACTTTGACATAGTGCAACTAAGGACTCCCCGGCTAAGTTCATAGCGTGAGGATATTTTGGTTTATTTTTAGTATCATTCTTCTAACCACAGCCATCAGAATTGATTCCGAAGCTACAATCTTGGACCCAGCTCTATAAAACAAAAAAGTGTCCCAACAGTTTCGTCCAAGATCAATCTTGGACGAAACTTGTTGGGACACCCCGCTCCCCCTTCCAATGTTGATCATTGTTATGGTGTTCACGGAACAGAGCCATTTTTCTTGATGCAAACATTGGGAGGGGGACGGGAGTTTCATAGCCTACTAACTGAGATTTACGAATAATATAAAAGGGTGTCCCAACAGTTTTGTCCAAGATTTACGGTCTACTACGTATGATGGTCAATACTTCAATATATTAAAGAACTGCCGTATGGTAATAAATTGTGTGTAATTGTCAAACATTTTTCAGAAAACTCCTACACGTACCTGTCTGAAATCCATCCAAACAAAACGGCCGCAAACATCACACTTACGAAAAATGTAGAAGTAGCTATGTGCGGAAATGATTGTCTTTCACAAACCAGGTCAAACTGTGGAATATGGAATAAAATAAAATATTCGTGAGGAAAAGGATTCTCTTCTCTTAACTTATTCTGTATCGACACGTATTTGCAAAAATGGGTCATCTTTTTGCTTTTAAGGGAAAGTACAGTCTCCCCCATTTGAATTCACCGACGTTCTCATGGATAGATCCTTTAATTAGGTGTCCTCAGTGGTGTCAACAGAATTTTAAAAGTGGAGGGCAAATGGAGGGCACGAGAAATTGATTGGGGTAAACAACAATTTCGCTCTCCAAGCGAAAAATCGAGCCAATGTGAGTGGTCCAGGGTTTGCCTTGGGGCCTATCCTAAAATAAAAAAACAGGCCTTAAAGGTATATCATAAATTTATATAAAAAAAACAGGCCTTAAAATTGTTTTACGGCTCTAAGCGACCCCGAAGTGGGGGGGGGGGGAGGGGGGAGGCATGTGGCTTATTGGTTATAACTTGACGTTTGGTAACAACCAATTTAAAAAATAAGAGCTAATTTGGTATCTTTTTGAAAGGCTAGATTAGATGGGAACCCACCGTACTTTGACCTGGCCAGGGTATGAATGCAGGCGCTGGGTTACTAATTTTATTGTTTGAAGTTGTCTCCCCGCCTTTATCCATCCCCTGTGAGCTGAGGGATGTAGAATCTGCCCACGGTATTTCCCGTCTGTCGTAAGAGGTGACTGAAGGGAAACCAAACTTGAACTTGGGCCATATTTGAAAATAAATTTAAACTTTGAACTTTTTGTCGAGTTAAATGACACTATATAACACATTCGTATTGGTATGTCGTTAAGTCTCATCTAACTAATTTATCCACTCGGCCACAATACCGGTATGAGTTGATGAAAATTGAATTATTAAAATATTAAAAGTCAGACAAAAGTCAAAACAAACAAATATTCTTTTTAAATCTTTGAGAACTCACGTCTGATATAATGGAGTAGCCGCTATAGACAGAAGGGTTATATGACCAGCCCTTGTCACAGCCAATCAGATTGCTAACGTTGGTATCATTCACGAATTCGGAAGTAGTGTCGAACTGGTATTTAAGACATGATTCAAACTTTGATTCCGAGTTCTTTGGGATGAAAATATCCTTTTTCACGTTTAAACACTCATCTTCCGTGATGTTGAAGACGGAACAGTTCATCGAGTCAAATGTTTGGTCGTAGCACCAGTGATCTACCGGTTGCGCAAAAAATATTTGTGAAAACAGATGAAACGGAGTCACAAGACTAAATAAACAGAGTACTATGTAAATTTTCCATTGGAACGGTCCGAATTCACCAATATGTGTCAGAGTTTCTTCAAAATCCATGACTTTGTATCATGTCTAGTAGTTGTGAGGAAAATACAGAAAACAGAAAAATCAAGGTAAAATTAGGCGAAAATGTTTGTTCAATACTGAAACTTTTAAGCGCAAAGAAATTTTAAGTATTTAAGTGTTACTTAAAAACACATGGCATTTCTTACTTAATGTAGTATGTTGTTAAATGCCAAATGCAAAGTGGCATGGGGAGTAAATGAGGTGTTTATTCAAAACAACTTGCTACCAAAGGTACCATAGAAGGTACCTGCACAGCATTCAAATGTTAGACGATTTGAGGACAACGGTGGGCATAGAAACATATAAACTGGATTTATCTGACAAACATATTTATCATTAATTGAATTGCTTTGCTCATTTATGTAAAGATACCTCAACATTTATTTTCAAATCATCAGTATATATTGCTCCAGTCAATTTTCCAAACAGAACCATAGAACACTACGGTACCTGACCAACATAACTATTTGGTTTTCCGCGAGTTATGTTGGTTTCTAATTTAAATGTATTTAACAATTTTAAGCTTTTCATAGTAATTCTTAGTGGGCAGTTCATTTCAGTTAAGGAATGGATCAAACTCTTTTAGAAAATAGAAGAGTTGTAAACAAATAATAAAAAGTAAGTATCGTTCAAGGCATCATTAAAAATCGTCAGAATTCTGGTGTCCCTCTTGATGAGTTACGTTGGCAACGGTGGCTGTCACAGAATGTCAAAATTTAGGGGGGAGCTAGGGGCAAAGGAAAATGTTGGGAACAAAAATTTCAAGGGCAGAGAACCGAGCGCGAAGCGCGCACTCCCGCGGGTGGCATCCAGAGCCAGATCCTGGAGTCTAGGGCGCGAAGTCTCCAAAAGCTTGAGGTTTTGGCATATACCTGGATGAGAAATTATTTATCAGGAGAGGTAAGCCTATATAAGGCCTTTGTATTTTTTAGTTGACCCAACTCCTGACTGACCTTACTTGGGGGCAACTGGTGAAAGGAAAAATCCTAGGAGGCAAATGCGCACCCTCACCAAGATTACAGAAACGTCCTACCAAATATTTGCCAGTAATTTTCTGTAATCTTTATGTATCTCTTCAATTCTAGTTCTCAAAATTTACAGCATTTTTAACAGTTTTCCAGAAAACTTTATCTCGTATTTTTTTAAAACGCGTGTTCATGCTGACGGGCATCTGATTTTGTTTTTACAAATAGCCATTCTATGGAACTGGACGGTGGCTTTGACAGTTTGATCGAATCTTATTTTTTTTCAAACAGTGGCATATATTTTATTTGAAAAATTCCAGGTCAATTAATGCAAATACTTAACATGTCCATTAAGTGATATAGAGAATAAGATATCAAATGAAAACTTTAACAATTTGCGCATGGGTGTAAACCAGGAAATTTTAGAGTAAAATACCAGTTAATAGGTAAAAACGCTGCCAATCATTATTGTTTAAAATATGTTAAAGTACACAACCTTTGACAAGTAGGCATATTGTTGAAAATGAAACTGGCATTTTCAAAAAAAAAATCTTTAAAATTTCTTCCATGTTTTTGTTACAAAGACTCCTAAGTCACACTCAACTGTGAATTTTCAACCATGAATGGTTCTTCTTAGTTCTTCTTAAAGGAGTATCATAGCCTGCTTTTGTGTCCCTGCTGTTTCGGCAGTCAAATTACTGGCACACATATGTGTAGGAATGAATGTCCGCATGCATACACAAGATGTATATAAGAATAAAAACAGCAAATACAAACTAGTTTTAACAGGGCCTAAATGTTGATAAAACTGTGAGTGTATGTTTCATTCAATTAAGATCATCTTTAATCTTTTGACTTCATGTACTCAGTACCACCATAGGTCGATCAGTTACCGTATTTAAAAGAATTACGGTTTTAACAAAAGCAAATTCATGTCCAAGTGGCTAAAGCATAGATTGTGGGGGGGGGCTAACTGATTTATTGAGTAACCGACCAACTGAGTAACTGACTAAATAACTGACTAGCTGACATACTCACCAACTTACGAACTAACTGATTAACTTACTCAGAAGCAAATGCATTGTTTTGAAGAAACTTCTTCGTAGTGAGTGCAACATAGCCTATATGCGAAATAATGACCTAAAGGTTCACTGTAAAAACTTTTTCTAAATTTAGAAAACAAAAATAAAGAAATACATTAAAGAAAACAGAAATAGTGCCGTCCGAGTTGATTCAAAATATTGACAGCATTATTTCCGTATCCGCTCTCAATTTCTTATTTTTTGTTCTGTTAATCTTCAACTTGTCTATGACTTTTTTACAGTGTGTATTTTAAATCGGGTTGCAAAGCTTTAGGCCTACTTTAAAAGTTAAAATTTTAAAAACCTCCCAGCTTTTAGATTGAAATTTTTAATAAAGATCTGTATATTAGACACCTTATGAAGGAAATTGAAAACCGAAACTTCCAATGATTGAAATTCAGATTTTTTTTTAAAATGTCCCTCTAACGGGGGATGTGACAACCAGATCACTGTTGTCTCCTTCAAAAATTTGGTAGACCAGGGAGCTGTCAGGACAAACAGATGGTCTTTGTACTACTACAAGATAACGCATCTCTGGAAAGCTTCAATCTCCAACAAAATCAAAATCACCGTAACACTGACAAAAATCACTCATATCCCATCAAACTCAACCTTTGAATCCCTCCCTTTTAAGTCATGCTGTTCCCTAACTGATTGTTAAAGACCTGTAGTCAACATTGATAGGGGGTGGGAAAGGTGACTTGTTTCATTTACTGTTATCGGGTAGTGTAGCTACCAGTGTTACGCAGCATTTTAGAACAAGAAAATTACATATGTGCATGATAGCTTGATGAGGTTGAATGAAGTTTCAGACAGTGCTACGATGTTAAGATAATTTCAGATAAAAATTAGGCCTATCTTGTAGTCACTCTTTAAAAGAGAAATGGAAGAACGTACTTACATTTAAAACACGATTCGACGAATAGAAGATTTGGAATAATCAGCAGAGAAGTGAACTTTTCGCATCTAGACTTCTGTTTATCGTTGTAGGTGGGTTTCACTTGTTTTGTTCAATAAGAGCGGGTGTACAACCATCCCATTGGCCAGTATCGTATACACAGTCTAGCTATTATACAATAAATATTCTCCTTCGTCGTTTTAAGTTCAACGGACTTTAAACCTCAATAATTTTATAACTCGGCTATATAGGCTAAATATTTGCGCAATTCATATAAACGTCTTTTGTTGCCTGCGTGTAGAGACCATATACCACACGACTTCTACAAATCAGTTTCACGATATTCATTTTGAGGCACCCCTACGGAGATCTTAAACTCTTTTGGGACTATAAACAGGTGAACTTGCCCCGTTCAATTGTTCCCTTTTACCTGCAGTGGAATACGCTAAATTTAAAAGAATAGCCCAGAGTCTAATTTAAGTTTGATATGTTAAAGAGGAACACATTCTAAGTATTCTGGTGAAAGTTTCACTCCTTTCCCATGTTTGGTTCTTGATATATTAACAGTTGAAGTTGACACATTTTCTCTACAGGGTGAACTTTAAGCAAACAGGCGTGATGTCATGGATTCATATTGTTGGCTAATGTTTTGTTTTTCTTTAGTTTTCATCCGTTTAGCTTGACTTGAATTGATTAGGGATGTTACCTTGACCCCAAGGCATGTTAAATTTTTTTAAACTCCATTACTCAGGATGCACCTATGGCATCAACATGTCAGAGTTTTGTTGCACAAAATTGATGGTAAATTATAAATGAAAACAAAACATTAGCCAAAAAAGTGAATCTATGACATCACGTCTGGTTGCTTCAAGTTCACTCTATGCAGAAAATTTGCCACGTTCAGTGGCTTATATCTCGAGAACCGAGCATCGGAAACAAACAAAATTTCACCAGAATGCTTAGAAATATGTTCCCCTTCAACATATCAAAAATAAGTCTGGCTCTGGACTATTCTTTTAGGTGTTCCAGGTTGTTCCAGGTTAGAAAGCAATCGTGACATTTCGCCAACCAGTATATAAAAGTGCACATATACAGCTGGGGAACGGTAGCAGGGCATTTTCAGCGTGTTCATTCTCAGGACGGCTGATTTTGCTGCAAAATTTATACTCAGTCTATTGAAAATTCGAATCGAAATTACCGATTTTTTTTTTCTAATTTAAACCTTTTCAATTTAGAGAGCTACAGAAATTATTACAAGACAGCCTTTCTACTAAACCATCCTATAGAGGCTTTGCAATTACGTCACGGAACCGCCATGCTGGAGGACATTCTTGCCAAATACAGGTGGCTTTGTGCCGAACGCACTGCACAGAGTGCATTGTGGTGGGCACGGTGTGTACACATTCAACGAGCAAGCGCGCCCAGTGTGGTTTACTAAGTAGTTTCATGTACTCCAACATGGCCGCCGGAGAGTATTATGACGTCATGTGAAAAGCCTCTATAGTCTGTCTAGCTACGAATCCCCCTCTATTTCGGAATGACGTCACAATTATACCTGGGTGTACTTCAGCGACGTAGCCGGAATGTACAACTTCAAGTGTTCAAGTTTGTGACTGATGTGCGGGAGGGTTCTCCCCTTAAAAAAAATTTAAACAATGGAAGGTCCTATGGTGCAGTATGCTGCAATGTTTTGCCAGTTTCATCATGAACACAAATCATACATTATCAGTTAATTCCTACTTCCTTAAGATGAGGAAAACACAACACCGAAAGGGGGACCAGTTACGGGCTCTAGCTCTCTCCCTGCTGTGCTCCTAGTCTCAGGAATTAAGTGGGCAGGAGTGCACCCTAACACAAACATCAGTGTCTAAGTACCTCATTGTGTTTTCTATTGTATTTTCTTCCTAAACCCTAACCTTAACAATAGACTCTCCTATTGTCCAACTTATGGACGCAAGAAATCTTTCGTTTCCTTCAGAGGACATGAAATCCATTGTTCAGGTCCTCAGTTTGATGCCAGAAGAAGTTGTCACCAGGGACTTTTATACATGGACAGAGTACGTAATTTTTACGTCCTAATCGTAGATTGTCGCCTCCGTCTGCGACAAAAAAGGCGCACCAACATGGCCGTCGTGAAGCTATAAATCGTCTGATATGACGACGACTCTGTTATATTTTAAACTTGAATGGAGAACAGTATAATATTCCTGCAATATGTGAAGTGATTTTGAATTACCTTGCCATATTTCAAAAATATTTCAACTTTCTTGCAAAATATGGGGGTATACTTGAGCAAGTCCAACCTTTCACACAAAACCATAGCAGACGGCCATCTTGATGCGCTTTCTTACACGTACGGTAGCGACAATCTACCGTACAGTATGATCTGTATGGGAAGTCCGTGGTTGACACACACACACTACAAGTACTCTTACAATTCATGAAAGGAAAACAATTTTTTTCCCTTCGTAAAAAAATCCAAAACTTGCAATAGTTTTTAACAAATTTGAGCAGCCCAACCGTGAACCTTCAAAGTGAAACAACGTAGGATTTTCTGTTAGGCATGCAAAGGCGACTAATGCTAACTTTCCGAACCAGGGCGCTCAGAGGAACCGGCTGGTAATTTTAATACTCGCGAAAGCGGCGTGCCGTATTAATCGTTAATGGGCCGATCTTCTCACCCAAAGCACAATTCTTGTAGAGGTGAACAGAAATTTTTAAAGGGCTCGGTTCTTTGATTTACAACCACGGACTTCCTATACATGGACAAAGCATACTGCACGGTACATTGTCGCTACCGTATTGTGAGAAAAAGCGCACCAAGATGGCCGTCTGCTATAGTTTTGTGTGAAAGCTTGGACTTGCTCAAGTGTATCTCCATATTTTGCAAGGAAGTTCAAAAATTTTTGAAATATGACAAGGTAAAGTCAAAATCACTTCACACATTGCAGGAATATGATATTGTTTCACATTCAAGTTAAACTTTTGCTTAAAATATAACAGAGTCGTCGTCAAATCAGATGATTTATAGGTTCACGGCGGCCATCTTGGTGCGCCTTTTTTGTCCCAGTTGGTGACGACCATCTACGGATAGGACGTACACGTTACATGCTCTGTCCATGTATATAGGTCCGTGTTTACTGTTTACAACTTATTCAAACAATGCAGAGTACCCAGTGGCGTAGCCATGGGGTGGTTTGGGGGGTTAGAACCCCCCCCCCATGACCCAACCTTGCAATGCAAAAGACAACTTGCGTTTTTTCTCTATCCTTAGACTCTTCCCTCATGTCGTTTTCCCAACCCCCCCCCCTCTCTCCCCATGACACTAAACACTCCCCATGACACAATCCTGGCTACGCGCCTGAGAGGACGAAAGCTTACATTACACCGTATGGACTGTACTGAGGGTGTTTTGATTATACATATTGAGCTTTTCTAAACTCACCCTGAAGCAATTAACTGAGATTGTGTATGGATGAGGATGAATTTCAGACAAGTGTGGGAGGGGCTAAGGGGGAGTAATAAGGTTAAGAGAATTGGAACTACTTGGGGTGAGAGAAATGGGCCTTCAAGGTGTTTCGGTTTTGAAGATGACGGTAACGAGGGAAAGTACCGCGACAACCAATGTACCGTGGAGACTGAAGGGAGCACACCACCATTAATTTCTCCATTGACTTACACACTATTTTGCCTTCAATAAATGCCCCCACAGTCCAGTCAAAGTTCACAACCTACTAAAGCTACCCCCCCCCCCCCCACATGAAAGCCAGTGAGTTGGCCAATCATGGTATCGCAAATGCACCATAGCATGACTGTTTAGATTTTGAGATAAAAGAGGATGAAGTTTAGGGTCTGTACACCCTACCCTATTAATCCGCAAGGTGACGGAATGTGACGTCTTTTTCACACCAAATTTCTAAACAGCCTAAATCACCTTCAATTCTTTCCAATTTGGCAACACTCACACATTAACACGTCCTCTTTCATATCCAAAACAAAACAGCCACATCTGATTAGCTTAACTTGAGCTATTCACACTTAAACGTAAAGAGCAGTCCCCCCAAACTTATTTTGAAGAAAAAGCTTAAAAACACAATTTTTGCCTTATTTCTCTCCAAAGTATCTTTCATTACATTTTATGATTAAACTATTGCATATTCAAGGTAAACCAAGCAGTTATTTCTAGTAAATTTCACATCAGAAGAGAAAAAACATTGTCATGTGATTCCCAACAGCCAATCATGAAACTGGACAGGCTACTACACTACTGCTCTTGCCCTTTAAAGAGGACCTAAAATTGACGGTGTACTTTGGAGCTACTTTTCCTGACAAGGCCGTTTTGCTAATGGTGTGGTGGGCTCCCTGAAGTTTGAATCGGCCGACGAGTTATAAACGCCAACAGGACGGGGTGATGCTCGCTTCTGCTCATGCACAGTCTAATTGCTCTCTGAGACTGACAAGTGCTTGCGTCAGATTTGCCAGGTGACAATGTCAAAAGCATATTTGACTGCACCTGTTGCGGTGGGTGTCATCCTGGCGCAGGGCCTACCCATGGTGTTGATGGATAAAGTTAACAACGAGCTAGTTGAAGAGACTGAATGAAACAAATCCTCCCACGACGGGGCAACACTGTCTAGTATTGCGGCAGACAATGGACTAGGAAAAGAACTTGAACTGAGTATGTTATGGAGCGAGAAAAGGGAATATATTACTAACTTATATTCCGCTACATTTTAAAAGAAAATTATTCATAGAAAGCACAGTCTTGTCATGTTTCTTAAAATATGAATATGTTTGCAAGAAATATATATTAGTGAGTAAAGCATCTGAATAAACAATATATGGTAGAAAATATATGGTTAAAATATATCGTTAAAAATATATGGTTAAAAATTTATGGTTAAAAATATATGAATAAAAATATATGGTAAAAAATATGTGGTAAAAATATATCGTAAAAAATATAAGGTTAAAAATTTATGGTCAAAAAATATATGGTTAAAATTTTTTTGTTAGAAATATATGGTTACATTACATAATATATGGTTAAGAAATATATGGGTACAATTATATGGTTAAAAAATATATGGTTAATATAGCCTCGGCAACAGTCGTTTTTACTGTTGACCGTTCCAACGTACTTAAACCAAAATGGGTTGGAGAGTGCCGTAATATTTCCGCTGTGACCGATGCGTAGTCTACTACCAGTGACTGGTCCTCCGCGCCGGCGCGCGAGAAACGAAACACTCTGTACACTATACTATAACGATAGTGATTGCATGCTACTGTACTAGGCCTATAGCTCATATTGTCGATCGATTATATTAATTAAAATAGGTAGGCGGTGGCATTATCTGATACTACGTATGCAGTTCCTTGTTTCAATTTTTGAATTTTTATGCGTTCTTAACGACTATTCTGTCTTGTAATTAGACAGGTAGCATCTTTGTGCTGTGGGTGGGATTGAAGACGGCAGATACTTTCAAGTACTGCTCTGTTAGGTTTTTAAAACCTTTAACTAGACATGTTTCTGCTCTTGTTTTTTAGATGTTGAGTTTCTTGGACTTTTTAGTTTGTCCTGGTCTTAATTCGATAGAATATTTGCTTTTTCAGAGCGCCTTCATTCTCCTCGTGATTTGTTTCCAGTTCACCGTCATTTTAATTTGAGCCCAGAATTAACTAGGTATTGTTTAGTTTGGGTGCCCTCTCAAAGGCTTTGACCGGTGGTGTCGGAAACTTTGACACAGATTCGGATTTTTTTCGATATTAAGTGCCAGTGTCTTAGTACTGCAGGTTTTGTTTTAGCTCGTTGGTTTTTATACAGAGTATATAGCATCCTCATTATTTTATTTGAAATGGTCCTTTGAGGACTATGAGGCTTGATATTCTGATTGAATGACAGGGTATAGCTACAAATTGTCACCCCTTCCTAGAGCTATTTTATATTATATATTTATCCGATAGAGATTTATCGGAGAGGTTATTGATGAAGTGCTCGGTTTGTTCCGTCTTCAGACAATAGTTGGCAGTTTTAACTTCGCCTTTAAGGCTGTACACTTGATTCGACACTTTTGAGACTTTGCACGAAGTGTCTCCCCTTTTGAGGGCTCTGGAAGTCTTTCTAATTTTTGTGGAAGGAATCCTTGATTCAGTGTCCTGTTTCTTGAATTTAACTTTTTAGGACAGAAAATGCTTTTAGCAAAATGAAAAGGATTACCGAAGAAACTTGTTCACAAGTTATGTGCTGACTAATTTTATCTCTTTTTCAGAGTGCTGTGGGTTTAACCCTTTGAGAGTTCTTGAGAGACCTTTCCTTTGAAAGGCTAGCTCAGAACTGCGGGCAGACAGCATGGCTATATGCTTATATTAGGCCTTTGCGGCCAAAGTAAAAGCAACTTCCTGTATCACGTGCCAATCACAGAAGGGCACCTTGTGCATCCTGTTTGTGTTTTGCTCTGATTTTGAATTTCCAAGTTGCAAGAAAGCGACCAATCAGGAAGGAGCAGGGTTACACAGGACGGAAGTTGCGTTTTGGAGCCTGGTCGGAAAAAGTGCACCATTAAGAGATTCCAGAGACGGGTTAGCAAAGCTACCATACACTTTTAGTGTAGCCAATGAACATTATTAGCGGGGAGGCACTAAGACTTTTCGAGGTACACTGTAGTAACAGTTTGTTGAATTACAGAGAAAAAAGAAAATCATAAGGGAAAAATTACATAAATTAGAAATAAAGAAAAATAGTAAATTTAAATAAAGGAAAAAAGATGATAAAAAAAACTTACAAGAAAATAAAAAATATGACATAGGCCGAAGTGAAATAACAGCAAAAAAAAAGTAAAAACAAAGCAATAAGAAAAACTCAAATCTGCAAATAACTGCAACAAATATTGACAGTGTAAACTGCTGGAACGGTGCCAATGTGCCTCTAAGATGTTCCTTAATTATTTTGCTTTGGAAAGGAAGTGACGTAAGGAAGTGAAGTAAGAGCCGGTGTCGTGAAGGGACAAATAGGTAAAGTATCTTAGTACTTTTGGGAGTACGAAAAGACCGAAATACGTTTGTGTGTACTGCTAGGTCAGGTTTTTCCAGAGAAACTTAACAGGTAAAGGGTCTTCTAAGAGACCTCATCTTTCAGTGATTGAGGTAACCTTAATCTCGGTTTTGTTTGAACGAGATATAAAATCACGATAATGAAGCCTCAAAATCCGTCAAAAGGAAAGGCGATTATTGAAGCAATTTGCAACCTTTTGAGGTTAAAGAGAAAGAATAAGCGTGCAGGAGTCTTATTGGAAGACGTTGCTGCATGATGCGGCCTGACGTATAACAACACTCAACGGTGCTCTGAATTTTGTGTAGCATTAGCTTAGCTTACTCGTGCACTTGGTAGCTCTGTTGCCTTTCAATTCATCTTAGTCAGGGTAACCTTGTTTGATCTCGTTGCACATCCCCACAGGGAGATTAGAGAACAAAGTTCAAATGTAAACATCCGCTATTTCAAGGTTACCTTTACTTAGTGGTGATCGAATGCAATGCTAGCGAACGAAGCTTATACATGTACAGTACTGTATACCAAAGTCTGCGAAGCGGGCACAACGGAAGCCTTAAGGGCATACTCCACAACACATTCATACTAGGACTGTTAACGAATAGAGATGTTATTTTAAAAAACGACTGAGTTACAGGCTATGTTAAGCATAAATTTTTTAACCATATATTTTTAAGCCATAACTTTTTAACCATATATTTTTAACCATTTATTTTTGAACCATATATTTTAAACCATATATTTTAAACCATATATTTTTTTAACCATAAATTTTTAACCATATTTTTAAATATATACTTTTTACCATGAAATTTTAACCATATATTTTTAACCATAAATTTTTTTAACCATAAAATTGTTACCATATATTTTTTAAGAATAAATTTTTTATCATATGTATTTTAACAATATATTTTTAACCATATATTCTTTAATCGTATATTTAATTTACTATTATATATTTCTTGCAAACACATGTACATATTTTAAGAAACAGGAAAACATTTCGCATTATACGAACAATTTTCTTTTAAAATGTAACAGAATATAAGTTAGTAATATATTCCCTTTTCTCGCGCCATAGTATGTGGCCTTTTACACTCTAGGAGACTGATACACGAGATCTAGCTAAATGATGTACTAGTACGGAACGCTATGTGGCTCAAAATTGTTAGAATAAACTTTAGTATTCCAGGACAAACATGTAACAAATAAACATCAACATGTTACAAATAAACATCAGTATGTCCTTACAAATATCATCATGTTACAAGTCAATTTCAATACGTAAGAGATAAACATCAACATATTTCATTAAGATATCCATCAGAATATCACAACGCAGTAGGGTAAGTTCTATTTTAGTAGAAACATGGTAAAGTTTTCACTTATACGTATGAAGATAAAGGCGTTGACTAAACGTGGCAGTGCGCTGTCCGTTCCAAAACATAGGGACTCAAATATCAGCATGTACGAGTCGACAGGACAAATATCAAAATGTTACAAAATAAATATCAATATGGCAGTATTAATTTAAGGTGTAGGCTAAGTTGCATGTTGACAGGCCTATTTCAGATCAGCATGTTACGTATTACAAAGTTTAACGATGTTTGTAATAGTGCTTTCTTGGTCCTGACATGCTAATATCTTAACATGTTAATACTTATCTCTGACATATTGATAGTGAATATAATATACTGATATTTGTGTAGTGACATATTGGCATTTAATTATAGTATTGATTTAGTCATTTTACCTGTCATGGCATATTGATATTGTTTCTAGTCATTTTGAAACACATATCGTTCTATGGCAATTTATTTGAGCAAATCATACAGGATCATTAGAGATCGAATACATACCGAAATGCTACCGGCATGCTTTGTTTTGCTATTAAATAACAGTAAGTAAAAGTCATATAATATAACATGCACTGGTGTTTCCTCTAAACAAACCATTTGAAACTAAGTTCCCTTGTCGTAATTAACTAACGTCTTTGCAACGTTCTACGTTGCCGTCACTTAGAATGAGCGATCACAGTATGCCCTATACTAAGTAAATATCATTCACTCGAATATATACCTTATGAACGTACGATGTATAAGCTAGATGGGCAATCCTTTGACGCGTGGAATTGTGGAGCACGGAGTGGGATATACAAACCAAGCTCAACACATAGAACGTGCACAACGTTCCCGTGTTTTCGTGTAGTACATGCATACAACAGTAAACATAAATCTGAATTGCGAACCCGAACGAAAATAGGGACTCAGCCCTACTTTACAGCAGATTAAACTGCATATTTTTGCACCAAAAGGCAATTTAGACAAAGTCCACTGTACAGAACCACACTTATGATTCCTTCCCATGTTATGGTTGGACTAAGGAAGAATGATGTCACCAAATTTTCATGTAAACTCAAATTTTGGAACACATTGTAGTTGTGGGATTGGTTTGTTCATCCCGACGATTTGGAGGATGTACGCGCATGTGCATAGCCATCAAAACAAATTACAGAACTCGTTTATTCCCTTTCTTCAATCTTGAGAACAAAGCTGGATTTATTTTCCTAGGCCGTTAAAGAGCAATAGGCAGCTGTCCCTAAATTACATACCTATCTAAATCAGAAAAATATCGCAAATCTTCACTTATTATTTCATCGTTTTTAAAGATGTTTTTGAACTTAGTCCTAAGTTAATACAATAACTTGCAAGCATAAGTTTATCCAAAGAGGCATATTTAGCAAATAAGTGACCACGGTGAAACCGATGTCACGCGGTTGGAAGGCAACATTCCAAAATATGCTTGCTTTGGCTAAGATGATGTGTAGTATCTGTTCTTTTGATCCAGTCTAGAATGTAGCCACATACAGTACGGCAGACCAATAATATAAATGGTCTGAGGCCCGTGAGGTTGGCAGGGGTGGCGCCAGCGGGGACCGGGGCACCCCCCCCCCTCCCGTCGGGGAAGGTCGCCGTTTTCGTCGGGGAGGCCTGAAAAATAAAAAAAAAGTTAATAGAAACCCCTACACGAACTGAAGTTACTGGATGGGCGATCTTGAACATATATTATGTTTTAAAATGCTATTTCAATGCATATCGGAATCGATTTTCAATCACTTCTTTGTAGCTCTGTTGTACCTTATTCCATGTACCTTGTCCTATCTCCACCCGTCGGGGAAGAACTGATTTTTTTTCGGGACGGCCTTAGAAAAGAAAAACTAAGTTACTGAATGGAGGATCATGAACTTTTTTTTCTTCTTCTTTATGAACTTTTTTTGTAACGTTTTTTTTACACGTATCTGAATCGGTTTTAATCACCTCTTACTAGCTCTGCTATGAAGAAGTGAGAAACACCGTCTCATCCCATCTTCAATCCGTGCGCGCAATGCCATGCCTCCTCGGCGAAGGCTGCCCTACCGTGTTGATGAGAAAATCCAATTTCGTCGGGGAGCCTTCATCTACCGACCCACGATAAAAGGTGTGGGCCTGATAAACTTATAGTCACCGGGGACGATCTTCTCTATTTTGCTTGCTAAAAGACCAGATTCTTCAAGGAAACTCAAAATTCCGAATTTTCCTTACAAAATCGGACGGGAGGTTGTTCATGTGCATGCAGTGCCCAATGGTCTGCCATCTAGCCTGCCTTGACAGCCGAATTCTAGCAACGGTAATGAAAATCAGCCATGTTTTCAGCTACACATGATGATAAACAGTTAGTTTGAGAATGTTTCTGCACAAGTCTGACTGAAAATTCATTTGAAGCCACCTTGTAACGTGACATATTTTCAATACGTTTGAAGTAAAATCATTTTCTTTAGTTTAGGCAGCCGCGTAGAAAATGTCATCTTTTTCAGTGGACATTGCAACTGAATATATCTAATTAGATTCTTAACAGAGTCAAAAACAGTATGTTTTCAAATCCGTTGCATAGTTCCTCCGAAAAGAGGCAAGACCATTACCTCTAATTGTAGCAGTAACCTTTATTTGTTAATTTTCTGATCACTTAGCAAAATGGGTTTTTTCTATTGAAGTGAAAATTTTATTCCAGGAATAAAAAGGAAAGTTCAAAATAACAACTGCTTCATTTCTAGTTACAAGTCTGGGAAATGACATTTTCGGCTGTCTGAGGGGTCAGATTTTTTAGCAATTTTCTGTACGCTCCGCGCCAACTGGTGGTGGCGCTCCGCTTGGAGAGTGTTTTGGTCGAACAGATTGCTGAACAGAAAAATGCATGCCTGCAAACTATTCTTCGTTTTGGAGCAGTACTATGAAGTGAAAATCTTATTGCGAAAAAAACTCAATATAATGACCGCTTTGTTTTTAGTTACGAGCCCGGGAAATTTCATTTCCTGCTGTCTCGGGGTTCTCAATTTTCAAAATTTTCTGTGCGCTCCACTTAGATAGACTTTCGAGCAAGATAACATTTTTCGGACAAAAAAGACAATTCTGCCCCCTCCCAAACTGAAACGCTCCAATACGCCTATGCCAATACATAAAATATAAAACTATAAACATATGGGAAGCCAAACTTTTTCCGAGGAAAAATATTTCAATATGGTCCCAGGGCCTTAATCTGCATGATGATATTCGGTAAACCCCAACAAACTACATGTCACCCTTACTTAAATTTTCTATGAGAGTGAAAGACTCTTCCATAAAACCCCCAAAGTTTTCATAAAATTGATAATTTTCTCCAGTATAAGCTTCAGTTTGTTAAAAGTGGCAAAATTTTCCAATTTCGATGGATAGTCCATACAACAATAATCAAAGCCAATTCTGTTAATAACCCCAACATTCTAATTTTGCTCTTGAAAGACATCACTTAATAAAAAACCCAATTTTTTTCATTATAATCTTACCGAAAAACCAAATTTTCTTTCATTATATTCCAAAATTTCTCCAATAAAATAAGCTCCTAATTGTCCCCAATAAACTACAGATCACCCCTATTTAAATTTTCTATAAGAAAACAAACTACAGATCACCCCTACTTAAATTTTCTATAAGAATGAAAGACTCTTCCACAAAACCTCCAGATTTTTCATAAAATTGACAATTTTCTCCAGTATAAGCTTCAGTTTGTTAAAATGGCAACATTTTCCAATTTCGATGGATAGTCCATACAACAAATAATCAAAGCCAATTCTGTTAATAACCCCAACATTCTAATTTTGCTCTTGATAAACAAAAACACTTAATAAAAAAAACAATTTTTTTCATTATAATCTTACCGAAAACCAAATTTTCATTCATTAAATTCCGAAATTTCTCCAATAAAATGAGCTCCTAATTGTCAAACCTTCGTTCAAAAAGGGAAAACCCTTTTGAGCGAACTATGAGTCTCGTCTTGAAGCCTTAGTACGTAGGCCTATCTGCCTAGTACGATTAAATATGTAACCCCAAAAGAATTTCAGCTGTCGCCTATATAAAGTTTTTGATTTTGCCCATATGAAGGACAGATTCTTCAATAAGCACCTTAACCCTTTTAATGATCTTTACCAAACCCAAATTTCTGTCAAAAATTTAATTTTTTTCTTCAAAATAAACTCCACATTTTAAGTATTTCTTAAAAAGAAAGCCAAACATTTCGGCGAAATTCTGCAAAATCACGTCTTACCGGGACTAACTCATCTCTTTTGTCGGGGCTTTTTGGCCCCCTGTCGGGCAAATCATGGCACCCCCTGGAGGTTGATTGTAAAGTGTTGTCCTTCGGTGGACGTAAAAGCTTCTTCTGGAAGCAGTTACAGTTTGGTTTCGCCGAAAGGCTGGGAGGACTTAAGAAAAAGCATTCCAAAATATAGCAGGAATGCTAATTAAAATTGTGAGAATTGCAAATTTCCTTTACGCATCCGGCCAAGGCTGATGTTTGCCTTCAAAACACTATGTAGTCTGATAATTGACTATATACTGAATAGGTGTAGGGAGACCGTTGCATGCAAGTTCATTCTCTCGAGTCCATGATTGTCCTATAAGTCTCAAAGCTTAATTAAAAGAAACTTGATAACAGCAAGCCAGAATGTCATCTACCGTTTAATTTACAGGGATAGTGAAGTCACCCCAACTTGAATTAGTCTAGAGATCATCCTGTAAAGTACGTGGTTCTCGAAAATCATGTGACAATATTTGCATTTCCTCCGTACTTGTGAAATTCACTGGTAACCCGTCTGGTTCATCTAATATATCATTAAAAGATATTTAATTGGAAAGAGAAATCAAAAGAAAATTGTGAGATAAAGCTCTTGTTCTCAAATGATTATCAGCGACTGTTTCTGTCCTTTACTTGTTAATTTTGCTTGCAACATTGATTCTTAAATGTCTTTGGGCTCATGTGGTCCCCTAATCGTCTCTCAGTAAAGGCCTGATTTTGATTAACTTTGAAATATGAGAATTTACGAATTTGGGTAAAGTACAACCCGGTCTCCTATGTGAAAATATCTTTCCTGACTACTCGTTTAAGAAGAGTGCAAAACTACTGACATAAGGTGCTCCAGTCTAGAATGGAGTCATACACGACAGATCAATGATGAAAATGGTCCGAAGGCTATGAGAGTGTCCTTTAGTGAACAAAGCTTCCTCGTTAAGCAGAAATCCTTTGAGAGTAAAAGTTTGGTTTCGCCGAACGACTTGGCACTTCTTCACTGAAACTGACTCAGAATCGCGGTAAATTTACAGAAGAAAAAGTGAAGAGAAACATAAAGATTACAGAAAAGTTCTGGTAAATTGTTTCCAGAACTTTACTGTAATCCTTATATATCTCTTTATTTTGTTGTTCTGTAAATCTACTTTATATTGTTTTACAGAGCAGAAAAAAAAGGAAAAAGTTCTAACAATTTTACCTAAGGGTTCTAAGTGACCAAGGATATTATAGAAACGTCTCGTTTTGGCCTGTTTTAAAAGAAAACACACCGGTGTTCTCATGTTGGGGTAACACTTCTCAGTGACTTGACAAGCGCCCTCTCAGTGACATAAGCAACCAAAGTTCATAGGAGGACTTGTCATGAGTGGGTCGGTCGACAAATTTTAGCCCAAATAATGCCTCGTTACGGTCTCCAGTCACCATCTCTTGCCCCCGATTTAACTGCCAAATAAAGGAAAATGCTCAACTTTTGACAAATTTTGAGTCAATGCTCGCGTCCGCATGCACCGATTAGATGTGGTTTCTTCGTTCAGTACTGTGTGCACTGTAGATAAAAAAAAAGAGTGAAAAACCATCTTTGATGATTGCCTACATTCACCGCTCTTTTATCGAGTTGACATCTACCACAAGTTTCCAATCTGTTTAGGAACTAAACACTTATTTTGCCCCAAGTTGTCAATACGTTTGAAATCTTAACATGTTTAGCTACTAACCACATGTTTAGCGATTAAACGTGTTTAAAAACGAAAATTTACGAATGAGCATCTACACATGTTTACAAAGTGGGGGCAAAAGCGTCTGCAAAAACGTTTAATTCATAAACACCGTTTTTATATAGAGAACATTTTCATGCTTCACAATTAGTTGATTAGACAGGTACGTATGGGATTATTGATGGGGTAAACTGTAAAAATGTCACAGAGAGTTACAGAACAAAAGGTAAAGAACACAAAGTGAATATGGAAAAAGTGCTGTCAATTTCTGAAACAAAATTACGACACCGTGACTCTTTTCCATGTTTAATGTATTCTTTTTTCTGTTCTGTAAAGCTCCATGCAGACATTTCTTGATGTTTTTATATATCCAAGGGGCCTGCGAAAAGACATCACTCCCTCTTAGTTTTTCAACACCCGCAAAGTAGTAGATAAAAGAGTTGAAGACAACATTTGTGAAAAAATATAGAAAGTGAATTCGCAGCTCTTTGCTATTGTAGCCATAGGAGAAAAAGTTGGTAATGTAATATACCCCACGGAGGGTGGGCTTTGATACCATTACTGTGGCATGCATGCAGTGGCGTACGCAGGATGTCTTTGAAGGGGGGGGGGGGTGGCAATGCAGTATGTTGAGTGATCGCCGATCGGAAAATTTTTTGCGTTTTCAAGCAGCCTAGATGCAATGTACTGCAATATTTTCGACTTCGACAGAAACAGTATTAAAAGTTGAATTGTGGTGGTTCATGAGGACAAAACTGAAACTGTTGTGTCTTCACATGAAATCTTATGCCTTTTACGCTACCTTTCGAAGTAAAACTTGTCATTAATTTGCATACTCTTAAGGGTCAAAAGAGCATCGATCGGTATAGGCGAACAGGGGCATTTTAGTTTGCGGTTTTTTCTTGGCCACAAAACGTTATTCTGCCATAAAGATTATATAGGCGGAGCGCCACCGTTAGTTGGCGCGGAGCGTAGAGAATATTTTTCAAATTCAAACCCCTCTGATCCCCGGAAATAGCATTTTCCAGACTTATACGAAGAATCTAACGAGTCGCTATCTTCTTCTGTCGTTGGCAGTAAATTGTTCCCTTAAAAATGTATTTGCAAACTACAACTTAATTAGAGAGTTATTGAGAGCTACGTTGACCCCATAATGTAATTTTGCACCAAAGACTACCTAAGCCGCCACAATTGGTTGGCGGGGAGCGTAAAGAAAACTTTTAAAAACCAGACCCTCAGATGGCCGGAAATAGGATTTTCCAGACTCATACGAAGAATCGTAGCAGTCGCTATCTTTGTTTGTCGTTTGCAATAAAATGCTCTCATCAAAATAGGTTCGCGAACTGCAAAGTGACCAGAAATTTATTAAGAGCTACTTTGACCCCCAAAATGTAATATTGCCAAAAAGACTATTTACGCGGAACGCCACCATTAGTTGGTGCGGCGCGTAGAGAAAATTTTGAAAACGATTGCGACCCCTCGGATGGCCGGAAATTGCGTTTTCAGGCCAGTAAAGAGTATCTAAACATGCAGTCTTTAAGTTTAACTTTTGTTTGCAATAGGAAAAAAGTAGCAACATGCTAAGTGATCAGCAAATTACCACGTAAAATGTACTACTCCTTTTATATTAGATGGCCTTGATTCTCTTCGGTGGAACTATACAACGGAATTGAAAATATGCTAATACTTCTCTATCGTGACTCTTGGCTAAATTTAAGATCCGCTGAATTGATGAAATTGTCTGTGACTGCTCGAACTCCCGTCTGTTACTGATTTTACCCATAACATCTCTTGCGTGATAAATGGCACACTATTTCTTACCGCACCTATACACCATCCGCTTCCTTGTCCCCGTCTCGTACGTCTATGCCGGCCGGGGAAGGAGCCTAAGGAATGGGCCCTTCCTTTTGAAAATTCTTCAAGAGGTAGGTTTCCTTAGAGGAAATCGGTGCCACCAGGGATATACAGAGGCTAACTTTTAAGTAAAATTTGGAACGTGACAAAATTTACCTGCTTTTAGGAATTGAAAAATAAAGTTGGCATCACTGAGGGGCCTAGCAGAAACAATCCTCCCCTTTTGGAAATTTTTGAGAAATTGGGTGCCCTTACATGCAATCTGGTGCCACATATGCTATCTTTTAAAGCATAATCTGTGTTACTAAAGTATGGCTTCGTATTTTAAGGGTCGAAATATTCGTGAGGGGAGGGGGCATGGCCCAATGCCCCGCCCCCCTTCGTTCACCACTGCCTGCATGTTATTTCCCAACCCGTCTTTTTACCAGTGAGGTAATGCATTCTCTCCACCTATAAAATTACTTCACGGCCAGCCATGGATCCTTAGTAAAATAGAAATATATGAAGGTATATTGTAACATCGATGTGCATTTGTAGTCTGAACATCTGGGAATAACTTAAGGGTACTGCCATACCAAAAAAACAGGCTTAATAAATGGATTTATTTTTAAAGATATTTGTTGTTTTATTTTTTGTTAAAATAAGATAAATAATTGTCTAAAAGTAAAAAATTGAAGTGTTACGTATATTGTAAGATGCATAGATAACTTTACCTTTGTATTTATTCATTTTTTAAGTGAGTGCTTTTTGTCCATTTTTATTTTATGATGGACATCAAGAAATTTTATCTTACCCCACCGGTGAAGTGCCCAGGGAGGGGCACTGGGACATGCCACCCCACCCCTTCCTCACAGAAGGTAGCATATATGGCACCAGATTGCATGAAAGGGCACCAACTTTTACAAAAAATTTCGAAGGGGAAGGGGCCATCCCTTAGGTTCGTTCCGCAGCCGGTAAAGACGTGCGAGAACGGGTCAGAGGAATAGAGAATGTTCAGGTGCAGTGAGTTATATTTTACATTTATCATGCAACGGGTGTTGGGAATAAAACCATCTATAGACCTATTTCCAAATAGCAATTGGAAAGGATTGTGGGATAGAGTTTTGGTGTGCGTCATTTTTGTCAATGGCATTTTGCTGTGGTGAAAATTAACGTATACCCAAAACGTATCCCACAATGCATTGTAATTGCTATTTGGAAATAGGTCTATAGTCGGGAGTTCGGACAGTTACATACGCAATTGCATCAATTCAGCGGATCTTAATTTTAGCCATGCTATAGGGAAACAATAGCATATTTTCAATTCAGCCGTAGTTTCCCCCATCCCTGAAGATTAAATACCACTTCATCTAATGCTATGGTACATTTTGGTAAATTTATGACCTCTTGGCAAGTTGCTGGTTTTTATTATTGCAAAGGAAAGCTAAAATTACTATTCAGATACACTTTTAAAAGCATGATAACACAATTTTCGGCCATCTGAGGAGAACGGATTTTTCAAATTTTCTTTTCTCTCCACACAAACTTGTGGTGGCGCTCATCTTAGATAGTGTTGAATTTATGGTAGAATTACTTTTTTCGTGCATAAAATAAAAAAACTGATGTGTTTCCGTGCCCTTAAGCCTATCACTGATGTTCTTTTATTTTGACTCCTAAAAGTATGCAAATTTAAAAACAAATTTTACTTTGAATAGGCACCAGTAGCGAACATGGCATCAGATTGCATGTAAAGACACAAAAGGCTCAGTTTTACCCCATTAACCACCACAATTCAACTTTCAGTACTATCCCTCCCCCTTCCGGCAATCACTCAACATACTGCATGCCGCTCCCTCATAGAAAAATTTCTTACTTAACTGAACCTTTCTAGATAGGCTGTAAATTACTACGACAATTGTAGTTTGGGGTAAGAGGACGGGTCCTTTATCTTTATTCTGTGAGTTAATACCTATATCACTCACTGGCTCTGATTTGATGAGCAGGGCCACCTGAGCCGTACTGGACGGGGAACGGGTAGGGGGTTGCCACCCCACCAGTGCCCATTACCCTCCGGATTCGGGCGGACTTTGGTCCCTCAGTGGAGCAGAAATTATGCTCTGGTTGGGCAGCTGGAGTCGGGACAAAGTCACCTCCCCCTGTGAGAAAGATAAAAAAAACTTGGATCAGTATTTAAAAGTTATTTGTTCTATGTTTGTTCAGGCAACTGGAAGCTCACTGTTTTGGCATATGACCATAACCATAAGAGACGTTCTTTCTCAAAGGGCAGTGACCTTTTGCACTTTTCCAGATCCCCTAGTAGGGCATTTTTTCTGCCCCATTGAGGCACTGTAGTCTGTCCGATTCAGCAAGCAAGGTCTTGGCCAATTGGGGTCACGGTCCTGTCCTCCCGTCACGTACAGTCAGTCATGCATATGATTAAACATGTACAAAATAAATGATGACGCACTTTTGGTGCTACAAGTTATTTTAGAGCACAAAGCAAAGGTTACATTAGGTAAAAAGGTATTAAAAATTTTGGACAGCTTATTTTCCTATGCATGCAACATGTGTATTCGGTCTAGATTTCGATCACGGACCTTGTCGGCCTCAAATTTTACCCCTGGTCTCGGTCTCGGTCTCGGTCTCGGTCTCGGATCAGCCGGTCTCGACTACAACACTGCTCGGGGTTGGAGACTTCTTTTAGCCCACATCCTTAATTATAGGGACTGCATGCAAATTATAATGACTTTCGGGGACACGAACAATGATTTTGCTCCAATATTACTCCTCTTAGTGCTTCGCGTTTTTAACTCGTTTTTGACTTCTAAGGAGAGTATCATTCTTCAAAATGTTTCGATTATTATGTGCAGAAGAAAGAAATACACTCTTTCAGAGAAGCAGCACTGAGGTCGAGTCCGCAGGCTTCCAGTCATGAGTCCGGCAATGGGGGGAAAATCAGCCCCTCTGGTCTGGTCGAGTCCTCCAAATTCTGAAATCACGAGTCCGGGTCCGGACTCGATGACAGCACTGCAAAGAAGGGGAAAAATTTGTTTCATTTTTCCCTTTACATAGTGCGTGCTTCACACAGGCTTGATATGCTGCAAAATCAGCACGGCACATCAATCACATCCAGTATTGACGTTTTATCGGCAACGCTTATACCAATAATTGTTGGGACTATATTTTAGCTGTAAAATATTTGGTACAAAACTTTTCACGGAATTATGGTTTCCTGTTCAAGTTGTTACTAGAGTAAATTATAGGGAAAGGTACTCTGGTTGTTACTGTTTACACTAATCTTGTTTAAGCATAGCGCCCTCTAATAACTTTATCTGGGATCATCTCAATGAGTAAAATCACAGGTGTGAAGTGCCGTGAGTTGCAAAATGCAGAATGCACCTCAGGTAGACATTAAAACAAGCGTTTCACTCGGTAGCCAGACAGCTGAACTCTTATATCCCGCGCTCTATATGGTTTCAATGCGAACCGTTCAGCCTTACTTGCATAGAGCCGCACTATTTGTAGAAGGAAAATTATAGAGTTACTTTACAGTGACATCCTCAAAATGGTTGCCGTCTCGTGACTGTAAGCACCGACGAGTATTTGGCTAGGCCATGGACCCTCAACCCGGCAGGGATTTTTTACCATCTCTTCTTTTGCATTTTCTGTTTACTTAGAAACAGTGTACTCACTCTTCATCACATTGAGACAACGTAATTACAATGAATACATGACTTACTTTTGCTTTTGTTGACAAGAAAAGTGTTATTTACAAATAACGATGTAAATGATATACATAATCATGAACCACTGGATAATTATGTTAACGAGTTCTATTATATGCACAAATTTGAGAGAATTTACACCAGCTGAGAAAAACCACAATGACATGTTCCAAACCACAGGTCTGGATGACACTTTCAAGAGTACGGTATAAATATTAACAAAAAAATAGTATTAAAGACACATTTACAATACTCAATTTGGCATGCTCATTTTTAGAGTAGGTTATGAAGTAGGGCAGTCGATTTGGTTTGTGGATGAGGTGGGAGCAGCTTAACATTTTCTACTGTAACAGCCGGATTCCCGGGTCGTGTCCCTGACCGGAACCTTCTGCAAGAAATCCACCACACGAGCGCCAGCGCACACGTATACACACACACACCCCAACACACACACACACACACACACACACACACGCAAAATAAGCATACACACTCACTTTAACTTGCAAATATACAAACATGGGTTTCGCTTTACAAATGCAGTATTAGTTTATTATTACAACTTTAATAGGCCTGAATGCGTTTTCTCGAAGTCCTGAAGTCATCTGTGGACCACAATTTCATATATTATTATTCTGCCTGTTTTTAAATCTGCTTGAATTATTAGGGGTAAAACGATATTTTTCAAAACAATTTGGGGCGATTGATTTTCCCCTTTTGTAAATGCTACGATCACTGGAAATAACCGATTCTTAATGCAAATCAAGTAATAATCAAAAGAAATTTACATTCTCTAAGTAATAACTTCATTTAAACCATTAATCGAAGTTACTGAAAGCATCTTATAAATCATACGACGGAATCCTTCGATATTTTGGCATCTCTTGATTTTTTTCAATTACTAAAAGTTTAAATTGTTTAACAAATTGGATGTTAATCTAGAGACTGAAAAAGAATTTTCCACTTTCAATAGAGGCCTTAAACATTCTCATTTAAGAGATCCTTCTCCATCAGTGAAGACAAGTAACCCATCAAAGAAGACAACTACCCCCTCATTTAAGACATCAACTGTACGCACCCTCTGACCACGGGACAGGGTCGGACAATGTTTTTCAGGAGTGTCAAACATTTATGCGCATTGGCGCACCCCTCCGTCACGCGATTGACGCACCCAACACTTCATAGGCTTTGACGCCGCACTTTCTAAGTAGAATATGATACACACGTGTCGCACGTTTTAGGTTGCTTTGATCACGGAGGTATTACCTCCATGCTTTGACGCAACGTTTGGAAAACTTTGACACACGTCTACGTTACAACTGAGACGTACATGACGCATATTTTACTCATCACTTCGTAAGGCTCACTCACTACATTGCTTATGCTGAACAACAGTGGCTTTGTCACGGGGGTGGGGTGGGGATGTTGGGGATTAGAATCTCCCATGACCCAACCTTGCAATGCAAAAAAACACCTAAAAATAGCGGTTATTTCTCTATATGACGTTTCCCTCATGTCCCTCCCTGACACAATCCTGGCTACGCGCCTGCTGAACAACAAGCATAATGACAGTAGGTTCCATTTTTAAAGTCTTCGGTTTTAAACTTTGTTTAAGATCTCAAAAAAAAAAAACTAGAAAAAAGATATGAAGATGTAACGAACGCAAATAAACTCCAAAACCGAGCAGACTTAAAGGGCCAAAACTCTCACCCCAAACTACAATTTTGGTACCAGTGTACCGAAATTCTCAATTGGCTCAGCTCTCTAACTGGCAGCTAATTCAAACAACGCAGAGTACCAAAGCTTATATTACACAGTATGAACGGCACTGGGAGTGTTTTAGTGATTATATAAATTGAGCTTGTCTGGATGAGGATGAATTTCAGATAATTGTGGGAGGCGCTTAAGTAAGAAGGTTAGGAGAATTGGCACTGTTTGGGGGTGAGAGAAGTGGGCCTTTACAAGACTGGACATCTTACTGCTCAGAAGATATCAATAACTCTTCTGTAATATAATTATCGAAAAGCAAAATAATAAGTACGAGTGAACACAATAAAGTCAGATAAATGACTAACTGTTCAGCATAGATAAAGAGAAAAGCAAATATCTTTTCTCACAATGTAATAGAGACGTAAGGCAAATTAATTCTGCGAACTAAGTTTTATGTTTGACACGTCATTAAGCGATGCGATATATGCAGAAGGTTATATTTTTAAGATTAAAAGGGCTGGTTCCTCTGAATGAGACTTAATAATCATGTTAATTAGTAAATTGTTTAATCAAAATAATCTACCTCAATAAACAACAAAAAGTGGAACGGAAAAACAAAATACATTAAAAATATAAGAAATAAATAAATAATAAAAAAAAAGATAAAATGAAGATAATAAAAGGTAATAAATTTAAAGGGTAAATTTAATTGGACATGTGCATGCTTTGCATAATAGGGATGGTTTGTGGAAAGCTAACTTTAAGTGCTCTCGTAAAGTGATGCCGAATTCACCTTGTGCATATCACCACATTAAACAATGATTGCCCCTGTGGAATTGATGCAGTCCATACCTTACTGTGTTTTCGCTTTTCATTGTCAAATATTTTTTTAAAACAGTCACATAATTTACATATATAAAAGTGAAACAGGTCCGTGACCAAACAAACTTATTAAGGGATGACTATGACAGTAATGCTCTCCGTATTCAGGCGACAAATTTTCTGGGAGCTCAGTCCCCATCCCCTTGGGTGACGGGTCTGATTTGAAGAAACATACATATGCATTTTTCCGACATAACAATATCGAAAGAAACCAATGACCGCTAACTCTACAGTTCGGAGGAAGAGAATAAAGATACACGCATGGTCAGGTTAGATCTTATCGAATGAAGAATTGCTTGTGTTCTAAAATAAAGTCCACCTTTATTAAATATTTCAAGCTTTTTAGAAACAGATAACAAATGCATAAATCGCTTAACTTAATTTTCGAGACAGAGTGACCATCTTTTGAAAATTAATAAAAAAAATGTGTAAAGTAATTCACAGCCAACTCTTCTGGCACACAATAAAGCTATACCTAACATAGCAAATCATTACCAGAAGTATGCTTGGAATTACCCACGTACTGCGCAGTTCTCTAGCTGGACAGCTGGATGGGCGAACACTTATCCGTCGTTTTGGTTTGGTGTTCAGACTGCTCAGTACCATACGTCTTTATCATATTTAGATTGCTCTAATTAGGGAGCTACCCTAATTCTGCATAGGCTAAGGGAAACCCATTTAAGAATAATTCATGAACCGTCAATTAATAAAAAAACTGGCAATCACTCTCCTTTTCTCAGTGGTGCCATTGCAAAGATGCTTAAAATGAATTTCCTTATATATTCTTACTGCCAGCCGGCCAGCTGAATTTGAGATTAAACCTTAGCACGGTAACCCCCAAACACCAGAGTTTAAATGGTTTGGCGCACAACGTGTGAAAGAAATAAAATAGTTGCGGTACTCGCAGCTCGAGTTCCTTAATGAATAAATGATACTGAACGTTTGTTCACATATAATTTACGAGTGGAGCATACCACGGTATACACACTTGGTTTGAAACAAATTTTACATTTTTAATTAACTTTTCAGCGACCATTTTCGTCAGAATCACATATTTCATTCGTTCATGTAATGAGCATATGAATGACGGCTGTGTTCTTTTTTGCTTGCCGTTGTGAAGTAGCTGAAGGGTATATTAAATGTCTAGCCCCTTGGGGAATTTTGATCGACGGAGCATGGACCGCCTGTCTGCACGCATCTGTGAGTCATTTACCCGGCGGACCGGGGTTCGATGAGTTCACTACTTGTGTGGTTTCTTAACTGTTATTGATGATAAGAAGACTGTGCGACCAGCTATGCAGGCTATGAGTCACTTGAAATAATGGATTTTCAGAAAGTACTGTAAGTTTCAATAAGTAATATGCGTCAATGAGTTTCACTGTGCGAGCTATTTCAAATGCAGATAAATGTAGTTCATCACAGCAAATAACGATGCAACTCTGGTAAATTTGAACAGTTTAAATGGCGATTGTGTATAGACCCTTATAACTGACACACACACACACACACTCACGCACGCGCACACATAGACCCTCCAGACTGATCGCCCTCTAACCTTAATATCCCCCTAAATTAGGGATTGTCCCCTTTTGCTGTACTGCCCTCTCTGTTATTATTTGTTTACTGTATTGCCTTGAAAAGGGTTTATTTAGAAATCGAAAGCTTGGCGAAGTAGTTTTTGCTGTGTTTTGCGGTTGGGAAGCTGACCCTGGGGTCACCGAAATATATTGCGTGCTGATGACGTCACACAATTTTGAATTTTAGCCGCATATGGAAACGTACACTTGGGAAAAAGAATGGTTCTTTTATTCTGTAGACTTCCAATTGCGATCAAGAAAACTATGAAACTTTCCAGACTAACTTCGCAAGTTATCATACAACCGACTTCAGGCGATTTGTCGGCAAAAAGGCCCAAGAATCACCGCAAAATTTTGAGTCACCCCTTCTGAACGTTGGGAGAATGATCACAAATTTATCCCCAAACCATCGCCGAAGTTCACAACAAGCACGAAATGCTGAAATTTTGTTAGGAAATATAGTCTCCCACATAGGTTTGTTGATGATTCCAATTTCCCCAAAGACGGTCAATCCTCTTTGTTTACGATACGAATCTATTTTCAGTACACCTGTAGTCAGTCAGCCATCTTGAAAGGCAATGTATGATGGTAGCTAGCATGTACAACGTCAAAAGACGATTCAACCCAATACCACTAGGCGTGCCCATACGTATGTAATAGGTGCGAAAATGTGTACATATAATGCGTAAGCAGCACAAACACGCTGTCTGATCATGTAGCATTTTTAGTGAAGATAGAAGGATAACAAGAGAGGTACCACTATATTTTGGAAACATTATTTTTTCTCTCTCTTCCAAATGACATGTCATCATATTTTCCCCTTGAAGACAGGAAATGTGCAGTTTGAAAATTCGCAAGTGAGTTCTAACTCCTTCGGTTTTCTCGAAACGCTTGTGACGAAAACTCTAGCCAAAGTTCATTCCCCAACAATCTTTATTTACCAGAACGAGTATCTTTTGAATATTTAACTTTCTGTTTTTCTTCGACTGCCAAAAAATACTCAATTACTTGAGACTATGAATAATTATTGACATTTTTAACGGGTGTCCTTTTTCGCTGTGCGTAGACTAAGCTTGAGTACGGTCTCCCAGAATGCGTTTCACCGTGAGTGCTAATGGTATAAAGATTGCGCAATAACGGTCACTAATGCTAGCTCTGTTTCCCAACTGTTTTTTTTTTTTTTCATGTAAAATGTGTAGGTCGAACTTGAAGGTAGCAGAAAGTGCTTAAAAGTTTGCGGAAAACTCCTCAACGTTTCGGATATAAACCCTTCTTCGGGTGGCAAAAATCAAACTGAGCAACCAACGGTAAAAATAGACACGACCAGCAAATCCGAACCGGCCGGTGTAAAAAAGAAACCTAGCCTGGATGAAAGTGTGTGTTTGAAAACACTAGTGCAACAGGTGGAACACAAAACAAAAATAAGAAGAGGGGCCTGAACAAAAAGGTAACATACACACTGTAAACGAACACGAGTCGAAAAAGTGAAACAGAAGAGAAAACGGGGGAAAAAAATACACACTAAAACCGGGCACGGCCGAATAGGTGCAAAATAGAGTTAAAACTTTGACAGTTGGGGATGGAAATTACAAAAGACCTATCCTTACATGAATGCCGTGTGGAGCGAGAGTTCCGAGCCTCATGATAAGCCGGTTTTCCGCTCCCAGGCGGCTACGGTCAGAGTCACATTATAGCTGCCGTAACGGTTAATCGCTGTATTGAACAAAGTGAAGAAAGTTGGAAATGTGCAATCACCGGATATTCTGTCTGATGGACCTAAGGTGTTCGGTGACTCGGTCCGCGAGGCGGCGTGTGGTCTATCCCACATGCAACGAGTTACAACTCTCACAAGCTAAAATGTAAACTGCATTTGAGGAAATGCAGGAAAATCGTTGGTTGACAGTGAAGCTATTACAGTTTTGTTCTAGTGGTGTGATGATCGTTTCTACCAGTTAGCTCCTGTGTTTCGTACAGGTCATACAGAGATCGGGATATAAGAGAAAATGTCATAACAGGGTTCCTAAGTAGGAACACTAGTCGTTTATGTTTCTTGGCGCCCTCAGTCTCAGAAACTTGTTTATATCGCGCAAATTTCGTCCCAGTCGGACCAGGGAGCTGCCATAGCAGCTCCCTGGTCGGACAGATATTAAACAGTGACGTTTATCGGGTAATCTAGCGCACTAATTATGTGTACCATTGACTTTAGTACTCACCTAGGGCTACTTCCGTGCCCTAGGCTCCTCACATAATTTTCAGCCGAGACATGCTACCATTCTCCACTAGACTTCACCACCGGTACGTCGTCTCATCTCGATTTATGAGAGTGTTGGTGTCATGGATGCCCCTACGTACCGTACAGCTCATACAGAGATCGGGATGTAAGAAATAAGGAGGGTAATTTGCATTTTGAGTAAAGCACTGATCGTGCATGTTTCACGGTACCAAATTAGGCTACTTCCGTGCCCCTAGTTCCTTGAAAAGTTTTCAATCTGGATATTCCCCCTCGTCGAAGTTCACTATGTGGGCTTTCATGGCCTTTACAAATTTTCATATTATCATTGAAATTTTGAGCCTTGAATGAGCCTTGAATGATGGGTAGCCTAGGCTATGTAATTCCCGCCAAAAGTAGTTACTCAAAGACGGCATTTCTCAGAGCGGAGTAACACAATAAAAATGACACTAAATTGGTCACATTGTCCCGAACTTTGCATATTCTGTACTTTAAATCATTTTTCACAAAATATAAATGAACAAGGATTTTGTTTTATCAGTAACACAGTCAGAAACAACACCCCATAAAATTTGAAGATACTTCATCTGTCAGTAAACATTTTCCCAGGTACGAGTATTGGATTTAGTGGTCCGCTACGTTATAGTTAGTTAGTTAGTTAGTTTGTTAGTTAGTTAGTTAGTTAGATGGAGTTTTACGGCCAGTTTCCAACATATTGGTTCAAGTTGAGCCGGCCACGGCCTTTTTTCCATTTGTGGCTCACTGGCTTGTTTCCCCTACTCCATTGCTTATGCGGAGCATCATGCACAACGGCGAGGGAGTCGTGCAAAAGTGACGGCCTGTCTGGCTGACGAAAACGCAGTTTCCAGTTGTCTGTTTTTTTTAAGTGAGCAATGAGCACAGCCATAGTTGCATGCACGAAACAATTTCAGAATCAAACATACAAAATGGGGCTGTATTTAGCTTCTCGAGTTAATTTACGAGTGTAATTCTACCCCCTCTGAACACTAGTAGTTATTGAGCTTGTCCTGCCTCATTGTGCAATTCACTGTGCAATTAACATATTTCTATTAAATCTTGGGGGAATGATTGGAGTTATTGGACAAATACGCGCAAGATTATTTTCTATGGGTAAAGTTTCATGTGGCCACCCTCACGATCCAATGTTTAGCAACAGAGGTTCCAGGTTTGAAATGTAGGAGTTATCCGTCTCCCCGTGGCGACCCGATAGCCTAGTATGTCCAAGATCTTAAAGTGTACCTCGGGTCCAAAAAATAAAAAATATGTATTAAATAGCATGGAAAATTAATTGTAACAGCCCAACTACCATTATCATAGGACTGTGACATCTCTCTTGAGACGAGATATAACGTGTTGAAATTAATTCATCTAAAACTAATTAGTTCATTGCGGAATAGTTTGTGACTTTCTTGTTGTTTAACTCACATTACCTGCTTTAATTCTCTTGAAAATTAAATTTCTTTATGATCTTGGACACTTCTTGTTTGCTTGTATAGTATGTTGAACGGAGAGGGGGTTAATGCATGAAATCACTACATAAGAGAAAGAGTGCTATCACACCTTAGTAAAAGGTACAGCAATGTTCAGGAAAACCACAGAAATACAAAGATCGTAATTTGAGTAGTACAATGACATCAAAATTTTTACGCAATGTACCATTTAATTTGAGTTAATAAACTTCAACATTCTATATCGAGGCTGAAGAATGTCCCATGAAGATGGGAGTTGAACTGTTAGAATTCATTTTTCATGTTTTTAATATATATATATATAGCCTATATATTTTTAATTGTTAGACTTGAGGTACACTTTATCAGAGGCCGTAGAGCCAATTTTGAAGTGTGGGGCCCAAAATGCCCAAAATGTAGTTTAAGGCGGCCCGAAATGCCCACAGCAAAAAAGTGCGGGGGCCGAGCCCCCCTAGCCCCCTGTTTCCGCGGTCCTTGTTTATAAGCCATGGTTCCCAGTTTAAGAGGTCCAAATACCCCTAGCAGCAGCAGTACAAGGACTAAAGTCTCCTTAGCCCAAAACACCCCCTCCCCCATCTCCGTTGTCCCTGCATGGGACCTTCTGCTGCTCTCTTCCTACTCGGTTTGCATTGCATTGCTCTTCCTTTTTTATGTCACGTACTCTTCATTGAGGACGACTGACTGTGTGATCTCATAAGTAATGGAGTAGGGAAAACAAGCCAGTGAGTCACAACTGGATAAAAGGCCGTGGCTGGCTCGACTTGAACCAGTAATTGGAAACTGGGCCGTAGAACTAAAATGACTAACTCATGGACTTGTTTTGTTGCAGTGCGATTTGCATTTTGTACGATACACTTCGATAGTCTATCAACATGCTCTATACACACAGTACTGATTTGCACTGAGTGCATAGCGCTTCCGCATTGGCGATCGGGAAGGATTCGGAGCACCATACAACAGTACAGTGGAGAATACAGCGACATTGCCACAGTAGGGAAACAACTAGTCAGAAGTGTAGAGATTTCCTTCCTCGTTTGTGGATATTAAGACACATGTTGATGGACTTTGAAAAGTAAAAGGAATAATGTGGCAGAAAGTAACTGGAAAAAAGTTTGGAATTGGTGAGGACTTTCATGTTCAACTCCCACAGGCCTTACGTTTGTGTATTACTTTTACACTTACAGTGTAACAACGTTAGATCTAAGTTAGTCAGGCCTAGCCTAAGTTAAGTTAAGGCTAGGGAGTGCTACTAAAAGTTTCACAGAATGATAGACATTGGTCTAGCGTGGTATATCAGTGTTAAGGCCTTTGTACGTTGTTCAGTGTAGCAACCTTTAGTGTATGCCTTACTTAGGGAGTAAGGCTATGCCAATGTTTAATTAAAATCTGAGGACAAGGATTTTATACCATATTATAGGCCTAGCCTAAGCTGCCAGTACCAGATAAGAAATAAGAACTTAAGAAGGTATATGAATGTGTGTTGGCCTAGGCTAGGCCTAAGCGATGGTTAGTGTTGACACTGTAATATAGGCCTAGTCCCTAGTACACAACCGAAATTTGTTTGGTAGACCTAAATTTAAAGGGTTTTACCAGTTTTAATAAACTTACTTTGGTTGTAGGCTACCCTAGCTAGAAACCCAGCATAACATTAAACCATGTTGGTGCAAATGCCTGCAGTAATAGTAATGTAATGGTTATGTCAGGACAAATTAGTGGTACTATAGCCTTCAAGTAAGTGATGATGGTATGATTTTACAAAACTGTATTCTGTGGGTGGAAGACCATGTTGTAAATGTTGCTGTTTTGTTAAGTTTGTATGTTGTGCAATGTTCAGTGTATAGGCCTACTGTAAAATAAAAAATCATGCTATAATTTCATTTCATTTATTTGTATTGAAAGCATTCCCTAAAACTTAAAAAAGGCAAGTAAAAAACTTTACAGTCACAAAAAGAAGAAGAAAAAAAATACATAAACACTCCCTTAAGCAGATAATTAATTATTTATAATATCATTTTTCTAATTATTTTTTCTTATAATCCTTAATTTTTTATTAATTTTTCTTTTCCATTAATGCCTTATGCCCCCTACAACAATGATTATGGTTAAAAAAAACATTTGTAGTTTGGGCAATTCACAAACTTCAAAAAGACAAGCATAGTAATTATACTAATATAGTCCAGAAAAATGTTAGCCTTTTCTATGGATGCGTCAACACTGCACATGGTCATGGAGAACAACTTCTTGCAGAAATGTGCATAGATTTTCCTGCAAAAATGGCTGTGGAGGCTCAGATGGGGAAATAGGACAATCTTTCCAAAAAGTTTGATCCAAAATGTACACTCTGGTTCAGCAGACTTCACAAATTTGTTAATGTACAGGGTTGGACTACCCTTAAAAGAAGGGTTTAAGATCACATCAGGATTAAGTATGTTATAGGCCCAGTACTTAAATCTAAGCATTTTGGTGAAATTTGCATTGAATCCAGTGTGTGGTTCTCAAGGTGTGGGCATGTAAAGTTTTCCCTTTTCAACTAAAAATGAACTTGAAATAAGCACATGTATGACATCATATCCCTACATTAGTGTTCAGTCTTTTGTTTTTCTTTAAATTTAAGAGTCAATTTTCTCCTCAACAATCGCATATTATTGAAATGTGATTGAATGGGTAGCATGAGAACTTCTTTGCAGTCCCACAGGGAGACATCCTTTTTCTGTTAACTTCAAGGTCAACCCAACAGTCTGATAAAACAAAGGGAAACAAAGCTTTTCTTGTCAATGTGAGAAAGTAGGTTAAGCTCTGCTTCCCTCAAACTCACTTTGGAACACAAATCTTCTGTCTTCATTTACTGATATCTCAAGAAATACATGCCTGTCTGATTTGAATGTAATTTTCACCACACTGTGTAAATTTGGTTCTTCTTTTACATATGAAAATTAAATTTTTGCTTAAACTTCCCTTTAAAAATACTATTAACTCTCCAAATTGCACATTATATTCCTGCATATGCAAATCAACATTTTCACATGCTGAAGTATATCCATGAACTCACATGTGTTGAAGATAGATTATTGAGAAACAATGATTGATGTTGCAAACAGTAGCTTCTACAATGGTATTGTCCTGGGAATAATTCACTTTTAAACACGATGTCAATGAAACCTCTTTATTGTACTGTAGGTTTAAGTGAAGGATGAACCCAATAAAACTTAATAAATTTGGTGTTAGAAGGTGGATCTTATTAAGACTTGCCAAAAACTAGTGATTTTGACTCTAATTTTTCTAATTTTTGAATGTTATACATGTACAGTACAGTACAATACAGTATTGGAACAGATCAGGTCTTGAATTTGGAGAGATTGCTATCATTTGCACACCTGGATAAAGAACGGGAACTCAGATACAGTAAACCTAACTGTTGTACTAGTTCAAGAAAACGAGACACTTCTACCACACTCCTTAATAAGATAATGGGTGTGATTTGTACTGTAGTAGAGTCAGTACTAGCAAATGGACTAACTTTGTGTACAAATGATCAGACTGAACTAGGGTTGGGCGGTACTGTGAAAATATTGGTACTGGTATTGTAAGACATACAGAATTGGTATTGAGGCAGTATCAGTTCTCAATTCTTGGGTAGGGAAGTTGGGTGGGGAGGAACCTAAGCTAGGCATGGCCCCCATGTTATCCTGCGCATTAATGCATGCATCTGGGTGTTTGATTGGGTTAATAACCATGCAGGCACCTCTGCTCTATATGTTTGTGTAAATATTTTAATCACCCACACATCCTAACAGTTATTTTTGTCAGGGAATAAAATGAGTACTGGTAATTTATTTTAAGTACGGGTATTTTCTCAAGAACCCGTAAATTAGTAATGTGCCAAATATCTTCGTTATTTTCATTTCCTGTACCTCTAGTACAGGTATTGAAGTCGGTACCGGGGAACCACCCAACCCTAAACTGAACAATTATATCCAGAGATGGTGGTGTTTTAAAAAGTACTTGTAAGATGGCAGAGACCCACAGGGTGTTGCTGAGTACTTAGAAAATTTGCTCCTGTTCACCTTCCCCTGTAATAACAGTTATATTGGACAGCCCATCACTGCAGAACAACCCTTGGCAATGAGGAATCCTTCATTTAGATGGCGCCCTATCACTTTCTGCAGCCTACTCCAACACACCCTTGCCTAATTGCCAGTGGAATGACTCTCAAGGACAGGTTTTTCGTGGCCATAAGTTTTTAGTTCATTGCCCCGTTTTTCCAGCTTACTTCTGTACTATTCAACAATGCCCATCATAGCTATGCCCTTGGTGGTAATCTATATAAAAAAATACAGTGTGGGTGAGAGAGAGAGAGTTACTATAACTTAGCAGTACCTTCTCTGTTATTTTCCTTGTTTTATGGAATGTTAAATATCGAACTTCCCCTTTGTGGTTTGCAAATTGCTAGCTATGTGCATGATGTACTTTAATTACATTCTTTTACATTGTTCTGAAAATTCAGTACTCTGAATAACAGGGTGTGTAAAGGTCTGAGAGTGGCATTCCTTCATAAATAGTTCAGCAAGTTTTACGGAAACATTTCTTGATTGTTGACCCTTTAAGTGTGCTTCTAAATTGTGGGACAATGAAAAATTCCTCTGACATTTCTAATTGTTCATCAAAAGAGCTCATTCACATGTTAACAGAAGTGGTTTCAGTTTCTGGGTCCTCTCATTTGTTGTCAAGTACAAATATTTAACAGGAAATTCAGTATGTTTACAACTGAGTACCACAGTTTAAAAGGAATGTTAGAGTAGGATTGTTGCAGAGAACAAGATGTAACATGTTATGCCTTATAGTTATTGTTAGGTAATTTAAAAAAAAAAAAAAGCTTGAAGACCATTTATGTAGTGTTTAGTGGGTAGAATTGAGAAAGTTAAACATTTGCCATAGAATATTAATATTGAAATCATGCAGTTGTAAAGCAAATTCAATATTAGGCTAATGTAGGATACATGCTCTCCCAAAGTGAAATTGAAATTGGATGATTTCTGTGATTGCATATGTTACTGTAACAGTATAATAAACTGTGATTTTAAAAGACTGTCATTTTCCAGTATTCTGTACCTTTGGATCATACCTGTGCACACAGTGTTATACTGTAGGTATGTCACAAAAGTACTTGTTCATCAGTTTTGTACATCATAGTGAACAAAAGCTTTGAGCAGCAGTATTGTTTCCTATTTTGGTGTTGTACATGAGAAATGGCAGTGGAGATATGCTATGGTAGATGCATTTAATGGAGTTCATTAGAAGTTAATGTCGGAGAATGTTTTCTGGTCGAGTCCAATACGAACTGCGGTGATAAGAAACTTTGATAGGTAGATTTCCTACGTGGATTTTGTGAAGTGACATCGACAATGAACATTTCAAGGCAATGGGTTTGTGTGAACTTTTCAACACAAAACTTTCTATGCCTCCTTGCCAAAATTTTACGTGCAATTTGCAAATCCTGTGCATCCTTCGGACGCACAAAATTTTGTTTCAAGCGTCTTGAGTCGAACTCGTGCGTCAGGGACCTGGGAGTTCAGGTTTAGTGAGAACCCTGCAATCCCAATTTTTGTACTGTATATTCTTTCAAGTACACACCTGAGCAGAAATTGTTTTCAAATGTTTTTTATGCAAAATTTTTTTTGGTTGTCATGCGACATTTGTCCTACATGTTAAGCCCATGGATTTACGTCTATTTTGAAAAATTTTAATTTTGTATTTTAGGCACATATTTTGGTTGTTTAGATCAGTCAATTGTTATCATCAATCCTAGTTAAATAGAATTTTTTTAAAGAAGGATAAATTTTGAATGGAGAGGAATAAAGAGAAGACCTATGATGTTCACAAGACGGGGACCTAAAACTTCACTATGCATGCTGTAGGTCATGGTACAAAAAAAAGAAGAAAAAATCAGTGCTAAAAAAGAAGTTTGAGCAAACAACAAGAACAGGTCTTAATTATTTTTTTGAAATAGTGGGAACTCATCAAAAAAAAAAAAAATTGCACCAACAGCCTGTAATTTTTGCAAAGAGTAAAACAGGGAGCCAAAGGATGATGTACTGTACATAGCCAACAGAATATTGGTTCTTCTACTGTATTTGTGAGGGAGTGAATCAAAATTAAGCCCAAGAAAACGGCTAAGATTACAAACTTCATAGAGCTGTTGACTTTATTTATACAGGAAAATAACCAGTTAACTGGATATGCCTACTGTACAACACATTGTTGCTTTATCAGCAGTTGGTACAGTGTATTCCATCTTAATGCTCTTGTTGATGTGTGTTGCAGTACCAGTACTTATGTTCTGTGTGTACATGTACTGATTATAGGCTCTCATTCATCATCTCATATTACAATTTTACTGGTAGTCTACAGAAGTTCTCAGTTGGTACAGCTTTTTGATTGACATCAACTTCAAGAAATGCAGACTACAGTAGCTCATATTACATGTCACGCATTCAGAGTATTTTGACTTGAGGTCTGGTATTCACCAGAATGTGCCTTGCATGCAGTAAACTTGGATTGTTGTCTGGAAAAGGGTGATTTTTAGACAGCTGTGGGCAAATATCCATACAGGACAGGTCAGGGGTCGGGTTGGGATTGAATCGGGCAGACTTTGATGCTTCAGTCAGGCAGAGATTATTCCCTGTTTGTGGATCAGGGGCCCGTTCCACAAAGAGTTACGCACGATCTTAAGTACGATTTACTGTTGGCTTAAGTATGGTGAATCAAACTTAAGATTGTGCGTAACTCTTTGTGGAACAGCCCCCTGGAGTACAGTAGGGCAAAAAGTCAACCCCCCTCCCCCAAGAAAGAGTCCTGTATGGCCATGGCTGTGGGAGGGGCTAGAAGAAGTATCTTGGGAGAGGTGGGGGGGGGGGGAGAATTGGAGCTCTCAGAGTGGTGAATTAAGTTCTGCTTTCAATTTACAAAGTATTTGCAGTATTACATTACTACTAAATTCGATTGATGCCTAAATGTACTACATATCATGCTGTAAACTAAATTTAATTTGCTGGACACTTCTAAATCCATACTGGTGCTCCCCTCCCTTCCCTCCCCTTTCACTGGTCAGTTAAGTGTTTTGCGCAAAGTTTTCATTGGACTTTGTTTGAGGGGATTTCACAAATCAGAGAATCTGCACAAATACTGTACTTTGAGGAGATACCTAGCTATTGGAAGTAGGTTTTGGTTAAGTGAAATCACTTAATTCCTACTGTACATTATCGTCATCTTTGGTACATGTGCAATATTGTACTCTACAGTATGTTCTGAAACCAGCCCTGCAGTATTGAAACTATTCGTGAGTGCTACAGTATGATGCAATAAAGATAGGTTCAATTCAAGATAATGTAATTAAAATGAAAATAGTACTGCACCTGAAAGTTTAGTTTTAATAGTGCCGGAAACGACGTTTAGGGGGGATTATTTTCCTTAAAAATACAACAGTATCAGAAAATACTGAGCATTTTAGACACCACTGCATTTACATTAAGCTACTGAACAATATTATTTTTCAGTATCATTCATTGAAAGAGATGACCGTACACATAATGAGGCTACAAATTCATGAATATATGTTCTCTAGTCAGCACTTTCCAGTACCCCCCACTGAAGACAAAAGCAGTTTAGCTGTATATGAAAGTAAAAAAAATGAGCATTGTTTAAAGGGGAAGAGCATTCATCCCAAATTTATTCTGAAACAACAGCTAAATCTCCGAATTTTCTTATTTCTCTTTAAAGTATTTTTTAGTATTGCAAGGTAAATGAAGCAGTTTACGTAACTTCTACAGTAGGAAATCTACATTTCAAGACAAAAGATATTGTCACATGATTCTCAAGAGCCAATCATGAAACAAGACAGCCTACTGTAAGCCTACTTCAAGTCTGGGACAGAATTTCCCCTTTTAAGTTCATTTGATACTGCAAGGACTACTTTAAACATTGTGGAAATCAAATGTGGGAATTGCATCAATGACCAATCAGAGTTATTTTAACCTTATTGAGTATGTACAGTATGCTATCATTTGAAGTGAAGAGAGTTGATACCACGGTTGTACAGTAAATAGTGTGGCGCCTGCAGTGGTATGTGTCAGGTAGTTGAACTACCTGTAGGACTACAAGTTTTCTGACAGGCACAAACTGTTAACTGCAAGTATAGCAGTGGCAGGAGGTTAAGACGTTACCCATAATTGTATAATAAGGAAGTGATAAGTTTATTATTTGGAATAGACTGGCTAAGTTTATAAAGAGCTGAAATATTTATTCCAGAAAAAATAGCTGTTGGCCCAAAATACTACTGAGAACACAGGCTGTTGAAGAGTAGCATTCTGTATAATAGATATAGCTTTGAAGTACTACTGTTCGTACTGTACATGTATTTGCTGCAGGTATTATGAAATATAAATGTGTCACCACCAAGGACTTATATATTGTACATGGACGGAGCATGTAACATGTATGTCCTATCCATAGATGGTTGCCACCGACTGGGACAAAAATGACGCACCAAAATGGCCACTGTTTAACTATAAATTGTGTGATTTGACGACTCTGTAATATTTCAAACAAAAGTTAAATATTAATGAGAAAAAATATCATATTCCTTCATTACGTATAGTGATTTTGTCCTTACCTCGCCATATTTAAAACATATTTCAACTTTCTTGCAAAATATGGTGATGTACTTGAGCAAGTCCAAATTTTCACTCAAAATCATAGCAGACAGCTACTGTATCTTGGTGCGCTTTTTCTTATACTACGATAGCGACAATCTACTGTATAGTATGCTCTGTCCATAGGAAGTCTGTGGTTACTACTCAAAGATGTAAGACTCCAAAAAATTGTCTGATTTCAGGATTCTTCAGCAAAATTTATAAGCAAATGGTTTTCCTAGACAAAATGTTTAACTTAAGTACTGCATAAATGTACTTGAACAAAAAGGGATAAACAGCACTTGTACCTAAACCCCTTCCTGCAATGATGTTTTCTCAAACAAGAGCCCTCCCCCCTCCTGCAGAGTGCATAACTCAGCAGGATGTCAACAGACAATTTTGTAAAAATTCTTTACAGGGGAAGTGCAGTCACCCCAATATGAAGTAGGGTAGTAAACTGTCCTGTTTTATGATTGGATCTTAAGAGTCACATGACAATACTTTTTCTCCTCAAATGTGAAATCAAGCAGTAGTAACTGCTGGGTTTACCTTGAATGCAAAACTGAAGTCCTTTTATAATAAAATGTATGAAATGTATGAAACGCGATGTATTGCTTCTAGGTTTGGGACGACTGCGGTTGCCAATTAATGTCAGTAGCAAATATATGGAGCTCAATGTGTTTATAGTTACCATATTTGTTCAGAAAGTCCATAACCTACTTTGTTTACTTCTAGTCTTTACAGTAAATCTGTGAATAATTACTAGAGGGAAGACCTCTTTAATTGTTTCAACCCAAGTCACAAGGTTGGTTTGTACTTGATAGCATTATCAGTAAAATTAAACACCAGAATGTTGACAGAAGTTTCCAGTGATTTGTGAACTTTCCAATGTCTACTGTCAGAAAGCGAAGGCTTATTTATTTAGGACCGTGAGTCAGGTTTGACTCACAAACTTCCTACCTCACAGCACACGCACTATCACATGTGTAGTTTGAAATCGAATGGATGACCTGAATATTGACAGAGTTGTTTCTTTTCCTCAAAAAACATTTCCTTCTTATATTGTATTCTGTCAATGCAGACTAAATTGTTTAATTATTACATAGCCTACCCATGGGAAGTGTTTGATACAGTACTCTCACTTCCTGCATTCAAATTAAAACAGGTTTAAAGGGCAATAAATGTGCCTTTGTTTTTGCACTGCAAAATAGTTTTCCAATTGGCAGTTAGGTTTGTGGACTTTGTTTTCAGTGATTAATTTTCATTTTTCACAAAGCTGATGAATGGCTTTTAGCTCTGTATGCCCTCATGCTACAGGAACATAAAAGAAGGGTTTAAGGTCACAACAGGATTTGGTATGTTTAGGTGCTTATTCTTAGCATTTTGGTGAAATTTGCATTGAAATCCGATGTGTGGTTCTCAAGACATGAATAGGTAAAGTTTTCACATTTTCAACAAAAAATGAACTTTGAGCAAGCACAAATGACATCACATCCCCACATTAATGGACAGTCTTTTGTTTTTCTTTAAACTTTATACTGGATTTTCTCCTCAACAATCCCATACTATTGAAATGTGATTGCATAAGTGGCATGAGAATTTTACAAACTTTGTATCTCCGCAGGGAGGTCATACTCCTTTCTACTTCAAGGTCAACACAACAGTCTGATAAAACAAAGGGAAACAAGCATTCCTTGTCAATGTGAGGAAGTGATATAAGCTCTGCTGCCCTCAAACTCACTTTTGAACACAAATCTACTGACTTCATTTACTCATATCTCAAGAAATACATGTCCCATTTGAGTAGAACTTTCACCACATTGTGTAGATTTTGTTCCTCTTTCACATATGAAAGTTAAATTTTTGCTTAAACTTCCCCTTTAAAGTACAGTATCCAAACTATTGTACCTTAGAATTGTACTTTTTGGGAACCTTCCAGTGGGTTACAGGCGCTTAGCTTGGGGAATTTGAGTATGAGTGGAAAGATGTGATCTCTACTTTAATAAAATTTTGTGCAAGCATGCTGGTACTGGTTTTACTATGCAGTAGAAGGTGAGGCAGAATTATCTACTTTTTTCTGCAGGGCTCAATGTGAGGGGAAATTCCAAAATTGTATCCATTGCCAATTGGATAGAAACTTTTTATGCCTTCTATCTGTTGGAGGGCAAATGGCATAGTGGGAAACAATGAACAATATCTCTGGATGAAAAATTAAGTCTCAGGAGAGACTTATATTTTTTGTTTAACCTAACTCCCAACTGATGTTGGGGGCAAGGCAAAATTTGAGGGAGCAAATGCTGTCTCATTTCTCTCCCCTCATGTAGTGCTGCCACTGATTTGTTCATGTTTTGCAATGTACAGGGTTTCCATGGTATTCTATCTGCAAAGTACAGTAACCACCTTGCACCATGATCATTTGGCAACCAACTTTCAGAAATTGCTCTTACAGGAATGCATTAGGGTGCTTTTACACTTGATCTGGATCTGATCACCCAATGTTATCAACGTATGGAATTACGTGTATTGCTTGATTCTGGTGCATTTACACTTGTCTCGTACTCTGATCCTCCTCTGTGCTTACAGTAAGTGGAAGTCGCTCCAAATGAATTAAGAAATACAGGCACACGCGCGTGCGCAGCAAGGTGTAAACAAAAATTAGACCCTGTACATGTACCATGCACACCGTACCTTACTGTACCTCACCGTTGATCCAGCGAGCATTTACACTAGAGATCTGATCGCCTGCCAGGGGTCTGATCCTCCCCCCTTACTAGGATCAAAATCGGGCGATCAGATCTGGATCTGATCTGAATTTACACTACAGATTTGATCTCGAGCAGTGGATCAGACCCAGTGCAGGCGATCAGATCTGAATCAAGTGTAAAAGCATCCTTAAAGGCACACTGATGTTCTTTGGGAGGAATAAAAATAAAAACACCTGTTGCGCCACTGATATTTGTGTTGAACAGATTTGTGGGCTGTACACTTAAAAATGTTCCCCCATATATGTAGAAAAGTAGTTCAAAACACTGACATGCTTAAAGGGCCAAACCTCTCACCCCAAACTGCAATTTTGGAACCCGGGTACCGAAATTCTCAATTGGCTCAGCTCTTTGATTGACAGCTAATTCAAACAATGCAGAGTACCAAAGCTTATATTACACAGCATGGATGGTACTGGGAGTGTTTGGATTATATAAATTGAGTTTTTCTATACTCACCTAGAAGTGATAAACTGAGATTGTATCTGAATGAGGATGAATTTCAGACAATTGTGGGAGGGGCTTAAGTAAGAAGTTTAGGAGAATTGGTACTGTTTGGGGTGAGAGAACTGGTTCTTTAACTGTAGAGTTGACCAATCAGCTGTTGGCATTTGTTGATGTTGGTTTGTTATTCCTTCAAAGGAGGGAGTGCTTTTTGCATTCAGACATCTTATGCACACAGTACATCGTATACATAGCTTAATTGCCATCTGTCCTAGGTATCAGCTATTGAAGAATGATACAGGTCTCTAAGTTGTCCCTCCCTAATGGTGTCAAAACTGGAATCATTTTATCTTATCATGGGTGAGAACCACCTCACATCCAATATCCCCAGGGGGAATCCTGGTTACAAACTTCAATGGGGGGGGGGGGGATTGGGGGAAGGTGGGTATCCAACAAGATATGTAATGCAATTTTGACTAGACCTTAATATCCAGGCTAATGTAGTAATACATGGGAATACTATACTGTCAGGTCTAGACTTTCCCTATAATTTTGACATTATGGTGCTGTATAACTCAATTAGGACAAGTCTTTGTGGAAATTTTGCTTCTCTGAAATTCAAGGTTTTTGCAGTGGCAGGTTCAAGTGGGGTATAAGTGGGGCAAACCACCATTTATTAGCCATTGTGTTTACAAAAAATTGAGATAAAAAAAGCACATACACATACACACATTAGGCCTATGCTTTAAAGTGTGTGAGATACAGCGCATATCTCCGACTTCTTCCAAAGGCAAATAATTTTTCAAAAGGGAAAGATAATTTCATTGAAACCCCTATGCTCCAGGACAGTTATAAATTGAAGCTCATGCCCCCTTTTGAAATGCCTCTGTTTTGTTTCCTTCCATTGACATGTATAAAACAACAGTTTTGTGGTGGTGAACATTGTTATGAGCTGTACATACTGTATGTTATGCAAGAATTTTTTTCAATGTTAGTGTTAAGTAAGAATATACTCTTGTAATATAACTTGTAATATCCAGTTCAGTATACCAATGTAGGTTGGGGTGGTTGTGGAAAGGAGAAATTTAACATACAGTAGTTTACATCTTTGAAAAATTTGCTATCAGTATTAGATAATATTCTAGTATTTACTGTACCTGACCTACAGCAGTGCATTTTAGCTAGCATTTTGATGTCATAACAAGTAAGTACTTGTCTTCCGAATGGAATTTGAATCTTTATGTAAGTTTCTTCTTTTGCTTGTTTTGACAGCTGTTTGCAATTTCAAGAGTGATATTCCACATAGTTTGACATTGACAGTTGGAGACAGAGTACACATAAAACAAGAACATGGCGGTAAGTAAAGTTACATAAACTGAGTTCCACCATTTTTGTGAAATTCATGCATACTGAATGCCACATGCACTCTGTCTGGCACAGAATTCAAGGCCTATGCACTTACTGTAGTCAGACCACAATCTTTTGGACTTGTGATGAAGACATACAGTAATACCTGTAGCACATTATATTGCCACAATAGTGACTCATGGCTGGGTCATACAGTACCAAAAAAAAAAAAAATAACTGTCATTTTGCCTAATGCTCAGCATTAGCAATGGAGTAGGGAAAACAAGTCAGCTAGTGAGCCACAACTGGAAAAAAGGCTGGGGGGGGGGGGAGGGGGGAGCAATTCAAGTCAATTCAACAGGAGCTAAGGAGTTAATCCTCACCTGCAGTAACAATTAACCAACCTAAATTACAGTACCCAGTGGAAATGGGGAAATAAAGTGTAACAATAAATAGACTTTGAACAAGTTTCCCAGCATGCACAGTCAATTCTCTTCATTTTGTTTCAAGTGTAACATTAAGCTAAGTTTTGGCAAAGGAAATAACAAAAATAAATAAATAAAAAATAAATAAAACACCAAATTGTCTGTGCACTGTGCAAGTGGCTTCATCCAAAATGGATGTGCATTACAAACGGTACTATTCTGAATTCTCTAAAAAGTCCAGTGGAGAAACAAGACTGTGTAAATTTTTTTTAAATCTGACATAACTTTAACGGTGTTACAGATTTAACAGGGCCACCATATTTGGTTATCTCAGGTCCTGGCATGATTTAAGTCTGGTTACACCATAGAGCTACAGTATTTCTTTAGTCAGGGGCAACCCTTGCATAATTTGTCCAGGCTTGCCCTATGTAATGACGGTTGTTCCAGTTGTGACTTCAAAGATAACCGTCTGAAGTATTGACTTCAACCTGTGCACTGCATTGGTGTGCTACACTTTTTATGCACAGTTTTCTGGGGCTTGTATTTAAAGTAACTTGACACTTGTCACTTCCTTTACTGACATTATAAAGTTAACCAGGAAGTGTTGGTAATATCCTTTCCTTGTATTGAGTAGGACCTACTGTACAGGGTGTACCAAAAAGAATTTCGCAATTCCCACGTCCTGTGATCAGAAAATTTGCTGTGTTGTGCGGAAATCTTGTTTTATTACTATATATACAGTCTTAATGCTTAGCCTCGCAATAATTTCAAACCACCCTCACTGTTAGCTTATCTCAGCACCTGTGTTTAATAGTGGTCAGTCAAGAATGACTTAACACAATATTGTGCAGTGGCTGCAAACTTGTTATCTAGAAACAGCTAAACCTCACAATTTTCTTATTTCTCTTCAAAGAATCTTTCATAATATTTTAGGAATTCAGTATTGCATATTCAAACCAAGCAGTTATTTCTAGTAAATTTTACATGTGAGGAGAAAAAATATTGTCACATGACTCTCAAGGTCCAATCATTGGGGGATATGCTATACTATGTACTTCAGATTGGAGTTACTGCATTTCTCCTTTAAGGCCATTTTATTTTCTTTTGAGACATTTATTGGAATGATGCCCAAAAAGGAGGATAAAAATACTCATAAATTGAATGTGTTATTCTCCCATACTATAAATGTTTCCTTCTTCCTATTTTAATCACTAAATAGTGGTAAAGGTCATCTCAGCTGACCTACTTCCTCTGAACTCCATACTTCCTACAGTACTGTATCACAGATGTTTCTCTCAGCATTCTGTTGGAACTGAAGAGTTGGAGAACACTTGGTCAATTTAGATTGTCCTTGATTTTCACTTATCAATGGTTGATTCTTTAACAGCAATGTATTTTCATCACATCAACATAGCCAACAAAATTCTGTTCCTTCAGCTAAGTCCACGACCTGGGGACCTGTCATTAAAGGCAGGGAAATTCTTGAATTGTATTTGAGGTTGAAAGACATAATGTAATGTACAGTAGCATGCATGTGTTGGTACAGAACATCATTAAAACTTTAACCCGCCAACAAGGACTGTGATGGTGTAGCTATTTACATACTATTGCAAAATGGCCATATGAGGAAAGGAACATTATAAGTAAAAAGTTCCATCTGGTGTCTTTTCACAAATCCATCCCATTACAAAGCCTTCCCATCATCTATGCTAACCTGATTTCTTCTACAGAAAGATCATCTTCTATTTTATCCTAACATAAATTCCATTTTTTGTCTATCAACAATCCTTTTTACTGTAATTTTAACAGAACATGTAGCATGTGCTACAGTATACTGTATGGCCTACTGGTACAAATGAAAAACACTTTTAATCCCGGATCTTTTAATCTAATGTTAAAATCCAGTGTGATTGAAACTGATACTATTTGTAGCAGTTTCATAAAATGTACAGTGTATATAAACCTTGATCAATTGCTAAATGATCACAATTTTTTTTTTATTAAACACAGTTCAGTGATTTTCATTGCACCATTACAGCAGCTGTCCTTCAACATACCCCAGCCAATCTACAGCCATGCTTTATTATTGCACCCAATCTGTACCACCTCCCCTTACTGTACGATCCTGCTTGCATTATAGAACCCTGCAGTACAGTATTTCCTTGCGGTAATCTTTGGGAAGTTACTAGCGTGATTATATGGACATTGTGAGAGCCCAAAAGGTGCCCACTGCCCTTCATTCTGTACTTGCCATGGAATGTTTTAGATGTTGTTTTTCTTAAAGGGCCAATCCTCTCACCTCAATCCTTGTAGGGGTTTACTGAAATATTCTCAATTGGCTCAGCTTTCAAAACTAATTACATAGCCTCTCAGGCTATGTGTATGGAATCTTATTTACGATTTACAATCGCCATTAATGATGTTCCACCAAGATTACGCAGCTTCTAAATGTTCCGGTGCAAACAGAATAAAGTTCCAAGATATTTTAGAAATCTGAAGAAATATAGCAAAGAAACCTGAAAATCTTTGTTGTTTCCCACTACCACATTTATAGTCTACATAAATAATCACAATTAGCCATTGAACTTGGCTTTTGGGGAGAAAAGACTCATGATTTTGGCCACATGCGCTGGCGAACTGGAATTAGAACAGTCATTCTAAGACATGGTAGTTGTCTTGTATTTTTATAGGGCTATCTTTATACAGTATCACGTACTGTGCAACACATCATTGACATTGTATCTGTACGTACGTCAAGCAAACGTATACATCTTGTTCATGACTTGCGTAGACCAATCAGAGGTCTTGGTGAAGGTATTTCCTGGCACGTTCGAAATTAGGAATAAATTAACGACATCCTTGCAAGGTTTGCAGTGAATCGTACAACCTACTACAAATTTCAAGTATATTAAGGCGTGATGATCGGTGGTGCATGCTTGGCATTGTGTTTGTGATCCGTCAGGGTGTTTGTTTGGGTTTGGGGTTCTTTAACTTCTTAATGCATCCTTCTACCTACTTGAAAAGTTTGCTTGATCAGTGGCTGTTCACACTCAGAAAAACACAAGAGCATGTTGTCTTTCAACTTTGTGTGCTACAGTGTACACATTGTGGAGCTTGTTGCATAATGTAGATAGGCCTAAGTTTGTGTCGTAATCTGTTGTGGCTTTGTTCGGTTTGTCTGTTTTCACTGTGTCAGTTCATGAGCATGTAAAAAGCATCATAGAACTTTCATTGATACAGCTGCTTGAGAGACTCGATGTCAATGAAGGTCGGGAGGTTGGTCAGTTCAGTTTTGTAAACATATTGTGAGCTTTCGGCCGGGGTTGTACAGTAGCTCATTTCAGGGAGCAAAACCCCTTTGGGAGTAACGATTGTAAGGGACGCTACGTTGGACTTGCGTGCAAGTCTTCAGTTCTAGTTCAAACAATGCAGAGTACCACAGCTTGATACACAGCATGAACTATAATGACAGTGCTTTGATTATACACGTTGAACTTTTCTATATACCCACCCTGAAGTAATACTATAAACTAAAATTGTGTCTGGATGAGGGTGAATTTTAGACAATTTTTGGAGGGGCTTAAGTATAAAGAAGGTTAAGAAGGTGAGGAGTAGTGGTAGCCTACTGTTTGGGGTGAGAGAATTGGGCCTTTAAGATACCAGCTTTGCTCTGCTTTTGTGTGTAGCAATGCAGCATGGCTTGGGCAGTGGCAGCCTTCAGTTTTGACAGTTGCTGGGTAGGCTACAGTACTGTACAGTATGTATCCTTCTGTAATTTATGAAAGACATTTTGTGATCATGTGACAACTAGTTGAACTGAATTTTGATACCTACTCTGCGTGAAACAAAACGACCCCTTTCACCTACTGTACCTTTAGAAAATGACATGTTCATGTTGTGAATTTATTTTAAAAATCCTTGCAGGAGAGGCAAGACAGTATATTAGTTTATCTGTGTTCAAATCAAATTTAATTTGTAGTGACTGCTTCTTCCCTTAAGATAAATTAAAAAAATTTGAAAGTTTAAATTTTAAACTTGGGTCTCTGACCTTGTTAACAGCCTTTTGTTTTTGTTAGTGTCCATGAAAATGGTTTTTTGTCTTTTTGTTATGTGTATTGATACATGTACTTTTTTAAATCACTTATGAAATAATTTATATCAATTAAATTGAAATATTGGTGTTTTCTCATCAGATGTACAGAATATTCTGTGATAAATTTCACCTTTAAGATGTGATTAGTACTGTGCATACCAAAACCACGAAACACTTACAGTAGATTGTTGGACCAATCAGGTTCTAGGAAAAGTTTTGTTAAAAGACTTCCTTGTGCACTACAGCACTTTACTCCCAAAGTACTGTACAGTATGAAAACATCCAGGTTTCATAGGCTGTTCTTTATTATTTTTATTATAAGGATGCAGTGTTTCCAGGTATTATTTTCTTCAGTCAAAAAGAAAATAAGTTTTTAATTTCCTCCATTCATTCCCTAAAGGAACCTGTTTACAGCATATTGTTTATATCCTACTGTACGTACATTACTTTAGGTAAGGACCAAGGGTATGGGGAAGGGTTAGTCAATAGTTGTCAGATCATTGTGCCATTCTTAGATGTGCTTCAAAATTTATGTAGGAAGTCGCAGTAGAATAGTTAGATCACTTTACATTTGAATTAAAAGGTTTTTGAGTTATTTCCTAGTGAAAATTTTATGTTTGTGACATTGGATGGAAAAAACTTGTCAAAATTGAATGAAATAAATTATACTTTCAAACTTAATGCCTTCATTCGTGACTACTTCAAATATTGAAAGATGGAAGACAAAATTGTACTGCACATACTACGTACATGAAACTGTGCAATGTACTGTACAGTGCCCCGTAAATTCAAAGATTTCTGCCCATTTTAACTGATAAAACACAAAAATCTCTGTTAAGTTGCATGTAGGATTCTGAAAACCTTCCTGATTCCTGTGTAAATGTTGGCAGTATATAACTGACGAAGTGTGGACTGCTTGTACAGTATTTTACAGTAGGTGTTGCATTTGTAATTAAAAAGTAAAAGTACTACAGTACCTGTACTTGGAATCAGGGTTGTCACCACGCTGGTCGGTGCTGGTCGGGACTAACCGGCACTGGACATTGCCGACCGGTACAACACCCAAAATACAAGGCTTCCGACCTGCACAAAAATGATCTTTTATACTGAAAAATAATGAAATTGACATTAGCCTATAGCTGAAAAATTCAGTGGGTCAAAAATGAGGTGGATTCCATGGGAGTAGGGTGAGGTACAAATATTGAGTCAAATGTTTAGCCGGCACTCAAATTGGGCTGGTGACAACCCTGCTTGGAATGTACCTACCCAAAAACTTCCCAAGAAGGTACTTTAGGTAGGCAAATGTTTGAGAAAGAGGGTAAGGAGGAGGGAGGGGGGGGGAGAGAGTTAGAACTGGTCTGCTTTGCCCTCGTCTTAATATGTATTTTCCTAATTTCCTGCAATGAAATAGGCAGACTTCATAGCACAGAGGGCGAAGCTGTCAAATTCCAGAAGAATCCTATCTCAACTGCGTCACTCTTTCTTGCCATCTCCAAGTCATATTCCAAGAATCCTTTTGTTGTTTAATTTAATGAAGATTATATTTCCTGTAGAGCACAGTATATTCACAAAAGCACTGACTGACTCAATAGAGTTTATAGGTAGTCATGCATTAACATGAAATAGTAATTATTTCTGAAGACATCAGTGTGTCTGTTAGCATGCAGGGTCAATGTTTCTGGGGGGAGCAGGCCAAGGAAGGAAGACAGCAATTTGTGAAAACCCAAGGAATAGGAATTTATGCAGCTTTAGCCTTCATTTTGAAATATTTCCAGTCTAGTCTGTACGTTATACTAAATCTAGTGTTTTGAAATTGAAAATATCAAAAGGAATTTTGTACATAGATTAATTCTCACTGCTGTATGCACACAAAGAGCTCTGTTATGGAAAGAACCTCAAAGAAACTTGACCCAGTGTAAACTTACTGTAGAAAGAAAAAAAGAACACACATTATAAAGGAACTGAGGTTTAACTTAATAATGTTTGCTTTGTGAGAATTTCAGACATGGTGGCTGTTGTACGGGGGTGTATATACAAGAGACAACTTGCCACATATCTGGGGTTACAGTGTATATACATAGTGACCTACATTGTATTTCATCTTGAACCTACATACAATATACCCAAGCCACAGTTATGCTTATAAAATTGTGGGCCATTTGCTCTGGGCCAGATTTGTGACATTGCCCTGAAGAAGATTAGGTAAAGAGAACTTTCTATGGTTTGGAAGTGAACTTTCTATGGTTTGGAAGTGAACTTTCTATGGTTTGGAAGTATGTTGTCTGCAGCATCAATCTTTACTCAAATGGGGATGAGGGCCAGGGGAACATGTTTTATACATACAGCGTGGTTTATTGTGTAAAAGGCAATGAGAGTATTTCAAAATGTGGGGGGGGGGGGTGGGGGAGGGGTGGGTACTGTACGTGGCCCCACAGGCTCCAAAGGATTGAAGCTCATTACTATCATAGATAGTACAAGGACAGGTTCCCCTCACCTGACCTCCTCAATGGGTGGTTTGTTGGTGCATTGGCAGATTTTGTGGGTATACATCCATCAAATATTCCTCCATACCAGTGCCCCCCCTCCCCGACTGGCACAGATTTTGATGACCTTTTTTTTTCCCAAGGGTATGGTGTGTGTTTCAGGTTTGAATGACCAGTGCGTCTCTTCAACTTCTTATCTTCCTCAAACCAGTGAATCTCCCAACTGAGTGTTTTTCCCACGGTTAACTTTGGAGGTGGGGAGACTGTGCTTCCCATGGCCCTCCTTAAAACACAATACTGCTCTATAGATGAATCCGATTAGCGCTTATTTTCAGTGACTGTAGGCCGCCATTAGTGGGGTCCATCAGCCTAAAATGGTCTTTTTTTATTGTTTACATGAATTTCAAACCTTCATATTTGGTGAAATTAGAGAATGCAAGATAAAAATGAGTGTGCAACCATCCATGATAGGGGTAAGCAAGGAAATCGAAAGATTTAAGGTGATGGACCCCAGTTATGGCCGACTGAAATCAGACCATCAATTGCTGTCCCAATTTGTGTATACCATGTATTTAATGATCATCTGTAGAAATTACAAAAAAGTAAATAAAGTAGAAAAATTTTGTGAGCTTTCCTTTCTGAAGAGAAATACCTGGTCCAGATATTTCACTTTTAGAAAGGTTGAAGACCCTGTTCTCTCACCCCAAACAGTACCATTTCTCCTAACCTTCTTACTGAAGCCCCTCCCACAATTGTCTGAAATTCATCCTCATCCATACACAATCTCAGTTTATTGCTTCAGGGTGAGTACAGAAAAACTCAGTTTATATAATCAAAACACTCTCAGTACCGTACATGCTGTGTAATATAAGCTTTGGCACTCAGCATTGTTTGAAGTAGCTGTCAGTCAAAGAGCTGAGCCAATTGAGAATTTCGGTACCCGGGTACCAAAACTGTAGTTTGGGGTGAGAGGTTTGGCCCTTTAAGGTTCTCCAAGAATCAGTACTTCTTATTCTCTACCCATTCTGCCAGAATATTTGCTATGAAAGATCAAGGGTATTTTAGACAAGTCTGTACTAAAATTATGGGCAAATGTGCTGAGCCAACTATACTGTAACCCCTCTTTTAGAAGTACAATAGGTCTATCTGCTGAAGGTAATTTTAAAGGGAGGTAGACTCTAAGGTTGCTCCAAACTTTTGAAGGGATGTCAGATTGCTTCAACTGTACCCTTTAACTATTCTTAGAAAGAATATGTGGATGTCAAAGTTTTTTCAACATCAAGTACATAATTTTAAATTAAGTCCAGTCTACTATTGATACTGGAAATCATGCCCTTTTATGTGTACAATACAGTACTGTGCCAAAAGATGTGCAACCATTGCACCATGTGCAATATCCATTTAAATTGTGAAATATACATGTAAAACCTGATATCCCAGGGTCCTTAAATTTAGCTGTTGGTGAAGTGCACTTAACTGTAATTGTTTGAACAGTCTGTAGAATGATTTCAAACTGGGAAGAAAATTGTGCAATAAAATTGATTTGTTGATACATTGCAACAGCTATGTTTTTTCACATGGTACTGTACCTGTGTACTGTTACTTCAGTATTCTGATACTTTGAAGTTTGTGATGAAATATTTGCATGTTTTTGTTTTAGAGTACCCTGAAACTTGTATAAACTCCTCTTAAGATAAGGTAGACCAAACAGAATATAAGGAAGTTTACACTTCAACAGGTTTTTGTTTTTGTGCTTTTGCAGTGATTACATCATGCAAACTGGTCTGTGAAAGGGGAATTCCCTAAACTATGCCAGCAGGAAAGAACTTTCAGGAGTTTTAGTGTGAACTTTAAAATGTTTGTTGTAATATTTGCTTGAACTATTTTTGGTATGCTGCTGCCAGTGGTAGTGCCAGAATTTCAAAACATGCTGTCGTGTTGCTTCTTAAGAATTCCACACAGACAAACAAGTACAGTAGCTTTTAAGCTGTACTCATGAGTACCCCTCTACCTAGGCATGTTACCATGGCCATACAGGACTCTTTCACTCAGGGCCTGGGGACAGTGGTGATTTTTGTGACTCAAGATCCCCAGCCAGCACATAATCTCTGCCCAACTGAGGTATCAAAGTCTGCCCAATTGAGAAAGGTTTTTTTTTTTGGGGGGGGGGGGGGGGTGGGGGAGGTGCTGCAGTTTGCTGCTATACGTGTAAAGTACTGAGGCATCACTGCAATGACGTGATAAATATTAAGGAAAAGGTTTTTGAAGTAGGCCATTACATATACTGTATTGTTACAGGAGTTTGCATTTAAGGTGCTCACACAGACTACAAAGTTTCAGTATGAAAGCTACAGTATGTTATACCTATAATATTAGCATGCCCTGATGTTAGCACAAGGCCAGCTACGTAAGGACATACAATTCCATGACATATTGTGCACTAATTTTATGAGCAAGACATTGTTCATTTACATTAGGTTATTTTAGACGTGCAAGAAAATACCCTAATACAAGGCTCTGGTTGGTTGATGTTTTTTTAAAATGGGTGTTTCAAAAGGAAAAGCTTTCACCTCCTAGTATATTCTTGATTTCTGAGTGAAATATCCCAAATTTTAGCATCAAATTGATGTACTATAGGCCCAAGGAAGAAATAATTTTCTAATTTGACTGTTTTCTGTAACATTTCTTTTACTGGTCGATTTTGATTTGAAACAAAATGAAACAATAAAACTTCGGGAAAATCAAGTGTTTTTGAACTTGTGAATGTGATTGCTACAGGTACCTCTCTGATACAGCTGTATATTTAGTGTACAATATCATGCATATATCTTACTGTATAGAGCATGCCTATGTTTTAATACTGAGTACCTTGGTACACAACTGGTATGGTGAATAGGGGCATGGTTCTTATTTTTTTGATACCCGTCCAGACACTAAAAGAAAACAACATTGTCAAAGGAGATTGTAAAGTGTTTAAAACTGCTAATAAGAGACTAACAAAATGTTTTAAAATGACACTAGCTACTGTACCTTTTATTTTGTCTGGTTTGTGCTCGAGCAGCAAATGTTCAGGCACGGGGGTTGGACAAAGTGGCAGCATTGTCCTAAATAAGTCTGGGTCAATAAGACAAATAATAGAACCTATCATCCTTGTCAATAGGCCCTACCCTGTTCTAAACATTGGGGGAAGGGGAAATACCTCCTTTTCATAAAAATCACTTTAAGAAAATTCAAAGTCAAAGGACACTCTATCTCATATGTTGGAATGACATGTCCCCCCTCCTCTTGGGATTTCCTTCTCTGTTTGTCATTCAAGCAAACATTTTTTTCAGGGGACTGAAGGTGAACAACCTGTGTACCACAATTTATTTTGCTAATAATCTGCAGTCAAGTGTAATGCTGTTATTAGGCCAAATTCCCCTGAATTGTTCCCCATTGTCCTATATCTAGTCATGAAATACTCATCCAATATACTGGCTGTACTGTATCCTTTATGTTGCTAATGTCGCTATAGGGGCATAATCTATAGCTACAGAATTTCCCTCGGGCTAAAGCCTATATGCCTCGAGAATATCCTGTAAAAATCTGTCTCCTCAATTTCACGCTTTTCATTCAAGCCTGAATTTGAGCATATAAGACCTTCTTAGACACAAAGTAAGTGCCGTTAATCATGTGAGGTGCAGTGCTGGGTCATTTTTTTTGTTGTGTATTTTTTCAACATGACTGCTGGTAATTGCCTTGCATGAAAAAGGATAAAAACTATTAGAAGACAATTCATCAGCACATTCTTTAAAAAATAGCATCCAGTTTTTCCAGTTTTTGTGGCTTGTTTCCCCTACTCCATTGCTTAATTCTGAGCACCAAGAATGAGTCCCAGCTACAAGTTGCATGTTCTGTGCACACGCAGTTGGTCCATCTTGAAGTTGGAATGTCAATCAAAGCTGAGTTGTCAAAATGTGTTTTACCTACATTGCTATGTCTAAATGTGTAGACAGGGAGTTGCTGTTTATAAACTCCTTGGCTTGGATGTGTGTGGTGTGTGTGTGATGTGGAGGGGGGGGGCTCTGTTCTGTTCTATGCTACCTTAGTCTCAGATTTAATACAACTCTTAACCTGTATTAAACTCTTTAGTATCTTTCTTAGCTACTGTAAATGAATTGAGCTTTAAATGTCAAATGAATACAGTATGTTCAATGTGAAATTAATGTTGAACCTTGCACTTTGTAATTTATTTCATTTGTGTTTCATTTCATTCCAGATTGGTACTATGGTCATATCAGCACAGATTGCTCTGCAATGGTAAGTGTGAGATTGTTTTATTGGCTGACTGAATGATTTACCAAGCACTCCCAAGCAGTGCATTTTGGGATACTTGGACATACTACAGTGCCTCTGATGAGTACAAAATAAGCCTTACTTGTTTGCTACAGTGTTATAAGCAATCCAGTTGTAAGCAATCAGTTGGATTGATTGAAATTCCCCCTTGCAAAAAGAAAAAAGAATGAAAGAAACAACACAATGGTTTCAGAGGAACTGCAGTTTGAACCAAGGATATGGTACAGTGCGATCTCATTCGTGTCCCAAGTGGGGCAGCTGGTGCAGCCATGGCGGATCCCCACTTTTTGGCAGCCATACACAAAACTATATTGGGAAGGTAGAAGAGACAAAATGTGAGAAGTCTTGAAATCAAACAAACTTGAACATTGTAGAAAAAAAATATGTAGAACAGAAATAAATAACTTGATTGACAACCTCCATGTTTGACTATTTCGGAAAGGTTAATGGAAATGTACTTTCTCCAACACAAATTTACATTCCAAAGTTGACAAATTAGCACACTTCTGTACCACATGTATGTAAGGACTAAGGACCCTAAATTATCCAAATATTCCTCAAAGGGGAGGGGTCTTAGACCCCTCACCTGGTACCGTGATCATAAAAGAGTCACTCCCTCCCTCAGCAGTGGGTATGCCATTATAGATCCATGTTTCAAAAACTGGAAGAGGGTCATTTTTGATCATCTGAGGGGTATCTAAATCCATTTTTTATCTGCTTGGCTCCAACATATGGTGACATCCCACTTTGATAGTATTTTATGCAATAATTCACAGTGGGGAAGCTGCATGTTCCCCCCTCCCCCCAACTAGGAAACACCGACCATTTGGGCAGGAAATATGGTAAAAAAGCAGATCCTGCACAAGGGGAAGGTTTCATTTCCCCATGCATGCAAAGACTTCTTATTTTGAAATATATTTGGCATAATATCTTAGTAGGAATAACAGGGTTGTGAGTTCATGGTTCAATGCCTGGCAAGGGGCATTTGCAGTCTTCTCAGGGGTATCTGAATCCAAAATTTTCGGTCCATGCTTGATGGCAATTATGGTGGCGCTGTGCTTAGTATCAAAGATATTACAAACATAGAAACCAAACTAAGAATGGTGTGGTGACTCCTCATGGAGGCCAAAACGGAGGAACAGAAGTGCTGATCACTGATCAATCATTTTGAAAGCTAACAGTTTAATTGATATCTTCCGGTAGTATGAATACATGTGATTTTAAAACATTGCAATTCTTGCAAACACCGTTCATCAATAAATTTCACTTCGGGGCTTAAGAAAATTTGGAGATGTGTGGGCAGCGACTGGTTTGAAGTTCATTGACTTACTGATTGGTTAGTTTCTATGGTATCTTCACAAGCGCATATCTATGCACATGTTTACATTCTTACGTGCTTATAACACACAATCAACTACTGCATTCTTTTTCCAAGCACATGGAAGTACGCGTCAATTATCCCGGACTTCACTTGGAGAAATGCAGTGTGCGCGTACAGAACTCGCTTCGAAAATGCAGGCACGTTGACATCTGGTCGCAATGGAATTTTCTGTTGTGCATGCATTATTGTGCACGCAGATAACCGAAAAGAACTGTGTGCATGTCAAATGAACACTTCCACCCCTCCGATTGAGCCTTCGTGAGGAGTCAGCGCGTCTAACAGTGTCGTAAGGATAGGAGTTTGGTACAGTATCTACGTTTATAATATCATTGGTTAGTATTTACGCCAGATTTGGTTGCCACTTTTTTTTGTACCTTGCTACTGTATGTGGGTGGTGCATCTTATACTGTACTTGTATGGCATTCATCTCAAATGAGAAGTGGTTTGATGAATTTGATTCAGTTGAATAGAATGGTAAGCACTTGAAAATTGAATCCTTGTAGTTGTCATGCCTGATTACATATTAAAAGAGTGTGATCACATACTTAGGAGACACAATTAAAATTTTATCTATGTGCTGAAAGTTTATAATTTTCTAGTGCTGTTCTGGGTTACTTTGACATAAATTATTCCTACTAGTATCGTGACTACGTGATAATAATACTGTTTGTCATGAAAATATAATCAAAGGTGTAGTTTCCTACTTAAATGAAAAATCTTTGGTAATGAAATAACACATATTTTATGGGTAACAAATTTCTTGTGGTCTGATTTTACATTTGACACCTTTTAACAATTTAATTTAATTTCATACTTGTGAATAAAAGCCTTAAGAAAAATAAAGTCCATCCTCATTGCACTGTACTGTGAGATTATCATTTCATTCTGAATACTGTATGTTTTGCAAAGGATGAAATAAGTTGAAACAATAACTTGCACTTTTAATTAGCAATTTACAAATCAAAGAATTATTTTTACATTCATTCACAACAATTTTTCATTATTTCTAATGTCTTAATAGATGCTTTTCCAAATTAAAAAAGTTTCACAAACTTTGGCTAGTTACTTAGTTACTGTAGATAGATTTTTACAGCCCAGTTTCCAATCTGTTGGTTCAAGTGGAGCCGACCACGGCCATTTTTCCAGCTGTGGCTCACTGGCTTGTTTTCCCTATTCCATTTCTTATACAGAGCATCACGCACAATGGCAGTAGGATCCATTTTTAGAGTCTTTGGTATGACTCCACCTGGGAATTGAACCTGGGCAAATTATGCTCTTACTGTTAGACCAAACGTGGTCGGGAACAGGCTTTGGAGTGTGTTATATGTCTATGGCATTTTACTTTGGCATAAAACAACAACACATGCCAGCATACTGTATATCCCATACTGTTGATCTCTGCTTAAGCTGTTTGGAAGAGGGTTAACAGTAGACTTCATCAATGTATGAAATATGCCATATATTACAGTATGTGCAGTAGCTTCTCCATATATTCTCATACTGTGCAGTAGCTAAAGGGAAATATTTTCTCACTGAAATATATCCATATTTTGATGGAATATTCAAAATGAGGCAGTGATGTACTAGTAATCTATAACTAAATTAGTTTCTCAATTGAAAGTTTAGGGATAGAGGAACCCTGATTCCTACCTTCTTTACATTATGTGATGTCCCTTGTGCTGCAATAATTCTCTGGCAAGTTACCACTGTGATGAGGTAGACATAGTGTACTGTAGGCAGAGCCCAAAGGGCACTCTGTTATTCTCTTACCTTCTCCCAGGGAGGGCATTCGTGGGATTTGTCCAACTAAACTTTCAAAACTTCAAATGATGCAACTTTCATTACTGTTCTAGTGAGTAACGTTTTAGGGGAGGTAAAACTGTTGATGAAATTAATCTGTGAGACTGAGCATTTGGTTTAAATGGCAAAGGCAGTCGCCCCAAACTTTGTCTTGAAGCAGCAACTAAATTTCACAATTTTAGTAATATGAATCCTCTTCACAGTATCTGCTATAATAATTTACGACTTCAATATTGCTTATTCTAGGTAAAGCAAGCTGTAACTCATAGTAATTTCACATTTGAAGAGAAAAATTATTGTCACATTACTCCTAAGAGCCAATCATGATATTGTACGGTCTAATACACTACTTCATTTTGGGGGGGACTGCTCTTGCCCTTTAAATTTAAGCTGGTTTCTTCGTACAGTATATCTTGCATTTTAACACAATATTTTTTCCTCTCAGTGAAACAGTCGCATTGACAACTATACCAACATGTTATTCCTCATTCATCCATAGTCTTACCAATGTACACCTCAGTTACAGCGTACTGTACCTCAGAGGGTGGCAACCTCATGACACAAATGCCTTATGCAGCGTACATTACCAGTGAATTTTTTGCCCCTTGCAATGTCTCAAAGAAGAGAAAAAATTGTGAAATCAGAACACCATCAGTATCAGAAGTTTTATTGAACATGCACAGGCTCGCTGTGGTAAGGGGAGGGGAGGGGAGGGGAGGGGGGGCATCAGGTGCTTTCCTGTCTCATCCTCTTTTTCATTAATAACAAATAATACTGTATAATATTAGGTGAAATACAGCTAATTAGTGTTAGTCTATGTAAATATATTTTTTCACTTTTATCCATATTGTACAAAAGGCTCAAAGTATCCACTGCTTAGAAAATACCATTTCCAGCTGTGTGAAGGGTCAAGGATTTTAAAAATGTGTTGCACATTTTAAGTGTGGCCTGATTTCATTTCTTATATCTGTCACTTAAGGTCCTTTAGAGTCAAAGAGAGTATGTGCAATCAACAAAAGTTTCAATTACAGTACTCTGTTTACTCACTGAAAAATTTGCACAATTGTTCATTTCTGATGGGCCAGACACAATCTCGTGGCTGGCCACTCCATGGCCTGTAGGCTTTACAAGTTGGACAACCTGGGCCTGTTTTAGACATTACAGTATGATAAGTGTTTTCTACACCATACATTTCTATGGTATTAGCAAAGTATAATCCTGCAACATGAAGTTTGCAGCAAGAAATGACTTTTGAGGAAGAGTTGGCTAACCACAATTCCTTGTGACTGCTGAAGGACCCATGAACAGGATATTTAGTATTGTTTATGAAGGTGCTACTCTTGGAAATACACAGTATCTTTGGAGGAAGTGAGAGAGTCAAAAGGGAAAACCCAAAGTATTCTATGAAAAATCCAGGTCGGGCCTTTATTTTACATGTTCCAGCTTCAAATCATACTTCTAAGGAAATCTAGGAGTGTGGTAGGTTTACTATTTTTGGGGTCACAAGATGTCAAAACTTCAAAACATTGGACACATGATATCTCAAGAAAGGTGTATGATTATGCTCATTTGTGAGTGGGTTGGTTGTTTTCAGTAAATGATCCTTATCGATTTTTGTGGAGGTTAAAGGTCATTTGGGTTCCTGAGAGGTAAAAAATTACTTGTAACCAGGCCCTGCTTGTAACTGCAGTACTCATGGAGGTTAAGTGTCACTAATCTCATGTTTGGGTGTGTGGGTTATACTGAGTATGCTCTTTTTTGATTTTTGTGGAGGTCAAAGGTCATTTGGAGTCATTAGAGGTCAAATGGGAGATTTCTTAGAAGTGGCTTGTAAACATGGTTTCTTATGAAGGGTAAGTGTGACCAGTCCCATATTTGGTGTTTAAGTTGGTCATTTTGAATAGCTGATCCATGTTGTTTCTGGTGGAATTCAAAGGTTATTGGGATCACAAGAAGTCAAATGGTAAATACAGCACAGTACCTTAGAAATTGCTTTTACATCTCAAGAAGGGAATTAGTTTGACTAATCTCTTGTATAATGTGTTGGTTGGTCATGTTGAATTAAAGATCCCTGTTGTTTTTGGTGGAGGTCAAATGTCATTTGGGCTCACAAGGGGTCAAAGTCTCAACACCATGTTTACACAATTGGTATGCGTGGTAGAAGTCTGGATATTACTATAACAAATTCCACACATATTATGTGGATGGGATATAGTGAGCTGAACCCTAGTTCTAGACCTGCATGGTTAAGGGTCATCTGGGTGTTGTAGGGCTTGAATCCCTGAACTCGATTTACGTGATGCCTAAATGTAGGAAGCTTGGATGCCTTTCATGTATACTTTGTGGGTACACAATGGAGCACTGTTAATTTGGGAAAAAAAAAACAGACCAACATTTTAGGAGAAAGGAATCACTTTTGGCTTTCTGGTTTTTTTTTATTTTTGCCTGTATATTTTGGATTAAGTAGTTGCTGTGTTTCATGATTGGCCTTTGAGAGTCATGTGACATTTTTCTCACTTTCTTTCGAAATATAGGAAAATGACATATTGGTTTACATTGAATATACTGTTTGTATGCAATGTTTATGTCCTGAATGTCATGAAAGATACAGTATTTGGAAGCAAAATAAGAATCTGCACAATTGGTTGTTGTTTCAAAATAAGTTTTGGGAAACTGTCCTCTCCTTTTAATAAAACACAGAAAATGAGCCCCATGGATACTCACTCATTCTAACAATTAACCCACCAGTGGAAAGATCTCTCCTACAAGTGGTGTATGTATCATTTATCTGAATACATTATTTCACTCAATCAACCAAATTCTTCACATCTTAATATTCTAGACTTCTCCATTTTGAATGCATCTTATTATCTGTGATATATGAGCAAGTCGTAACCACCCTTGAGAGCCAATGCGAGGACCGATGTTTTTCAACAAATATTTGAATACCATATATTACCTCATATGCTTGATGGGTATTGATTTTCTGATGTATGTTTAAGTGTTCATTCTGAGAGCTGCATGGTATCTCATGGCAAATAACTTCAACAAGCAGTTGCATAGGTCCTCTAAAGATGTCTTGTTAATGTACACCTTATATATGCAGTTATTGTTGAGACATTGGCAGAAAACTTAGTCACTTTTTCAGTGGTTTGCAGTTACAGCAAGGGTACTGTAAATTCATGTTTGTTCTTATCTAAGACTATCTCCACCATAGCCTATCAACTGCCCAACCTCCCCGAAAATTTTCACTTGGAAAAAATTGGGAATTAAGAAAGAAATTTTGTCAGATGAAGGGTAATTATCAAAAAAATAAAAAAAAAAAGCAGAAAGTGTGAAAAGGTTAACATCATTCTGGAAAAAGAAAGAAAGAAAAAAATTCCAGACCTGGTCCAAGGGTCGATCTGAGGCATGGCCAAAACATTTTTTCAAATGTTTTGTTTGTTTCAGATAGATTTTTCAGTGCTTTTTTTTAATGTATTTTGCTACAGTACTGTAGTATGTAAAGTACATATTAAAATAGGTCTATAAACTTTAGTTGAAAGATATTTGAAATAGTTGGCTTCATAAATAAGGCTGTATAATGATGTATTATTGTTATGGATGTTTGTTGTTTTTGTGTACTGTACTGTACATCAGTATACAGCAGGTATAAACCAGGAAGCTGTACTTCGAACTTTCTGTAAGTTTGCTACCATGAATGTACTTCTAACAGCTAAACATGCAATACTCAGCTCCTGCACACTGTAGACACCGTCCCAGTACAGGTGTAACACGGAAACAAAAAAATAATTACTATGAAAAGTGGACAGTCACAGACAAACAGACAAACAAACTAGATGTAGGGTCATCTTTTCAGTTCAGATGTACAATTGATAGGAATATATGTCACCTTCATCAGGTGTCTCCTTGATAAATTTGATACAAGTCTAGTTCAAAATTTTTTATGCGGCACCATTTTCAGTAACATTTTTCCTGATTATTATTATTTTTTTTTTTTAAAATGGTTTAAGAGGAAAAACTGAAACCAGTGAAGTTTATAAACAAATACTGTACATGAACAGTATGAATGTACCTTCTGATGTTGTGTAATGTGCACATGCTTTGTAAATGTCAGGTAGAATGTTACTTTTTCTATTACAGTCATCTGAATTGCAAAGGAGGCAGTCACGTTTGGAAAGGATTTACCGTTCTGTATAATGTGTTCCGCGATTGTATTCTTTATTGTGATCTCATCTACAGTAGTTCAATTTTACTAAACTTAGAAAATATCGTAATGTGTTGTGCTGCACATGTATATATGTGAGGCATACTGTACATGCACAGTAGTTTTCTTTTTTATTTTTGTCACACTTGATACATGAAGGACAGTAGTAAGTACACTGTGAGCTACTTTCTATGTAAAGAAAGAAATTTAACCACACTTTTTCCTAGAGTGCTCAGTGCTGTACATGCTACAGTATGAAGAGAACTGAATGATAACTCAATAGTGTTCTTGAACAGGGATTTGAAAGTGGGAGGAGGCTGGGGGGGGGGGGGCAGGGGGAGCTACCATATAGTCAGAGGGGGCGGTTGCCCACCTTGACGGACTCAAAGTGCCTGCTAGCGCCCTTTTTGCTCTTTTTACCATATAATGGAATATGTATCTACCTACATAAAAGCACCCATACAGCCTATTTCTCGCCCCCTCTGAGCAAATATTCTTGCCCTACAAACTTTGAAGCGCCCTTGCAGGCCATTCTTGTCCCCTCTAACTGAATTCCCTTGCTCCGCCACTGGGGGAGGGGGATAGTACTGAGTCTGAGACATTAAAAAATTGTTTGACCAACAGTAGGAAAGCTGCCTAACTTTTCCAAAAGATTTGTCAAAGAAATGGAATGAATACTGTACCTCTCCCTCAGCCTCAGTCCCCCTATGACACGTAGAACAGTATTTATATACAATGATGGGCTGGGATGATGCATGGGTAAAGATTGATCACATGTGATTTTCCCACAGGTAGAGTAAGTACTATAGTACTGATCTGCAGAGACTGAATGTCCCATACAACTCTGTCCTAGGACATGGCATGGATTGTTATCAGTGTATAATCCTGAACCATTCTACAACAATATAAGAACAGGAAGGAACTCAGATACAGTACTGTACAGCTGAATTGTTGTTGCTATATCTACCAGAGAAGGTCAACCTGTGGATCAGAATTTCACATTCTATGCTAATAATACACTGTTGCCATCCAAAAATTTCAACGAACTTTCCATTGCAGAAATAAGAACAGTTGCTCTTTGAATATAATTATGCAGGGTTCGATATTCGTGGTTTTCCAATTGTCCATGACAACTAAAATTCCATATGGACAACCAAAAGTCAAAAGTTGGTTGTCTGATGGACAAACATTTTTCTCTCAGAATGAAAGAAGTATAATGCTGACCAACTCTTTAAACTTTTTAGACTTCAAGTGTTTTCGTCTCTCAAACATCACATCTTTTTATTCTTCAAGAATTAAGACCAATAATACATGAACACAAATACTGTAAATTGTCATTGTGCAAAAAATGTTTGGACAGCCAAATTTCCTTGTGGACAACTGAAAATAATGAAATTATTCAGAAGTTTTTCTGAAAATCAAGGTCTGCTATGGTCAATTATACTGTCGGTGTGGACAAAACATAAAATTTGAACAGATGTTTGAAGTCTTTATAAAAGAGTTCATGTATGTAAATGAAGGTCGAGAAAAAAAATGACAAACACATTTGTTTTCTGTCCCCTCATCAAGAGCAAAATTTTAGAATGTGTGTAATCATGGTTTTACATTTTCGGACTTTTTTTTGTGGTCGTCTATACTTTCCTTTTGCAGTAACTGGGCTACAATCCGTGACAAAACAAATGAAACAAAATCGTTGGTATGGTAACGAATGCACTCACACTCTCAAACTTCCCTTGAATCCCCCCCCCTTCCCCCTTTCAATGTTGTGTCCTAGCTGATAGTTGAAAGGTTGTAGCTAACATTGAAAGGGGGATAGGGGAAGGTGATTTGTTTCATTTACTTTTGTCGGGGATTGTCTCTGGTACATATATGGCTATCATAGAGAGTATGGGAAGACAGTAAAGTTTAATTGCACTTGCTGCAAAAAACGGAAAAAGGGGAGGGGCCTGATTAATAATTGTGGTGTGTCAATCTTGCAAAGAAAGGCTCTAAAAATATTTTTGTGGGGGAAGGGGTTTCAGTTCTTTCTGTCACCTGTGATTTAAATATTAAGGGCCACACCTACAATGATAAAATTATTTGAAATTATGACAAGAAGAATATTAAAGAAAACTTATGCTGAAGGAACATGCCTGAAACGTTTAATTTGTATTTGGTCTCGAGGTACCACAAGGGATGGGGAATGAGGCTGCAGTAAGGAGAGGGGTGTTCATTTGGTATGATTGACTTGCTACAAAATGAGGGCGGGACAGGTTAAATACGAGAGTTGTGAAGACAGAGCTGCCAGTCAATGCATTGTAAACAAATTTCTCATGTTCTTGGAGTAAAGTACAAAATGTTATGATGTTCATTTGCCGGGTGGAGTAGCGGGTGGGGTATTCTTTTTTGTTTGGACATTTTTGGCCGAATCATAATGCATGACACATTTTAAGAGTGGAAGTTACTCGTTCGAGAAAGCCAGTTATTTTACCTAATGTACATTTTTGGAAACGGATTTAAGTTTGCTTAGATTGGCATCTCTATACACGACCTGCTGGTGACTGACCTTTGTGTTTACCATTTTCCTTTGTTTTTTTTCTCAGGAGTCTTACAAAATTAAGACTACTGAATTTACACAATAACTCTTCTTTACAAGAAGAACATGCTTGCGCGGTCATTTCATGAAATATGAAAGACATATTTGAATAAGGGCAAGTGGTAAAGGTAAACTTAAATGATTGGAAAAGATCTGAAGTCATCTGAGCTATTTTCCGTACCAGATGGTAAAGTAAAACCCTCCATTAAAAGCAATGCTGTTTGTACGGTGAACAAAAAGGTAAAGGAAAAGCAATGTATGCATGGAATTCCACAAGAACGAAGGCCTCTCAAATTAAGAGCACGCAAAAAACAAAAGCAAACTAAAAACAAAAAACAAAAACCTACCGATTTATGAGGTGTTCCAAGTCATTTGATCAGTGCTAAAGACAATTCGAGATGCAGGCATTTGCCAAAATATTAATATCCTTCACGTTACTAAATTTACCTCAATAACTTGCAAATATATGGTAAGCTAAAGCATTATGCATTTTTTGAGTAAAATTTTATGTGGTTGTTCTGTAAACAACATGTTTTGAATGCGGCCCATTAACGCAAAACATTACTGTATATATTGGCAGACATAAACAAGAAAACCAGATATGGAATAAATGTATATTCAACTCCCTCATAGGCCTATGCTAGGATAAGGAAGTTAAAAAAGCATTTTAGCATTTATGATACTCAGTTGTACCTTTCCAGTAATTGTACATTTCCTTTGTCACTTGTTGAAGATCAATTCTGTAACACTTTCCATGCCCCCCCCTCACACACACACTCTTCAAACGAAGTTTCCATTTGCCCGCTTTTTGCTTTCATGCCGATATTCACGGTCACGCGTGTCTTTCCTGACATTTGTACAGGCGTTCAGACAATCCCCAACAAAACAAATGAAACAAAATCATTGGTATGGTAACGAAATGCACTCACACTCTCAAACTTCCCTTGAATCCCCCCTTCCCCCTTTCAATGTTGTGTCCTTGCTGACAGTTGAAAGGTTGTAGCCAACATTGAAAGGGTGATCGGGGAAGGTGATTTCTTTCATTTACTTTTGTCGGGGATTGTAGGTCAAATTCCAATGCGACTTTCTGAACGTTTGGCTCCAGAAAGGTATGGTATAGTCTAGGAAAAGGGGATAGGTGTGCTTAATGTGCAAATGCTTTGCTCGGCATTAATAATTTAGTTTTGAATGGAGATGGGATTGCATAACAAACCTGGATTGGAATTATAGAATTTGTGATGAATAAATGTTTTGAAATATTCTACTTACTGCACCATACTTTGAAATTCAGCAAACCTGTGTAGAATTTTGTCATCAAAAATTTCCTAACCAACATTCTGTTTTATGTGTGTTTCAGGGGTAGTCTTATGTGGATAAGCTAAGTCACTGCTTTGGCATCACTCATAAATAGAAAAGGAAAACCAAACAAACAAACAAACAAACAAACAAACAAACAAACAAACAAACAAACAAAACAGTTCTTTCCTGTCTGTAGTAGATGACAATTATAATACATCCTGTAAACATACATTTGTTGTACAGACTTATCCAATCAGGGCTTGTGTTTAGTGACTGTAGGCGGCCAGTAGTGGGGTCCATCAGCCTTAAATCCACTTCATTTATTGTCTACATTAACTTCAAACCCTCATATTCTGTGAAATTGAGATAATCAAGATACAATTTAGTATACAATCATCCATGGTACAGGTGAGCAAGGAAATCAAAAGATTAAAAAGTGATGGACCCCAGTTATGGCCTACTGAAATCAGACCATCACTTGCCGTCTGGATTCCTCTATAGATACCGACTGTAGCTTTGTCATCAGGTTCAAGTGTTTAATCAGATGTGGTTTATATTCACTGCTATACTGTGTGGTTTGTGTGTGCCTCTCCTGCCTCCACCTACCTCCATATTTACAACCGATGGGTGAGTGGGGGAGGGGCTTTTTAAAAGAGGCTGTCAACTTATAAATACACTTTAAGTGGATTTGTCTGCAATCAGGGATATGTGAAAGTATGTTGATATGAACAGTAGTGAGGAGAAAGCCTTAGGGGGAAAGAAAACTTGCACCAGTAAGATCATCTGTAATAAGGAACAGTTTACTCATTAGTTTATTGAAACATTGTAAATCTACATTGCTCGAGTTTCTTACCTTCTGAAAGACTGCATGGTCAAGTAGTTACAGTAGAGCATCACATGTAGTGCCTGGGAGGTCAGGAGTTCAAGTCCAGGCTGGGTCATACCAAAGACTTTAAAAACAGAACGTGTCATTGTGCATCGTGCTCAGTGTACGCAGTAATGGAGTTGGGGAAAAGCCAGTGAATTGCAACTAGAAAAAAGACTGTGACCACCTGACTTGAACCAATTATTTGGAAACGGCGCAGTATAATTCTCCATCTACAGTAGTAACCTAATCTACAGTAACCTCCTTATGTCCTAAATACACATTATGTACGCCTACTTACAGTACCTGCAGAAATCCAGGGATTTTGGGAAAGTGTATGGAAGAAGAAACATTGTTTCTTTGCCATTTATACATGTACTGTAGTACTGAATTCCGAGAGCCTGTTCATGAACTTGAACAAAAATCGGTCAGGTTTTATCAGTGACATTAAAGTTGAAATTAACACCAGAGAGTACTTACTAAATTTGAATGCAATACAAGGACAGGTTATTCAACGTGAAGTGCAACAAAACTGAGTGAACTGCAGCTGTTGTTTCATTTACTTATCGATAGTTGTTTACTAAATTACCATCTACATAATGGTAGTGATGTAATTCATTTCTACAAAAGGATAACTTCATTAAAAGACATCTCTCCAAAGATTGTAAATTGACTAAATTTTATGATGGTTAAACTCGTTGAATTCACGTCTCTTACAAATACTGTACTTACCCACCCCTTGCTACATCTGAATTGCATATTAGCTGACCACTGCACTCTACATGTACTCGGAAAAGTTTTAGCATCGCCCCCCACTTCGCACTGAATGACTAGTCGATTGTCCTCATTACCCTTTTCATGATGGTTGCCATTGAATTTAGAAGATCCAATGAACCTCTTGTCACATTTTTGGTACAAGGGAATGTGTGCATTTTTGATGGTGGTATTGTTAAAGTTTTGCATCTAATTTTTTCTTATTTTTCATTTGTCAGGGTGTATTTCCAGCCTCACACATCCATCTTGTGGCAGTTCCACCAACAGAGAGAGTAGCACAGTAAGTGTCAAATTAATTTATAAAACTTCCATTTTATCTCGTTCATTTGGAAAGTACCTTGTGAAGCCCCTCTGAAAACTATTCCCTCATGAGTGAATATTTAGCCTTGATTGGCAGACAGGCTTTCCATGTTGTGAAAAGCTTTCCTTAGTAAAATAATTCAGCTAATCTCAAAACGAAACCAGGTTTAATTGAGACTGAAAGGGAAAAGGGAAGAGGGTAAGGCAAGGACATTGATATACAGTATCCTATGATTGGACGACCTTGTAAAAAATCTGAAAAATGATTATTTGTTACAGTCAGTGTATACTGTATGATAGACATTGGCATAGTACTGTATACTGTGCACCTTGAATATGTGCATTCTGAATGAGGAAGTGGGCTGGGGAATGGGGCTGTTTGGGATTAAATGTAATAGGCATCTACTATGTGTAGTTTGTAGCAAGTGTAAGGGGGGGGGGGTCACAGGCTTTTCCCCTTTTTTTAAGGAGTGTTACCTCTTTTCTAAAGCATCCAAGACTAAGACATACTGTATTTACAGTAGTGTATTATGTAAACCATATGACGGTTTCACATATGAACCCCCCACCTTTGAAATGGTAGTGTCCCTAGTAGCCCTCTTTACCACTTTCCCAAAAATTTTTGCCGCTGTGGGGACCAATTGTACAGGTTTGTTTAAGACAAGTTACAATAACACATGGACTATTTTGCACAAGTGACGCTGTTAATGTGACATTGTACTTTTAGTGCTTCCATCATCATTCTGTTGTACTTTGTTGAACTGTATTACACTGTTGTGTGCAAGTCCAGTAGGTTCAGTATTAACTAGAATCCATGAAGGAAGTTAATAACAGGTGGATCAAGTGATCATTTCCTTTCTAATGTAGGTCTTGTTATACATACTGATCACATCAGGATGTCTTGACTCATCCTTTGCTTTTACAGTAGTTGATCTAGCCAAGGCATGTTCTAATCAGGATTAATAAACTGAACACAATTCCATATGACAATTTACCTGTATGTCAACCATTTGCAATGAAAATTTTTTCGTGAAATGTTTCTGGAAAGGGAACATGACAGTAGCTATAAAACCGTTGTAACTGCATTGCTACCCTGCCAAAGATCAGAGTAGATAGATCTATGGTACAATCATCAATATTTCATTTAAAAGTAAAAGAATCTACATCCCCAAAGTTGCAACAGAACGGAAGAGGACTAGGTTAGGCACCCTCGCACCTCAGTTGGGAGGGCCCCCTCATGGCTGTGCCATAAGTTTACCAGGGTTAGTTTTGGGTAAGTGGGGATTACATAGATAAATAGGAGGTAGGTATAAGGGGCTGGTAGATTCCCAATCCAGTGAGTTTTGGGGGAAGCTTTTGCTGCTTAAAGCCCTCTATAAAATGTTAACACTTTAGTCTTGACCCAGCTTATGAATAATGTTAAACACACCAACAAAGAGTTTAAGGAAATTTCAACTCCTACATGTTTGCTCTGGACATTGCTCATGTGTGGTACTGGGCAGTGAGGTGAAGTCATGCAGGATCCATAATGATGGAAATATAAAGGTGTGTCCCACATTCCATTTCATAGGGATCAAGTTAAGATTTTCAGTATCCCAAGTCTGATTTCATTAATACAGTATGGCACTAGTCTTTTAACACCCATCGGAGGCAAAAGTTGGTTACACTGGGAGGCTCCATTTCAGGAAATATGGGCATTAGGGCATTTTGTTAATCTGAATGAAGTTATATAATAAGTAATATCAATAATTGTACATGAAAATAGTGAAAAAGTTGTGGGAAATTTTACTCCTTTCATAATGAATAAACATATATTTCAGCTTTGATCTTACAGTATATCCTTTTGAACTGACTGCATGGTCAAGTGGTTAGAGCATCTGACTTGCAGTCGGGAGGTTGGGAGTTGGAGTCCTGGCCGGGTCATATACTGAAGACTTTAAAAACAGAACCTACTGCCACTGTGCTTGGTGCTCAGCATAAGCAATGGAGTAGGGAAAACAAGTCAGTGAGCCACAACTGGGAAATGGCTGTGGTGGGCTTGACTTGAACCAATAGGTTGTAAACTGGGCCGTAAAACTCTGTCTAACTTACTAGAGTACCCTTTAATGAACCAGGTTCCAGAAAGTGTATACATTGTGGCAGGGATGTACAGTAGCTACAGTGGGTGGTGCTGGGTAGTGACACCCAACACTCCATGTACCCACCCATGCAGCACTCCAGGCAAATGCACCTCTCCCCACCCACCATAAATCTTCCAATTGAGACCTAAACCTAGCCTCAATTTCATTCCCTAAAGTTATATGAGGTAAAAAAATGAAAAATGAATGGCTGAAAATTGGAGTAGATGCCATGGAGTGAGGTGCTTTTCACAGATCAAACAAGTACCTGGCACTCAAATTTGGCCAGCTATATCCCTGGATTGTGGTCAGTACTAGCAGTAAGGGTCAACGTTAACCCCAAATTCAAGAGGTGCTTCACCTTGTTAGTTTTTCATCTTGTCAATTTTCTGTGACCGTTTGGGTTTTATACAAATTTGGTTGATGGGTCAATTTAGTTCCTTCAGATACAGTTTAATAGCTGTTTTGTTCAGGTGAACAATTAAATCGACTTTAAGTGAAAATGATATTGTTATAGTGTCAAGGTCAAGTAGGTTACAGTACTACTTCAATGAAGATTCCTAAAGGCAAATATCATTGTAGTAGTTCTTTGCCACTATTTGTCACTTTCCAGTAAACTTTACAAGGCTTCCACATATCCTTGGCAACCTGGAAAGTGAGAGAAAATTGAAATATGAATTGACTGGCCAGGACAGTAAGGGGAATTTAGTAAATTTTCAAAAGGTCCTGGAAAACTGAGGGAATTTTAGGAAGTGGACTTATGGCTCCAATTTTCTCATTGTTCAGATATATTACTTTGTGGTAAAAACATAGAAATGCAGGATGCAACTGGTCATACAAGTCCTATAAATTTCTGTCAAGGTCCTCAAAAGTCATGGAATTTTGTCATTTTGAATGTGTACTGTACAAATCTTGCTTTCATATGTTAGTGCACCCAAACTGTAAGAGTCCAATGCTTTGCTCGGGATTAAAACCATTTCAAATCTTTGAGCAATTTACAAATTGCACAGCAGAGTTGCATCAGTTTAAATCTACAGTACTGGTAATGAAGTCGTTTTATCCCCACTGTAGCACTACCTAGATTTGGTCTTGATCCCTAGTGCATTTGGTAATGTTCTCATGGTACCCCATGAATTTATATCTTCTGACAGAGATCGTCAGTAAAATCTGTGAGAATACGAACAGTAATTTAGATCAAGTATAAGAAGGATGATACATACTGCTCATTCAGCTAGAGGGTGCAGTATGTTTGTGGCATTGTGGGATACGAGTGCAGGTTTACTTTATTGTGGGTAGTGTTTCAATACTATACATCACCATAATGAAACATAACCGTCTATGAAGAGAAAACGAAGTTCTTCACAGGAAAGGGAAAATGAGAAAAGACCTAAAGTGTGGTTTAAAATTAAAGAAAAATTTGAAACAATTTTATGAATGTTTTTCCACATATTTCTGTGGCATTGCTGATAATGTAGAAGGCAATAAATTGTGCATTTTATGCATTTTTAAAAATACAGGTCTTTTCATTTTGAATAGATTCAGCTGGTACAAAAATTTAACTTTTGGACTCAATTTTGTATCTTATCTTTTTTTCAACAGAAATCAACCTTTCATAGAAACTCCTATTTTAGAAGAGGTGGTGGTGGTCCTCAAAGAATGGGCTGAAATAATCCGGGGGCTATATGCCGTAAGTTGTCTTCTTGACAGATGGAAAATTCTTCTGTTGGTGGGAAAGGGATCTTGATCTTATATTTAAGGACTTAAAGAAATTTTTGCAGATTGATTAAGGCATGGTTATCATTAATTATGTGACAAGTGTGTTTGTTCAAATTTTATGACAAATTGACCCTTCATTTGCCTGTGATAGGCAGCATGACCAAACAAACTCTGAGACAGTTCCCCACCAGGCATTAATTTCTCACAGGCAATTATCAACCCAGACAAATGGCACCACGATAATTTCCTGATGGACATTTCCCACTCAAAGGAAATTTCCAACAGACACTCTTTCCCATGGACAACTTTCACCATGATGGCTTCTGCATGGACACATCCCAAACTGGGCAATTCCTTAAAGTGCAAGAGCAGTCTTCCCAAACTATATTTTGAAGCAACAGTGAAATCTCACAATTTTCTTCTCACTTCTCTTCAAAGTATCTTTTATAATATTTTAGGACTTCAATATTTCATATTCAAGGTAAACCAAGCTGTGACTGCCAGTAAATTTGAAATTTGAGGAGGAAAAAAAAAACACTGTCACATGACTCTAAAGAGCCAATCATGAAACCAGACAGAGCACTACACTACTTCAAGTTGGGGAGACTGGTCTTGTCCTTTATGTTTTGAGAGGGCCTGGGGAGAGTGGGCTGAGAAGTTGTCATAGATGGAGAGAAACAGTACTTGTCTTGGAGAAAATAATTGGATTGGGAATTGTTGTTGGGTTCGAAGGGTTGTACAAATATTGACTTGTATGTATTGCGGTGTAAAGTATCGGAAACATAGTTGTTGGAGACATGGAGCTTTTTGCCTATTTTCAGTACTACTGTATGTGGATTTCAGTAGTACGAGAAATTACAGATAAAGTTTTGATTGTTGAAACTAATTCTTCAAACTAAGGATACACCTGGTTCACTGCTTTGTGTGCATTCATTTAAAAGAGGTCACTGTTGATCCACAACATGGACAGTGTTTTTTATGATGAGGTCTACAGTATGTATACCTTTATGCTGATTGAAAACATAAGAGGTCAAGGACCTATTGCTTACAAGATTTGAGCAAATATTTGTTTTATTTTTGTCTTCAACCAGTGTCCTTACAAAACAATGTCTGCATCAGCAATTGTTTGAAAATATCCATATTAGTTTGTTTTGGAAGAAGTGTATTGTGTTTTATTTTATTTGCAGTGTAAGTTTGGTTAAGCAGAGGTTAAAATGGAACGTAATGTTTTTCCCAGAAATTGTCCTCAGCATGACCTTATGCAGGAAGCTTTCAAGACTTAATAAAATTAATGGTTGTAGCAGTTCAACCCAGAAAGCTTAGGATTGGACAGTTAGGGTACAGTAGAGATTTGTAGTTTTGAGCATTTTAACCTGCTGTACAAATATAGTAAATCCTATGATTGATAGCAGCCAATAAGCTGGTCATTTATTGGTCAGTCAGAAAAGAGTTCGGTCAGGGACATTATCATCTTACAAACCCATAAAGTGTATATTTGATTTAGTGAAATATTTTTAAGTGCAAAAAGTAATCAATGGAGTCTATTTTTCTCCTCATATCCTCCTATATATGTGTATTGTCATTGCCAGCAGTAACCATCCATCAAAAAACTAATATCACCATGGTAACCTCTACTCATAGAGGACACCTTATACCCTAACTACTGTACTTCCTTCTGTCAGGCGGTACAGTATTACTAACATAACCTCTGACACATGAATAAATTAGTGCTGGGACCGAAAAGTGAGTACGCAATTGAGAAAAAAAGGTTACCAAAACTGATCATGCAGTTACACCTGCCAAAGAAACTTCTCAATCTATTCCCTCAGATATCTTACAAACATTACATCTCAAGATTATCTTAAAGGCAGTCATTCGTCACCCCAAACTACAGTTTCAGTATACATATATCAAAACTCTCAATTGGTACAGTACAGCTCTTTGATTGGCATCACATTCAAACAATGCATCATAGCTAAATTACACAGCATGGGCACTGAGAGTGTCTTGATTACACATTATGGACTTGTATGGCCACTGGGACAAGCCATGAAGCAATAAACAAGGATTGTGACTGGATAAAGATGAGTTTTAGATAAATGTGGGAGGGGCTAGAAGTAAGTAGGTTGGGAGAATTGGAACTGTTTGGGATGATGAAAATATGCCTTTAATCAACCAGTTGCTTGCTATTTTTTTATGGGAAAGGGAAACAAACTTATTACAAGCCATTGATTGTAAAATTTGTGTTGCAAATAGGCTGGACAAAGCTTTACACTCAGTACTGTTTTAAACAATTAGTTCTGTAAAATTTTCGGCGTACACAGGTATTGCTTATATTCATTATTCAATTTGCAATTACTTTTTCAAGTAATTGTTTTCAAAATCTGTTCACTGGACCCAGCAATAGAGTGAACTTGTAAATGTGTGAATATTCATATGTTCATCTGTTTCATTGTTACTCTGCTTAATATTTGTTCCACCTCATCTTTTCAGAATCCAGCCTTTCAAAGTCAAAAGCTGCCGGACATGAGAGGGGTATTCAAGAAACTAGCAGATCTAAGGCGGGATATTTTATCCAATCAATTAACAGTGCAGCATCAGAAAGAAGCCAAACATTCTCTTGTCAGACTTATTGCTGAAGGCAACAAGAATCTCATCAAATATTTTGATTCAATTCGCAAAGAATCAGCTGATGGTATTAGTCATCCCCTCATTGGACTGACTCCAACAGTTGATGGAGATGTTGTTGACACTGAGTCCTGTAGTATAGTTCATCTTTACAAGATAGTAAGCTTTGACATGTATTTTTTCATCTCCTTGAGTATATGACTCTTTTTCATCCTTTCTTTACTTTTGAGGACACTACCCAATGTAGTCGATCAGGGTTTCCAACTTGAATTTGTTTCTCAGAAAAGAGAAATTACCATATATTCCCTAATAAATGCCCGGGGGGTTACATTTTTGAAAAGGGGGTAATTTATGTGATGGTATGTTTTAATATGTTTTGATAAAAAATAAACTTACAGCTAGAATCTACACTTAGTGTCTTCAAATGATCTGTGAGTCTCTAAGATGTACGGGTGAAAGTTAGCTGTGTTTGACATTAGGCAACTGTTATAACTTTAATGTTAGGCTTAATCTGTGGTTTGGGCCTGTAGTGCCATGAGGTATTGGCCTACACAGATGTCAAAAATTTTGAGGAGGGAGGGGGAGGCGATTATAAGAGGGGGGCCCTTATTAGGGAATATAAAGTATACTCTGTGTGAAACCTGTCATACCTTCATCACTACAGTGAAGCATATTCCCAGGCCAAAAGACCAGGTTCTCCTACAGTACCGGCGCTGTATCTGTCACACCACAAGTTGACTTTCAACTTGACGGTGGTTGATCAACTAGTAGAATCTTTTCAGTCTCAACTCCGAGTCAACTCGAATCAACGACCCCTCCTCGTTCCTGATATTGCCTTTGAAGTTCCGCCCATTGTTAGTCAATGTTGCACTCTCTTTTCACGTACAACATTGAGGCACAAAACACTGGGAAATTTCAATAGGGAGGCTGGCCGATCGATAGCGAGGGGATTATCAGTCCTTCATTGAAAATAGTATGTAGTTGTACGTTGTACTGTTGTGTACAGTTGAGTGTGGAACATTGTTTCATGAGTGACTGCTGTCCGTACAGAAACAAAAAGCAGTCAGGAGTGTGCACAGTACGCTACGGCACTGATAGTACAGAGAGGCTTCATACAGCAATATAACTATGAACAACTTTTAGGAATAGAAAGTCCCTCACCGCAAAATTACATTCAATCTAGTGTTCGACAGATCACCTGTTAAGTAATCGGCATAGGGCCGATTATTCCATTGTTGGTAAATAATCGGCATTGGTAAAATTCTGCTCATCAGCTGATCATTACCACCGATAATATGCAAACTGGAAAAAGAGGCTAAAATATACTTGCAACTTGCTCTTGGTTTCGTGAAAAATTCCCGTAATTACTCAATCCTTTACCTTCCCTCCAAAAAGGGATACTTTAATAATTAAAACGTATAAATTTTACCCCCGCCATGGGAGTGATCGTTTGATATTTTCCGCTAAAACCCTGTAGTGTTACCTGCAATTATATTTAGAATTGCATTCAAGATGTATTCCTTGCAGTCTCGCAGAAAGCACCACGTAAGCAGCTGTACAAGCTGTGCTACACAAAACACATAGTACAGACTATCGAGTCGCAGTGTTTCGCTGTTTTTTCAGATCTCCAAGCTTAGCATATTATCCGTGCACATTTTGTGCACGTAGCACCTAGAATCTTGTGTATTTCGGTGGTTATTTTTTGCATAAATTACAGTGGGACTTAAAAGAATTTTGTTTCATTTATTATCACGCGCACTCTTGACCGAAACTGGAGTAAGGTCACTGTGTTCATTTCCAGTGACCCTCAGCTTGTCCTATTACACCGTGTATGGACTCTAAAAACAATAATGGCAAGGGCGACCTGTCATATTTTCAACTAGAAAATCTATGAATCTTCATGTTTGGAAAAAGTTCCATACCTCTATAGCTGATTTATTTCCCCTTTCACACTGAAGAAACTCCCTGCAAGATCATAATTTTCCAGTCAGGAGGTTACCAATTTTTTTTTCAACCATGATCACCTACAGCACTGACAGTAAGCTCAAGCAGACTTGCCCAGTATCGTATGTACAGTATATGTAGGAATATGCTACTTGCTACTACTTTATCGATCGTACGGCAGACAGTTTATTGTTCTGTCTTCACTTATCCACACACCTTTCTTGCTCAAATAAACTTGACTTTTTAAGTTAAAATCCTTTTTACGATACAATAGGACTTCCTCTGCTGGACACAAAGGAGACTAGACACACTTATGAATGAATGAACTAGTTGAGGATTAGGGGCCAGACTCGGCAGACATGATTGACATGTTACCATGGTCCTATTGAAATTAACAATGAAAAAAGTAGTTGATCAACTGCCGTTGGTCAACCATCGTCAGACTAGCGTTGGTGAGTTGAAAGCATGACAGATAGGGCACCAGTACTGTACCTAAAATACCAGTTTTAGAGTACATCAATATTGCCAAATTCGCAATATTTAACAGAAAAATTAGCCAAATAGCATCCCAGGCATGGAAGTTGGATTATGCATTGTGGGTGACACAGTGAGGGTAATAAATGGTACAAGGTTAGGGGTGCTAAATGAAGGGGGTTCAGGGTTATTTTTAAGGTTAACCCTATCACTCAACCCTCAACTATAACACTAAACTAGCTGATCATCACACCTCATTGAACCCCATAAGGTTAGTGTGCCTAAAATTGTGTGCAACCATCTTAGTGCATAGCTTCACCATTAATTCTTCTTCTGAGGAATTCAGTTGTGGAGCATCCGTTAATTTGGGCGAGGTGGGGGGAATCGGAACTCCCCCCCCCCCCAGGCTTGGGGTATTCCTAATCAGTAATCGTAAACGATTACAATGGCAAAGTAATGGCAATTGTGGTTTCATTTCTGATTACATCGAAGTTGAATTGAACAAAGAAGTCAAGTTACTAAACAAATTTTTCAGTGCTTGGTTCTTCAGTTGGAATGACAAAATTTAATTGTCCCACATTCTTGGATGTTCCAGCTTAAAATGAGTGAGAAGTGCATGGGTTCAATAATCTCTACTTTGGCAGGACTTGGTTCTGTCTGGGCTTATCTAGAGCAATGTCCACACATGGTTTTTTCCAGTTGTGAGCACTGGAATTGTTTTGCCAACTACATTGTTTATTTGAAAAGAAAAGGTAATCACGATTGCAATCATGATTACATTGCAATGTAATAGCAATCGTAATCAATTACTTTCAATTTTAGCTGAAATCGTAATCATAATTGCAATCATAAAATATGAAGTAATCGCAATCGTAATCGATTACATTGAGATGTAATCGTCCCAAGCCTGTTCCCCCCTGATGGACTTAAATGGCCTACTCGCACCCCTTTTATTGTTCAAACAACCGGCCTGAAAGTACCGTGCAGTCCATGAGTCCATTCTTACCCCTGCAGACCAAAATTTCTAGCTTCTCTGTGGAGGGGGGATTTCTTGTGAAATATACATAGGGAAAGGACTATGTTCTGAGGTTCATATCTTTAGAATGAAACTGTCAGTGCTTTCCACTTGTGAGAGAGAAAGTGAGTTGGCAGAGAGTAACCAGAGGATTTTACAAAGTTGAATGAAAAGTGGCTGTAAAAAGTGCAAACAATAACAAAGGTTTCATTTTCCAGTGACCCAGTTGATTGTTCAGATCATGTGAGCATTCTCTTTCGATTTGGGTTGCTATGAGCGCAACCATCAAAAATGGATTTGTTTGGATGATGCAACATAAACAGAATATCATTTAACATAATACTAACTACTTAAAGTGACATTGGAGATGACAGCATGAAGACTATTACAGAACACCGGGTTACTGACACAGTCTGTGGTGTCATTTTTCACATTTATACAACCACATATTTGGTCTGATGGTAGAGCACCTGCTTCTCACAACAGGGAGGCCCAGGCACTTTTCCTAGGTTGAATCATACGATAGACTTTTAAAATGGAACTTACTGCCGTTGTGCATGATGCTCCACATAATCCATGGAGAATGCATTCCCAGTGCTCCACAACTGGAAAAAGGTCGTGGGCTCTGCTGGAACGTTAGAAGTTTAGGCGTAAGTCCTTTTCTAACTAACTATACACATGAAGGGTATGAATTAGTATGGTTTCTAAGGATATATGAAGTATGGTTTTCTGGTGTCTTAATTGACCAGTCATTAATTTGAACACTGATAAGACCACACAGGAATTCACAAAAGCACCATTCTCATACTACACAAGATGCAATTGGGATCATTTTGCTGGTTATCTAGACCACTTGAACTGATAAAAGTCACAGACTTCCTGAGACCAATTCCTTCTGCCCCCTTTAAAAAAAAAAAAAATAAATAAAATAAAAGGAAAAAAAAAATAAAAGAGGCTGTATTGTTTTGGCATTCTTGTTCTTTCAGGATAGTAATTATGCCCCAGAAGAATAATCTTAAATTTATACCAATTGAGTTGCAGGCTTTTAAATAATATCATGGAGAGAAATGTTGTCAGTTTGCCAGTCAGAGAACCCTACTGTTTGTCTGAATCAGCTAGACCAAAAAACACATTACTAACTTTGGTTTTGTGTGGTCACAGTTTGAGTGAATGTCAATTCATTTTGCCTAGATCTTTCATCCTACAGGCCAGGATTGTCCAACCTACGGCCCGCGGGCCACGGTCCGACCCGCCAAAAGGTTGCGTCCGGCCCGTCAGAAATAATCTATATTGCAAAATTATTCAATAAGCAGATTATTAATTGATGACAACTTAAGGCTTCGCCGTCCGCTATGGCATGCTTACTTTTAAATGAAATAATTCATTTCAAATGTCTGCTACATGTAGCTACATTGGATTGTTATCCACAGGGGCAGGTTGAGAATGATTCAGGAGGAATAAGAAAAAAAACTTTGTCCGAATATTCTGCCCAACACCATCATTTTTTGCTAAAATTTATTTATTTTTTCGATCAAAAACGAAAATGAATCAGTGTTCCCTACACGCAATGATTGCATTTTGTTGCCTTGGGCATCGGGAAAAATTGAGAAAAAGACGAGTATAGAATGCGGCCCCTCGTCCATCATAACCATTACATGTGGCCCACCGCTGCGAAAGGTTGGACAACCCTGCTATAGGCTAATATGTTTCAATGTGACCCTTGTATCTGTACACAGCTACAGTATGTCTGTGGTGTATCCTGCAAGGTAATGAACTATTTGAAAGCAATTAGTCCATGTATGATAAGTTGAAAAGACAATATAGGTGATAGTGAACAACCACATTAGCAGCCATTCATAGGCTAGGTTATTCTCGCCTCTCAATGACATGGCACAGCTGTGCTCATTGTACACTGCCAAGCTTTGTTGTAAAATGTGAATTGGTTCTACTTTTCAAAGGGAAAACAGACACCCCAACTTGAATAAGTGAAGCAGACTATTGTATAGTATCTTTTAAATGGATCTTGATAGTCATGTGACAATGTTTCATTCATCCTTCTCAGTTTTAAAATTAACTCTGAGTAATAGTTTTTCTTGAATATGCAATATTTTGAGTTCTGAATTATCATAAAAGATACTGTACTCGGAGGAGAGAAAAGAAAAAGAATTGTGAGATTTAGCTGTTGTTTTAGAAAAAAAGTTTTGGGATCGCTGCTTTTACCCATTAAAAGGCCAATGGTTTCTTGTTTGTGACACATAAACAGGAGGCATACGTCAGGCAAATATGAGCTCTGATACTGTAGAGCAGGAAGTTTTGGGTATTTAATCTGGGCTAATATCTTGAATAAGTTGGAAAATATTTAGCTATTACTTTTGGTGCTTGCTGTATTGAATCATCCCTGGTACTACACTGCTTGTGGAATGTATTGTCCATTTGCCACTTTTAGAGGGTATCAGTTTATGTCATGTGTCAACAGTGGCATAGGTGGGGGTTGGGAAGGGGGTTAGAATGCCCTATGACCCAACTTTGCAATGCAAAAAAACACCTAAAATAGCAGGATTTTCTCTCTCTACCCTTAGACTTTTCATTCATGTTGTGCCTCAAACCCCCCATGACACAATCCTGGCTACGAGCCTTTGTGTCAATGTCTCTCTTGCTCTTCATAAAGTAGATTTAGGAAACTCACATTGAGTACTATAAACCAGTTATTCTGTATCACTGTTAATTTATCTTGAGAAAACGTCTTTGAAATCAAGTTGTGGCTTTTATTGTTACTTTATTGCAGATGTTTGTTTTTGTCAAATAGGAAGAGAAAAGAAAAGAAAAAAAGAAAAGAAAGAAAAATATGATATCACATTACGTCATACGCAGGGGAAGTTCCGAAAGAGGACATCAAAAACTATTTTTAATTTTGCAACTTACTACAAACGTGGTCATTCAGAATATTTAGAATTTAAATTGTTTGGATATGAAGATACTTAAAGGGCAAGAGCAGTTGCTAAAATTTAATTTTAAAGCAGCTAAATCTCATTTATTCTCCATATTTCTCCTTGAAGAATATTTCATAATATTTTATAATTTCAGTGTTGCATATTCAGTGTTAACGGAGCAGTTATTCGTAGTAAATTTTCATAATTGAAGAGAAAAAATATAGTCACATGATCCTCAAAAGCCAATTTTGAAACATGATGACAGTCTACAACACTTATTCAAGTAGGGGTGACTGCATTTCTCCTGTAAATCAAATTACACATTAATGCATGACCTTGTTTCCATGACATTAGCATTATACCACCGTTTGTACCATGCACTATTAATGAGAATTACATTACATGAACAAAAATCATAACAAATATCTAACACCACCTGACTCACTTAAAAGAATAGTCCAAGACCAGGGTTGTCACCAAGCAGGGGGTGGCACCAGGCAGTTCTATCTGGCTCTCAAAATCTCCACCTTGTACTCCTCATCGATATCAGCATCACTGCCTGGCACAAATTTCTTACCCTACCTGAATAAATTTCTTAAATTTCTTTATAATTGAGTGATAATTCCTAGTTTTTTTGTAAGCACTCTCCAACCTTCAAAATTTTTTTCAAAGGGGAGGTGGGACACCGACTCACTTTAGACTGCTCCCTCAGGATGATGATCACAAATCACTCGGCTCTCAAAATAGTCTTGTGATAACCCTGTCCAAGACCAAATTTACATTTGATAAGTTAATAATGAGTTTGATAAGTTAAATAGAAATATAAATTATAAGCATTCTGTGAAATTTTCATGCATTTCCTATGTTGGGTTCCAGTTTTGTGCCTTATCAAGCTGAAAATCTAATACTGAAATTAGATATTGGGAAAGGTTTTGTCAATGTTGGTGACTCTACTGTATGAAAGCAATTCTCTGTTGTAAAAATAACTAGAAATAACAGTTAATGGTGTCAACATTGGTATCGTATGACATGATGTAGGATGTGACATCTGTAAACCTTACTCCTTCTTGCTTCAAGATTTGTGACTAGTAATTTTGTACTCTGTAATTTAAGAACTGTACTTTCCTTTTGTTTGGAAATTACATTTAGAAATATTCATACAGGTCTTGTGCAGTATCACAGTCCGTAAAACAAGTGGCATTCTTTACAGTTGCTTGGTACTCTGTAATCAGGGCTCAATTTTCCTAGTTGTCCAGTTGTCCCGGACAACTAAATTTTGATACAGACAACCAAAAGTTGGGAGTTGGTTGTCCCATGGACAACCATTTTTCCATGATAAGAATTAAACAGCAGCTTGCTTTTATTTGAGTGAAGACTATACTGCTGTCTGACCCACTCTTTCAACTTTTTCCATCATACAGAATTTCAGAATTGACCTAATTCATCTTTGTCTCCCAACTATCGCATCTTTTTATTCTTCAAAACCAAAACTACACGAAGACACTGCTCTGTAGTTACTGTAAGCAAAATGTGTTTCAGACAACCAAATTCCCTTCTGGACAACTTAAAATAGTTAAATGATTTCCCAAAGGGGAACCATAAATTTTTCTGAAAACGAAGGGTTGGTGTAATGCCTAATACACTCCATTGCAAGAAATTAAGCCAATGAGGGTAACAATATCATATAAATTGTAGTGAACAGAGAAATATTTTCTTTCAATAAGGAGTATGATGGTATTATACAGTAGTTTACAAGTAAAAGTAAACTTGGTCAATAGTATAATCACTTCCTTTAAAAATAGACAATTGTGCCACTGCCCCTCTTATCAAGGCACTTTGATGTAAGGCAGAAAATTGAGTACCTATTAAAGTAACCATGTCTGCAAGATGGGTTCTATTTATCCATACATTTCACTCTGACACAGAAATATATAGCCAAGTATTTTTTTTTATATTGTATGCACAAATACTTACACTGTAGCAACAAAGAACTAGATATTATACAAGTTACCTTTTTAAGTACAGTATTATACAAGTTATCTTTAACATTTCACTCCCAACCTTTCTCCAAAATGCAATTGGAAGGACACACAGCTGCCATAGAGTTTAATGCTACTAAGACAAACAGCACACTTGAGTGTTTTATATTTTTCAGATGAGGAAGGGAAGGGGGGGGGGGAGCTGTGAATTGTTTGTTTCGGTAAACTCTGTTTTTTCATCATTTGTCGATGTGCAGATAATGTAAGTTTGATTCAGCACTGAAAGAACAAGTCATTCATTTCACAGTATTAAAGTGTACCTAAAGTCAAAAAATTCAAAAATATTTATTAAAGACCATGAAAAATAAATTCCAACAGTCCAACTCCCATCTTCGTAGGACATTCCTGAGCTGAGATATTTAATGTTGAAGTTTATTCACTCAAATTAAAATGGTACATTGCACAACAATTTGTGATGTCATTCTTGTACTACTCAAATTACAATCTTTGTATTTCTTTGTTTTTCCGAACGTTACTGCACCTTGTGCCGAGGTGTGATAGCACTCTTACTCTTATGAGGTGAGGTAATTAATTAAACCCTCCTTGTGCAACATGCTATGCAAGCAAAAAGGAAGTGTTCAAGGTCATAAAAACATTTTTAATTTTAAAGGAAAACAAAGCATATTATGTGAGTTGTACAACAAGAAAGTCACAAATTATTGTGCAATAGACCAATTTGTTTTAAGTGAATAAACTTCAACATTTTATATCTCAGCTCAAGAATGTCCTGTGAAGATGGGAGTTGGACTGTTAGAATTCATTTTTCATTGTCTTAAATATATATTTTTGAATTTTTTGACTTGAGGTACACTTTAAATTAAATGGAAATAAAGACGAGACACACAAATCTCAAAATGAGATGGGGGAATTCATGTACTGTAGACCGGTTTCATTCACTCTATAACTGTCACAGTACAGGAGGCAGTGAAGACATAAAAGCACTGCATGCCCTAAATTGTAATGTTAAAATCATTTTTTTTTTTCTGTCAATCTTTATGGCCAGGCATTCAGTAAATTACATAGGTGACAATTCTAGGAGGACTGCATGAGAACTGTACAGTAGAACAGGATGATGTTGTCTTGTGGTTAATGCTTTTGCTCGATGCACTCTGGCTGCGCCAGTGTGCATCGCATGCATTATCCCGCCAACAGTGCGTCATCCTGTGCTAAAGTTAGCATGGTTCATTGCTATTTAGCCTAGTTTCTTTAGTCATCAAAGTTTTGAAATTGCCAGTGAGATTTTAACGAAATGGTAAAATGTGGAATGTTTCATGAAAGTTAAAAAAATGAAACAATTTTTCAAATAGCGATAATGTAAATTCTAATTTTCTTCCTGCAGCACACAGACTGTACAAAGGAACACTTTCCTAAAGATGTGGTGAGTATGTTTATTGTCTTTCAGCTGGTGGTAATAATGTAATGATCATGTCATATGCCAATAATTCATGTATTTATGATATTTAAGTGGTGAAGGGCTTTGGTCATAAAGGAACTGCCAGCTGAGCAGTAGTCTGTAAAGTATGCATCATGCAACCAGCAGGATAGTTTGTTAGTACAGTCTCCATTTTAGCTGGTTAGGAAGATATTGATCACCTTATGTTGATAACCCTTCCATAGGGTGTGGCAGCATTCAAAGAAGATACTGGAGAAATGGAGCACGAGAAGGACAAGAAGTGAAAAATAACCCCATCCCTATCCCCATTCTACCAACTCCCCAAAAATGCCCCCTCCAAAAAAAAAAAAAAATGATGTGCAAGAAGTCAGATTGTTGTCTAGCCTCACGAAGAGACTTTTTTACAGTAACTAGCAGTTACAAGAATTGTGGAGAGGGGATTGTCGTGCTTAGTTGTCTTTGCAGTAAAATTTCATTAGCGTGAGATTCATAGCAAAACTTGATCTTACTGCTATGATGCTTTGCACTTTCTATTTTGAAAAAGGCTATTTTCATGTTTTTGTGTTTTTTTGTGGCATTTCACTTTAAGGGCACATGATATAGATTTTATTCATTCTTCCCCTGTAGGTGATATGTTGCACATAATAGCGTAACTAGGCATTTCACTGTTGACTTGATAATGAAAGTATAGAATTATGAAAGCGTAACAGATGTCGTGTTATAAAGGTCAAAGTTGTTGCATTCTACTGGATGATGAAATTTTGCTCTTTTTGCCCAAACTTTTTCTGAAGGAAATGTACAATCAATAAAGATGCAATAGAGTGTACATTTACACGGCTGGGATAAAGGTTCTAGCAGGGCAAGGCCATTTTCCTCATCAGTTTTAACCCTTTACCGTTGTTTGGGTCCTTTTGGACCGGTGCGGAGAGCTCGGCTGTCACCCATCTTTACTGTTTCACACGGAGCTCGAAACTGCGAGTAGCTACGCGAAAATTCGGCCACAACAACGAGAGAGACAATAGTTTAAGGTCACGGGGTCAATGCCCTACGGAAGCCGATGCGGGGCAGGCTACGTCCGCTTTTCCGCCCACTCCCGAGGCGCGCAAATATGCCCCGATTGGAGCACAAAGGTAATGGGTTAATCTAAAATACCTGCACCACTCGGCTAAAGGGTTACGTGCACACACGCAGAGACAGTGGCATCAGCTTTGCAGTAAACACACTCCACAGGCCTATTTTAACCCTTTACCGTTGTTTGGGTCCTTTTGGACCCGTGCAGAGAGCTCGGCTGTCACCCATCTTTACTGTTTCACGCGGAGCTCGAAACTGCGAGTAGCTACCCGAAAATTTGGCCACAACAACGAGAGAGACAATAGTTTAAGGTTGTGGGGTCAATGCCCTACGGAAGCCGATGCGGGGTGGGCTACGTCCGCTTTTCCGCCCACTCCCGAGTCGCGCAAATATGCCCCGATTGGGTAATGGGTTAATCTAAAATATCTGCACCACTCGGCTAAAGGGTTACGTGCACACACGCAGAGACAGTGGCATCAGCTTTGCAGTAAACACACTCCACAGGCCTATTTTAACCCTTTACCGTTGTTTGGGTCCTTTTGGACCCGTGCGGAGAGCTCGGCTGTCACCCATCTTTACTGTGTCACGCGGAGCTCGAAACTGCGAGTAGCTACCCGAAAATTTGGCCACAACAACGAGAGAGACAATAGTTTAAGGTTGCGGGGTCAATGCCCTACCGAAGCCGATGCGGGGTGGGCTACGTCCGCTTTTCCGCCCACTCCCGAGGCACGCAAATATGCCCCGATCGGAGCACAACGGTAAAGGGTTAAGGGCATGTCATGTGAACGGAGAGGGCATCAAGGCCAAACAAGTGGTTTTGTACTGACTACAATGTAACCTCACAGGTAGGGCACAGAGACCAAGTGGCTTTGATGGTCATTATATTTTACAGGACAATAAGGCCATTGTAAAAAATACGAAGGCCATAGCCTTTGTGGCCTTCAATTAATTCCAGCCCTGCATTCATGAATATCTAGTGACTTATGTAATACAGTGACATCAGATTTGCACTGCAACTAATAAATCTTACAGGAAAACTTGCAGGAAATAGATTTTAAATTGGTTGGGACACAAAGGTTTTTTTTTTATGATAGAGTGTAATGAATTGTCTGGCCTGGAGCATTTGTAGTCTGTCTAACTTTCAAAGTTGACATTGCTTCTTCATATCTTCATGTGTAATGTAAGTTGGGACTTCTTCATCCAAGTCTACCTGCTTGAGCACAGGAAGTAGTCAGTTAGTTTGTCACATAGACTTCGTGCACTAGCACTTCTCGGTAACTGAGAAATTGTGTTTCTTGTGGAAGTCATTGATCATGTTTGTTGAGGTGAACCTCCAGACTGTTAGGAAGGAAAGTTTAATGACTTTAACACTTGATTATTTCAAGATGTGATCAAATCACAGATATTTTAGCAATGATAACAGAAGTATGGAACATTTTGAAGCCATCAGTGCATTTGGCAGCAATGACATATGGGTGGTGGTTCTTTCAAAGAATACAATGGTCTGATATAAAACAAAAATCAGGAGCGATATGTTATTATATTTTACATGCATTGATTTGTGTAAGATTAGCAAAGCTGCTCAAAGTGCTTTTTCTAGGGGTGTGAACCTTTAGCGATTAATGGAGAAACAATCTCATGTGGAATACACGTTTAGTGCAAGGCTACAAGCAATTAATCGCAGAACCTGTTTTTGACAGTTTTTTATCCATTTGTATTATCTAATGATCCCTGGTTTTTGTTAAATGGAACATTCTGGGCATATTTGAACCTTGTAGACATCAAAGTTTCACAATAATTTGATTTTACTGTGAAAGAAAGCTCCAGCATTACATTAAGTATCAATCACAACAAACTGAAATTATTTTTTTTTTGTGATAAGGTAATCTCAATTAATCGCTAAATGACCGAAATTTTTGAGGTTAAAAGTTTCCTTATTTTGCTAAACGTTCACAGCCCTAGCTCTTTCCTTTTAAGATAAAAAGAAAGAAGTGCCTACCTCACATGATATTTATGAAAAATAAATGGCAGAACATCAAAAGGAACAGAACAATGAGTTTACCAATTTATGTTTTTATTCTGGTGAAGAAACTGCCCAGAAGGTTATGCGCATTGAGGTGAAAACCTCCTCTCAAAAGAATGAATTCAGTGGGATTTGTTAGGGAAACATCTTGGACTTTAAAGGGCATATTGAGTTTATATCAATACCTTCACTAAGTTTATATCAATACCTAACTAGTGTTGGGTGAGTGGGTGCATGTTACAATCCTTATTATGGTATAAAAGCGACTCATTGAGTTGGCTCATGAAATTTAACAAATTTTCCAAACATGTTGTTTTCTTCACATACCAATGACAAATGGTCAAACTTGGACAATCCCCATATCCTACATACAAAGAACTGTTTTAGGAGTGAGAACTTAACAGTTCCATTTGGTTTTCAAAAATTTGTGACCAGACACTTTTTCAAAGTATGCACAAAACTGTTACAAGTCAGGACACCACAAAATAGAAAATTTTTAGTTTTTTCATAATCACTAGATATGAAACTTAACTTAAGTGTAGTATACTAACTATATTCTCATTGTCATGTGGTATTGAGCCTTTAACACTCCCATTAAGTTGTTGATATTTACTCAATCAGCCCCTTTGAAATGTTACTAGTCGAGTTTCACATCTAAAGGTTGAGAAAAAAGGCATTGTTTTTTATTCTGCCGTGCATCTTTTTTGTGCATAATTTGTCTCAAAATATTTGGTTATGAATATTTAAAATCAAATGTTTCTGTTAATTTTTCACTCATTAAACATGTGAGTGTAGGATGGAGATTGTGAAAGTTTGTTCATTTGTCAAAAGTATGTGTAGAACACTTTAGAGATTTGGAAAAGATGGTAAATTTGATGAACCAACTCAGTGTATCTCTTAAAGGGAAACTGGAGTCACCTCAATTTGGATTAGCATATTACTCTGTCACTTGTCATGATTTTCTCTTGAAAGTCATGTGACAACATTTTTCTCAGTAAATCATGAAATTTTAGAAATTTACACATTGAGTTTCTTTCAATATGCAATGTTCAAGTCTTGAAATATGGAAAATAGTTGCTGTAGAGATGAACCAAGAAGAAATCTGTGAGGTTTGGAAGTTGTTTGGAAATAAGTTTGGGTCGACTGCTATGCCCTGCCATAATGCATTGCAGTTATTTCCTCATTCCTTTCAATATACTGCACAAATATTGATAAAGGTTACAAACACTTCTGCTGTTGATTTTTGTGGCTAATTTGCTATCAAGTTGGATACTACACCTGCTGAGAGTGACAAAAAAATGTAGCCAAAAGTGGTAATGTCATATAGTTGAGCTTTTGTTACTGCAATTATAAAAGTTATAGCAAAAACACACGTAATTTTGTCCTTTTTGTTTAGGCTGTTGTTTAAATTGGGTCGTAGTCACTGCCTAACATTACTCAAATTACTATTGGTGTCATACAGGTAGGAAGTTAAAAATCATCAGCTGATCAGCAATCAGCAGAAGGCAGTTGTCGTACCTTTTTCATATATTTTGCTTTAACACTCTCTTCTCTGCACAATATCACCTGGTTTTGATTGTTTTAGGGCTTTGTGTATTGATAAATTTGAAGAGAGAATGAGAATGCTTCTACATCTATTTATTCAGTTAAGATGACTTTTATTTTCTATTGTTAGAACACAAGAGTTTCACGTAGTTAAGGTAGTTTCAATGAAGACGGAAGTAGTATCATTCAGTAATATATACTCTGACTGAATTTCATATGTATGTGTTAACATCCTGTGCTTGTAGAAAGTATTCAGTTCGAAAGTAGACACCCCAGGAAAGGTTATGTTATCACCATGTTGCATTTTCTTCAGGAATGAACAGAAGATATTTTGCCTCTTTTTAGATAAAGTAAAAAATATTCTCAAGCTAGTCAGGTTTGGTTTTGTGCTGCTTACATTAAACTGAAACAAAGTTAGAACTTTTCAAAAACATCATCCTGGCAAAAGCAGATCTTTATAAAGTGATGGGAACACATTTATCATTTTGGTAGAAACAAGTAGGACTACTCGCATAGAAACATTATAGTGACAATAGGAAAACTGTGACTAAAGTGACGGTTAATGACTTTTCATAATATATTTACCTTTTCAACTTGTTTAGTTTTTAATTTCATGCAATCTCTTGAGATAGTTATACATCACAAAAACTGAAATAGTTGAAAAAATTTAAGTTCCTGCTTCATAAAATATTGTTTGATTGGCCGGTGGTACTGTGTATATAGTTTGTTGTTATGGAAATCTTCAGATTCCTTTTGTAACATACATTTGTCTGTTGCTATGGTACATTATTACTATCAACAAAACCCTTCATTGCACTCTTTCAATTGCAGTATGCATTGTGCACTGCTTAATTTGTTAATGCCATTAATAGTCATGACTGCATTAAATTTTCACACAGCGATTGCTTTCAAAAGCAACTGCTTCAGTGGGTCATTGCAATGTTTTGTACAACAATTTTATCTGTTCATACCCTGGATAAGTTTCAAGTACATTTTCTGTTGCTCAAAACTAGGACCATTTTACATTTAAAAGTTCTGCATGTGACTGTAACATGCAACTTCAACCATTCAAGTTATGCTATGGTATGCCGTTTAACCAATTAATGCGTTATTTGATGAGTAGAAACCTGCTTCTGAACTATTGTTGCTACTTTCAGGTTAAAAAACTTGCATTTTCAGGGAAAGGTACATCCTCGCAGGATGCGGCTGATATCCGCAGTTTCCTTTCAACCGGAACACAAGAAGGGCAAAATTTTTAGGCCTTGTGAAGGTAGAACAGTTGTCTAGGTATTCTGATTTTGGGTAGCGTGACGAAGTTCAGTTAAAAAGTTGTGTTCAGACACAATTCTAAATACAACTTTCCTGTCCTGGGATCAAAGGGTTGTTGATTGTTACATGTCTTCCTTTTCAAAATTTTCCTTCACTTTTTCAATTACACCTGGCAGTTTAATAGTTGTCCAACTGGTCAGGACGAATGAAGTTTTTTTAAAGAAAACTTTAGAGTACGGCAATGCAATGAAAACACGGTTGAAACCAGAGTGATCATTTAAAAAATTAAAAAAATCTTACACCCCTTCCTTCCATAACAAACTATTTCAGCTTGTGATCATACAGTATCCTTTAGATGTTAGGCAGTGTCTCACTTTGCAACTCCTGTATTTTGTCAATAGTTCAGATTATTTTTATGCAGTTGTTAGTAAATTAAGGAAAGTGAACAGAAACAAATAGATGTAAAATGATTTGTACTCTGCTATTAGTGGGTAAAGTAAAATAAATAAGAAAAAAAGAAGCTTTTAAAGTGTTCTTTCCCTAAAAGTTTTCATCATAAGATCACTGTTTAATTTTTTTTGCCTGATACATTAAATTGAGAATAGTTCCAGACTTTAAATTAAAAAATGCAGAGAGCCAAGTCCTTCCTTTGAATGTACAATCATTTGAAAGCAGGTCGTCTGTTTCAAAATGTCTTTTATTTTGCTTGTGCCTTTTACTATTGGTGACATTAAAAGTTACAAGACTGTGGACAACTCATTTCTGTAGACTATAGTATAGCATTTGTGTGTGTATAAAGGGGGAAGTGACTGCCAATGTGTAAGCTATCCAGAGGCATACCTCTATTTCGCTAGCACGAATGATAGAACCATGTTTCCTGAAACAAAGGGATGCCTTGCGTGGCAAGTACGATTTAGTTTTGAATTGCTTTGAAGGAAAAGGATGTTAAAACCTGCTGTAGTTTTCTGTTTCGCTTTGATCATTGATTTTATTTGTGTATGATGGGTGAGGTAAGTATTATTATCTCCCTCAAAAAACAAATAGTCAAATAGTAGCTGTAATATTATATGTGACCATAGAATAAGTTAATTTACTCATCACTCCACTAGTGTGACGAGGGGGGGGGGGTTATGTTGAGGGGGGCAAGTTGCTTTATGGACCTTTTAGCTCCTCTTCTTTAGTGATTATGTTGAAAACATTCTTTTTCCTTTTCCATTCCTTTTCCATTCTTTTTGCCTTAGTGATCCCTTCAAGTAGTCTCTTTATCTTGCGTTCAGTGACATAGCAGTATGCTGCATTTATATGAAGTAGCCTGGACATATAGTTTGGTCTATTACTTTATTCAAGGGGCAGCTGTCTTTTGCCAGACAACTTCCATTGACAGTTCCTGTCTTGGACAATTTCCACCTGCACAATTTCCTAAGGGCAATTACCACCCTCCAAAACTGTTGGTAAAGTCACAATTCCTATTGGTGGAGTCAGGCAGGGCCACAAGGGGCGTAGGCCCAGTTTTGGCCATTATACATAAATCAGTGTTCTTGAAAATGTCAAATATGGCCCCATGTTGCTTCTCAGCCCTCTTTCAAAAGCAACAAATTTTCAAGAGGGAAGGGAGCATTCCCTAATAGATTCCTTCCCTGGACAATGGTCAATCAAGCTATGTGTCCCCTCTATTCAAACTTCTTGGATGTGACCCTGATTCCTACCACAGTAAATTCCCAAGGGTCTCTCTAACCTATGAATAACACCCTCGGAAACATCCCCTTTGTACCAGAAAATTATGTATCCTAGGTCATAACTCTCCAGGGTGAGATTTTTGCAGTATTGATTGTCTCAGGATTAAAAGGATTTGGGGTGCGTGGTCACCGTCAGAGAATTGCCTGGACACTTCAGTTCAAAAAGAATACAATTGAACCTCTTACTGTGACATTGCATTAAGTTTTGGTCCTTTCAGTTATGATTTTACTCAAGCAGTTAGATGCTACTCAAGCAGTGTACCATAACTTTTACACAGTTGTAAAGTTTACATGTAGTGTGGCTGTGGTGTTTGAAGTCCTAAGCATTACAGTAAGCTTCTGCATTCCATCATAATGTGCATTCGACATAATTGTACATATGGTAGAGTGTTTATGTTTAACTTTTGAAGTATTCTCATTTATGACAATTCCAGTCTGGTGTAATATTACTCAATTTTTCTTTCCTACTTCTGTTCTCTCTCTGTCTCCATGTTCAGTGGACTTTACCTCGAGTAAGAATACTTCCTTGTTTACTCTTCAAACTGTATATCTGTGCATGTGTTGCTAGCTGTTATAATAGTCTGGTCGTACCCAAAGAGGGAAACTACACATTACCCAGTGCTCACACAATGCTTGCATGACGACTTCCCTCACACCTTGCTTCACTTTGACCTATGACCTTTGCTAGAGCTGTTCACCTGTTTATGCCAGTACAATTTCATTCATGCTTCCTGCAGTCAGGTGACACTTTCCTATTGTAAATGTTTTTCATGATAGTTTTCTTTCAAGTTGCCACTTTCTTCTCTATGGTCAGTACAGTATATATCGGCCATAGTGATTTTGTGATTAAAAGTAAATGTCGCCCTCTACTCTGTACTCTTTATTTCTTTCTACTATATATTTTCTTTGCAGCCGACATCGAAAATCGAGCAAGGACAACTGTCTCTCAGTCCTCCCCCTGCAGTAATAATTCACGTTTTTCACAATTTATTTTTAACAAATTGATTCAGTTACCACTAACATGGTTGTTTAATTTTTCTTTTTTTTTTTTATTTATTTTGAAATGTGGTGCAGATCATTGATGGCTTTTTTAACCTTTATACATGATTGTATTTTCCCTTAGCAAACTTCCCAAATGCACGCAACTATTAATGAGATCCACCCTCCAGTTTGCATAGGTCATTGTGTCACTTTGTACTCAGGGAGGCTCATGAAATGGGATATGCTTTTATTTTGGGCCGTTCCATTTCTTTTATACTGTTTTAAGTTATCACTTCCTCTCACTGTGTTTATTTTAACTTGGATAAGGGATTTCGTTGTTTTCATTTTTTGTTTCCTCTTGATGAAAATAAACATGTTCTTAAACAATGAAGAGGAAACATATAGTGCTGTACTATACCACAATATAAGGCACGGGTTGTGCTTGATTTGAGCATTGTAAAGGGAGGGGGGGGGGGGGTGGGAGAGAGAAATTATTATACTTAACATTACATACTGCATGTTGGAATGATAATTTAATTGGAGTTGTTAGAGTCAGTGTTGTCACTGTAGGGACTTATGATTTTTGTTGACCCTTGTCTTACTCATATCCCTTACTGATAGGAACTTATCTTTCAATAACAGAATTCAGTTTTAACAGATCCTTTATAGCAAGTTCTAAGGAGTTTATTTACTGCATATCCCATAGAAAGTATTAAGATATCCTTCCACACTACTGCAGGTACAGTGTTGTGAGGCAATGGGATAGAATATGATGAAAAAAGTGAGACTGTACTATTATCAGTACTTCACATAACGATGCCTCTCCACTCAAAAATTGTGTGATGCAATGAAACTGGGTAAAAAATTGAAGCATTAATTGTTCTATCAGCGAGATACTAGTATATTTTGCCACTCAAGACTTCCTATTTTTGTATGTATATTTATTGCCTGAAATAACCATCCAGCAATTATCAGTAACACTGTGGTTACCCCATCCTACTGAGGTCGCCACAGGACCATAGAATCTAACCCATCCATCCCTCTTTATTTCTGCTTCAGCATGTTGATAAGTTCATGACTTACACATGGTAAAACATTTGTTTTTGTTTTTGCCCTCTGTATCTGAAAGTGACCAACCTTGATATTTATTACCACGAAACTGGAAACTGAAACTGGAAACTAGGCTGTAAAACTATCTAACTAATTAACTATACTACCACGAAAAGTCATTCCTCTCCTTATGAATGGAGGAGAAGACGGGTGGGGTTCTAGGATGGCACCTGTTGTAACCTCTGGTAAACATAAAGGTCAGTTGTTTGAATACTGTTGATTTTTCAAAAAGAGAGGAAAAAATGTTTTGTTTGTAGCATATTTTCCAAATTGTCTCCATTTTATACACGGATGCGGACAGCAAGTGATGGTCTCATTTCAGTCGGCCATAACTAAGGTCCATCACCTTTAAATCTTTTGATTAACTAGCTTACCTCTATCATGGATGATTGTACACGGTTTTGTATCTTGATTTCTCCAATTTCACTAAATATGAGGGTTTGAAATTCATGTAAACAATAAATAAAGATGATTTTAGGCTGATGGACCCCACTAAGGGTGGCCTACAGTACCTAAAAACAAGCTCTAATCGGATTCGTCTATACAGTATGAAATGGGTAATTAGAAGAAAGATAGATTCTGGTTTAACTACATTTTATGTCATTTGCTATGATTTGGAGCTTACATGAAACCATTATGAAGGAAAGAGGAAGGACGTATTGTATTGCTTCTGCTGATTTTTTCAAATGAGTTGAATTGAAGACCATCAATTATGCTCACACATCCTTGGGAAGTTACAAAAATTTCCCTGTCATTAAATCCTATGCTCTTCAATGAAACTTGAAATCAAATACACTTCTGTAGTATGCACTTTTTGCCTCTGAGTTGGAGTGTAAGATCAACAAAGTATATTTTTCAACTGCTGAAACTTTGAAAATGTAGTTATATTTGTGAAATATGTTTATTCACATAAAGTCAGCTTGTATTTGTGTAAATCAACCAATTGGAAAGTAGGAGAACCAAAACACACACCTACAGTATAGAGGTTTTCTGGAAAGAATATTTTGACTTTCTGCCAGTACATGACTTTCAAAGTGTCCTTCTATATGAACATTTTTTTTTGCCATATTCATTGGAAATTTGTTGAGATACACATTCCACTTGAGTGCTGGCATTATAAGGAAGAATAAGGATTAATCTATTTTACGACCACAGTAATTTAGCACTTTAACTCAATTTTACTCATATGGGTATATGGCATGTATTCTGGGTTGGATTTATATCATAACATTATACACAAAAAGCCTTTTTAAGTAATAATAATATTAAGAATCTTACATAGCACTATCCAATTACTCAAAAGAATAGTTCAAAGCACTTTACAAGTACAACATGTAGTAAACTACACTGTAGTCATAGGAGTGCAAAAAAAAATTTGAGTCTTTTCTTGAAAATTTAAAGTCTATTTTGATCCTCACCCTTACTGTTACTTTGTTTGGTCTTCAGTGGTAAATTGTTCCACACTAGAGGTTCAGAGTATGAAAAACTTCTTTCAACCAGGAGATTTCCAAAAGATCTAAATCTAAACATCTAAGGCTAACCACCTGTAATGACAGTATCCATTTACTTTGACACATTACAGATTGCCTTAGGACAGTGTACTATCATCTCCTGGTAATAGGGCAGCACATGAGTTATCTAGAATCTTTTGATGGTGGGGGTGTGGCATGATGTGAAAATGTTCTATTTGATGTAGACGATCCAAATGCTCAAGAGATGGTCTGATTAAGTCGGACATAACTGGGATCCATCGTCTTAAATGTTTCAAATTGTTTGCTTTAATACCTGTATCATGGGTTGTTGTACACTAAAATACCTCTTTCCTCAACTTCACTGAATAAAAAGGTTTAGAGCCGATTGAAGACAAGATTGTTTAAGGCTGAAAGGCCCATATAATGGCCGACTTCAGCAGCTTGAGATTTGTCTAAAACGAGGCAAATAGATCTTCAGGAAAGAGGGGCACATATTGAAACCTACACAATTCCTACACAGTGGTTACAGTATTACTGGACATCAACATTTCTGACATATGTGTAACTGGGGTTAATACTAATTATAATCATGTGTACTGCCCTCAACTACTCTATTATTTCTGAGAATTAACTTGTTTCAAAAATGTTTTTATGTGACTAAAGTTTACATGTTGCAATTCACATTTTTCCTGAAAGGTTTTAATTTGGCATTTGAGCATCCCTCTCAAGTTTATTTCACAGTCATTGAACATTTGAAGGGGTAAATTGTAAAAGTTTGAAGAGAAAAAAGATTCTCTCAAAACCAAAATAAACCATGTAAGGGGAGTTTTGAATCGTATCCATTCATTGTGATGTACTAATATAGATTCTATAAAAACAATTGAACAGACCTATCAAAGCATATTAAAACAATGGGCAGTGAATATCTTATTTTAAATTATTAAATTTTAACCTTATTAAAAGAACTAAAGGGAAAGTGTTAAAAATCTAAAGGAAAAGCAAAAGTAATCATGAAAACCACGCAGTCCTTTGACCTGCACTAAATCTGTCTTTAGTTCAATGTCCGTTTCATTTTGTTATAGGGGAATTGTGCTGAATTGCACATTGCATGAATCGTATATTACTGCTTCTAAACAAATTTCGTTATGCTGACTTGGAATGAATCTTAAATTGACACAGGAAGTTGTGTTCAATCGTCAATATGATGGGGGTCAGTTACAATTGCATTTAAGCTTTTAGATTCTGCTAAGGCTAGTGGTAAAGTGTCCTGATCTTAACTGGTCTGATTTCCAGGTCAAGTTACAGTATACTTAAGACTTTAAAAATTGAAACTATACTGCTACTATACATGACATTCTGCATAAGCAATGGAGTAGGGAATACAAGCCATTGCCTAACCACTGGGAAAAAGGTGTTTTGCGCTGCTAGGTTAAGATGCTAGATTAAATAGCAGTCACCCTAAAGCCGAAGTAGTGTAGTAGACTGTCCTGTTTTGTGATTGGCTCTAGGGAATCATGTGACAAGTTTTCTCTTGAATTTAAATTTGCTGCAAGTACTGTAACTGTTTGTTTTACATTGAATATGCAATATTGAAGTTATAAAATATAATGAAGGATTCTTTGAAGACTAATAAGAGGGAAAATTTTGATGTATAGAGTTGCTTCAAACCAGCAGGTTAGAAGTTAATAAAACTCAGACAAGCCAAACCAACCCTGCAGATTCTTGTGTTGGTTTTATAGGTACATCGTAATGTGTACATGAAGGTGTAGAGTGTTTTCAATTATGTCATGGCCCCAGCCCCTTTTGCCAGGCAAAAGCTAGAGTGTAAATAGCTAGCTGCATGAGAATCAGCTGAGGAAAGCTGAAAGATGCGATGGTGGTGGTCTTTTTGTTTGGCATGCAGTGGGCATGGCTGCCCAATTTATATCATGTGAAAGCACTATAAAATGGTTCCATATTTTAATGTTCCTAATATGAAAAGAACAAACAATTTTATAGCAAGTGAGAATTTTCAAATGGACTTAATCTGATACAACATATCATCCCCCCTTTTTTTTTTCCTTTTTTTTTTTTACCTTTTTAGTTCAATGTGGGAAGTGCGTGACGTCATTGCCTTACATTAATTTGCTTTCAATTTTCTTATGATTTTGTTGTCACTGCAGGGAAGATTATTTTCTGCAATATATTACATATAGTCTCTGGTTATGTTACATCTGCAAGGAAAGATACTCAAATGTTTCAGCAGTATCAAATTTTAAGGACAAACATGTCATTCAACTCTGAAAAAAGCAAACGGAGTTCATTAAGGCAGTGTGCACATATTACAAAGCCATGTGTGGCTTTTTTATAAGTGGAGGAATATTTTATCACAAGAAACCAATCTTGAAAATAAGATATATTAAATTGGGAAAGGGGTATTGCAACAGGGTATGGAAGACATGGTTTGGAACATTGTGTTTTTCTATTAAACAAGCCCCGAGCAAAAACCCACCAGAATGTGCCATAAAATATCGTACATTGTGCATGTATCAGCATGGTAATCAATGGCTTGTCTTCTTGCAAAGTGAAGTTCATGCTTACATCTATACATAGTTTGGCAGAACTTTGCTCATTGGTTCGTTTTTACTCTATTATTTGCATGTCATTTTGTCTGCCATCTAATGGTTTGATTTGGTCCCATACTCCCTTCCCATACTGCATGTTTGTTAAACACATTAGAAAAACTAAACCCATATTTTTTTACCTCAATTGCAACATGTGGAGGGAAGGACAAATTTCATTGGCTACAATATATGCCAAAAAAAAAATTTTCCTTTTCAGGAGGTAAAATATAACTACATTTCAGTAGCAGGTAGCATTCATAAGATACTTATTTGTAAACTAATGCAATTTTTTGTGTTTAGATGGAGTGCACTATGGGAACTCTGTAGTGTCGCAGTGATACCCTTTATTTTTCTTTGCATTCCAATTTGTTTATGATTTTGATGTTGCTACTGCAAATATTCAGCAACATTGTTTGCCATACCCATCTTACGCTAGATCTACAGGTAGAGATATTCAAACATTTCAACATTATCAAATTGCAAAGACAAATGGAACCTTCAGTTATAAAGAAAAGTCAAAGGAATCGGATGCAAGGTGCCTATAATGGGCAATGTGCCCATAATGTTGTCAGACTTCATTGTAAATGGAGGTATTTTTTAAACAAAAATAACCAATCTTTAAAATGAGATATCTTAAGTTAGGAAAAGGGTATTGCTTCAGGGTTTGGAAGACATATGGTAGTCTATCATATTGTCCTCCTTTCATATGAGATCTTAGTAAATAACCTTAAATATACACTGAATGATGGAAATAGAAGGAGAAGCAATGGTATCCCAACCTGTATACTGTGAACCACAGTATTAGCCAAATATTGAATAAATGTAACCTGTTTGGTATGAGGTAAAGTGAAGACACCAGATACTGTAGGCCTGTGTAGGCCTGAGACCTAAAATTAATAGTAAAGTGAGCGTGCCCCTGATTACAATTTTAGAAAATGCTGTAACAAAGTAAATAAATTTTAGATTGCCTGAAGTTTAAGTCCTTCTTACAAGGAATTTCCTGTTAATCCAGACTTTAAAATCATGCCGAAGTTTTGTAGAAGTTACGAAGGAAGAATTTTAGATGGGTTGCAATCTTGCAGTCTATTGAAATAATCTTCCTGGTTCATAGTTACTAGGTCTTATGATTTAATTAAATTCAGCTAGACCATGCCCCATTAGCAAACCTTCTGACTACACATGTATATACATGTAAATATTTAAAATGCTTCACCCTATTTGCATAAAATGAATTATCATCTGGGTAGTTTCTTTCATGATGCAAATTTATGGTAGCCTGTTTTGAACAGCTTTTATAAAATTTCATGATGTTAAATGGTGCCATAAAGAGCCACAGTTTAAGAGGAGAGGTAAAATAACGGACTTAACGTACATAAAAATTAGAAAAGACCCATTTCTTATCGACTTGTTGCATGTTCTGCAGTATTAATGTTATACTGTAGCTCAATACTGTACATCAAAGAGTTCGGTGTGTGGGATGCATTTACTTAGTGAAAATGTGCAGTGAAATGATATTACTAGGTCTACATATAAGAATTAGGAAACTTGGGTGAACTTATTCAAGATGGGGTCACTATATAATTTTGCCCTTTAATATTAAGACATCTGTATCCATAGTTACAATTGAAAAACACAGATTTGAAGTAACTTGAATTGTGATAAGTAAACATACATCATGCTTGGCTGTTCTTTTTATACTTACTATTCGAGAATCCTACATTTAGTATATATTCTTGAGAATTTGATCCTTATTATCTTTGCTTGGATTGGGGGAAGGGAGAGGGGTTGTCAGAGATGAACAAATGTTGTTGCCATGCACACTCACACTTTGACATAAATAAGTACAACTTATGAACATAACTTTGACTTTAACATTATGCCAGTGAACTCTGGAATCTTGTGAGTATAATTTCCAGTAAAAATATTTTAGCACTTGGTATGGTGATAAACTTTTATTTGAATCCATTATTATGGCTTTTAATTAATAACTTAATTCAGATTTTTACTAATTGTTTTGCTAGTTTGAAAATTATAACTAAAAATTATATGCACTGATAGTTTTTATTTGCTCTCCCATAATTTCATGCATAAATGTTATCTTCCTTTTATGTACAAGTGAGTGATGAAAATGGTTGATTATTTTTATGCAATTGTCGGAATTTTTATGCCATTTATGTCCTTACTGTTTTCATGGATTATTTCCCTAAATTTATTTAGAAACAAGGCAGATTCTCTTATCACTTATTTCCCTTCATGCATTGTACCTTCCATAATATGTAAGAAAACCAATACTGCATGTGCAAAGTAAATCAAGTCAGAAATTCAGAATAACTCTCTAATAAAAGTATTGCAATTCAGTGAGAGAAATAATAGTTTCATAATTGTCTAAAATTTCATAATTAGGATATCTGGATATGCTCTTAAAATTTTGACATACTCTATTTTTTATATTTTACACTTACTTCACACCAGAGACTCCTGTTCTCATTTCCTTTGTTCAAAATAACTTTTCTAATGGTACATATTAAAATCACAAATTACAAATGAAAATGTTTTTCAATGCTAGCCTCTATAGGTCATGCATGGACCTAACTGCCTACCACACACACTGTGAATGATCAGTGCCATCCGTGCAGGTATCAAGTATGCTAAATCCAAATGCGCTGACATCACGTGCATGACCTCTAAACCTGTACATCATGATGGTTTTGAACCTTTGAGCCTTTATGCTGACTGGTCTAAAGGGGGGACATCCCAATGTTCCGACATCTCTGTGTTCCGACGTCTCTATGTTCCGACAAAGTGTGCTATGGCGCTGACAAAAATGAACTTTGGCGTCGATAATAATGTACTTTGCAGCCGACAGTAATGTACTTAGGCGCCGATAAAAATGTACTTTGGTACCGACAAAGTATACTTTGGCGCTGTTTTGTCGGAACATAGAGATGTCGGAAAAAAGAGATCTCAAAATATAGAGATGTAACCATCTAAAGGCACTGAGGCTTTTACTTGTTGTCCTTAGAGGGTATATGGCTTCTCTGGGAAAAAATAAACTATCCCAACATTTTTTCAAGTCAGGTAGAATTGTAGGGTTGCAATTAGAAATGTACACTTGCATGATTACAAGTGTGCTGGAAAGTTAAGGAGTAGAATTATTACTGATGTGAACATTAATATTCAGTACCACTTATCAAGATATTGCACTCCTTTTGCTGTGTTCATCATCATTTTACCCCGCACCCATCCTCTCTATATCACTCACCCCCTCCTAGACATGCAACCCCCAATATTCTGCATTGCAACCTGTAGCCTTCATATTACACTTGTAGTCTTCCCAATTAGTTCAATAATATGCTGCATAATAGCTTGTTGTTGCTATAGAAACAAATTAAAATAATAACCATGCACTGATCAAAGTTTAATATATTGACAGAAAAGTTGTTTATATTATAAAAGTGAAACTTCTTATTTTAAAATTCATGGAATTCTCCCTTGCCTTTTGTTGCTATATGCATTATTTTATTGCTATATGCATCATTCATGCAGGTGGCACATACTTTTAATAAAAATTTTAAGATGATAACCTTTACGTTTCAAGTTATAAGCATAATTAGGAAGTTAGTAATATTCAGGAAAATAATGAAACCGTTAACATGAAAACTAACTTTTGCTCTATTTCTTTTTTAGAAATCATCTCACAGGCGGAGTGCGGAGGTACCTGCCATATATAACATCCATTTTCATCTACTTCATTTTGCTTGTGGAGTGCAAGATAATGCTGAAGTATATTTTGCTCTCTATGATGGACAAAAAAGGGAATTTATTAGGTACTGTAAATATTCAAGTCTACTCCATTCCTCACTACCTCCTATTTACCTACTGTATATCGTTATTGCCAGCAATAACCATCTGGCAAAAAACTAATAACACCGTGGTAACCCCTCCCTAAAGATAGCGCTCAATACCCAAAGTGCTTCTTTCTTCGTTTTTGCCTCATCGTGTTGTATGTGTGGAAAAATTGTGTGGTAAAATTCCACTGGTTTCATCTTCAGTTCTTGTGATTCTGACCAAACCTTCTTATCTAGGCCGTGGATTGCTCCTCGGCGCCTTCTTCCGAAACCATGAGTATCCTCTTCTCATTTAGGCCTTGGGGTATATCCCTTGTATGAATAGGACTCTAGACTTACAGGCTTTTGAAATTTGATGTGGTACAGTTTGAAATGTATTAGTGTGATCCGCATGACAGCTGATCCCTCACATGAACTTTCAGTGGAATGGCCTACCTCGTCTGTACCAGGACATTGTCAGCCATCATTCACAACTATTATGGACAAAATGTGATGAACCCTTGTCAGTTACATACCCTGATATGGACCTTTGTTCAGTATTGATTCAGTAAGTCACATTATGCAGGTATTACATCAAAAGCTGTTTGCCTTGGAGGGTGGGGAGGGGTGAATGCTTTAGGAAAGGGAAAGGCTTACCAAGCATAGACCCTGTCTTTGGAAGGGCATTGATTGTAATAAATTTTTTTTTTGATACTGGTGCAGTGACATTTAAATCTTTGACCAATCTGTTTGTAGTTTTATAAGTTACTTGTCCTTAGCATGATTGATTTAACTAATCAATGTTTTTTCATCAGCATTTATGACAGCCAGAAACCAATTGTTTCAGATAATTGGGTTCCTATTCAAACTGTAGACATAAGTGTTGTTCTGTTTTGAGGGTGTGGTTTATTTCCTTGTTTCATACAGTGAAAGGTTTCTATGTCGGTTCAACGCTCATGGTACCCCCCAGGATACAGAACTCATTGGCAACATAATGGCTGTATTTACAGTGAGTTGTTTACATTATTGATAAACCAAAGTGTCTTTATTGTTGTCTCACCTGTCACCTAACCAGGAAATAACCTTTTTTCAATTTAGATTCTGGCCATTGCTACTTCAAGGTGAAAAAACACCTCTTAAATCCAAGAGTTACTTTTGTAACCTTGGGAACAGCATCTTAGAGGGCATATAAAGCAGTACACCCAAACTGATTTTGAAACAACAGCTAAATTGAACAAATTCTTCTATTTCTTCCAACCTGACTAGGGCCCGCATCTGTCACACTTACCTTACCCATGCCTGTTTACTTCACATGGATGAAAGACCATACTGTATACCCTGTGACTGTACTGTCACCGTCAGTCACATTCTCGTTGACTGTTACGAATACTCTCATATTTGCCAGAAATACTACCTTGTGCCTGACCTGAAAACCTTGTTTGGACAAACAGTTTCTTCTCTTATCCTTGCCTTTTTCAAAGAAAGTAAACTTAATGGAAATTTCTGACAGGACTCCTGCTTTTGCTATCGTTTTTGTGGAAATTGACCCCTTGTTTTACTTTGTTTTGGTAGTTTTACCTGAACAATGTAACCTTTTCTATCTTGGTGACCCTATATAACACTTTTCTTGATGATAAGTTTTTTGTATTGCTCAATTCAACTTGCCATAGAAAAATTAGGGAACTTTTGGGCCCAAGTGCTTTTTGAAAGCTTCATGTTGTTTTCAAATTTGATGCTTTGTAATCAGATTGACATTTTAAGTTTGTTTTGATGATATTTTGGTGATCTTAAGCAGTATCAAATACCACCACCCAGCTACCATTGCCTTCAACTGTTTTTCAATTTGATCTTAACATAGCAATTTTTGTATATGAATATGATCACATGTAATAAATCAATTTCCTACTCCGTTCAGTCCCTTTCCCTGTCTCACGTCATGTCTAATACGAAAAAGTGTCTGGCCACGAATTTTTAATATGTTGAAATAATTGTTAATTACTCTCTAATTAACGTGTCGATTGTGTAAAAGACGTGGCGAATCTCTAAGTTTGACCATTTACCGTCAAAATGCGAGTAAAATTAAACAAGTATGACAAAGATCTATGAAATCTATGAACCAACTCAATGAGCCGCTTTAAATAAGAGCTATATTTAAATTTCTGATAATAGACGCTTTACATTAATTTCTATCTCAGGACTTGTCCCTGGAAGACCTCAACCGTGAACTTTACCTAACTTGTCACATAATACAAAAAGGTGTGAAAGACAAAAAGAATAGCTCTCCACTGATCAGGAAACCATATGGCTGTGGTGGTAAGATATTTTAAAAGATATTCAACCAGGTACTTATTAAGAATTTCCTCTGGCTTAGTGAAAAGTGTTTTGATACAAAATGTTTGTCGGCAAGATTATAGTTTTTGTTTGATTGATATTAGAAGGAATGGGGGGGGGGGGAGGGCGGCGAGGGCGGCGGCGGGGGGGGGGGGGGGGATTTTTACAACATTTATTTGAATCTATTGTTTAATGCAGTAAAACACGGGATATTACAGACAGTCAATTCTCGCCCTAACTGAAATAACAGAAATTCTCAATTGGCTTAGCTCCCTGATTGACAGCTTGTTCCTAAAATGCAGAGTAGTGAAGCTCATAGTACCCAGCATGTGCTATACTGGGAATGTTTTGATTGCACATTGAACCTTGTGTATTCAACCTGAAGCAATTACTGCATCTCGATGAGGATGAGTTCTAGACACTTGTAGGAGGGGCTTTAAGTGAGTAGGTTTGGCAAATTGGAATGGGCCGAGGTTAGAGGATTTGGTCTTTATTTTCAAAAATAAAGAAAGAAAAAGAAATGACTTGGAAGGAAAATCAAAACAGTCAATGGAGCTTGTGGAAAGAGCCTGCCCTTAGCAGTACATTACAAAAGCTTAAACATTGAGACATTGTTTCATTTTGTAATAAAAAAAGAAAAGGAAAAAGTACAGTGGACAAAGAAGACGAAAAAGGGAAAAAGTGAACCACAATCAATGATCAGGAAAAATTTGAGGGATCTTTTAAATATGTTCAAAGAATAAATGTCAAGTTGAAGGGAATTGCAGTCCATATGGTCCTTCCCTACGGTAACAGAACTAATACTGTCTTTGGACAGGCAAGTAGGAAACAGAATGAGGGAGCCCTCAGTCGGAGGCCAGGGTGACCCATGGCGCTATTTGGACGTTTGCCAGGGACATACTATCTACTAAATAGGAGACAAGTATCCGTGCTTGTAGATTCCAAGCCAAGCCAGGGAGTTTTGGGAAGTTTACTTCACTCCTTCTTCATATGTATTTCCCTTTTTGCCTGCACAGTCTAGTGGTTAGAGTATTCAACTTGCAGTTGGAAGGTCTAGAGTTCAATCCTGGCTGGGTCATACTGAAGATTTAAAAAATGAAACCAGTGAGCCACAACTAGGAAAAGGATGTGGCCAGCTCTTTTTAAACCAGTTGGTTAAAGACTGTGCTTTTAAACTCTATCTAATACAGGAATTAAAACTGTCTTTGGACAGGCAGGTAGGAAAAAGAATGAGGGTACCCTCAATTGGAGGCCAGCCTGACCCACGGTGCTATTCGGATGCTTGCCAGGGACATACTGGCACTAACCAAACTTTATCCTAATTACTTTCATTTCAAAACAGTGGTTCCAGTGAAATGAATTGTTTGTCGAGCCACAACTGGTAAAAAGGCAGTGGCCGGCTTGACTTGAACCAATTCGTTAGAAACTGGGCCATAAAACTCTGTCCAACCCAACCTGTTCTTTGAGAAGGTGTTAATTTGAAATGAAGGGGGTAAGAAAGAAGAGAATTCATGCTATGTGTAAGATATGTGTGGGTGTGTGGGTACTTTATGTCAAATGTGAAACATAGGTCTGAAGATATTGGAAAGAAGGTAAGTGCTTTTCAGCCGTTATTGAAATGCTGATCAATGAAGAGTGATCACAGCAAAGGTTCAGTCACTTTCAAGCAAAAGTGCATCTTTAAAACATAATCACACTTTCTTTGAAGTAATGCCTCCCCTATGAAAAATACTACAACCATCTTTCATTGATGGTTGTGCAAATTGTGGTATTCTATTCAAATAATAGTTCTTTGTAAAACAGAAAAGTGGAAGTAGTGCAAACGAGGAAAGGGAAATTCTGAAAACATTTTCTCCTCAATTATCAACCCTACTTTGTAGCCTGAGAATCTGACAGAAGTTAAATATTTTTACATTTTCTGTTGGTCAATAAATAAGATAAACTTGTGCATATGGAATTTCATGGATGAGGGTCAGGATACAGAGGAATATCTGAGGAGGGTCGGGAGAAAGACCAAGTTCTTTATTCTCAAGAGAATGCATTTAACAAATGAACCTTGCAGTCATCTTAAGGCACCCCTTTTTATTTTGAGGTTACTGATACCAGTGGAGCTTTAACTCTTCATGTGATGTGAGTCAAAAGGCCATAAAGACATGACTGGCATTACTTGCACAATGGGAAATTTGTTAATCTCAGAGTTTTAGTATTTTGGTAAGTCTTTGTAAAATTACAGTTTGTAATGTTCCTTTTTTCAGTGGATGCCCTTCAAGAATTGATTAATAATGCCAAGCTTGATGCCAACGACCAAGACAAAAGAACATTAAAGATGAAAATAAAGTAAGTTTGTAGCATTGTGCCCATCAGTTTTAAATCTTAGATCGATCTAGTATGTAAAACCTCAAATCTACAAGCACCCTTCCTTACCTCCTATTTACATACGTAACCCTAACTTACCTGCAGTAATTCCCGGCAAATGAAAGATAGCCTCCCTCAAAAAGAGGGACTGCTCATTCTTTCACTGGCTGTATCAAAAGTCAGACGCAGTTTTCCTGTGGTAAAAGTTTGCTCTTGTGAATGTTTGAAAGTTCTAAGCTTTGAAAAGAGATAGCCTAAAATTGTTTGTCCATCATCCAAAGGGGTGTAAAACCAAGACAAAAGGTAAAAAACAGAAACAAACCATTTGTGATTACATTTCGGTTTATGTTCTGACTTACAAGCACAGCAGTCACATGTCCACATTTTGGTGTTTAGTGAAGTAGTGACATATACATTACATACGTGATAGGATGTAGAAATAGTGACTCGTTTTCATGTACAACAGAGTGAAAAATGTTTTTTTCCTACCGTCACTCTCAAAGTTTGACCGCTCTCAATAGTTGCTTTTCATTCTTTATGTACATTTCTTATGCTATGTATCTATGTATTGTAAGGTCATGACTACATTTAAACATCAATATCTTAATAGGATTGTTTTGCAAGGGCCCAGTGTATTAGGTCCTCATTCTTCAGGAGCCTGGTGGAGTGTCAAGGCAGTCTTAATATTGATTAGTTTGGGTTTTTAAACTGTCCTTTGTAAACGGTCACTTTTCATCAAATTGGGTCTTGATCATTTTCTACTAAAACTAATCAGCCCTAGAGAAGGATGATACATTATGTATTGTGATAAGTACACAGCAGTTGTTTTTTTTTTGTCTCTGCAAGAGGTTATGAGCCCATTCTATTTGTGTAGATTGGCTAAGGAATATTATTTTGTGATGTACAACTTTTCTCTTTTGTGGAGGTTGCAAGTTTTTTATGATGTTGTGCATGCTCTGGCTGTAGGTTAAGTTTTCAGCTTGGTTTAAGTCACTCTACCATTGGCTGATACAAATTTCTTTAATTTTGGAAAACAGAAGCTAGTTACTCATGTCCCATTACAGACTGATGTCTCTTGAAATCTGGACACACTTGGCATGGCTTTGAAATCCTTCCTTCCTACACAATTGACAAAAGCCTCATTGTTGGACATTAAGTGGCCTAGTGAGCATCTATTGGTGTTTGCGGGTTTCTATTGTTAAAATATCGGCCAAGTGATGACAACGGCCAAGTCATGACATCCACACTTCAAGGGGCAGAATTCTCTGATGCGTCTGCCAAGAAAATGTTGATTGAATGGCTTCATGTTCTTTTTCTTTCTGTTAGTTCACCTGTGGATCATGAATTCTACCAACAGCATGAATTGATAATAAGAACTCCTGATAAAGCTGGGAGACAAGTACCAGAAAATATTGGTAAGTTAATTGACATTTCAATACACAAAATGTGATAATTTTTATTATAGTTGGTGGTTCAAATATCTTCAAAGTTACAAAATGTCACATGGTCTGTAATCTATATCTAGTGGAGGGTAAATTTATTTATTATAAGCTCTTACCTGCCAAGTTGGTGTGAGCTATTGTGATCCCAGGGCATATATCTATCTCTATTTGTCAGTCTATTAACAATTGTTTGAAATGCCTCTCCTCCCAAGTTTCCTTCGAAGGTCTCATGTGGGTTGTATCGTCCGTTGTGTAAAATTCTGCAAAATGCTCCTCCATTTCACCAGTCGTCGTGTGCAATGCTGATGATTTGTCATAATTATAGTCTGCTAGTTTCACCTTTGAAGTTGTCAGGAATATTGGGACCAACATCCAAGATGGGTGAGAGGGTCCATTTATGAAATTTTGCAAATACCAAACACTTTCCTTGAAAGATTTGACAACCTTGTGTAATGATGCTTGGTCAGTGATGTGTTGTTAATAGTATTCCCACTGGTAGTTTCGTTGAAAAATCCTGTCTTGGACCCTATGGTATGGCTGAATTTATGTTGTCTGCAAAATGCCTTAGTCTCCTACTCATTTTCTTGTGCTATGTTGATCGTTTGTCATAATGATATTTAGAGGTGCCTTTGGGTGTGCATAAATGTCACTAAAAATAGCAGAGAAAATTTTTTGTGATATTCTGACTGCTGTCATTCAAGTCATATGACACTTGTGCTGGTAAAGACAATCTAGGGGCCCTTTGTTGAAGGTATGAGCTTCTGCACCATTGGTGCTCTACTTTATTATTTGTTCATCAACTGAAGAAGATGAGTCAAATCTGTGAATATTCAGTTGTTAATACTTTCTTCAGTCCAATCTTATTGTGATTCATGTCAACATATTTATCCGTTACAGGAATTGATTACAAGGTTCAAGTCATGCAAGGTCAGTTTGAATCATTAATCTTCAAGAGAAAAGTGCCCAGAGTAAGAAAACTTGGATTCTCTGAAATTATCAACCCAGGTGAGATTGAAATTGCTCTTTTTAGGTTAAGGGTGATAGAGCTTTAAGTTGATGGTTCAGCTTCAGCTCAGGGACCAAATAGAAATGTTAGCACGCTTGGTCATGGCATTGCACCCCAAAATAATCAAGTAATCTCAACCTGTGTTGAGACTTCCTGTTCTGGCACACAAAGAGCTTAAGATGGTTTAGGCTTTGTGTTTTAATCCCGTGGTATAATCTTTGCTTTGTGTAGGATATCCTTTGTATTTGGCTCAGCATTGTGTCATCCATGCTCTGAATTTAAACCACTGATGTTTAGATGCAACAAAAAGAACTAGATGCTCCACAGCTTCATATGTAATGGACAATGTTAAAAATCAGGTTTTCTCCATTCCAGGCAGTGTCAAATATAAACAGTTCAGATTAATTTCAGAAAATGAATTTGAAAAAAACTCAGCAAATTTCCATAGAGCTTGTGGGAATAGCCCTCCCCAAACAATAAATTACGATAGCAAGTGTAAAAGATAATTGTTCAAAAAGGAGAAAGAACAAGGTCAATTACTGACCGGAAAAGATTCTAGTATTTGAACACTGCAGATATATTTCAGTTATTTGCAAGCCACTGCTTGAAAATGTTTAGGATGAGGTTTTCATATGAAACTCAAAATCTCAGTTGTAAGTGTTTTTTTGTAAGTTTTTTGTTGTAAGAGTAGGCTCCATGAAATTCTCTTATTATTAGCTGTACTGTGGCATAGGTTTTCTGCCAAATAATCAGACATGTGAATATTTTCTTGTCTAGAAGACACTGTGCCATTGTGTTTGAACTTTGTGTTGAAAACTAATTCACTGAAGAAATTGTCCAGCCAATGTATCTAGCAGTGTCTTCGCCCAAAAAAATTTTATTTTTGCTTTCATTTGAGGGATTTCCCAAGTCCTATGGAAGAGAACCTGTGTTGGAATTCAGAAGTCATAATGTTGTGTTTGTCTCTTCTTGCATTGTAACAGATGACCAAAGAAATGACCTCTATGTGACCTTAGAAGGAGCCAAGATTGATAAGATAGCTAAACCGGTAGAAGTGGTTGTTGCTGCCATTGATGGCAGGGGTGTAAAAATAGTAAGTTGTTACAAACAATACAAAAATGTGGTTTTCATCAGGATTGTGTGATTGTTTGATAGTATATCTGAATATATGGTGCAATTTGCAATATCTAATTGTGTGATAGCCTATCTACTTGTTTATGTCTATCTTGTTTGATGCATATGATATTGTCAGAAGGCCTGAATGTTTGGTGGGTACATCCTTCTGGTAGAATGCCTGATAGTTTTCTGGATATATCCTATTGGTAAAATGCATGACTTTTTGAGGGTGTATCTCAATGGTAAAATGCCTTACACTTTTGTGGGTATATTTAATTGTTGAATGCCTTATTCCCTGATGTGTATATCCAATTTATAGAAAGTCTGATTGCCAGTGTGTGTATATCACTGTTTAGACACATATCATATTGCTTGATAGCATGCCTGGTTGTTTGGCTGTAAAGTTTACAGTTTTGTTGTGTTTTTTTTATGCTTTTGTAGATATATTTGTTTCAGACTTGGTTTATACATGAATATTTCTTTGATGTGTATAATATTAAATTTTAATGCAATTTCCACCTACAAATGGACAACAGCAAAGGTTAACAAGTCTATTTCATACTTTTTTGTGCACAATAACCGCAAAGTCATTAAGTTTGAAAGTGCTTCATGTGTCATTTTTGTGTCAGACTTCTGCATCTACTAACATCCATATTGTAAAGCTTGAGCAAATTCTTTTGCTCAAGAGAAAAATCATGTATGGTTTCAATTGCAGTATTATTGTAGATGTAGCATATTGAAAACAAAATAACAGTTACGGATAAACTTAAAAGAGAAATAGTGCCCTCCCCTTCCTCCTGCGTGTGTGTCTTGACAGGTAGTAGTGTTAGAAGCATGAAGGACATAACATTCTCAAACAGTAAAGTTAAGTCGAGGGAGGTCACATAGGTCATCCCTATGTTTTGGTAAAATACATCTGCTGATGTTAGTGTTCTATAAAGTCCATGATGTATTTGTTTACCTTTAAACTCTTTCAATCCCTTTTATTCTTTTAGTGTATTGTTAGATTAATATTGCATTTTTCATGTCATTCTCTTAACAGCCATGCATCTGTTTTGCAGACAGTGACAGTTTTCAGCCGCAATATGAATCTTATATTTCCAGTGGGGGAAGTTTGATGAGGTGGAATGAAAGCATCAAATTTCGCATGTCAACTACAGCATTCTCTGAAAAAGAGAATATGCACATAAGATTTGAATTTAGAACCATCTGTGAGTATAACAACGAAAGTAGAACCTTACGAGAGCATAACAACAATTGATGACTCACCTGTGTGAAAGTATTAATGTAAAGATGGAGTCATCTCTGGGTATTGAAATAATGATTAAAACATTTGTGAGTATGAACAGAAAGATAGCACCAAACACAGCGAAACAACCATCTGTGAATATTAGAGTAATGGATAAAACAGATGTGAGTATTACCACAAGATAGAACCATCTGGAGTGTAACAATAATAGAAACATCTATGAAAATATCCACAAAGTTTATAAAATGTGGGAGTGAAACAACCGTGATTGAAACATACATGAGTATAAAGACAAAAACAGAGCGATGTGTGACAATAACAATGATTGAAACATCTGTGAAAACAACCACAAAGTTAATGCAATCTGTGAGTAAAACAACTGTGATCGGAACATATTTGAGTATAAGAACAGAACCATGTGTGACAATAGCAATGATGGAAACATCTTTGAAAATAGCCACAAAGTTAATACAATCTGTGAGTAAAATAATCGTGATCGAAACATATATGAGTATAAACACAAAAACAGAACAATGTGTGAGTATGAGCATGGTTGAAACATCTTTGAGTTTAAATCCACAAAGTTACAACAATTTGTAAGTATAACAACAATGATATAAACATACATGAATATAACCACAAAAATAGAAACCGTTGTGACTATTACAGAAAATACAGAAATGTAGTATAACAAAAAAGATAGAACATCTGTTAGTATCCCATATTTAAGTGAAAAATTGTTGAACTACCTGTGAGGTTAACAAGAACAATATAAAACTTTAATGAATGTGACATTAGCACATCTTAAGTGACAGACTCCCCCATCCTATTGGCTGCTTGCAACTTAGTGTGAAACCAATGAGCAAAACTGCAAACTGTATGAAGCCAGACCTTACTATTATATATGTAAATAAATGGAAGCAATAGAGAGTGTAAAATCAAGTCTAGCAATACTTTTTAAGTATCGATCTAACCATTCACAAATGCACCTCAGTATGAGTCCAGACACTAATAACCATTGTAATACCTGATAATTTAAGTTCAAAATGAGAGATTAATAATATTTACATGCAGTTCTGTCAGAAGGCGTCAGAATTTGGTATTCCGTAACATTTCAGTTTAAGGGGTTGGGGGGAGGTATTGAAAGTATTATGTTGAAAAGGGGGAAATCTTGATAAGGAACATAATTTATGTCAGCCTATCAAATTTTTTTAAAAAAGAAACAAATTATGGAAAGTTGTTTTAAGTATGAGTTTGTGGTATGAGTCTATAGTAAGGGTCTATAGTTTGAAGTATCCTTACTTGTTAATGCAAGCAGTAAACCTATCTTTGCTAATAAGACCATGTACTAAAATTGCCTGGATGACATCAGTGTTTACAGCTTAACAATTAAGAATTAATTTTTGTACAAGGGTGTATTTATGGAAGGTTTATCCATTGACTTACTTGGAGTTAATTTATATCTGAAAGGAAGAAAGGATGTGCATACACTTTCTATGAGGTATCTGCAAATTTTGTTCTAATATTTCCAACATTTTTCCTTCTTGCATTTTCAGCAAAGACCAATTCAAAGAAGAAACTATTTGCAATTTCTTTCATCAGACTTACAAAGGATGATGACACAACTGTAGAGGATGGTGAACATAGTCTTTATGTTTACAAGGTGAGCCTTGGAAGTAGGGATCCAGAAAAGTATAGACTAGACCATGGAATGGTCCTTGATGGTCCTACAAGGAGTCCCTGGGGGAGGGGAAATGTTTGACCTACCCCACCATGAATATTCACATGCATCTGTGCTATAATAATTATAATAATAGTAATAATATTAAGTCTTATATAGCGCAGAATCCAGAGAAAAAACAGTGCTCAAGACGCTTCACAGATGCTGAAAAGTAGAGAAGTTAGAAACATTGAGAGAAAAGGAAGGTTTTGAGGGTACTTTTAAACTGGTCAAGAGAATCTTAAGACCTGAGCTGCAGCGGAAGCGAATTCCAAAGGCAGGTGCGGCGTGGTGGAAAGTACGATCCCCAAAGGTCTTTTCCCCTACCATCCCCCAGGTGTGAAATAGGCTATAAAGTTAACATTATAGGGGGTCAGATATTATTTTTTCCTGCTTGCATTTTTCCACCACTGAGTTAGTTAGTTAGGTGGAGTTTTACGGCCCAGTTTCAACTATTGGTTCAAGTCAAGCCGGCCACTGTCTTTTTCCAGTTGTGGCTTACTGGCTTGTTTACCCTACTCCATTGCTTTATGCGGATCATCACTCACAAGGGCAGTAGGTTCCATTTTAAAAGTCTTTGGTATGACTCAACCTTCAAATAAAATCTGGGCCTTCCACATGAGAGGGGGATGCTGTACAGCTAGACCAAACATGCATTCTCTCCACCACTTAAGAAACCCCTGAGGTTTAGGTTACTGGCCAGAATAGAAATTAGGGTTCGTACAGGTCATGGAAATCCTGAAAAGAAAGGGAAAATTGAAATTCGAATGAACAGGCCTGGAAAGACAGGTAAAATGAGACATTTTTCCAAAGGTCCTGGAAACGTCAGGTAATTGTAGGAAATGTTTCGATTTTCATAATGTTCAGATACATTATTCGTGGAAAAAAAAAGAAATATGGGATTTGAATATTTTTAAAGGTCTTGGAAATACCAGTCAAGGTCCTTTAAAGTCATGGAATGTTGTCATTTTGAAGGTGTACAAACCCAGGGGAATAAATCAGATGACTTTTCTTGACTTGCGTTAACCTAAGTTTGGTTAGGTTCCTTGTTGTATTTTCATCTTCTGTTTTGATATGCTTCATAAACCTAGGCAGCTACTAGTATTATTTGCTGCTGAAGTTCTTATCCAGCTTGTGTGGGTATTGCTGGTAGGTTTAGCTTCCTGGTGGAGGTATTGTTAGAGGGCAGTATACTTTTTGTAATTCAAACATAGCATGGTGGAGATACAGCTAGAAGATGAATGGTGCTATTTCAATGTAAAGGCCTCTGGTTTCATTCCAGTAATGAACACATAGGAGAGAATGAGCTGTTATTCAGGACACTGTTTTAAATTTTTCTAAAAGATTTATATGATTCAATCAATATGCTTAGCATAGCTGATGACCACTGGTATTAAGCCAAATTCATCCACCTTTGGAAAAGATGATATACAGGAAAGCTGTTATACATCTGTCAAATTTAGTATCAACCATCTTGACTCCAAGAATAAAAAACAAACTCATTTTGTGCTCATTGTTTTTAATTGTTGAGGCCAAGATGGAATTGGGACTATATTATCATTTGTAGGACTATATCCTCTGCAATCAACAAAATTCTGTCTAATTTACAATCACTATTGAATATCTTCAAATGGATAAGTCAAAAGTTAGTTCAGGGGAAGCATTCTAAGGGAATGGTTCATCCCTGCTTAGTTATCATGAGAACAGCCAATCAAAGTGGATGATCTGACCAGTATGTTTATCCTACGGGATAAGTTTCTTAGAGAGCATGTGATTGGCTCTCTGACATTTAATTTTATGCTCCATTTAATCTTCAACATTTGTGATTTTTTTTGCTTGACATGCTGCCATTTTTGTTTCATTATAGTGTCCTGATGGAACAGAGCTCAACCCTTCACAGTACATCAACCTTCCGGCTTCAGAATTTGAGCTTCCTCACAGATCAAGCTTTGTTAGTGGAGGAAGCAGTTACAGTCTTAGCCAAAGAGACAGTCTGACTGTTCGGACCCTTGTTTGCTCTACAAAGCTGACTTCAAATGGTGAGAACTCCTTCCATTGTCAACTTTTGTTTGGGCAGAGACATTGGGGAAGGGGATGGGCAGTGAGGGATGGGAAGAGGATGATTTTGTTGAAGATGTTAGAGTATACCATGGAGCTTTTTATTTCTTGGCAAGGCAAGATTGCTATGTAAATTTGACAAAGGGCATTGCTTTTTATGTTCCTATTTACCCGTTCAAAAAGTTACTTCAAATTATTTTATTTTCTTAAGAAAATATGTAAGGAGGTGAAATAGTGAGATACAAGTGTTTCGTAGAACTTTCCAAAGCTGATCAAAGCTTGATGGATTGCACAATTTTTTGATCAGCCTTGATAGGTTGTATAATGTATTAGTCAGCATTAATGAATGGTGTGGTGTTGATGTCCAATAAATTGTGTGATGTATTGGTCAGCATTAATGATTGGTGTGGTGTTGATGTCTGATAAGTTGTGTGATGTATTGGTCAGCTTTGATGAATGGTGTGGTGTTGATCTCTGATGAGCTGTGTATTGGTAAACCTTGATGAAAGATGAAGTGTTGGTGCCTGATGAGGTTATGATCTATTGGTGGGCCCTAATGAATTGTATGTATTGGTCAGCTCCTACGACTGTTTGATGTATTTGTGAGTCAACAGATAAAATTGGACATTCATAATGAAATTGTCATCATACATAATGTGATATATCAACATTGTCATTACGGGATATTAGCCTTTAAGGAGATTTGTCATGGCTACCACAGTTTTTAGGGAAAAACTGCGGTTTCCAATTAAAATACCCAACCACTGGTTCATTACTGCAATTGGCTGCTTCAATGAGCAGCAAATTTGATGACCATTCTGGTACAATAGAAGCCCAACAACTTTGGGGTTCAAATAACAACTGACCTACAACAAATCTGGAAATAAGTGTTGGCAAAAAGGGAATCAAATTACTGAGAGTGCAGTGAAGGGCTACATCCCCTTTCAGCTTATTCTGAGATAAACTGCAATCTAATGTCAACCTTCATGATCATTTTCAAATGCTTAAATGGGCATATAATTAGTACTGAGAACAGTTCCTGATGAGATGGTGCTAAGGGTATTTTTCCCGACATGGTGTAGCACTGAACTCCTTCAACAAGACAAGCAAAGCATGAATGTAGCTCTTTATTGTTTGTATTTTAGAATTTCATACTTTCTTTACGTCAACCCTCAATGCAAATGGTATGAAAAGATGACATGTTTCCCATGATTTCTTGCCTCTTCCTCCTTATGACAAACCAGCTTTCTCCCCCTTTTTTTCTACCTTAGGTGTTTTAACTAACAGTATTGCTGCTATTTAAATTATCTAACACACAAGTCTTGCTGTTTTGCTACAGGACACGTTGTACAGCTGTTAAAGTGGAGAACTAACATGAACAAACTAGAGCTTGTTGTTTCCAATATACATCACGTACCTGGAGAGGACATTGTTGTGGTAAATTTTCCATAATTTCCATATCATTTAACTTTGTTTACTTCCATGATTGTTAAGAAAATGTTTGCTAGAAATCCAGCAGTTGGCAAATAACTACCAATCTACTATGACTGTTTGTCAAGTGTAATGGACATCCCAAAGTTTAAAAAGTTGGACCTTTGCTAGCAGAAGACCTTCATCCACAAAATGACTGTGTCACAAATGACTGTGTCACAAATGACTGTGTGACAAATGACTGTGTGACAAATGGCTGTTGTCATAACTGATTGATTGAAAAGAAATATGGAACTATGTTATGTGGTGATGGTAAATTAAAAAAAAAATGGTGTATTAGAATTTCATATCAATACCTTCCCTTTCTTACCATTGTATCCTTTAATTACTTGTAGAAAGCTCTCAATAGGGAGCTTTAGATTTCACGACGCGGACCTCATCTACAATGAAATGACGTCATTTGTACCTATGCCATTTCAAAAGTGACGAGAAGTAACGCTACACACAGTTGTTTAATGACAAGGGGAATGCAGGTTGTGACGTCATTACATTGCAGCTGACGTCCTGGTCGTGAAATCTAAAGTTCACTAATAAGTCTTGTTCACACAATGGAGGAGACAAGCCTCCAGCAGAGGGCGTGCTCCAACTGTCCTCTTTGTGTACGTGTTTACAGAAAGTTTGATGCACTTCACTCTAGAATTCTGATATAGGTATCACTGTAAGATTTTACCATATGATATAAATGTTCTTTTCAGGTTTTGAGTGACATTTTGGATTCCTTGTTTGAAATTTTGGATCTCAAGAAAAAGCCGTTGGAGAAGCCAGTTTTTAGGACACTTGTAAGTATTTGGGATATTTCTGTTTTCTCTAATGTAAAAATGGGTATGTCTCTTCAAACTTTAAAAAAAAAAATCTGGACTCATTTTGTCTTTCCTTTTTTCTTCTTCATATTTCTATACATGTCATTGACATGAAAGAATAGAGCCAAATGTCTGTTTCAGCCTAACTTCGCCTAGGCATTTTGTACTTAAAGAGAACAGTAACATAAAGTATGCAGAACATTGTTGTTAAGAAATGCCTTCTGAATGCAAATTGTTGTAAGCAGATTTTATATATCCAGAATTTTATACAATTTCCGTTGAATATTCATAAGTTTTGAGTTCCCCAAATACTCTTCTTCTAGTAATGTCCTCAATGTTGAATATTTTGCAGGTGTACATTATAAACACATTGAATGATCAGCGGTACAAGTCTTTCACCTCAGTTCTGGATAATTACCTCAATGGCCAGTTCTCAAGCTCAACATTGCATTTGTAAGTTTCAACTTAATTCAACTTTTAAACTCTTCAGACCCACTTTCCTTTTCTACTCGTTGCTAAGGTGTATTCGGTTATGAGGGAAAGGATGGGTCCTTCAGAAAATAAAAAATGTGTAAAATTCGGTATCTATGAAGTGCATGTACCATGAACACTCCAAAACACTTACCAAGAGTTGATTACACATGGGCTTTTCCCAGCATGTACAGTTTGGTTGTAAATTACAGAATTGAATTACAGCACCTAACATTGTTTGGTCATAGTGAGGTTGGTAGTGAGAGCTACTGTACACAGGGGATTATTACTGCCTGATTGTTGTAATTTTCAATAACTTTTAAAGCATTACCCCACTGGAACACCCTTCATTACCACCCCATCCCCACACTTTACTTTTAAAGAAGAAAGGGGAAAATGGATGCCTTCATCAATTTCTTGTAGATTTATTAATTTTAGGATTTAATTGCAATTTCAATGACTTTTTTATCATCCCTCCTCCTACTGAGAGCTCTCTCCACCCCATCCCCACTTAAACTTCTTCTTCAAAGAAAAAAGGAGAAAATGGATGCATCTATGGTTCTATATCCAATTCATCAGTAACAATAGTTGAGCCTACAAGCTTATCAGGACAATAGAAGTGCTTGCACAGTATGTAAGCTGTGTGATGTGAAAAAAGTGTCACAACTAGTTGACTATTTTTTTTTTATCTTTTTACAGTTTTCTGCTGAGTCATCTGACAGAGAATATCAACAGAGCCATGGAAGAAGTTGACTTTGTGAGAGATATGTTACTTGGGCTACAGCACTTCTTTAAACTAATATTCATGTCGCACACAAACTTGCAACAGTAAGTGATCATAAGGTCGGATACATATCGGCTTTAGTTTGAGATGACATGACATACGGTTCGGAATGTCGGTAGGGGGTTGAAGGGTTGAAGGTTGGAGACAGGAGAAGGAGGGGGAAATTAAAACATAAATATATCATGTTTGAATGCCGAGATATAGAACGTAACGTATTGTATGAAATTGTGGTAAGAATCTATTTTAAGGTGGATTACTTTGATTTGAAGAGAAATTGGAGGCAGCCCAAATTGAATTAGCATACCCTGTCATACTAATTCAAGAATGGCTATTTTCAGTCATGTGACAATACTTCTGGTAATTATTTGTTCAATTTAGCAAAGATAACTCTTTGCCTTATATTAAGTTTGTGATAGTTATGTTCAAAAGCATCTTCAGAGGCGTTTGTACAGCATATGCAAGGATATATGCAAGATTCTGCTGATTGCCTCTCTTTTGAATTTAGCAGTTTTCCTTTAGAAATCTTTTTCTTTGAGCCTATGACTGACACATGTTTATTAACTGTACAAAAATTTTCAGAGATTTGTCAATGGATACAAAAATAGATTCGTATGAGAGCCCAGCTGAAAATTCCCTTTGGAACCCTTTGGGATAATACCCTTTGAATCTGAAGGGTTTCAGATGGTACCCTTTCGAAAAGCCCATTGCATTCAAAGGGTTCCCTTTGGTTGTTGATGGAAATTTGACAGATCTCAAAGGGATTTATAAAATTACCCTTTGCATAAACCAAACTCTTTCGAAAACCCATTAGAACCCTTTGAAACCCATTGAAGCCCTTTGGTGAATGGAATTTGGGCAAACGGCTCAAAGGGAATTTTCTGCTGGGAGAGGTCCATGTGGCATGAAGGATGAGATGCCTTGTGAGTTGCTATCCACCATTATTAATGACCAATATCTTTTATTTAATTTACAGAACAACTGTTGTGGACCAACTGGACATTGTTGAAAAGATTAGAGACCTCATTGATGCATTGAATAAATTGATGTCCAGTAAACAGCCTCCCTTGGAGGACCTACAGGTGTGTATGAAAATTCTTATATCAAGGCTTCCATGGGAGTAATTTATGGCTAGAGAGCCTGAGACACTTGTTCAAGTTTAAGAACTATGGATCTTATATGAAAGTTTGTCTTGATTGAGGAGGTGTCTCAGGGTTGACTGAGGGGTTATTTGAAGGTTTTCCAAGGGGTTATCTGATGGCCGACAGAGAGATTATTTAAAGGATGATTGCAGGTTTTTTTAGGTTGACTGAGGGGTTATTTAGAGGTTGGGAGGGGGTATTTGAAAGTTGGCCAGGGGGTTAGTTGAAAGTTGGCTGAGGGGTTATTTGAAGGTTGATTGAGGGGTTATTTAAAGGTGGGGGTATTTGAAGGTTGGCCAAGGGGTTATTTGAAGGTTGATTGAGGATTATTTGAAGGTTGATTGAGGGGTGGAAGTTTGACTGAGTGACTGAGGGGCTGTCTGAGGAGTTGACTGAGGGGTTGACAAAATGGTTAACAGGATTGACTGGGAGTTAATAAGTGTAAAAATTCTCTTCTGACCTTGCATTGCATACCCAAAGGAAACAATGTGTAATCAGGACTTCCATTTTTTTCACAGCTGATAGTTTTACAGAATGCTGTAGCTATGTACAGTGAGATGATGAATATGGAGATATACAATGCTGATGAAGTCTGTCAGTTTACGGTGGATATCTTAGAGAGTATCAACACCAAACAGCTATCCCCTAAATTACTTCTTGCCAAACTTAACTGCATCATTGATACAGTCAGAAGCCCGCTCTTTCAGAATATGAGTAAGTTCATTTCATTGTGCCTTTATTTTTGTACCATGACCATTAAAATTTTCAAGTTTTATTTTTGTTTGATTATCCTGGGTAGTTTTTGGTCACAGGCAATATTTTTTTTTTTTTTTTCAAGTTTAATGTCATTGAAATCTAGACAGTCATACACGTTTTTGTAACTTCATAGTCCCATGAGAAGGTAGTGAAGGGGTTTCTTTTTGACAAATCAAAATGTTTTTCGTGAAAAATTAAACATGAAGTATTTACCTAGAAGCAGTGTTTAAATAATACCTTTTATGTAAAGGGGTTTGTAAACATTTTCTTGTTAGACCAGCATAACTCAGATGAAGCTTAGCTTCTCTGTTACTGTGGGTTGCTACAAGTTTCAGTAAGTACAAAAACACAAACAAATGAAATTTGGTCAAAAGAAAGCTAGTTAGAGGTTGGGGTAGTGTTGGAAAGTGGTTTGGTTGCAGAAAACAAGGGGGAGGTAGGAGTAAGGAAGGTAATCAGATTATGATATGTATCTCTTACATTTTGAAATAATTTTGCGAATAAGATTTTTCCAAACCCGTATTCAGCCAAGTATTTATTCTAAATGAGAGAACCTTGTTTTGTCACTATTGAAGTGTTACAGCTGTGTAGTCGAGAGTGTAGTTGTAAATTAAATCATTTATTTTCACTTCCTTTGTACTCATGATTCTACTAGTTTATATCTGTTTATTTATCAGGTGTTTGTGTCATATTTTACTATATCCTTATCTTGAAGTTAAATATGGATCAAGTCAATCTTTTAGCATTTTATAGAATAGTGTGATTGATGGTCGGCTGTCAGCTGTTAATCTGCCACTTCATTGAAGCATGTTAAACAATATCTTTTGCTTATAAAGTGAAAATATATTTTGCTTTTCATGATAGATGTATAGAATAAGAATAATATTTAAAAATTTACATCCTGCTCATAGCCAATTAACTTCTTGGCATGTGTTTAAGTAGCTATTTCATAAATAACCTTTGCATCACTTTCAATTTGTCTTAGCTAAAAGTAAAAAAGGGCTAGGTCTTATATAATACTACAAGTAACTGGAGCATGTCAAACCTTGTTACATCTGATTTAGGAATATTCCATATTGATACCAATACTTCATAGTTGTTTACATTAATGGAGAAGGTGCTGACTATTTGTTATTGAATGAAGTATTGTGTGTTGGTCGTGTTTTGCTAATATTGCCTTAAAGTGACATGTTCCCTATGAATTTGTAAGAATCGTATAGCTATTAAGAAAGTGTTAGTTTTCCATAGAGACTTTTCCTTCTCATACTCAAGTTTTTTCAAATTCGATTTTTTTTTTAAAGTACAACTTAAAAGATATGAAGCACCAGTGTCTGGAGTTATTAAAAGATCATGTGAAGATTATGCAGCTCATTTGTTTACAGAGGATTCTGCAGATTCCCTTTTAATACATAATGTTGATAACAACCTAGCAAGTAGAAAACTCATTTTATGAAAATATATAAAGGCAAAGTTTGGACTGACACCCAGAATGACAAGTCAATCAAAGTCAAACAGGTGTATTGGTGTAGTGTCCAGAAAAGTTACAAACTTGCCATATGAACCACTTAATGGCACTATTAATGGAACATGAAACATTGCATCTTTAGAATATTTCCTAAAGTGTCACATTTTGGGATGAGAAGTTTACCTCTTGTAAAGTTTCACACACTGCAGTCATGGGCGTCCGCAGAAGAAAAGTCGGGGGGAGGGCAAAATTTCTAGACGGGGGCAAAACCTCCGAGTCACCATGAGTTGACATGAAACATGCGAAAATTTCAGCCCCAAATGCCTCCCAGATCGCCGAAAATGGCATTTCTAAAGCCTATTTTTGGCATAGAAACTTAAAAAGCACGTTTTGTTCAGGTTTTTGCTTTGATTTTTATACGTTTTTTCAAATTTTTGATTTTCCAGGGGGGGCAAGTGCCCCCCCTTGCCCTTACCTGCGGACGCCCATGACTGCAGTATTGAGTGATTTGCTTTAGTGAAGCACAACTGTTTTCTGAATTATTTCTTTGAATGACAAAACTTTACCGACCTAAAACAGAGTTAGACAGCAAGGCTTTTAGCCTCTTCCATCTAATTCAAACCATGTAAATGAATTTAAATATTGTTTTACATAATTAGAGTTTACTTGCTTTTCCTCCCCTTGAAGGTGCCAGAAGGGTGTTTGTGAGACCCATTGTTCCCCAGCTGAAACAGCATCTCTACAACCAAGAATCTGTGGAGCAGTGTGTGGACATTCTCTCGGAGATGGTGTCACTTCTTCAATCTATTGCAAATGAGAAAGCACTGGAGGGGAATGTTGACAAAGTAAGCATGATTGAGAAGAGACTAAAAAGTTTCAAAATACAGAGCATAAAGGATTTTAAGCAAAAGGGTCGTTGAAGTTAATCACCAATTTAATTATCAATAGAGGTGGTCTTTCAATAGTGAGGGCATCAAACTTTGGATAAATTGTTCAATTCTTAAGAAGTTTAGGTGGGGAAGGGGGAATAAGTTTGTCAGAGGGTAATTTTTGCAGACTGCTCTGGTTGCATGCAGATTTTGTTTCCTGGTTCTGGATTTGGCAGTAAACCATGAATATGCATACATGACATACCAGGGTGGGACTTCTTGATGCTGTCTTTGTAAACTTGCAAATTGTAGCAAAGCAAAAGTAGCAAAAAAATGTGTTATTTCTGCAAATAATATCAAATAATATGAACCTATCTTAAATCTTTCCAAGGAACATGAGCATATGTGTATCATGAATATTCAATTTTTGGTATTGTCATGTAGATATCTCACCTCATGCATTAGTGGGAAACATCCTTTTGCAATTGACCTTTTCTACTCATGTCTCCCCTTTGGTCGAGGGTTGTAGAATGCCCACAGTATTTCTCACTGTTGTAAGAGATGATAACTAGAGGGAAGGACTTGCATCGTATTTGGACTATATTTGAAACTGAAAGTGAGCAGTCACTGTATTTGAAACCATATACAAACCTCTCATGCGGAGACCAGGGTTCGATTCCCAGGTCAAGTCTTACCAAAGACTCTAAAAATGGAACCTACTGTCATTGTGCATGATGCTCTGCATAAGCAATGGAGTAGGGAAAACAAGCCAGTAAGCCACAACTGGAAAAAAAAGGCTGTGGCAGGCTCAGCTTTAACCAATAGGTTGGAAATGGCAGAGTAAAACTCCATCTACCTAACTAACTGACTAACTGACTAACTGACTAACTGACTAACTGACTGACTAACTGACTAACTGACTAACTGACTGACTAATATATACAAACTTTACCTCCTTATTTAGTTGACACTATTTAACATATTCATGTTGGTGTGTCATTAAATCTCATCTGAATTACTCCTAGTTATGTTAAAACACTTTGTGTTGTTGTCCTTTCAGGGAGCAGAAGAAATCGATGAAGACATTGGTCTGATTTCAAGAGAAATCTTGGAAAATCTGTTGGACATAATGAACAACAGAATGAATAGCCAAGAATCTAACAAACAACAGGAAGCTGTAAGTTGGTTGCATAAATTAAAATATTTTAAATGGAGTTTTGTCTAAAACGTAACAGAAACTGCATCGCTGCGCATATAGATTATGTTACAGTTGGATATTAAAAATGGAGTTAGAATAAAAAAACACACACAAAAGGAAAGGAAAAAATTGTGGGTGAAAAATAGCAAAGGCTCATGATAAACAGGTTGGTTTTGCTGTTTCTTGGTCAAATGTGTTATTAATTCAGCAAATGTGGTATGTTGCATCTGTAACAACAGTCCATAGGTATGTTGATGTGTTTGTTTGTTTAGCAGATCTTTTTTTGCATCTTTTAAGAGATTGTAAAATGTTGTTAATGAAGATAGTGGTATATGTATTGAGTCACCAAATAATAACCAGCAGTATTACAATACATGGTAAAATTCTTCAACAATTTATCTACCTACTCCATTTAACATAAAATTTTTGAAAAATGGATATAAAGATCAGCCAATTTCTTTGTTTTTTACAAGATATTTAAATAATTCCTTTTCATTTCACATCTACAGACAAGAACAATGACCTGCCTCTTGACACTTTTGAGTATAATGCAGAAGAAACATTACGACGATTATCGTAAAATTTTCCCAGATGTAGCGGCCAAACAAACATTCCTCAGCAAGGTCTTGATAGGGTTCACTAGTGCCTGTTACACAGGGATCTACCTTGAGAAGAGATGGGTGGTTATGAATATGGTTTGCAACAGGTAAAACAATGGTTCATGCGTAACTGCTAATGTTCCATATGAAATGAACAAGATGGACTTCTTTCGGTGAATGAGCTTTTATTGTGACTAGCCTTCCCCTTAAGAAGTTTATGTCTAGTTGATCTCAGACTGTTTTCCCCAATTTCCATTTTTAAATCTAAACTGAAGACCTTAATCTTTTTTGACCAATCTTTTAATGCATTGTTTACTTTCAATTTTGCTTTATAGTGTTCTCTTTCTTTTGTTTGATTGTTTAGCTTTCATTGTTCATTGCAACATCTAGTATTTTGTATAGTTGTAGCGCTTTAAAAATTTTTGTAATAATAATAACATGTTAAATGCTAAAACTTCAACAATTAAGATAGTAGAATGTATTAAATAAAGACTAATTTGTCATACCTGTTCTGAAAACTGTGATGCTCTATAAATCAGTTGGTTGAAAAAGTTGCCATGACCCTCAGGTACTTGTCATTCCTTGAATACTTTGTGAAAAATAAAACAGACATTCATACAACTATAAGCCTTTTTAAAAGATTTTCTATGGTTGGAAGTTTTTGCTTTTGCTGTCCAATACATTTCCACTTTGTGTACATGTCTTTCTTTTGTTGTTTACATTGATTTTAGTAAAAAGAGGTAAAAAACTTGTACAGGTAGACCCCCCCTTTGTAAGGAGGGGTACCATAAAGGGGCAATATGGAAAATACAATCTAGAACAAAAAAGGATTACTGAAAAAAAAGAAGAAAACAGTAGAATTGTGATGTATATATTTGTTTATTTATTTTTATTTATATTTATTTATTTTTTATTTATACAATTCACAAAGCCCTATCATTTTATCATTTCTTTGTAGAGTTCTTCTTAGAGCTGTCAAATATTTCTGCTCAGATCTCCCTCTTTCAATATCTGACGGAAGACCTTTAGAGGTAAGTTAACCCAGTTTATAAAATAAAAATCTACCTTTGTTTGAAGTTTTAAGTTAATTTCTGTAGGATATGAATATTCATGTGAGGTCACTTGAGGATTATTCTTTGGAATATTTGTTTCTATTGATAAAAACAATGTGGGTATGGGTTACGTATTAGTTTCATTTAACTTTTTAAAGCATTGATGTTTATCAATGATGCCATTCTCGGCTTTTCTCGGTAAGTCAGTAATCATTAAATTTTGGTTTTCTGGATGACTTCCTTTCACATCATATCGTAATATGTAATGTGATGAAACAAATAAATGAATGAAATGAAATGAAATCATGATTCTAATATTAACTTTTTGTGAAATTTGAAATTTTCTTACCATTGTCAAAATGAAATTGCATAAACAACATTTCATGTCATTGGCAGCAAACAGTGTTTTTTTATGGTATGTATGCAGACATTCCAAAGTTGATACTCTATCCTGTACTCTATCTTGATTATGTCACATGTTCAGTAAAAAAATATTTGGTGGGAAATTTTCAGAATTTACAGTTAGAAATTACTTTACTCTCTTTACAGCTTTGGCGGGAGTTTTTTAAACTCACAGCCACCTTCATAACACAACAGTGTTTGCGACTGGAGGAAAAATACACCAAAGCAAAGAGGGACCAGCTTTTGGAGAAATTTGGGGATCTCCGACTGGAGATGGCAGAGCTGATGGCCATGAAATGGAACTCCCTAGGTAAAGATGCCTTCTTGTTTTAATAAAATTCCATTTTCTTTTTCAGATTGGAAGGTTTTTTTGTTAAAGACACTAAAAATTTGGGAAGAATGACATTCATCAAGAAAAAGTCAAGGAATTTGATTGGTCCAAAAGTGACATTTTGTAAACCAGGGAGTTGTCAGGAATTTGTTGTTGAACCTAATCTGGTTGGGGATGTTTAGCTGTGGTAGCATTTTTAAGAAGTGGCAATGAGAAAAAAATCAATGTAATTGAAAACTCATCAGTGATGGTTAAGAAAAAAAGTTAAAAAAAAAGTGAAATTTCTTGGAACCCTGAGTGTGGTATCAATACTTTGCTCTCATTATAAGAACCAGAGGAGACAATGAAGTCAGTCATTAGTGGGGCTCATCAGTCTTAAATTGTCATGTTTTTATTTTCCACATGCCATTCTAAACCCTTTTAATACATGCATTATTAATTCAAAAGATAAAAACTGATGGACCCCAGTCATGTCAGACAAAATCAGACCATGCCTTGGCTTTTTGGATTGGCCTATATGTCTCACCAACTTAAGCTTAATATCGTTAAACTATAGTTTAGAGAATCTGATGGTTGTGTCTTCAAGATCATTGCTTTCATATTTTTAATGCTTGGAAAGCCTTTCTTAGCCAAGGAGTTTTTGTCTCAAAGGAGGATAGAGCACAAAACTGTAACTGGTTATTCTTTAAACGTCTCCCTTTGTGTAAATTTTATTGACCTTACCTCAGTTTTGACTCTGCTAGATTTGGTTAATAAAGGCATATCTGCATGGTTACTGTTGCTGTAAGGTGACTGTATTACATCTGCATAGCAAGGGTTGAAAGTAAGGAGTGAAGAACGTTTCGTTGGTTTAAGGGAATATTACTGGGCTTGATGCTCAGTTGTTTAGTTGGAGATAGAGAATGTAGGAGGGGCCATGGCTTGGGAGGGGATTGGTCAATGATGATCCTTCAAATTTTTGTACAGACTTTGTAAGATATTTAAAGAGGAAAAGAAGAAATGTGTGTTTGAGGATTGTAGTTAAAATTTCTCCAATAATGACCTTTTAAAGGTGGATTTATTTACTTGTGATTCTAACTGGAAAGTTCATTCGATATGACATAGCATGAATACGCTCTCTGAAATAACAGTATAAGATAACTCCAATCATACTCTATTTCCTTTCTACACAATCATGGATGGTCTGAACTGCCTTAAGAATGTAGGAAACAGGATACACATAATTATGCTGTGATACTGAGATCAAAATGTGAAATAATAAAGAACATCAGGAATGAAATTCAGTTTTATTCAAAGAAGGTAAACAATGAATATTTTGAGAGCACACACTTTTGTAATTACAAAACATTGGATGTTTTTTGTAGGTGATAATGTTGCAAGGGCAAATGATAAAGTGCAAATTTTGATTATCCTCTGGAAACTTTGTTTTTCTTCAGGTGAAAATCAAGTGAAATTGGCCAATGATGACATGATTCGTCTCTTCTTGGACGTATCTTTGGTTCCAGAGGCTAAAATCCGTCGGGAAGTCCTGCCACTTCTCTTTGATATTATGAAATGGGAATGGCAACATGAGCAAGATCTTAGTCAGGTGAGTCATCCATATCTAAGTCAGGTTAGTCGTTAAAGTGTATGTCAAGTCAAAAGATTAAAAAATGTATTATTATTAAGAGTATGAAAAATGAATTATAACAGTCCAACTCCCATCTGCATAGGACATGCCTGAGCCAAGATATAAAATGTTGAAGTTTATTCACTCAAATTAAACAGTACATTGTACAACAACTTGTGATGTGATTGTTGTCCTACTCAAATTACAGTCTTTGTATTTCTTTGTTTTTCTGAAAGTTACTGCATTTTGTACCAAGGTGTGATAGCACTCTGACTCTTAACTGTGGGGTGATATTTTATTGAGATCTCTCTGTGCAACATGCTATGCAAATAAACATGAAGTGTTCAAGGTCATAAGAACATTTTTCATTTTAAAAGGAAACAATGCAGGAAATGTGAGTTGTGCAACAAGAAAGTCACAAATTATTGCACAATAGACTGATTGATATCAGTGAATAAATTTCAGCATTTTATATCTCAGCTTAAGAATGTCCTATGAAGATGGAAGTCGGACTGTTAAAATTCATTTTCATGCTGTTTAATTTATATTTTTGAATGTTTTGACTTGAGGTACACTTGAATACGTCAGTCAGGTGAGACAAATATCTAAAGGTTAGTCATTAGATCTCAGTCAGGTGAGGCATTATTGCAAAAATATTGAGGTGGAATGCTGTTGGGTTCTGTTTTGTGAAAAATTAATTGCATTGGTTGGGATTATAAAGCAAAACTTGTAGAGTTACATACTGAGTGATGCTTGTAGTGGTAGCATCATTAAGCAAACTGAGCATACAATGTATGTTCACACTTACACATTGTGCTGAATCAGGGTCATAGTTCAGACGTGAGCAGAGCTTCCGTGGAAGTTTCCTGAAAGATCTCCACTTCTTCGATTATGTAAGACTTTTGACACAGACTTGCAAAGTATCCTTAATACCCCCAATAACTATCTGGATGAGTGCTTCTAACTGAAGTACTAATTTTACTTGTTAAACTCGTTCTGGTATTGTGAATATCCTGACTTTATGTTTCAGAATGTTAAATCTGACACAGTTGGAAAGATAAGTGAAGTATGTTGGGGAAGAAATTACATTATGATGAAAACTTCCTTTCTTTGAGGAGAAGAAAGTCCTCTTCTGATGAAGTTGGTCTCATTTGTTTTGGTGAAAGCATTTGCATTTAATTATAATACTGAAGTACAAATATATCAAAGGGCAGTCAACGCTTTTGAAACATTCCTTTTAAAGCCCTGCTCAGCAGTGCAGACATTTAAATCTCTATAAGAAATGATTTAAAATGTCTAAATTAAAATATTTGCAAACAAACATTTAAATCATAGTTGGTTGGTGTTTATGTTTTACCCTTAGTTGGAAATGGTGCTTATCGACTCGGTTGACGACAAAGTTTGCAGAGATCGTAAAGGAGATGAGCTTTATGCTGCAATTTTCAGGGAAATGTGAGTTATAAATATTTATATTTCACTTTTTTTTTTATCTATCATGCTATCATGACTGTGTAATCATCTGATGTCAGTCTATATTTATCAACTAATCTGGTTATCTTAATGCTTTGTAATCTTTGGTCGTACAGTTTGGCATTCATCCAAGTGAAAGTCTTGGTTCAAATCATAGGTTGATTCATCTTAAAACTTCAAAAAATGCAGTTGTTGCTCTTTCACTTGTGCATAGCCAGATTGTTTACAAGGGATGGTAATAAAAAGTGAGAGCAAATAAAGCCCCTTGTTGGCAGCTTGTTTGTACGGCCTTTGATTGCTTGTTATTATAAGAGAGGACAGAATGGTACATGTTGGCAGTATTCCAATTTCATTTGCTACCACAATGATTTGAAATATGCATTGCTGTCACTAGTTGTTTGAGGTTAAAGATCTGAGTTCATTATCAATAGTATCGGCGAAATGGTTTATTTAAAATAAATTATTTGCCTGAAAAACAACACTTACTTGTGGTCAATATATGTTATGCAATTATCAGTAAAGAGTGCTATAAACTTTTTTGCATAATATCAGTTAGAACTAATCAGGGTTGTTAATTTTTTTTATTTATTTTTTTTTAAAAATCGTGATTTAAATCAGTGATACAAATCAAATTAATCGATATAAATCAGATTTTTTTTTTATTAAATCATGAATTTTTTCAATTAAAATCATGATTTTAATCGTGATTTTAATCAATGTGATTTGAATCAAACAACTCTAGAACTAAGACCTGCTAAAAAAATATTCAAAATGGTAGTTATTGTTGTTGTATGCAGTCATTTTACATTTCAATTTGACTTTTTCCTTCCGGCAGTATGATGCAAAAGCTGAAAAATGAACCCTGGGAGCGCCAGGGTCAGGAGTTGGTGTCAAAGGTCACAATGCTCTTTGAAAGGTTGATTGACTACAGGTTGTCACAGCAACAAGGGGATAACAGATATCTGAGGCTGAGTGCCACCCATAGCTTGATTGTAAGTAACAAGTGGAATTCTTGTCAGAATCTGGGGGGCAGGGAGGGGGGATGGGGAGAATAGTTGTAGGTGTGGATTTTTTTTGCATGAAAGAGATGATTCTTTGGGTTGGGTGAAGCGTAAACTGGCAGAAATTAATGCTTTTAATGATTCAAAGATTGAGAGAAAAGGAAGTGGAGAAGGGGAAGTTACAGGATCTAGCTGTCTGTTCCCCTCTTGATCTCTAACTTATCAGGCTATGTCAGCTTTTTGACCATTTCTTCTATTTGAAATGAATATTTATGTCATTCGGTCTTTCATTCGTTTCATATGCATGCTATCAAAAAAGTAATGATGACTTGTTTACGTACTTTAAAATGATGATTTTGTAAAGACACCGTAACTTTTTTTCCATAAAGTCTGCAAAACAGGACATCTCATGTGACTTCCTTAATTTCAATTGCAGTGCTTCTACAAAGACATGGTTGTGAGGGAGCACATATACAAACGACACATCTTGTCTTTAAAGAACATCCATCTGGAGGTGGATGACTACTATGAGGCCGCCTGTACCCTTCAACTACAAGCCAAGATGCTCAATTGGGGAGACAATAAGAAAGACAATGAACTCAAGGAAATGCTGTATGGTGAAATCTTGGAAATCCTTGATAAAGGAAATGTAAGCTAATTTTGGGTAAAATTCTGAGAGTAAAGGCTGTCAATGAGAGAGCAAATACCAGTCAAGAAAAATATATACTCAGTGATGCTCATCAGCCTTGTTAAAAACATCACTTCATTGTACCTTGGGTTCCTGCTCTGAGATTTGACAGTTTTTGAATCTATTCCTGCCATTTTGATAGTTTTCATTTCATTCATTTATTTATTATTTGTTTTGAAGTGATTTGAATTTATTTTCTCTCTTCATTTAATATACGGGGTTAGGTAAGATTAGGTTGGATTGGTTTTTATACCTCCACCTTCTGGTTTAATTTAATGTTGTGTTGATAATGATCCTTCCCATCAAAGAGGTATCAAATGTTTGGTCTAACGGTAAGAGTATCCGCCTCTCACACGGAAGGCCCTGGTTCTTTTTCCAGGTTGGGTCTTACCAAAAACTTTAAAAATGGAACCTACTGCCATTGTGTGTGATGCTCCACATGAGCAATGGAGTAGGGAAAACAAGCCAGTGAGCCACAACTGGAAAAAAAAGGCAGTGGCCGGCTCGACTTGAACAAATAGGTTGAAAACTGGACTGTAAAAACTCCTTCTAACTAAATAACCCATCAAAGAGGTACATATTTTTATCCTATACTGTCATGTTGAATGTACATTCTCTTGCAGGTCTGGGAAGCAGGAGTTGAGATTCTAAAGGAACTAGAACATCAGTATGAATATAATTTCTTTGATTATCCAAAAGTCAGTGAAGTTTTGGTAAGTTGACTTTAATTTCATTGTATGTAATGTTACTGGTAACAAAGGCTGCAATCTTTTATTTTGTTTCCATTTATGCATATTCATAGCAGAAGAAAGCTGTAATTTGAATGTTTGTTGCTCTCTTATGTTGCATATTTATGACACTAGTGACTCTTGAAGTATTTTAAATCACTCATATTCAGAGTTTAATTAAAGGCTTTGACAATATCCAATTTTTGTGTAACTTACACTCAGAATTAACTTCCAACATTTTGTTTAGAAAATGTTACAATATAGAGAGATAACATGGATTTTATCATTTTTTAACAGAAACGAAGAGCTGAATTCTTTGAAAAGATTTCCACATCTGTCAGACAGGAGCCTGTGTATTTCAAAATTGATTTCTATGGATCATTTCCACACGTTAGAAGCATAAGCAAGGTAAGCTTGTTTGATTGAAGCATAGTTCTTTGTTTACTTCAGGCAATTAGACTGGGTGGTAAGTCTGTCACACAGTCATATGTTGGGCTACTATTTAAATAACCAGCGTTTGAACTGGAATGATCTTGGCCAGTGGCGTAGCCACAGGAAGGGGGGAGGTTTGTGGGTCAGAACCCCCCTCCCCATGACCCAATCTTGCAATGCAAAAAAACACCTAAAATAACAGTTTTCTCTCTATCCTTAGACTTCTCCCTCATTTCGTGCCCCAAACCCCCCCCCATGACACCAACCCCCCCACCATGACAGTCCTGGCTATGCACCTGATCTTGGCACATATAATCATGTAACTGATAAAGGTATGGATGAATTAGTCTATTTGTAAAGATTTAAATGTGTAAGTCAGGTTTCGTTTATAAGAGTATCTCAATTGATAACATGCTAATGTCATTGTGACATCAGAGTAAGGGGGGGAATCATTATCTAATGGCCAGTATGGGCAGTTGGGCACAGAAAAGACATAAATGACCTGGCAACAACTGTCAGTTAGATTAATGACTCTGCCCTAATATACCTTGTGCATATGATGTCACCGAACAGAAAGTTCCCTTTTAAAGAAAAGCAAATTTGTTTTTACTAAAATTAACAAATTCATAGAACTGGTATGTGTACTACATTTGTATGTGCACTAATCTACCATGTTTATGTGTGAGGTTTACACTTACGTGCAGTACGTACTTCATTGTTAATTCTGTTAAATGAAATCACATGACACTAATGAATAAGGTCAATTGTATTAAAAACACTACTTGTTTTTGAATATTTGTTTTGAAGTAAGAATTAAAGGCATATTTTGTTAGCTTGTCACTAGGGTTTCCTGAGAAAGTCTCCCAAACCCTCTTGCAGAACCTTTTTCCAAACTCAAGATATCTCACATTAAAGATTGGTTATATCTGTCAAAACCTTTCCCAACCTTTCAGCAAAGCCACAGAATATTTAGTTTTCTGGGCATGTAGCCCTAGGATCCTTTTGCTTTCTTTATAACTGAATGTCAAGCCAGTGAGCCACAACTGGAAAAAGGCTGTGGTCGGCTCGACTTGAACCAAAAGGTTGGAAACTGGGCCGTAAAACTCTATCTAATGAACTAACTTTATAATTGAATGTCTTGTTTCTCCTAGAAATTTGATTGTTTGAATATCTTTACCCAACACCATACGTAAGGTATAGCAAGCGCTGTTACTTAATGTTCCTTGCAGCATAGTAATGTGCCATAATGCCATCACAGATTTCCCATTATGCACTATATCCTGAGAAAGTTGGCATTCCTTTGAAAATTAGTATCTCCAGAACATTATATGCTATTGAGATGTAATTTTCATCTCCAGGAAGGGAAAATTTCTTCATGTGACAAATGCAATGAATCTAGTTCTCTGGCAAACCCCTTTTAAGGAATTGGTGAAGTTTCTGGTTATGAAATTTTTCATCAGGAAAGACTTTTCTCAAAGATGGGAATGAAAGACGATTGTTGTTGTAAAGCTAGCCAGTGGCTATGACTGTGATTGCCTGATTGGCAATGTTAAGTCTCACCAACTTCAGTTCAAAAGAACCAACATGTTGGTTCTTCCTGACTGAAGTTTGGGCCACTCAAACTGGTCTTGCAACTGCCAATCGCAGTCGTAAACTCACACACACATTGCACGGCTGTTGGAGATCCGACGATCGAGTTAACTTGTGGTGTGCAAAGTTGTGAAAGTGTTCAGCTCGCTCAAAATGAATGGCCATAGCAGGCTTGAGTCATCGCTTGGAATTATGGAAACTGGGAGTACAATAGTGCTGACATCACCACTCTATTCTTAATACCCCTAATTCTCATAACTATGTGGGTACATTTAGCAATGAGTGAAGCCTTCTACAGACCTTATGCATATGATGTCACAGAGCAAAAAGGACACCCTTTTATTGGAGGCAAAACAAACCAACATAGACAAATGCAGACAGCTGATTTGTCAACCAACCAAGTGCATGCATAATCGGCTGCATGTACAGGATAAATTGTCATGACTGCAGCCATGTGTTCCATTGTTTTGCCCCCAAGGATGACATGAGTGTGTTGACATTGCAGGTTTATTGTTTTCATTTCTTTTGTTTTCCTTACAGGACAAGAAGAGTTTCATTTTTAAAGGCGCACCCTTTGATAAGATAGATACTATGTTGGAAAAATTGCAGTCAGATTTCCCAAGGGCCAAGCTTTGGAGTAAACCTGATCCACCTACAGAGAGCCAACTAGCAGATAATGAACAGTGTATCCTTGTATAGTAACTGTTATCATGGCAACTGAAGACCTGGGACAAGCCAAAAAAACTGTATTGTAACGTCTGACATTTGTAAAAAATAACTTTTAGTATCTAAGCAATTGCCTAGTGGTTTACATGCATAGCACATCACTCTTATTTCTAACTTTTAAAACAGATTTGCCAGTTTGAGTTTCAGTCTTAACTGCATATTTAGTTTTCTTGAAATTAGATACAGATAGGAAGATTAGGTCAAAAATGATTTGGCTCTTCTAAAATAAGAGGACTGTATTGAAGTCATATTATGTGGTATGTGTAACAGCTTTTATCTTTGCAAAGATGCATAGTTTATCGTTTTCCCCTACAATAAGTACTTGTACCTTCCCAGATAGGAATGGGAAAAAAAATGTAAATAATGAAAACTGGAAGCAGTCTAACAAATTGACTGATGTAGGAGTCTGACAGAGAAACATCACTTTTTAATTTACAACCATGTCTTATAATTGTTTCTGTCAGCACAATTTATTGTTCGTTTGTGTCCCAGGTTTTTCCCTTAATCAGACTTCCTTAGACATCGAGATCCGTGCCGTGGAACCAGTCCCTGCCCAGGATAACTTTTTAGTCGGGAGGGAAGAGGTCCCAAGAGAAATTTTGCATTACTATAAACACTACAGGATAAGAGAATTCAAGTATGACAAACCATTCCACAGAGGAGAAAAGGATAAGTCCAACGAATTTAAGGTAAGTGTATCTATTGATCGGTCATTGGTTGTAATAAATTCTCTGGTACTAACAATATAAAAACAGCTTATACTCTACAGTATCATACATTTGATAAAAAATACAATTGTACATTTGTGCCTCTAAGTTAACTTTCGCTACGGAAGGGGGACCATCCCACCATACCGAACTATATATTATATATTACGTGTAGAGAGTACATGTACTGGTTCCGTGAAATACATTTTTTTTGTATGGATGCTGCCATATTTGAGCTTGCCCCAAGAGGATGCATATGCATTAAATTTTTCTCATCAAGCCTATTCCTTGTCCAAAACATGATTAAACACCATAGGTTAATAATAAGCTTTGCCAGGACACAGTTGAGTGCTATGGTATCGCGGCGAAACCGTGCATACTTATTCATGGTAAATAATGGTTTCACAGCAAAACCATGCACAGTGAAGGGGCTTACTGAAAAATTGATGATGGTGTGGACAGCTTTACCAGCAAATTTGAACAATGTGTAGCATTTAAGAAGAGTTTCAAACTAATGGGAAACATTTTGTAGACTGTGGAGTTAGTTTGCTACGTGGGATTTAAAGACACACCAACACGAATGAGTAATACAGTGTTAGTTAGATGATAGAAAGGTAAAATTGAAGCTCAAGGTTGGTTTCTGAATTGAAGCAAATAGGTTCAAGGCCTCCTCTGAGGTCACCGCTTAAAACAGGCAGGGATAATGTGGGCATATTCTACAACTGCAACACACAGGGGTGAACAGCATGACAAGGGCAGTACAAGTACAGTTGAACCTTACCCTGTGGTGTCCTAGTGGTAATTGTTGCAAAGGGTAAATGTTATTCCCATGTTTAAACAAACTACACAACTGGATGTTTAAAGTCCTTTCAAGGGCCAGCACATTGTAGAATACTTAGCTGAAACTCAACTTTTTTTTTCTATTTTTGTTAAAGAAAAGACAAAAACGAATAGCTGGTATCAAAGAAACACCAGCAAAAAACTTCTTGAATTCTACTCATTGGAAAGTCTTGCATAAAATTCCATGTTATTGAGACTTTGTGAGACTTAAAGGATGTGCAAAAATACTAATACCTACTGTCATTTGTTGTGATTTGCAGATATAAATGAGTCTTTAGGAACTGAACAGATTGTAAAGACATGTTCTCCCATTGATTTCAATTTTGGACATTTTGAGTTTTATTTTGGTGGCAAATCTTTTCATTTGAGAATTTTAAAGATTTGCATTGGTTTTTTTTTGTGTTTAGACATTGTGGCTTGAGAGGACAATTATGACAACAGCTGAAGAACTCCCTCATCTCTTAGTTTGGAGTGAAATTGTACACATTGAAAGGGTAAGTTACATATCTGCATTATACACCGTTCTTTGTTCATTCTGAAAACGCAGTCCTGTCTTAAATAATATTCATTGTTTCTTCTATTTCTCAAGTATGGCAAACTATGATGGCCCATCTTCAACTTTTGTAATGAATTGTTGGTACCTACTCTGTGTTTGTGAAATCATGAAGTTATAATTTGTTCCGATGGAAATGGTAATATCCTCATGTAGTCTCCTTTTGACCTATTAAGATTGATATTTTTGTAATCCTGTTGTTGTCACCTGACATGGTTGTTACAATTGAGGGTGTTGCCATTGCAGAGGAAGGGAAGGCAATTGGGATGTAGGTTATTTATATTTGATCAAGTTTTACTTCGTAACCAAGAAGAATTCAGGGGATGGAGATGTGACCTTAAATTTTGTGAGGGTTAGGGTCACGCATGAGAAATAGATTGGCATTTTCAGGGTAAATCCTTGTGAGGAATTTTGTACAGAACCAAAGCTGACCTCAATTCCTCTATGGTTTTGACCAAGGTTACAAAGCAAGCATTCCAAATAGTGTAGGTATGGTGAAATTGCACTCCAAAAGACAAATGTTTTTAACAGTATGGGGCCTTCTATGTGAGCATATTTATATTGCCATGCTTTTTTGTGGGCTCCTAAAATTTCTTGAAGTTTCTGGCCGCTTCGTTTTATCTTTCATATCATTGTGCAGAATCTGAGAAAAGGGCATTGTAACTTTTGTGAGTAATTTTTGTTTTTATCACCAGTATGAACTGACTCCTCTTGAGAAACAGACAGAAGACATCGAAAGTAAAATACAGGACATCAGTAATGCCTCTAAATATTACCGGTCACATCAGAAAGACAATATAAATCCATTCACTCAGGTGCTGCAAGGAACCATTGATGCAGCTGTAATGGGTGGACTATCCAAAGTTAGAGAGGTAATGTTGAAATAGACTCCCAGCATTTTTAGAATACTAACCCACCATTGAACGCTTTTGTAAAATCTATTTAAACTTTGGCATAGAATTGATTGTGTTAAGCTGTATAAAATTATTTGGAACAGGGGAGCGGGGTGGAGAAGAAGGGGAAGGGGGTGGGAGTGGTGGAGGGGGATCAACTGTTGGTAGAGAATACTTGTTTTTTTTTTAAGTTTTTCTTGAGGTTGTGACTGTGGTATGAAAACTTTTAAGGGTGGTCTATTTCCCTTTAAAGTTGTCTCTTTGGTGAACTGTTTTCCTCAAAATACTCGAAATTTTCACTGCTCATAGCAAAATCACTTCTAATTGCAGAAGGGATTCTCATTTTGTATGTGAGTTATCTAAACAATTGTACAGTTTACTATGGGAATTACATGTGGTGGTATGCAGGAATCCCAGTAAATTTAAGTTTGTTGCCCATCTTCTTAAACAACTGTCAGAAAAAATAGACTGACTTTTAACATGCAGTAATACATTGTTCTGAGATTCTGATATCCCTAGCATTGAAAGTTGAAATGCTTAGTATCTCTTCAGTTGTAAAATAACTAATGTTTATTTTATGTCCTTGGGTTTCCAGTGCTTCCTATCTGATGAATATGCAAGAGAACACCCTAATGATGCTGACAAGTTGGAACACTTGAAAGAACTGATTAATCGACAGGTGAGGCCAATGAAAAGTAGGAATTGCAAGAAACATTTGGAAATGTGTTTTGTTTTTTCAAGCCTTTAGGTCAAGATGTTGGAACTTGGATATTATAAAATGTACTACTTGCAAGACTATTGGTTGCCATTGTATTGTAATTACTAATTACTATAAATAGAATACATTAAAGCGGCTCATTGAGTTGATATCAGTAACTTAATGAGAGGGTAAAAGGGTCTCTACCACTTGACAATGCTTACAACTAGCATATTGAGTCAAGTTTCATATCCAATAGTTACTGAAAAGGTTGAAATTTTGAATTTTGTGGTGTCCTGACTTGTAACGGCTTTGTGCATAATTTGAAAAAGTGTATGGTCACACATTCTTAAAAATCGAATTGAGCTGTTGAATACTCACTCACAAAACAGTTATTTGTAAGTAGGATATGGAGGTTGCTTTAGTTGGATCATTTGTCATAAGTATGTGAAGAAAATCTAACAGTTTTGGAAAAAATTTGTGAATTTCTGTTTTAACTCAATGAGCTGCTTTAATAGAGTAACAAATGCTTCACATGATTGCATTCAATTTTCTGTAGGAAGTGGTTGTGCCACTATTTTGTCTTGGAGAATGCTTGCCACTGAAAGGTGTTACTATTGCCCAACTTTGACCTGTGTAAATAATTTGTTGTATCTGGTATCTTGACATATTGAGGATTAAAAAATGTACAAAATCATTGCCAAATGGAAATGAATTTGACATCAATTCTCATAAAATAGCTATTTATGGTTCAATTTCTTCCTTTTCCATAAACTGAGGGTAATGTGCTTTCCTTCATAGTATCTCCCATCACAGTAGAGTAGCCAGGATTGTGTCATGGGAGGGGGGGGGGTTGGAGTATGACACAAGGGAAAAGTCTGAAAGAGGGAGACGAAACCGCAAATTTAGGTGTCTTTTGCCATTATTTTTCTTTCACAGTTAGGTAATGGGGGGAGTTCAACCCCCAAAACCACCCCAGTGGCTATCCCCCTGCTCCATAATTTTGAAAACACTCCTGCATAGTCCTATTTTTTCTAATTCTATTTATTTTCTCAGCTGTCAGTTTTGGATGAGGCACTAGCCCTGCATGGTACTCTCATTTCATCAGAACTGACCAGTTTACAAGATCTCTTGGAGAAGAGGATGAAGGAAGAGTTCCAAAAGGCTGGACTTGTAAGTAGTCCTTAGTCATGGGATTATCCTCACTTCCATTATATCCGTAGTTTGAAACCCTAAGATGCCATTTCAAAATATCCAAGCTGTAGTTTTCTCAGCCAAGCTGTGCTTTTTGCAATACATATGACAAGATTAGACCAGCCTTACTGTGCTATTGCAATGTGTATAATAACAAAGCATGACAGAGACATGCAGAGACAGCTGTAGTATAACAGAAACAGCTGCAGCATAGCTGAGGCAGCTGCAGCATAGCAGAGGCAGCTGCCGCATAGCTGAGGCAGCTGCAGCATAGCAGAGGCAGCTGCAGCATAGCTGAGGCAGCTGTAGCATAAGCTGAGGCAGCTGCAGCATAACTGAGGCAGCCACAGCCCACAGTTTTCCCTAGGTTGGCTCAACCCAAGTGTTGAGCTATCTGTCTCTTTTTCAAAACAACATCAGTTGGAATAAATTTTCAAGCATGCTTAAGTACTAAATACTAAAGTTATAGTGCTGGTTTGTTCCCATGGCTTTAAAAATAGTACTAGATACAAAGTAGATAATGTAGTTTCTCCACCATCATAAATATATTGCAACATACAAAAGCAACATGACATTAAATAAAACTCATTGTCATCTTCATTACCATAATAATAACCATCATGGTAATAATAACTTAGATCTATAGATTGCTTGAATCCATTTTACAGAATGATCATGATGCTATAGATAACATCTTTTGCAATCTGGTCTTTCAAAAGATGTATCTACCTGGCTGCTGCAGTTATTGTTAAACATTGATGTGTATTAAAGATTTACAAAATGTAAACTAGTAGTCAAATTCCCAAATTTTGATAAAAATATCCATTTCCTTGTAACATTTGATCTGTTCAATGCTGTTAACAATTGGAAGATTTGAGTTGGACGTCTTTAGAAATTTAGCTTTCATTGGTTACACAAGACCCAGTTTCTATCAGTCAGTGATAGACTGTTGTCACAGAGAAGAGAAATTTAGCTGTACACTTGTGGTGGAATTTTTATTTTTGTGTTCATGTTAGTAAGAGTGTCTGCGATGCCCAGTGCTGTGTCAATAACATAGAAGTAACAGAAAATGCATCTTCAGTCCTTAATATATTTTGTTTTGACTTAGCGGGTCTGCTCCCCTAAATCTATCGCTTGATAGATGTAGCCATTTATATACAGCCCATGTACTGTGTTTAGTCTGAGCATGTACATTTGACAAATTAAATCAGCAGTTTTTATCTCATTAGTGGTATTTAATTGCTTTGATTCATGCAGTTTTTAGGCCTGGTACAAGTTACCCAACAGCAGTCAAACTTTGAAGTAGAACTCTTTTGCATGGCCTTAGTTTTCATGGTTTGCTTTTAAAATTTTTCAAATTTTAACTTGCTTGTAAGTGAGTTTACAGTATAAAATTCAAGTGAACTTCTTCATGATGTAATTAAGCGAAAAATCTCACTAAAACCTTTTGCTGTAGAATGGATTTTTCAATCTCTCATTTAACAGACAGTGGAGTTTGTAAAGGTAATTATTTTTCACATTTGTGTGAAGTGTCTTAACAGTTACAGACTGGTCACGATGGCATTCAAAAAGACGATATTTTCTGTGGGGTTTAAACTATATTTTCTTTGTGTTGTCAAAGTATTAAAATTGGTATATGCATATGAGACTAGCTTGGCATATAAAGTAATTTGACTCAGTCTTAGTTCAATAAAGGGCAGAAAATATAAATGGCCCCTCACATGACATAAACATCCTTTTAAAAGATTAGTAGTGAACCACCTAATTTTCTATTGTCGTGGTGTGTGTATCAGCTTTTCCAAAAGCACTTAAAGGCCCAGTTCTCTCACCCCAAACAGTACCAATTCTCCTAACCTTCTTACCGAAGCCCCTCCCACAATTGTCTGAAATTCATTCTCATCCAGATACAATCTCAGTATATTGTTTCAGGGTGAGAATATAAAAACTCAATTTATATAATCAAACCACTCTCAGTACTGTTCATGCTGTGTAATATAAGCTTTGGCCCTCTGCATTGTTTGAATTAGCTGTCAATCAAACAGCTGAGCCAATTGAGAATTTCGGTACCCGGTTACCAAAATTGTAGTTTGGGGTGAGAGGTTTGGCACTTTACACTGAAGCTGTATTTTGACCCAATTTATCACTCTTCGTTGCCAGTCTGTTGTTGTGGTCTGCTGTTTTCAGCTCTGGTTGCAACCTAGCTAACACTGAATAACCAGTACCTGCTAGGGTTGGGCAGTATACCTCTACTGACATCAATACTGGTACTAGAGGTAGAGTTAAGAAAATACCAAATATATTTGGTGTGTTACTAATACCGGTTCTTGAGAAAGTACTGGTACCTGTAAGAAATTACTGCTAATCATTATATTCACTGACAAAAATAACTGTTAGGATGTTTGAATGATTAAAATATTTACATAGACATTTAGAGCAGGGGTTCCTGCACAGTAATTGTAAACCCAATCAACCACCCAGATGCATAAATGTGCAGGATAACATGGAGGACATGCATGGCTAAAGTTCCTTCCTGACCAACTTCCCTACCCGAGAGTTGAGAACAGGTACTGCCTCAATGCCGGTTCTGTGTGTTTTACAATACCGGTACCAATATTTTCACGGTACCGCCCAACCCTAGTGCCCTGCACTAATGTCATTTCTGAGCATAGTTAGGATTTCAGGTTGTGTGCACAGGTGAGCTTGTAATAACTGACCAAAATGTAACAACTTGGTCCAAAATGTGACATCTTCCTGCCCAAATTGTAACAACTTTTTGCCCAAAATGTAACAACCAAAGAAGCAGGTAAAAAATGTACATTTATCCTTCCCTAAATGTAACAATCGGGGCATTTCAAATCAAAGAGTTATGAATTTCATCACAAGGTGGGGAACCTCACATTTGAAGTCTACTGATTCCATATACAGGTTTCCACCCCAAATTTCTGGGTCTGTCATTTTTCTCCGCCATCTTTAATTTTTTTAGACCTCATGGGAGGCACCCAAAATGGGTTGCCCAAGGAAATTAAGGCACTAGAATTCAACTTGTACATCTTCCAGGTCAATTCAACCTTGTTTGACCGTGTTGCAATCGGTAAATGTAGGCTTTCTTGCCCATTTTTATGACGTCACCCGAAGCGCTCAAGTGGGTATGAAATAGACTTTCCTATGTTTTAGACCACGCAGAGTTTAACCCAGCAAGTTTTAGCCCAAACCTATGACCTGACAGCCATTTTGATTTTCATAATAACACCAGGGAAACCAGCCAAAACAAATATTTCAAGTGGGTATGTTATTATGAGAGGTTGAATGGTGCAGTTCCCAGTTTGATCTGGTTGTGTTTTGGCACTCTAAAAATATGGTAGCCATCTTGGATTTTTTCTATACCCTCTCACATGAATTTTCATGTTGTTATATTTTGGGCTGACAGGTGTAGCATTTTAGACCAACTTTTGCAGTTCTTACATTTTAGGCATAAAATTGTTACATTTTGGACCAAATTGTTACATTGTGGTCAGTTTTTACAAAATGGGTTGTAACAAGGCCTCTTTGTTTGCATATGTCCAGCAGGGACATGGTGACCACTGTTGCAATCAATTTGCTGTAACAGCACTTTCAACAAAAAATTGGACAGATGCATCAGGTTGAAATTAAAGGGAATCACAGGTTTCTAAAAATCTTTTAAAAGGATGTTTATCTAATGAACCGACAGTTCACTAGTTGAATGCACAAGTCAAACAACAGGTCTTTTTGTGTAAGTACAAGTTGCACATTTTATTGTCCAGCTACCATAGGCACCCTATCATCAGCTTATACCAATGGAGACCTAATCATGTCTCAAAGCTCATCAAATTGTGAAAACAGAATGCTTGAATGCATTTTTTTTAACCACACATGTATCATGTTGTTGTTTATATCATTCCATCTGTCTTCACCAAATGCAGAACTTAATTATTATCATGCTACAAAGTTATTATGTTATTATGTGATTTTAATAAGATATTTGTTGAATTTTAATTCTGTGATGTTTTTTTTAACAATTAAAAATTGTTTATGGACACACTCAATCAAATAATTTTTATTTTGTGAAAGTGGAACTGAATTCACCCAATTTGGTGAAACTTTCATTCCTGTCATATTTTTCTTGTATCGTGTATATCTTGAGATATCGGCACATTAAGTTACTAGAATTTAGTCCCAAAGGGAGCTTGAGGTCAGCAGAGTAAGCTTCACTCCCTTGCATTGACAAGGAATACTTTTGTATCCTTTGTTCTTTCAGTCTGTCCTGTTAACCTTCATGTTAATTGAACTAAGACCACAGTGAAGAATGTAAAGTCGTTGTGCCTCATATGCAATCACATTCAGATAACTTGAGATTATTGATAAAAAATTTTTTTGTAAAGTATGTGTGCTTGCGTCAAGTTCACTTTAGGTTGAAATGTAACAATTTTTGAATGCTGATATCTTGAGAACCACACATCAGATTTAAAAGAAATTTCACCATATTGCTAAGATCAAGTAAGTACCCCTTCTAACATTCAAAACCTGATTTGTGCTTAGCCCCTTCTTTTAAGACTGTTTTTGTACTAACCCTGCCTTAGGTTTTCTTTTCCACTTCAAATATATTTCATTCTTGATTGTTACTGTTTTTGCGTGATGTGTAGTTTGTTTTTCTTTTGTTTCTAAGTAATAATACATCATCAAGGAACCTTAAATAAAGAGGGACTCACATGGAATTTCAGTCAAATGTTGGCACTCCAAACACCCCAGACATCATGACATTGCACTCTTTCACACTGATATACCACCTCGATATTGTCTGACCTAAGTCATCAATTTTGCATCCTTGATTGCAGGAATCTAAGCTCATTTTTGTCACGATTTCTACCCACACCACATGTTGAATGGGGTTGTGCTAATTTTGGTGTGTCATGTCACTGATGTTACTAATATTCTAACATTTTAAAATAGAAGATACAAAACTTGTGAAAAATTAAACGAGGAAAATCAATTGCAATACAAGTTCATGTTGTGCTTCAGCAGCTCTTTCTACTGTTAAAACTCAAGAAGTCTTGCTAAATCATGAAGATTGTTCCCCTTTCTTTTGGCTGTGCAGTAGGTCTCCATGTTATTGTAAGTTTGTGGTCTTTGTTCTCTTAAAATTCAAAGAAGGAAAGATACTGGTAAAAAAATTTAGGAAACAATAGAAAGCAATTTTACAATATTTTAACATTTAAAAGTTCTGCAGTGCTCTGTGATTTTGGACATTATTATGGGGTTGAATAACTTGCTTTCTTCTAACTTGCTGTGACTTGCAAGTGAAGTTGAAGTTACAAGTTGTTTCTGCAATTCAGGTCTAACTTGCTGTGACTTGCAAGTGAAGTTACAAGTTGTTTCTGCAAATTCAGGTCTAACTTGCTGTGACTTGCAAGTGAATTTACAAGTTGTTTCTGCAAATTCAGGTCTAACTTGCTGTGACTTGCAAGTGAATTTACAAGTTGTTTCTGCAAATTCAGGTCTAATTGCAATGAATTGCGTGAATTTGCAAATGAAGAGCCATGTCTCTACTACTTCAGTTCAAGCTGTGATTGATTGGTAGTGTTTATAATTTAAATTGTTAAACGGGAAGTTTAAGCAAAAATTAAATTTTCATATGTGAAAAAGGAACAAAATCTACACAGTGTGGTGAAAGTTCCATTCAAATCAGACATTTATTTCTTGAGATATCAGTAAATGAAGTAAGTAGATTTGTGTTCAAAAGTGAGTTTGAGGGCAGCAGAGCTTAATATATCACTTCCTCACATTGACAAGGAATGCTTTGTTTCCCTTTGTTTTATCAGATTGTTGTGTTGACCTTGAAGTAAAATGGAGTATGATCTCCCTGTGGGAGATGCAAAGTTTGTAAAATTCTCATGCCACTTATGCAATCACATTTCAATAATATTGGATTGTTGAGGAGAAAATCCAGTTTTAATTTAAAAAAAAAAAACCAAAAGACTGCCCATTAATGTGGGGATGTGATGTCATATGTGCTTGCTTCAAGTTCAATTTTTGTTGAAAATGTGCAAACTTTACCTGTTCATATCTTGACAACCACACATTGGATTTCAATGCAAATTTCACCAAAATGCTTAGAATAAGCACCTCTCTAACATACCAAATCCTGTTGTGACCTTAAACCCTTCTTTTAAGTCATTTTTGCAAATTCAGGTGAATTCCAGATTTTCTATTAACTATTTGCAAGTGAAGGGGCAGTTCATTTCTGCTAGTGATGGTCAAGTTGTGATTTGTTGTTAGCAGTAACAGTTGCAAACAAAAGTCATTTCTTCAAGTTCAGTTAACGTTTCAATTCATTGCTAGTGTGTGTCATTGAAGTCAAAAGTCATTTCTGCAAGTTCAGTTCGAGTTGGCAGTATTTGCAAGAATTGGGAACAAGTAAAATATTCAATGGGACTCAAGTCCAGGTTGCCCGAGTTGTGTTTACCAGTTTGGTATCACTACTCCAGAGAGGGAAATACGAGGCAATTTCTATTGTACAAAATTGTGAAAAACACCGGATAAGCATTACCGCAGGGTAAACAGTAAACTGTATGAACATAAATATTTTGTATATTTCTGTAGTGCTGGAAATCTTCAGTATGTGGTAAAAAAAAAAAATTTCATACCGTAAGCACCATGACTTATTGACTTACAGAAACAGAAAATTTCAAATTAGGTGGCTGAATAACTTCATTTCAAGAAATGGAGACTTTCACTAAAATTTCCTGCTTAGTATATCATGTATAGTCACCCCAAATTAAAATTTTCAAATGATGCAACTTTGCCAACTTTTGTAATGCATTAAAATTTTGAAAGAAAAGCTTCAAAAGGTTAAACTCAGTTATATAATCCTGAGAAAGTATTTACTAGCATTGTCATGGTGATACAATTTAAATATACCAATTACCCTTTATGAAATATTTGATTCTTTCATGTGTCATTTACCCCCCAGACAACACAATCTCGACGAGTGAGTCAGATGGGCCAATCTCCAGGAGCTAGATCTCGGATTTCCAGATCATCAGTTGGAGGACAGGGTTCACCATTGCCAAGGTGATTGTGGTATTTATGTATGTACTGAAGATTTTTTAATTAAAACTTTCTGTCACTTGGACAGTGACAGAACATCCACTTCGCTCATGTGTGTCCAAGATTCAATTCCCAGGTATTCACACCAAAGACTTTAAAAATGGAACCTACCGTTGCTGTTTATAATGTTCCCCGGCAGCAATGGAGTATGGAAAAATCCACAACTAGGCTTCAATAGATTTAATCAGAAGATTATAAGTTGAAACTTCAAGCTCCAACAAATAAAGTTTAATCAGCCATCTACCTAGGTTTTTGTAATAGTCAATTCATTCAATTATCTTTGTGAAACCTCCTGTTATCTCCTTACTTTATATTTTTTTGTGAGAATATTAAAACCTCAATTTATGATTGTGTTACATTAGTTATGTATGTTAAGAAAAGGTACTTTTCCAGAAATGCCTTCAAAACTTTATTATGAGAATATTTTTCTCATAATAAGAACTGATAATTTTGATTACCCCTCCTTGGTGTAAGGATGTGATACAGAGATTCTACCGTTTAAAGGCTTATTCAGCTAACCCAGTGTAATCATAAAGAAAATCTTTCTTCTCCAACGTTTCAATTCTAAAGAAATTTTCAATTTGAATTTTGAAGGAAAAAAAAATGAGAAAAATGTATGAAGAGAATGCTGATAAAAATTGAAAGTTTATTGAATGTTTTAAAACTAGAAATTTTTGTGTGTCCATGTAGATTATTCGCCATTCTTTCTTATTTCCCAGATGACCAAAACTTTGTTTGCCCATGGTATTCTTACAGATTTTGAAATCATTCCCTGTCATAAGTTACTGTAGTAGTTACTTAAGTTACTATGGTAGCCAAACCATTAAACCCCTGTCATCGCTCTTTGTAAAGAGAACATGACACTTTGGTCATGTGACAACCAAGAAAACCTTGTTCTGGAAGGGATGCATGATTATCAACAAGGAAATAATGAGGTCCAACACAGTGCATGACTGTAGAATAAATAGTATCCTTACACATTTCTGCTCCAGTCAGATTTCCACCAGTGATATTTCATTAGAAAAATTTCATTATCCTGCAATAAACAATCATTTCTAAACTTTTAAACTCATTTAAATGATGGCAGATTTACACGAAGAAAATCCCATGGCGTCCATTTTCTACATGCGATTGAAAGCTTTCATCAATATTTTTTTCCCTTCTCAGAACCTTCAGTCAGTTTTACGTTTCTGTGCCTGACACATCTGTAAGTATCATCTTTAATCAGCCACTGGCTAGTCATGGCATGTCATTATGTACTAAATCATGGCAAGGGATCCCAAGGGGAACTGAATTCTTGAGTATTCTCTATGAATGAATACAGCTGTGGAAAATGACTAATATAGTTGCTTTCGTAAGCTTCGCCTCTCCTTCCATGTTATGGATAACAGTCTGACATCAAATTAGCTGCATCTGAAAGGGTTTGATTGTGGTCACAACTTATATCATAACTGTCATTGATGGATAAGAACTTTTTAGGACAGAAGCTTAACCAGAGGAGAATTATTTTTAACAAATAGAAACTTCATCATGCCATCTGCAGTTCCAGCTGAGGAGTACAAATTTTCACTTCACTGTTGGCTTTTTATGTCTTGTGAACCTCACAATTGTTTGCCATGGCTTGTAAATATTCATCCACTTGTTAGTTTTATGTCTGTATTGTCTGCCTCTTGTATGCTTGTTACTTGCCTAAGACATTTCCACCTGTCCTTGTTTCCATGGTAACATGTAGTGCACTAATGAAATCCAGTCAAATATTTGTTGGCTACACTCACTCTTCAATGTGTTAATCTATTTTAGAGTTGTCCAAAAGTAAGAGCATGTTATAAGTGGCATTCCACATCCTATTGATGAATCCGGCCAGTAAGTGATGGTCTGATTTCAGTCAACCATAACTGGGGTCCATCACCTTTTAATCTTTCAATTTCCTTACTTACCTTTATCCTGATTGGTTGCACACAGAGTTGTATCTTGATTACTTCAATTTCACTGAATATGAAGGTTTAACATTTATGTAGATAATAAATGAAGACAATTTAAGGCTGATAGACCCCACTAATGGTTGCCTACAGTCACTAAACAAAAGCGCTTATTGGATTCATTTATGTTGGATGTGTGTAATAGAGTAGTGTTTGTTTGGCTTTGTGCTTTGCACAGCATGTAATGTATCTGACAAAGTAAGGCAATCAATATTTGATGAAGAACTGTCAAGCAACATCCCTGGTTAAAAATGTGAGATTGTATGACGAAATTAGGCAGTAAAACTCCAACTAACTAACTTACATGACAAAATTGCAGGATGCCTTCTACTAGTATGCAAGATTACTACATAGCATAATTTTAGGATGCCCTCTATTATATTGAAGGACAAAAATAACATGAAATTAGTGGAGGATGTCCTCTTATTTTCTTAGCAGCTCTTGATAGACTTTTGTCATGGCATTTGCAGCAAATGATGTCAATTGGCAGTTAACTTTAACTTAAAATTCTTAAATTTTCATGATAAAGTATTACAGCAAAGCAAAATAAGTGACCCTGACTGATCCTTTCTTATAATTGCCAGTGCAGTTGGCAAAAATCGCATTCTGTGCTTTAGACTTGTCAATAATTCCTTCTGCAAAGAGATGCATAGATTAAAAGAAACAAATGCTTCAGAATTTTCTGTTTTATAATGGAACAATTCTGGCTTTCAAAAAATATCAGCTACTATAGTCTTTCTTCTAAATTTGTGAAGACCCTGGATAATCTCGTAGCAACTATTTTGTGTGTTATTTGCAAAGTATTCTGTAGATTACCAAAAAGCACTGTTCATAAAAAAAAAAAAATATCATCATACAGCACTGTGAATATAAGCATTTATTTAAGATAATCTGTTGGCTGGTCACGCTCTTTTTGGAGCTGACTCAATAACTTCCACGCTTCATACGTTTGCCACTAAAAGGGTTCCAGCGGTATCTCTCCTCGAAGACAACGTGCCACGGTCGCAAGAACTGGTTTGGAAATGGACCCATTCACACAGGTACAGATTGTGGCGTGCAAAGAAAAATTTTCATTCTGATGGATTGTTAAGCATTTTGAAATTTTCTTTTTCTTAACAAAATTTGCTTCAGAATGCTGATTGAACCATGTTAAATTCAAAGATTTTGTGAAGAACTAGTTACAGCAAAAAACATAATTAAGAAAGCTTTTAACAAGCTTCATAAACATATTACAAGAAAGCCAAAAATGTTCAAAAAGGGATTTTTCCTTTTTTAAGAACAAAAGGAATCAGTGGAATTGCTGAATCATTAGGAAGCTAACAACCAGCTGACCAACTATAATTTTTTTGGCAATGATTTTTGTATTTAAAAAATAACCAAAAAATGCCAGAATGAGATAGATTGTGCAGGATGGGATTGATAGTGTATATTTTATTCCAGTTAAAAGTCACATTAACAACGGAATGTGTGTTCAAAATTTCCGAGGGGATGGAGAAGGGGCTGGAATGACGGTTAGTATGAGGATGAGTGGTTAGACATTGGAATAGAGAGAAATGTAGGTGGGGTGTAAATTGGGATAGAAAAAAATATGAAAGAGGAATGGGTGTATAACAACTGCATTAGTTTCTATGTTTTTATTTTCAGTTTGTAATTGCATGTAGCATGTTTTACCTTGTTATGTTATAGCTAAGATTGTTGTTAACAATTTGCATGTTGCTAAAAGATTGAATGGCCAAGTAACATTAGCAGTAGAATATGTTCATGCATGCATAATTACTACCATCAAAGGGTACATAATGATCTTATATTAGCATACCCTAAACCTTGCTTGTTTTAGAAGTGAGAAATATTTCCAATGTCATTTGGTTTCACTGCACTCCACTTCAGTTTTTCCCTTCCAAAGTGCCATGTTTGCCCCTTGATCTCAGAAGTGGTGCATATTTCTGAATGGCATTTATTTTTTTTACCGGGGGGGGATGTTTATGTCCAATTTACATGCATGGTCTTAGGGAAAAGAGGCTGGGGCTGTTTAAGTGAGAATCTCTGATATTGATGTAAACATAGGTCAAACATAGGTGCTTGCTTCAAATTAAAATGCTTTTTGATTGGTTTATTTTTCAAGAAGTATTACACTTTTGCATAAAACATGTTCAGCACTATAGAATGAGAACTGTACAGCAAAACTTATCACATTTGTATCATTAGCTATGCCCTTGAGCAGAGTTGGATGTTGCATACAACATTTGTAAGGTTTACATAATGTAGGTGTTTCATGCAATGTCATGGGGTTGTTCATAGGGAGTCCACCTGATGTTCCTGGGGTTCAAGGTTAGATGTTCCCCATTTTTGTATGTCTCAATGATTTGGTGATGATTTCCAAGGTTCGCTATTCCCAGGGTCAACGTTCCCAGAAGCATGAATGTTCCCAAGATTCGAGAACATTGAACCTCAGGATCAGCCAATCTTGGGAACACTGACATAGCCCCGTTCATAGGGAAACATGATGTATTGATGTTGACCAATATCACATGTGACATTGACGTCAACCTGCAACACATATGTTGTCACTTGTGTTCATCTGTTTTATTAAGTTGCAATGGCTCATATGTATACGGCAGTAAATGTTGACATTACTGTATGGTAAATGTATTAGCTTAAACTGTTTTTGCCATATGGTGTTCACCTTTACCAGAACCATGTTGTAATTTTTGATGTACATATTACATCATTACATTGGTGATCACTTCTGTGAAATGTATTGGTTATCACCTATGCCTCATATTACATAATGTTACTTTGGTGAATGGCATTGGTTTGTAGCTAGACATATGAGATTTTACATCTCAGTTTCTAACCAATTGATTCAAGTGGGGAAGCCTTTTTTCCAGTTGTGGCTTACTTTTTTTCCTCAGTCCAGTGCTAATGCTGAACCCCAAACATCTCCCAAGCAGACCTCCCTGTTGCAAGGTGGATGTTCTAACCACTTAACCATGAAGTTGGTCTAGCTCAACATGATATTATTGTCTGCTGTAAACTTGCACTTGTGACTGTTATTGATTTATAAATATGTATCACATTTTGTATAGGTGATCACCTCTGTCAAATATATTGAGGATCATCTATACTGCATATTTCATAAAGATATATTGGTGTTCATTTTTGTCATGAATGGCATTGGTGTCTGCCTTTATCATATGTTTGCAGCAATGGTATTGTGATATACCACCATGATGCATTGACACACTGCTGTACCATGTATTACATTGGTGCTCAACCATGTCACGCATTGCATTGGTACTTAGCTATGTCACATGTTGCATTGATGCTCAGCCATACCACTCTTTATCTGGTGCTCATCTGTGTCATATGGTACATGGTGATGACCTTTATGATATCTGACAATGGTGTTGGACCCCTCAGTACTAATACCAATGTTTCTTGCATAAAATATGGTATATAGCATGATAATGATGGCCAGATAAATCACATGTAAATTGGTGTCATCAGCTGGCTGATATCTAAATGAGGTACTGGAGGGGGGAAAGGAGGCCGGGTAGTGGTGGAAGAGAGAAAAATGGCTTTCACCTGGAAACTTTTTTGGGGGGTGGGGATGTGTAATAATGGCAGCTGGAAAGAAAATTCCCCATCCATGTTAAATGCATGTAGGTATACACCCATATATCATAGGAAGGTGGGCTAGTTAGATGAGGTTTTATGACTCAATTTCTAACCCATTGGTTTAAATCAGGCCGGCCATGGCCCTTTCTCCAGTTGTGGTTCTCTGGCTTGTGAATGATAGGAAACAGAAAGCAGTGTTAAAGTGATGTTTATGTATTTACTTTGATGGGGTCTTTTCATTGCAAGTGATATTTGGTGTCTGGTAGACTGAGCCAGGAAATAGACTTCATAAGTATGGCATTACAAAACAGAAAGAGCACCCTCTAATTGAGGGAAGCATACATTATTCAATGTATAAAAGCAAATACAGGCAAGTGGTTTGTGTATTAGGACACATGCACAGAAGTCTGTCATCCACGTTCGCAGAATCTATGTCCTCTGTGTAGCTTACAAGCTTTATTGTTTTGCCCCTTTGATGGTGTTGTGTGATGTCAATGCCTGAGGTCTGAAAGATATTCAGAGTTGATGTCAGAGAAAGTGGTAAGAATTGCTAATTATATATTCATATATTCATGCATATTCATATGCTGAGATTTTGATATCAGATTTTGAAGTATTCATTTCCATTACTTTTTTTTGACATCACTGTAGCCCTCAACGCCAAGAAGTTCCATTGGTTCGGGACCCCGTGAGACAAGTACAATAAAAGAGGCTGACGAAGGTATTGAAACTTGATTTCCAACCTACTTTGTAAGTTGCTAGGAGAATGTGCATGTATTAGTGAGGTGAGGTTACTACCTTTGAAACTAACCTTTCCAGAAGATCACAAACACCTAATTCTTTCACAAACATACTGCAGACCTTCGTTTGCGAACTAAGTATTTCTTTGTATAAAGTATTTTATTCGTCACTTCAATTAGTTTTGGCAGCCATGTTGCTTCATTTACTTTAAAAATTTGTTAATAAAGAAAATGTTAAAGACTGGTTTTCAGACAGGCAATCAAATTCTGCTTCTCTGTCTTTTGGCCAAGATCATGTGTAGTTTAATAAGTTTTTTTTCACATGTGGTCTAGAGCACAGCCATGTATGAAAAACCTGTGATGTAAATAGTGTGGAACAAGGGCGACATTCACTGGGTATCAGGTGCTGTTTAAAGCTCATTTCTAACCAGTACCTGTTGACTGGAAATGGAATGCTCTTAGCCAGCATTTTTTTACACAAGGTAGCATATGTAATCCTTAGAGTCTCTACGATGTGTACAACATTTTAGCTGGTTACTTTCTCCTGATAAAAACAAAGTGAATCCTGGTTGCACCAAAGACCAGGGAGCCATGGGGAATAATGGGGCCCTTTTTGACTGTGGCCAATTTCACTAACATTGAGCAATCATCGCTCACACCAAAATTCATCGCTAAACTTTAAATCGATTATAATTTAGCAATCAATCTTTCCAAATTGATTTCATTGAAACTTTATTAACAGATATATCATTGCTAATAGTGGTTGCTTTATGGTGGAAACCATAGTCCAATGCTATCACAGTTAGCAATGATTTCTCGTTTGTGAGTGACGTAGCAATGATTTCTCGTTTTTGAGTGACACAGCAATGATTGCTGAAATTGGTGTTGGTAAAATTTGCCCTTGGTTCAGGTAATCTTGGTATCACTCTTGCTTTGGAGGCCTTGGTGTTGGTCAATTACGTATTTTGTCAATTTTTGAGGGTTTAGCTTCTGCAGTAGTAGAACTACTGCAGAAGTAAACATTTGGTTTTGTGAAACAGCTCTTCACTAGAGAGTTGGTAAGACTGAAAAAGTATCAAATCTCATGAAGAGAGAAACAAAAGGTAACTGCTGACACTCAGAAAAAATTTTTTAGATGAGTTAAATTTTCTGTACATCAAAATATCAGATAACCAACAATATTCTTAACTCAAGCCCAGAATTTTGATGCCAGTGGGATTGATATTTACGTGGGAATCTCTGATTTTTGACAATTGTCCCTTTGTTCTTAAAAATGCTTTAGGACAAATCTTCTCACCTTAGATATTTTAATTACTTCAAACCTATTTACTTCTAGTCCCTCCCACAGCTGTCTTTCCACTTATTGTGCATATATATCGTGGAAGACATAAGATTTCAGGAAATTCCCTTGTATCAGGAAATTGGAAATCTGAAACAAAATTCCCAGGAACTCTATTTTGCTGGAAAAAAGGTTGCCATAGCCACCATGATGTGAATAGCCAAGGGTGGGGGAGAATTCGTAGAATATTTGGAACCTTATGTAAATGTAGTTTTACTATATGGTCATTATAAGGTCTGCTCAATCTATATGAGAAACATTGCTACATATTTCAACTTTTTATAGATTTTCAACTCTTAACTGAAGTTTGGGTCAAGCAACTGTAGGACTGGGAGTATCACTTCATGGAACATTACTGAAAAGAGTAAAACACCTTTCAGTTTTTGAGTCAGGCAAACCAGAGAAAAACTGTTTTAATATGATCCCATTTTCCTGTGGTATATTGTTTTGTTTAGAGGCAGTCAATTCTCACCCCAACCTAAAATTTTGTAGTATTCTACAGAAATTCTCAATTGTTGCAGCTCTTTGATTGACAGCAAATTGAAAAAATGTAGAGTACTGGATAGCTCATATTGCACAGCGTGTACTATTCTGAGAGTGCTTTGAATACTTGTTGGGTCTTGTGTACTCATCCTGAAGCAGTAAACTGTGATAGTTTGTGGGAGAGGATGAGTTTTATTCTTTTTTGGGACGGTTTTGAGTAAGTAGGTTAGGGTAATTGGAATTGTTTGGGTTGAGAACATCGGGTTTTAGGCCAAATATGTCATTAGTAGTTATTGGAGAGCAGTTTTTAAGGTAATAATAGAAAACTAAATATGTGGCAAGTACTGAGGCAAGGATATCATTGAATGTTTTTCATTTTGTTTTATTTTTAGAAGGCCAAGATGCTAGAGACAGTGGAATTGGAAATTCCAACTCCATGGATGATTTGCCGATTAATTCACCACCATCGTTGCCTCCAAGACCCACCTCAACTAGCTCAAGTATGTGTTATAACCTTTATCATAACATGTTAATTCTAGTGGGTAGGATTACATTTGATATTAAGCATCAATAGATCTACAATCTACGTAGGAAAATGTATTGTCAAGTGAAAAGGATAAGTGTACTTACACATAGGCATATGGGCTGGAGGAGGCAAGGGGCAAATTTCCCACAGTCAAAAATTTTGGAGGCTGTGTTGCAACTTTTCAAACAGAGTAGGAAGCTTTATTGCAAATAAAAAATTGAAAAAAAAAATGCTCATATTGTCCTCGCAAGTGAGAGAAATGCCATTTCCAGCTGTCTGCAATTTTTCAAGATTTGCTAAACGCTCTGCCCAAATGAATAGTAGCACTCCACTTAGATAGTTTTTCTTGCAGGATTACAAAGTTTGTGCAGAATATTCTCTACCCCACTCTCAAGTTGACATAGACATTTATCTAAAGTGTTGTTGGATTAGATCCATGCAAACATCATCTTATCACACCATTTCTCTTGTTTTGTTTGATTATGTAAGTATGTCTTTATTCAGGGTACAAACAGAATGATATGCCGGACAGATTGGGTCTTGCCCCCCGCCCCGACCCTGAATCCCCATATTCCTTTGCATTTACAACAAAGTAAACCGACATCATATGTCTACAACAACATATTAGAAATAGTAGATCTACTCCTTTACGTTTATGGACATTCATTTTGCTGTTGGTGAGGTCTGTAGCAAGGATGGAATTATGCAGTTTCCAAGGAAAGATGACCCTTTTCAACAATAAACACTTTCATTTCAGTAAATTTTACTAAGGGAGAGTCTTAGAAAAAACTTTGTTTGGTATGGTCTTGCTATCAGTTTGTGCCCACTTTGCAGCATATCAAAATAATACAAGTCTATTACTGTCAGATTTTCCAAGTGCATTTTGAGAATATCATTTTGGTGTAATATCTCATTTTTCTTAACACATTTAGTTTTTATATTCCTCTATTTAAAGAGCAGACTGTGGTGTATAATTCTTGAAAGCATTTTGTAAGCTTTTCAATAAACTTTCTTTAAAGATAGTCAATTAAGGGGTAGTCTTGGTCACATTAAAAGGCTTATGTAATAGAGTATTTCGTCCGTTGCTTACCTCTGGTCCCAAAGAGTTCCGGAACTACTTTTTGGTGGTTCCAAGAGCCAATGTTAAAATCAAAAGATAGTAAATACACAACTTGAAGCAAACTGGCAAAATCAACATTTTGCTAGGGTAAAACAATAAAAAATATTTTGCCAAACTTGTAGAATTTATTTCTAATCCAAATCTTCAAATGTTTAAAAATATTCTTCTGAGAGGCCTGTGTTTGTTATCCCACTTTCATCATGGTGACCTGCTCTGTTGGTTACCAAGGTGTCATGCCAATCTTTGTCATCACATTTTTGTAACGCTTGTCCTGATTTTGTCATAACCATCAGAAGAACCCGAAAAGAAAACTGCTTCCCGGTAAGTGTAGTCGCTGCTGCTACTGCTACAGAACTGAGTTGGGCCACATTTTGCAATTAACACCACAACAGTGCATTTTGTTCTTCCATCTTGCAAATTATTCATCAGAATTATCTCTTTAATTCACAGATTCCTCTGACAATATTTTTTATCAGTTTTATGAAACCTTTTGGTATTTTAAAGATTAAATAAAATAAGCAGTGGAAAGGTTGAAGTTGTGTTGATTAGGGATCAGTTTAATTATTTCTTCTTTTTTTTTTAAGTTTCATGTAGTCAGCACCAGTTTTTTAAGATATTTTGGTAGTTTAATATTATAATCTGATTGAAAACTTGGTTGGACAAAAAGGCAAAATCAAATCAAGTTTAATGATTATTTATTCACAAAGGACGGTGCTCTCATGGGATATGCAGCAATATTACCCTTGTATGGTGGTGCAGTATCATTAAATAAGTTTCTGCAATAGCATATTGGTTTTGGGGGTGAAAGTTACAAATAAAATTATTTTCTGCTTGTGGTATTTTCCTCTATCTTTGTACTGACCCAGCATCATTGGTTGGTTGGTAAGACGGAGTTTTAGGGCCCAGTTTCCAACCTATTGGTTCAAGTAGAGCTGGCCATGGCCTTTTTTCCAGTTGTGGCTCACTGACCCAGCATCGTATCTTCCAGTGTTGAAGAATTACACAATTTCTGAAGGGGTCTCCGGGTATGCAGACATTTGTTGGGGGTGGGGTGGGAGTACAAACTTAAAAAGTCCATGTTCTGTGGAGTGGGACTCTAAAAATATTTGCATGGTAGCAGTCATAAAATTTGGACTTCTTGTATCTTAGGTACCTGGAAAAATGAACAGAACAATGCCAATTTTCAAATTTAGGTAAACTCTAAATCTGTTCCCATACTTGCAGCCATACATACTTTACATACAGACTTGTATCCTGAATTCCAATACACTTGGTAAAAATACACAAGGACTTGATTTCAAAAGTTTTCCTTTGAAGGTTTATTCATTGAAATAGGCCAGACTGTTTCATTGAACTTGTTGTTAGGCTGTTTGTTTTGAGGCGATATATGGCACTAAGCCCATGTAAATGGTAAACATATTGCTGAGTTTCTCCAGTTAACCAAGATTGGTCAAAATTCAAAGTGACAATTTTTGTCATTGAAACACCACCGTTTTTTTAGGCAAATTCGAAAAAGTATTGGAACCATGCATGTTATCTTTAACTAATACTGACATTTATAAATCTGACAGGCTACAGAATCCTCCAGTCATCCTCACTAAGATGCCTCCAAACCATTTTTCAGCTGCCAATTCGTGCTTCTTTCACACAATATACTCTTGCAGAATATTTAATTGGAATTTTGTTGCATCAAATGTTACAATATTCTCCTTGTTTATTCCTTGGAGGCTAATTTTGTCAAAAATCAAATTTCCTGGTGGAGGACCAAACTTTATAAATTAACATATCTTGTAGTTAAAGCACATTGATTTTAAAGTTGCTGGTCCCATAGCTATTGCAAGAAAGTGGTCCACCGACCAAAGGTGTCCACCATCATTGCGCCTCATGGCATGAAAATATGTCACCAGAAAAAAACATATACCATACTCATAACTCTACCATCAGCACAAATAGATCTTAATGGTTTTCACTTTGGACTTGTAGCAATATACAGTTTGGCTGGATTTGTTTTTCATTACCCAAGAGGAAGTTGCCTAGTAGAACCACTTGCACAGATTCATAGAATAGTTATTTGGGAGACAGTTGAGCAGTGTTATTTTGGTCAATTTAGTGATATTTGAAGAGCTCAGTGACACTTGATTTATAGGAAAAGATTTACAGGGACATAAACTCTTGCAAGTACAGTAGCATAAGCTTGAAGATATCAACTAAACAGAAAAAGTTGTATATCTTCTCTTCCAAAGAGCAATTAAAGGCATATTCTAGTAGGAGGGTCTCAGAAAAAAGACAGAACATTCTAGACAATGTGCTTTTATAAACTAGTCTCTGTCCCAATACCCTGTTCTTTACTCAAAATATCCCTGTTTGAAGATTTTTTATTTTTTTTTTTTATAAAAAAATACCTCCTTTTCAATAAAGCCATAAATTGTTACATAATGTGGGCACATTTCCTCAAATTCTGTTCTTTATAATTGAATGTCCTGTTGTCTTAAGAATCTGACACTGTTGGAATGATTGTTCTTTTCTTTGTTGATCTAGCATAACCCTACACAATATGCAGGGTGAAGCAAACAATGTTTCTTAATATCCCATCATCAGCCGTCAAATTATAAATAAGTAGAATGCAATGTCAAATTAATGTGCAGCAGCGACATCACAAATTTTCCATAATGCACCATATTTCAAGAAGAAATTGCATTACCTTGAAAATTAGTGTCTTTATGCGATTGAGGTGCAATTTTCACCTCCTGAAACAGAAAAGTTTCTGCATTATTTGAAGACAATGAATTTTGTCTCTAGCAAATTCCTTTAAATAGTTGGATGTGCACAATAAGGATACCATAAACAGTGACGTAAAACCTTTCTGAATATTTCATAACAAACTCAATGAAAAATAAAACGTTACGTGAACTTGATTGATATCATATAACCACGTGTGGCAAACATGACCAAACCATGGAAATGAAAAGTTATTTGTATCTTGAAATAGTTAAGCTGTTTAGCAGCCTAATTGGTGTCTTTTTAGATGTTTCTTCACAATGTTACCAATACATAAATTTTCACAGATTATTGAAAAACTGCTTAAGGAATCATTTGTAATTAGATGTTTCTTCAGAATGTTACCAATACATAAATTTTCACAGATTATTGAAAAACTGCTTAAGGAATCATTTGTGACCATTTTTATGGCCAAAATACGTCTGAACTATCAAGTACTGTACTGCTTCATAGAAAATGATTCATAGCATTTCTTTTAAACATTTTCAGCAAAGTTATGTGGAGTTTCCTTCAGTTTTCTTTAAAGCTTCCTTTTGATTTGTAATAATTATTTACAATCCAAACTTGTCAATCCTAAAACTTGAGTGGCTAAGGTAATGTTTAGGGACATTTTTTGCTTATCATTTCTAAGTGACATTTTATGCTTTTCCTTCCCAATTGTAAGGAGAATTTTCCTGTGTCTCCCTCCTTAAATTGGTACATCTTATACTGTGATGTAGATGATTTCAGTCACTTCAAAAAAAGGGTTCAAGGTTACATTAAGTTTTGATATGTTAGATGGGTATTACTTTTTCTAAGAACTTTGGTGAAACTTGCATTGAAATCTTATGTGTGGTTCTCAAGATATGACCAGGTAGAGTCACATTTTCAACAAAATGAACTTTGAAGCACATACTATATGATATCCTCACATTAAAGAGGCTCATTGAGTTGATAACTAATTGAGAGTGTAAAAAGGTCACTTCCAGGTGACAATGCTTAGGTGTTGCATAATGGGTCAAGTTTCATATCCAATAGTTATGTAAAAGTTCAAATTTTTAATTTTGTTGTGTCCTGACTTGTAAAGGTTTTGTGCATAATTTCAAAAAGTGGGTGGTCACAAATTTTAAAACTGAATTTAACCGTTATGTACTCACTCATAAAGCAGTTTTTGTATATAGCCTATGGTGATTGTTTAAGTGTGACCATTTGTCATTGGTATGTGAAGAAAATTTAGCAGGTGCGGGAAAATGTATTAAATTTCATAAACCAACTCAATGAGCTGCTTTGAGGGACATTCTTTTATCTTTCTTTAAATGTTACAATCTTTTCACTGTTCAACAGTCCCATATTATCAGAAAAGGATTGCATAAGTGGCATGAGAACTTTACAAACTTTGCATTACCCACAGGGAGATCCTATCCCTATTAACATCAAGGTCAACACAACAGTCTAAAAAAAGGGGAAACAAAGCTTTCCTTGTCAAAGTTAGGAAGTGATTTCATCTCTGTTGCCCTCAAGCTCACTTGGAACACAAATCTATTGACTTTATTTACTGGTATTGTGAGAAATACAAGTCTGATTTGAATGGAAGTTTCACAACACTGTGTAAATTGGGTTCCTCTTTTATGTATCAGAAATTAAAATTTTGCCTAAACTGTCCCTTTAACAGATTTTGCTTTTTGTCTACTGTGATTTTTAAAACTGAAATGCCGATTAAACTTGCATTCTGTTCTGCTTATGCATGGATTTCACCTTGGAATTCTTATATGTACCTTCCTCTCATGTCAAACATAATATTGTAGCATTTGCAAATGTTTCAAATGGAACCTGCATTGCATCATGCATGTCTGCTGTTTATTACTCTGTATGTTATGTAATCTATCTACAGCAATTAAGTAGGCCTGGTGACTCCAATATTTGAAGTCAGGTAGCTTGGGAAACTGATACATCTGGAGTCAGACCTGAATAGTCTTGACTCTAAAGCTTTTTGTGACTCCTGCCTGGTGTTGTTTTAATGATGGCATAAACACCCCCTACTCAATATTACATCACATTTTGATCAGGTCTTAATTTTATAAGTAATTAAAGGTCTGAGAGATATTGTTACTGGGTATAAAAGGGCTTTTCATTGATAATCTTAGTAAGATGTCTGACATTCCTATAATTAATTAACTTGCAAAAAAAAAAAAAAAAAAACTGTAAAGTAGACAAAACAATCTTGATGAATGTGTTTTATATTGTTTTAAATATTCCACTGCAGTCATGACTTCAAGGAATGAGGGCCTAAGTCTCAACTCCTGGCCAAGAGTTGTGACTTTGAAATTAGAGTCTGGTAACCCACCTAAGCCTAGGATTTAATTTACAGGCAAATTGATCACATCTTTAACAAACAGGGGTTTCCAATTAGCATGGTGTAACATGGGAATGTCTTTACATGCTTGGGTGTCCTTGAAGTTTTGATGATTTGTTTGAGAACTTTCCACATGGTTGGGAAAAGAAAGGCACTTTACATTTTTCACGTTGCTACCTCTGTTCACAGTGCTCACATGTGTAAATTAAGAATGCAGTCTTGATGTATTCTTCTGAGCATAGTTGTTCTTCTTTAGTTTGGAACTGTCCCAGGTTGGTTCCAAAAATTGTTGCAACAATGTGTTTGTTATTTCAGTGCCTCAAAAGTGACATAACCCAGTGCCAACCGGAATTGAGGTCATTCATATAAATTGTTTTCAGAAAATCTAAAAGGAATGCATCGCTCAACCTTAGACTGGACATAACCATAAGTTCATGAATGGTTTCATTATTAACAAACCCAACATCTTTCACTCTTTTTGCCTGGGATGATGGAGTAGGTGGGGGGAGGCTGGGGCCTTTTGGCCTCCTGCTTTTCTTCTGCAGCCATATATGGCCGCTGTACATTACTATTGTATTGTTAAACGTATTAGACTGCTTTGGTGATTAGCCCTCCCCCACTTCAAAATTTTCTCTTTGGCCCCTGCTAGCAGTGTATTGAAAGATTAGTAGAGCCTGACATTTGTTAGGGCTTGTTCCAGTGACATTTTGAAAGGATCTTATGTGGAGAAGAACAAATATACCAACGTGTGTCCACAAACCCTTTCACTAGATTTGTTTAAAACCACATCAACGGGAAGGTTTTATATATTGTCAGGTAGACAACAATCTAGGTTTAGATACAATATCAAATACAATTCAGGTTTATCTTCAAGTAAGATTCAAATACATACCTCCTATTCCTCCAGTTAAGTTGTTTCGAATGACCGGCTTGGAATATCATGGGCATATTCTTTGACCCCCAGACCAAGCCCTGTAGCATTCTCCAATTTTAACTCATGATATTTCAATTTAAAAATTTGTGACTGGTATCAAGATGATCTACAGTTAAATTTCCTGGAGGCCACAGAATGTTGTACCATGTACATAAATAGTGGGCACATCAACTTAGAAACTTTTTATTTTTTCAAAGGATTGAGTGTCCTGCATGCTTTTGAAATTTGATACTGTATGAAGGTTTAAACGTCTGAATGCAGGTTAAACATAAAACCGAACTGTTTCCCAACAGTACAGTGTTTCAAATGTGGACACAGCTTTGTTGAATGGTAGGCACTCTGTCCTTATCTTATCTTTGTGATGCAACAGAGGAAAGTATTTTTTCAGGGAATACCTCACCTATTGATCAAAATATTTTTCATTGAATATTACAATCAAATCACAAATCGTCATTTCATGGCTCTTAATACACCATTAAGGAATATTCTATTACTTTAAAGTTTTAAGAAGATGTTGAAAGTCTGTGTGAAGGATACAGGTACTTAGCATAATTGGTTTTTTCCTGTAAATGGTGACAAGTCACCAAAAATCATTTTAGGGATATTCTATGTCTCAGCTTATTATTGTTTAAGGCTAAAAATACTCTAGGTGTTGCACTAGATATCAGTGTCAGAGGGTTCATGGAAGTAACATAAAAATTGAAATGGGTTTCAAGGATGTATCACCAAGCAAGTGACTATTGTCCTGAGGTATTCATTGAAATCAAGTGCTGAAAGGACAAAAGCAGCCTTCCCAAACTTATTTTGGAACAATAGCATAAGCTAGCTGCAAACTATATGACTTTGCACACCACAACTCAACTTGATCGTCACCGCAGTGGTGATTGGCATTTTTAACCACAGCTTTAAGTTGCACCAACTTCATTCGAGAAGAACCAAAATGTCAGTTCTTCCTGACTGAAGGCGACACGACTTAAACTGGTCTTGCAACTGCCAATTTCAGCTGTAAACTCACGCACATTACAGGACTGTTGAAGATCCGACGATCGATTTGAGTTGCTGTGTGCAAAGTCATGTAAGTGTGGGGCTAGCATAAGTCCTACAATTTTGTCCTTTTTTCTCATTTTAGTAACCTTTTTGATATTTCAGGGCTTAGTCTAAGCCTAAATATTGTGTATATTGTATATTAAAGGTACATCAAGCAGTCACTTATAAACGAATCTGGACAGCAAGTGATGGTCTGATTTCAGTCGGCCATAACTGGGGTCCATCACCTTTAAATCTTTTGATTTCCTTGCTTACCTGTATCATGGATGGTTGTACACTACATTGTGTCCTAATTCCTTCAATTTTACTGAATATGAGGGTTTGAAACACATGTAGACAATATATTGAGGCCATTCAAGGCTGATGGACCCCACTAGTGATTGCGCACAGTCACTAAAACCAAGCGCCAGCCGGGTTCGTCTGTAGTAAATTTTACCATCAAGGAGGAAAAATAGTATAACATGACTTTGGAGAGCCATTCATGATTTAGTAGTCTAGTACTTCTGTTCACTCTTTCGAAGGGGGGGGGGGGTGCATTTTTCAATGTTTTGCACTTAATTCCCCAAGAAGGAATCAAGATGAATTTGAATAGTGGGAATTTGCAGGAGTTGTCTTTTAACTGTAGTTGCAGCTTTTTGTTTTGGTTGCATTTTAAGTTTGGTTGGAATATATTAAAGGCCCAATTCTCTCACCCCAAACAGACCCAATTCTCCTAAGCTTCTTACTTAAGCCTCCCACAACTGCCTGAAATTCATCCTCATCCAGATGCAATCTTAGTTTATGTTGCTTCAAGGTGAGTATAGAAAGCTCAATGTGTATAATCAAAACGCTTTCAGTACAGCTCATGCTGTGTAACATAAGCTTTGGTACTCTGCATATTGTTTGAATTAGCAGTCAATTAAAAAGCTGAGCCAATTAAGAGTTTCTGTTACCCTGTAGAAGAAGTGTACTTTGGGTGAGAGGATTGGCCCTTTAAATGGCTTCAACAATATCAGTGTTTTGAGAATGAACTTGATACAAAATGTGCCAGAGATCTTAATGTTCTTATTCAAACCTGCTCTGATTCAAAAAGTTCTAATGTTCTAATTTAAACCTCCCTAATTTACATTAATGGAGAAACATGAATAAAACTGCTTTAAAAGAGGCTGCAAAAAATGACCTCCCATGAACGCTAGACAAACATGATACACACAAGATTGCTAGTTGATGAAAAGTTTTTTAAATACCAAGTTTTCAAAAATGTCTGTCAGATTGGGGAATATTTATTTTTTGAGGAAACAAGTACCAAGTAATTTAGTAAAAAGTACCAAGTAATTTATGAAAATAATAGAAAATTATGACCTACATTTATACCCCTCCTTACATCCCATTGACTTCCAGACATAAAGTTTCTTTATAATGCAGCTTTTGTGACTAGATCTTCAGGTTTGTATTTTACATTGAGCAAAAATGGGCATGATTTTTGGGAATCATTGACATTTTTACCACTGTACTGGTTTGTTTTTCCATTCTTTGCAGGGTGATAAATTTTCCTTTCTGTCACAGAAATAGTTGACCATTTGTTTCTTATTTTTTTAAGCAGGTTGCTATTGAGAATATTTACAATCCTTCCACTTTGTATTCTGTATCTTTAAAAGTTTTTTTTTTCTCTGTGAAAAGCTACAGTTGCTCATCATTTCTTGAAGTTATTATAATTGAAAAGAATATTTCTGAAGTTCTAATGGCCTTTTGACATAGTTTCCGGTGCTTTTATTTGAAAGTGTTCATCCACTGTATCTCTTTATTCATAAATGAATCGTATATGTTGAGGAAAGGTGTTTGTTGGTCTTCACATTTCAAAAGATATTAACGTTAGAGGGGTACATGGAGTTTGTTTCATGAAATTCACCAAATTTTTTTCAAACCTGAAAAATTTCTTTTGTATACTAATTACAATTTGTCAAACTTTGCCAGTCCCTGTATCATATATACAAACTATTGTTTTATGAGTCATAAATTAACAATTCAATTCAGTTTGAAAAAATTTGTGACCATACATTTTATCATATTGTACACACAAATGTTTACAAGCTGGGGTTAAGTAAAGAAATCAAAATTTTCAGTATTTTGCATAACTATTTGATTTGAAACTAACGTATGATGCTATTGAGTTATAAACATAGTCATGCATATTAAATGTCAAAACCCTTGTTAACATATTGTTAACAGCTCAATATACACCTTTACTGAAAAAAGATTTTTCTTCTCCTTATTATGGTGGGAAATATTTACGATTACAACAGGAGGCATTTGTATCTTCACCATCAGTTGTTACGAAGCATCCATGCACGGAGCAGTTTTTTTCCTTTAAGTGATGTTTTTGTTCTTCTCATTCTTGTTCCACTTGCAGCATCCAGCCATGGAAGTTCCAACTTCAGCTCTAGCGGTAACTCTTCCAGGCCAGAGAGCCTTGAAAGTGATCCGGTGCAGGTCGAATCAAGGGCAGGGGTAAGGATAGAACTGAAGAATATTTCTGATGTGAATGAAAAGTCTTACCCTTGTGGTACTGGCTTTGTAAACTTGCTAATTTGTTTGTGATGCTTTGCTTGTAGAGGCAATATCTCAAGGAGGGAAAATTACAGATCTTGAATTTGATGCATACTTTTCCCACGTTAGGAGGAATGACCTTGTTTTGGATGGAGGTCAAAGGTCTTCTGAAGGTACTGAGGTTTAATACACTGAAAACCTTGTTAACACGGTATCTCAGGAGAGAAAGCTTGGATAAATTTTATACTTTGTGTGTCAATGTGATATGTTTGAGGAACCTTTTCTTTTTGGCAGAGGTCAAACGTCATCTGGGGTCAACAGTCATCAAACTCTGAAAACCTTTTTTACATGATATTTCACGGTACATACTTAGATAGATTGTGTATTTGGTATGTGAATTCTTTATGAGAAAAAGTATGAGAACGCATGTATTTTTGGTGGAGATCAAAGGCCATCCTGAGTCACCAGAGATCAGTGTGCCAACTTTTTTAAGATGCATGATCACAATAAAGGTGCAATTATAAAACTTAGCATTTTTGACCAGCAAATGAAAGGGATGGTATTAATTGGAAATAACATGTATCATTGTAATACAATGAAATATTTCATTATGTTTTGTGGCTATGGACATGCTACAGTTTGAAGTGCAGTAGTCTACGCGAATGTGGACCTTAAATGGTCAGCTTGTAACCAGCTTTGCTAGTATAAGGGGGCTAAAATAATTCAGGGAGCAGATTGATATTGGTCCATTGCTAACATCCATTAGCAAAGTCATAGCTGTATGTTTTTATGGGTGTAAGTGGCTGCTTGGAACTGGAAAGCAGAAATTCAGATAACCCTCCTTGAAACTTGGCCATTAGCTTATGTAGAAGAGTAAATTGAGTCTTAGGGATAGATTAAGAAGGTACTTTAAAAAAGGGAAAAGGTAATGAAATCATCATGTAACCCTTCTTGGCATCTACATTGCCCCTCCTTACCCCCTATTTACATTATGTAACCAATACCTGCAGTGTCCATGGTGTCTTGTCAAGTTTTTCCCCTAAAATAGTGCTTTAGAGAAATACATTTTCAATACTTTGTGCTATTGTTAGACCTTTAATTGTTAAAAGAAACCAAATTTAACTATTTAACCAAGGCAGGAATTCTGCAAAAAAGTGGGAATGTATTTTGGCCAATACCAGTGTGATATTGAAAGCAGAGGTGAAGTGATCTAGTGTGTATTTTGTGTTAATCTTTGTAAATTTTTCCAGGTAACTTTTTTAAATTCACAAAAATTTATTTAAGTCCAAGCTAACATTTCCATTTTCAAAAACTTCCTAAAATAGCCACCGACACCCTGGCGTGTAGCCATTCAGCAAGGTTTGTACGCAGTGTGATTCAATAGTTTATCCACTCACTCTAGCATGCAAAGTCACTGGTATTAGAAAAGATGAAAGTATGTCATTCACCTAAAAAGTAGAAGCTTGGTAACATGCAGGAACTGTCCTCCAACCCTTTACTTTCAGAACTTTGAAGAAGTCAAAATTAGGTTATTGCTGAAAAATACCACATTCATGTATTGATATTTCTGCACACAGAAAGTGGCAAAGAGCATTTTATGCTTGGGTTTCCATCAGAAGTCAAAGCTTTGATTAGGTAGCTTTTCACCTAGGCTTATGGACATTTCCACTTGGTAAAGGGTATTTTATTCCATTTGGTTTACTCTGTTTGTTTTGTTTTCATTGGTTATTCTTGCTTTAAAAATTTCACACAAAGTAAGCTCACTTTGTGGACTTTGCTTTGGTTGTGACGTTTGACCTTGACTAGATCCTGTCATTTGTCAAATTTTGCATTTCTAATTGCAAAAGGGGATAGTATTCTATGAGGGTTCACATTAAGGTGTGTATGAGATTCTAGTTTAAGGGTAAACCTGACAGTTAAAATGAAATCAATACTATGCCCTTTATCACTCAAGGGAAAATGCCTCAGACAATTGGGAGGGCTTTTGTTTTACAATGGTAAGTGACTATAAATGTGGGCATCTGACTTGCAGTCTGGAAATCTCATGACGCTAGAAGCAAGTATCAAGTTTCAGCCATCTCAAGCTGGAAATTAATTATCCAGAATCTATCAGTGAACTTCCTGTTCAGGTATCTTGAGATCAAAGTAAAGTTAAAGGTGTTTGCCCCTGCCAAAGACCATGTGCTTAATAGAGCAACAAGGTTGGTTTAAACCGGGTTAACGACCACAATCACAGAGACAAGCTGCACCCGAGAAAACACCTTTTTCTCGGGTAACATTGGCTAAAACGTCCTATTCAATTCTTGCAGCATGTTGAGTTCGACTTCCAGCCAGGTCATACTGAAGATGTTAAAAATGGAACTTACTGCTGTTGTGCTAGTACTCAGCATAATCAGTGGAGTAGGGATAACGAGCCTCTGAACCACAACTGGAAAAAAGACTGTTACTGATTTAACTTCAACCAGTTGCTTAGCAGTGGGAAAAGCCTAGCCTGTGAGACTTGTGTATTACCACTTGATGTCATGTGACTTATCTAACCAGTAATTAAGATAAATTCCTTTTTAAAAGCCAGATGAGATGATTGCTCTTTACATTAATGAATAACCTACCTAACTTTGACCTGGCTAAGAATGGAACCCCCAGCTACTAAGTTTTGTCACTTCAAACACCACCAATCTTTATCCAATCAGTCACAGCACCCAGCACAGAAACAAGGCGTCTCCCAGTCACTCCCAGTTGAATCACGGAAGCTAGATTGATGAAATAGCTGCATCTTAAATCCTTTGACGGAATTTTAATTAAGTTGAGGAGATGGATTTCAGCTCTTTTCCATGTCTTGTATGCATGGTTGTTTAAACCTGACATCTGGGGAAATTATAAATGTAGGCATCCCAGGCTAAATATGCCCCTTCTGGGCCCATCCTAGTTTTTTCAGGTGACGGACTACATGGTCAATTGGTAAGAGCATCAGACTTGAAGTCGAGAGGTCAGGAGTTCGAGTCCTGGCAGGGTCATACCGGAAACTTAAAAAATGCAACCTACTGCCATGGTGCTTGGTGCTCAGCATATGCAGTGTAGTAGGAAAAACAAACCAGTGTGCCACAACTGGAAAAAGGGCTTGGTTGGCTCAACTTGGAACTGATTGGTTAGAAACTTGGCCGTAAAACTCCATCTCACCAAATCTAACGTTGTTTGTCAGATAGACTAGATCAGCCATGTAACCTTCAGCTTTCATATTTACTGGAGGGTGGTGGTGGATGTGGGAAATGAAAAATGTTTCATTTTTAGTTGCTTCTTAAATTTCCAGATAAAAAGTATACTTTAAAATGGGTTCTTATTTTGTTGATGTATGGTGGTTCAACTACTCATATCAAATTTTGTTGACTAGCTGGAAGCGTAGTGAAGGGTTTTTTTCTAACAGTTTATATCATCTGTAAAGGTAAACCTTTGCTTCAGATTAAGTGTTGTTATTTTGACATGTAAAACCAATTTCAAAACAAAATAAGTTTTAGTGGAATTAATTTGTAATTTCAGTTTTAGCATATAAGGGAAGTATGTAGATGTTAGACAGCCCCAAGTTTAACAGCCCAGTTTCCAACCTATTGGTTCAAGTTGAGCCAGTCACAGCCTTTTTTCCAGTTGTGAGAAGTATGTAGAGTATGGCAATTAACATGTATGGAAAGGATGCATGTGATATTACAGTCCCACCCACTCCCACCCCTACCATGAAACAATAATGAGAAAAGTAAGAATTTCTTATGTAGTTAGTACAAAGCTTTGCCAGAAATAGCACCATATTGCATGGAAAACCCCATGTAACTAACCTACATAAAAAAGCAAATAAATTCTCAAGAGTTTTACTTTGAAAAGGTGTATCATACAGTCATTACAATAGGTTTTTGGTTTCAATGAAAAGAGAAACCTATGCATTCATGATGGCGTGTGTGTGTATGTATGTGTGTATGTGCGTGTGCGTGTATGGGTGTGTGTGTGTTTGTGACACTTTGCTTGTTTACACGATATCTTGAGAAGGGAAGATCTGACAATTCTCAACCTTGGTACACAGATACCCCATACTGAGAGGAAGAACCCTATTTATTTTGGTGGAGGTCAAAGGTCATTTGGGGTCACAGGGGGTCAAACCCCAAAATCTTTGTTTACACGATATCTCATGGTAGGAAAATTGGATTAATTTCAAACTTGACACGTTGATGCGTTATGATGTAAGAAAGAACCCTATTGATTTTGGTGGAGGTCAAAGGTCATTTGAGGTCACAGGGGGTCACACCCCAAAATCCTTGTTTACACTATATCGCAAGGTAGGAAACTTGGATTCATTTCAAACTTGATATGTTGATGTGTTATGATGTAAGGAAGAACCCTATCGATTTTGGTGGAGGTCAAAGATCATTTGGGTTCACATGGGGTCAAACCCCGAAATCCTTGTTTACACTATATCGCAAGGTAGGAAACTTGTGTTATGTAGTATGGTGCACTCTTCATGACCTTTACCAGACGCCATCTTGTTGTTTACGAGCAACGCTCCCTTCCTTTTGTTATAGATTCCCAGGGCCCTTCCTGTTTCCCGTCACGTGTTACCGGTGGACGTGACATATCACATTGCCGTAGTTCCACGTGCACGCTGTAACCCACATTTCCAAGGTGTGGCCAATTTCACTCACTTGCAGCCTCCTCATTGGTTGATATGATTTCATCATATTTATAATATTCATTTTAGGTGTGCGTCACAACTTTTATCCAATCGGGTTACAGCTTTTAGTTCTGTCATCTCGCATGGCCCTCGTGGCTCGAACACACTAGGAAAGCCCGCAGCTAGTCAGTTGTGCTGCAGACCTCTAAGACGATGCACTAACTCACCTGTAAATAGTAATTGTTACCATTTTTGCCGGCTTCTGATTAAAGATAATTTTTGAAGGAAGAAGAAATGGAATCAATAATAATCAAGAAGAATTAATCAACTTTATGAGTTCTGTGAACTTTTTTTCTTGTGCAGAGCTAAACAACTTCAACGCCTATCAGCTAGATCCCCTACCTAAGCCTTCGTTATACGAGTGGCCCATTATCCAACACTTGGATTCATTTCAAACTTGATATGTTGACGCGTTATGATGTGAGGAAGAACCCAATGTTTTTTCGTGGGAGTCAAAGGTCATTTGGGGTCACATGGGGTCAAACCCCGAAATCCTTGTTTACACTATATCGCGAGGTAGGAAACTTGGATTCATTTCAAATGTGATATGTTGATGTGTTATGATGTAAGGAAGAACCCTATTGATTTTGGTGGAGGTCAAAGATCATTTGGGGTCACATGGGGTCAAATCTGGAGATCCTTGTTTACACTATATCGCAAGGTAGGAAACTTGGATTCATTTCAAACTTGATATGTTGATGTGCTATGATGTAAGGAAGAACCCTATTGATTTTGGTGGAGGTCAAAGGTCAGAAGGGGACAAATCCTGAAAACTTTTTAACACAATATCTCAAGGTGGGAAGCTTGGATTGATTTCAAACTTGATATGTTGATGCAGTATGATGTAAATAAGAATCCTATTGATTTTGGTAGAGGTCATTTGGGGTCATTTGGGGTCAAAGGGGGTCAAACTCCGAAAACCTGTATAGGACAGCTCAAGGTACGAAACCTGGATGTATTTCACAATTAGTGTGTGTATGAGGTATGGTGAGTTGAAAGTACTGTACCTGTTGTTTTTGGTGGAGGCCAATGGCCATCTTGTATCACCTGGCATCAAGCTCTGCAAACCTTGTTTGCAGAATATCTTAAGGCACAGTAGAAATTTGGCTTTTTGAATATAGAAGTGTTTTGGTTAAAAGAAAAACCAGTTACTCACAGGCTGAGTCAAAGGTCACTCAAAGGTCACTTTGGGTCACCAGTTGTTACAACAAATGTAGCATTTTATTGAAAAGAGCATGTATGTATCATTGAAACCTCAATGCATTTTTGCATTCTGGTTCACTTAAGCACAACATGCTGAACACATTATGTTACAATGGCTACACTTTAATTTGGCAATTTAATAAAAGGAGGCACAGCAATAACACATGGCGAAATTTGAGGAATAACTGCAATAATTATCATTTTGTTCTTGTTTCTATATCTCTTGCGGTGTTAAACAATCTGACTGGCTTAATTTTCACAGGATTTGCATCACCTAAGATTTATCGAGGCTGTAGCAAAGATATCATCTTCGAGGTGCAGATGAAATGTTGACTGATCACTGTCCTGGAGAAGTGGTCTTAGAGGAGGGGTGTTTCCCTTCCCACTCTAAAAATTTGGCTTAGGGAAAGTGGGTTTGATACACAAATTAATGGTGCCAGATATTTGATGATAGGGGTGGCTATTCTGCCCTTCCTTCTTCCTCGCTTCTTTTTTTCACTTTTCCTTCCTTCCCAACCCCCCCCCTTCATTTTTTTCTTCCACTCTCCCCACTATGTTGTTGGTCATGATATAAATATGTATGATTGGGTAAGACTTACCATTTATTTTGTCTTTAATTTCCTTACAGCCCGCAGTAGTACCACCACTGACTATGCCACCCTCCTCCGACGTTACGAATGGGGACACCTCAAACGTAAACGACCACTCACCCTCTCCACCGCCCCTTCCAGCCAGGACGAGCAGGTCTAACCTTCCAGGAGAGCGGCTCTCCTCTACTCCACTCAGTCCATCGTACAAGCAAGTGCCATCGACAATATTTGATCCAGAGTCAGAAGACAAACCACCTCCTTTGCCGCAACGGGAAAAGACCAAAAGACAATCAACTATTAGTAACCCACCAACAACACCAACTGGGACTGATCCTCCCCCAAGTGTCAATGATGACAAACCCCAGGCTAGCGGTCCCCCTGTTGCCCCACGAAAAAAACCACCACCAGTTCAACCAAGACCATCCTATTCTCTGAAGTAGAATTGTCCTGGGAGATGTTTGAGTATTTGAGGTGGAATTAAATGATTGAACATTGAGAATTCCATATTTGTGAAGTAAATTCATTGAAGCCATACTTGGTAAAGAACCAGCAGTTCTTCAATGCGCAAGGACATTGACTTATGTTTTATGCAAGATTTTGTGGGCATAACCTAATTTTCAGTAAAATTACTGTGTGAAAAATCAAAGTAAATGACCCATTTCTCAAATATAATTGATGACTATCTTTTACTCAATTTTATGTAAAATGTCACAAAGAAGGTCATTAAAGTTCTTTTTTGGTTCTGGGAAACTCCTGGAAAATCCATGCAAAACTTGTCCCCCCCCCCACCCCACCCAGTACAGGATTCCTCACACTCCTCTTCTGTTTATCAGCAATTGATAAACTAATCAATAATTAGTATAGCTGTGAAAAATCAATCAACACTTGCTAAAAAAACCAAAGATTTAGAGGCTGATGTTTTCTGTATTTGTACATCATTTTCACCCTGGGATACTTGTTGTGTTACTTCAGTATTTTCAAAATTGACTTTTGATTTATACTTTATATGAGTGATTTCTAGAAATTGCAGAACTAAGGGGTGCTTGTCGAGACTACTTATGAGAAGTTTGTTCTCATCTCTTAGCTTGTTGAGTAAACTTACTTGAAAAAATTTCACTGTTTTGAGATGAGCATGTGGGGGTATTCATGAGGACAACATCACCATTATAGGGTACCATTGAAGAGCTTTATTACCTAAAAATTCTAATAAGTCATTGTATCAGGTACAATTACTTTAAAAGTGAATTGTGTGAGGGAAATTTCATACTATGAATACTGAAGTACATAGCTGTATTTGGTCACGTCATTACGAGAAGCTGACGTTGGATGTAATATATGAAAGCATTGGTGGTTTTTGATCAAATAAGTCGGGTCAGAGCGTGAAAAATGCGCTTTAAACCTTTTCATCGAAATGGACACAATGTTAGGACAAAATTCCAAATGTGTCATTGTATTGCATAGTTGGGTCTATTAATAGAACAACATTCATTTCAGAATGTCTCTGTAATTTGTGACACCTTTCAGGTAAAGTAAACCTATCTATTCACAGTGATGCTTAAAGAAACTGATGAATTTTGTCAAAACTGTAAATGAAGAGCTTGCACCTTGTAAATATCATTTGATTGAATTATTTTCAATTTATTACTCTCTCATTTTATATTTTAGAATAATTTCAAGTATTACCCATCCTTCATATCATGTAAATGGCAACATTGGGTATGGTGGATACAAAGAATTTATAATTCTGTTAGGCTTGCTTCCATTTTAATATCAATATGAAATATGTTAATCAGTGCTTCCACAAGAGCTGTGACACTCTTATACATTTGCATAAAACTTGCGGCATATTAAGATGCTGATTTTCTAAGAATTTATTTTGAGTATTTGTACAAATAAAAAACTTTTCCTACAAAAGGGGAAAACCTTTGACAACTTTATTTGAGCGTTATATGCCAAAGAAGGACAATTGAAATGCTTAAAGAAAACTGTAATGTCACATATGTGCACGTGGTATTTATGGAGTTTTTGTATAAATCATGATGAACTTGGCAGAGATTTCAGTAATTAGAAATCATGTGAACAATAATTGATGGTACATTAAATCATGTGGGATGAGGGTTTTTCATTGATGTTATTCTATATTCCACATTACACAGGTCATGCAGCTGTGTATTGCACAAATCTGCAGAATTCCATTTGATCTGGTGTCATTCCATAAAATTAGCTGAAATTACAATAAATATAAGTAAAGATGACTCTTGTTTGCTATCCTTGGCAATTTAATGCCTTAGCTGAGCCACCTACAACTCCTTTTGTTTGTAAGTTGATCTATATGGAAAATTTTTTTATGTTTAAAATGTTATTTTTTTAGAGAGAGAACAGGGAATTATTTTATGGTGGAAATGGTTTGCATTAACTATGAAGTTTGTGAGAGTGGCATGATGTCAAAACCATTAACTGCAGCTGTATCAGGGTTGCTTTGTTGCTACTAAAATTACAGTAGCAAAATTAGTTGGTTTAATATTGTTTTATGTACAGTTAGAAATCATTGCTGCAGCAATTTACTCAATTTAGGTTCAGAAACAAAAAGAGATATGGGATGAGGATAATCCTGGGTAGGATTAGAGTTTGGGTAAGTATTTAGTTCTAAATTTAAATTGATTTAATAGAACTTCAATGTAGTGAACCCTACTCTTTGCACAGGTGTTCTGTTGATAAGGTAACAGTTTTGAAAAATGACATGGAGAGCTAAGTATGACAACATTTTCCTACAATTTGAATAGTGGCAACTCTCTGTGGCTCTGATACCTTTGTTGTGTGCCACTTATAGTTCAACAAATACAGGAGTGTTTGTGGTAGGATATGGGTTAGCTAGAGGGCAAAAGTAATTTACATTGCACTTCCTTACCTCCTTTACAATATGTAACCCTCCTAACCTGCTGCAATCCTTTGGCAAAGTCTTCAGCGTGATGGGATAGACACGGAGAGAACAAAGGGTTCCCCCTCATTCTTTACTTGCGTCAGAAAACTTCTTGACATTGGTTTTCTTTGGCCTTCCAAAATTTTGGATTACTTTTGGAATATATTTGGATAAATAGTCAGAGACTCAGATTATTACCTCAGTGTGTTAGAAGAGTTACATAATTTTAGGAGGTAAGTATATTGGGGCTGATAGATCTCCAAACAAGGGAGTTTGGGGGATTATGAAAGGTGGGCTTGCATTTAGCCATAGGTTTGGTGTTGTTAGGTGAGTAGGCATTCTTTACATAACTGGCATTTATTCTTGGGTAAGTATTACTTCCAAATTATATATATTTATAAAGTTTTTCTATTTTGAAATATATTATGCAAATGTTTTATACATTTTGGTTTTGATATGAATTTTTCACTCCAATTCCCAACATCTTTTACAATGGCTCCTGACAGCATTTGTCTTTTTCTTCAATTTTGTTTTTTGAATATGTACTTTGGAGAGCACTTGTGGTGAACGCAAGGAGACTTGTATATAATGTAACATAGAGGGCACTTTTTTTTTTTTAAATCAGAATGCTTCCATCTTTGGTTCTCTCAACTCAAAAGAAATTTGCATAATGAGGTGGGAGAGATCATTGAGCCTGTGAAGCATATCATAAAGTATGAGCAAAAATATTTTTAAGGTTTGGTTCCTGTGTGCATGTATTTCATCACAACAACATATAAGTGTAAATTACAAGCTGTTCTAAAACTCATTGGTTGTAGGTTACGTTTTTCTGGGGTTCTGTTAAATTTTCTGTCACAGGAATCTATCTTTTGATATAAAGCAAGTTGCTAATATTAAAACCCTCGTATCATTGGCAAATATTATACACTTGTTATATGTCCCTAGGTGTAAAATCTTGAATAAATTTAAACAAACGAAATGTGATGATGTTATTATGACCTATGTGATTTTGGAAAGTCACATAGATAGCATTTGATGAAATAGAACAACTTGTTTTGCTCGTTTAATACAGGCATATGTACCTGTAGGTTTGACAGTCTTGGAAAAATTATGTTTACTTACTTATTTTAGGATCTGTTTGTGAGTTCTTTACTTTAAATTTGTAAATACTACATAAAAATAATTGACATGTAGACACCTCATTTCCAGATGTACTTATCACAATTTATAATGGAGCAAATTATTCAATACAAAAACTAGAGACATAATGTTCGTGTTGTCACGTTTGTTTCACTTCTTGTGCAAAAAACAATCAACCAGAATGCAAAGAGTTTTTGATGGTCAATATGTTCTATTCCATATAATTCTGTGGTGTCCCATATTTTTTCTGTCAAATGTTTAACCAATGATGGAAAAAATAATTTTGTATTACCCCCATATGACCTTTGACCTCCACCATCAAGAAAAGGGCACCACAACATATCCACATACAAAATATAAAATTTATCCAAGTTTCCTACTACCATGAAAGTGGTAACAAAGTTAACAGAATTTGATCTTGTGTGTCCCAAGATGACCTTTGACCTCCACCAAAATCAATAGGGACCCTCTTTTCTAACTAACGCATTCACATAAAAAATTTGAAATCTATCCAAGTTTTCTACATTGACATAACGTGTTAACAAGGCTTTCAGCATTTCACCCCTGGTGACCCCAGATGTTCCTTGACCTCAGCCAAGAACAATAGGGACCATCTTGCAATAAGGAACCCGGTTAGAACAATCATCTGTTCTGTTCTCAGAATTAATGCTTCAAAGCATGAAAAACTGCATACTGTGGTACTATTGAAATTTAATGCTCATTAAAGTTAAATCTTATCATAGCAACTTCATGAAAACCATTGAATCACAATACAGAGCGAAAGGCACGGACCATGGTAGGGATTCCAAGCAAATCATTGGCCAATATGTTCGCAAGCATATACTCGCATGTGAAAACAGTTCTGTTTTTGTGCAAGAAAGATGCGGTTTGAGCACTATACAGAACAGCTATGAACATGCACGGACAATCCACAACCAGTGTGTCCCACTATGAGCGTGTCTTTACTGTACGAGTTGTTTGGTGAAGGTGCTATGTAAAGGTGCTATGTGAAGGTCCTATTGAGAATACTAAGCAGTCACCGTGCAATGCACAATTCACAATGTAGTCAGTGTCCACACTCACTGCTATCATAGCACCGGTGTTTGCAATGATGTACTCGCTAACACGTGTTACCATGCACGTTTTGATGATTGTGAGCTCCCTGGTACAGTGTTGCTAACTGTGCCTCCAATGACGTCACCATCTTGAGACGCGCTCACACTTTTTTTTGCTTTCGGATTTCAAATGGGCGGAGTCTGGCCTGTAATTGGGAATTCTTAATGTCGTATTTTGGTATTTATGGACATAATTTAGTAGGGAAAACATTCACTTTATGTCATGGTGTACCTAAAGAATATTTACAGAGAAACTTACTTTGGCCATGTCATGCCCACTTTAATTGCCCAGGTTTCTGTAGCATATGAGTGCTACATAGCATGAAAAACTGTACATTGTAGCATGCTTTTGAAGCTGAACAGGGTTGTCCCAACTGGCTCAATAAGGTATCTACATACCAAGTATGACATCTATCCAAGTTTGAGATAGATGTCTACCTTGAGATATTGTGTTAACAAGATTTTCAGCATTTCACCTCTGGTGACCCCAGATGACTGTTGACCTCCATCAAAAACAACAGGGATCATGTTCTCATTATAATGTATCCACGTACCAAATATGAAATCTTTTAGAGTTTTCTATCTTGAGATATTAGGTTAACAAGGTTTTCAGACTTTGACCCTTGGTGACTTCAAATGACCTTTGACAACCAAAAACAATTGGGACCATCCTTTCACTTTAATGTATCCACATACCAAATGAAACCCTATCCAAGTTTCCTGCTTCTATATATTGTGTAAACAAGGCTTTCAGCATTTCACCCCTGTTGACCTTTTACCTCCACCAAAAACAATAGGGGTCTTCCTCTCAATAAGGGGCATCAATGTACCAAGTTTGAAAACTGTCAGACATGCCTGTCTTGAGCAAAGTGTCACTCCCACACCTACACACACACACACACCATGAATGCACTGGTTCCTCTTATCATTGAAACCAAAAATCCACTTCAATGCTGAAAATATTCTTTCTATGAAATTACAAACATTCAAGCTGAAGCACCCTTTCAGGTCTGGTAGTATCTGACATAACTTTGCTTTACAGAACCAAACTTTATTTTGATATGAAAAAGGTTCCTGTGCTTATGACTTTCATTAAAGTTGACATAAACGCCTTAAGTTACAGGTCAATGTCACATTGACTATGGAATTCATATGGGCTAAGAGAATCATGTGATCAAAGTATTACTATGGTTAAAACAAACTAAGACAAAATGACAAAATAGCTGCACTGCAGATTGTCTCTACACTTTTTTGAATCAACAATATTTCAAAAAATCTGAGCTTCAATTTTATGAAAGAAAATTTTTCTACCAATTGTTAATTTGAACTGTGTAACAATTTATTGAAAGTTTTGCAAGTTCCATCTTAAAATGCAATGTAGGGATGTAAGAAAAACACTTGATCAAGTCTAATTTACACCAAAAATATTGGCTTGCAGCCATCTTTGCTAGCCTTATACAAGCCTTGAAGTTTAAAATTTTTGATGTGTGCTACAAATTATACTCTGTACGAAATTAAGGAGCTTGGAAGGTGTGCTGTTTTTTAACTTTGACTGATTGATATAAGCTCTTATTTTTGTCAAGTTAGTTTACTTTAGAGGACATGACAAATTTCTTAACCTATTAGGTATTTTCCCCTTAGTCTGCTTAACACACTCAACAATGCTCCAAGAAGCCATACGTTCGATAAGAGACAGCTAGCAGAAGATGTAAACAAAGGCAGAATAATACATGCCACTGTTGACAATGTGTGGAAGGCGAGCAGCAGGGCATTTTATTATCTGGTTTATCTTGACCTTCGTTCACTGAAGAAAAAAGGTGCCGACAGTTTTTATAGGCAGGGGATTTCAGTGAGGAAGCTTTATCACACACTAAGAGGAATGTGTTATACAGTGTCAGCATGTAATACACATTGCAAGGACAAGTTGTTGAGAATGCCAACCAAAAAAGGGCAAAGATGGGGTACAATTCTAAAAGAGATGTAAAATGTAAATTTTTTGTAATTATTTTGTAAGATGGAGTTTAATGGCCCAATTTCCAACCCATTGGTTCAAGCCGAACCAGCTACAACCTTTTTTCAGTTGTGGCTCACTGGCCTGTTTTCCCTACTCCATTGCTTAAACCGCATGCTCTCCCCTTAGACCAAACACGCTTTGTAAAGGGTACTTTCCTTGAGAAAGAATTAGAGAAGGCTATGCAAATTCAATTAACATCTTCAGGTTTGGCACAGTGCATTACTTAAGATGAATATGGGAGTATTCATAACAGCAATCACCACGCTGATTGAAAGTGAGGTGTGCAAAAATCACACTCCTCACAGTGATTTGAGGAGAGTAATGGTGTACTATGGCAATCACACCCTCAAGAGTCAATGTCTGCAAATGACTAGATTGGTTGTAATACTGCATATAACTTAGCATTAGATGTCCATGCCATGAAAAATTCATTGGCAAACAATGTCAGATCTAAAATAGAATCTCAAAGATGAGTTAAATAATACCTCATTTATTTACAGAAATTTTTGATCATCCACTTTAAGCCTCACACAAACCCCAATAGGCCATCTTTTTAGGCAGACAAACAGCCAAAACCAAAACAGGCAAACCATCTTTGAATGTGATGCCAGATTTATCAAAAAGATTAAACCAATATGAAATATTCAAACAAAACAAGCCACAGCACAACATATCTGACAGCATAGAATATTATGACATGACACCATTTATCAGATATAAGTTTTCTCAGCATCTATGTCCATGGTTCTCCTCTTTTTTTCACCAAGTACACCCAAAAAGCAAATATTGATGTGCTGAGAGTCCCCCATAGTCTTACATAGGTAAAACTATAATCTAATGTACATAGAATCCTCTTCAGAATTATCTCTCCAATGATACCAAACCATTAAATTAATCACAGATGCTCTTTGCATTTGAGAGCTCCTTTATGGACCTCCTTCATTCTCCTTTCTTCATTTGAGCCCTAAACAATCTGGACTGATCCCAGGCTGAGGAAGGATGATGTTAGTGAATGAGAATAATTCAATGATCCACCTGGTACAAAATCGGGTTGCAGCATTATATAGACCATCTCTATGGCAACATCTTTCACTACTTACACAAAAAAAACCAACATTTTGCATTATTTCAAATGAAATGGAATGAGTCTAGCAAGCTTAGGATTCTGTTCATGTCTTTGAATTACACCACAGCGAAGTAAAAGTTCAATGTACGGAGGCCAGTAAGTGTCATCCAGCTCGATGTATGGTGAACTGCCCTTTTCTACACATTTATTCATGAAATTCTGAAAGGGAAGTAAGATCGGATACAATTCAGCCTTTACATAGTAGTTCAAGACTTTAAAACGGATTGATGATGAAAGCTGGCTTGGGTCATTAATAACGCAATCAAATTTTGGTTAATGATGAAAACAGATTTCCAAGCAGAGAATATAATTTTAGATTAATAGGTACATAACCTTAAAGGGTACCTCAAGTCAAAAAATTCAAAAATATATATTACAGAACATGAAAAATGAATTCAAACAGTCCAACTCCCATCTCCATAGGACAATCCTAAGCTGAGATATAAAATGTTGCAACTAAAACTAAAACTACAAAATGGTATATTGCCCAATAATTTGTGATGTCATTGTTGACCTACTCAAATTACAATCTTTGTATTTCTTTGTTTTTCTGAAAGTTACTGCACCTTGCACCAACGTGTGGTATCACTTTTGCTCTTATCAGGTGATGTACCTGATGTAATTAATTAAGTCCTCTCTGTACAACATGCTATGCAGGCCAACAGGAAGTGTTCAAGGTCATAAAAACATACTTAGTTTTAAAGGTAAACAAAGCAGGTTATGTGAGTTATAAACCAAGAAAGTCACAGATTATTGCACAATGGACAAATTTGTTTCAAGTGAATAAACTTCAACATTTTATATCTCAGTTCAAGAATATTCTATAAAAGATGGGAGTTGGACTGTAACAATTCATTTTTCTTGCTCTTCAATATATATTTTTTAATTTTTTTGACTTAAGGTACACTTTAAATTTTTGACCATTTGACTTTTTCACACCAATGTTTCTTCTTCTCAATATGGGGCATCCACATACTATGTATAAGACATGCCACTTTCCTTTGTTGAGGTAAAATGTTGCTGTGTTCTTTTCTGTTCAAAAAAAAATCTGCCCTCACCTCCAAGACATCCAAAAGGGAAAGCAGTTGACTTGCCAGTGCTCCATCTGCAGAATTCTGCAAGGGAACATTGAACAGAAAATAGCATATGAGATTGAAGAAACAGTATGCTGACTTTAAATCACTTCTAAACATGAAACCAAGTGGGGGATTCTGGCCAACCTTCCTCCTGTATTGGATGGGCCATTAGTGTGGAAATATATACCACCATTTGCATCTTAACTCTCCTCCAAAAGCAAACATTTTCCAAGGGGAGAGAAGCCCTTCTCCCAGGACAGTGAACAACCAATCCTGGCATTCCTTCTATAAAAACTTCATAATGGTGTGGAACTATCAAAGCATGAAGAAACAGCACAAAATTTAGCAGGATATATAGAAAACATAACACTTTATGCTAAACAAAAATATACTATACTAATTCTTGGTAAAGAGAAGCAAAAATGAATCCACAAAACAAAATTTATCAGATGGTTTCTTTAAAGATAATCATTATTTTTGCACATCATGTCCAGAACAATTGTAAGTTATATCATTGATAAAATAAACAATACAATTTACCTTTGAACTCACTAACAGAGGTTGTGCACCTAACATCATTCTTTGATACATGGTGGTTGCACTGCCAGTTTCTCATTAGGGTCACACAACATAGGGAATGATTTCCATGTGTCTGTACTTGATGAGAGTTCCAGGTGTCTCTATGTACCAGACATGTTTAGTAAATTTATCACTAGGTTAAGTTATCCTAGCACTCTTCAGTTTTTAAAGGTAGGCAGTACTGATCAGTAGTAGTGTTACATGAGCATAAGTGCTCATGAGTAGGCAGAACTTATCTGTGGGAGAGCTCAGGAGTAAGTGGTACTCACAAGTAGGTATTCACATGAGTGAGTCATGCCCACACGTAGGGATGCTCACAAGCAAACAATGCTGGCAAGAAGGGATACTCATGAATAATTCTCATGAGTAGGTAGTTCTTATGCACAAGGAGTGGTGCTCTCCAGTTAGTTTCATGGAAGATAGGGATCACAAGTTCATATGTGCCCAATGAGAAGTGCTCATTATGAGCATAGGTGTTCACCTCTTATTGTGTTTTAGCTAGCAGGGCACCATGTTAGCTTGTAGGAGTAATAACTGTAGGGATTACACATTCAATAATCTCATTGACCAATCTGACTCACTATTAACCAATCACGTTGAATCACGTATAGTTTTGAATAAAACTATTTGAAAATCTACACATAACCTGTTTTCATTGCTGTGTGTATGTGTGCTATTGGAGGACAACAGTAAGCATAACAAAATGAAGGTGCAGGCCTTTAGTTTTAGATTTTCCAGGTGTTCTACTGATCACACTCCTCAGGAAATTCAGAAGTGTGATAGATATGCTTTTTATAAAACTTAATGAGCTCCCATTCTGTGCAAAAAATCAGACTCAGCACAGTGATTTGACGTGAGAGATGGTGTGCGATTGCAGTTGCATGCCTCAAAAATTAAAGACCTGAAGGTAGCATTAATGAGCACTAATTAAACGCAAAAGCCCTGTCACTTATCCATTACAACAGAGTTTACCATTCAACATGGCACGGCACACCCACTGCTTTGTCATCAGTGCACATAACTTCTACAGATTTTTGTTTTCAAATGATATACTTTTTATACTTTCTACTAGGCTTTAGCAAAGCTCTTTTTTTACTTGTCCATCTGTCCAGCAGCCTGCTGTAAGAGAGCTATTGCTGCGAGTTATGAATTCAATTCTTATGCTAATACATGCTTCACCTGTACGTACTCCACTAACAAACAGTATACTGACAAACTTAGATGGTATCAAAGCGGTGTGAATATTGTTTCTGAGAGAGCCCCATCTACAGAGTCTGCTCCGCAGGCTATCTGGCTAGCTGGTCTTTATTAAAAGAAGGGTTTAAAGTCACAAAAGGATTTGGTATGTTAAAAGGGTACTAATTCTACTCATTCTGGTGATACAGGCCTACACATTGAAATCTGATGTGTGGTTCTATATTACATTATTAAGTTATGAGCAAGTAAACAAAAAGTGAACTTGAAGCAAGAAAATATGACATCATATCCCCACATTAGTATGCAGTTTTTTGTTTTTCTTTAGACTTTAGAGTCACTTTTCTCCTCAACAATCCCATATTATTAAAATGTGATTGCATAACTGGCAAGAGAACTTTTCAAACTTTGTACCCCCACAAGGAAGTCAGTCCTATTCCTATTGACTTCAAGGTCAACACAAAAGTCTGATAAAACAAAGGGAAACAAAGCATTACTTGTCAATGTGAGGAAGTGATAAAAGCTCTGCTGCCCTCAAACTTACTTTGGAACCACAAAGGTAGAGACTTCATTTACTGATATCTTGAGAAAAACATGTCCAATTTGAATGGAACTTTCACCACACTGTGTAGATTTGGTTCCTCTTTCACATATGAAAATTAAATTTTTGCTCAAACTTCCCCTTTAAAATGTATTTGTTGCAAAAGAGGCTTCCTGTACAGTTACAATTTGTTTTTAAAAAAGCATTTTAACTCATTTTTGAGGAAGATATTGCAGGGATAGCAGTTTGGCAGTCTATTATAGTGTGAAGTGGTCTTGTCCAGGTGATTTCTTTTTCTTGTTCTGGGCTGCTACCTGGGGAATTTGGTGAAGACTATATTTTGCACTGTTAATTGACATCCAACCTGTAAATATATGCACACTAATAGTCTATGCTATCTTTCACTTCTAGTGTGAGATATGGGTTTCTCACAGGTTACAAATAACTACCAGTCTAAAATAAGAAAATAATTACAAAGAAATGCATTTTAAATTTTGACATTTTACCTCTTCTTCATCTTCCCTAGGGTGAGGAAAATTAGACTTTGAGAAAGCTTTGAGTTCCTTCAAAACTCTCATGATCTCCTTCTCTGTTTTTCCTTTGGTAGATTTGAGATCCAGTTCCAAACTGAAAGATACAACCAACGTAGTGAAGAGTGGTACACGGTGTATCTGTGACAAGGCAACTCATCCTTAATAAGCAATATTTTAGGGTCAATATCTTGCTGGACCACCCCCCCCCCCATACACACAATAAAATCAATGTTTTCATGTCTCCCACTCCACAGAGCTCCAAACCATGAAACTACTCATATTAAACAATTATTCCCCCCCCCTCCTTCCCCAACAAATCAACAAATTAAACTGGAATTGTCTGAGAAGAAATTTTCTAACATTTGGAAAACTGTCTGATAGGAATTTGCCCCAGTAGGTGAGGTCCAGAAAAAAATTTTTTAGGGTTGCCCTAGAGTAAATATATGATATGAATGCAGTTGGTGGAGAAAGGGTACCTCTGACTTAAATACAGGCATCTTCATCTCATCCGCAAATTGCATGGTTTCATAAAATGCACTGCATTGCGGGCATTTCATCTACATGTACAGGAGGAGAATCCACTTCATGCGAAGGTGCTCTTCTATGGGAAACTACACAATTCCATACTCTGGGCAGAATATTTAACCACAAAAATATTAAGCAAAGGAATTTTTGTCATAGTTTCAACAGTCAAGCTAAAAACTGTTTGTATTTTTAAAGAAATATTGGTACAGGATATGAACAACATTAGAACAACATGCAGTCTTAAATGTACATGAATTAATGTAACCTTATTTAAATCTAGATGTTCAAAACAATTTAAGTTCGTAAAACACAGTAGCACAAATTTTCAATGAATTCCTACCTTGAAGAGGATTTCTGAGACAGCTCTTTTGCTTCGGTGACTTTTTTCTCCAATGTTGCTTGGATCTGCTTTTGTTGAGCCAAGATTTGTTTTTCCCTGTTTGGGGAAGAAACATGCATAGAAGGTAGAAGACATATTCATACACCAGAAAGCCCAAAGGCTTAGTGACTCCTAGCTGCACAAATTTAAATATGTTTTCTTTTTTTTTTTTCAAATTGAAAGATGTCTTTCATACTTGCATCCACTAACTAAAACCTAAATGTATTCAAGATTCCTACCAATATTGTGTAAACAAGGTCAAAAATTTTGACCCCTTGTGAATCCAGATGATCTTAGACCTCCAGCAAACAACATGGGTTCTCCAACCAGGCCTCGATTTTCAGAAAAATTTATGGTTGTCCTTCGGGCAACCATTTCAGTATTTTTAACAGTCCGACAGAAAATTTGGTTGTCCGAAACATTTTTGTGCACAGTTAGGCCTACTGTACAAAATAGTAATTGGGTTTATGTATTACTGGTCTCAAAGTATAAAAGATATGATTTTTGCAAAACAGAAAGAAGTCTCAATTTGTATGATTAAAAAAGTTGAAAGAGTTGATTAGCCAGCAGTATACTCCTTCAATCAACTAAAAAGGAAGTTGCTTGAAAATAATTCACTGTGAGAGAAAAATGGTTGTCCATTGGACAACCAACTTCCAACTTTTGGTTGTCCGTGCAGAATTTTAGTTGTCCCGGACAATCGGACAACCACGAAAATCAAGCCCTGCCAACCATGAGATACTGTGTAAAAAATGTATTAAGTATTTGACTCCCAGTGACTCAAGATGATGTTTGACTGCCACTAAAACTTAAAAAGATCATTACCTAAACACAAACCATCCCCATACTAAGTATGAGCTCCCTCAAAGCGTCCCTACTTGTGAGGTTATGTTTACAAGACAGGATCACCTATGCAGCATGGGTCATCTACATTCTAAGATTCATCAAAGTTACCCATCTTGAGATAGTACGTTTACAAGCGATGTCATGGTTACAGTCAGATTTCATAATTTGATTAACCATGGAAAGAGTATTTAAATTTAGAGACCAAGCAAAATGCTGAAAAGTTTGCAAGCCTTTTCTGATTGTAACCTCCTTAAACCATACCAACTTTAGTACCAAATGAATATCCAATGTGTTCCATGGGCTACATTGTGAAGTCCTGACTGTATGTGTCCATGGTTTTTAGGTAACCTTGGCTGTATTCACATGAATGGTGGAATCTAAAGTACAGTACTACCTAGCGCATAGGTACTAAATTCATGGTAAGCGGGCCTTCTCACTTTTGGATGGCAAAATATGAGACTACACACAGTAAGTTGGATACTAACCAAGCAGGCCACTTTTGGCATTAATTTATGTAGAAGAAGGATCTGCTTAATTGTCAAGTAACGGTTACAGTCCTTCTAACAATACTCAGTACTATGCATCTGTTGTATTTAAACATGTTGTCCTTAACAACAGTACATAACAAGTATGAAGAAGATGCAGTAACAACATTTTGAATTTTGAAACAACAGTCCAAGTCTCACATTTCACAAAACAAATTAAGTTTCCTGCATGAAGATTTTGAATCACCCACACTGACACAGCAGCTTTTGTATTATTATAACATTTGGAGTATCCAAGCTCTGGTAGCACTTGAATCTTACAATGATAGACAGTCCTGTGGTTTTTTAGAACAGGATTTGAAAAAGATGGATTTTCCTCTCAGGTTTCTTTCATTATATTTTCCCATAAGAGCAAATGAAGTCCCAGTAGAAAGGAACTTCGATGTTTGCATAAAAGAGACATGTTTGTACATCATCATATTAGCAGGAAGCTGTTATGTAAGAGCTTCCAAGTATTAGCATTACCACCCTCTAATACAGTGAGCTACTTCTGTTTGTGTTGTTTGGGTGTATTCATATATCAGTGCACTCTTATTGTCTACCAGTGGTGGGATGGAACAGAACTAAGATTGCAACCCATCATATTTTTCATCATTGTTTTTAGGAAAATGAACAAAATTTGGGTGACTTTTTGACTTGAGGATTGTTTTTTCATTCTCATTGTTCGAATGGAATGTTTAATGTTCTGCTAATAGTTTGGGGAGGATAATGTATTCTCCTTTTGTCAAACACAAAGAATCATTTTGAAGCATGAAAATAATGTTGTCTTTTTCCACTTGAACTCTTTCAAAATATACCGTCTCTAACTCACCATTTAACTTCCTCTTCCAGTTCTCTTCTTTGACCCTGTATGACCTCCAGAGTCACCTGTAATTGGTTTACAGATTTTTCCAGTTCTTCTCTCAACAGTGCCCTCAGTGTCTCTGGATCTGTTGGCAGAAGGGAGAGTTCCTTTTCATTCTCTGCTGCAAGCTGACCTTTAAGAGCCTTGATTTTTACCTCTGAAATAGTTTGCATGTTGTCACCTTCTCTGATTGGTCCAACGTGGTTTGAATTTAAAACATGTGCATGGAGCTGGAATAAGATAGAATAAAGACACTTTGAATGTGGTTTTAACAAGATACTATTTTATAAAAGCTTAAACTAAGGTTAACATTTTTTCAAAATATTTTCAAATGATGCAACCTACACAGCATCTGACAGAAGAAAGAAAATATATGCATACATACAACTCCCCCCCCCCCCAAAAAAAAAAAAAAAAGATTGGAAGAAAGAAGCAGGCCTTAAGCCAGCAATATGTCTCACTATGTAGACTGCCAAATTTACAAAGGACAGCTTTTGAGATGGGCAATAAAAAAAGACAACCAAAAAAATATTAGCAGTTCTAAACAAAAAAAAAACAAAAAACAAAAAAAAAAAGTCACATGCTCAATTGAATAGTGAAACATAAACAAAATCTCAGAGAGCTCAGACAGTATTTTTGAAGACATGCATACATGTTATGTAATGTTGATACAGGCTGCAGATGAAGGACCCAAATTTCTACATGTGCAGGGATGGAAGATTTCTTTGTTTCCTATGTTTTCAAATTGGGCTTAAACTTTCTTTTTTATTTTAATGTGCCAAAAAGTTATATTCCTTATTAAAGAACTGTTTTGCCCTTGTGCTCGTGTCATTCCTGATGATGTATATCACACAGATAAGCATTTATAGCAAATTGAAAAAGTTCAAACCCACAACATTTTAGCTCTGTGCTTCATGCTCAAGTCACAATGGCAAAAACACACATATCACTGCCCATCATCCAATCTGTTCCCTGAGTGCTTCATGGAATGGTACAGTATGTCGTTCTCTTCGAGAGTAAAGCATAACTGGCCAATGTGTGTTTATGTATCATACACATCTGATTTAATTTATTACTTGACCATTCTCTCTGAATTAAATTAGTTACAAAAGCAACACCAATAATTCTGCATGCTGGTTATCATAAATTCTGCATTAACGCAAGGCCTAGGTATATGTCACTTAAATGAAATGACTTCTATGAAAATCACAAACTCTTTTCTGTGTGCTGCAACAAAAAATGCAGATGTTTTGCCCTCTGGACCCCATCAGGGGCCCGAAGGCAGGCCCCTTTACCCCAGGCTGTTTTGTGATGGTGTGCATGGCAAAGACTTGAAGTGAGACCCCCTATTTTGAAATTTTGGCTAAAGGCCTGGAAAGAAGGCAGCTGCTACAGTATGGCAAATTAGTTAGGATTAATTGTTTCTATGATCACAAATATTCACTCTCTGCCTGTTTATGCAATGAAAACCACATTTCTCTCAGGAATGTTAACATAAGCAATGGAGTAGGGAAAACAAGCCAGTGAGCCACAACTGGAAAAAAGACAGTGGCCGGCTCGACTTGAACCAATAGGTTAGGCCTTAAAACTCTATCTAATTAACTAACTAACGCACTCAGGCAGTGTTCTCATTAGGCTCCCAAACCCAAGAGTCCCTGAACCCTCAACTTTTTTTTCAAGAGTCCCATCATATTTCTGAGGGTCCCATATTTTTTGGAAGAGTCCCAAGTGAAGCATCAACAAAAATGCAGTAATCAATGACGCTCCGCAATTTCCATTCAGATTTTCTGTCGTGTACAGACTATTTAATTTAACAATGGGCCCGATGCCGATTACCCATTATTAGAAAGAGGGAAGTCACATGTTACGCGTACCGTACCATATCGTATTACCATAACCAGTTCAGGATGGAAGATACTGGGAATAGTTCCGTTCGTCTCACGAACGGGATATCGTTTTTGTAGGTGTAATACTTTCGCTCCGAAAGTGGAGATACAAATCAACAGTTAATACAGTAGAATTGTTTGCAGTCTGTGTCATATGCCCTTTCATAATTTAGTTCTAAGGCCAACATCATGCTCTGTCTAGTTTTCATCCCCCAATCATGTCGGAACATTTGCATTCTTCTACTGTACTGCGTTGTAGTTGCGTTATATACTGTAGCTACTCTCCCGCTTTAACTTTAACGGAAGAGCAATCACGAAAATCTTAGCAGTTCTGGGCAACAAAACAATTGCACCCGATTGACGTATCTTATGGTTCCTGTCGGATATAGATATCCCTGTATTTTTTAGCATTTCTTGCCCAAAACTTACGTCTTGTTAAAAGAATATGCAACTGAAATGCACCTAAGTCAGATCCCCGACAAATCCACGTAGGTAGAGATTTGTGATGCCGTTTCTAGGTGAATTTAGCACGGCGCTCGCCCGGCTTCACTAGACGGCTATATAAGCATGTCAAGTGCGACCGTCGTAACACAAACTCAACGGGAAAACTTGTCTCGAGACCGAGTATTTTCCCACACTAAATCACATAGGCGAAGGCGCGAGTTGTGATTGGCTGACTAGAATCAACGCAAATGCACCAATCGCGATGCAGGGGCCAATTTAAATTTCGCAATGGAACCTATCCATATGATGTCACCAAGCAAAACATGATGGGTAAAAACGGACACGCACGTAAGTTTACTGCATGCATGGGCCGAGAAGTTTGCTGCTTGAGACCACGTGAATTTGTTTTCGTTTGCAATGACGTCGTATGACAACATTGCATAAGCCCCACTAACAATAGTTGCGTTCGATTAAGCGCCTCGAGCCGGCTCAACTGGCTCAACAAGTTTCTTGACTGGACGAAATATGACGTAAACTACGTCAGCGGCTCAACTAGACCACCTCGGAGGGCTGGTCGTTTTGGCCGGCTCAAGTTGTGACGTTTTGATGACGTTAAGATCACTTTTCAGAAAGATCTTTCGTTGGCTGAGCCAGTTGAGCCGGCTCGAGCCGCTAAATCGAACGCACCTAATATTACGGACGGAATGCTGGGAATGGCTTAATTTATGCAAGATAATAACCACCGAACTTCACAAGGTTGTAGGGCCAGGTCGAAAACGCGGAAACGCGGAAATCGCGGAAATCGAAAAACCGCGAAGGTTGTCCAAAAAACTGTCCGCGGTTTCCGCGTTTTCGACCTGGCTATATGGCCAGGTCGAAAACGCGGAAAGTTTTTCTTGCAGTCCTGCAATAGAACTAGAGTCTTATACAAACTGCGATACATGCTGTAATTCTACTATAGCTCATTGCTAAGAACGGAAATGTTATGGATGCACTGCCGATGCGGAGTCTTCCGACGTAACATAGTCTAGCCTGCATTACACGGCACAACATACCTAACTTGTGCGAGCGAATGCCAAAGCATACTGTGCCAATTAATTGACATCAGCTCACACCACAAACTGCATACTTAACATAATCCATATGACCTTGGTACTGCATGTGTGAATGGGATTTACCGTAGCGCACTGCTGGATACACCAAGGAGTTGTAGCTCCCTGGATACACACATGGAAACTGGTCCATTGTTGACATTGGTCCGTGCTATAGTGACTGGAAGTTCTGGTACGTGTTTCATTTTACGATATTGATAACGGCAGCTTTAACGCAAAGCGTACATGCAGTAAAGTGATGGATAACAACTAACTAAAAATGCTCCAAACCTGATCGGGTTTGGTTCGGTTGGTTGGGTTTTGTTGGATTGGGTTTTGTTGGGTTTGGTTGGTAGGAATTGTTGTTCGGATTATTGGGTAGTGTTGTTCAAACTACTACACAATTATTATCTTAAGATCGGAAAGATCGGTAACATGGCTTTTGTTACACTGAATAGGAAATGATACGAAAGTGATAAAGGGGCTTAGGCGTAACATGCATAAAACACTTTTCCGTGATTTCCGCGTTTTCGACCTGGCTATATGGCCAGGTCGAAAACGCGGAAATCGCGGAAAAAGTTCCCTCTTTAGGAATTGCAGGAAACTTCTCCACGAAAGAGCCAAAAGTGTTGCAGAAATGAATAATATGTAATAATATCTGGGTTTAAGTCAAATGACAGACAGTGATTAAGGACCGGACCTGCTCATAATTTGAGAGTTACAAACTGCCACGCAATTTTCAATTCAAGATACTAAAACGGGTCTCATGGCTTTTGTTGCACTGAATAGGAAATGCAGCGAGTGATAAAAGAGTTTTCGTTTAGGTCTACCACGTGTTAAACACTTTTCCGCGATTTCCGCGTTTTCGACCTGGCCATATGGCCAGGTCGAAAACGCGGAAATCGCGGAAAAAGTTCCCTCTTTAGGAATTGCAGGAAACTTCTCCACGAAAGAGCCAAAAGTGTTGCAGAAATGAATAATATGTAATAAAATCTGGGTTTAAGTCAAATGACAGACAGTGATTAAGGACCGGACCTGCTCATAATTTGAGAGTTACAAACTGCCATGCAATTTTCAATTCAAGATACTAAAACGGGTCTCATGGCTTTTGTTGCACTGAATAGGAAATGCAGCGAGTGATAAAAGAGTTTTCGTTTAGGTCTACCACGTGTTAAACACTTTTCTGCGATTTCCGCGTTTTCGACCTGGCCATATGGCCAGGTCGAAAACGCGGAAATCGCGGAAAAAGTTCCCTCTTAAGGAATTACAGGAAACTTCTCCACGAAAGAGCCGAAAGTGTTGTGGAAATTGATAATATGTAACAATAAATGCGTTTTAAGTCAAATGACAGACACTGATTAAGGACCGGACCTGCTCATAAATTGAGAGTTACAAACTGCCATGCAATTTTCAATTCAAGATACTAAAACGGGTCTCATGGCTTCTGTTGCACTGAATAGGAAATGCAGCGAGTGATAAAAGAGTTTTCGTTTAGGTCTACCATGTGTTAAACACTTTTCCGCGATTTCCGCGTTTTCGACCCGGAAATCGCGGAAAAAGTTCCCTCTTTAGGAATTGCAGGAAACTTCTCCACGAGAGAGCCAAAAGTGTTGCAGAAATTAATAATATGTAATAAAATCTGGGTTTAAGTCAAATGACAGACACTGATTAAGGACCGGACCTGCTCATAATTTGAGAGTTACAAACTGCCATGCAATTTTCATCTCAAACTCCTAAAACGGGTCATATGGCTTTTGTTGCACTGAATAGGAAAAAGTAAAGGCTCGATGGTCAGGTCGAAAACGCAGAAATCGCGGAAAATTGTTTCACGCATGAAATTTATAAGGGTGAATCCATAAATAAGGGTATCAACCTGTGACATGACAATTTTGGAGCCAAATCCGTGAATTAAAATTTGAGATGTGAAAGCAATTATTTTTTTTTTTTTTTGGTAATCAAATTATTTATTAAAAATGGTTTTGGGTGAGTCATTTTTATGGTTTGCTGAGTTTCGTACATTTTCTGAACTGCCACATTTAGCAAATCATTTGTTCCCCGTGCAAAGGGGACATAAATAATGCATTAATCGCATTTAAGTCATCTGGATATTTTACAAAACATTTATAAACCTCTTTAAAATTCTGGACAATGTGAAGCTGAAAAAGTCAATAATTTGCCAGTTACAACCATCATATTAAGTTTTGTGAGTGAAATCGCTGCGTGGTCCAGAAATCTGTTCCCCGTCGGTGGAAATTAGCACGACGGGACATGAAGCTGGAACTGTGTTGAATTCGGAAATTTGAAGAAGTTGACAAGTGGCATATACTGCATACCAAAAGTCAATGGAGAAATAATCGCCAGGCCAAATCGGTAAAAACACATGTTTAGGATATACCTTTTTCTTCAATGCAAAGTTTCACGTGAATTTTCCAGGGGACATAAATACGGTTTGTCAACATTTGCAAATGCCATTTTCCCATGTTTGCGAGAATTCAGGCTTCAACAGTTCAAACTTTTTTCATATTTAAGACCATGCACAAACTTTAATAATCCACCAGAGCTGAGGGAATCTAAAAATCTGTATGGACAATATCCCATAAGTATAGTGCCAATCAGGACCGTCGCTAGAGCCTCATGCTTGGGGGTGTCATGGTCCCAAGTTCCGACGGGCTGGATGTTATCCCAACTAAAGCATGAAGCATGAATGCCAGGTGGAATGGGTCGAAGATGACGAGGCTGACGACTCTCAAAGTTTTCGGCGCAAAGTGGGGCGTAGTTGGTAGTAGAGCGACGGTATGAGAAAATTCCAACTGGAATTTCAGATTTTCCAACCATCGTCGCTCTGACGAATTATCGGGGTGAGACCCCCACATCCCTCCATTGCTTGCGACAACCTTGGTGCCAATGTTCCCCGAGTAAATGAGGACATGAAAATTTACACTGGGAACAAAGTTTTATCGGGCCCCTAAGGCAGAGTTAATGTAAAACTTTCGGGCAAAAAATAGTTTAAAAGAAGGGTTTAAGGTCACAACAGGATTTGATATGTAAGAGGGGTGCTTATTCTAAGCATTTTGGTGAAATTTGCATTGAAATCCAATAAGTGGTTCTCAAGATATGCGCACGTGAAGTTTTCAGATTTTCAACGAAAAGTGAACTTGAAGCAAGCACTTATGAGAATTACATCATATCCCCATGTTAGTGCACAGTCTTTTGCTTTTCTTTAAACTTTAGAGTTGGGTTTTTCCTCAACAATCACATATTATTAAAATGTGATTACATAGGTGACGTGCGTATTTTATAAGCTTTGCATTCCCACAGGGAGGTCCTATTAACGTCAAGGTCAACACAACAGTCTGATAAAACAAAAGCAAACAAATCATTCCTTGTCAATGTGAGGAAGTGATATAAGCTCTGCTGCCCTCAAACTCCTTTTGAAACTAAAAACTACTGACTTGATTTACTGGTATCTCGAGAAATACATGTCCCATTTGAATGGAATTTTCACTACAATGTGAAGATTTGATTCCTCTTTCACATTTGAAAATTTAAGTTTTGCATAGACATCCCCTTTAACAGTTGAAATGGATATTTCGTCAGTATTATATCTCAAAGACATTACTGAATTAAACCTACAAATAAGGGCAACCAGGTTTTGGAATGACAAGTTTAAATGTCACACTTTTTGCTCCTAAAATGTGCTAATTTTGATTCATTTTGCCCTCATAATTTCATCGTTTAAAAAAATGTTGAATATTTTTGTAATTAATTCATCAACTTTATGATAATAAAAACATAAGGATGACCAACATATACAGACAAAAATACTGACTACCATTTAATGCCCCGTATGCACCCTTGGTACCCAAATAAATGGAATCACCGATTAGCGAAAACTCTTTTATCATTTTCGTATCATTTCCTATTTAGTGCAACAAAAGCCATGGGACCCGCTTAAGTATCTTGAGATGAAAACTGCATGACAGTTTGTAACTATCAAATTATGAGCAAGACCCTTCATCAGTCTCTGTCATTCGACTTAAACGCAGTTATTGTTAAATATTATCAATTTCCAAACGCTTTTGGTTCTTTCGTGGAGAAGTCTCCTGTAATTCCTTAAGAGGTAACTTTTTCCGCGATTTCCGCGTTTTCGACCTGGCCATATGGCCAGGTCGAAAACGCGGAAATCGCGGAAAAGTGTTTAACACATGGTAGACCTAAGCGAAAACTCTTTTATCACTCGCTGCATTTCCTATTCAGTGCAACAAAAGCCATGAGACCCGTTTCAGTAACCTGAGATGAAAATTGCGTGGCAGTTTGTAACTCTCAAATTATGAGTAGCCGGCCCTTCATTAGTCTCTGTCATTTGACTTAAAACGCATTTATTGTTACATATTAATTATTTCCACAACACTTTCAGCTCTTTCGTGGAGAAGTTTCCTGTAATTCCTTAAGAGTTAACTTTTTCCGCGATTTCCGCATTTTCGACCTGGCCATATGGCCAGGTCGAAAACGCGGAAAAGTGTTTAACACATGGTAGACCTAAACGAAAACTCTTTTATCACTCGCTGCATTTCCTATTCAGTGCAACAAAAGCCATGAGACCCGTTTTAGTATCTTGAAATGAAAATTGCGTGGCAGTTTGTAACTCTGAATTTATGAGTAGCCCGGCTCTTCATCAGACTCTGTCATTTGACTTAAACGCAGTTATTGTTACATATTATCAATTTTCACAACACTTTTGGCACTTTCGTGGAGAAGTTTTGTGCAATTCCTTAAGAGGGAACTTTTCCGCGATTTCCGCATTTTCGACCTGGCCATATAGCCAGGTCGAAAACGCGGAAATCACGGAAAAGTGTTTAACACATGGTAGACCAAAGCGAAAACTCTTTTATCACTCGTAGCATTTCCTTTTCAGTGCAACAAAAGCCATGAGACCCGTTTAAGTATCTTGAAATGAAGATTACGTGGCAGTTTGTAACTCTGAATTTATGAGTATCCCGGCCCTTCATCAGACTCTGTCATTTGACTTAAACGCAGTTATTGTTACATATTATCAATTTCCACAACACTTTTGGCTCTTTAGTCTAGAAGTTTCCTGTAATTCCTTAAGAGGTAACTTTTTCCGCGATTTCCGCCATATGGCCAGGTCGAAAATGCGGAAATCGCGGAAAAGTGTTTAACACATGGTAGACCTAAATGAATACTCTTTTATCACTCGTAGCATTTCCTATTTAGTGCAACAAAAGCCATGAGACCCGTTTTAGTATCTTGAATTGAAAATTGCGTGGCTTTTTGTAACTCTGAAATTATGAGTATCCCGGCCCTTCATCAGACTTTGTCATTTGACTTAAACGCAGTTATTGTTATATATTATCAATTTCCACAACACTTTTGGCTCTCTCGTGGAGAAGTTTCCTGTAATTCCTTAAGAGGGACCTTTTTCCGCGTTTTCCGTGTTTTCGACCTGGCCATATGGCCAGGTCGAAAACGCGGAAACCGCGGACAGATATTTGGACAACCTTCGGGGTTTTTCGATTTCCGCGGTTTCCGCGATTTCCGCCTTTCCGCGTTTTCGACCTGGCCAGGTTGTAGGTGTTACGTACGTGTACAAAACGTACACAGCTCACACATGTATGCAAAGCTTGGGGATTTTAAAAAAAATGGCGAAACACTGCAGCTAGATAGTCTGTAGGCTACTATGTGTTTTGTGCAGAACAGTTTGCACAGCAACTTACGCGGCCCTTTCTGCGAGACAGCAAGGAATGCACCTTAAATGCAATTCTAAATCTAATTCCAGCTAATACTACCGGGTTATATCGGAAAATATCAAACGATCATTCCCATTGCAGGGGTACAATTTATACGTTTGTGATTATCAGTGCATCCCGTTTTGGCGGGAAGTTAAAGGATTGAGTATTAACGGGAATTTTAACGAAACGTAATGTAAGTTTCAAGTACATTTAGCCAATTTTCCAGTTTTCAAATAATCGATGGTAATGATCGGTTGAATGGCAGAATTTTACCAAAGCAAATTATTTACCAACGCAAATTATTTTACCGACAACGGAATAATCGGCCCGATGCCGATTAATAACAGATGATCGGTCGAACAATCGGTCTAGTTGGAGAGTTTTCCTACATGGATTTTGTGAAGTAACATCGACAATGAACATTTCAAAGCAACAGGTTCGTGTGAACTTTTCAACACAAAATTTTCTATGCCTTCTTCCCAAAATTTTACATGCATTAAGCAAGCAAATCCCGTGCGTCCCTGGGACGCACAGGATTTTTTTTCAAGCGTCTCGAGTCGAACTCGCGCGTCAGGGACCCGGAAGCTCGGGTTAGTGAGAACCCTGCTCAGGAATGTTAAAAGTTGTTTTTAAGTCACAACTGTCACATTAATGAAACAGTTACTGTTTGGGCAAAATGCACAAGCTGTCTAGCTTTCTTCAGGAATAGTTTGTTAAAGCATAACATCCATGACAATAATTTCGTTCAAACCATTTCTTGCACATAGCAAACCTGTTATGATGTGTGGCATTCTCCCATGCATTTCTAGCGTGAATACTGACTACTGTACATCCTGGATTCAAAAAAATAAAAAAAATCAGCAGAATGTAATTTCTAGCATGTGGTACAATTATGCATTCTCTAGAAGTATAGATAGTTCAGCATGCTTACAGTAGATACATTTCATTAACTCTATATTGAGTACATTAATACATGGTTTGTGCACATTCAAAATGTTTAGATACCACTTTTCTTTCTTTTTTCAAAAAAAAAATTATCTGAACTCTAAGAAAATCAGAACAATAATTCCACTTTCTAAAATTTCCTGACTTTTCCAGGACCTTTCAAAAAATAATTGCTCCTTTTCCTTGGTTTTTTCGGCCTGGAAATCCAAATTTCGGATTCTCTGGGTTTCCAACAAATCAAAAGGGAAATCCAAATCAAAAATACAAATGAAAGAGAAATGACATTCACTACATTTCAAATAATTGAAGGAATAAATCAGACCTTGTTTATGTCTACCCATGTTTCTTCACATTCTTGCATAAGCCTTTCTTTTGTTTCCCAATGATCTTTTCCAGTTGTTGATTGCTCCATGTTTTCTTCTCCAAGTTTAATTTTTGTCTGGATAAATGAAACAAAATCTTAAAATTAACTAACTGAGCATTAATTACAAAACACATACATGTAATGTACCTTAGAAATTTCAAATAAGAGTGCCCAAAATTATTTTCTAGAAAGGGAGACATGGATCACTGTTCTAGAGTGGGATGTACAGTAAGGGGAAATGGTGACCCCATCCCTGTGAAGAATTTTTCTTGATTTTCAACGGGGCCTAGATGAAAAATTTGTAACCCTTTTTTTCAACCTGAATGGAATACATTTTTGGGTTTTGAAAGTCCCTGCTTTTTATCGTCCCTGTACATTTTACTACTGTAGTCCTACTCCTAGTCTAAGCTAGTATAGGTTAGGAAGTCAAACGTCCCCACGTACATAACATAACATAATTCAGGTTGAAGGGCAAAGGAGGGCGAAGGCCCCATAAGATGCCCTGAAGTCCAAGCCCTAATCAAAAGTCAAACCACCAAAGCTTGACAACAGCCCCAAATCAGATTCTACCACAGCCATGGAAAAACTTGTCAATGTTACAGTAACCTTAAAGCAGTGAACTGACGGGGAGTTAACTACCCAATCTGGTAGACAATTCCACTCGTTGACAACTCTATGGGAGAAACTACACTTTCTCATGCCGCTAGAATTCAATAGGGTCGTTTAGCCAAACTTCCCCGGGAAAAGGCCATTTTCTCGGGTGAAATATATAGATGTCTTATGTCGCCTGATGGCTAAAACCTCCTATTGAATTCTAGCCTCATGAATGTCAAGCCTTGCAAAAGGCTTTTCCAGCTTTTTACAATGCCCACGCACCCGAGAATTACTTAGAACCCTTAAATAACTACAAGTCAGAAGGGGATTTCTTTCACAAAGAAACTTGTAAACCTGAAGCATGTCTCCCCTAATCCTTCTCAGCTCCAAAGTGGTAAGCCCAAGATGTTTAAGCCTAGAATGATAAGGTAAATTTCTCACCTGAGGTATAAGGCCAGTGGCTCTCCTTTGAACTTGCTCTAAAAGAAACTTGTCCTTTTCATAGAAGGGACTCCAAGCCTGAGCTGCATAGTCGAGATGGGGTCTTACCAACTGCTTATACAAATTAAGTACTACAATATCCTTACTAAAATTGATGGAATTCCTCATTGATCAATCCAAGCACTCTTAGCCTTTGCAGCAGTGGCTTCACACTGCCTTGATGAATGATGACTTCAAATCCCCAGTAATTACAACACCCAGATCTTTCTCAAAGGTGACATTACTTAAAACACTACCATTCATGTTATGATTCATAGCTAAAACTTTTGAGACCAAAATGTAGGACCTTACACTTATCTGCATTAAAAGACATTTGCCAGGTCTGAGACCAAGAAAATAACCTATCCAGATCTTTCTGCAGCAGCAAGGTATCATCCAAAATGCTTATTTTCCTATAAAGCTTAGTATCATCTGCAAACTTACTTAGCTAGGCCTAGGCCTATACAAGATGTAAGACTAAGAGAACTACAGTATCAATATCATTGATGAAAATTAAGAAAAGAAGTGGGCCAAGGACAGAACCCTGTGGTACCCTGTTGTGAATTCTTTCCAAGAGGAGAAGTTACCATTGACAGCAACTCTCTGAGATCTACCATGAAGCCACGAATTTATCCAATCAGCACAATTGCCCTGAACCCCTAACCTATGCAGTTTAACCATTAGCCTACCTAATGGAACTTTACAGTACTGTAGTGTAGGTTAGACCTAGGCCTAGCCTAACTAAGCTAAAGCCTTGGCTAACTTGGCAATCACAAACCTTGAGTTGACCATGCATTAACCATAGCTTGAACTTGTCCCAACAAAACTGTAGTAGAAACGGACTTGTGAATCGCTCACTCGCTTTCTTCTTCTTTCACTTCCAGTATTCAGCCACAGTCCAAAAAGTATACGAACCAGTTAGGCCTAGCCTAGGCTTAGTTAGCCACTTTATAATGCATGTGTAATTTACTGTGTCTGTACTGTCATCGTCGTCGTCCGTACCCCCGGCCGTGAACACAGATGGTTATGGACAGATGGAAATACGCGGGAAGGGGTGCAAACAAGTTTTACGTCTACTACTAGGCCCATCTTCAATGTGCAATAGTATTAAACAAGTGAGTGAAGTGTGTCAAAGCCGCCTTCCAGAATTTATTTTCAGTTCTCCCAGTCCTAGCAGCCGAGTGGCCAGAATGAAAAAATGTAGTTGTACGAATGTAAAAATATTATTTCTTCGGCAACCACCAAAGGATTCCTGTGCGCTTTTCAACGACAGGATGCTTGTGTAATTCTGTCATTTGACTGTATCTGGACCGTTTGGCATGTATTTAATTTTGTGACACCACATTTGCAATAGGGGACTTCCCTTTGTGTGAAATAACTGAAATGGTTGAAAGGGGTTTTCCGTCGCCTACTGTGGTTATATGCGGACAGTAAAGCCTACAGCGCGCGGTAAGTTAAGTATACTCAGCCAGTACAGTCAAGCCCTGGCCGGTGACGTCGCAGTGAGCCTGCCTAAAGCAATCTAGGCTAGGTGTAAAGCTATCTTACAGCACCCTTTCAAGTTCCAGCGCCTGTCGAATTTGTGCACCAGCTGGCCTTAGCCATAGCTTGTATTTGTAACGGAGATCGGTACAGTTAACACGAATGTCGGAATGTCGAGCAGAACTTGCTGAGGATGCTTAGGCCTAGGCTCATAAAATGGATGCGCAGAGCTAGGCCTAACGTTAGTGACTGCAGTGCAAGTTGCAACAACTAACCATAATGTGCACTGGTATTTTTGTGTTTGTTGCCTGGCTTAGGAATGTAGGCTAGACAGAAAGAGTTTCACCAGATCAAGGCTGCCTCAAGAAGGAATGAGATGGCCGGGAGCCTTGATCAAAGTGACACGGAAAGTGATAGCATAGTCACAGAGTCTGACACTAATTCAAGTTGCTTAGTATCACACAACATAAAACCCCTATCTCTCACTATAAAGCAGTTTGCTTTTGAGTTGTCAACCTTTGCCATCACTAATGATATGTGCCCAAGCCTTTGGCAAGAAGGTCTACTCGATCAGGGTAAGTAGATATCCAGGCTGAAATTGTTAGATTGTAAACTGTTTGATTAGAATGTTTTTGTCATCTTGTAAGTTGGAGTTCCACTTGATGATCATGCATTGGCCATTGTGGTTAAAATATTTTTTTTTGGCATGTTTAGTTGAAATTCTCTGATAGAGTTCATGAGAGGTTGAATCCACAGAACACACAGTCGTACAGTCTAAGTATCTATAGGCCTAACGTTAGTCCTAAATCTAATTCAACATGTGCACAGGTATTGTGATCTTTTGTCTACTTTTCCCCTTCCACTTAAAATGTTCATTGAACTCAGACTTGACAAAATTTACACTGTACATCAAGAAAGGTGTAAATTTTCCACAGAATCTGAATTTATCGATAAAATTATTGCTTAATGCATCATTTTGAAGGAAATACTGTATCAAAATAAACCCAGTACAAGCAACTTTGAGAAGTCCATAAAATGAACTGGCAGTGAAGGACGAACCTCCCAATTTGTTGCCATGCAGACTTTCCAATTCATTGTCAATTCAGATGACTGGCAGTTCTGTGGAATCATCTTCGCATGTTGTCAACAATAGCATGTGCAGGATTTTCTTGAAGGGGCCCGGAATCTATCTGCCAAGTTCCCTGGTAGCATTCCCATATGGGCCCCATATCAACAAACATATGGGGCCCACATACCCTTTGCACCCAAGACCCATATGGGACCCATATGGGCCAGCCCAGGAAACCCATATGATGCATATGGGAAAGTGCTAGGACCCATTTGGGCAATTGCCCCATATGGGCCCCAGTACTATCCCATATGGGCGTAAGGGTATACCAGGCTGGCCCATATGGGCCCCATATTGGTCTTGGGTGCAAAATAATATGGGACCAGAGTTGTTGAAAAGTCAGCTTGAGCTCAAGCTCAAGAGGAGGTGGATCGAGTTCAGTCATTCAGCTTGATTCACAAGTTAATAGTCAGTTCAAGTCAAATTAGCTAGTGCTTCATCTGAGTTGAGTCTAGTGTTCAAAGTCAAGTTAATGAAGCAGGTCAATTTGTTTCAGCAGTATCATAGATCAGTCTCCAGTTAAAACTCCAAAGGGCCAAATGATCTATCACAGAATGACCAGTAAGGCAGCTAGCAGCCAACAAGGAAGACATAAATAAACACCCCAAACAGTTAAAGTACAGTATAATCCTCCTTACCTACATAATTAGGCCCCTCCGTCAACTCATTCTCATCCAGACACAACCTTAGCTACTGTAATTGCTTCATTGTAAGTATACAAGACCCCAATGTGTAATTGAAAACATTCTCAGCACAGTACAGGCTGTGTAATATGAGCTGTGGTACTTTGCATTGTTTAAACTGGCTGTCAATCAAAGAGCTGCTCTGTGATGGCTCTCTTGGCCTGTTTGAGTTTTGGACTGAAGACTGAATTGAGAATTTCTGTTAACCCCTACAAAAATTGTACAGTAGTTTGGGGTGAAAGGATTAGCTAAATAGTGAGTAGTTGGTGAAACACCAAAAACTGATCAAATTGGCTGAGGATTGTTATGGTTCCAGTAGCAGCACCAGGGTCTGATGCCTCAGTAGCATGCACAAATCCTTTGGTGTGATGGAAACAACATGGAAAAAGCCATGAGTTGACATTTAACTAGAGTTTTTCTGAATCCAAATCAATTCAGTCTTGTTGCTGAAGTGTTACTTATGCAGTAGGTGACCTGAGTTCAACTTGAGTCATTAATGTCAGTGCCTTGAGTTGACTGTATAGGTTACAGTCAATGACTCAAATTGAGTAACAGTATTTTAATTATTCTGATTGCCAGAAATGATAATTGCCAGTCCCTGTAGTACTGACATGGCCAATGATGAAGTGTATACGCCTTGTGCATTTTGATCTCAAACACAACCGACTGCATGGTCAGGTGGATTGAGCATACAGTATGACTTGCATCCTGGAGTTTTGGAATTTTGCATGGTGTTTGGTATTTCAACAATGAAATGTACCAAAAAAGTTTAAAGAAAAACAGTTTGGCCATGTCCATTAACATCTAACATGTTAAAACTTGATGTGACCTTTTCTTTTAACAACTGATTTTTTTCTTTGCAGATGAGGTTCAAAAAGTGTTAAAAAAGTTGAATAAAGATTCAGAGGAAGGATGTATTAATTATATTTTACATGAAATTTTACTGCAAAAAGTCGAAACTAATATATCAAAAGATGCAGAATATGGACACAGATTTGTTAAAGCATTGAAGAACTCAAGTGAGTACAACAATCTGAATTTTTTCCTGTCATCAGCCTTTCTTATTTCAAAAAGTGTAAAGGTTGTTTAATACACATATGACTGGAGTGAGGTATTTGGATGCGCTGTCTCCAAATAAAATTTCAATGTAACTCTGGGACGTTACTCTCAGGCCAAAGGCCCTTGTTCTATTCCCAGGTCAAGTCATACCAAAGGCTCTAAAAATGGAATGTACTGCTACTGCCTGTACTTGGTTATTACCTTGTCTGTCACATTGCATCAACTTTGGGACACGTAAAGTCTATTTATATTTGTTGCCCATGCACAAACATTGGTTAACAGGAAAGGCACAAGTTGCAAGTTCTTGAATCAAAGTCAAAAAATTTACAGCCCAGCAGAAAATTCCATTTGAAACCCTTAATTGTTCAAATTCCTTTAAATGGTTCAACAGCTAATGGGAACCCTCTGAATTCAGTGTCTTTCCAAAGAGTGCCATTTGAAACCTGGGCTCAGTGAATTCTAGAGCATAACATGCTGTGACGTTTCCTCTTGAGAAAGCAACATAGACACCCCAGTAGATCAAAGGCGGTATGGGGTGTAACTGGTATCTGAGTTTGTCACATGATCTGTACCCTAAAATGAGCTAAGCTTTCATTGTATTCACACTGTGTGAAAAGCAATTAACACATGCTTGACTGACCTGTTAACTAACCCAAATGTTGCGCAACAGTTTGTGTATTTTTATACATCTGCTGCTGTCAATCAATTAATCGAATGTGAAACCTGAGTATATCAGGTGTGCATGTAGTGAGTGCCATTTCCTCCCTGAAGTGATAAGAGGTAATCAGGTAAAGAAGAAAGATGTAACAAAAAGCAATCTGAAGGAATGTTTCATCATGAAGAGAGACAAAAGCAATTCTTTTTGTGTGTGTTTCTTTAAAGAGCAGAAGCAGTCACCCCAAACTTATTTTGACAACAACAGCCATATCCCACAGCTTTTGTTTTTACTGTATCTCACTTCCAAATATATTTCATATTCCAGGACTTAAACTGTACACTGCATGTATATCAATGAGTGACTCTTCTAAATTTCACAATTAAGTGGAAAAAATATTGTCACATGATGACTCTCAAGAGCCAATCATGAGACAGGACACAGTACTACATGAATCCAGCATGTACAAATCAGAGTACTCTCAATACAGTACATGCTGTGCAATATGAGCTACAGTAATCTGCATTTTTGGTTTCGATGGAAGAGAAACGTATGCATACATGCTGGCGTGTGTACAGTATGTGTGTATGTGTGTGGGTTTTTGTGGGTGTGTACAGTATGTGTGTGTTTGTGACACTTTGCTTGTAAACATGATATCTCGAGACAGGAATATCTGACAGTTTTCAAACTTGGTACATAGATGCGCCATATTGAGAGGAAGAATCCTGTTGTTTTTGGTGGAGGTCAAAGGTCATCTGGGGTCACTGGGGGTCAAAATCTGAAAATGATTTTAACACGATATCTCAAGGGAGGAAACTTGGATAGATTTCATATTTAGCATATGGATGAGTTTTGGTCAGGAAATGGTCCCTGTTGTTTTGGAGGAGGTCAAAGGTCATCTGGGGTCACCGGGGGTCAAAGTCGGAAAATCTTGTTAACACGATATCTCATAATAGGAAACTTGAATAGATTTCATATGTGGTGTGTGGATGCCTTATGGTCAGGAGATGGTCCCTATTGTTTTTTTTCCAAGGTCAAAAGTTATCTGGGGTCACCGGGGTCAAAGTCTGAAAATCTTGTTAACACGATATCTCATGATAGGAAGCTTGGATAGATTCATATTTGGGTATGTGGATGTGACATTATGGTCAAGAGATGGTCCCTATTGTTTTTGGCAGAGTTCAACAGTCATCACTGGTGGTCAAAGTCTGAAAATCCTGTTAATGCGATATTTCATGATGGGAAACTTGAATAGATTTCGATAATATATTTGGTATGTGGATGGTTATGTACAGGAGATGCTTTCTTTTGTTTTTGGCAGAGGTCAAATGTCATCTGGGGTCACAGGGGGTCAAAGTGTGGAAATCTTAAAGCCATATTTCACTATTTCTGTCTATCTATCTAGGTATGGCTTTTTATTGAGGTCAAAAGGTCTTCTGGAATAACAAAATTATTTTTTGAGCTTGCTAGGATAACATTTGAGTGAGAAGATAGTGGTGCATGATGGCAAACTTGAAACAGTACATTTATGTATCATCAAAACCTCAATGCATTTTTGCATTCTGGTCTGAATCTGCTGTCAATCAAAGAGCTGTGCTGATTGAGAATTTCTCTAGAATACTACAAAAATTGCAATTTGGGGTGAGGATTGACTGCCTTTAAAAACAATTTCTTTGCATTCTTTGTAATGTAAACTCCAAAATGCATCTCATCTTTTCAATTGAACTTAATTCATATCAATCAAAGAACCGTCATTTTGAGAATTTTCATAATACTCCTTTGGAAATATATCCTTTGGTGTGAGGATTGTCTGCCTTAAATTGATATTATTTTTGAAATTTTGAATTTTTCGTGTACACAGAAGTTCCTCCTCACAAGATTTTGGCTCGCTACATTCAGGGAAAAGCTACTATTCCTGCACTAACAGAAGAGGAGAAGAGATTCCGAAAAGTTTTGGTGAAGAATTTAACGAAGTTAAAAGATGTTGTCTCAGACACTGGTGATGTAGTAGATATACTCTTCAAGCATATTGGTTATTCTGAAGGCCAAAGACTGTTAAAAAAGCTAGATGACAATTATGTCTATTTATTCTTGACTTTGGTGAGGATTCCAGGGTCATTTAAAAAGGATTTATTGAAGTTTCTGCGGCAAAATCACTATGAACGTATTGCACAGCTTTTACGTAAGTAGTTTTTTTTTTAAATTTTTTTGTCAGCAGTTTTGATCTTTTTATGTGGGAATTTAAAAATTACATATTTACTGTACAGTAGCATGTCACCTCAAGTTGGAAAGGTTGGAAGGTAGCTCCTGTTTATACCGTTTGCAACCCATGAGACCAAAGTTTAACAAGACCAAAGGTTTGCAAACCAAACCTTAACAGAAGAAAGAGTCTGTGAGAACAAAAGGGTGGAAAGGTTTGCTAGAGCAAAAGTTAGAATAGGTCTGCCAGATTGAAAATGAATCAAGGTCAGAATTTAATTTTGGTTTTGTGAAACTCTCCTCATTTCCAGTCTTGTGAGCCCTTATTAATTTTCGATCTAGCAGACCTCCAGTCTTGTATTACATTTTCATAAAAGTTGAGTCTATCCTAGTATTTTCCTTAGCTCTTCTCTCAAAAGACAATTTAAGAATGCCAAACTGTTAAAGAGAAATCCAATGAAAAGCTTTCTGTTAGATCCTAATGTAAGACAACAGTCATTCTACATTTTTAAATTTGTGGACTCAAAATGTCACTTAGCTTGAATTATGCTGAATTTGCTCCTCAATATTACTTCTTTCACCTGCATTCCAGTGGTTTTAAGGTCAAGAGCAGTCACCCCAAACTTACTTTGAAGCAACAGCTGAGTCTGACAATTTTCTCTATCCATTTCTCTTCTTTGTAGATTTTTTATAATATTTTAGTACTTCAATTTTGTATATTCAAGGTAAGCCAGGCTGTAACTCTCACAAAAATTCACATTTGAGGAGAAAATATTGTCACATGACTTTCAGTAGCCAATCATGAATCAGGACAGCCTACTACACTACTTCAGTTTGAGGGGACTGCTCTTGCCCTTTAAGTGGATAGTGCTGCAATAGATGACATAACATGTGTACAGCAACAACAAACATAAAGTTATCAATGACAAATGATAAATCATTTGACTATTAAATGCTTTTTAAAACTTGATTGGACATGTTTCATGTTTCTAGTTTGTCCGACAAAAATTTTGATGCATTTATTAAAAAAAAAATCTGAATTACTGTATGTCATTTGCTTGGCTGGCAAGCCTGAGCCGAAAGCAATCAAAAACTGCTAACTTTAGTTGCCAGCCTGAGTATCAGGCGTCCACAAATTTTTTAAAGCAATGCACCATTTGATGGGCAACATCAAACATCCAGTGAAACCTTTTGTGAGTTAAGATCACAATTAATGAAATACTTCTCATCAATGGTGAGCTGGCAAGTGGTATTGTGGAGGAGGTGTGATCAGTGCACTTAGTGGTAAGCAATTATTAACCTCAGAGGAATGTCACACTGTCCTTGTGGAGTACAGTAGACTGCATGTTCTGTGACTAATGTGTTTATTGTTCGAACATATATGTAGTACTTAGTGATCTTAGTGATTATAAATGGGTTGAAAACTTACTGTTCAATTTTCTAGATATTTTGTATCCTTTACCTAAACTCCTAAAGTTGCTGTAATTGCCTGTTGTTCTGAAACTTGCATGCAAATGTGATGTCAGAAATGTCGTACATACATATTGATAGGACAAATTAAAGTAATGTTTTCTTTACTGTCCTTATTTATAGAGGAACAGTCCGATAAACCCACTATTGATGATGATGACGTCCGGTCCTTTTGTAGTGGATTTGATTCTTTGGAAGAAGATGCTGAAAACCAGTCTGGATGTGATAGATTTTCCAACCTGGTTATAGGTAAGAAAGTTAAATGAGGTTTTATATGGTTCAGTTTCGAACCAATTGGTTTAAGTTGTCCTGGCCACAGACTTTTTTCTAGTTGTGAATCGCTGGCTTGCTTCCCTTACTCCATTTTTTATGCTGATCACCTGGTTAATAGGAGGAAGGAATGTTAAAGGCCCAATTCTCTCACCCTAAACAGTACCAATTCTCCTAACCTTATTATTACTTAGCCCCTCCCACAGTTGTTTGAAATTCATCCTCATCCAGATACAATCTCATTGTAAATGCTTCTGGGTAAGTATAAAAAAGCTCAATGTGTATAATCAGAACACTCTCAGTACAGTTCATGCTGTGTTATATAGGCTTTGGTACTCTGCATTGTTTTAATTAGCTGTCAGTCAAAAAGCTGAGCCATTTGAGAGTTTCTGTTACCCCCTACAAGAAGTGTAGTTTGGGGTGAGAGGATTGGTCCTTTAATTTTGCATGTTTGCAAGAGAGTCACTTTGTGAAGGCAGTTTTCATTGATGTTTTGCAGTGATCATGTTTGGGATGACTTTTTCTTAACTTCTTGATTTATGTTTATTAGAGCAAGCTATTATCAACAGTATAAGCTCTTTCCTTGACAATAGACTTCTTTATGTCATGTGAAACAATGTCACAATGCATAAGTTCAAAATAATCAATGAATGAATGATCCAAATATATGCAGACAACATTTAGAATTTTGGTGAAATACATTAATGAGAATGTAAAAAGCCAGGAATTAGAATTTACATAAGATTATTCCCAAACTTGGTGAGAACTTGGATATGCATACAGTACAGTACTATTTTGATTTGACTTAAAAGCTTAAATGAAAATTATAGGGTTATACAGAATTGTGAATAATCGATGCATTTAACATATAGCTGGCTTCAGATTGAGGCAAGTGCCACCTGGAATGGTCATTAATGCCACCATGTTTTTTCGATTCCCTGACATGTCTATAAACAGAAAAATTCAGGTATATGGGTATCTTCGGGTGGGTTGGGGAAATATAGCGGGGTATCTGCCAAGGGTCAGGGTGCTGAAAAATAAAAAATTTAAGGGGTAGGGGAAAGTGAAATGGCTATTACTTTTCATCTAGAAACTTGAGAGTTGCAAACTACCCCTCAAAATACTTGCAAAGAAATTGTCTTTTACAGATTTTGAGAATCACATGACTTTTGTGCTCGTTAAAAGTCAAAAAGGTACAAAATTTGACCTTTGACCTAAATCTTGACTATGCTATTTTAAAATGTAATTGTGTACAGTAAATCCATTCATTTGTCCTAGTTTGACCTGAAATGATCATATTACATGTCTTCAGACAATTTTAGGCTACTAATGTTCCACGGTTTGTACTTAGGAAGCACCGGTGTCGAACCAAATGTTAACTAGTAAAAAATCTGTTAGAAAGACATAGTTTTCCAACCCGGAAATGAAAATCTATTCCTGGTTAATGAGAGTTATAAGCTGTACACCATCTCGAAATTGTTTTTATATCTATTTAAGCATTCCTTGTTATAGCAAATTTATAAATTGCATATCTACATGTCCATATCGATACCCTTGTCCCTTCTTAATACCTAAAAAGGTGCAAAACAATACAATGAAATATCAGTACTTATAGCTTCAAATTGGGCAGGAGATTGAGGTAAGTGCCATTGGGAGTGGTCATTATAGGTTATGGCCTACAGGCATCTCACAGGCAACCCTACAACTCTCTGTCGCAATATTTTTTGGAAACGTTACGGTCCGCTGAACACTAAATCAAGTGGTATTAGTAAATATTTTGGGTCTCGCCCGTTCAAAATAGCTGGCAGGGGTATCCATATGGACATGTAGATATGCAATTAATAAATTTGCTATAACAAGGAATGCTTAAATAGATATAAAAACGATTTCGAGATGGTGTACAGCTTGTATTTCTCATTAACCATGAATAGATTGTCATTTCCTGGTTGGAAAACTATGTCTTTCCAACAGATTTTTTACTAGTTAACATTTCGTTCGACACTGGTGCTTCCTAAGTGCAAACCCTGGAACATTAGTAGCCTAAAATTGTCTGAAGACATGTAATATAATCATTTCAGGTCAAACTAGGACAAATGAATGGATTTACTGTACACAATTACATTTTAAAATAGCATAGTCAAGATTTAGGTCAGAGGTCAAATTTCGTACCTTTTTGACTTTTAACAAGCACAAAAGTCATGTGATTCTCAAAATCTGTAAAAGACAATTTCTTTGCAAGTATTTTGAGGGGTAGTTTGCAACTCTCAAGTTTCTAGATGAAAAGTAATAGCCATTTTACTTTCCCCTACCCCTTAAATTTTTTATTTTTCAGCGCCCTGACCCTTGGCAGATACCCTGCTATATTTCCCCAACCCACCCGAAGATACCCATATACCTGAATTTTTCTGTTTATAGACATGTCAGGGAATGGAAAAAACATGAAGGCATTAATGACCATTCCAGGTGGCACTTGCCTCAATCTGAAGCTGGGCTAATACTAGAAAATTAAGAATGAGTTGTAGAAATTTGTTTTATACAAAAATATTGAAATGTTCCAAACTGTTTAAATTCTCTATTTATATTGATTGTCTTATTGCTTTTATTGTCCAGGTGATGACTTTTCATTGGCTGATGGATCTGATTCCCTGCCAAGGGAATTTGACAAACTCCAATTATCCAGCAATACGATGCCATTAGGTAGGTAGATACCGTCCTTTAAAAAGCCACATGTTTTAGAAATCAAGACTTATATGTAGGAAGTTCTAATGGGGTTTTAGCTACGCCAGGCTAAGTGCCAGCTGACATGATGATCTTCTCCGCCTAGAGGAAAAACCACCAACACCCCTGTTTTTGGCCAGAAAAGTGGAGAGTTAATGTCTACCCGAGTTTGTAAGATTAGCCCTCATTGGATGCTCCACCCCACAAATTGATTTTGAAATAATTAGCTTTTACTTTCCACCATGAGTAAAGAGAGACAACAGTACAGTATTATGACACACAAATTGGAACATATTTTGTACAAGTGAGCATGCATGGCAATGTAAGTGTGACTGAATAAAAGAATCTATTCAATGTTTCATCGATGGAATGATGTTATCAATAATCTAATGGGAATTAGCTATAACAGTATTAACTACCAAAGTTAAATCTTAGTTTCCTGAATTCCAAATGAAGAAGTATATTGTATTCTTCCCTAACCATATGACTTTTCCATCATGGCTCTCAGACTTAACCCCAAAATTTTGACCCCTTCTCAATGGTCCTCAGTGTACCCCTATACTTGTGTGCAGAAGTTTAGACTATCCTGGGCATAAATAAATGAGACAGTCCCCAGCTCCCCTGTTCAGTTTTGAAATTCTTGATGTGTGGAGTTTATTTTTGAGGACAACATTGATTAATGGGGGCAGGGATTTTAACACACCAGCAAATTTTTGCACACTCGTTGCTACCTTGGGCAAAAGTGCCCCATCATTTTTGTCTGGGATTGTAGCTTATATCATGAAGTATCCAGTCTTTACCACTTTAGTGAAAGTTTGGACCTGGGCTTTGATTGACTGGATTTGTCCAAATCATTGAATATCAAAAGAGCATACTATGGTTCTTGTAGGTTTCAGTTCAAACATTACTGCATTTGTTTAATTTTTCAAAATTAAACCTACTAAAAGCAAACTGTGGTTTGTGTCTTACCCAACAGGGGCATTAAACTCACATGCCTTTAGACCAGTTCCTGAAAACAATCAAGATGATTTGCACAATTCTGTGAGGAACCACGATGCCAGAAGTACTATTGATTTTTCAGCATTTGATGAAAGCGACTCTGAAACTATCTCAGGTATCTTTGTATGACGTATAGGAAAATGTTGTTTTTGTATACAACTGATTTACGTAAAAGTAGTTATCAAACTGTGACTATGATAAATACTTACTTGTGATCAAATGTTTACTTTGCATCAAGAATTGTATTCAATAGTTAAGTAGCCTATGAAGGTAAGAGTCCTGACTGGCTTTTTAGTCTTCTATGGCAAGGGAATTCTCTTGCCTGAAAATCAATGCCTGATTGTAAACAGAACTACCAAAAAATTTGAAATTTAGTGTTTCCCAGATGAGGAGGAGGAAGAGCTTGAATATGACTTAAATTCCAAGCGAGGGGATATGTCTGGGTCCTTGACTGCATATTTCCATCAAGATAAAAACATGCAAACAAAAACAAACAAGTAAGTCAATTAACATACCTAAGAGAAATCAAGGGGTTGGAGTTGGCATTTATTGGGTGCCCAAACCACATGGAAGTAAATGCAACAGCTACTTCCTATAAATTGAAATAAATGCAAGTATTAATTTGTGTAAGAATTCTCACCTTATTTTGCAATGGTTCAAGGTGCTACCCATAGCTAATTTTCTGTGTGATCTTACGCAGTCTCCAAAGAAAAAAGATATCCAATTTCATTTTGCATAGCTTTTGGTTTAGAATCAAGTGCAGATCAACGAATTTGAGAAAGGGGGGCATACACCAAAGGTTAATGAGGGAGAGCACAAATACACAGCAGGAGATGTTGGGGGGACCCTCTCCCAAGAAACTTTGAATTCTAGATGCACTTAGATGTGATTTTCCAGCATCTTGGAAGCATACTTTCCATATCTATTCATGCATCGTTACTTAAAAGTCTTTGTTCACCAAACATGTTCAGGTGTATTTAGTGCGCCCTCTCCTGGATCCACATCTAAGGATAACATCTAAGTCTCACTGGTTTGTTAGGTAGATACATCTGTTAGCAGCAGCCACTCACAGTCACTGTTTGTTTTGTAAATAATTGAAATCAGAGGAAGGTATTGCATCCACGTGTGTTTTATTCCAGATTGCAGACCTCGAACCCCACCTACTCAAAAGAAGCTTCGACTTTATCAAAAAGAATTGGCTGAACCAGCACTGCAGGGACTGAACACAGTCATTCTAGCTCCAACTGGTTCTGGTAAAACCAATGTTGCAGGAGAGATCATTCAACAGCATTTCATTAATTCTCATAGGAAACATGTTAAAGTGGCTTTTGTTGTGGAAAAGGTAACTACAAGTCAAGCAAAAATGGAATAAATGTGTTTTCTATAAAAGGGAAATATTGCACTTTGTTGGAGAAATAACTCATACCTTTAAAAACGATATGCATGTTTAAAAAGTGATAGATTATTCAAATTAGCAGCTGCAAGTTAGCCAATTCCCAACAGATGGAAATTTGGTTTTCTTGTTGCTCAAAATAATTTGTTCACCAAAATATTTCATTAGTCCAATGGTGCAAATTACGTTACTCTTCTCTGCATAGTAGGATATGAAGCTATTGTTATGGGTCGGTTGTTAAGATTACATAATTTTAAGACTTTTTTAACCTGGTGAATAGGTTTCCTTAAAATGTTGGTTTGTCAGAATTGCCTCTTGTAGAGCAAAAATATAAGTGGTAAGACATGCCAGTAGTTGATTTAGGATGAAAATGTGGGGAAACTTTCTGCCTTTACTGGCAGTGAACACAGATCAGGACAGTGAGAAATGTGGTTAAAATAAAGTTACTCTATATCACTACCATTTCGGGTTACTTGCCCCGGTAATTCAATACTGTGAGCTGTTTCTTGGTAACATACATATAAGTGGTTCAAAGTCAAGTCTACTAGAAAGTAGTTGTGGGTTGCTTCTCTCCATTTCCTAATTGTAACAGAATTGCCAATGTGTGTCAGGTATTCATTTGAGTGTAGAATGTTTTAGTTCCTGTAGCCACGGTTACTGTCTGCACAACAGTAAAGGCCAGCTCACACTACAGGGAGATCCAATGAGATGTCGCTCCGATTTTTGTGAGTTTTAATTAATATTTCCCTTCCTTTTCAATTTCTGCAGAAAACTCTAGCTGATCAACAGGAAACGGCTCTAAACTCATTTCTAAATAGCAGCAATGATGGGAGAAAACACCCTAGACTAAGTGTCGGAAAAGTAACAGGAGATACAGAAGTGCCAAACCTTAGTTTGATGATTGATAATTATGATGTGTTAGTTACAACAGCTGGTGTCCTCAGCAGTGACCACCGGGCTGTGGTCCACCAGGATATATCGGTCACTAAATTCTCTTTGATGATATTTGATGAATGCCACCATTGTCAGGTTTGTAGATGTCACAATCTCTGACCAAGGAACATGACATAAACATTCCTTTCAAAGATTGCTAATGAACCACTCAACTTGTTCTATAGCCAGTGCAAATGTGTGCAACTTGTCTATTATTTGGGTTAGCAAAACCCTTATGCTATCATGCATAGTAATTACTGTAATGTTATTTGCCAACATGTGCACCAATAATGAACAGCTGATTTATTCTTTACAAATTACACACAATAGCATTCTGGCTGCTACTAACAATGCTTTGACACACCTTGCCAATAAGTAACTTAATATTCCTGTGCTAACCTACGGTCAATACATTTGAACTTTTGAAGTAAACTGAATGTATTGGCTGCTGATTGCTGAAGGGAATTGAATGCTTTATGAATCTTTTAAAGGAATGTTTATGTACTGAATACAAAAATATTTACAGAAAATCTGTAAATCTTAAACATTCTTTACTGAACAATTTTAATTTTTAACTGAACCAATCTTTTCACCCCAGATAGTTCCAATTTTTGAAACTATTTACTTCTAGCCCTTCCTACAGCTATTTTAAACTTATGGTGTAGGCACAATCCTAGTTTTTTGTTTCAGGCCGCATCATGGTGAGCACATACCCAAGGACTAAATTTGTGATCAGAACATCTGTCCATTCTGTGTGATATGCAGTGGGTCTCCATGGTGTCACTCAAAATGCAGAACCAATTGAGAATTTTGCTCCTCTCTATCAAAAATGTAGTTTGGGGAGACAACTTTGTCTTTAAGGACCACTTACCACAGACTTCCCAATAGATGCTGGAAAATGTTTTGACCCCTTTTGTTGTAGTCTTTGCAACTTGTGGGTTGTGGCTCACGTATGGGCTGGAAGTGGCCTATCCATGAGGTCTGAATTGAAAGGGTGTAAGGTTTTTCCAGTTGTGGAGTCTGTAGGACCTTTATTGCTATGACAGGAGGGTTGAGATGAAAAAATGGAGCTATATTTGACACAATTAGAGGCATATTTGAAATTGGCATGACAGCCAACAGAGCGGCCATGACAGGAATTCCCCACTACCTACTCTTACCCGACTTGCCAATGGCAACTCAGGTGAAAAGGGTCAGGCCATCTTATTGATTTGTTGGGGGAGGGCATCCTATTGACCGAGTTCAGCTTTTCCGTGTATTTTTCATACCTGACTTTCAATTTGTAAGGTCTCAGAAGTCAAGATAAGTTCATGTCTGCCTGGAAGTTGAGCTAAACAGAGTTAAGAGGATCAGTTGTGTTGGACTTTTTCTAAATTCTGGCTAATTCGCATTTCCTGTAATGGCTGTATTTGTTGCACCTCCGCCTAGATCTGCCACTAGACTGGACATTGAACACTGTCAAAACCTGGGTTGTTGAGTTGCATGTTTAAGAAGAACTACATTTTTCAGTTAGCTATAAATTATAACTGTCGGATAGTTTGTTATAAAAAATTGTCTCATCCTACTGCTGGGAGCAACTGATTGGGTTTGGCATCCTTAGGGATTGGAAGTTATACCTCTTGCAAGGAGTCAAGATGTACCACAGGGACCACCAGACTGCTCGCCCCAACCACAATGGTGAGCTGAAGACCCGCGAGGTTTAGACTGCTTTCTTTGATCTGCCTAAATCAGACAGGTCTGCCTTGGTTTGATACATATTGTATAATGCTCATTTCAGACCTTACTCACTAAATCAAACTTCATCTTTGAAAAGTCTGCTTCATAGTGATGCAAACTTTAAAATATGTATCTCAGATGTGGGCAGAGTTACCAGAAATGTCCATACACTCTGTGGTCAACAGTGAAGATGCAGTATATGAGATAGAAGGTATATTGCCACCTAGCTAGCTTGGCCAAATATCTTTCTGCCCCTTATTTTCTAGGACTTATAATTCACCAGTACTAACTTTTGATAGTTATGACAAGGAGGTTCTCCTTGAATAACCTCCTTTGTTTATGACGAGATGTTTGTGCAGGGGTTCAAAATATGTGCAAAATTCCTTCCTTTCACAATTTATTCGGAGCAGATCCAGAGAGCACTGCATACAGGGAACAGTGTGATAATTACCTGCTGACAAATTCATTTTCTTTGCATATGGCTTTTAAATGGAGTGTTGAAATCACTCAACATGCCCCTTAGTGCCAACGAAGTTGTGATGATGAAAAGGGAATCATGGGTAATGAACTGATGTAACAGTTTTGTAGTTATTTCTTCTTGTTTCTCTCTTAAGGATCTTTCATGATATGTTCTAGTTAAACCGAAACCTTACACCTCATAAATTTCACAATTAAAGAGCAAAAATTTTGTCATGTATTCTCAAAAGCCATTCATGAAGTAGAATAAACTGCAGCAATATTTCATTTTGGGGTAAATTCATTTTCCCTTAAAGGGGAACTTTAAGCAAAAAATTTATTTTCACACATGAAAGAAGAACTAAATCTTCTCAGTGTGGTGAAATTTCCATTCAAATTGGACATGTATTTCTCGAGATATCAGCGATTGAAGTTTCTAAATATGTGTTTCACAGTGAGACTGAGGACAGGGTAGATTATCACTTTGGCACATTGACATGGAATGCTTTGTTTCCCATTGTTTTTCAAACTGTTGTGTTGACCTTGACTTAAATAGGAAAAGGACCTCCCCATGGGGATTGCAAAGTTTGAACAGTCCTCATGCCACTTAGGCAATCACATTGTGATAATATACTGAGGACTGTTGAGGAGAGAATAGGCTGTTAAGTTCAAAGAAAAACAAAAGACTGTCCATTAACATGGAGATATGATGTCATGTGTGTTTGCTTCAAGTTAACTGTTTGTTGAAAATGTGACAACTTTACTTGCTCATATCTTGAGAACCACACATTGGATTTCGATGCAAATTTTACCAAAATGCATAGAATTAGTATCCCTCTAACATATCAAAACTTGGTATGACCTTGAACCCTTCTTTTAAGAATTATTTTACTGGTTTCCTTATGTATTTGCTTCTATTTTGTGAAGAATTAAGAATATATGCTTAGACCAAAATCATTAAATTTATTATATTCTGCAGGTGTCATTAAAATTCTTATCCACAGTATTCATGCATTTGTTTAAATCCCATCATTATAATAAGCTTCTTCTTACACATTTCTCCCAGGGGTCTCACCCTTTTAATAGACTGATGAGAATGTATCGACAAGAGAAAAAAGAATTGCTGGATGCGGGGAGTTCTCTTGAATGCCTCCCACAGGTAAGAAAGCAATAAAACCAATAATTTTGGCCTGAAATCATTTTTATGGATTTCCTAAATTAATGCTCTTCAATCATGCCCTGTTACTGCAACTATAATGTCGACCTAAAAGTGTCACCAAATTGTTCACAAAATAACTTTCTTTCATTAAATTGTTATCATAAAATTTGCAAACCTTCATTGATCATTTTTGTATTGATTTGGTGTCATTCTAAGAGTTAGTTTGTTCGATGAAGTTTTACTGCTCAGTTTTTAACCAATTGGTTTGATTCATGCCAATTTTTTTTCAGTTGTGCCTCACTTGTTTTCCTCTGTGAACATTTAGCAAAATAACTTAATCTTTAACCTCAGACATTTGCGATCATTTAGTGATTAATTTTGATTACCTTATCACAAAAAAATAATTTCAGTATGTAGTGATTTATACTGAATGTAATGCAGAAATAATAATAGTTGCTACCTTGCATGATAAAATCAAATTATTCTAAACCTTTAAAGCCTACAAGGTTCAAATATGCCCAGAATGTTCCATTTAACAAAAATAATCGTTTAGCGATTAATCACTATACGTTCACAGTCCTATTTTCTTCTGCCATTGCTTATGCTGAGCACCAATTGAAATTGTAGACGTTTCCATTCCAGTCACAGTAGGAACATCTTTGCTTATACGACAATCAGTGTAGACTTTTTTGTTCTTATAAAGTATTAAATGCATGAATTCATTCTTGGAGTTATTTGAGAGTGCATTTGTTTATGGATGCAGCAATTAATCACCGGTACAATGCAAAGGTTAATTAATTAGATGGAGTTTTATGGCTCAGTTTCTAACTGATTGGTTTAGATTGTGACAGTTGCGTCTTTTTGGTTCCTTGTGTAACAAAGGAACCAATGCAGTCACCTTGGCGTATGTATGTGTGTGTGTGTGTGTATGTGACGGATTGGAATGCGAGGTATGTGGTGCGATAACTCAATAACTGAGTGATCAATTTTTTTCAAACTTGGTATGTATGTAGATGTTGTGGAGTAGATGTGCCCTATCGTTTTTGGTGGAGGTCAAAGGTCACTGGTGATCACCAGAGGCCAAAAACTGAATTTCTGTTAGTAGCTGTAACTCAGTATCCGTTGTTCAAGCAGTGGCATCATTTTAGGATAAGTTAGATTGGTAGGAGGTGAAAATGTTGGTACATTAACCAAAATAATTGGAAAGGGTCAAAAGGTCAAAAAGTAATGTTTTATTGATATCTTGCCACTGAAACATTTTAGAGGGGTGGTGTAATGGAGATTTGTGTTCGTCTAAGTGAAATGCACGTGATGACCCCCCTTGACCTCACTTGACCTCATTTGACCTTTTGACCTTTGTGACTTTTTTGTGACGTCAAGATTTGTCTTGATCAGACGGACCAAAAAGGCTATTACACTACCCTCCTACAATGTTCGTTACTTGAGTTACTGACATTTAAATGACAGGCTAGTGTGTACATGTAGGTCATATGTAGGCCTATTGCAATGCCGGGTATGCGGTGCAATTACTCAATAACCAAGTAACATAGTGGAAATAATGGAAAGTTGTAAAGTAAAGTGCACCTGAAGACTCTTTGGGTCTTTGTTCAATTGGTTTAAAAGTCCAGCTGAAGTTTAATGCCTTTAGACAAATGCAATGTATAAAAGAAAAGAAGAATTATAACCCCCTCTCAGTCTAAAAGCAGTTTAGTTAACAATCAGGACAGTAATGCAATTATTATTAAAAACAACCTTTTCCTCACATACAGTACTGAATAAAGTTATTCACAGTGCAAGCTAAGATTCCAATTTCAATAGTAAAATATGAAAGCAGTTTCTCTTCTTTACCTCTGCTTTTACCCTAGGGACTACAATGCTGTTTCTAACACCCTCTTTAGGTTAAAAGGTCAAGTTGAAAGTCATTTATTAGATTCTACAGAGCTATGTTTGTTTCTTGGTCTTCTAGCCAAATTGTGAAGAAGTAATTGGTGGTAATAAATCACTATCGGGCTGCCTTTAGTAGCAGAATTGTGGGCTTTTCCTTATTTTTGCTTTTCAGGCAAACACATTGGGTAGTCTAAAGGACAACCATGACATAATTTCTAGTCATCCATCATAAATTTTGGTGGTCAGGAATGACCAGATGACTGTTAAATTTCTTTGGTGCAGAAGAGACTGTGTTTATTTAAAATCAGTTTTGATCTACTTTGACTGTATTTGACCTTTGTGACTTCTTTTTAAGGTCTGAATTTGAATTGTTGAGGTTGACCAAAAAGGCAATTAACTAACCTCCTATACTACCCCAAACTCAAGTAAATGACATTTTAGTGAAAGGTGATGAATGTATTTGTCGCATGGAAGTGGGCAATGTGCAGTGTGATAATTTGAAAAGTTTAGTGTTCCATTTCTCTCAAACGGCAAGTGCTTGTATGATTTTGAAATTTAATGTGCCCCTATGTTTTTGGGTGATGGCCAAAAGTCATTGGGGTTAAAGGTGCAAATTATGCCTTACCTTGGGACTACCTTAATACAATATCATCTTTAATGCAAGGAACCATAGTGCCCTTGGGCTCTTGTTTTCCAGTTGTGGCTCACTAACTTGTTTTCCCTACTCCATTGCTTAGGCTGAGCACAAAGCACAGTGGCAGTAGGTTCCATTTTTAATGTCTTTGGCAGGACCCAACCAGGAGTCTAACTCCAGACCTCAAGACTACTAGTCAGATACTCTAACCACTTCACTATGCTTGCCCAATTGAAAGGATACACTACTGTAGACAATTTTTTTAGTTTTAATAATCAGAGAACATTTGAGTTTGTTATGGAATGTGTTATTTTGCATATCTTGAACTTTGAAACATCTTATATAGACATGGCAAGTGTTTGACCCCAGATACTGCAGAAAAGGGCAAAGTAGGATATGGAGGACTTAAACCAAGACACTTTTTCAGCTATTGGCATTTTGGGCCACTTTACTCTGCATGCTGTAAAATTGCCCATAAACCTACAATTTTGAGTAGTCTTGCATAGCTCGGGGAGGCTGTATTAGTGGTGGTCAGTGTTTTCACATTTTGTGGTTTTTCCTGCCTGTTGTATCATCAAAACTGTGTTCAATCTCAATCCTGCCAAGTACGTAGTAGTCATTGAGTCATCAAGTGCAGTCTGCTGATAGAGCTAGAGATTTATTGCCTTGTGTTTTGATGCAAGTATGTGGTCAGCTTCTACAAGACTTTGGGCTTTGTGCATGTTACATGGGAAATGGGGCTTTTTGTTTGTGAACGTACAGCACTGGGCCGCTTCAAAGATTAGCCCTTATACTTAAGAATTGGCTCAGTCCACAATCCTTGTTCACAAATTTAGTTGAAGAATTTGTACAGGTTTTGGTGCAGGTCAAAGGCCATTTAAGGTCACTAGAAGCCTGTATCTCAAGCTGTTTTAAAACAGCCAGACACCAAGCCCAACCTCAAGTATCTGATCTCTGCAAACCAGTATTGTTAACTCACAAGAGTGCAATAATGAAGAGACATTGGCAAATTGACAGAATATGCAGAATTAAATTGAGACTTTTTGTGACTTAAATTTCCAAGTACTACTCATACTTTGAGATGTAACCACAAATTGTAGACTTATTCCCATGGTCAACCTAGTAGTAAGTTAGTTAGATGGAGAGTTTCACGGCCCAGTTTCCAACCTATTCGATCAAGTCGAGCTGGCCATGGCCTTTTTCCAGTTGTGGCTCACTGGCTTGTTTTCCCTAATCTGTTGCTTATATGGAGCATCACGTACAATGGGAGTAGGTTCCGTATTTAGAGTCTTTGGTATGACTCGACCTGGGAAGCAAACCCTGGCTTTCCGAGTGAGAGGCGAATGCTCTACCGTTAGACCAAATACACGGTCCATCAACCAATGATAGATGATAGAAATGAATTAGATGCAATCACCCTATTTTCTGTTTTCTTTGTGAATATAATTATGACCAAATTGTTAAGGATGACAAAAAGGAGTCCAGATAGAGGGCAGGTTGTCAAAATGCCAGAAAGCCTAGCAAGTAACAGTGACCTGGTGGACTGATGGATTACTCAATTTTATGCATTACATGGAACAAGTGGTTTCATTAGTTTATTCCTGAAGCTTATCAATTACACCAAGAAATTTTAAGTTTTGGTTTTAATTTTTACTTCCAAAAATTCATTCCAGTTATTTTTCTGAAACACCAGCAGCACATTTTACAAATCTTCTCCCATTCCCCTCACAAGGATATTTCACATCCTTCTGAATCTAAATATTAATCTCAAAGTATTCAAGGAGTCATTTTGTTTTGAAGTAGTTAAGCCATTCGGTGCCAAACTATTGTCATGTTATTGAGACAAGCAATTCTTAAATTGCAATATCAGGGTAAACTAGAACTTGTGTTGTATACTGCATTTTCATTTAAATAAAAAATAAATATACTGATGGTTAAAAAGTCTTTATCAGGATATATTGCACTGACTGTTTGTTTCAACTTTATCAGGTGATTGGACTGACTGCCACCTTGGGGGCTGGGAAAGGGAGTAAAAGTACTCAGAAAGCAGTGGATCATGCTTTGACAATTCTGGCCAATTTAAATGCTGATCATATTCAGACTGTACGAAAACATAAAGAATCTTTATCTTATTTTGTGGAAATTCCTAAGGAAAGTAAGTCATTGTTGTGTTCAGATACATGATGTTATTTTGTCAGATTGTTTTGAATTCATTGGAAGAAATCATCTTGATGCATTCTTGCCATGGATATGTCATAACATTGCTTATTTGTTGTTAGCAATGGCTCAAAATTTATCTTTAATTTATGTGATGGCTGAAATGAAACTGTGCAAAGCTTCAGTTACTTCAGTGTTGTTGCTTCGGAACAATCAACTCCAATTTTTGGCTCAACCCACAAAGTGGGTAGAGTTTATGTGGTACTGTGGGGTGAAAAGGCTCTCTCTCTCTTAAAAGATTTCATCATCTACAATAGCTCGTCAAGTTTTATGAAATTTGCCGTGAAGGTGCCACATTAGGATCATGGCAATACATGTAAAGATTGGCTGCATGATTAGACAAGCTGTGGTCACATTTGGCCATGGTTGGCATTTAGGTTTATTTTGGTGTTCCTTTTGGAGACCTACTCCTTGGTTAATTTCATTATATTACATGGTTTTCAGCTTAAATGTCTTTATCTGGAAAGGCATGCTCTCCAGCTGAAATGAACAGCCTCAAGAGAAAACTCTGAATGAGACCACAGTGTTCAGCTAGTATTTCTAATTCTGCCTCAGTGTCCTTTGTTTACAATTTATGTACTATAATAGCAAAGATTCCTAAAGGCATGGAATCCTGTGTCTGGGACTTCCATTCTGAAAGCAAACTGATCCTGCTGGTATATAGTTTGTTAAAACGCTTTTTTTTTGCTTTGTGAGGACATTGCACACAGATGGGTCATTGTTTATCCAGGAAATCTCAAAATATTATGAAGAAAACTTTGAAGAGAGATGAGAAGAAAATTGTAAGATCAAGCTGTCTCCTCAACAAAAGTTTTTGGTGACTGCTCTTTCCCTATACCAAGCAGCACTACCTACATCTAAAGTGCAACACTCTCCAACTGCTCGGTGTGAAGTGTTAGACATGGTTAGTCCAACATGAGTTAAGGTGTACATAAAGTTTAGAGCATCTTGTTGTTCAACATAAATGAAAAACTGCACTCGTCCTTAATGTACATCAGAAGGGTTGAACAACTGCAGCAGTTGCTGCTCTAGTTTTTTAAATACACTAGCTACCTCTTTTTTATGCAAATTTCTTTTTCCCTCGTTTTGTTCACTGTTGGTTGGGGCAGGTATTTTTGGCCCTAATCCTTACGTGTAAACCAAGGAAGCAAATTTAAGCTTTAGACATGTACAAAAATAAAATAAATAGTAAAAATTGGGAACTACTTTCATCTTTAGGAGGTGAGGAATGGTATCCTCAAATCAGAGGAAGAGAAAAGAAAAAAATCATGCCATAAATGATTATGTTGCTTACATGAGTAATCTATACCGCTGAATTAAAATAGTTCCAGGCATATTTTGCTGGCTTTTTACTAGGGTCTTGTATGAAAGAAAAAAATCCAGGCCAAATTCACCAAACCCTGTAGCAAGGCCATTTTCCTCAATCTTGATATTTCATGTTAAAAAGTCAGTCATTTTTGTCATATGACACCTCCTTGGTTAACAGCTTAACAGAATGTTATGTCAAGTACGTGGGCACATTGGTCCAGATACCTCTTTGTTAATTGTGTTTCTTGTTGTCTTTGAAATTCAATACAATTTTAATATTTGACTGTATCTTTTCCCATGAATGTAGCATAACCTTGCACAACATATGTAAGGTGTAGCAAATAATGTTTATACTAATTATTCCTATTGGCGAGATCAAAATCTTTAATAAAGTGAATACAATTTTCAAATTACTGATGTCATAACATCACAGACTTCCTATAAAGTGCACTTGATCTTAAGAAAAAAAAATATAATTACACTGTAAAGTTGTATCTTCTGAACATAAAATGCTATTGAGATGCAATTTTCACCCCCTAAAAAAGGAAATTTTTTATGCATAGTTTGAATTCAATGAATTTTGTATCCAACAAATCCTCTTATAAAGTACTTTCCAGGGGGAATCAACCAAATTTTCATCCATCTCAAGTCAGCTTCTTTTGTTTCTACAAAGCTTTCCAAAGACTTTACTTAATGAGAGTTACATAATAATGCAGAGCAATGACTGCATGTGATGCAGAGCAAGATGACCTGAGAGTGTTATGATTTAATACATATCAGGGCAAGCTTGTTTGCACACTATGATATGCTGCTAAGTAGCTGTTAACTATGGTTGTGTAGCACAAGGAGGAGTTTCAGCAGGATGTGTGGGAGAAGGGGAGGCTAAAAGTAAGCCATTTGGGAGAATTATAAATGTCTGAGGTGACAAGTTTCCATTGTTAAATCTCCAAAGCACTGGATGAATTTCTTGTTCAGATGATATATCCTTTGCTTTCCTGAAAGTGATAGAGGGGGTATGTCTCTTTATATATCATGTTAAAAATAACTTGAACAATTTTCCCTCTGCAGTATTTCTTTGTAAGTTAAAAATTTAGAACAAGTCACCCTCTAATTCCATCATATTTCTTTAATTTTTCTTAACTATTAATAAATGAGTTATTGGATAGCTTTGAATATGTCAAATTTCCCAAAAGTAAACATTTGATTTTGCCTTTGTGTTTGCTTGATATGATTATTTCAATATCATTTTTGTTATTATTTAAAGTATTTTTATTATTATTGTGATATCTCAGTGAATCCTGTTTATGTTGAGAGGCGGACAATAGATCCTGTTGCCGACACAATAACTGAACTGATGGTGGAAATTGAGGAGGAGATACAGTGGCTACCAGGTATTGTAAAATAATCAATTTAATCATATCAAATAGCTGGAGTAAAGAAGAAAATAAGTGTTTACTATCCTGACATGGGGGGGGGGGGGTCATTTGAGAATATGTTAAACTCATAAAAGTTGAATTGAGCATTTCAGTGTGTATTCTGGAATGTAATTAATGAATTACCAAATGCAGCATTTGAAGTCACCTAAAGATAACTGAGGAAATATAAAATGCTAAAGCAAACAAGTTTGAACTTGATCGTGAGAGAAAGTAGGGAATTACAGGAGTTTGTTGTATAACTTCTTCCAGAGGCCTATCTGCCTTATATGCAATACCTAATACTTAAAGAAGACCACCACACTGTGTAAGCAATTAGGTTCCATTTGGCATACTGGGGTGACTGAATTCTAACAAAACTTCCTGAGGAGTTATTTATCTGCATTTATCTGCAATTAGCATAAATTTGATTTACATAGTCCTGTGGTACAACTCATATAGTAACTCAGGTTGCCTAATTTTTGGCTCTTTCCAACCAGTCTCCAGAAATGGAGGAGCTTTTTACAAAAACTCACAAAAATCAGATCAGAATCTAATCCAGATTGGTAGTAGCATGACTGGGACTTAAGTTGTGTCCCAAACTGTACTCCTCACTTGTCAATGTAAAAAAAAAAAGAAAAAAGGTTTTATTTTCAACCTCTCTTGTGACATTTTTGATCTGATTAATTTATGTCAGGGACATATTCAACAGAACCTTCTTGAAAGTTTGAAACTCCATAAAGATAACACAAAAATGTGACATATTTGTTGTTAAAGAATGTTGAAATGATGAAGCCATTTTTTTCTGGGAAGTTTAAATTGTTAAGTTTATCCTGTTATTAGGATGTAACCTGTTGCCAAAGATTCCACCTGTGAGACCAAAGGACCGGAAGGAGTATGAGCAATGGGCAATAACTGCTAGAGACAAACATTGTCCAGAAAATGTAAAAGATGGTCCTCAACGTAGGGCGCTTATGGTCAGCTTGGAACCTTTGGTGGTACGTTTGTCTGTCTGTCTTTTAATCTAGACTAAGAAAGCCAACCTCTTTATGTCAATCATTAAACTTAATCCTTTTGATAAATAAACTTGGACATGGCTGATTAGGCAATTGTTTTCCAGACTGCTGTAGTGCTGGACGTGCAAACCTTGCTCATATATTCCAATTCATATTACGCAAGGAACGAGAGCATCTTACCAGTGGACAAAGCAGTATGTGTGAGAGGAGGCACAGATGAGCCGAGGCAAGGTCCCTGGGATTTCCTTGGAAATACCAGGGAAGGTTGTCCACTTCTCTGACAGAGTTGTTGAAAATATGAATTTTCTGCAAGAAGTTATTTGGGTTGTACCCACTAGTTTATCATAGTGAGGGATTGGCCAAGGATTCAAGCTTTAATTGAACCCAGAGTTAAATTCCATTTTGACCATTTGCAAAAACACTTTGTGCTCAAATGTTCTGAATGGTTTCAAGTGGTTTATGAATGGTGCCAACTGGTCTTAAAAATGCAAATGGTATTCTCAACTGGTTTTCTGACTTGTTTTAAATGGTAATAAACGGTTTTGAAACTGTCCAAAACACAGTGTAAACCATTCGGAACCTGAATAGTTTAATTCTGTCAAATGGTATCAACTGGAATTTAACCCGGGAAGTGCCTTTTCTTGACTTTAACTCATGTGCCTTTCCTTGAACACTCAACAATCTTGGCTGAGAAAATACAATTAAAAAATGAACTTTGTATGATTCAGCCAATTTGTAACGTAAGTTTGTTGTTTCATTGACAATATAACTATCAAAACTCTGTGACATGCATTTTTCTCATTCCTAGTTTTCTACAAAAGCTTGCTATCTTAGAGGCAGTTGTAATCAGTAAATACAATGATAGGCCAGTTTTGCTTTGCTTTAAGTGCAAACTTTGGGATGATTTTTATTGTATTGCATAATATATGCATTGCATTGTACTGAACTGCACTGCACTGTATTGCATTGTATTGTAGTGCATTTTACTCTATTGTGTTGCAATGCATTGCATTGCATGATGGTGTAATGTATTGTATTTTTACCTCATATGTTGTATCTAAATTGTATATGGTATCAGGATAATATATGGATAATTTATTGGTAATGTTGCTTGTGTGTCTGTTTTAGTGACCATTATGTAAGCTTAGGTTGAGTCAGTATGGAAGGTTGCAAACTGGTTTAGATGATTGCTCATAGTTGCAAAATGGCATAGATCAGAAATTTCCATGATAATTACTTGGAGCAAAGGCAGACTATAATTCTTTTGAGGATCTGCTTTCTCTTGTAGGTATACTATAAGGCTCTTTGCATAAACAGAGATGCTCGTAGCAAAGATGCATGCAAGTATCTGCGTGAAGAATTAGAAAAACTCTGGGAGGACAAAGACAACCTTATTGATCTGCAATGGAAGTTTTTAAGAAGTTTCTTTGGTAAGTTTGTTTGTGTCAGGTTTTTTTTAATATTTCTTGGAGGATTAAAAAAGATATACCTGAAGCACCATGCTATAAAAGCTTATTTCATTAGTACTTGACTTTTAGTCTCAAGGCCAGGTCATATTTATTGAAGACTTTAAAAATAGGAACCTATTGCCATTGTGCTTGGTGCTCAGCCTAAGCAGTGGGCTAGGGTAAACAAGCCACAGAGGTTCAACTGGAAAAAAGGCAGTGACCAGCTGGACTTGAACCGATTAGTTAGAAACTGAGTGATAGACCCACATATCTAATTAATTGCTGAGGGCTATCAGGAGGTTGCTGGTGGTGAGGTTGGTTGAAGGTGAAACTTGAAGCCTCAAGATTTTGACACTGCTTTTGAGATAAATGTTGTCTTTTGTGAAATTTAAAGTAATCTTTGAAAAAACCAGCTTGAACATGTGAAGGAGTTTCATCCCCTTCTCAACAGTTCCTGTAAAACAGGTTGATGAATTTGTACCAGATCCCCTTAACTTTCTTTTAGCACATTTGCAATCAGTTTGCCCATGGAAGTATGAGTTAGTAGTTTGTGCTTCTTAAATACATCATACATAGTAACAAGAAATTACTCAGTGACATCCATGTATGGATGAATAAACCAGTGTAATCTTTGAACCCTGAACCTTTAATAGATTTCATTTAATTGTCTGTTAAAGTCAAAAACAATAAACTAATCAGTTTTTTTTCCCTACAGCACGTATCAAGCAAATGGAAAGGGATGCCAAAAATCCATTGTACAAAAATCCCTTGCTCTCTGAATTAGAACCACTTCTACTTGATGAGTTTAAAAACAAGCCTGACTCCAGAGCTCTTCTATTTATGGACAAAATTGTGGGAACACACTACATGAAACAATGGATAGAGGAATCACCAAAGCTCAACAGATTTCTAAAGCCATGTTGCATGACTAGTGAAACAAGTGAGTTGACTGTTTATGACCGACTACAAGATTGCTGGGTGGAAAAGACGAACAAAGTGAAGTAATATCTCTCTTATCCTTTTATCTCACACTGCTGGAGCCTGAAGACAGACCAACTTCAACTGTTGCCCCAAAGTACAATATTCCTGATGGTGGGTAGGGGGTGGCGGTGGGTAGGGGTTGGAGGCGGGTAGGGGTGGAGGTGGTTAGAGGTGGAGGTGGGTAGGGGGTAGAGGTGGGTAGGGGGTGGAGGTGGGTAGGGGTGGAGGTGGGTAGGGGGGACAAAATTTCAAGAAGTGACCACTGTTTGATTGTCTACTTCAGTGTCCAAAATTTAAAAGTTGCATAGTTGCTCACATATCACTTTATGCACACAAAATATTCTGATTACATCAGGCATAAGCTACCTCTATGCAGTCTGGGCAATGTTTGTTTACACAATTCATCATGCTTCAGTGGCTGCACAACCAGCCTACATGTGTCCAAAGAGAACAGCCTATTGTCCTGGTCTGCTGAGGCAGCTCTGGTTGCAAGCTTGGCTTGCTCTGATTAAACAGTCTCTACCTTTATGAATGAGGTTTTCAATGGGACTCTTTGTTTACATAGTGCTGGACATGGCAGCTACTATTGACAGAAAGCTGATAATAGGAAGTCAAGGTTGACCTTGCTGTAATATCACTTTTTGAACAAAAAGTGGGGTGTCGGGTATAAATTGTATAGAGGCAACCTTATGCCTAATGAGAAATTAGGGCCTTGGTATGAAGGGTTATCATATTATTATTACTTTTTTCTTTAAAAAAGAGGACAGAGATGGCCAACCTTAGGGAGGGGTCCTCCCCTTCAGAAATTTTCTTGGATTTTCAATGTTGTCCAGGGTAAAATGGTGCAATGTTTAAAGCAAAGTAAGGGTAAAACCTGTCAAATCACAAGAGATACATGGAATATCCGGACATTCTGGGCAATTTCAAAAATCTGCACAGACACCACCATGAACACAGAAAAAGCACGTTAGGGTAAATGCAGGCATTTGTTACTCCCACTTGTATGATATAGAAACTGGCCCTTACCCTTTTCTTACAGATAAAGGGGGTCCATCCTGCCATGCTTTTATACACTATATTGCATATACACAGTAATTATAAACCAGTTCCACAAATACTAAGTTTGTGTATGGAAGCTGTCATATTTGCTTTTGGTATATCCCAAGAGGGTGCACATATGTAAAAGTATCTTCTCCTCAAGCCTTTTCCGTGTCCACAACACAATTACACTGTAGGTTTATTAGGAGCTATTCCAGTGTGCATCAATGCTACAGTTTTACAGTGAAACCATATGTAGCGATGGTAAGTTTTGGTTTCGCAGAGAAACCATGCATAGTGAAGGGGTTAAGCAATAAATGAGATAAATATCCACTCATGGAGTAGCTCAAAACAAATGTAAGGGGGGGCGAGAAATAACTTTTTTTGGGGGCAATTGAAACTGCCTGGAAGGATTATATTTGCCTTTTATAACACCACGGCTTGTATGATAATTTTTAATCTGGCTGACCGTCACATCGTTGGATTAGACATATGGAAAAAACTGATGACATAGTGAATCCACATTTTAAGACCAGATGGTGTGCCTCTCTTACTTAGGACATTAAAAATACCATGATGTACTATTCACAGCAACATGGTGATTGCATGAATTTAAATGAATAATTATTCAAAAGACTCCAGTTTGTATTTGTATATGCCATTGCAACAATTTAACATTCAGTAGGGTACACAAATCCAGTGTTTGATAAAATCTGACTTTGTTTACCCTGACTCAGGGTGTTACTAAAGGGTTTATTCATTTTGCTTTATTTCTTTCTTATGTCAGCTGAAAGCCAACGAGAAGCCATAACTGAAAAGTTTCGACGAAATGAGTACAACATCTTAGTTGTGACAAGTGTTGTAGAGGAAGGATATGATATTCCTGTATGTAATCTAGTCTACAGACTCAACTATGTTCCAAGTGACTGCGGCCGTATCCAACAAAAAGGTACACTACATGAAATTCCAGTTTATTCTCCTGATGCATAATTTTTTATCATTTTCAGTCTTTTCTTCATACTCCTCAAATCTTATTCTATTCTTCAAAATGTTTCTGTCCCGTACACTTTTGAGTCCAGTAATATTCTTTCTGATATGTGAACTTAGCCATGATATATAATAATGTACTGCACTAATGGATACATTTTTCAAGCCAGACAATAGTGTTATTCTAGCAGTGTACATTATGCAGTTGAACCCACGGACTTCCCATATACATGGACAGCATGTAACGCATATCTCCTATCCGTAGATTGTTACCACAGACTGGGACAAAAGGTGCACCAAGATGATCACCGTGAAGCTGTTAATTTTATGATTTGACAACAACTCTGTAATATCTTAATCAAAATTTAAATGTGAATGGGATAAAATATTATATTCCTGCAATACATGTAATAATTTTGACCTTACCTTGCATACTTTCGAAAACATTTCAAGTTTCTTGCAAAATCTGTTGATTTGAACTACTTGAGCAAGTCCTAACTTTCACACACACAAAACCATAGCAGACAGCCATCTTGCTACACCTACGCTCTCACCTACTGGAGCGACAATCTATGGATAGTATGCTCTGTCCATGTATATAGGAAGTCTGTGAACTAACTCCATAGGGTGAAACCATTATGAATGCAAGTAGCTCTAAAATACATTCTGTAATAGATATAAGTATCAACTGTGATACACCTGACGACAAACTGGAGACATGAAAGATGAATTGGTCAAGTTAAGATATCCACTTGCATTCTTTCCATGCCAACTTTCAAGATTTGATGATTTGCAGACAATATGGTCCATGTATTAAACATTTGATGCATCTCCAACAACCCCTAGCCACACTATGCAGAGCATCGTAGAGAAATCCTGACATTACATTTCCCTGTCTAACTGTTTGCAATTTAATTGGGTTAGAACCTTTGGGTGATAGTAGAAATAACTTTCTGGCAGTGGGGTTAGATATTTGCTGCTATACCATACTCAGACAATAGAAAAGTGAGGTTTGGATGGTAAATATTTTAAGCAGTCTTGGCTCAGCATGGAGTAACAACTGACCATTTTAGGAGGCAGATTGGCCATATGCATTTCAAAGAAAGTAGGCAGTTATTTTTTATTTTGTATTTTTTAACCAGAATAACCTGCTACAGTGCTTAATTGATGATATCAGTATAAGAGGCTTCTAGGCATGAGGTTATCTTTTACTATGCAACAGTTGGCTCAATTAAACCACAGCTATTCAAATCAACTGTACTTGCATAAATAGACACCTTAAAAGGGAAGTTAAAGCAAACATTTAATTTTCATATGTGAAAGAGGAATCAAATCTACAGAGTGTGGTGAAACTTGCTTTCAAATCTGACCCATGTTTCTTAAAAACATATCAGAAAGTGAAGTCACTAGATTTGTGTTGTTAAGTGAACTTGAGCTCAACAAATGTTGCATTACTTCCTCACATTGGCAGTGCGTGCTTTTTTTCCTTTTCCTTTTGTTTTTTCGGCTATTGTGTTGACCTTGAAGTTAGTAGGGATAAGTCCTTCCTGTGGGGAATGCAAAGTTTGTAAAGTTTTCATGCCACTTAACACAATCACATTCCAAGAAATATGGGATTGTTGGGGAGAAAATTGGTTGTGAAGTTTAAAGAAAAACAAAAAATCTCCATGTCAGGATATATGTCATATGTGCTTTTTGCAAGGTTATTTTTGTACAAAACGTGACAACTTTACCTTCTCATATCTTTGAGAACCACACATTGGATTTCAATGCAAATTTCATCAAATTGCTTAGACTAAGTATCTGTCTAACATATCAAAACTTGATGTGATCTTAGACCCTTCTTTTAAATGTATTTTGAAAGAAAAACTGACTGGTACATCGACAGGTTGGCTTTTGAACTGGAGCTGAATTGTTCACCTTTTTGGTATCAAATTTATATCACCTGAATTGAGAGTTAATAGTAACATGGGCGCAAATCCCGGCGGGGCAAGGGGGGCTTTCGCCCCCTCAAGTGAAAAAGTGGGGGGGGCTAAATCGTAATTTGGCCCCCCCAAAATTTGAGTAGACCTAAAAATATGGTCACCTTTTTTCGTTTTTTTTTCATTCGAAAACAGTTTTTCCTGAAGCTTTGGAAACACCAGAACACAAGAGCTTCCAGGGGCTTCGCCCCCTGGACCCCCACAGGGGCTTTGCCCCTGGATCCCACCAGGAGTCCTTTGGGGCTTCGCACTTCGAGCTCGCGAAGCTTGCCAAGCATGCACAGTTTAGTACTCATGGGCACATCATAAGCATTTTGGCCCCCCCACTCTCAGACAGAGATTTGCATCCCTGAATAGTAATAATGGCATGTTATATGCTCTTAAATGTAAAACAGAGTACAAAAGGAGGGCATTAAGTTTGCATTCATTCTGCTTGTAGCTGGGTGGTTTGGGGAGGAAAAGTTCTTTTGAAAATATTTGTTTCCAGGGAGAAAATTTCAAGTTGCCATAGTCTTAACATTTTTACACGTTTGCCAACCTGGAGAAAATTTTTCTCCTCCCACCAACCAGCCATTGAAGCAAGCTTTCCCTTTTGGTAACTTCCTTTACTGGAGACCTAGTCTGTTCTACTTCCAAGAAGGGACGTCAACATTTTTTTTGTTTGAACTTTGACCTATTATCTTTTTGATGTACATTATGACTCTTTTCTTGTTCCAGGTCGCATCAGAGCTCAAGGTGGCAAGAGCTATTTTGTCTGCTATGGCAACCTTAAACAGAATGAAATGATGGCACAGCTGATGGAGAGTCTAATGAAGGACGCAGTCAATGAAATCAACAAAATGGATAAAGAGGACTTCCGCCGAAAACTCCTGAAAAACCAAGAACGGGATGAGCGACTTTGCCAGGAGGAAACCAGGAAGAGGCGGCTGAGAGACGAAACCAGAGATCATAAAGAGTACCTGCTCTGTTGTAAGAAATGTGGTGAGGAAGCTTGTCTCTCCTCTGACATCAAGAGGTACAACAAATCACAGCATTATGTTAGCAGTCAAGAGTTCTGTAATGACAAGATCGATATCAAGCCACACCCAAAACCCAAGAAAATTGATAACATGTTTAAGGTGGGCAAGATTTTTTGTGCATCATGTGGCTTAGATTGGGGCATTTTAGCAAAGTTGGCAGAAACTAGGATACCCGTCATAAAGGTGGATTGTTTTGTAATATATGAATACAGTCCTGATAGATCAAAGCAGAAAGGTAAAGTCTTCAAGAAGTGGATTGATGTTCCATTTTCGATTGAAGATGTGGATTATGTCAATGAGAGCATTTACTATGATATAGACTTTGACAATTGGTAATTCTGAATGCTAGAATTGAGGACTGTGCTGTAGCCTCTTGCAGCTCATTGACACATCCGCCCCAACACCCTATTAGCCCTGAGGTGAAGAATGATAATCAACGAGTCCTACGGTCTATTGATTTGAAACATCTTATTACTAGCATGGACTGCCAGTCCTGTTGGCTGTGGAATCCCAACCAATGTTAGACTAATTGGTTTTAGCACCAAGCAGCTAAAGTAGCTAATATAGTCTTTACCACCAGGTGGGCTGTAGGACAAAAAGGCTGCCACACTACAGCAAAACTGGATGGTACTAAAGAGTAGTCTGATAATAGTTGTCTGTCAATGTGACATCAAAAAAAGAATTCATATAAATTTGATCTTCACAATCTTGTGATACAAATCATATATTTACACAGGTTGGCAAACTTTGTGTTCTTCCACACCGAATATGGAGTAGATTTTTAACAAACCTAAATAAAATCGAATTCTAATCTGATCCATTTCTGCTGTAGTGTGATCTGCTCCTAAGCTATGGGTTGGAGGTACAGTGGACTGTTTCATGAAGCTTTAAAGGCCCAGTTTTCTCATCCCAAACAGTACCAATTCTGCCAACATTCTTAATTAAGTCCCTCCCACAATTGTCTGAAATTCACCCTCATCCAGACACAATCTCAGTTTATTGCTTCAGGGTGAGTATAGAAAAGCTCAACATGTATAATCAAAACACTCCCAGAACAGTTCATGCTGTGTAATATAAGCTTTGGTATTCTGCATTGTTTGAATTAGCAGTCAATCAAAGAGCTGAGCCAACTGAGAGTTTCTGTTACCCTATACTAGAAGTGTAGTTTGGGGTGGGAGGATTGGCCCTTTAACTAAAGTCAGGAATGTTTTGTTTTTCACCATAGTAAACAGTTGGGCACACTACTGTAAATAAACACTAGATGCCAAGATAATGCATCATTTTGCCTGCAACCACGGTGATCTGGCCTTGTGATGATAAATGGAAATGTAATTAGTCTAAGAACTTGGTCACTTTGATGAAGGATACACTCACACCCAAGATCTTGCTACTATCCAATCACTAACTTTTTTTGTATGGACAGAGCATCATGGGAAAAACCTATGCTAAAACAGATTGATGCTAGGGAAGAAGATCTTTTTGCTGTCCTGCTGTCATTTGCATAATTTTATGGTAATTCTGCAACATTTAGACAATATCATGTCAATATGAACGGAAGAACAATATTACAATCATTCACTGTGCTTTTTGAATTTGATCTAGTCTTGTATTCTTTCAAAACTATAAAAAGTTTCTTGCAAAATTTGTTGGAACTTAATCTCTTAAGAAAGTTTAAACTTTATACACAACTTGAAGACTATATAGGAGGCAACCATATTTTTTTCCATGCATTCGGGCAGTGTGTGCTAACAAGCTATGTACTTGAAGTTAGTCTGGTGTGCTCCTGTATGAAGTCTCTGGGTCTGAAGTTATGTGCTGACATTCATGATATCACATCAGAACGTATTATTATGAGACGAACTATTAAGATTATTTCATATTCATTATAAACATACTCAGCTTTCATATTGGGCCATTGTGGTTACATTACCATGCATTTTCCTGTGACTGATTCATGGTAATGTGTTTATTTGGATAAACACACTTACGCTGAACTTACACATTTTACTTGGGGCTTATGTCTTTTAGTGTGGCTATTTACAAACACAATTTAATGTCTTTTATATCTTTCAAATGAAAATATTGTTTGAATGAGCAAAGTTAAACAACTCTGCACCTGTTCATAAGAACAGAATAATGCACTAACTGTGGTAAATGACTTGGTTGGATCACAGACTTGTATACATGGACAGAGCATGTAATGTGTATATGTCCTATCCGTAGATGGGCCCCACTAACTGAGACAAAAAAGCCCACCAAGATGGCTGTCGTGAAGCTATAAATCGTCTGATTTGACGACAACTCTGTATTATTTAAAACAAAAGTTAAACTGGAATGGGAAACAATATCATATTCCAGCAATATGTGAAGTGATTTTGACCTTTAATACCTTGCCATATTTCAAAAATATATCAACTTTCTTGCAAAATCTGGGAATTGAATTGAGCAAGTCCAAACTTTCATGCAAACCCATAGCAGACAGCCATCTTGGTGCATTTTTTCTCACACGAACGGTGGCGACAATCTACTGTACAGCATGCTCAGTCCATGTATAGGCGAATCCGGACAGATTGTGATGGGCTGATTTTAGTCGTCCATTACTAAGGTCCATCATCTTTAATCTTTAAATTTCCTTCCTTACCTGTTCCATGGATGGTTGTACACTGAAATGTATTTTGATTTGCTCAACTTAACTGAATATGAGGATTTAAAATTCACGTAGACAATAAATGAAGACAATTAAGGGCTCATGGACCTCACTAATGGCTGCCCACAGTCACTAAAAACAAGCGCTATCCGATTCGTCTATAGGAAGTCTGTGGGCTGGATGCACCTTTATGCATTACTTGCATTAACCCAAGGATAGGTCATTATCTTGTACTAATGCACTATCTGTTGCTGTTTAACCTGTAGTTAAACTTTTCTTTTTTCACACAGTTTGCTTTGTGAAGTTTACTTGGCATTATTTAATTAAGACTTTCAGATGTATGTACATAGTTTATAATACACCAGTGTAGTGTAATATGGAACATGCAAATAGCATCGAAAACTCGCCTGATACAATACAATATACTGTAATATGCAATATTAAGTTACATTATTCATGCAAAAAGTAATATATATTAAAGATACTGTAGAATAGCTAGGGACAGTATTTATAAGCCTAGTGTTGGTTTTATTACACTTACTCATACGCAGGAAATTTGGAAGCACAGTGTTAGCTTCCTGTTAAAGGGCAGGAGCAGTCATCCCAAACTGAAGTAGTGTAGTAGACTGTCCAGTTTCAAGATTGGCTGTTGGGAGTCTCGTGACAATGTTTTTTCTATTCAAATGTGAAATTTACTAGAAATAACTGCTCGGTTTACCTTGAATATGCAACAGTTAAATCATAAAATGTAATGAAAGATACTTTGAAGAGAAATAAGATGAAAATTGTGCCATTTAGCTTTTCCTGCAATATAAGTTTAGGGAGACTGCTCTTTACCTTTAAGGTAAACAGCATTATGCCTAGTTTGAACTGTGATTTTTCAATTTCAAAAACCACACATTTATAGGTAAAATGATAATTTTTATTTGAGTTTGAGTGCTGGTTGGTTCCATCAGCTCCAAGCTTTGTAGCAATCATACAGCTAAAGGTATATTTTTCTTACCAACTGTGCCATTTTATGTGGGACTGTTCTGTTTTTGAGCTTTAATTGCGGTAAAAATCAGAATGCTCTGATTTTCTGACTCAAAGTATTAAAAATATAGTCGCTGTAAAAATGATCAGAAAGTCGCAAAGCAAAGCAACAGCTTGGTTAAAGTATTGTTAATCTTTGTGTACATCCAAGTGGTGTCCAGATATATATTGTGAATATTTAGGGCGGAAAATATGATTTTTGCCCCCTGGACCATCGAGTCCATAGAGTAACTGTTTGTGCATTTGCCTGCACAGTGGATAATCTGTTAAATGTTTCATATTCTCGGATGAAAATATGTTTTTCCTGACTTCTTTATCATCCAAGTTGGTATATATTTTCACCCAAATTCGACCAGAATATTCTATTGTGAGAACATACATCCGATGTACATGGTGCATCCTTGATGAAAATGTCAACTCAATTATGGTGCATCGTGTGGGCGGCAGAGCCAAGTACAGGCCCATTGCTATGGTAGATATGGGGGATGGCTTTTGCCAGCCTGCTGTTTGGAGGGGTTTTCCTTTCCCCTATGACAAAATTAACCTTTTTCAAGGAGTCAAGATGCAAAATGGTGCTACACTTTTCACTTCGATGGACTTTGTCATAAAGGTTTACTTTTGTTGGTTTATCTGGGTAATTTTTTTAATCTTTCAGTGCAATCAATTGGCATAAAATTTAGAGTGGGTTTATGCCAACTTGTGCCACCTAGTGCCACCTAGTTAGTTTGTATCATTCTCTAGAAAATTCTTCTGATTTGCACTAAATGAGAGACTTAATTTCTTCGGTCGTCTTCTCACTTAATGCAGGAAAATATCATAAAACACGACATATCATTTCGAGCAAGTATGAATATGCTAGTAATTAAGAGGCAAAGCGTGCCTTTTTTAATACTCAGAGGCATCATACATACCTCATACACAAGTTAACAGTGACAAATCCTGTGAGGGACACAACAGGCACATATTATTCCACCCAAAAAATATGGAAATGTGAAAAAAGTTGAGATGAAATTTAATAAAAAAAGATTAAATGTATCAAACATAGCACCATTTTTAATCTCACTCAGTCATCTTCCATTAGCACCGATTTTCCTCAGAAGGAAGGAGAAACCTCCCCTCTCAACCCCCTCCCAGGACAGCAGCCATCAAACCTTGTGCCCTTTCTATTGAAACTTCCTGGGTACACTTCTGAGTTTGTGGCATGCACAGACTTCTAGGTTTCCATTGTGCACAGTTTATGGCAACTAAATACAAGAATTTTAGAAAGCTATATAACACAAGGTTTCGTGTGTCAAGTGATGAAATTAAAGTTGTAGTTAACATGAAAGTAAATGATTATTTTAAAGTGATATGAGGGCTAAATAATGGACACAATAGAACTGAAATAAATTTAAAACCAAAATATCAAAACTTTGAATTTTGTTGTTATTTTGAAATTGCTTTGGGAGGGATGTGAAATCTAAGGAGAAAAACAATATTGTACTATGACCGAGAGCAGTATGCTTCTTTCTAAAGTGGCTATTTTGGGAATTTCACGGAAAATGCCAAACCACTACCAATTCCGAAAATGTTTCGACTTTGTAAGCTATAGGGTCAAATGAGAGCCTTCTTTTTCCATGCGGAATTTGAGAACAAACGAAAATATATCATCTCCATTTTCAAAAGGAGGTACACCATGCCTCCATCTTTCCCAATTCCCAACCTCTAACACCTATGACAACAGCTTGTACTGAATACGGGGAACCCCCCTCTCCACCCCACCCCCACCCCACCCAACTGCAATGATGAGAATAAGGTCAGATCTCATCCTCACCTCCCATTTCACATAAGACCTATTCAGTTTTGCAAAACGGCCACTTATGTCCCATCAGGACAGGGTGAAATGGGAGTTTTTACTTGATGCAATATTTTTTTCCTTTTTTATGTCTTCGTGTCCCCTAACCAAGTTTTACCATGAAACCTATCTGACGTTGTGGCTGGAAGAAATGTTATCTGTATTGAAATATGACAGGTGATAGCCTATGGAAAATCTTTTCTTATAGGCTATTGTTAGTTTTGATGCATGGAGACCAAAATTTGCCAAATTTGAATGAAAGTGTCTAAAATATTTTTATAAGAATGAAAATAATGTTGCAAAACCTGATTTTATCAGTTTGAATTTCTCGGCTGGTTTTTCTTTCCTCAAAACTGTGGTTGCTATTTATTTCACATTCAGAATCTTTTGAATCTTTCTTAAAGGCATATTTTCATCATTCCAAACAGTTCCAATTCTCCCAACCTACTTACTTCTAGCCCCTCCCACATTTATCTAAAACTCATCTTTATCCAGACACAATCCTAGTTTATTGCTTCATGGCTTGTCCCAGTGGCCATACAAGTCCATAATGTGTAATCAAGACACTCTCAGTGCCCATGCTGTGTAATTTAGCTATGATGCATTGTTTGAATGTGATGCCAATCAAAGAGCTGTACCAATTGAGAGTTTTGATATATGTATACTGAAACTGTAGTTTGGGGTGACGAATGGCTGCCTTTAAATATATGCTGATGCATAGTGCTTACAATGAACAGAAGAATTTAAATGAATGTATTGGAAAAGTGCTTATTCGGAAAAAGAGTGAAACAAATACGAAAACATTACATAAAGGCCAGTGATCTGTTTCAGATGTGGGACAGACAGTTAACTTCGCGTAATTGATCAGGGGTAGGCTACAAAGAGATTTAAGTGGAATCCGGTGGCAAAACCTTCAATAAAAGAACATTTTGTACACAGTTGCAGGCCACATTTCTTCAGCACAACACAAAATTGGCAAGATGCGCATTCAACTCTATGCGCTTTTTCTTCATGCCTCAAAATCTTGGGAGGATTTGATTCGTCCCCCCACTAAAATATTAGAGGGCGGGATATTTCCCCATTTCCGACCTCCCACTAGTCTTGGTCAAGACCCTAATTACTACTTAATACAACATTTGCTACCCTTCTTGAGTACGCCTTCTATTACCTGCAGAAAATTCTCAGCTCTGTATTAGGTTTTTACTGAACCAAATCTTCCTGCAAATTAGTCAAGTTTTAAGCCCGCCCTCTACCTGAACTTTGGTGAAAGATAATGTAATAACGTCTTGACCAAGACTAACCTCCCACTGGCACGATTGCCGCCCCAAATTCAACTTGCTATACTGCGTGGGTAACACATTTGCGCACAAACTGAACGCTGAACCGTTTAGGGTAAGCTCATACGGAGACAGAATACACGAAACACTAAAATTTTATCCAGTTTACAAAGAAGTTCTCATTCATGGCACTAATTGCAGCCACCCTGTAATAGTTATAAAAGTTTGAACGCCCGCAGAACCCAGTGCTTCACGGCCCTACATATAAATCGCGCATAAATACGTACTTTTCAAGTTAAACTTACTCATCAGTTAAAATATAACTGAGGGGCACCGCACGTTCCCCTTGTCCCTCCCTGTGGCGAGGTCACTGGTTGAGACGTGAACATAATTTTCGAAAAGTTGGCGACATCAGTATTTATACGTGACGTAAGTTATGGGCCCTAGCCACACACCACGTGTTCATGATAGTCGCAATCTATATGGGCGAGACTGTACTTTGAAGAATTTGTGATAACAATGAAGGTACTTCTGTTAGAGAGTGTGCCGTACGAGTTAGTTTGTTAGATCAGGGGGTGTTACTCTAAAACTCTAATAACACCTCCCTGGTTAGATGAAGTTTTACGGCTCAGTTTGTAACCAATTGGCTAAAGTCGAGCCGGCAATAGGTTCTATTTTAAAGTCTTCGGTATGACCCGGCCAGTACTGGAGGTACAAGTCGGATGCTCTACGAGTTAGCCGTACAAGTGGTGAGGTTATTTCGACGGTTTATGCCTCATCGACACATCCCCCACCCAAAACAGGCAGTTTTCGCCTGGTTGGTTTTTGAGATACATTTTTGGCCTCACTTTGCTTATTTCACGGACAGATTTAACGACAATTTTTTTGTGGATGGGAGCGGTGGGGGTAGGTGGTATCTTTCGGGTATGTAAATTGCAGCTTTGGTAAGCATACCTAGCACGTGGTGATCACAATGAAAATAATTGCCCTTAATAAGTACATTTTTAACACTGTTTGTGATTTATTTCTGTTCAAAATCTTCATAATTAGCACATGTGTTGCCAATAATTGGCCCGTTACTGGCCTTACATGAACACTTCTCTGCATCTTAAACATGACACAAAAAGCATAAATATTTGTTTGTAAATGATACATATTTACACACAGTTTTACAGTTGCAGTATTAGCCTAATTGACTAAAACATTAAAAAGTGCAAACTACCATCGAAATGTTTTACTCTGGCAGCTTGTATAATAATTAACAGGTCAGTTACGCAGGACAGCCAATCTGTTGCAGCTCCCTGGTCCATCGTTGATTACGGTTTTTATGATCACACAAATTGAGGGGGTATGACTATTTTTAACTATTAAAAATGCATTTATTCAGTTCTCCTGAGATATAAAGCTCCAATGGCGTGTATTAGCACCATGAAAATAACAAGAGCCCAATGGGCACTGTGGTTCCTTGCTGGATATTATAAGAACTGTACAGCCAGTCTCCGAAATAGAGCTAAGCAAAAGCTCATACTCAATGTTTGTAACATCTTCACAAGGGGTATCTAAGTACCAATATAACATGAAATCAAAGATTAAATTTCTGTGGCCTTACTTACATTCAACTTTTATAATGCTTGGTGATCCTTCAAAAACACTACCTTATTCCATATGTATTTATGCTTGTAATCAAACTTGATATTATCACCAATAAACAATACACAATGTGGTCAGAGAAAAACACCCATTGTATTTCTCTCACAAGTTATTTTTACCTGCTCTCAAATACAACTTGCTATTACTTTAAAACAATCTACCATTTGTCCTGTTTGCTACCTCTACACAGAAAACTGAGTTTATTCAGCAGTTCAGCAGAAAGCAAGTGATTAATGGGGTGTGATAATAGAATGAGGATTAGGTTACCCCACAGAGCACAGCAGTATTAAAGAGACATACTGTATACACCATGCACTGCTTCCACTGGCAGAGAGACCAGTTTAATGCAGAGTGACCTGTGCTCAGTGAAATCTACAGATTTCAGTTATAGCCCTCTTAAAACTTTGAATGATCCAAAAATATGTGTACAACCCGATGGAATCATTACTGATCGAATGTAAAGGCCAAATTTCTAAGGTGTTTGGGTGTATAAGCATGCAAAACCAGGTGAGATAAAAAATCTATTGAACCTATCTTTATCTAGCTCAAAAGATTTTCTAAATAACATTTCCAGTGGTTGACCGCCAGTGACCTTGATGACCTTTGACCTTAACCAAACACAGATTGATTTGAAATCTGTCTGTTCTACCTTAAAATACTGTGTTAAAACGTTTTTCAGTGTTTGACCCCAGATGACCCCAGATGACCCTTGACCTTCACCAAATACACCCAATTTCATCCTTACACCATAACACATCCACACACCAAGTATGACATCTATCCAAGTTTCCTACCTAGAAATATCGTGTTGAGAAGGTTTTTAGTTTTTGACCTCTGGTGACCCCAAATGGCCTTTGACCTACACCAAAAACGATAGGGCACACCTTCTCCCTATGACGAATCTATGTACCAAATCCAAGTTCCATCCAACCTTCCCTTGTTGAGTTACAGTGTACCGAAGCAAGTGTCACACATACACACACACACGCCAACCTGACTATATTGGTTCCTTTGCTACCGCAAGGAACCAAAAACCGCACTTGTCTAAATCTTGTCAGTAGAGTTAAAGCCCAAATCGCATATTAGTTGCATCGTTTTTACTTTCACTAATTTATTTACCAAGAGGACTTGCATTTCTCATTTACCTCATAGTAGTCGTAAAATATTACACCTAATAATAATAAAAGGCAGTTCAATACTTTAATTCAATCGAATTTCTCCATTCTACCTTTGGTTTTCACCTCAAATTTCTCATTTTTCGCAGGAATGTGAACTAGAAGCCCTACATATAGGTTTATGACGTTTAAATTGTTGGCAGACGGCGCGTGCGGTCTAGCGGTAGAGCATCCGCCTCTCACGCGGAGGTTCTATTCCCAGGTCTTGTCATACCAAAGACTTTTAAAATGGAACCTGCTGCCGTTGTGCGTGATGTTTCGCATAAGCAATAAATTAAGGAAAACAAGCCAGTGAGCCACACCTGGAAAAAGGGCCATGGCCGGCTCGACTTGAACCAATAGGTTGAAAACTGGGCTGTGAAACTCCATCTTGCAAACTTACTGGTCTAAATTGTAGGCCTTTCATAAGGGAATGATGGTATAAAGCAGAACAGTGGACTGATAGGGCAACACTTATCAGCCCAGGCAATTACAGATAACATCTTTGGCAATAAAGGTTTCCCCACGCAGCTAGACCATCAATAGCATAGCCAGGAGGCTCCTGGCCCATCCTTCAATGATGCAATTTTTTGTCTCTTATGTCTCTTTTTTTCAAAAGGAGACATAAGTGGCACCATATCACATACGCAAACACTTCCAGGTTTTCAAACTCAACTGGAACTCCAAAAGAATAACCAATTTTCATGTAATTTGTTGAGTGAGCATCTTCAAGGCTTGAATTTTAATTAATGACCTTTGAGGCAAACGCTGTTGTAAAAAAAGTGAGTCAATATGAGTGTCCAAGTTAGAAAAGTGTGAGGATATAACACCCCGTCCCTGCGACTTCTGAATATACCTTTACCATGAAACAAGGCCATAAACGCCATAAACATATGTCAAAATGAGGTCCTGTTATATCATTTCCCTTAAAGGAGCGTCCTTAAACTTAAACCATATACATCAGCCAATGTCATGTGATTGACTACAAATCCAAAATATGGGATGCATTGTCAATTCACATCTTTAACGTAATGCTCCAGTTATCCCATTGTCACATCTTATTAAGTATATTTATAAAGAATACTAAGGATCACAGAAAAAATTTTGTACTACAGTGGGCTACTAACCATTTGGCAAAAAACGAATCGGTACGTATTTAAACTTAATAGAAACATACACATGATGTTGTTGAAATATACCAGGAAGTCTTGAATATTCTAATACAGTGACAAATACCAAATGTAGAATTAAAGGATTGATTTAAATTATGCTATTGAAATCCGACCTGTTTTGAGTTGATTATGCATTGTAATGATATAGAATTCGACGTCGTTTTTTGAGTTCAGCTAGTACAAAATTGACCAGTTCTGATTCTGGGACCTTCCATTCCAAGTCGGGGAAATTGGAGTCACGGGTTCCATTCTTTTCCGGTCATAGCCTTTACAAGGTAGAGCAATGATACTTGTAAAATCAATTTCCAAATACTTGGGACTATACTTCACACGAGCGTACCCAAAGTTTGGCAGCATTGCCGTGTGTATCCAACTATTCACTAAGGCATTAGTATCACTTCGGGAGGGGGAGGGGACTTGATAGGCATATGTCACAGATAACGACGACACACTTAATTCGACCAATCCCCAGTCTTCACACCTCTTCGGAACCTTATATTAATGGAAATATGGCGTTTAAATGCACCGAAATGGCATACAAAGAAATGTAAACCTTTATTCTAGTATTTAATCTCACTGATAAACACCAATAATTGCCCCATTCCCTCAGACAATTATGATATATAAGAAGAGCCTCGGGGTTGCATCATTTGAAATTTGAAGAACAAATTATTCCTATGCAAATAATTGAATTTCTATCTGTTAAAAACTTAGGTCTTGAAAACAGGGCTACGATACTGCCTTATTTTGAATAATTCATCGTTCTTCGTCCATAGAAACTGAATTTAAAATGACGGATTTCTCTATTCAAAACAAACCGAAAATTTTCCTATCAGGAAAAGCAAATACTAAGAATGGGATATGAATACTGATGTGTGCCCTCACAATTCTTTTTAACTTAATTCATAACGGCTACAGAAAGTTACAGCAAGAATGAATGACAAAAAACGTTAAAAACCAAGGATTAGTGACATTATTAAGGTTTACTATAAAAAATCCTTTTTGTGCATTACAACATTTAAACACTGGTATAAAACAGGACTAACTTATTTAATTTACTGTGACAATGACGACATCGAGGTTCATTGGTATATTTTTGTGCAGAATATGAATATTCATGAACGTTTTAAGTGTAGGTTAGTGCCAGTGTGGATCGGTCTTAATCTGAAGGCTGCTGGAAACGAGTAGAGCTAAAGAATGGGCCATGAACCAAGTTCCTTCTTCCCGGTCTTTTTAGAGCAAATTCTGAGGACGAAGTTGTTCGAAAAGCTAATTTACCCGTGAATGTTTCTGTGGACCTATTTGATAAAACTCCACTTTAATTACCACTAATTGCTACAGTTAGTGTTGCTGTTCTTCCAATATCAGATCATTAACAGACATTTACAAGAATGAAAGGGTTAATTTAACGTAAATAATTTGAGGCAAGGAGATTCGACACTCGGGTCAAGCTGCGAACAAAACAAAAAATGGCAAGTAACGAATTTGGCTAAATTTCTCTCCATGTCGTCAGTGAGGGGAGAGATTAGGTTTCTAAATCAAGGTTAATGAGATTAAAGCAGCTCGGGATACATGATGAATTTTTGGGAGGGGTCCGTTAATCTATCCGTACATTTGTCATGAATACCAACTCCTCCCCGCAATAGGCGGAATTTGTTGATAATTACCATTTGGCGGAATGTGTAATAGATATGTGCCAGGTGGCACTAGTGGAATGGATGAGGGCGCTGCACCACCAGCGGCAGCGGCTGGAACTGCATACATAAAACAAGGAAAATAAGGATTCGCGGCAAATGACGGGAAGCCGGCAATGTTCCGACCATCGTTGCGTTGAAGTAATTGAGTGAGGTGACTATTGGTAAGTTGATGCGCGGCTACAGAAGTTGGTACTTCTTGCTTAATCGCAACACTAGCTTCTTCGGTTTCATCAGCCTTTGTCGCTTTTTGGTCGCGTTTTTGTTTTTTGTGTCCAGTAAGATCAGTTTCTTTTGATTTTTCTTCACACAGACGACGTATTTTCAGATGAATTCGATCCATCGTTGGTCTCCTTCGAATCGTTTCCTCTTCCCTTGGTTTCTTATTTTTTATTGAAAGATCTAGAGTCGACTCCTCACAGGCATCATTCGTTTCATACTGAGATTCTGTTCTTACTGCAAAGAAATAATATTTTATAAAGTTTTTGGAACAGTTGTTTACTAAACAAGAGAGACAAAACTTCGCATTAAAAACGGCTTAATGTAGCTGAAAACTACAAAAGATTCAAAATACAAAACAGGTTATTTGTGTCACGGAATATGTTCTGTTTTCTTCTAGTTCCTCAATGAAAGTCATCACGTGAAGACATTGACTTCGATAGATATGGGTTTTTTTTATCACTTTTAATAGGCCTACTTGGAGTGTGACGATCTCAAAATGTTTACATTGTTTGTTGGGGACCCAATAAAAAATCTTTCATGAGAAAATGTTGAATATTCCATACAGCAATGTTTAACATTGAAGCCATATCTATTCACTTTTCTTATATGACATTACAAAATTTTCCATCATGCAATTCACTTCTGGAAAACAACACTTCTTTGAAAATCAGTAGCTTTCAGATATGCCATTAGCAGATGAAACAAAAAAGGTCACAGCAGTTGTAAATCTTTACACAGTAAATCCGTTAATGGCACTATGGAAATTTTCAGTGTCTCTGTAACTACTACGGTACGGTTCAGCAGAATGTTAGACAAACTAACCAATATCATTTACTGCAAGTCGTAGCCAACCTGTAAGGGTTAAGTTCTTGTTAGCGTTCGAAAACAGTGCTTATGTTTCAGTCTTAAAACTATTAAACATTCTTTCATGAATTGTTAGAAATTACCGATACGACCAATTTCACTATAGAATTATAGTTGTAAACCTGCTACTATAGTCGTGACGTCACGTATATGGGAAGGCGGTAGGGCAAAGAAGAGACAGCTATCCCGACTTTTTAAATAAGCTGCATTATATGAATTTGAATAAAGTAGTGTTTTGTGTTGTAATCGTACCCCATACCTATCTTTTAAGGCGTGGTCCCTTTCCTATAACCTTACATTCAAAAACTTTATAGCCATGCTAGTCCCTGCTTAACGTGTTCCTCAAGTCAAAAAATTCAAAAATATATAATGAAAAGCAAGAAAAATGATTTCTAGCAGTCCAACTCCCATCTTCATAGGACATTCCTGAGGTGAGATATAAAATGTTGAAGTTCATTCATTTAAAATAGATTGGCCCATTGCGCAATAATTTGTGACGCTCATGTTGTACAACTCACAGAACCTGCCTTGTTTTTCTTTAAAATTGAAAAATGTTTTTATGACCTTGAACACTTCCTGTTTGCTAGCACGGCATGCTGCACAGAGAGGGTTTAATTAATTACATCATCCCATTAGTGTAGGAGTGCAATCACACCTTGGTACAAGGTGCAGTAACTTTCAGAAAAACAAAGAAATACAAAGATTGTAATTTGAGTTTTACAACAATGACATCACAAATTATTGGGCAATATACCATTTTAAGTTGAGTGAATAAACTTTTAAACGTTTTATATCTAAGCTCAGGAATGTCCTATGAAGATGGGAGTTAAACTGTTAGAATTCATTTTTCATTCTCTTTAAGATATATTTTTGAATTTTTTGACTTGAGGTACACTTTAAGGAAGATATTTCCAGGCTTGGGACAAATTTGATCACTCTTTTCTTATTTTTCATGTAGCCTACTTGTTCTTTCGTTGAGGGTTTACATTTTGAAAGATAGGCATCGTCCAAATATTTCGGCTTTCACACAATTTGACATTTCAGGGCTCCTGTTGGCGTCAATTTTCACCAAACCAGTAAACTTTTGCGTGAAGTACAGAAAATTAAACATAACCTGTTCCAAAACATTCATATTGTCGTTTCTATGCGTCTACAAATATAAGCCTACCTTTCTTTTCTTGACCATCGGCGTCGATATCCTTACTTTCTGCAAGTCGTTTTCCGTTTGGAGAGTCCACTATTGTGAAATCCTTCTCTGACGTCACGGATACGGTTGACTCACTGGCAGGACTGCGTGTCATTATTTCCCCTGCATTCCCGTTGTTATTTTCAGAACAATCTTTATCTTTCATGGGCGACAAGGGAAAATTCTTCAAGGACGGTGATAAATCGAGATCTTCTTTATCCTGAAATCGAGGATAGACGATTTAAACTGTGTTAAACTGATAACTTCTCGTATAATGAGCGTAAAATCAAGCGACTGTTAAACAAAAGATATGCATTCAGCCCGTCATTGTCATTGAGATGTTCTAATGTTGGTTAAGGATCAGCAATCATTTAAGAGCACGGTGTATCGACGTCACGGTCGATTTCTTAACAACTTACACGGGGCACAAATCACAAGCTGAGCAATACATCACAGGAAAGCCTTTTCCCGTTAAAATACATTTTAACCAGTTTTTCAACAGACTGGTAACTTTCATGACGAGATGGAGGGGAGGGACGGCTGTACGGCTGTTTGGGATGCCGCCGAAGTAACATATCGTCAACTTTTATTTCAGCTAGTAAGATTCACTCTTCCTCAATACCTTGTATTGATATTGGAAAGTCTATAAACAAATAGCTATGGTTTTCTTAAAGAAACGGTTAAAAAGATGCACTCATCCATTGTAAGACGCACCCTTTCACCCCGGGTAGAGGTGAGTCGTATGTGCGTCATGTATGCCCCAGTTGTGACGTAGGGGTGCGTCAAAGTGTGTCAAAAGTTGCGTCATGCAGCCTTGTAAGTGCTACATAGGTCCGTCACGTAACTGCAAAGACATGCGCCAAAAAGCTAATGCAATATTGGGTTAATTGCTTGACGGAAGGGAAATATTTTTATTTAATAACATTTTCTTTTACAATACAGAATCTACGACGTCCTCTTTTCTTTTCCAGTTCAAGTGTCTCTTACAGGTATACTTGTAAACTTAGTAAAGGTCATTTTGCTATATCCAAACTTCCTCAATAAATATGCACAGTAGGCCCTATGACAAACTGCTCTCATCAACAACTGGATCATGCGTATTTGTGCTAAAGGTTGTATACATCTCTTGAGGTCTTGATTGTTATGAAAGTCACTTCTAGAGGAGTAAGGCTGTTCTTAGGGACTTATAGTATAAGGGTGATCCCCATCTTTTTGGTTTCCCGAAAGGGAAATCGTTTGGACTCACGCAGACTACACTTTTGCAAAACATGTGTAGGATCGTGCATTTTATTGTTGGCTAAAGCTATGGTTTGTAAGCTCAACGATTGAGATTCATTTCTTTGTTTTGTTTTGTTTTCAGTAGAATAGTACCAAGCCAAAGCCTGTCTTCATTTTGAATGATTTAGGTTGTTGTTGCTAGGGTAGATCATTTTTAAGAGGGACATCTGTGTGAATGGTATTGCTAGACACTTAACCCTTTACCGTTGTGCTCCGATCGGGGCATATTTGCGCGCCTCGGGATTGGGCGGAAAAGCGGACGTAGCCCGGCCCGCATCGGTTTCCGTAGGGCATTGACCCCGTGACCTTAAACTATTGTCTCTCTCGCTCTTGTGGCCGAATTTTCGGGTAGCTACTCGCAGTTTCGAGCTCCGTGTGAAACAGTAAAGATGTGTGACAGCCGAGCTCTCCGCATGGGTCCAAAAGGACCCAAACAACGGTAAAGGGTTAATTCACCAAATATATATTGCAATGTTTGCCTGTTTGTTTCTTTTTGAAAAAAATACTGTTACTTTCATCGGGTATATTTGTAATTTCTGATTGCATAATTGCATAAACATCAAATTTCGTCTAGAAAATATGTTCACAGGAGGCCGTCAGAAATATGTGTACCTTCTGTAAAATGTAGCAATCTTAAAGAAGCTGTGTTTTACTGAGTGGTTGTACATTACTTGATAGCAGGGTGCAGTCAAATATTTTCATGTTTTCACAAAGTGACTGACATTTATACATCACTACTTTGTCAATATTTTTGCTTAGAATTATAATTTCACTACTCGTTATGCATGGTAAAAGGTACTTCGATGCTCTTGCAAAGAATTGTGAGGTTTTTTTAGTTCAAGATACAGCTTTACTCCCTATTATTTAAGTGGAGGGCATTGTACCGTCTGAAAGTTCACACGTCCGGCTGGATTTTCGACCGCAGTTACGTAGTAGCATGCACAATACATGCATTCAGGGCAGTTAGTGGTTGTGACCTTATATCAGCAGAGAGTAAAGTAAAGTAAAGTATTACCGTGTTTCTTGCATGGAGGCTAACATTTATTTTGATTTATACATCAATATTTCCACAAAATATTGTTTTAAATCATTTTTAAAGATTTTTTTAAAGATTGTCTCCTATTTGCAAACTTCAAAAATACATCTGGTACAAATTGTGAGGAACTTTTTAGCCAAGATACACTCTTTACTCCCTATGGTTTAAGTAGAAGACACCTGAACCTTAAAAGGTCACTTATCCGGTCGACCTTTCTATTCTTTATCGCACTGACAACACATGCGTGACTTTCGTCGAATCATTTCGTCGCGTCACTTCAACCGGATCGAAGTAGTGTATAGGTTATTACTGAGTCTTTTCACATAGTTATCCGAGAGAGTCGGAGGACTTTTGGAGAAAACCACAGCTATACCAAAGATGATATAGTTTGTTCGGGAAACTGCCTCCAGGGTGTGGCTTCTGTTCTGTTCAGCCAATCTAGAGCAGGACCACACGTTTGCCCTTTAGAGGGCGTACTTGTCCATTTGGGACGTTTAGCTCCTTAAGGGAGCAGAACTCCTCCGGGAGTAAATGTTTGGTTTTCGCCCCTTGGCTCTTCGCCAGAGTGTCGAGGGGAATTTTAGAAAAAAGGTTATTACTGAGTCTTGTCACAGCCTGAAATTAGACCCAAAGAAAAACTTTGCAATTAGGATACTGAAGGTTGTTTTGGACTGCCCACATCTAAAGAAATATTTCTCCCTTCTTTCGAGAAACTTTCCATACTTAGGTTTTGAATTATTTAAGGCGATGCATCAAAACAATATGCTTGTTACCCTTGAATGACGAACATTGACCGACCTTGCCAAATGGTACGCGCGTGTTACCATTGATAAGTGCATAAATGTAGTTTCTCGTTTATTGTGCTAACTGCGAAACAAATGTCAAACAAAAATCGGTCTCATATGTACTCACTTTTCTAACCTTTGACCCAGTAGGTCCACCATTCCTAAGAATTCTGTTGATAGAACTAATACTAGGAAGGGAATTCTCGTCACAGATAGTTTCCTTCAACAGTCGTTGTCGAATCTCCCAGGCAAAGATGGATGGATTTTCTTCCTTAAATTCAAGAATTTTCTGAACAACGAGTGGTGTGGCAACCTGAGCAAGATGAGACAGAACAGAAAGAAGGAATTATGACATGAAATGTCCATGAAGTTCTAATACAGCAATGTTCACACTTTAAAAATTTGAAACCGCTGGAAAATAATCTAGCTACACCACTATTCTAAACTATTTTGGTGAGGGTTTTCCGTGGGTTTAAAAATGTTGTTATTGATAATTTGCATATTCATCGATAAAGAACGCCACCGACGGTAGACCAGCGACATGAAAAACCATTAGAAAACAGGATAACATCTTTCATGAAAGAAATGGTTCCCGTTACAATACATGAGTGAATCTCCGGTAATGTAAAAACTTCTACAGCACTCCAAACCACTATATCGAAGATATTTTGACATATTTCTATGATATGTACGAACGAATGGCCATTCTGCATTACCAAATTAGGGTAGATGCGCACTGTTTAACAAGATGTTCCTTGATTGGATGTTGCCATTGTATTTGTACCGATTGTATTCTTCGTCCGGGTTATGTAAATTTGTTAACAGATTATTTAGTTGGTCAGTTGAAGGAAAAGAATACATGCAAAGAAGGGAACGTGCAAACTCCATTTTCTTGTGAGGTGCAGATAAGCAGGTTACCAGGTAGCGCAGCTTATTGTAATCAAATGACCTCTGGAAAGATGCTTGAATATTCTCCGCATGCCCGACTCAATGATTACTTGAAATAGATGCTTCCAGAATAACTCGAATATTTACTTCACCTCTGCAGAATAATACCTCTTTCCCAAATCAAAACCTCTTTCCTGGTTCGAAGCCATTTTTGTGTGCATTAAGAAAATAAATAGGCATGGAAAGTTAAATATTTTAGCATCTACAACATCTTTAAAATCTTGGAAAATATACCTTGAAGAGATATCAGGCGTATAAATTTGCAACAGTGCCCATCGCCCCCAAAAGAGTCTACGTCAAGCATTCGTCGTTTGCGCGCGCGCGCGTGTGTGTGTTTCTTCTTTCTTGCTGTCATCATAATCAGCATTTCATAATTCGCTAGAAAAAAAACAACTTTCTCATTTTCTAAATAAGTTTGGTTTAAATGAGACGGCATCGAATATTGTTGTGAACGTTAACGGTTTTTCTTTCAAGCATTGTATTGAGAACAGTATCGCTTGCAATTTCATAACTCAAAGAATGTCATTTATATTAGCAGATAAGTGACGGGTATCACCAGCACGTAATACATGTCAGCTGATCTTTTTTCTTAGAGCGCAATAGGCAGATAGGATCATTATAAAAGAATCCTGTGATCAAAATCCGTATATTAAACACGAGTTTGCTGCTGATATATAACTCAACCGTTTATAACTACTTAATAGTCCAAGGTGTTGAGACGATCAGTCAAATAATTTATTGTTACTTATCATGAGTTTCATGTCATTTTGAATTATGAGAATCTGTCAAACGTTTTAAATCCTCTAAAATCCCTTACATGAGTTTGAGAAACATCTATAAACCTTCAGAATTTTAAACCCTTCTCTCGATAAGAAACTTCCTTCGAAAAACTAGTCAAATACTGTCAGTTTGAGGTAAAAAATGATTTGTCACGCCGGAAGGAAATGAATCTGTTGTACGGATTGCATGTGACATTTCATGAAGTATTTCTCGAAAGGTTTTTTTTTTCACGGTTGACTTGATAAACACCTGGTGACATCACTAGGAATCAAGCTAAGAGGCAAATGTCAAGTCGAAGAAACTGCTGGATTACGGGGAAAGAAACTAATCCTTACTTGAGGCGATTTTGTTCGAAAGGAATTCGGAAATTTCTACAATCGTTTAAAACACATTTCAAAACTTCTACCCTTCTGCAGTCTTTAACGTTCTGATTTTGCTTGTGTTGTGTCTGAGCTTGTAATACAGGGTGCCATACGTTTTCCATTTTGAGGGAAATTTTCACTTGCAAACTTGCCAACGATATTCCAAATTTCGTGGCTACATGGTAGTGTGTAGTTACTTGTGCTCCTTTATAAATTGAATGTGTGAATTTCACAACTAACCCTATAAACCAATGTCCCGTCATGCAATGCTTATATTGCTTTACTAAAGGTCACATACATGGGCCTGTTGAAAGAACACGAACGGTCGTCCAAACGTATTTTAAAACAGAAGCGAAATTTCACAAATTTCTTCTGATTTCTTTTCCAAGTACCGTTAGTTACTTCATTTGCTGATATCTAGAAGCGTGGCATGTCCGATTTGAATGGAAGTTTCATCTAATTTTGAAGATTTTGTTCCTCTTTAACTTCATATGAAAATTAAATTTGCTAAGAATTCTCCTTTGAGGAATTAGATATTAACTGCATAATCAAGGCAAACAAGTGTGTTACCGTACTCGTAAATGTCATAAAGGGAGGAAAGAATTGGGGTAGACTATTATCCAAATTGGTGTGATTATAATTATTTCAATTCAGAAGCTCTATAGTCCACGTTTTGTGGCAACGTGTGTTTAACATGATCGTGAACCAGCTAAAATTATCGGAGTTCTCTTTCAGGGTGGTGTTCTAAGTAACACCTCCTTGATCCATTCACTTGACAGTATTTTGAATTCTGCGGGTTAATTGGATAGTTAAAATGTTAAAAGAAGGGTTTAAGGTCACAACAGGATTTAGTATGTTAGAAGCATACTCATTCTAAGCATTTTGGTGAAATTTGCATTGAAATCCCATGTGTGGTTCTCAAGATATGACATCACATCCCCACATTAGAGCGCAGTCTTTTGTTTTTCTTTAAACTTCAGACTTGATTTTTTTCCTCAACAATCCCACATTATTAAAATGTGATTGCATAAGTAGCATGAGAACTTTAAAAACTTCGCATCCCCCACGGGGAGGTCCTATTCCTATTAACTTCAAGGTCAACAAAACAGTCTGATAAAACAAAGTGAAACAAAGCATTTCTTGTCAATGTCAGGAAGTGATAAAAGCTCTGCTGCCCTCAAACTCACTTTTAAACACAAATCTACTGACTTCATTTTCCAATATCTCAAGAAATACATGTCCGATTTAAATGAAACTTTCACCACACTGTGTAGATTTGGTTCCTCTTTCACGTATGAAAAATTAATTTTTGCTTAAACCTTCCCTTTAAGGTTTAATGGCCCAGTCTCCAACTAATTGGTTCAAGTCGGACCAGGGAAGGCGCTTTTCCAGTTGTGCATCATCACTGGCTTGTTTTCCCTACTCCATTGCTTACGATGAACACCAAGCTCATCATAAGTAATCATAAGACATAAGTAGGCCTACAGGTTCCGTTTTTCATAAATTCCCCCTTATGTCCCTACCAGGAGTCGAACTCCAGACCTCACGGCTGCAAGTCGGATGGTATAACCACTTGACCATGCAGTCAGAACTCAGTAGTTTTTCCCGATTATTTAAAATTTAATGGTGTCATGTCAATGTCTATATAACATAAGATATGGCGCGTTGAAGACTGGTTCCTCGTCTGCACTACATGGAACACCAGGAAGGCGTATTAATATAGATAACAACTGTTGATAAGGCAGTTTGTTAATTCGTTAAGTCGAACGGAATTGCGATATACAAGAGGGATGAACAAACTGCGTCCATTGCATATGTTTGCGTTCCTGAATTTTTGCGTAGAACATTACCCGCATAATTAAGCAATGGGGTGTTGTACCAGCCGTCAAGGATACAAAATCATATGTGATGAAAGTCAAATTTGCGATTGATTAAAAAGAAAAACATTCGATAAATTTTCCTCTGTGAAATTTTGGAACACGTGTTGCACGGGTGTGTTATGTTTACCCTGACTGTTAAAAACATTGGCTGTGTCTCAGGCCCGTAGTCTGACAAGGTATAGTACACGCTGAAAATAGGCAAAAGTTTTCACGAGAGGATTTTTCTCAGGGGTCACCATATATGTGTGAAAATATATTAAATTAGTGGCAAACTTCTCCAGGGGGAAAAGAGTCACCTTTCCCGTTGTCTGCTCTGTTTACGTCATGTATTGTATCCTTTTTCATTACTTATGGTTTAGTTCATTGTGACGTGACCACGTGTTTATTAAGTCAGTCAGATAGATGAGGTTACGGCTCAGGTGTACGACTCGCTGTAGTCCGCGGAGCAGATGAAATCTTTTCGTTTAGCTCATCGCTACGAAAAACTAACCTAAAGGGGGCTACAGTCACGGAGGTGCTACGCAGGCTAGACTCGCTGGCTAGTTTGACTACTCGGTTTCTTTAATACGCTGAGCACCAAACACAAATGATCGTTTTCCAAATAGAGATTACAAAGAATTGTGGGACAGCTTTTTGGTACGCGTCGTTTTTGTCAACAGGGGACTTTAGATTTCACGACGTGGACCTCATCTACAACGAAGTGACGTCATTTGTGTCTATGCCGTTTTCGACGTCTTTCCGTTGTAGCTGACGTCCGCGTCGTGCAATCTAAAGCGCACTAATATCATTTTACCGTGGAAAATCGTTGCGTACAAAAACGCTGTCCCACAGTCTGTACCTATGTAACTGCTTTTTGGAGAAGGGTCTATGACATTGCATCTGCTCCAGGCGCGGATCTCCCTTTTTCGCCTCATCAACAATAAAACATACGGAAAATTAGCTGTGCAACTCCCTCACACCCCTGTTTTCTCTTAGGTCAGACCCCCTTTTTGGAATATCTGGATCGGCGCCTGTGCTCGTAAACACGTATGGTCGGATTTGCTATAAATGATGTTTGGTATGGGTGTCGTATGGTTTTATACGAGTCAGTTAATGCATGTATGTAAATAAAATACAACAGAAATTGAGTGGCTTACTTCTGGAGGGCACCAACACAAATCATAGCTCTCTCTGAGAAAAAGAGATCAATTCTGCCCAAAAATTACCAGTTTTTGAGCCGTTAGTACTCGCATCGATTCTGTGCACATTTATCAGTAAGTTGCGCCATCAGTACTTGCAAACTGTTATGAATAGGTTCTCCATTAGCGTCTCAGTATACGCTAGACCTCCAGCAATACTGGCAACTATGGGACGCCATCAAATCAAATGGTCATGGTCAAAGGAAGCGCTATAATTATATAGGGTAGTTGTCCTGGAGAACTGGTGAACAAATTCGTGTCAAACACGACTGGCATGCTCATTGCTTTAATACAGACCAGCAGCCCACGCGTGTTTGTGTGTCCTCCAGGTCATGCTTACGCTTTAGTTGACCTTTGCGTATATGAAGCCATCCTAAGAACGAATCCTTTGAGTAAGATTCTATCATTACGAGTGTTTAACTCCCATATATCCTTTTTTTTACCTGTATAATGGACACTGCTTTATCTAAAGTCTTCCTCGACCCTCTAGCAAAGGGCCGTTCGGCGAAGCTAAACTATAAACGGCTCGTCTGCTTCCCGAAGAAGCTATTACGTCCACTGAAGGACAACACTTGAACAACCTCACGTCCCTGTATTACGGACACTGCTGGCATTCCAAAACCAACCAGTGAAGCTGTGCTGTTGAATCGCAATACTAGACAGCTTTTAAAGTGTATATGTGATCAAAGATAATCTTGAAGCAGTGGAAATATTCATTCAAGTTTTAAAAGACACAGCAGAAAAGAGAAAACCTCGTTTTGGTGATCTACAGCATCCATCATGCATGAAAAATGAAACATACAGTATTTTATACAAGTACATGGAGGTTAGCTATTGCAGTTTGATCATTCAAATACTTTTAACAGAGATTTATATCCTGATACTGCACAGCAAGAAGTTTATATCCTGATAATGTACACTTCTTGCTGTTTTATACTGTTATACTACTGTAAGCGATAACTATAAACATTGCATGAAAAGCATACTAAAATGAACCTATTGAGCAAAAAGCAGTATTATCCAGCTAGATGCAAATAAGTATTATAGGTAAAAGCTGTGTCCAACAGAACTAATTCTCCCACTGTCTTTCACCCCGTGGTAGCTCCATGGTTCAACACAACCCTCTCTTTTATTATCGCTTATAGTCTTATTAAAATACGTTGGTTAAGAACTCAAATTCTAAAGATTATATCCTGTTAAGAAACTCAATTAACTATAGCCTAAATGAAATTCTCTAGCTTATCACAATAGCTGAACAAACCAGACAAGATCATGTAACAGTTACCGTATGCTTGATTTAGCCATGGAAGTACTACCTCCGAGGAAGTACTTACATGATTTAGCAGAGGTTTGAAGCCAAGGACTGAATAGCCAGACGAAATGCACACAATACATGGCGGATAAAATATGCAATGGGCTGCAATGACTCTGTTTTCTTTTTCACGACTGTTTGACCACTTTTCAGCCAAAATAACCACATAATCAACTTATCAAGATATCAAGTTCTAATTCCGAACCCTACATAACTTTACAATGTACCCCCCCCCCCCCCCTAAACGCGGCAATGCTGAAAAGGAAAATCAGCTACAGCTAGCAACCGTCTAGGATGAAAATATCTTTATGAATGTCATGTATTCAGATAAAAAAAAACCTGTTTTGAGTTAGATAACTATTATTGTATTGACAGACGACAGACGAAAGAAATAAGAAGATCATCGGAACTTCAGAAAATGGCCCGAAGAATGAAGTCGGATAATTAGAACCATTATTTGGCTGCTACACTTAAAGGGCAAGGGCAGTCGGTCCAAACTTATTTCGAAACTTACAGCTAAATCTCACAATTATTTTCTTATTTCTCTTCATTGTATCTTTCATAATATTTTAGGATTTCAATATCGCACATTTAAAGTTTGTGAAGGTGTGTAAGTTAACCTTGATATGATTGCAATTGGCCGTTGTTGCTGATCAGTACAAAGAGAAATAAATGATGCACATATGTGAAGTCACGTGACTTGGAGATTGACGTAACATTCTTTAATGATTCTTGTTCAGGCACGTAATACTTTTTTTCATTAAGGGGTTTCAACAAGTTCCTTAGACAGTTAGAAGGTAAACAAATTTACCTGTTTCATGACAGGAGTGGCTCGTAATGTCACTATCTAAGACTACTGCTAGTTATAAAGCCGCTTTCGTAGCACTAGCGTAACGGTACTTTGATATCTGCCATAACGGCAATAAAATCGCATGTTATAAGGACGAAAATCATGACGGCAGAAAGGTAATGTAATGCGCCGGTCTAACACAGATAGGAACAACAGAATTACACGTGACACATGGCGGCTGATATTCAATGGAACAGCGCACAGGGTGTGCCTCCCTAACAGAAATGTTTCCCTTCAGAGTAAATACCGCTGGAAAACTTCAAGCCATATGCAATGTTTCTGTCGGTACGAGCAAATTGCATGTCATTTTAATAAACTAGAATTCGAGTGACGTAGAAACAGCTGAACTCATCCTTACTCGTACGCGATTTGTTTTCCAAGGGATATCGATGGGAAACATTTATCTACACATTCAACAATTGAAATTATGAATAATTGATGTCACTCAATTAATTATGATGTGTGGACTGTATGGAAGTCCCGGGGTTTCCTCGGGGCCAGGCTTCCAGAAAGGTTTGCAAGTCAGGGGCGCAGGAACCGGTACGGCAGGTCCGGCGGCCAGTCCGGCGGCCGCCGGAGCAATATTTCGGCAAAAAAAATTAAAAGAAAAAAATCTGACCCCGATCCCAGTTCCTATTATTCTGCTCCTTTCGTAACTTTTTAACCCCAGAGGATCACAGCTAATGACGTATTCCAACATACCCTAGCATACCATTTTGACAATTTCTAGAGTTTGTAGAAAGAAAAACATACAATGCGAGGCAGTTATTATTTCTCTAAAGTGACTTTATGTTCTTATCATTATTTTTTGCATAAGTCTGTAATTTTTTTTTGTATTTTTTTTTTGTATCTTCCTTTGCCTATAATGGTCACAAATCATGCTGATCACCGTATTGTTTTGTAAAAGTGTCTCAGTCGGGCACTTCTTTGTTCAAACAGAGCAAACACACACACAAAAAATGTGAGTTTCAAAGTATGTTTGCGTTTTGGTTGTACTTGGCTGTATGAAATCATGTTGTCATTAATGTTAATAAAGGAGCTTTGCGGTGGACCGTGTTTTTTCCCATGGATGGACTCATTCCCAAGCGTCCAATACAGAGACGCCTTTGTCAGTCTGTCTCTATTTGTCACTATAGCATTTTATTGCTATTGGGGCTCTTCATTTTCGTGGGGGAGTTATTGGGAACTTTGAAAAATATTGGGATTATGACGAAAAAGTTAGAAAAAAGCTTACAAAACATCAAAATTTCAGGAGCTTCCGGGGGCTTCGCCCGCTGGACCCCCACCAGGGGCTCTTAAGCGTGCCCCTGGACCCCATGTCGATGCGCGAGGGCTGCGCCCTCGCATTGCCGATGCGGCAATATTTATTATCTCTCGTGTTGAATTTATCTGCCGTACCAATCTTAAATAGCTTCCGGCGCCCCTGCAAGTGACTTGATGCGACAGAGGGCGTCAAAAAATATCTACATGGATGGGGCGGTACCGGAAGAAAGTTTTTTATCTTACAGTGCTATAAATCCTAGATCATTAGATGAACAATTGTCGTCTACCAAAAGGATACTGAGTGAAGAGGGGAATTGTATGCCTCCTATTGAGATTTAGTGAATGAGAGGAGACTATATACAGAGTTTAAAATACCGACAACCGAGAGAACGTAAAGCCGTAGATGTTTGAATGATATTGTAGAAAACTGCCCTCTCGAAACAGTAAAATGATTTAAAAAGCTAGTAGTAACTGGTAACCATCGCAGACGAATTCACATAACACCCACAAGATGACGACAAAGGCCCCCAGGAGAGGTTACAATCTTTTCCACGTCATGCGATGACCGAGGCTATGTATGGAGCCTACGTCATTGCAAATGACCACATCAATTCTAAAACTATACTGCAATAAGGTTTTATAGTACGTTTTTACCTTTGGCTTACTTCCGCCAATATTTCCTGGACGAATTGAACCAGTCTCGTAGTAACGGCTTAAAATCTTCGACACACAGCCATGAGAAACCAGTAACTGACGAGATATTTCACACGGGCGGATTCCAAGCTGAGCAAGTTGGACAATCCGGGCGCGGACACACACCGGAAGTGGACGTCCGTTGACAAACACCCCTCCAAGTTGGTTGACCCCAGATTGACCTGTAGAATAATCCATTTGAAAGTAAAGTTATTGTAGGGAAGCTTGGGTTGGATAAGCACAACATCCGTCTTTCACGCATGGTCGGGTGGAAAAAAACGGCAAGGAAATAGGGATTTAAACAATTATTTTATTGACTTGTCTTTGACGCCATAAAGTGGATTATTGTTTCTCTCGTAAAAATACAGTAATATAAACTTACTATATATGCTAGTAGTGAAAACGGTAAGTGGTCAACGGCAATAGAAAACACTAGAATTAACGATTGCGTATGATATTGTCTCTAAGTATTAACAGACGTGAATGCGATGCTATAGCAATCACCCATATGAAAATAGAAGCGTTAACGGAATGAAAAGCTACATAACAATCATGTGACATCTCTCTTTCGGGTAGTTTTCCAAAGTCCCTTCCACGGTCTGGCGAAGAGCCAAGAGGTCAAAACAAGGAAATGATCCTGAACTGCTGACGGGGTCGATACACTACCATTAGCGGAACGACCTTCCCAAGAAAAGAAGTCCTAAAATACACCGTCAATTCTAGGTCTTATTTAAGGGTAAACTGTTCGTATAGCATATCGTAGGCCCTAATCAGTTGCTGCATTTTTTTTTTTGGATATGATAGGGGAAATGTTAATGAGTGAGTACTACCCAAATGGGATGAATTGAAGATAATTTGGACCATTTTGGTAATGGTTGTGAAAAAGATGTGATTCCATGACCTTGCGGATAAATAAGGTGGGTGCAGCAAAGTCCATAGACCTCTTCCCCATGTAGCTTAGAATCTAAACTGCCATGCTATTGTCAATTTTATGGTGCTATGATTGGCCATCTCGTTGCCGTTCAAGTGAGGGTAGCTTTGGTGGGGTGTGAACTTTTCCAACGATGTAATCAAGGGAAAATAGTGTGTAAGTCAATATAGAAGCTAATGGTGGTGTTGCTCCCTGAAGAGAGTTCTGCCACCTAAAGGATTTACGTCCTCAAAAGGAGCAAAGACTCACCCACCTGTCAACCTTCACACCTCTACATCGAAGGTCAATTCTATTTCGGGTTACCTTTTTTCTAAAAGTCCCCACGACTCTCTGGCGAAGAGCCAAGGGGCGAAAACCAAACGATTACTCCCGGAGGAGTTCTGCTCCCAGAATTACATTTATAGCTAACCAGTCACAAAAGATACAGCAATATTATAGTATATTATTTTCTTGTTATGATATTATAATATCTTTGCAATTCAACATAAACAGCGCCATCACTAAAGATCTGCTTATCTCCATGTTTGTTTTGCGACGCTATTGTCAATTAACATCAATATCTGTACACTAATGCAATGGAACCACAACCTATGCGTGCACTGGTTACTTTCGGGCAATGTTAAACTATTTCTATTGAAAGAATTGTCAAAAGACAATTGGTTTTTTAATTTACTACCAATTTTACGCAACTGAACTCTGATATGTTGATACCATAAGTGCATCCTGAGCAATGGAATTTTAAAAGCTTTATATGGGGCAAGATAGCATCTCTAATAAATTCAAGTTCATACTAACTGAATGAAAAAGAGAAACAAAACATTGGCCAACAATATTAATCTATGACATCACACCTCCTTGTTTCGAGTTCCGATTTTAAAGAGAATGTGCCAAATTCAATTGCCCATATCTTGAGATCTTAAAGTTCGAAATGAATGAAACTTCCACCAGAATGCTAAGAATATGTTCCTCTTAAAAACAAATTTAAAATATATTTGATTCTGGAATCTGGACTATTGTTTTAATCATTCTAAAATGTGTACAATTCAACGACTTAAACACTACCCAAATCTTTCAGAAATATCAATTCTACAAACACAGATCTCCCATGATAAAATGCACAAAAATATATTAATTGTTTAAGACATAGCAAAATTTATCATAATCATGAAAACCAGCCATTTTTCGATGGTGAGATTCTGTCACATGAGAACACAATAATATTACACAAAACAGTTCTTCAAATGTATGACGGTGCCTTTCTTGATCTAATTCACAATGATATGAATTAAACGCAATTCCTTGCCCTGATCTTTTCAAAACTAGATCTGTGCTTCCCGCATCCTACACGTTTGCCATCAATGGAATGCGTAACTGCGAACGACTGTCTCTTGCCAACCCAAGCACTTTTGGAGTAAAAGCTTTCTCTCCACACGCAAGTGATTTCTTGCGTTGGTATAAAGACTCATAGGATATGAAATCATTTAAAAAATACTGCAATACACTAAATGGCAAACAAGAACGTCATAGCGCGTTTCCGTCAACTATACTCTCATTTTTTAACAATAAGACACGGACTTTTATTGTCCATCCACTTAGCAGTGAATCAGTCCTTCCATTTGTCACACAATTAAAATTAGCAAATCAAATTGAACATCTCGAAATCACAAAGAGGTTGTTCGGCATGAGCGATTCGTATAATTGACAAATCTGGCTCGCTCTGTGAATTTTCTTTTCATGTTACACGAACGGCCCAAATAGTCGCGCTTACCTTCACAGTTTTTTTTTTTATTACTTGTATTTTATTTGGAAGTAAACTGCATGTAAATAGCGAGCCACAAAAATCAAATAACTGTACATGATGCAGCCTCCTCTCTAAAGAACTCATTGGTGGCTGTAGAATCTATTTATAAAGATTCTACTCCTATTAGATTCGTACTGTGATAAGTGACCTGGAAAAACACAGGCATCTTGCGCACTGTACAAAGAACCCAAGCGTGGTAAGATGCGATGTGTAAACCGTGTTTGCTATCGATGCATTGGATTAATAGCGCGGGCAAGACGAGATAAATGAAACACATAAGGTATATATGTCGCCGACTGGAAACAAGCAATGGAATAAGTACCATGAAAACAGTCATTTATACTCTACATTTGCAGGCAAGCTGTATATTGCCCTCTTTTAATGCAGATATAAGACCAACATATGGGCGCCGTGTTATACAAAAGCCTTTCGGTTAACTTGATTAGTTTAAAAGGGTAACAGAATACAAAACAAATTCCATGTAAGAATTTTTTAAAGCAACAAATGCATATTTATCATCCGTAATACACATTAAATTCAACTTACATTTTCTTCCTCTCGTTTAAAGGGCCACACCGCTCACCCCAAAATACAGTTTTGGAACCCGGGTACCGAAATTCTCAATTGGCTCAGCTCTTTGATAGACCGCTAATTCAAACAGTGCAGAGTGCCAAAGCTTATATTACACAGCATGAACGGTACTGAGAGTTTTTTATTAGTATATGGAGTTTTCTATACTCACCCTGAAGCAATAAACTGAGATTGTGTCTGGATGAGGATGAATTTCAGACAATTGTGGGAGGGGCTTGGTTAGAACAATTGGTACTATTTGGGGTGAGAGAACAGGACCTTCAACTTTTGATTTTTCCTCAACAATGTTTTAGTACGGTAAATGCGAACCTTGGGCATTACTGCATTATACTGCACAACTCCCACTCTGACACCTCTTCGTAGGCACAGAATAAACAGTTTCATCGAATTTTGAGCATCTTTTTACACTGACGTAATGGGACAGAAAAATCATAACCCGGCTTTGAGGGAAAACGTCTTGAAAATTAAAATAATTCAGATGTAATTCAGGCTACTTGTAGTTAATCCTACGTAATGTGTTTGTCAATTACCATGATTGAGGTCGTTGTGCAACACAATCTTGGTCTATACCTTTATATAAACAATACATTGTTTGGTGGTTTTTGGTGTCCATACTATATAGGCTATAGGCATAAAGTTTGATGAAAATTCCACACCTTTATAGAGAATCTTACTTCCTCTTTTTCGCCAGTTTCGCTTAAGAACAGAGTTCCGTTAATAAAGAAGACAGCTTAACTAAAATACGCGAATAAAAAATGAGCGGAGACCAAAAAAATGAGCTGGCTTCTTCCTTGCGAGTAACTTGGTTGCAAAAGCAAAAGCTGACTTGATATGTTCTAACTTCACGTGCATATTTATTATTGAACCAGGATTGGTCTTTTAATTTTAGTAGAAATATTAATTTAAATCACATAAATCGATTTCAGTCAAATGAAACGATTTCAACCAAAACGTTTTCAATAAAACCATGAAACCGTAACTTAATCACATTGACTTTAAATTCACCAATCAATTCTTGAATCAATCTACGTATAACTTCTTCCATTGTAAACCCCATTTTCATGCATGAACTTCCCCATGTCGTTTAACGAAACGGCTGTTAAACGAGGCAGTCGAAACTTGTAATGAAGAAATCAAAAGCCTGCATTCCTGCAGAACCACTTTGAAAAAATTTTTCATCTTTAAAATGAGATGGGCAGAATATTTCTATTGACGAATGAATATTTTCCAAGGTGTTGACTAGCTTCTTTATTCATAAAGCTTTTCTTTTCTTGACGTATGTCTAATTTCAAACCTCCATACTGCAGGTGAGACAAGCCGTCGGCTTCTAGGTCGGATCCTATCAGTTATCAAGCGCTTTTTGTTGTCACCTACAAAATACTTCGCACTCCGACTTCACATTTTGCTTACAAGACCTATTTCTTCAATCCAATCTTTATCATACAATGACAGAAAGTAAAAATCATATCTCACTCACATATTCGTCCCGGGACATGCCCCATTAGCCATTAAAGCAATTAGTTCAGGCAAAACCTCTTTCATAGGAATTCTTTTCAGATCGGAAGTCAGAAAGTTCACGCGGTTTGCACAGAGAGCCAATGACGCGAAGGGAGACCGAGCATATGAATATGATTTTAATGATTTGCACTGGATTATGAAGGATTTGGAGTCACGCGATTCGCCAAATTGCTCGTATTTCCCTTCTTTTGGTGGAAAACAGAAGAACGATCGCGGTGAGAACAAGTTCAAGCTTGGAGAGACGTCAGTACGGATATTAAGGTTTTACATTCTAATCTACCACGACAGCTTTCCTGTGGCGATCGAAAAATGGGACAAATTATTCACGCTTCGGTGAATGTCGGTCACGTATAAGACCACGATGAGTGATGTTTTTGGGAACGGCTTTTTGAGCATGGATGCTGTACGATAGGCCTATAGAGGGAGGTCCTGTTTTGCAAAATTGTCAGCTACCAGGCTATGGTGGACATCAAAAGCGTGCCTACCTTCCAAGGTTGACACTCCGTGTCTAACGTTGCATCCAAATTTTGGAAGGTTTGTGTTGCAATGTCATAGTCTCTCACAGGGAATGGGTGTGGATTTTGTATTAAGGAAAAAACAGAAGATTGTCCTAATATTAGATGCAAAGACAAATTTTTCGAGACTCCATGTCAAAAAAGTGTCGCAAAAGAAAATAATATTGCCGCAAAAGGAAAAAATGCCGCGAAGGGAAATAAAATTGCCGCAAAGAGAAAGGGCCATGTAAAAGATTATTCAGAGGTTTGTTTCTTGTTTACATTGATGATCAACGTTGTTTTTCGGTCCAATGCGCAACATCGAATTTAAAGACTGAGGTGTGCAAACTGTGACTCTCTCCTTCATTAACATTAAAACATAAGTTATCCAATGAAAAACTCGACGTTAAATTTGAGCAATCCTTCCAAAAAGAGAAAACATTGAAGTTATTTCTGGCTTCCTTACATTTAACCTTTCTAAAAATGATAAAACTTCCAGCACAAAATATCACAGATGCGATGACAATTGACAGTAAATTGGACGGCAATGCCGAACAATTCCCCAATTTTCACCTTTAGTGTACTAAAAGAATTTTAGGTTAAATCATTAGTCATATTTCTTCAGACATTGTTGGGTCTAGCCAGTCGACCTGTAACTGAGTTCAATGGTTTATGAAGGCCGTGTCAATGAGCTTACAATCCGTATAGCCTACTGAACGACTACGTGTATGGGCTATACCCCAGACTTCATAGACATAAATCCCGCGGGGCAAAAGAGAGGATGTATAAGACAAATGTGTGCATGATCACAGTATGCCTAGTCCCTTGTGACGACATAACCTTACAAACTCTACACGACGCGCAGATGGAATTCTTAAACACCCTTTAGGCTAAATTCTATTTGTCACTTCAATGTCATGAAATAGCAAACTATGCAGGTTGGCGTGTTTCCTTATTATATACAAACACGGCCCTAATAGCCTTCCTTACTTTATTGCGTGCCCCTACCTTGTACTTATTAATCGGACGTTAATTAAGACGTTGAATGATTAATCCAGGAAATAAGGAACGCAGCGCTTAAGAGATGGAAAGGATTGCAGTTTATGTCTACAAGAAGTCTCTTTTTTCACTGATGACTCGAAATTAAAATTAAAACCGGGGAACTTTGCAGATCAGTAGGTTATGGCAGCTGTTAGAATTGAGTAAACTCACCGTCCTTTATTTCTGCCTATTTTTATTATACCATGTCATGTCATTTGTTTTCTGCATCATCCAATCGATACAACGGCTACAACTCTGCATTAATGTCTGCACTTTTATTTCGAAAACATGGCAACATGAAGGATAGCGAGCTACTGACACAGGGACCGCGGAAACGGGGAGCTGGTGGGGGAGGCTTTAGCCCCAATACCACTTTTTCTGCCGTGGACATTTTGGGACGCCTCGCATGCATTGATATTTTATTGTTGAGCATATTGGACCGCTTTGGTAGTTGCCCCTTTCCCCCCACTTCGAAATTTGCTCCGCGGCCCCTTATGTTGTTGCAGGACAACACAGAGTACAAAAAACTTGTCGTTTTAGTCTTTTTGATGTATTTTCAATCATGACGTTTTTACAAACTTCCGGCAACTCTTCCTTGGAAGGGCCCATTAAACAGCATGAAAAATGAATTCTAACAGTCCAACTACCATCTTCAGAGGACATCCTTGAGACAAGATATAAACTGTTGAAATTTATACTCTTAAAACAAATTAGTCCATTGCGCAATAATTTGTGACTTTCTTGTTGAACAACTCACATTGCCTGCTTTGTTTTCCTCTAAAATTACAAATGTTTTCATGACCTTGATAACCTTCTGTTTGCTTCTATAGCATGTTGCACACAAAGGGCTTTATTACATCACCCCACAAGAGTATGCGTGCGATCACACCTTGGGACAAGCCCGGTGCAGTGATTTTTAGAAAAAGAAAGAAATTCAAAAACTGTAATTTGAGTAGTACCAAAATGACATCACAAATTATTGCGCAACGCACCATTATGATTTGAGTGAATAAACTTCAACATTTTACACATCGGCTCAAGAATGTCCCAGAAAGATTAAAATTGGACAGCTAGAATTCATTTGCTGTGTTGTCCAGTATATATTTCTGAATTTTTCTACTTGAAGTACATCTCAAAGGCAGCCAATTCTCACATCAAACAGCAAATTTTTCTCAGTCTACGGAAATTCTCAATAATTGGCACAGCTGTTTGATTGACAGAAATTTAAAACAATGCAGAGTACTGCAGTCCATAATACACAACATAGACTGCACCCAGAGTGATTTCATTACACACTGTGTTCTGCATATCACTTTGCAGCAATAAACTGAGATTGTGTCTAGATGAAGATGAGGTTTAGACAGCTGTGGGAAGGGCTTTCGTAGATAGATTAGGAGAATTGGAACTTTTGTAATGATATTCAAACATTAGAGTCGACCTTTAACAAATAGCCTAACTATTCAACAAAGTGTTGCATAATTCTTTGGTAATACTTCATTTTTCAGTTTCCTTGTAACTTCAGACACGGGCATGTAATTCAACAACTCTGTTGTTTGTCATTCTTTCGCAAATTAAGCTGCTGTTTGTCTCATGATATCATTAAGGGCATTGGCTAGTAGTACTTGTTCACGTAACAGGATCCGTTTTTGAATACACCGTCAGTACCGTGATAACTGCTGCGCTGACAATCTCACTACTTGATCCAGTAAAGATGAGTCGATCAAGCTATGCAGGCGACTCTTTTTGTTCCATCGCTGTTCGGCGAGGGATTTCCTGATATGCTTGGGTTGTTGTGATCTTGGTCCCTCGATTCATCACAGTTAAAACCTTTCCCTTCGCGCAGGTTTCTATTCGGGTACTAAAAGTACTGCGACTCGACGATCGATCATATTTTCCGGAAGCAATATGACCCTTGACCCTAGAACCCACCATTGGAGCTCAGCCATCAACAGTCTCGTAACGTAGACATTTCCAATAAAGCATATTTACTATAATCTGATCATTTAACCAAGGAAACAAATCCCAATGGCAAAGTTACACACACAATGGTTTACAGGCTATATATATACTTCTGTGCCATGGAAGGGAACGTCACAATATAAATGTCTCGGTGTCAAAATGAATCGATGTTATACAATGAGAATTTCATACATTAACTTTACTGTTACTATTTTCGTTATTGGGTGGCGAAGTCTACCCGTCTTATGTAAAAAAATTGCATAACAATGATACAATGATTGCGATGCTTTGTTTTTAAGGCGCCTTAACTAGTGTTATTTCTACCTTAAACAATTCACGGAAGTTATTTCACGAATCCAGGAGTGGAGAAGAACCGTTAAACACAAGCGACTAATGTAGTCTCGGTTCAATGATCAGAGTAATGGAGTTTTGCGTTCTTCAAGTTATAATGGTCAGATTAGGCTTATTTAAATTCTCTGCAAAACCGAGGCATATAATTCTTGTCAACGTATCTCCCATTCTAAATCACTTGAAGCCTGCATCACCCGTTCACTGTAGAAATTTGTCTTAGGGCGAATGCAAAGAATGTAACTCCAGCTATGGATTGAGGCCATGACCGGCTATCCTTTTTTCGACGAGAAGTCCTTCAATCTTAAAATATTTGCGAAAACAATGTTAATTTAACATCTGTTACATCACTTCGACTAATATTAAACCTTATGACTTGCATTCAGGTCATACTCAAGTCAACATCTACTTCACAACAAAAAATGACGCCATACTGGAGGACAAACCTGTAATATACACTCTCCTTGGAAAGTTTGTCCGAATTCATATTCCACGCCCAAACTGATTACAGCTTCAACGCCTACGGCTATGACGTAATACATATCTATATGTGTCAGTCGTTTATGATCTGTGTCTGCATCCATACCTAAAACTATAAACAATACTCCTTCTCACATTTACCCTCATCTTTTTCCATCCGTTTGTTCTTTGTTTACAGTGCTGCAATTCTCGATTGTTTTAATGTTCACACATCTGACATCAGGCACAAAGGCAGCGAGAGGGGGATGCTGGGGTTACACCACCATTATCCAGACCCAACTACTAGAAAGCCAAAAGGCTTAATGACTCTTTGCCGCTGGTATGTAAGTCTATTTTGTTTCCTCTTTTTTTTCAAATTGACAGTGCTTCATAATGTACACAAAGTATACAAGCTTCCTACATTGAGTTATCATGAAAATCGTGTTCAGAGATTCGGATCTTGTGACACCCGAGATGACCTTGACCACCTGGGACTAGGGTCTTGCTCACTATATCACATCCACAAAATAAGTGTAAAATTTTACAGTATCCCAGACTCCAACCAAGGGAACTTGTGCAAACAAGGTATTGAGACTTTAGCCCCTTGTGACCCTAAATGACATTTGACCTCCACCAAAACAAAAGAATATTGCTCCTCAGCATAATGCATTGACATGTATGAAAACTATCTAAGTTTCCCACCATGACATATCGTGTAAAACATAATTTGACACCTAGACCGCGGTGACCACACATGACCTTTGATCTTCCCATAAACAATAGGCATCTTTCCCTAAATAAAACGACCTCAGTAACGTAGAGAGCAATATAAAAAGTGGAGAGGGGGCGGAGTAATTTTTGGACTATGCCCCGCACCCTACCTCATTGACTGAAAGATACATTTTAATGTTACATTTTTAGCTTTTTACGGGGAAGAATGATTTTTTAAATAAAAAGTATATCCCATAACTATTTTCAAATGTAATTGTGCACTGAGAGAAGTGGAAATGTTTGTGTAGACAAGTTTGTCTGACTTTGACCTCTGCTGACCCACACGACCTTTGTACCCTAAAAAAGGGATAGGTTTCATCTACTCAACACGACCAACCCACACACCATATATGAGATTATTCACATATACCCTTCTTGAGATATCGTGTTTACAAGCAAAAGCGACTGGGAAGTAAGACTCCATCTAACCTAACCCACACGCACGACATCACCATCGCACAGATTCCCTGCCTGCCTTCGGAAGGGTATAAAAGTGAACACAAAATGCCAAAAATGAAATCATTACAAACCTTATAAGCTCTGTTTGAAACACAAATATTGCACCACTTCGCATCTCCAAAAGACACCCCTCCACTGGACCCTTTCTTCCATTTCAAACTCCGAAATCTCTTTCATGACAAACTGCATCCTGGCTACTGCACGTGCATGTCTGCGATTAGCCTCTGCTCTATCAGAATGGGCCTAAGACCAGCCTCAATCAACGACAAACATTTAGCGTGAACAATATACATTATTACCGTAGCTACCATAGATGACACCAAACCCACTTAGCCTAATATTCATGGCCGCACGGGAAGGAAGATGAAGTCCTCCCCCTCCACATTGGCTAGGCTAAGCCTTGATGAATAGGGCACACTCTGATGTCTCAGTCGGGCAGAGATTTTGCCCTGGTTGGGGATCTGGACTCGGCAAAAAGTCCTAGCCCCCTGAGAGGATGCGTCCCGTACGGCCATGCTACTGTTAAACTGTGTCTCACAGACTCCCGTCCTAGATGTGCGGTGTGGTTGTGTCCCCCAAATTTTTATTCACTTACCTGTGTGAGGTGCCATTCCCTGAGCATTACTACCGTCCATGGTTGTTGTAGTAGATACCGGACCTGGTTGTAAAAAAAGTAAGTTTATCGTTGTTGATAAATGCAAGTCATCATGCATATCATTAAAGTACAGCCTACTAAGCTCAACACAAAATCACTGGAATCAGGGAATGGATGACGTGAAATGTGAACTATAAAAGTGACGATTATCATTCGACTATAGTACAGTGATCGGAGGTATCCAGAACATACTTTAAATGCTTATGTGATCAACTTTTATTGAGTGATCACCAACAAATTAATTATTATAAAAAGTCGTGTACCTATGGGACGGTATTCCTCTTTGTTTGAGCCTTGTCACGCTCTACCGATTACAAACTTCCACACATCCGAAGTTTATTCACGAACCCACTGTGTAAACACAGAGCTTCTGCTATATGCGAAAACAATCATATTTCCTATTTTCAGTACTACAGTAGTTCAACAAGTAAAACGCAACGAAAAATCACTCCATACACACTTAACTCACTTCAAATTACGTTAGCAATATTAAATTTGCATTTAAAAGGTCTCCTTACTTGAGCGACAGTCACATTACTGCCTCTTACACAGAGTACCTTCTTGAACTGTTCAACGGATTTGAGCCGCCCAGATGATGTAAAAAATCTCCGGTGTTCTCCGTGTGTCCCATTTCAAGAGGCTATACTTGAATTAGAGATACTTAAGTCAGGAACCATCTTTTCCAGTTCCCTGATTAAGGTAAGTATCTTGCTTATAAAGAGGGAAGCAACTTACACATCTAGCCAGGAATCCAAGCAGCAAATCCTTGGAATGCAAATAGACACTTGTAACTATGTGCCAGGCACAGGCAGGGTAACTCTGCTCTCTCCACACTTAAATAACACCGGCTCGACAGATGTGCGAAATAAGTAGCTTATCTCAGTGCCTACAGTATTTACCAGCACATCACGAGTGGCGAAGTCGACTTAGTTGATCAGCCTACCTGGTTCTTTCTTTATGCCCCGCGGACGTGGTCCCAAATATTTAAGTCGATGTCAACGGCATCGGTTTTCAAGGTGGAATTTCTGTTTACACTGGGTAGTTCACGGTAAAAAAATAACTTGTTAACAAAACTTTTGAACCATCCATTTTGTACGGCGCAATTAAGAGTGACAGTCATCAAGTTCAGTTGCTGCACTTCTCGTACAGAAGTTATCATCCGATTGATCCAATATTCTCTAATGCGTCTTGAGTCCGAGTTGTAGTAGATCTGCATTGAAATGCAAAGCTCAACATGTTTGCATTTTAAGCCATCATGCAGTCTGGGTCACTGTCCTCCTGTTTTATGGTTGTGATTCCTAAAGTGACTTGAGAGTGCAATATGCATTATGTAAATCAATCACTAACCTATAGCTACAAATCTCAACATATGTCGCACTCCGATACTTCTCTGAGACATACGTGTTACGTCTACGTCCGAATCCTGGCTCATTGACTCAAAACCCGAGTCACTGTAGACAAAGTAACTTGAGTGAATCTTGCGCCTAAGAGTACTTCATATAAATGCACAACGTGTAGGCTACTTCGCAGTGAAGTTGTCTTGGCTAATGGCGCGTATCTTGCTTGCCTCAGAATGATGGAATGGCTGGCACACACGATGAGGGCAAAGTCTGATTACTCAAACAACGTACATGAGCCGAAATTTAATTCTTGTCCGAACAGAAACAAACGTTGGACGAGTTGTCAAGTGTTTCAACATTTAAAACACTTCACGCCCATACAAATTCATCATATGGTCCGAAATCTACACCCAACTAAAGCGATTTCCTCATATGAAGCGATCGGGTCGCACTGAACAGCAGTACGATGTTTACTGTTAGTAAGCTTGGTGTTATCGTCAAAGCCATGTTAAAGTTGAGGCTAAAAAAGTGTCAGCCCGTTGGCACGTAGCGAATTTGCTGGCGAATGACGACACCTGCTTTGAACTGGATATGCTCTTTCAGTAGACTGGTAGAGTAACCAGGATTGTGTCGTGGGGAGAGGGGACGACATGAGGAAAAAGTCTAAGGATAGAGAGAAAAACCGCTATTTTGTGTGCTTTTTGCATTGCAAGGTTAGGTCACCCTCGCGGCTACGCCACTGCAGCTAGTCACTTTTTAGTACAATTCATGTCGGTACTTCGTCGATCCTCTCAACAAATCTCGTTTTTTTTTCATAGAAAATTTTGATATACTCCTACCACTTAAGAGAATAAATGATCATGATAATACTGGAACCCATGCAGTATCAGTAAGGTCAACCAATAGTTTGTGACGTTAGTTAAAGGGACAATCAGTTTGTTTTGATAATTTTCACAACAATTCTTCACCATATTGAGTAAGTGTGGCACACAACAAAGGATGACCCTTCATCAAGGTATTACCTTGACATCGGTTTACAACGTAGAGGTGGCTATATATATCCTGTATTACATAGGCCAAATGGGGAATTTACTTTCCAGAAAAATGTTACGAGATTCTCATTTCGCCTGTTTGGTATAACGGTAAGAGCATCCGCCTCTCATGTGGAAGGCCCGGGTCTATTCCCAGGTCGGGTCATACCAAAGACTCTAAGAATGGAAACTTCCGCCGTTGTGCGTGATGCTCCTCATGAGCCATGGAGAAGGGAAAACAAGCCAGGAAGCCGCAACTGGAAAAAGGCCGTGGCCGGCTCGGCTTGAACCAATACACGTAGGTTGGAAACTGGGCCGTAAAACTCCATCTAACTTACTGACTAACTCATTCTGCAGTTCGTCAAGCTTTAAATATCTCTTTTACTGTTTACTGAAAAGAATGGCTCAAAATCGCTTTAAATTTACAGAACAAAAAATTCAGAAAAACATACAGATTACAAAAAAATTCTGTTTAAAAGTTTCCAGAACTTTTGTGTAATCCTAATTGATCTTTTTATTTTGTTTTCTGCAAATTCACCGTAAATTTTTACAGTGCATTTTCTGGTAAACACTTGCTAATTTCTTTTGTCAACTCTGATTGTTCTTTTAAGAACAGAATATTATCAGTTTCGGCTTCGATCCCACCACCTAAGTGCCCTGCAGCAGACCTGAAATATATTTTCTTTGTGAGTTAACACAAGATAACACCGATAACACAAATTTGCATATTTAGCTCATGTTTATTCATGATTTAAGTGTAAATGGAGATTGTCCTGTAAAGTGGGTCAAATTTGGATGGATTGTGATAAAAATTGTGGCTATTTAGAAGATTTTAAATGCTTTATCCATTTTAATGGTATTGTATCCAACAGTCATGTTGATGTTACCAGACCCTCAAACAAATGATTTTTTAAACTGTAAGATGAGTTCTCTCATATCTCATTCATGCACTAACCTGTTAGGTCGGTCTTTACTTGTGACCCCTCCACTTTGATCACGGTTGAATCGAGTCTGCAAAAGAAGAAAAGAAACTCAGAACAGTAAGAAGTGGGCAAAGTCAATAAAGCTATTAAATAAAACAGTTTTCTCAACTCTTAATCGCAGTAACAACATTTAATAGACAATAATGACAGATACATGGCAACATAAGAAACGAAAACGGCCATACACAGAGAAAACCCTTATGTTGTCACACAAGCATCTGAAAAGGTACCTCAAGTATGAAACAACGAAACTGACACAGTACCATGATTGGACAAAATGTCTCCATTGACCTCTTTGTAACTTCACAACGATTGACATGAAAATGTTTCCCGCTAGTTCATTACATGGAAATATTGCGTTTGTTTTGCAAGAAAAATTCATCCTTTAAAAACTAATTTATATTTGTTGACACAGGGTGAAAGATTATCAAAAATAAGATAGTATGGTAGCTTTCTTTTCAAGAAGTAAATTTCCCACAGATAGAAATTCAGTTGTTTGTTGCTCAAGAATAATTTTTTCACCCAAACTTTCAACATTTCAAAAGATGCAACGTGCTTGGCTGTTCTTGAGCATAGCATTTTGAATAGATGTAGCTATTTGGGGGGTTTATGATTATGACTGAATTGTTGGATATTTTCTGAGCAATTTTCTTTGTTCTATTTGTTGGAGCATTTTAAACACAATATTAAGAAGCGACGAATAAGCGGGCAGAAAGCGACAGTTTTTACGTCGGTCGTTAACCGCATCCTAGTTAATTATATGTACTACAATACTTATTGCCCGGCAAAAGGGGCGGGGCTGGTGACGTCAGTGAAAACACTCTATAGCAGCATCTGTTAAGTAACACATTGGAGCTGAATGCATTCTGGGTTTCAACTGATGAAGCAGCAAATGATTTCATCATATTTGGCAGACAGTGGCTGCACCAGAATGTCAAAATTGGGGAAAGGGGGCAAACTAGGGACAAAGGATAATGTTGGGGGTAAACGTTTTCGGACGCAGCGCGAAACTGAGCTCAAAGCTGGAGGAGTTCCTGGGGCGAGACCCCGTGAGCAATGATGTTTCAGCATACCTCTGGATGAAAAATTACTGTAGGCCCTACGTCTTTGGAGAGGATATTATTTATTTTTTGGGTTAACTCAACTCCTAACTGACTTAAGTTGGGTGCAATTGGAGGAAAGACCAAAATCTGGGGGACACATGCCCCCTCTTCCTCCTAGCGCCGCCATTTCTGGCAACACAGAATAGCTGGTTCCAACTTATTCATGTCGGTTTGAGGATTCGTTCTGCTTAAACATCTGTTGATGATTTAGGTCAGAGGCTGTATGGGCCCAAGTACAGTATCTTCTACAATCTAGTCAAAGCCTTAAACTTTTACTCTTGAATCATTAGAATTCACAACCCCTCTAACCTGTTCCCTGTCCCGCCCGTTCTTTCCAGAGAGCTCAGACCGCGTGTTGGTCTAACGATAGATCATCCGCCTCTCACGCGGAAGGCCTGGGTTCTCTTCCCCGGTCGAGTCATACTAAAGACTCTAAAAAAAGCAACCTACGTTGTGGGAGATGCTCCCCATAACTGCCCACGACTGGAAAAAGGGCGTGGCCGGTTAAACTTGAAACGATAGTTTGGAAACTGTGCCGTAAACCTCTAAGTAACTAATTTACAGAGAGCCCATGCGGCATACGAAGTTCACGTGACACCTGGGGATAATAAATGTGGTCTTCAAAGCTTAAAGGGAAAATGCAGTCAACCCACATTGAATAAGAGTAGTAGACTTTCTTTTTCCATGAATGGCTCTTCAAAATCATGTCGCAACATTTTTCACTCAATATTAAATTTGCTGGGAGTATCTGCTTGGTTTTCATTGAAAACTTGCAGTATTTACGTCCTGAAATATCATAACAGATACGTGAAAGAGAAATAAGAAGGATGTGTGTTGGCTCTTAGTGTTAGTTGCTTCAAAATATGTTAAGGGCCACTGTTTTTATTCTTCAAATATTTGACTATCTGTGTCCGAAATCCTGATAACATGCAATAAAAACTGAAATATCCACACTATGCCTTTTAAGGGGATACCTGAATCCGTAGAAGTAGTCCGTTACACACTATAGGTGTGAAAAAAGCACCTCATTGACTGCAAAATAACAATTGAAACACTTTTTTCTGAATGCTTTAATAATGTTTTCTTCATTTATATGTAGATAGAGTGAAGTGAATGAAGGATACTAAAGAACCTCTCTGTTTATCACAAAAGATTTTGAAAAATCGTATCAAGACTCCCCCCGTGCAGCAATAATGAAAGAAAGTCGCCCTCCAGAGGACCGCGCGGGCTGTTGAAATTCGACGGAAATGAAGAAGGTACATCGAAGTAGCTCAATCTAGGTCTTGTGATCCAGAAACAGTCATCTTTCAGCCGTAGTAATGGTCAAGTCAATAGAAATGACCTGTTTAACAGAAAGTTTTGCAGAATCAACACCGCGAAAGCATCGTCAACTTAAAGATTTCAGTATACACTATCGGGTTTATTTCAATTGCGAGCGGGGTAACTCTGAGTTGGACGAACCAGGCTGTCCCCAGACTGACAGGAGAAAGGATTGGGAGAGTCCCTCTCTCCTTCTAAAAATGCTTGTTTTTTGTTAAGGGCTAAAATTCAAAATGGTGAGATATATTTGAGGTACTTTGAAGCATTTCGTCCAATGTGGGTTCGCGCGTGTTGCTCTGTCAGACTAGGTTAAACTGCTTCTGAGTTTTTCCCCCCGACTGACTGTTTTTCTCAAACTACAGTATTTTTATGAGTGGAGGTCATGCCTCCATTGCGTATGCTACTGGTCCTTTCAGATAACAAGGTGAAAATCGCCAGCTGGAGTGATGATCATGTACCATGAAATACTGACCGTGGTATTGGTCGACCTGGTATATTGTAGGTCATTTAGGTTCGAAGTTATCAAATAAAAGTATTTTCTATCATGGTCCAATAGTAATAGAGAAACGTCGTCTGCAGTGCAACCCTTGTGGGTGACCAATTTGCAGAAGTCGCAAAGGGGTGACTCATAATGCGATATTAAGTACAAAAGCATAACGAGATACCAATAACCGTACACCGAATGGAATTTTGGGATACAAGCGGCATTTTAAAAGTAGCATAGACAGATAGAGCCTATAGATAATAATGTCATAGATTTGTGATCAATAATATAAGACATCATGCCTTGGAGCATGATAAGGTTTCACCGGTTTGCATTGACTAGATTTATTATTGACGTATATACTTTGTCCATGTTGGAATAATAACCCGTATTTTACCAACACTATATCATAACCCTGAGTACTGATGATGTCATAAAAGGTCATTTCGACCTCATTATGAGGCCAAAGTAACGTCATACTGGATTTTTGTGACATATAATTAAACTATTTGGCGTCATTTTTATATCAAGACGTATATGATTTATTATGAAGAAGCCCAACAGTTAAGGAGATCCAGGCCTTCACAACAGTGCAATACGTCAAAAAAAAAGAAAAAAAAGATTAATTCAAAATATCTTGATCCAGATATTAAAGAAAGAAAATGTGTAGGAATAAGTTGATGGATAGTTCTTTCCAAATGTGATATTAATGAAACTTTCTAGATCAAGGTCACGTCGTGGTGACACAAGGGAATTCCAAGTGACAACACCAAACGACGGTTAGTCATGCGCTGAATCTCATACCTATCTATCAAGTTCAGGTGTTCCCATTGACTATTCAACAATTCTAAGCCTCGTCAGCGGAATTTTAAAGCCGACTTGTAAGACAACCCAACACCAAAGTAACATTTTAACAGTAAAACATTTTATCCAGTCCGAGCAATAAGGACTCTTTTAACTAATAATTGTAGAATCTGGTCGACCGCCGTGAGAACAGAGACGTAGAAAAGATGTTTACGGGGCTGAGAAGGAAGAGGTTATATGGCAGATCCAGATTGTAATAAATCCTTAGTTAAACTGACAAGTTAAAGAAATTGCCCATAGACCCTTTTACAAATAGCAATTACAAAGGATTGTGCGATACAGTTTTGATATACATCTTTTTTATCAATGACATTTTACTGTAGCAAAATATTATGTACACCAACCTTCCATCCCACAATGCATTATTATTGCTATTTGGAAATGGGTCTATAAAGAGTGACAGTTGAGTTGAAAACACAGGAAGAAACCAACTTTCAGTTCTTGATTCAGTAAATGTGAATTTGTGGTTGTCCCATCAAAGGGATTGCCTCCTCCCCCAAGTTTCCCCTGCCCCCAACGACAATGGAATCGCTTGTATTGCTAGGTTCAGCTGTCGAGTAGTTACTACTGAATTGTTGATTGAATTCTTTCCTTTTAACGGTCAACGTGTACGCTAGTAAGATTAACAGCCCAGTTTATAAACAATTGACCTAAGTTGAGCCGGCCATGGCCCTTTTTACCAGTTGTGGATCACTGTCTTGTTTTCCGCCCAGCTCACTGTGAAAAAACTCTGAGGTTAGGCAGTCTGCGGGGGGCGGCCGACACAGGGACGCTATGTAGGCTATTGTTTTTCCTGCTCCTGTTTTTCCTATGCTTTATAGACACAAAGCACAAACCCTGTAGTCGGTCTAAAATGGTCTTCGCGTAAAAATAACAATTCTACCCGGTTATGTAACCATTTTTATTTCCAAGAGGAAAGTTTCAAAAGGAAACAAAAGCAGACAATGTTAGCTTCAGAAGAAGAACATCTCGACACTTAGGGTCCACGACTAGTCGTAAAATTTGTAAAAGTTGTAGATGCAATTTAAAATTTGTGTCTGAATGACTGAATAGAGGATACGAGTTGGATTAACTTAAAATTCATCTCCCAATCTTTAAAATGTTCAATTTATACATAGTTATACCTCTGGACAAAAGTAGCATTTGAATTTCATGCGCAGTTATGTGTTAAGGAAGGCCATACCGCTATGGGAGGCAGGTGACGTAAAAATTTCAAGTAGTAAACGTTGCTTTCCCCAATGGTTATAAACATCCCCTATATTCGCACAAAAACATGAAAAAAGAAGGAAAAGAATGGAAAAGAAGAAAAGGGGCACTCAACTAATTGTTTCCCCTCTATCAAAATACCCTAGCGATGCCCCTGCGGTGTAGCCAGGGATCTCCCATCGGGGATTTGCTAGAAGCAAAATACATTGACTTTAAAATATGCAGAAGGGGAAAATTGCATTTCACGTAGCATATTGAATATCGAAGACGAAGATTTCAAAATAATACAATTTTTTCTTGAGATAAAGTGCATTATGGGAAATCTGTGACTCTACACTCTTAAAAAAAGTGGGCAAATTTTGCCCAACTTTTTGACCAACACTGGGCATCTATTCAACAACCTAAACAGTTGGGCAAAACTTTAACCAACCAAATTTGGTAAAGTTTGAACCCAACTGTTGGGCAGGAGATTACCCAACTGTTTGGTAAATAAGCATTTAAAATCATACCCACTTGTTGGGCACTTCATATTAAGCTGTTGGGCAAATGCATTAACCAAATGTTTGTTATATGTTAATCATCTTTTCCTTCACCGTTGGTGCTTTCTTTACATGTGAGGTTGTAGGTTATGGCAGGGAGCTGCAGTGGCAGCTCCCTGGGTATGGCAACCTATCGGTCCCAGTTTAAAAACCCTGGCTTAATAACCTATTTGGTTTGTCACTGAGATCCGTATAAGTACGTCCAAAACTATCATTTTTAAAAGGCACTGTATTTTTAAAAGGCACTGTAAAATGATGTGTGTAAATGATGTGATGAAGTCTTGTAGTTTCATAAATGCATAAATATGAACACAAGAGCAGTATGAAAATTAACTGGTCCGTAGCTCTCATCTTTTTTCTAAAAGTCCTCTCGACTCTCTGGCGAAGAGCCAAGGGGCGAAAACCAAACGATTACTCCCGGAGGAGTTCTGCTCCCTTAAGGAGCTTAACGTCCCAAATGGACAAGTACGCCCTCCATAGGGCAAACACTGAGTGTTCCTGCTCTAGACTCGCTGAATAGAACAGAAGCCACAACCTGAAACTGGTCCGTAGCTCTCATACACTTTTTTTCTAAAAGTCCCCACGACTCTCTGGAGAAGAGCCAAGGGGCGAAAACCAAACGATTACTCCCGGGGGAGTTCTGCTCCCTTAAGGAGCTTAACGTCCCAAATGGACATGAACGCCCTCCAAAGGGCAAACACTGAGTGGTCCTGCTCTAGACTGGCTGAATAGAACAGAAGCCACAACCTGGATGCAGTTTAACGTCATGCCCAGGACCACTGAACTGGTCCGTAGCTCCATACACTGTTATAATGGTTATGAGACAGGTTTCTTGTTATGCCGAAATCTTTCGAATAATAATATATATATGCTCATTCGGACGTGAAAGAGAATATCCCAGATCCTAACCTCTCATTGGATAGCAGTTTTGCGCCAAATACGAATCATGGAATCTCATACAAATGTGTTGTAGTTCGTAGTACTATTTAAAGAATTTTATGGAAATAGAGATCGATTTCATGGTCTAAAATAATGTACGAGTTTAGCTGTTTGGCCGATATAAAAGATGCCACAGAGAATTTTCAGGTTATGGTACCATGTCTGATTATGAGAAGAATTGTGAAACAAGTCGGGTCAAGTGTACTGTTGTTTGGTGAAACCACTGCAACCAATAACATACCCAACAAATTGGCAAAAAATTACCCAACAAGTGGGTAAAGGGAAAATAAAAATCTTATCGTCATTTTGACCAGTCAGGTGGATATTACAGTATACGCGTGCATGGAAGGGGAAATTTAACCATTTTGTGAGCAAAGATTGACCAACACTTAGGCAATTACTTTTACTCAACAAAAACTTTGCCCAGCGTTAAAACAGTGCACCAATTAGCCCCAAAGTTGGGCAAAGTTTTACCAACACGTTTCATAAACTTCTTTAACCAACGGATATTTTACCCAACGTTTTAAGAGTGTATAGAGATACATTAATTTGACACTGCATTAAATTTGCTTATAATTGTGATGAGAATGTTGAAGAGTTGAGCAACAGTGTTTGTAAAACCGTACGTATGGTGTAGGGTAGTGTGATGGTCTGCAGCAAATGATATTCAAATACCGGTAGCCTATTCCAACAGTATCCAATTTTAAGCAAAAACAAGTCATTCAATAATAAAGAAAAACAAAAGGGATCCGAGGCAATGTGTCCACATTATTCAACTTTATGTGGCTTTGTTGAAAAGTGAAGATATTTTTAGCAAAAATAGACTTTAAAGTTGAGTTAGGAAAAGGGTCTTGCGGGAGGGTTTGGAGTACGTGGAACGGAATTTTTGTGTTTCCTATAAGACTCAATTTAGAAGCCACCAGAGTATGCCTTACTGCACTTTGATTGATGTTCACTGAAACAAGCTTCATCATGATTGGTCAACGATGGCTTGCACCATCATTTCACTTCAGCTACCAGCAACATGCAGTGGTAACTACTTTTGATATGTAACGGACAAACACAGATCAAGTCTGAAAGTAAACACAAGTCCTAGTTGCAGAGTAATAGGACATTGCTTTCTATCTGAGGTGATATTTGGGAGCCGTAAAGGTTCAAATTCAATCATGGGCGGCGGTTGCGCTACAGAAGAGCACTCCTAGCTTTGCTCAAAGGATCTGACCATGGAAAACATTCGTGTAAGATATGGGGAAAATCCAAAGTGTGGGTTGAAAAACGAAAATGTCCAGAGGTTATTCACCTCAAATATTGATCACTCTATGATGATATTGAGCGAAATAAAATCAAAGCCAGAAAATGATGAGCTTACAGCTTGAAAAGATTTTTTTCTCAGTTCATAGAGAGCACAAAGACTCACGGATTCGACCTTGCAGAATCTTTGTATAACTTGGGGGAAGGTGACATGCAGAATTTCTTAATACTGCAGTAACAATGGTTCCCGTGGTTACTCATGCATGAATGCATGATTTATAACGGTACAGAACGGATAAAGTTTATAAAAAGAAATATCGATTTTCCTCTTCAGTCGTGGAATAAAACCTTTTGTATGGGAGGACGCCAAGAACTGTATGGGACCACCTTTGCACCAAAAAGCGGCGCTGATGGAGGATATTAGTATGTGTGAATTGCTTTGTTCGGTTTCGTTAAGCTTCGACATAAAGGCTTCCCGATGTGACTGCTTGATCACGCCAATGTTGATATAATAAAATACTTGCAGGTAATACAATAGACGGGGTGTAATGCTAATTCAAATTAAGGAGAAAGTCAATAATATAACTGAGTATATTTGATGTATGGCAAGGAAAGGGCGAAACGATTCGAATCAATTCAGTAACAACATGTGAAAGTGGACTTTTTAGTTCTGAATATACAAAAAGTTACTTGCCATGGGGAAATTATAACCTGACTTCCATAAAAAATATGGTTGCCAGTTTTCGAAATTACCCAAGCGGGATACTGTTTTCACCGATTTTATCCCTTTTTTGTTTCTTTCTTGCAAAGTTTGTTAAGCTCAGTACAGGTGTACTGCACTTATATAGTTCAACTTTGAAAAGAAAAGCTAATTTCATTTCATTTCTGTTAAACGTCCAATGAAAGGTGGTCATTAATCTGGAAATTTGATGACTTTCAAAATATCTTCAGGTAATATGTACAAATTTAGACAAACATCCGTTATTAGTCGGCATTTTGCAGGATTTTTTGCCTATAATAACCTCGTTTACTTCTTCCAAATATTTTATTTTTCTGGCTGTTAAATAATCTATTCTTTCATACGAAATATTATGTAAAAAGAAATTACGGATCCACAAATCCGGGACAACCGCAACGTACAAAATTCTTGGCAAACCCAAGTCGTGCCTTCAATTTAAGAAGCAACACTTACTTTAAAGGTATAAGGATATTCAGTCCATGTATGAAGATGAATCTGAATAAACATTCGTAACCATTTAAGTATTACTACAAACTTTATTTTTCCTGATTACGGTACGTAAAGACGTATTCTATACACTCTAAAAATATTTAAACGATTTTGTTTAAAAATTAGGATACTCACGAAAATGAGTATTTCTACTCGAAATAAGTGAGTACTTCAACTGAATTTGTGCAAAATTTTACACAAATTGCTGAATTTGTGCAAAATTTTACTCAAATTGAGTTGAAGTACTCACTTATTTCGAGTAGAAATACTCATTTTCGTGAGTATCCTAATTTTTAAACAAAATCGTTTAAATATTTTTTAGAGTGTATGCATGAACACGGTCGGAACTTCGTTTTGTCAAATAACATCACCCACACGGCCTTTAAAGTTCCTTCTAAAGGGCCGATTTTTGAGACGGTACAATTTTTGAATACCCTGCTGCCCCACCCTCGTAACATAAAATGGCCAAGGTATACCGTTTTATTTTGTTCACGGTGGAGGCGGTGTAACCGACGTATCCACTACTGGGACATTTGGCAGTTTGGTTGGACTTTATCGTGAGGGGATTTGACGATGTAGCCATTAAATTTCAAGGGTATAATTCTCGCGTAGCGGAGTATTCTATGATTACTTCTTAAAGACCCCAACGTTCGCTGAAAAATGGCAATGTATACTTGTTGGACATCTATAATTTATGTGAACAGAATATTGAATGCTAAATGTAAATAGTGACTAAATACACATTGCAACTGTTGAGCTTTCACAAGAATGGTTCAATATACAAGGGCGTTTACTGACTTCCATTTGGAACTTTCTAAGATTATGAAGTAAAGCTTTTCTGGATCTGACTTGTTAAAACGGATACACAAGCCAAATATGCGAAGGGAATCGCCCTGGATTCACCCATGAATGATAGTAGCCTATTGCAAAACTTCAAAATATCAGACCTTATATACCATACTATACTGTACATTCTAGTAGTAGTAGCTCCATGATAAGATCGCGGTACCGTCTGTTCGCTGCATAGATTCGAATTCTTCTCATAATTGAGATAAGTAATGTTGCTTTCAACATTGTCACGGTTGTTGATTCCTCTAGAAGCTGTTTTGACGTTAGACAAGGACTGAAATCATGCAGGCTATTTTGAGGTTTTAAAAGGTGATTTCAACCTTTCGCAAAACGTTTGTAAAACTTGACGATGACGTAATTGTTGTATCAATACCATACCCTTACCTTTCAAATTCCAAGCAGGAAAAAGAAAATTAGGAATAACTTAGATTCAATTTTCACTCCAAACAAGTGAGAATCACACCTTACGGTCGTTTCAACTAGTTTTTTTTTCACAATTTAGAGTGAGAAGAGTCTTTAACTTCACTTTTAAAGAGTGATTTTCACTCTAAAGATTTTAGAGATGGAAACTCATTGATAATCTACGGTGTTCTCTGCGAAACATAGGTTAAATTTCATATGAATTGTATTGCAGATGAAGAGGCGAAACTTTTGGAAAAAAGTCAGTCCGTTTCATCTTTTTGTTGTTGTTTGTTTTGCTTTGTTGTAAGATTTATTATTGCATGCAATGTGGAATTTGATGTGCGGTAATATTCGCTGATGTAGGATCGTCTACCATCGAAAATGGAAATTTCTACATCAATGTCATAAGCGATAGCGCCACATTTGACTTGTGAAATGTATACTAACGTATGATTATCTTACCAACACGTCGCATGTCAAGACCAAGCAAAGCAATTTAAAATCAAGGCTTTGTGAAATTCTTCAGAATCAAAGGATATAGCCTGCGCAAGACAAATGCGTTTTGACGAAGTACAAAATCGTGTTACATAGCAAACAACAAAACAGTTTAAAGTTCACTTTGTTCGGACCTATTACATCAATTATTGTCAATTTGAAGAGTGACTCTATGAGCAACAAGGCAATTTGCCACTACATCCTGCACTAATATGAACCTTTGACTCGACGGTAAGCTCCTTGCATGGGTGAACTTTTTATATGTAGTATTATATAACAAGATGAAAAGAAAATCATTCACGCAGATCTTATTGCCAGTGGCTTTTTGTTAGTGCATAGGGATGATGTAGGCCTAACTTATAATAGACCCATTTCTTTTGTTTTTATCAAGTACGTGAAACATCGTGCTGTAATCTTAGCACAAGGGAGGTTAAAATGTATTCCTTGAATGGAGGGTTAAAGTAAAAAAATGCATGTAAAGCCTATAAAGGAACGTGTTAAGAGCTTTTCGTCATTCCTCTGCAAAGAAACACAAAATTTATACACACTCGTGAAATTTTTATTCAACCTCCGCTAGGGGATTCTGAAGATAAAATATCAGATTAAAACCTTGCGAGTTTAAACTGAAGTGAAACATGGAGTTGCGCTAGTCTTCAATTATATGAGTGAGAGTGGTGCAATAGAATGTGACATCATTGCGCCACACTGGTGAAAAATAATTTATTTTCCCTTGTTGTGGATCTGTTGTTTTAGTATTGAGATATAAAAAGGATATGAGTTCTTTTCTCCATTGTCCAAAGTTTGCAAAATTCCCATGCATTTTATTCCGTATCGCGACCGTCATAAAATTATAAAGGGAAAAATGTCATGAAAAATTTAGGCTAATCCAATACCAAGTAATATGACAAATAATGGGTTTTAATGAGTCATAAGTGTTTGGTTTAAGTCCAATGCGGGTTTAGAATGCGGGTATCATCATTCATATAGCATATCTTGAGAACAACAAATATCAACTTTCACCACGGTTGTCAACATAAAATCAAACATAAATGTCGATTAAGCCCTCCTCTTAAAGGAAAATTTCACATTCCGCCTACTTTTGACTTTGTGCTGATTTCACAAAGCCGTCTTTAGAGAGGGGGTGGGGGTGCAAACGGCCTTTTGCATTTGGAAGGTTAGCCAATAAGATGACCTGTATGAAACGGTTCGAATATTCACATAATGTTGGCAAATGCATTTCGCACACCCTTTCAGGCAATTTGAACAGCATTTAAGCAAAGGTGGCAATTGGTATTTTGAGATACCAGGAGGGGGGGGGGGGGGGGGGGTAAGCTACTAACTTTTTCCCTAACTCAAGATCTCACTTTGATGATCGACAATTTCGATAAAAAGGACCTCTTCACTTTTTCGACAAAGCCCCTGAAAGTTCAATGTAATGTGGCCACATTGACTCAGATTTCGTTTTTCTTTATCATTGAATGACCTGTTTGTCCTTGAAATTTGATACTGTTGGAATGTTTGAATATCATTTCTGTAGATCTAGCATCATATCCTTCATCATATGTAGGACTGACTATCTATCAAACAATGTTGCCTGATCATTCCCGTATCAATATTATTAATAAATTGAAATTATTGAATGCAGTTAATGTGCCGCGATGATATCACGTATTTTACATGATGCACATGTTTCTCAAGATGAAATGCACTTCGATGGAAGTTAGTATTTTCTATATGCTATTGAGATGCAGTGTTCACCTCCTGAAAGAGAAAACCCTTCTTCAAGTTAGTCAACGAATTTTGTCTCCAGTAAATTTCTACAAGTTGGACTCCCCTGAGAGTAACGCTGCTCCCTTCGCTATATAGCAATAGGCCCACAGGACTTGGCATTTTACGGCTGGTCCACAGACCTAGTCACACATAGGCCTACTGTAGGCCTATACCTAGCTATATAGAATGTGGTTGGATCAACCAGACAATTTTAGCCTTCAGTGATTGAAGGGAGCACCTTGATCTGTTACACTAAACTGTTATAATACATATGTCTGTATGTATGCTTTTGACCTCCGTCCATGGTACAACTAAGCAAATCCTGCACTGCACTGGATAATGACAGGATATGAGTCAGATCACTGTATATCACGTTTGCGGGTGGCACGGAACAGAACCTGTTTAGCGAGGGTTTGTTTTCGCTGCTGCAACTAAACGACTTCATAAATCAGAGCGCTGATCGGCTTCCCGTTCAAATAGGGTTATATATAGTATCCCTAGGATTTGGGCAGTTTTTGACGGTTATATATAGAACAGTGTAGCGTACAACGATAGGGCCCAAGCAGTGCTCTGGGGCCACTACAATTTGTTTAAATGGCTGCATGTTGCAAATGAAGATAGGTAGCATAGGCCTTCCATTGCTTCAAACATCATGATAGGCCTATATGAAACACTTAGCCTAGTTTAGGTAAGCCTATCCGTTAGAAAACCCCTCCCCCTCCTAGAAGTATGGCAACGCAGTACAAGATTTAATTAGTCTGTTGTGTACATACACGCAAATAGCCTACTAAAAAAGGTATACTAAACATCGTCATAATCTCAGTGGAACCTATTGTTGAAAATGGACCCGAACATGACGTCATACCACAGATAGAACACTGAATGCGAGACAAATCATTTTGCTCTCACTGCTTTGGCACAGTAGTAGATCTACGTATAGGTACACAAAGACCAGGCTATTCTTTCATAGCCTACGCCGATATTTACTGTAGGCCCTATATGGCCCTTTGAGACCAAGCCTACAGAGTTGAGTTGACCAGATATGGGCGAATATGCCTAAAACCTCTTTTGTATGGCTAAATTTTCGACAATTCGTTGCTTATTGTGCCAAATTTCAACTTATTACAAAACGTAAACCGAACCTGAGAGTTGGAGTTTCCATCCAGACCAGCTGAAAGAAATCATTGGAGTGTAGAGGCCTAGTCATGGAGCTCCGACTTACTGGAGAAGCAAATTGCTTGCTCAATATTGACGGGCTTTGAAAAAATTTGATGCAGATCCCACTCGCTGATCTCACCCCAGTATTTTTGAGGACATCAGGCACTATATATAAACACAATCTACACTTCCAAGCATGTATCACAGGCACTCGATAGGCCTATGCCTGTCGCAATCAAGGGTGCTACTGGCCTACAGTAGCCCTGCACTGCAGTGGTGTTGACCTGAAGGGTCTTCCGCAAAAGAGAAGAAGCATTTCACACTAGATCACTTGAATCGCTTCAGTAAATGCATTGTTCACCAGTACTAACATAGCAGATAATTATCACCCAAGAAACGTAAATATTGGGCTAAGCAAACGTTCGGCAGTTGTTAACACTTCGCGGTTGTTGATTATGCGACTTAACACTGTGCCAAAACAGTGCAGACAATCCCACACAGTTTATCTCGGTAGTCCTACAATTTATCTCTAATTTAAACAAACAGCTTGACCAGTCAGCCATACTGAGCCAAACCTAAAACCACAAATTTTCGTGTGAAAATACCTTGACCAATCAAGCTATCTTATCTTTTTCTGATACACAATTATCAGCTGTCATGATCATCCACACACTGTGGATAAAGGGTTGAGCACGTACGTATTCTATGAAGCCTACAATGCATTCGTGTGTGCCGTTGAAAATAGGCCTATATCCTGCAAATGTCATTATGACCAAAGAAATTCAATTTCTTTGGTCAGTAGTTCCTTATATTCCTCTCTTAGGTCTGTGATGTGTATTTATTCAAAAGATATCTACACATGCAGACTTTAGGCTTTACGATTAGGCCTAAACAATGTGTCGAGTCCTGTCTTAGCCTACATCACATATTACAGCAAATAAAGGACAAGGGCCTGTCGTGATTTTTGCAATGACTTAAAATATTTTCTATACCAACATATTTCTTTTTCATCATTAAAACCATTCTTCACATGTTGTACAACGAGATGAAGCCTACATTCCGACTCTCATAATCCAAAATGCATGCCGAATGAATAACTACAATTTAAACCGCTTATAGACTATTACCATCCTTTCTCGCGAATATACTTACAGTCACAGTTCAAAAAAGATGAGTGATTCCCGCTGAAGAATGAAGCCACACGAATTTGTAGAGCGGCTGCAACAAAGCTTTATCTTCCCGCTCACTGAAGCAGATCTGAGCAATATGACGGATTGTCTGCGAATCCGCGCGACTGCCTTGTCTCGTTAAAAGTACACTCGTAGCTAAACACAAGACACTTCTCTCAACAGCGCACAGTATAGTGCGCAGCAACACTCGCTGCTCGAACACCACCTGCCCATGGATGAATAAACACATAATATAACCAAATACGGTGCACGTTCACACAAGTTTTATGCTCGGTCGAGCAGAACGTTGTGGAATCCTGCCGGAGGGGCCTATATTTCACGGTTGGGTGAACTTGCAACCTAACCTCATCACTGTTTTTCCCGCTATCAACTTCACTGTCATGGTAATAACAAAGGTAATCTCTCCGCAGCTGTTGGCTGGCGAGTCGTGTCACTGCTGCATACAGCTATGTTCATTCAGCGCTTGTTTGGTTAATATCAACCTCTTTGACCTGCCAAATGTTCTTGTACTTTTACCGTCTTTGTCCTCAATTTTAATTTTTTTCACGGTTGCGTGCATTTGTGCCGTGCATTGTTAATTCATTACATATTTCATGGCTTTAGAGGGAGTGAAAGACCTTGACAGAAAGGAACAATTTCTTGTTTTGATATTTCTCCAGTTTCTTATGTCTGAAATGAAATGATTTTTTTTTATTCTACGAGTAGGCCTATATGTACAGAGCGTTTCTGTCGCTGACTTTTACCAAACAGGGATTTAGGTTTTCAACAGCTCAGTAGGTTGCCGGAGGGTGGTAAACATAGCTCGTGAAAGGTGGAGAGTCTTGCATAAACAAGATAGAACGATCGGACCAAGAGGATTTCAGCTCGCGTCATGATAAGGTGGCAATAAAAGTATCCTTTCTTCCAATTACTGCGAATCAAACCTTTGGTTGGCATTGTGCAAATACATTTAATTGCCTAAGGCAACTGCTTGTGTACAAGTGGGCGTAATTTTCATAATCATCTTGGCGCGGGGGTAAAAGAAAGGAATCGGTGAAATTCCATCTTTTCCGCGATGTTATTTTTATGAGATATTTTTCACGGTGCATGGCGAAACCAAGTACCGTTTCAAAGGGGACAATAAAGAGCGAAACTCGACTCTTAAAATGGGGGACAAACTGGTGCCATAAGAAGCCTTTCTAATTTATTAGACACGTCTCGAGATGAACGCCTGACTTCTTTCCATTTAATCGGTTTCAAGTTCGCCTTTTGAATTTTACAAAATTACGATCAGTGAGGCACGGTCCGCTTGGCATTCGGACTGACAATGTTTAAGAACTTGTTGAACGCAAACAACATGACGGAAAATATGAAGTCTTTTATGTTCCGACTCAAGAAATCCTCGTTCAATGCCCGTATCCTATTCGAAATGTGAATAATGATGATCAAAGCTCTGAGAGGACGCCGGAAAAAACGAAAACAATACAAAACGAATTCAAGCTTAACTCCAAAGGAGTGCACGTTTGAAAGCAAGATTTATTGTGAATGGTGCCCGACATGTAGAAGAGATAATGACATCTAGTTAAGCAGTTAAGTGTGACAAAAGACACAATGGCAGTCAAATCAGTCTCTATGGTAGGATAAAATGTTGAGACGGATGTGTAGCCTCGTATTAGTTAAGGGGAAAATGAGATTGCTTTAGATTAGGTTAGATAGAGTTTTACGGCCCAGTTTCCAACCAACTGGTTTGAATCGAAATTGTGGTTCACTTGCTTTTTCTCCATACTCCATGAATGAATTGACACTTGTTTAGGAGTTTCCCTTACCTTCTGTAAGACATGTCGTGATTTTGTGACATTTAGAATGAAATTAACAAATCCTTGGATCGCCAAGTTGTCTGTTGAAATGAAGTAGCCTACACACAAGGAGCTTGCCTTCCCCCCACCCCCTCCCCGAACCTGGCCTAACGGGCCCTTTGTTGATGTTTAAGTAAGTAATTACCTGTGGATGGACGTTGCTACGGCTTGGTTACAGTTGGTTGAATAAGATTGGATCTTGTAAATAAAAAAGCCAGCGATAGAATAGCAGTAAAAATCTGGACGAAATTACTTTAAGAGCAATGGTCGTATAGAAAAAAAGTTTCACGACCACGTAATCAATGGGAGAAGAAATACTAAGTTCACGATTGAGTTTGTTATTTCAAACTACACCCTTCATTGTTTATTGACCAAGTGCATCGTCGCTGGTGCCCCAACCACTATTGGGTAGAACGTTAAACTGCATCCGGTTGTTGAGTTTGTTTAAACGTGGGAATAATGTGGTTACCCTTTGCCACAACTGCCTCCTGGGCACTTGGGCAATGTGTACCTGTATATTTGCCTTGTGCTGTTGCCTAGTTCGGGCGTGTTGTTGCCTTTGGGGCGATGGGGTGGCCATGGAGGGTGGTGTTGATGATTTTGTTTTTGGTTGTCTTGCAATGGTGGTTGTCCTGGTGAGGGGTTGATGTTGAAAGTGGTTGTGGATGAGTTGGTGGGTTGTTGGGGTGGGGTTGGAGCGTCGTTTTCGTTTGTTACAGACCTTTTCGTTCCATGTTTTGTGTGTAGATGGTTTAACGGTTACAGGTTGTGTTTTTGTCCGGCCGGTTTGCGTTGTCTATTTGTTAAAACGTGCCAGTTTCTAAAGTACGTTTCAAAAAGATCTCTTGGAGGGCAAACGGTGTAAGTTTTAGGCTACTTTGTTAAATCTCCTCCTTGCCAAAATCATATACACTTATGGGCCAAATAGTTGGGTACAAAGTTTGACCAACTTCTGGGCAAACATTTAACCAGCCAAATTGGGTACTGTTCTGTTGGGTAAAAGTTAGACCAACTTCTGGGTAAAAATTTTAACCAGCCAGGTTGGGTAATGTTTTGTTTGGTAAAAACTTTGACCAACTTCTGAGCGAAGTTAACCAGCCAGGTTGGGTAGTGTTTTACCCAAGTGGAGGCAGGAGGCATGTGTGCCCAGCACTTGGTTAAAGGCTGGGAAAGTTTTACCCAACTTTTTTTAGAGTGCACTTGCTTGTTTTTCCTGACTCCAATTTCTTATGCTGAGCACCAAGCACAGTGGCATTAGTAATAACTTTCTTTGAACAAGAAAAAGAAGTTATTTCTATTTTCTTTCAGGCAGAAACAGGCTTAGGAGAACCACATTAAACTACTAATCAACTGCTTTCTCTTTAATTCTGTTTTCATTCCCTCCTGCCGGATCAGTCCGCCCCTGATAGTAGGCCTATTTTTGTTACCAATTAAGTCTTACTTCAGGTTAGCCAAGCCAACTAATTTTTAAACCAGTTTTTAGATAATTGAAATCCCCTTAAACGGCGACTTTAATACCTCACAAATACTGTAAAGCCCGAAGCTTGCGAAGGCTTCCCATTACCCTCTCCGGGGAGCTGCACCGAAGCCCCACAAGGGCCTAGGACGGCCCCTGGACCTTACCCGCCGTGGGACTCCCGCTTCGCTCTCGGTTGCGCCGCCGACGGCAAGTAGGTGGTGTGTCTGGAAGAGCCCCCTGAAAAATCCATGTATCCCTCCAGTGACCTCACCCACAGAATGTCGTCTCGCGACCCCACTGTATAAGGTACCGTACTGAAAAATCAAGGGGCGGAATTCACCCCAAGCAACGTGCTGAGAGACCACCGTCATTTTAAAAGGGAATTCACCCGGATTGGAGATAAAGTTCACTGAAAAAATACAGTAGCGATATTTCTCACAAATGGAATAAAATATTTTCCGTCAGGGCCTTTTCTTGATTTATAATAATGTGGGCCATTCCACGACTGTTCGTGTAGCTGCCACAAACCTACCTATACAACCTTTTTCCTCTTTTAGAAGAACATATAACTGTAGTGAAAGATTTGAAAACAGAAAGAAAATAAGTAAGTGTGACTTTAAACGGCATTTTGAAGCGAATTAGTGTTCTCACTACTGTACGATGATTTTTTAATCCAAACTTCCGATCAGATTTTTGCCAAATCGGACCTCTTTCTTTTAAGGATGGTAACGCTGAAGCGACAACTAATCACGATTTACCTTAAACTGTTTTCAGTGTTCCTGCTACCTTTATAAACCGGTACCACAATTTATATACACCCAATAGGGCGATACTTTTCCGAAAACCAATCAGATTTTTGTACGCATGCGGCATGTCCGATTACCGCTGTCTGCAGTTGAGTGACGTCACGAAATAATAGTCATTATTTATCACAGTAATCCGTTTGGCATTCCTCTTATATTCAAATTATGTATTTACAAAAATGGGAAATTGTTTGGCTTTTCCAACCTGTTTATGATCGCTGTAGTCTATTATCGTGACATGCGCTTAATCAGTTAACGAAAGCAAAAAGCCCTACCTTCACTTGACCGTTAATGGTTAAGAAGCAAGCTTTTTAAGTTAAAATCACTTGGAATTATGTCAGTATGTATACGGTTCTCATGATAAACCCCTTGAAAGTTTGAATGTTTCTGAAACAAGTTGCTGCTTATGCTTTACGAAGTGTTTACAGTTTTTGTTAACCCTACGTTAATTATATCTTAATTACAGATTAGACAGATAAGTTTATGTTTTGGTAAATTATACTGATGATTTTTAGGGACACGATTTAATTTTCAAAATAAAACTTTCGGAACATGCTAGTTTACAATTATCCTTGAAATGAAGATGAAAAAGACAAGAGATAACATTAGCAATTCATGTCATGCCTTCCTAGACATCAGAAGATTTGCAATATTATGCTTACGCGTATGCATGACAGGCGAAATTATCGGTAAAATGGCCCGAAAATGGCCTTTTTTGACGGATTTTGATGGGGACTGCGCCAATTTTCTTGGTTTTTAATGCTTCTTAACATCATAGCCAACTTTGTCATTTTCTTGCTACACGACTTTTAAAAAACCTATAGTACAGGAATAGTCAGCCATTGCTTGACGACGGAGCTCAACAGGTCGAGCTACCACAGAAAGGGACAGCAACTTAACCGTTCAAAGCTTCGAAAAAAGACCATCATAGGTAGCCACCAGTTGCATAGCTGGAGTTTTTCCCAGGGGAGGAGGCAAGCACGTATATATTTTCCAATACAAAAGGCCCTAAAAACGGAACCTACTGCCGTTGTGCGTGAGTGCTCAGCATTTGCGATGGAGTATATAGGGAAAACAAGCTAGTGAGCCACAACTGCAAAAAGGCCGTGGTCGGCTCGACGTCAATTATTAAGTTGGAAACTGGGCCGTAAAACTCTATCTACCTGACTAACTATATATTTTCCAACTTTTTTAAGTGTGAGCATAACTGCATTACTAGAATTTGTAGTGCGCGAACCGTGCCGTATTTGAAACAAAATATTTTGAAGTTTGCATCTGCACAACTGCCCAAGGAGGGACTTAGCTGGGCAAATTGAAATTGGGTGGAATAATGAGGTGAAACATTTTCCATTGTAACACAAATTTTTCAGCTTTCCAAGCTTCTTCAACAGAAAGATTAATTATGCGACGCCGATCGGCATTTTTTCGGCAAGCATTAGCGGCTCGCCATAGGGGCACGGGGGCACTTGCCCCCCAAACATTTCCAAAACATGGTCTTCAATTTTCCAAAAATAACGTTATTCGATATGATATGAATAAAAAGTAGCCTTTTTCTTAATCTGGTCAAAGTATCCCAGCCATTTCTCTCAAACAAATTTCATATATTATTTATAAAGTATAAACTAATGAGTAATTGTCAATAGTTCGTAATTGTATCAAAATTTTAGCCCAGTAACGGCGGCCCAGAAGCATTGATAGCGCTACCAGCACCAATAGCAGTACTGAATCAGAACTGTCATTGGTGCTGGTAGCGCTACCAATGCTTCTGTGTGGCCAGTCCAGGTTTACAGGCTCATTCGATCACTGGTCATATGAGTTAATATGATTCGAAAAGTTATGATTTCAATTTATTTCCAACGGTGTGCAGCTCCTTGAAACAAAAAAGTCCAAAACAAATTATGTTTGATATTTTGAAGACTGAGGAACATATTCTAGGCATAGCTTACTAGGGAAATTTTTACTCATTTCCCATGTTTGGTTCTCGAGATATTAGAATTGAAGTTGACATATTTTCTACAAAGAGTGAACTTGTAACAAGTAGACGTGATGTCTTGTATTCACATTGATGGAAATGTTTAGTTGTTTTTCTCTAAAATTTTACACCATATTTATACAATTTAACTGTGATATGTTGTAACCATAAGTGCATCCCGAGCAATGGAAGTTTAAAAACTTAATTTGCCTTAGGGGCATGATAGCATCCCTAATCAATTCAAGATCAAACAGCAGGATCGAAAATAAATAAAAAACAAAACAAAACATTAACCATCAATATGAATACATTACATAGCACCTGCTTGGTTCAAGTTTACCTTTTGTAAAGAATGTGTGCAACTTCAGTTGCTAATATCTCGAGAACCGAACGTGAGAAATGAATAAAACCTTCACCAGAGTGCTTAGAATATGTTCGTCTTTAACATATTAAACAAAAATTTGGTTCTGGTCTATTCTTTTTAATGGAGATTTTACTTTGCGACAAAGAAAATGATGCACAAATGAAATGTCACATCGTCCTGTAAAGGAGCCAGTACATTTTATCTGGTAATTTTCTGATCATTTTGCAATTTGATTTTCTTTTTATAAGAATGAAGATTTTATTGCCAAGAAAAGCTCAAAATAACGACTTCTTAAATTCTACTTACAAGCCTTGCAAATGCAATTTCCGGCAATCTGAGCGGTGGCGATTTTTCAAAATTTTCTGTACGTTCCGCGCCAACTGACGGTGGCGCTCCGCTTAGATAGTCTTTCGGGCAGTCCGTCACCACTTCTCATGCCCCTCCCCCCTCCCCACCAAAAAATATTTCTGCACGACATCCCCTGATACTTTTTGAGACGTCTTGGTCTCAAGTTGAGCTTGCCCCCCAAACAAATATCCTTATATCCGCCCTTGCGTCGCAGCGTCATTTCGTCCTGGATTTCAGGTTGCTGAATCTCTAGCGAGGTCTTGGTCTTCCTTTGGTCCGATATATCTTTTTATCACCCCTCGCTGACTCGTTTGGTAGCAGTTTTTTCTTAACTATAACAATTCAAAGGTGTAAGATGTCTGACTTCTTGACATGCAGTTTTCACAAAAGAAAATGAACCATCTATCTGCTTATAGTTATCTGGTTATATAGACACAATCAGCAGTGAACTATTCTAGTCCAAGTTAGGAAAAGGTTCATCATCAATGGGTCAAGAAGTTTCATGTAGCAAACCTCCTTGAGTAACATGCGTAACTTGATGATACTTCCATTCAGCGGCGTAGCCACGGGGAGGGTTTTGGGGGTTAGAAACACCCCCCCCCCCCATTACCCAACCTTGCGATGCAAAAACACCTATAATAGCGATTTTTTCTCTCTATCCCTGGACTTTTCCCTCATATCGTGCTCCAACCCCCAACCCCCCCCCCCTCCAGTGAACATCAAAACCCTCCCCATGACACAATCCTGGCTTCGTGCCTGCTTGCATTTGAAGCTAACTGTACTCGTACCACAATTTTATTACAAAATTTATCTTTTCTCTTTAAGAAAATGTTCGTCAAGAGCACAAATACCAAGAGTACCATTTATCTGAACTGTGCACTGAGAAGAGCTTGGCGTGCTCTCGCTGTCATTCAAAATCCTACAAAAATTCCATGCTAGTGTTCCTGTTATGTTAATTCCTGTGACATTTGGCGAATGTCCTTCTGAATCTTAACAAAGTCACACTGGACCCTAAACCAGCCAACACGCTAAGTTGGGCCCCAAATAGACACCAGCTGGGCTAGTTGATGGGAACCAGCTAGGACCTATTCGTGTTTGTCGGGTCCTCCCACGCGGGGCCCAACTGGGCTAGCCTTTACCATCTGAAGCCCAGTTGAATCCAGCTTTAACCACTTAAGCCCAGCTGGGCTCTAGCTGGGATTCAGCTGCATGGGGAAGGCTAGCACAGTTGGGCCCCGAGTAGGAACACCTGACAAACACTAATGGGTCACAGCTGGGACCCAACAAGTAGCCCAGCCTTGGAGCCCAGTCGGGGCCAAACTGGGCCTTTTTGCTGGGAATAAGATTGCCTCAGTCATGGTAGTTTGTAGTCCTGCTCACCGTCGTTCCGATAAAGTGGTCAACTTGTTATAAGCCTGTATCTGATTGCAGAGGTGAGGAAGTACCTTCGCCGGAGAGGATCCATATACTTGTTACCTTTCAACCTGTAGACTCTTTCTTTCAGAAAAGAAAAAGAAATACAGAGAGAAGCCCTTTTTATCGAGCTTTGCCATATGTGTACTACTACAACCGTCACTTTTAAACCATTTGTGACAGGGTTCAGATTTCCCCTTCGTACCCGTAGGAATCGGTCGTCACAGGTGTTACTGGTGTTCTTTGGCATCCCTTCTTCGGTGAACCCTTTGTCAAATTTTCTGGCCACGGGTCTGTTGTACGTATATAATGCCCCCTCCAATGGTCTGAACCAGATCACCGCCCTTGAGTCTTCGTAGAATACCTCTTACGTGGAGAGTACAAGCTAATGAAAAATTTTCGCCTCCCTTTTTATTTCTTTTTCCCTTTCCTCTTCCCCTCTTTTTTTCATTGTTTTTGCAGCCAGGGAGGAAGAGTACAAATTTCGCGCATTATGGATATGCCGTTTGTGTAGGCATATAACAGTATAACCAGGGAGGTGTTACTAGACACCTCCCTGCTATAACCACATAACTACAGAAAGTTATCATTGCCTCTTTAAGGAAAACTTTCTTTTAGTATTCATTTGCGCAGCGACAGTAGATATATACAGGGACGTGAACTTGACAAATAGGATTCATTTCTTGAGGTACTTATAGACTGGTCACTGATGTAATGTATAGCTTGTTATGAAATGTGAAACCAGCGGTGACATGCTTGACTGAGTACTATTCACACTCAAGCATGAAACTCGAGATATTCGTGACGTACATTTTTTTTATTTTACTTTTTACTTTCATTACAGTTTTAAGCAGTTGCAAGTCCAAACAGATCATGCGAAGACTGTCAGTTACGGCGAGGAATGGCGATACGTGGGTGATAGCCAATTCATCGCTTGCAACATTGGTTCCATCATACAGCTACGACACACCGTTGAAATGTTTCCTCCTGGTTCAGCACAATTTCCGTATGGGAAGATCTGGGAACTCCCTATCCTCTGTTAAAACAGTGTTTTGGAATGAAGCACCCTTCTATACTCTTGTTTACCCCACTTTGGAAACACTTATACACTCTCACGTTTAGGAATTTAGCAAAAGTGCTGGGCAAAATATGCGTTAATTTCCGAAACACACTTTTAGAATGTAGGAATGTGCAGATATACGGCCTAAGTTTGAGAATTGTCCGTTAGGGGGTTTGTAATCACCGTCCCTGTACGGAAGCATATAACAAAACTAAGTTTCCTTTGACAGTATGACGAGTGAGGAATACTAGGATCAATAACAGGCTGATCTGACACAAAGTAATAATCACTCGCTTAGAACGATTGACTGCCCCTGGAATAGGGATCGGCTGGTCTAATATTCAAATAATTGACAGAACAGCAACTAGTATATATAGAATGGTAATGTTTTACGACTGCTGACTTCCACGCGAGGTGACTTGTGTTGCGCCAAAACCTGAAGATGTAGGCCTATTTGAACAGCCAAGTGATGGGCCCTGATTTAATCGGGCATCATAACTCGGACCTATCGGCTTTAATCTTTTATAAATTCTTTGCTTACCCATGATATTGTGGATGGTTGAGCACTAAAATTCCTCTTGATTGATTCCATCAATTTCAGTGGTAGAATTAGTGATTTAGTGCTTTAGTGATAGAATTAGTGATTTATAATTGCATATGTAGACAATAACTTTAAGACGATTTAAGACTGAAGGCCCCACTTATGGCCGACTTCAGTAGCTGCTCTGATTCGACCATATGACACCAAGAGCTATAGTAGGTATGGACTGATATATAGACGAATCCGATCAGCGTTTGTTTTTAGTGACTTTATGCAGCCATTACTGGGGTCCATGAGCCTTAAATCGTCTTCATTTATTGTCTACATGGATTTCAAAACCTTATTTTCAGTGAAATTGAGGGAATCAAGACACAATTTAGTGCAAAACCATTCATGATAGGCCTACAGGTTAACAATGTAATGGACAGATTAAGAGGTGATGGACCCCAGCTATGGCCGACTGAAATCAGACCATCACTTGCTGTCCGGATTCGTGTATAGGTATATCGATGTTTCGCGATATAAGCATCACATTCTCTGTATACATCGGGAAAATAGAAAATCAAATTTTACTCTATTCCGAACATGCCTACACAAATTCTGCGTGTTTTATCGATGATCTAAATTCAATTTTTAGAACGTTGCAGCTTCCATCAAATAATACCGGTACTGACGTATCCTTACTGTAATTTTTATATTATCAATTCTAGAATCATGCCCTTCTGAACGACCCGCCATACCTTTGATCGAGGGCCGTCTAAATGAACGCATGTAAACTGGTAAATATCTGCCTTTCGACACTCTAGCGCCGAGGGTAATTTTTAGGGGTTTAAGCTCTCCCCCTCTTTAGCCTGTATCTATGTCCGTAGGATAGTCAACATCTCAAAAACACCAAAAACGGGTTGCTCTCACCCTCTAAACTGCTCAAATGGGTATTTTTACCCCAAAATGGTGTATATATACAGCGGCGGAGCTGTCATATGGTCGGGGGGGGGGGGGCTGTCGCCCCCATGACGGACCAAAATCGTCTGTCAGCGCCCTTTTTAGGTTTTTAACATACTTTACTCTTGCTCCATTGTTAGCAAAAGGCATAAATTAATAGCGTTTTTTAAGGCCCAGATAACAAAATGCTCAAACAGCCACAAATAACTGTACTCTCTGCACTTTATTCTGATGAAAAGAGTCTTTTGTAATATAAGGATAGGTTTTGCCGAAACGTATCTTCATGCTTTATACGCACTAATGAATGTTGTCGCTGTGTTATGTTAATTGCTTCCACACCAAGCGTGACTATAAGCTTACAAAATACACCGACTGACATTACATTCACCCTCCCGGGCAATAAAAGATGTTGCAAAGGGCGCAACAATAATTGTAGCGCAAATAGCCCTCTTGCTGTCGGGTATAATTGTCAACATAGACAATAAAAAAGGTTATAAAGATACCAAAATAGACTTCACAACATTTTTCAAAATCATTTGAAGAGAACTTTCAGGTTAAAATAAAATAAAAACTGTTTTCCTAGTGATAATGATTTAAGGGTTTTAATGAACAGTTTCCATTTTTTTAAGTGACCATTCCCATGAAAAATGGCTATTTCTGACACTGCACGAAAATCCCATGAAAATGCTTATTTCTGTACTTTCGTGATCTCAAAAAGCCAGAAAATTGCATCTTATAAGCCGAGGTTTAGGCTACTTTTATTTATTATGAATTCGGTATCTAGCAGTCTAGAGAGCCAAGCAGACCTTTTTTCTGGGCTATTTTTTTCAATATGCGTAATAACTTAATTAGGCCTATAGGCTATTTCAGAGTGGTCACATGATGTCAGTTAAATTAAGTCAGTTAATGTTTCTTCGTGTACTTATCTTGATTTCCAGATGCCAAAAATGTAAACCAAACGGTGATTAATTTCCATAACTTTTTCCCCCTGTGAGATTGCTTGCTATTTAGCTTTAGCAGGTTTAATCTTAATCTTCACAAAGTAGCCCATTATTACATTAAAATCTTAAATCGAGGCCTGACAATAACTCAAAATATAATGACCGCCTTCATAATTATGTGAAGGAGAGAAACATGGGCGTCCGCAGGTAAGGGCAAGGGGGGGGACTTGCCCTCCCCTGGAAAATAAAAAACCCGGAAAAACGAAGAAAACATAAAGAAAAAGACGAAGAAAAATTAACATCAACATTTCTTAACAGTTCACTCAGTGTTTTCCCTATTTATATGCCATGAATAGGCTTTAGAAATGCCATTTCCAGCGATCTGAGAGGCATTTTGGGCCAAAATTTTCTTGCGCCCAGTGCCAACTCATGGTGGCGCGGAGTTTTCCCCTAAAAAAAATTTTGTCTCCCCCCCCCCCGAATTTTCCTCCGCCGAGGCCTACGGGTAGAAATGTAATCATGTTTTATAGAAGAACTTGCTGAAGAGATATGGCAAAGAAAGGCAGTGGCTTCGATCATGCTGAGGCACAGGGTGTTTACTCTTTCGAAGCGCCCCTGCAGATCATCATTTTCGCCCCCTCTGACCGAAATCCCTAGCTCCGCCACTGTATATATACACATTTGATCACAACATTTTTCAATTTGTGTAAAATGTACTTTTTGTGTGATGGTTTGTAAGTAACAATTTCATGAGGCACAAATACCTATTTCAGAGTGTAAATATATATCGTCAGCAGTGCCATAACAGAGAGACCATGTCACCGCTCTAGTGACATGTGGGGAAGGGGTCAAATCGGCTACAGAGTATTTTCTGCTTGTATGTGTGCCTTCACTTTTACTATATTATACAATAGTTTAACCATTTTTTAAGGGGGGAGGAAGCCACAATCTATTGCCCTCCGAAAGGTAGTGGTACCTTTTATCTGGTAATTTTCTGATTACTTAGCAAGTTGTTTTGTTTTTCTACTGAAGTGAAACTCAAGATATTGCACTCTAAAAACTGTTGGGTAAAAAGCGTTGGGCAAAACAAAAATGCCCAACATGGGCAAATTATTGCCCAACGAATGGGTAAACAGCTGTACCCATATTGTTGGGCAAATTAAAGTTGGGTAAAATCCAGGTGTTGGTAAAAAGTGTTGGGCAAGTTTTAAAGTACCCAACAGTTGGATAAAATATAATTGACCAATCAGATGATTCGTTAAAGATCAGTTAAGTTTTACAGATAATTTTTTTTTTTTTTTACCATCTTCTTTATTCTGATTGATCATATTATATATACAAATTTACATGGCACATATTTTGAAATTGCATTAAGTCATATTGTCGTTATACTAAATGATTTAGAAGTTGGCTTCTAACATAATGAGATAGCATAACATAATGGAATAATACAGCTCAATGTATAGCACAGGTCAATACTTATCATATCTATATATAGATATGTCTTAAATGTTAAAGTTTACTTAGTTGATTCACATAAATAATTACAAATAATAACCATTATCATAACCATGGCAATATGCTGTGCGTACAAACTTAAACTTTCAAGGCTACATAAATTCAACTTTCAGACTTCATATTTATATACGTTTAACTTTTGTGCCATGGCTGTATATAATGACTATGTTAACATACTGTAAAATGAATTTGTGTACGAAACATTTAACAGTTTTGACTCAGTAATCAACATAAAATTAACAGGGAAGTGTTGGGGGACTCTAATAAAAATTTTTACTCACATAAGAATTTGTTATTCCCAAATGCGTTCCTTAATAGCTCAAAAGAAATTTTCTGACGGGACTTGCATTTATACAAATACTGTTCTACTTGTAAAGCAAACTTAAATTTATAAATAAATTCATTAACAGTGGGAATCTCACCTAATAATCGTTTTTGGAAGATAAAGTACTTTACATGGAAAATCAAAAAATTGTATGGATGGCTAAGAATTAATTTATACCCAAAAAAGAAATCTTGTTTCGTCAAACAAAATTGTTTACCGATCACAGCTTGCTCAGTATCTAAAATAAAATTTGAAATATATTTGCACCCCCAGAACAAGTGGTCTATCGTTTCGTCATTTTCCCCACAGAAAGTACACCTTGGGTTTTCCTCCCTGTTAACCTTAGATAAATAATGATTTGTACCTAGAATCCTATGAATAAACCGAAACTGAAAGTACAGTATCTTACTGTCACTAACTGACTTATTAGGGATAAGAAAAACATTGTTCCATTGCTCCTCCGATAACTCAAAGACGTTTTGCCATTTTGTAATTGCTTTAGGAGGCAAAGAATGTTGTTGTCTTAAAATAGTATAGATAAAACGAGAAGGGTAAAGTGAACGCTGTAGTCTTAAAAGTAAAGAATCAGTTTCAGGTGGTTGTCTATCTATATTAAAACCTCTTTTCCAAGCACTAGGGATGGCATGAATAATTCCGAAGAACATCAAAAAAGAGCAGCGTATATTAAATTGGTTTTGAAATTGGGCAAAAGACAAAAAATTTTTATCGCCATCAAGTATATCCTTTACATAAGTAACACCATTATCGTACCATTGTTTGTACAGAACTATCTTATTATTTACTTTTACATTGGAATTATTCCAAAGAATTTGCTGCTCAAAGTCACACGATGGAATCTTATAGTTACAAACAGCCCATGCATGACAGATGTCATTGATAAAGTCATTGCCAGTGTTCACATCTGATTGCTTAAAATTACAATTAAATAGGAAAATACCACCGTACATTTTCAAATAATAATCAAAAAAATTAACCCAATGAGCGTCACTTCTTTCCCCATACCGTTGAACCCAAGTACACTTCAAACCAAGAATAAAGCTATTCAAATGGGTGACATTTAAACCTCCTTCCCTGATACTGATAGGATTAATCATTGTATTGCGCCGAACTTTGTCCGGCTTACCGCCCAAATAAACTTGTATAAAGTTAAAGATAATTATTGTAATAAAAGTGGTTCATTATAAGATCTCATGGTTGAATAAGGTTGTTTTTGGTAAATAAAAAGCTAACGGTAGAGTAGCAGTAGCACTCTGGACGAAAGTTCTTAAAGAGCAATGATCGCATAGAAAAAATCCATTGCTACGTAATCAATGGGAGAAAAATACAAAGTTCACGATTGAGTTTGTTACTTTAAACGTTACTCTTGACGGTTTTCTTACCAAGTGCACCGTTGCTGGTGCCCCCAACCACTCTTGGAGGACAAACGGTGTATGTGTTAGGGTACTTTGTTAAATCTCCTTCTTATCCAAATCATATTATTATATATCATGTTATATTGAAATCCAAACAAGCACCCAACGTACTGGGTAGTTGCATTGCCCAACACCATTTGCCCAACAGTTTGCCCAATTGTTGGGAGGACACATTTGGAATGACATGTTTCGGGTAAAAAATGTTCTGCCCTCAACACTGAAACACTGCCGTACACATGGCAATACAGGGAGGTCCTATTTGGAATGACAGCTCTCTTCAAAATATATGTTAAGGGGTAGCCAAACTTTTTCGAAAAATTTTCCAATATCGTCCGAGGGCCATGATAATATTCAGTAACAATAACGAAAAATAAATCGCCCGGGCGACCTTCTTGATTTTTCATATAAGAGGGGCAGATTTTTCAATAACCACCCCCCCCCAAAAAAAAAAATCTGACATTCGAGTAAAAACAAATTTTCTCCAACATAGGCTTTATATTATGAAATATTTATTGAAAGTGGCAAATTATTAGCGGAAAATTTTCCAAGTTTGATGGATGTCTCGTACAATAAAAACTGGGCCCAAGCCAGCTTCTCTCAACCCCAAAATTCTACTTAATTTTGATCTTGAAAAGCAGATCACCTAACAAAACTTCAAAGTTTTCAATATCAGCTTAACGAAACAAAGAATCTTCCATTATAGGCCTCGGATCCGGGGGGGGGGGCTTTTACGGCCTCAGCCCCCCTTTTTCCTCACAACAACAATAAAAAATACACTAAATGTTTATCTACGAGAATATTCAAGGGGTTATTTCAGGCTCATCCTTTCCCTCACAACACAAATCAAAATACACGAACCTCTTATGACATTAAGCCCGGGTGAATCTAATACTACCCCGCCGCCTTGCCTTCGCCATAAAAGGGGGCAAAAACAATAAGATTTGAATTATGTGAATAGCTGTCGGCAACATGGGCGTCCGCAGAAATTTTTATTAGGGGGGCAAGATCATTCATGGATGATTGAATTGTGTACACTATCTAAGCGGAGCGCCACCATCAGTTGGCGCGGAGCGTACAAGAAAATTTTGGGCCTTACAAACTCTCCAGATGGCCGGAAATGACACTTGGCGAGTGTTCTAAACTGCATGTACCCAGCCCTGAAACAGGAATTTCATGTCTGTAATTTTTAGATATTTAGAATTTTCAATGTAAAAAATTGTTGAAGGGAAAATCATGGATGATTGAATTGTGTACACTATCTAAGCGGAGCGCCATCATCGGTTGGCGCGGAACGTACAAGAAAATTTGGGGCCTTATTAACCCTCCAGATGGCCGGAAACGACACTTGGCGAGTGTTCTAAGCTGCATGTACCCAGCCTGGAAACAGGAATTTCATGTCTGTAATTTTTAGATTTTTAGAATTTTCAATGCAAAAAATTGTTGAAGGGAAATCTGCCTCTCGGTAACGGCCTCGCAAGCCTATGCACGATAAAACTTACAACTGTCAAACAGCCTATATAGGCCTATGTCCGTTACCTAATTATGAACCATGCATACACCCCCTCCCCCCACCCCCGTATTCACCTTGTATATCCAAGTTACACCCGCGCTTCACCACTTGAGATCAGCACGGGACCAAACCAAGACCACCGCATTCATCAATGGTCGGATGCCATATGTACACTACATACCTGACAACTAGGCTAGTACATAGTTTTTACAATTACAAATTTCCAATAGATATCACGAATGATGGTCCCCAAATTACGATTTCACTATTCAGCATACTGCACCATCTTCTCTTTTGCTATTCCTGGTCAAATGTCCGCATATTTCACGAGTAAAAACTGACTCTGTGAGTGAAGGTATTTTGATGATTTATTTTTAATTTTTTTTATTTTAATTTTAAATTATTTTTTTCACAAGCTTGATTTTCCGGGGGGGGGGGGGGGGCAAGTGCCCCCCTTGCCCCTCCCCCCCCCCTTGCGGACGCCCATGGTCGGCAAATAGGCCTGTGTCATGACGTTATGAGCGTTACCGTTTGAATGTTCACACAGTCGCACGTCGGCCCATCTGCCCATGCGTGCAATGTACAGTGGTGGCTGTGAACTGTCGGTACGTTAGCATTGTCTCAGTTTCCAACGGAGGTTCATTTTGGTATAAAGCAGGAGTGTGCAAACTTTTGGACCAAACCATGTTGCTGTGGCTATCTGGGTGGCCCCAGTGGAGCAGGTGTAGGTTAAGTGTGAAATATAAAGCGACACGTAAGAATTGAAGCCCTGGTTTAGTTGCTGATGCTGACCATGGAGAATTGGGCTATACGTTGATTTTGATTTCTGTTTCAGCTAATCAGACTGCTCAAACACATTGGATCCTTGTAAAGTTCGATGAAACTTGTAAAGGCTATATATGTAGCCGGTATGGGATGCATTGCCATCTTCCCTTGAAGTTCAGAAGGGATTTTAGCTGGTCAATGAAGTTGCTTGAGTTAATACTCTTCATAATCGTATATCGCAAGGTACTCAGGTAGTTTGTAGAATGCCCTAACCAGCTCATTTTCCAAAGATTAATTTTTTTCACTACCATTTCATCCCCTGGCAGTGGTTCATTTTATGTGATATTTGTAATTATCAGTTTTAAAAGGGCAATTTTTTCCGCTCCGCGCCCTAACCTGCAACCCTTTATGCAGTAAGTGGTCGCTCATAAAGCAGTCAGTGGTAAACTTTTCCGAGCCGCTACAGTGCCGTTTCCCTTAAATTTTTTTCAATAAAGGCTTTTAATTTTTTAATATTTCTAAAAAAGATAACAAAGTTTCGGGAGATTTTTGAATGTCGCCGAAAAGCCTCATTCCGCACTCCTTAGATAACATATGTAACAACAACGATCTTCAGTCCACATGCTATCTCAGATATATGCCAACAGGAAACGCAGATCCTTCAATCGTCCCCCAATCATTCAAATATCCTTACAGGAAACCCTGAATCTAAACTATTTCTTGAAATACAAGCTCCATATTTATAAATGTGTAAAAGGACCCAATTTTCGACGTGCGCAGTACAGTAATGTTCAAACTTAATAAAAAATCAGATTTTTCTAACTAAAAAAAAATGTTCTTTTTCGTAGAAAGAAGCAAAAAAATTAGCATAAAAAATGTACCTTTTGGTCAATAGGGTAGGGGAGGTTCATGGGCCAAAATTGTCCCCCACCCCTTTCATATTGCTTCCTACGCTTCTGAGATATTCAGACAGAGAATCACCGTATGTCCCTATAACCCGCATTCTCTAAGTTCAGCCACCCCCCTTTTTTTGGAATGTCTGGATCCGCATCTGCATTAGAATTTCAAAATTTCTCCAAAAGAGACTCTTAATTTCCAAATCTTTGTTCAAAAAAAGGTAAAAATGTTTCGGGCAACTTTCAAGTTTCGTCTGAGAGTCGTACGAAAGCCTACAATAAAATGCGTAACCCAAAATGAATTCCAGCTGTCGCCCATTTATTTTTTCTTTTTCTTTTTTTGATTTTGCTTGTATGATGGGCTGCAGGTCTTTTAAAAAACTATACGATTTGTTAATGATCCTTACAAAAAGACCAAATTTCTTTCAAGTCATTTAAACTCTCTTCAAAACAAGCTCAGTATTTTTAAATATTTGTTGAAAAGTAAGCTAAAAATTTCGGGGCTCCTCGCCTAAAATTCTGATACTTAAGTCCCACTCAGACAAAGTCATCTCCTTTGTCGAGACTTCAAAATGCTGTTCCCCCGTCGGAGAGCTTGGTCCCGGGCCGGGCAAATTCTGACGTCACCCCTGAGAAGTTAGCCTAACCTTAAAGGGCAAGAGCAGTTACCCCAACTTAAAGAAGGGGAAGTAGACTGTCCATATTTCATTGTTTCATGAATGGCTGTTGACAGTCACGTGACAACAAATTTTCTCTTGCAATAAGTAAATTCACAAGAAGTAACTGCTTACTTTTTTCTTTTAATTTGCTATCATGACAGAAACCTTATAGAGAAATAAGAGCAACATTGTGATTTTAGCTGTTGCTTCAAAATAAGTTTTTAAGGGGACTGCTATCTCAACCATCAAGCCATTTTGAAAAAAAAACATTACCACACCCTCTGTCTATCCTACTGCGCTTATAAGTATATATACACAATGTTATCTATTACCCCCTTGGTACTATTTTTTCAAATCCCTCTCTAATAAATTTCTACAATAATTGTTACTCCTGTTCGCCAGGGCTTTACTGTGGGGCAAAACAGAAAAATATCTCCAGATAAGAAAAAGTATACAGAACACACATTAAGAATGATGTAATGCAATGTGAATCCAAGCACGACAGGGGCGTCGATTTGGGGGGGGGGGGGCAGGGGAACATGCCCCCCCCCATACACGCACATTTTCGAGTGGAGGGGACACTAACGTTAAAGTCCCCCCCCCGCCCCCCACTCACACATTTTAAAATTTAAGTACACCAAAAGGCTATACATGTAGGTTATGAAAGGTGTCCATTACTAATCACGATCCACTACCGTACCTTACTGTATCAATAATTTCACATGTTTACTTTGCAAATCCCCAAAATTTTCGAGCGCTCCACGGGCTTGCAGTCTCATTGATGTTCTTTTTTCATTTCCCTATCAAATATACATTATTCATCGGTCTCTATGATTATGTCGATTGTTCGTGTGCATAGAGCAGCAGGTGTGGTTATGAAGGAGCACGATATTTTGGTATATAAAGAAGATGAATCGTCCCCCACTACAGTACTATGTATTTAATGAAATCTGTGGTCTTTAGTGAATGACCAGCCTGGCAGGTTGAAATCGGCAAGCACATTTTAAGGATACTGAAAATGTCTCGGTGCACAGTGCATGCAACTTTTTTTAGAAAAAATGTATGATTTCTAATGCAAAATTTCGACACGCTCACATCTTTCATTTGTATAGCGATTCCATCATTTCGTATTCAGACCATTATCAGAGAAGTAAAATCACACTGACGTTTTCTAGATAAGAGACTTCAATCAGGAATTAGACAGGTTAGAGGTACACCACCAGCCACTGTGTGCAGATAGTGTATGGTGAGGTGTCGGTCGAAAAAACATATTTTCATATCAACAATCTTACACCGGTAGGCCTATGCAACTGTGTCTCAGTAGCACCGTGCCAGTGGTTACCGTAACATTCCCCACCCCGATCAACCTGTGATTTTTCCCGTAGTAGACTGAAGTGCGCTTTTGATCAAGTCATGAATTTATTTTACCTTCTTTCCACTAAAAAGGATTCCTTACTATTAAACTTTCGCACAAATCTTTCGCAAACTATGACAATTTTCGTTGTGATTCTAATTACTTATAGAGTACACCCGGTATTAAAATTGACCGCATAGTCCGTTGAATTAATTACCCGCACTTTCAAGATCATGTTTTGTAAACTTTGGAGTTTCCTGGTAACTCAAAATATTTAAAAATTTAACACCATTTGCATCTGGGCCCCTCCTCTTAGACAACCAGCGGCATACGGTAGCTTTAGGGGGTAGGCGTCTCTCAAAAAAAAAACAAAATTTTTGCGCGCTTCACGTGCCACAAATTGCGATTCCTAAGCAGAAGTGATCGCTGATACCTTGAGTAAATTTTTCCGAGCTCTGGACTTTGTTAGTGAAAAACGGAAATTGCTATGTGTGACACCAGATTGTCAAGTGACACCAGTAACTAGAGTAATATTTTCATGAATTTTCTTTCATAAAATTCAAAATGTTCTTCAATATAAGCTCTTGACACAAAAGATTTCGTCAGAGAGCCTCATTTCCTAAGGGTTGGATAACATTATTTAGCAACAACGATCTTTGGTCGACGTTCAATCTCAGATTTGCCAATAGAAAATGCAAATTTTTCAGTAATCCCAAATTTTCGCATTTTCTTACAGGATATCTGCAGAATCACAAACTTTTCTGCAGTACAAGCTGTAGATTTTCAAATATTTGAAAAATGCCAAAAATTTCAGCGCGAATTAAGGCCCTAGTACAGTGGTGTTCTCACTCAAAAAATCGTAAAATCTCGGTGCTTGCCCACCACCCCTCCCTCCCTTCCCGCAAAAATGTCTAGCTACGCCGCTGTACACACCTTGCCAGGACAGTAAAAAAATTTAGGCCAGATGTCCCCCATATGCCCATTTTGAAAACCAAATCGCACCCCTTAAGCACGAACACTCCTGTCTTTCATCTCCACCTTCTCTGTGTTCCAGACGGGTGACTCCATTTTTGACTGCCATTGAAAAATGGGTACCCTCCCAAAACTTAAGGGTTCTCCCCAAACTTAAAACTTAAAGCAATATGCATGTCTCTTCATAAATACATACAAAAATTGAGACATTACTTATAAAAATGGAAGCGTTGCAAACTGTCTTTGCACCTTTCGACTCTGCAATGCAATACACATTACATATACCGTACTGTGCCGAGTTAATCATATACTTTCAATTTCCATTACTTGTAATTGTGTACAGGTGTATGATCTCCTTAGTATCGAGTCAGGAGATCTATATGCGAGAAGTTGTCTGTATAGTTAATAGGTTATGTCATGTAAATAGGCCACAGTAATGACGATAAAATGATGTATTATAAACGTATCATGCATCATTTATGTATCCTATAAATTCTGCCTTACACGCGACACGAAAATGACATATTATAAAAACAAAGAAAAGCCGCATTCATATGAACATCATATTACAGGTTACTACTACTAAGTTCACGTCAGTTTATCGTGAATAAACGTGGAGTTGGCTCTACTCTATTGTGCTGTTATACGGGCATTGCACTTTGTACGCATGATAGGTACCTACATTTGCGCGTGAAAAATGCTTGTTGTATCGATAAGGCAATATGCAGATCACAGTGTATAAAATGATCAGCTGCACTAGCACTCGAATCCAGATCCTCCGGTAAACTTTCAATTGCCTTTACCAGTTTGGCCATGAAACGGTCCTGGCTGGAGGTCTGAACATCATCAAGAGATCAAATAATCGCCGACGACTGGACGAGTACAGCCCCCCAAACGCCAAAGATATGAAACACCGTTCCTTCTACGTCTTGGGCAGTCGTGTGACCCAACGCCTGTGAAATATAAACTCAAATTAATAAAAACAGACGAAAAGGGCAAAATGGACAAATGGAGAACACACTATATATAAGAAGTAAACATATAATGTACATGTATAATGTTTTCTCCATTATCGCCCAAGATATGTTAGAAAGAAACTGCATATCACAAGAATTATAGTTTAAAACTATACAGAAGCGTTGTTTTCACATTTAACGTATCCTGACGCTTTTCCGTTCTTAAAATATCCCGGGCATTGAATAGTCATTCTTGAGAGGTACACACATAAATGTCTCTTAAAATGTTTTCTTGCTGGTAGCATTGCAAGTTTAATATCTGAATATACAGTATTCCGCTTCACTAAGTGTAACCCTTATATTGAACTTGAACAAGGAGAAACCAAGTGGCAATTACCAGCATTACCTTCAAAGGTTTACGAATCCAATGGGAGTTCTGACGTCATCGAATTCTTGGAACCGCCGGCTACCCATATTTATGTGCTTTAGATGGGACGTTCATCTCCATGTCAGCATGTTGACCCAGCTGACGGACTTGTTTCTATACTATCTTTTAAAACACTCAGAGGAAAAGAAATTTATCTTCATTTTATGTGTTACATTGCATGGTAAGGTCTATCAAAGGTGGGTTTTCTTTTGATATACCAAACTCATACGCCATTTTCAAACATAAAACAAGAACAGATGCACGCAGCCTTGAATGGTTTGAATATGTAATATTCGTTAGAGGCACAATCTCTATGTACCAATTGTATTCCAGATAGTATGTCAAGGTTGCAGCAACGGTTGCCAGGTTCTCATCAGTGACCGAACTTGTGATTTTGGTTTGAGGAGGCCCGAATGACCCTAAGAGGCGCGTAAAAGGACGTAAAGAACCTAAAAGGGACACCATGGAGGCAATTTTGGTCCGTCAAGGGGGCGGTCCCGTATGGACGCTGCGCCACTGAATTTCAGGGCCGGGTCCAGGGTTGAAGAATGAAGTGCACGGTCCACAGTGATCACCGTTCTGTGAGCAGGTTGGGAGTGAAATACAATAACAAAATTGAATTGTTATACATAACTAAGGGGACACTCCCCATTCCAACCTCTCGGATGTGAAACTGCCAAACCGCATATTTTACCTCATGGTAGCGAAATCATGACGGGTATTCAAGTACCTGCATGAAATCTGATCAATCAATAAAGTGATAGCTAAACTGGCCATGTGAAGACGGTATAATCCCGGGTTGTTCAACCTTTTTCAACGATGGGTCACATCGTAGTTATGATGAAGATCATGGACTGTATACCCTACTCGTTTTTCTTAAATTGAAACTCAAAACCATCAAAGGGGGACTTGATATAGTCATGGAAGAACTACCTCGGACTTTCATGATATACCGTCCTATTAGTCTGCGTTATCTACACAAAATGTTAACGAGTGGATAATACGTGCACATGGAGGATATTGCAGTTCGTGCATTTTCACGACAATACACAAACGGACCCTATTTAAACAGTTAAATGTAGGCTACGTAGTTTCATGAAAAAATTGTCGCGGTTCTTTGCATGCCGTGGCGAACGGACCGGGGTAGCCTTAAGTTGTTATCATCAATGAATCTGCTTACTGAAAATGTTGCAGTATAGATCACCTCTGAAGGGTCGGACGCAACCTTGCAGCTTACCGAACGGTGGCCCGCGAGTCTTATGTTGGACAACCATGTTATCAAACGAGACTTAAAAAAAGGAAACAGCGACACTCATGACAGGTTGCAAGCCCTGTAAATTGAGGAATCGGTACCGTTACTTTGCCTGCCATACATTATTCTGTTGCTGGAATAATTATAATGAATTTGAATGTTACTGATAGGTTAAATACCATCAAGAAAACACACCCTGCAGAGAGTACTGATAGACTGATTGATCCCACAGTGTGACATTTAAGAAGAACGTACGGTAACCCCGATTGTAAAACAGAGTTTTGTTTCTCCTCTTTTTTTGACAATGTCGTTTACAAAAACAACACACACCTAACTATTCTAGAATCCTCTGTGATTGAAAGAAAAGTCTAAAAAACAAATCAAATTTTGGTACGTTAGAGTGGAAATTATTCTAAGCAGTTTACATTAAGATCCAATGCCAGTGTTTTGTCAACTTATCAGCAGGTAATGGCCACATTTTCAACATAAAAATAATCTTGAAACTGGTCCATACGATATTACACCCACACTTAAGTGCAATGTTGCTTTTCTTTAAAATTTGCAACCATTTTTCTCGAAAAGTGATTGCAAGAGGAAATTAGTACAAATTTTGAATTTTCTTGGGAGGTCCTTTCCCCATTAACTTCTATCAACGAAACAGAAGGAAAGCAAATAAGGAAAAACATTTCTCGTCAACGTTAGGCAGTTATATGAATCGTTCTTGTCTCAAGCTTACTTTGGGTCACTACTTCGGGGATGATATCCCGAGACAGGCGAAGCCGATTTGAATGGAAGGTTCACCACATTGTGTGAACGAACGAATACTTCCTCTTTTACAAATGATAATCTTCTTGAACCATTTCTTTGACATTTGGAAAAAGATATGAAGCAAATATTTCCATCTAAAGAAGACCGTACGACACAAAGACTATAAATTGTTTCATTTGTAGCATGCACTCTAGTTGCAAAGCAAAATTTAATTTTAAAGTTAAATAACTTCATTTTCAAGAACGTCCGTCGCTGTATCCATTCAACTTGAGTATTGGCTACTAGTGTTACGTGAGTGCCTTATAGTTATATGGGACTGAACGAATACCCAAAGTCTGAAATTTAAAAAAAAATATATACGTCTTTTCAACTTTAATCTTCATAGGACATTCTTGAGATAAGATATAAAATTTTGAAGTTTATTCAGTTTCAAATGGTAGATTACTCAATAGTTTTATGGGGTCATTTTTCTTTGTATTTGTATTTCTTTGATTTTATGAAAGCCATTGTGCTTTGTACGAATATGTGGTTATAGTCAGATAGAGTTTTACGGCCCAGTTTGAACCTGTTGGGTCAAGTTGAGCCGGGCACGGCCCTGTTTCCAGTTGCGGCTCACTGGCTAGTTGTATCGTGCCAATATGGGATCACAATCTCACTGTTATGGGGTGAGTTGATTTAATAAACCTTCTCTGTCATGCCTATGCCAGAAAACAGGAAGTACGCAAAACGGAGCAAGAAATGGGAATTGTGGCACTGGAAGGAGTCACAAAATATTGAGCAATGGACGTGAATTTATTGTAACACCGCAACACCCTGGTAACACCTAATATCTCAGCAATGGAACAAACTATGACACTGGGAGCTGGATAAATAAGATGTATTTTGCAACCTCTAAATTACTTTTAAAATTCTAGACTTCGGGTACACGGTAACGACACACAAACAAGAATGTGTTATATAATGCCATCCAAAGATGGTTTTCACATACGGCTCAAGTGCATGTTCGGTTTGCAAATGGGGGTGAGTTGATTAAATAAACCTTCTCTGCCATGCCTATGCCAGAAAACATGAAGTACGGAAAACGAGCAAGAAATGGGAATTGTGGCACTGGAAGAGAGTCACAACATATTGAGCAATTGACGTGAATTTATTGTAACACCGAGACACCCTGGTAACACCTAATATCTCAGCAATGGAACAAACTATGACACTGGATGCTGGATGAAAAAGATGTATTTTGCAACCTCTAAATTACTTTTAAAATTCTATACTTCGGGTACACGGTAACGACACACGAACAAGAATGTGTTATATAATGCCATCCAAAGATGGTTTTCACATACGGCTTAAGTGCATGTTCTGTTTGCAAATGCGATTCATTTTTTTCCTTCAAGTCCTCCCCTTTAATAGCCTCTATACGACAGACGGACCGCGGAGTACCGTGAGTTCTACGAACTGCAGCCCACGGAGGGGGGGGGGGGGGTGACCGCCTTTTATGTTTACATGTACACCGGATAAAATACTGCTTGCCCTGAACTACTTACGGAATTGTGCATGGAATTTCTCGTGCTTTCCTGCGGCCAACATGGAGTAGTAGGGTAAGTGTGTCAATTCCTTGGTAGGTTTCCCCACGCCACTTTGTGTAAGTTATGCAACCAGGTAGCTGTTATTTCCAAATAACAGCTCCCTGATACAACTTTGCCGAGAGTAGTTTGATAACATGAACAATTGAGTGCATATTCATTTATACCCGCAAAATTAACACCTGCAGAAGGAAGGACTCCGGCAGACACCGTCTGTCGATTAACTTGAGGGTAAGCTCACGCATCCGTCCCGTGGAGATGACGACAGGGTTCCCTCCCTATAAGATGAGTGAAAAGCTGGTTCGTAAGATCGTCATGGTTAGCCGTTTAATACATTTCGTAAATCAGAATGTAGTGTTGAAATATCATGAATCAACAACCATAAAGTCAACTAACATACCTCTTAAATGGAACAGGATGTGGTCACTCTAAGCTGGATTAGTGTATAATCCTGTTCTATGAATTACTCTTGACAATGATGTGACAATATTTTCCTTACTGAATTGTGAACTTTACAAACTTACAACTTGGTTGCTTCATTTTAAACACAAATTAGTCAAAGAGGTGTCTGAATTGACTAAACACTTTAGTCACTCATAGTTGACTTATTTGTGATGATATCTGACTAATTTCGAAGTAACGAACTTATGAATATCAGTCAAAACTTAGTCAAGAAGGCTTAATATTTGCTAGCTGAACTAATTCAACTGGTTCAATATTAGTCAAATCATTAGTCAATATTGTTGACTAACGCAAATAGTAATTAGTCAGTGCAGGCACTGTCTTGACTATTTTGTGTTTAGGGTGAACTGAAACTGAAAGATACTTGGAAGAGAAATGAGAGGAAATCTGTTAGATTTAGCTGTATAGTTTCAAAATGACTTGGGGCGACTAATTTCCTTCTATGATAGGCGTATCGAATATTTCCTTTGTTCAGTTACAGTTAGGCTGTTTTGTTACAAAGCGTTAAAGCACAATGTGATATTAGCTGCCCATTTTCGTTGTTTTTCCGAAGGATCGTTATTCCGAATCGAAAATAATGGGTAACATCCAGAAGGGAATTTTGATATTCCTAAACAAGAACAGGAGAAGAAGGGTTGATATTCTAAATAGAAGGTAATGGCCGTTATTCTGAATTGAACACATGGGTCATGATTCCGAAGGTTTGTTATCATGAATTAAATGTAGAGATCTTTACTCCGAAGGGTCGTTATTTTGAAAGGAGAATGTGTATTATTTTCCGAATAGAGGAAAAGGTTCGCTACATCCCGAATGAAAGGTAAAGGTCGTTACTTCGAAATGAAAATGTGCTGGACATATGCCAATGGGGCATCTAAACTCGGAATAACGACCCTTATTTTCGAGACGGAACCCTTCAAAATAGCTGCTTGATTTGGATTCGCTGAATAAAAACCCGAACTTTTAGTTTGCAATAACGACCTTTCGGAATAGCGACCTTTGGAAATACCGATCTAAACGTTGTTCTCGGAACAGTGACACTTGGGAGTAACGACCCTTCGGAAAAATGATCATACCCCTTGGTCATACCAAGCAAAGATAATGAAATTGGTACGATACCTACCTATTAGAGTGTTGTAGTGAGTAGTCACCCACACCTGCATGGTAGGAAACATCTTGCCCGGCTGCCCGGTATGCTCTGCGAACCAAGTAAACGGTACCAGTAAAACGACGGACTGTGAGACTTCAACTTGAACACGTTGAAAGACTATCGAGGCAAAGGGCCGTTCGTCCAAACTAAAACATTAACTTCCGAACTGATGGAGTTCTGCTTCCCAAAAAGCTACGTCCACTACAGGACCAATCTCGCATTTTGTCATGTATGGGCCCATTCTAGACTGGATATAGAAAGAAATCACATACTACACACGATCTTTTAGTCAAAAGCAGAGAAGACTTCTGACTGCCAACTATACGCAATCACTGGCAGGTAAAGTTTGAAAAGTTTTATTTACTATCGAACAACCTCTTGAAAATATTTTACTGGTCAACCTCGGGAAAATGACCCTCCCCCCCCCAAAAAAAAAAAAATCAAATCTCGGGTGTCCGGATCGCGGCCGTGACGGTACCATACGCCCACCAAAATGACAAACCATATTGTGGTCAAGCCGCTTTATACAATTTCATCATCCCCTCACAACATCCTTGCCAGGGTGTTGTTCCTTGCCCTGGTTAAGCGCTGGACACACTTTAGCGATATCAGATTACGATTCGACGTTTGTAAGGTTTAGTTGAAACTTCCTACCACTGTGATCCCGAAGAACCCAAAATTTGTCAACCTGTGTAAATACAATTCGCAACGCAACTACGCAACTACAAAATTATATACATTTATATTAAATATTTTAGTGTGCGATATCTTATTTCAGGTGTCCGACTCTGTAAATTGGCAGACAAATAACTAAAGGCATATCTTCATAATATGACAAAATCAAGCGTTCGGACGTACATTCAAGTGAGTGGTCAGCTGGTATGGAGAAGTATGTTTACGGTATTTAGGTATCATTACAATAAGCAGATAAGGTTTCACGCGCTTACTTTTGACCTAACATCCGCTTGGTCTTCAAGTTCTCGAAATTCCTTCAAATCCTGCAGAAATTTCTGGGATTGCCCATCATGGGTTGGTGGCCAACGCATGTTCACCACACGGCCGGAAAGACTATGCCGTGCCGGGTGTAATCCAGCCCTACTTAAAATGCAATAAATGTTTAATATGTACCTTTTACCTGGAAGTATGTTGTGAAACACGTTTCTGGTGAATCATAATGGCGCTTTTGTCTGGCTTTCCTATTGAAGTTATATAGTGTGGATAACAACGCTCGCAAGTCTAACTTGAGCAAACATATATGACTTTTTTATTTCCGAATGTTTTAGTATTCATTTTCAGTTTCAGTGCATATGTAAAAAGTTGAGCATCGTCCATATTGAAAGTTATAGTAACCATAGTGAAAGATGAAAGGATTCCTTTAGAAACCTTTTTTTGAAGGTACCGTAATTGTCAGATTGTGATGTACACCGAAACGAGAGCAAATCGTGCATAAATGTTAAGTTACATCGGACAATAAAGAGACAATACACGACATCACGCAGCAAAATAGTCTTGTTGTTATTTAACCTTTTTTCAAAGTAGTCAGTTAGGTACATGAAGTTTTACTTCTCATTTTCTAACCAATTGGCTTAAGTCCGGCCGGAGTAATTGCCCAATTTTCCAGCTGTGTCCCACTGACCAGCTGACTTGTTTTTCTCCCCCATTTTCTATGTTGACCACCGAGAAACGTTAGTAGTTTTCCAGTTTTAAAGTCAGATCGGAGCATTTATTGTAAAAAAAAAAAACTAATATGGGCTACCGTTTTCTTGAACAAAGTAGTGGTGAATTTACCTGCTGCCAAAACTCTTCGTTTTTATACTCATTAAAAAGCATATTAAAATGTTTTTATAGTATAAAAAATAATGAATGTTTATGAGGGTGAAAGCGTTGAATTATTTCATCCGTTTAAAGAATGCACTTCTTTCTCCCCCGTTGTCCCTGACAGCTCCCTGGTTGGAAAGAAGGTCTAAGCTGGCAAGCAAGTTGGACAAGATCATTCATTTAGGAGCACAAAATTAGTACATCCAACCTCCATTTTGTAACATTAGGCACACGGCGGCTTTATAATACTGAACGATAACTGGATTCATTCACGTACGTCTGTCGTCTGCAACGTACTTGTATGTATAGCCTACATGCAATGCATGAAGTTCCCAACGTGCTTATCGATTGGCAGCGACGTAGATCGATGTGAACGTACCAACTACACACGTAGGCCTACGTATCTCTTAGCTGACTCTTGCACTCGTAGCACTCTTTACTGGCACTATGGGTTCGGGCGTTCGTGTAATATAGTGCAATTGTTCAGATCGTTTGATACTAGGGGGGCAATGACAGGCGTATGACCACCAATCCTCTAATTAGATGTAGAGGAGTTAAGAAGGTTTTACATAATGTCTTTTAGAACGAGTTGAACAAATTAATGAACCCCTATATGCATAGCCTATTGTACGTACGTGACAATTCCCGTCACCGAATTCTTTGGTGGCACCATTTCACTCCATACGAGGTACTGTATAGTGTCGCTAAGACCGCTCACGGTCCATGGACTTTACGGCTACCGCTGTCACCATCATCTGAGAAATTGATTGATGGATTATAGGACTGATTTATTTGCTGCTCCATCCGGTCATTTAGCTAAGTCACGTCGAACAATGGATGACTTGCAAGGCTTTGCAACCGTGGCAGTACATATGGGGGGGGGGTTACTAATTCGCTAAATAAGTAATAACTTGATGAAAGTGTAACATCCAAGAAGACCTTAAAAATCAGCACGAAAGGGTGCCTGTTTTGAAGCAGTTACCGGCAGTTGAAAATTTACAGGGAAGTGTGTCACATCTAATCCTCTTACCCCAAACTAGCCTTCAATTTTTGCAGTAGTCTATAGAAATTCTCAATCGATACAGCTCTTTGATTGACAGCAAGTTAAAAATGCAGAGTAACAAAATAAATATTATACAGCATGTACTGTGCAGACAGTGTTTTGATTACACGTTGGGATCTTTTATATTCACCTTGCCTGTGAAGCAGGCTGTATGGCATATTCCTTGTTCAGTCAGATGGTTTTAGTAGCTGAAAAGATGAGAAAACAGACTGGAGTCAACTGTGCAGGTTTATACTCACCCTGAAGCAATATACTGAAATTGTGTCTGGATGAGGATGAATTTTAGACAGTTGTGGGAGGGGCTTAGGAAAGTGGGTTAGGAGAATTGGAAGTGCCTGGGGTCAGAGGACTAGGCTATGCCTTTACCTTTGATAGGATACGGCTCCTTGTACAGTACCAATGAAATTCATTACTTTCTGTGTTTCCAACTAAACGTAACTGAAGTATCATTTTTACTGAAGGCTAATTAATTGGATATGTAATTTCCATCATGGAAATAACATACCCAATTAATTAGCTTACAGTAGCAATAATCATGTAGGCTACATCATGATCATGTACATCGTTGTACATTACCAAATTACGTACATCATTGTACATCACATAGGCCTACACATCTCCTTTTTCATCTTAGTTTGGGGATAGGTTTCGTAAACATGAATGCGGCTGACTGAAATCAGTTTTAAAGTATTTCAAATGATTCGTCTAGCCCATTCACATTTACTTTTCATTTTGTGTTTAAACTTAAGGCTAGCGACCGACAAAACCATGTTCCTCGAAAATAAAGCTATAAAATATGGACAGCTTTATTAACCTGCCAGTCCGCAATTCTTATCTAGATACAAATTCAACGACCTCTGTTAACAAATTTCTTTTTGTAATGCTAAGCAGTACCGACCATTCCATGCTCGATAGACCGTTATGCCTTAATGTCTTCATCGATTTCTTTTTTTGAAATTTCAAACAAATCCATCTCTCGTAAGCCTTTGATATAGCGGTCAAGCCCCCGGACTGCGTTATTGAACTTTCTCGGCTCGGTTCAATATTCACCTTCCCTGGCTTCAATTCAGTCATTTCAGACTTTTCCTTCGAGCAATTGGAGGAATTCAGAAAAGCTTTTCGTTCTGCTTCGTTTGTTTTCCCCGGGCCTGTTTTTCATGCATGACGCGTTGCTCCTTTCCAATAAGAAAGATAGAAAATTGGAGAAAAGAGGCAAGGGGGAAAAATCGATACGGAGAAGGAATGTCAATATTGCGACCTGAACCTAGTAGCGTTCATTAGTTTTTATTTCTTTACGCTTCAGATGAAACGCTGTTTGCCTCATTCCCGGCGTTTTCACGCCTTTTTAATCCCATGCCAGGTGGGTTTTGTTCATCGTTCCGCCACAGTTCATTCAACCAAACCAAACCAAACCCAACACATTATAAAAGGCTTCAACCCAGAGTAAGAACAGAAAAATCGCTGACCGGAAAAAGTCGCTTTAGGGTTCTGTTCTTTCTCCTTTACTTCTCTTCATTTCTCCAATCTCTTTTCATTTTTCCTTTCTCTCCCACTCTCTCTCTCTCTCTCTCATTCTCACTTTGTTATAGTCTCTCTGAATTTCAGTGCTCCTGGGTCAAAGTGGAGATTTTTTTTGCTACGATGAAAGTGAAATGGAGTCACACGCAATCTTCAAGATTCAACCTAACTTGTTATTTTGAATCAATCACTCGGAAATTTTCAACTCATGGGATCACCTGCCTGTGTGCTCTTTAACGCGGCGATGATACCTAAATTTAAAACGTATGATCGTGTCAGGGTACTTTTGAGAATTTCTCTCTTGTTTTCTTCTTTTTGTGATTATTCAAGTAAAGAAAGCTGAAATGTCAAAACTAACAGTGACGGTTCTACGTCATGCATGCTGCTTGAGTAACTCGGAGTGTGTTTCTGTTAATGTTCATTTTAATGCTTATAGCAGTCAAATTTTTGATATGCATTTTACAGATAATCACAGGCTCTGATCAATTTGACGTGAGCCATAATGAATCCTTTATCACACTCGAAGCATTTTGACAATCCGAGCGAAAACGGACGGCTTCCCCCCTCCTTGTTAATCTGCTAAAATCAGACTCTCATGAATAATAAATATGTTATAAGAGACAAGAGGAAGTAGTCAGGTTCGTATGCATATTTTATGCGAAGTAAGCGAAAAACAACACTTCATGTGAAAAGCACAAATGCAGGTAGGTCGACAAAAAGATTAATTTTTAGGAGAAAGTAGGTCTGTTTTGTTGGTGTTTCTGTGATTTCTAGAAAACTGCCCGAGTGTTTGAGTTTTTGAGATAAAAATGTCAATTTTGTCATTTTCTTTTCTAATATTTATTGAGCTCTAATGCAATGAAGCTATAGCCAATATATCAACGTGTCTGCCTTTTCATTCGGAATAAACATATATTTGAACCAAATGCCTTTGTGGTTTGAATGCACTTTCAATGCTTTCTTAATACAAGTTTTATTTTAGTTTCACATTGAGGGGACTTAATGAATACAAAGGGTTATCCTTATTTGTGGCAAAGTTTTTTGTAATATTTATTAAGATGTTTCGATTCGTTAAAGATTATTCTTATACAGAACTTGACTTGCCTAAAGTGGGTTAGCAACATGGGACATTGAAAATAGGCGCAAACCGTACCTGCTGTAATTCAGTTTTATTCGGGTAATATCGGAACCTAAATTCAAACAGAGTAATTACCGTATGTAAGAAAAGGAGAATAGATTTCAAATAAATGAATTCGTCATGTAAAAAGGAAAAAAAATCACCAATATGGCTGTATGGATTGGTACACTCTAAAAATAAAAAGTTGACATTCCACTGATTAAAGATTGAAAGTTAGGCCTATTACGCATGACAAATCAGGGAGCCGCTGAAAAGGTGTACTGTGGCGATTTTTTGTTAGGAGGCAAGAGAAATATTGCCCGAATAATGGCACCAGCATTTATCATGTTTTGCTCATGTGCATGTTGCCCGAAAGGACCAACTGTTTTTGCCCAAATCGGGAGGGCAAGTGCTCCCCTGCACCCTGCCTCGTACGCCTATGGGGGTAAGCACTATGTTGAATGATTGCCGACCTGGGGCCCATTCCACAAAGAGTTACGGACAATATTAAGTTTGATTCCCCATACTTAAGTCAACAGTAAATCATACTTAAGATTGTTCGTAACTCTTTGTGGAACGGGCCCCAGGTCCGGTAGGGGTCCAAGAGGAGGAGCTGCCTCCCCCCCCCCCTTGAAAATTTTTGGACTTTTCAAGGAGCCTAGATGCAAAGTGGTGCATGTTTTTCGACTTTGACATGAATAGTGTTAAAAGTTGAGGTGTCAGTGGTGGTTAATGGGGTTAAAACTGAAAATTTGGGTCTTTACAATCTAATGCCATGTGTAATACCTTTCGAAAGAAATTTTGTTTTGAATCGAGCACTTTTAAAAGCCAAAATAAAAAAAAGCATCAGTGATCGACATAGGCGTAAGAGAGCATTTCAAGTTTGGATTCGAACCATATCTGAAAACGTAATTCCGCCATAGAGATATTTAAGTGGAGCGTATCCATCAGTTGGGGGGGGGGGGCATACAGCAGTTTTCCAAAAATCGGACCCATCAAATGGCCGGAAATAGCATTTTCCAGACATAGAATATAAGCAGTCGCTACTTCTTTTTCATTTTCTTTTTTGTGACATGTGCATTAAAATGCTCACTTCAAAATAAGTTCGCAAACTGCAAGGAGATCGGAAAGCTTCAACCCGAATATGAATTTTTTTCCAAAAGATTATCTAAGCGGAGCCCACCAAATTAAAATTTAGAGGTAGAGTTGCAGTCGGAGGTTGAGCGTACCTTGCATCCTGGACGTCCCCGGATCTTGGTGGAACCACTTGGAAATTATCCGGGGTCTAAAAATTAGCTTGTTCACAGTGATTCTGAGGGGGTTTAAATTTAAAATTGGTGAATTACAAAATTGGGTACTTGGTTGTTTGTTTCAATAAGTTTGCTCAGTTTAGCTGTTGAGCAGCGATGCAAAGCAAATAACCTCCACTCTACCCAACCTTTTTCGAAAGTGGCTAAAGACTGTCCGTCGGATGTGGACGTTAAATGGCGTATTTTTGGAATTAAATAAAATCTGGAAATGGCACCACTGAGGCGGCCTTAATTGGGGAGAAAATCACTCTCCTTTGAAAACTTTTCAAAATTTGGGCGGCCTTTAATGCAATCTGGTGCCAAATATGTCACATTTTGAAGAAAAATTCGTGTTACTAAAGTAAGAATTTTTAGGATCTAAAAATAGCATCCGTTGCAGGGCATGGATGACCCCCTACGTACACAAATGTAAAAGCCTAGTACTAGTTACCTTATAAAAGTAACGTTACAATCAGAACTTTTTTCAAAATTTTCTTAAAAATATTAAAGTTTTTTGCAGCGTCTGGTTCCTTATGTTCCTTTTAAACTTGGAGGTATAAAGTAAGGAAGGCGATTGATTTTGTAGTCTAAATGTATGAGACGCCAAGATCCAACGACAAACGATTTTAGAAATTGAGAGTGAATCTTTGATCCCTTCCAGCATACATAAAATCATTTTATTCTATAGTGAAGGCACAATCTGAAATTACCAAAATTTACTCGTAAATTGGATTTAAAAAATACCCCTTTGCTAAATTAGAATAGGATTGTACAACATTTGAGTAAACAAAGAGTACTTGTTCTGATAAGAAAGTACGCATGCGTTATTTTCAAAATGAGTTCGACAATGTTCTTCGTTTAAAGGATTAGGCCTATACTGCTCTTTGGAAGAAGGTGAGCAAGAGAGAACTGAGAATTTTTGGCCGTTTTCTTAACGTCATGGAGACAAAATTCATTAAATTCAAAATGTGCAGAAAAATTTTCTCTTTGTGAAGGTGAAAACTGTATTTCAATAGCATATAGCTTTTAGAAGATAAAGATTTTGAACTGAAACTAATGCAGTTTTTTTTCTTGAGATTTCGTGCATCATTGGAAATCTGTAACGTCATCGCGACGCATTAATTTGTCATTGGCATTCAATTTATTTACAATATTGATTCTTCTTCAGGCAGTATTTAGAAACATTGTTGGTTTTCCTCTTGTCTAAGTATGGTTATATGTAATGCTATATCACTCCTAAATATTTTAACAATTGTGTTTAAAAAAAGGTATACTCTCCAAACCGAGTACTCCTACTCGATCTAAGTGAGTACTTTCCCCTCAACTTGTGTTAAATATTGCACAAATTTAGTTGAAGTACTCAATTACCCCGGGTAGGAATACCGCGTACCGTACTCATTTTCGGGAGTATCCTAATTTTAAAACAAAGTTGTTTAAAAAGTTTTAAGTGTATATCTACAGAAAAGATATTCAAACATTCCAACAGTATCAAATTTCAAGGACAAACAGGACATTACATGATAAAGAAAAACAAAGGGAATCTTACACAATGTGCCCACATTACGTAACGTTTTGTGGCTTTGTTGAAAAGATGAGGTATTTGCTTTTAACAAAAATGACCGGTCTTTAAAGAGAGATTTCTTGAGTAAGGAAAAGGGTATTAGGACATTGTGTAGGATATTTTTGTTTTTCTTACAGGACCCGATGGAAAGCCAACAGAATATGCCTAAACCCGGTGGAAGTTTCAAGTGAAATTCGGCATGAATATCCGTCATGATACAGCAGAGAAAAGATCTCAACAGTTGTTTTCATCGTTTTTATCTGTAACGTAACATATCGATAAAACCGTAGGCCTATGTGTAGCACTGATATCGTACAGTAGAGAATCGGTAGTTACAGTTGCCCACTTTTCAAAACGAACTGACGAAATGTAGTAAGCTTATTTTCGAAGGACTTGAATTTCGGCCAAAGACCTGGAGAAAATCGAGCAGCCGTTTTTGAGTCTTAACAATCTGTCATGTTTAAGTTACACTGAAAACTCCTACGAGTGGCCACATCTTTCAAAAAAATTGTCTGAACAAAACAATACATCATAGTAACAGTAAGATTTAAAACATATTAGTAAGATTTAAAACATAATTTCGCAACAATACACTCTAAAATCAAAGAGTGAACTTAGTCACTCGTTGATCGAGTGAAAAATGTAAATTCACTCCATTAGAGTGATAATTCACTCCAAGAGGTGTGAAGTTCCCTCCAAAAAGAGTGAAGTTCTCTCCAAAAAGAGTGAAATTCACTAAAGGAAGAGGGAAAATTCACTCTTCCACGAGTGCCTGCAATGATCGCTCTTTTTTTTTAAAGAGCGATCACTGTTGGCACTCCATCAAGAGTGAAACTTCGCTCGTGATAAGGGAATTTCACTCTTTTTGGAGGGAACTTCACTCCTCTTGGAGTGAATTGTCACTCTAATGGAGTGAATTTACACTTTTCACTCGATCAAAAAGTGACTAAGTTCACTCTTTTGATTTTAGAGTGTATGGTTGAAAACAAAGGTATTAGAGGCTTCAAAGGGCCCATGGAGCAAACGGAATCATTTAGGGTGGCGGAAAGGGTCCGTTCATGTAGACGTTCCCCATGTAAGTTTTTCTTAAGAGTATACACGTATGTAAACCTTCAATCTCAAACCATCTGGTAGAACTTACACATTCCGTTCTTCGTACAAGTTTTGATTTTCAAAATTCAATTTGCTTGTACTACTCTCTATATGTAAAAAAGTGAACAAAGTTTCACGCTCTAATGGAATGAATAAGCCAGTGAGCCACAACTGGAAAATGGCCATGGCCGACTCGACTTTAACCCTGGCAACTCCCTGCTTTAACTAATTCGTTAGAAACTGGGCTGTAACTCCATCTAACTAATTAAATAACAGCGTGACAACCGTGAATTCACTGCATTAAGAGGTGTTCTTTAACTCCAACAGTCCAAGAAGAGTGAAATTCAATCTCCGAGAAGAGTGAAACTCCCCTCCAAGGAGAGTGAAATTCAATTCACTCCAACAACGAGTCAAAATTACTTCTTTAACGAGTGCCTACAGAGATCACTCGTTTTTAATTTAGAATGATCACTATAGGCACTCCATCAAAAATGAAACTTCGCTCCGTAGGTGTGAATTCACCGTCACAGTTTTCACTCTGTTGGAGAGGGACTAGGGTAAGTTCCCTTTTACATTTAAAGAGTACAATTTCGGTATATTTATTTGTTTGGAGCCAACGGACTACTCAATTAGGGTTGTGCTGGTGCGGCATCCTGTGAATTGTTCGTTCATTATTTAGTGAAATTTCCTTTTTACAATTTTTATCAAATTTTCTTTTAAATTTTGAATGAATCATTTTCTATCACAACGACATGTATCCAGTTCGGCTGATAGCTGAAATTGGTCTTTATTTTGAACACCTTTTTAAAGAGGCTCATTGAGTTGATATAGATAATTTAATGAGAGTCTCAAAGGGTCACTATACCACATAACAATGCTAAAGTTAGCATAACAAGTCAAGTTTCAAGTACAAAAGTCACAGAAAACATTAAATTTGAATTTTCTAGTATCCTGACTTCCAGCGGTTTTGTACATAAATTTGAAAAGGTGTCTGGTCATGAATTTTTGAAAACGGACTTGAACCGTTTATTACACACTCATAACACAATTATTTGTATGTAGGGTATGGAGATTGTCTAAGTTTGATCATTTGTCATTGGTATGTGAAGAAAACTTCACAAGTTTGGAAAATTTTGTTTAATTTCATGAACCAACTCAATGAGCCGCTTTAATAGACCAAATCTTCAAATACATGGCAAATTAATCGAAAACATCATCCATCGTATAGTTTCACCCTTAGTCTACTTTCTTTCTTCAAGTTCTTTTGTTTGTTTTAGTTTTAATTTTCAATTTGCTTATATTTCTTTTTGTTTCTTTTTGAGTTAAAACTCTTAATTGCAAATATTTGCAGCATTTTCAAACAACAGTTAATCCCCAACCGGACATAGTGCATCCTCTCATTTGGCATTTCGTAAAGTATGATGTCTTTTCGGCGAGTCCCAAGCAATTCCCTTTTCTCTTCAAGTGTACCTCAAGTCAAAAAGTTCAAAACTAGGCTTATATATTAAGGAACATGAAAAATGGATTCAACCAGTTCAACTCCCATCTTCATACTACATTCCTGAGCTGAGATATAAAATGTTGAAGTTTATTTACTCAAATTAAAATGATATATTGTGCAAAACTTTGTGATGTCATTGCTTTACTACTCAAATAACACTCTTTGTATTGCTTTGTTTTTCTAAAAGTTACTAAACATTGTACCAAGGTACGATAGCACCCTTACTCTTATGGGGTGATGTAATTTATTAAGTCCTTCCTATACAACATGCTTTGCAAGCAAACAGAACTGTTCAAGGTCATGAAAACATTTTATTTTCGAGGGACACAAAGCAGGCAACGTGAGTACAAATTATTGTGCAATTGATCAGTTCGCAACATTTTATATCTCAGCTCAAGAATGTCCTATGAAGATGGAAGCTGGACTGTTAGAATTCATTTATTGTCCTCTTTAACATATATTTTTGAATTTTTGACTTGAGCAACACTTTCACTTGCGACACTTGGATACGTCGAATTAGAGGGCGCTACATTAAAACTTTCAAAGTATGTGACATCTTGAACAGGGTTCGCACAACCTCGTTTCCAAAATTAATGCGCCTTTCTCCGTTGCAAATCTGAGTCATTGACTATTTTATTTAATTGACATTTCTCGCCAAAGCAGGGGATGAATTAAACGATATATGCCTTATGGTAGATGCCATGGTCTACCCAATTAAGACGAGACAATTGAGTCATTACATATTCTACTACAATGGGTCTTGATTTCTACACGTATACTTGCTTCAGAGCAGAAAGGAGAGGCCCTGTTTGCGCCTAATGGACTTAAACTTAAAGAGCTACATAGCTTGAGAAGGGTGATAAAATTTCGCACGAGTTGGGATTTCTAGAACTTGATCGGATGGTCATGCACGCTTCTTTCTGGATCCGCGGCAGGCGGAACTATATCACCAGTAACACGTCGGACATCAATGAATAAAAAGAATAATACATTCAATTTTTTTTTAAAATAGGATACTCACGAAAATAAGTATTTCTACTCGAAATAAGAAAGTTCTTCAATTCAATGTGTGCAATATTTAAAAAAAAATGTTGAATATAGGAGTACTCATTTTCGTGAGTATCGCAGTTTTTTTTAAAAAGAAAAATGATGGTTTAAATATTTTTGGGGTGTTCTTAGCAGAAAATATATTATGAAGAGTAACCCTTCACTTGATGTGGTGAGTGTCTTTACGTCCTGATATGAACTTTTGCTGTTTTTCATAAATGAACAAAAAGACGGTGTCGTAGCTCCATTTCTTTTCCGAGGGTGGGGGCAACCCCACAAACAGGTCGTCCAAAAACGTGATAACGTTAACAAAACAAAAACAAAGCGTTGTGCATGGATTTATTCAAAAAGTTCTTTTGGACTTACCTTATTTGCGTCAAAGGACCCAAATTATCCGACTTTTATAAGTGTGAACCGCACTACTACGGTATATTATAAAACATTATTTGTTGCGGGCAAAGTGAGCGGATCTTTTTGTCCCTTTTTTTAAAAAAAAAATATTTGCAAAAAATCATGGGCTTGCGTTGCTGACAGATTGTGGATTCTTTGTTTCCTGTAAGGAAATTTGAAAAATTTGGGTATTACTGAATAATCTGCACCTCCTTATAGCAAATATGAGATTGCACGACGACTGAAGATTGGTGTTGTTACCCAGGCTAATTTTACACTCTAAAAACACCCTGGTTAAGCAGTGACATATTCCTGTTGAAATTTGACCAGGAATATGTCAAATTCTGACTTACGTTTGGTCAATTTTGACCAGGGTGTTTTTAGAGTGTAGCTAGCGCCTTCGGACTGAGGCTTCGCTATGATGTTTAAAAAGGTCCCCAAACTTTGGTGTTTTCTTCAGACAAATATTTCAAAATCAAAAGCTTATATACTCAGTGGAGAAAATGTTAAGAATTTCATGAAAGGAAATTTGAGCCTGGCCGGTGATGAAGATTCTTATTGTCACATCATGAAGTAGAACGAATATCTCATTTTTCTTTTTTCATTTCGCAAATCTGACTTTCTTGGACTGTTGTGTTGAACTTGAAGTTAATCAGTAGGAATCGGGCTTCCCTGTTTATAGACAAATTGTGATGGTCTGATTTTAGTCGCCCATTACTACGGTCCATCACCTTTAATCTTTAAATTTTCTTCCTTACCTGTTCCATGGATGGTTGTACACTGAAGTGTATCTTGATTTCCTCAAAGTCACTGAATGTGAAGATTTGAAATTCACGTAGACAATAAATGAAGACGAATTTAAAGACTGATGGACCCACTAATGGCTGCCTACAATCACTAAAAACAAACGCTAATCGGATCGTCTATAAAATGTCACTTGCGCAATCACACACTGATAATTGGCCATGGGATTGATGAGGGGAATTTTGGGTTTTTTTTTTTAAAGTTTAGAGAAACAAAAGGCTGTCCATTAAAGGCCCAGTTCTCTCACCCCAAACAGTACCAATTCTCCTAACCTTCTCACTGAAGCCCCTCCCACAATTGTCTGAAATTCATCCTCATCCAGACACAATCTCAGTTAATTTCTTCAGGGAGAGTATAGAAAAACTCAATTTATATAATCAAAACATTCTCAGTAGCGTTCATGCTGTGTAATATAAGCTTTGGCACTCTGCATTTTTTGAATTAGCTGTCAATCAAAGAGCTGAGCCAATTGAGAATTTCGGTATCCGGGTACCAAAATTGTAGTTTGGGGTGAGAGGTTTGACCCTTTAAAGTGATGATGATGATGTCATATGAGCTTGTTTTTAGTTGGCACTGTTAGTTGCAAATGCATATTTTTGCCTGCTCATAACTTTCGAACCACACATCGGATGTCAATGCAAATTTCACTGGAATGCTTAGAATAAGTACCCCTTATAACATGTTAAAACTTGATGTGTCCTTCAACCCTTCTTTCAAGTAATATAGATCTAGAATTGCTTTTGTGCACCAGGTTTAAGGCAGCTATAAAAACTCACCTTTAATTTTAACAGACCAGATCACAAAGCTTCTACTGCCTGTTATCCAAATCTTACAACTTCAAAACAATGGAAAATAAAACCGAGAATTTGCTTTTACTACAAAAATAAGGACACCACAAACTACTCGAAAATCTTTCGATTCGTGAAAATCATTCTCAAAATGTGAGCTTTCTTTCCAGCAAATATTATTGCTTGCACTTAGGTCCGTTCTGTCCTACTTTGTTGCTTCCAAAAAGCCTAAAGCAGTTCGTTTATTATGCATACAACCAGTAAACCCTGACAAACGAGTGTTATGTGTGAATAACTCACACGCGTCATCTGTTGCTTAGTCAAGAGTAAACTTATTGGCAGCTGGTATACTAGGGATTTCTCTTTTTAAAATTCCTTGTTTCTTTAAAGGCAACCGTTTCGCCCGCTATAATCTTTCCATATACTTAACTTTTTGCCTTTCCGATGTAAGGAGATTTTCGGTTTTTTTCTGTTGTTGATTATATTCAAAGTTCCCTGGTACTGTTTTTACAGTCATTCTTGTTTTGAACAAAAGCGTGATTTTTTAACCATTGACCTATTTCGGCTTTCTTTTCGTGTCAAGTTTAGACAAAGTCTGATCTTAAAACCAAATGAATGCAACTCTGATGTAGAGGAAAGGTTAAGTTTAATCGGACCGATAAGAAAGGAAGCAAAAGGTTGTATATCTCATAAGCAGTTAAAAGCATCGCGTGCATGCGTATTGTCTAGATGGGAACTGGAATTGTGGGTATGCGCTGAACAGTCATGGAACGTTATGTAGAATACACATTTTGAGTAACATACCAGAAGAGATTTTATCCTATTTCGCTGAGAGCTATGTCTTAGCTTTGATACCATTGACGAGAGACGGCGAAGAGTCTGAGGGAAATAGTAAAAGCTACCGGTGAAAAGATACTCCCCTACGTCCACATATGCTAATGAATCAAAGGTGTGTGTGTGTGTGTGGGGGGGGGGGGGGTAATTTTGCGAATCCACTTACATCGCATGCCTAGTATTGATTATTTGATCCTTCTTCAACAGACGATTGATTCTGCTCATTAGCTAAGTGCACACGGTTTAATACACAATCTTTTGTCAAACAACTAACGAATGTTGCAGAGTAGGGCGCCCTCACTCACAAGTCGGTTAGTATGAAATGATGAAGAGTAAGGAGGACTTGTCTTCGCATGGTACCTACTCTTTTAGGCCTACACTTAAAATTATTGGTGCATGAAATTGTGCTGTTTCTACAAATACTTTGAAACTCCCATCTTTTCAAACCAATGAAAAGAATTTAAAAACCGTTTGGTCAATGTTTCAATCGGAAGTTACTGTTCGATAATCTGAAGGGTAGACAGTATACAGGTTAACTCCCGCACTATGAAAGTCACCTCTCATATAACACCAAATGCTGTGTAACTGATCCCTCGATACGGCGACGAATCATTTATTTATGAAATGAATGACCAAGCTACTATCGTATCTCTATTCTCGTTGCGCTTCTTGAGGATGGGTCATTGGGTAACACGCTTTAATTATATTTTCAGTTTTAACACGTGTTCTCAACAGCATCTCTTACTTACCGTTCTAGCTGATGAGAAGTCTCCATTTTTCCTTTTGTGGGAACAAACACTCTAAGCACGTGTTTAGCAATGAAATACTTGTAGTGCTTCCCTTTGGTGAAGGCCGGCTCGACTTGAACCAATAGGTTGGATACTGGACCGTAAAACTCCATCTAAGTACTAACGAACCCTTTAGTGAACACGTTGAAAGTCTAATCATGTTTCCTATCAAATGTTAAATGTTTAGCAAAAATGTTTCAAAGAGCAAAATATTTTCGGATTGGGCATTTGCGTCTAGTATCTAAACGTGTTAACAAAGTGGATAAGAAAGTATTTAGAAAAACGTTAATTCTTAAAATCTTTTTATATTGTATGTTTGCGAAACTTCAGTGAGTCGTCGGTGTTTCTTCTTTCTTCTGCATGGACAATTTAACCAAAAGGGCGTGGATAGGCGACCCACGGCCTAGAAAACTCGGTTCATTAGTTGCCTTTTTAATGCAGTCCAACATTTTCACCACTAACCTTTCGTTCCCTGTGAAGCTACAACACCTCGTTTCGGTGTCTCCTCGAGATGGTATTAAAACTTTCGCAACGATGTCTCTAGTTTAACTTCTCTGTCATCAGTAACCCGGATCTAGTTAAAGGGAAATATTGTATTTGTCTTATACAAGGAAGTCTCATCGTTTTAAAACCAATATTTATTGGCATGTTGGAGCCACTGGTTGCTATGTTGAAGCATTTTAAACGCAATACTTTCCTTTAAGTGAATTTAATTAGCCATGGTCATTTTAGGTACTTGGAGACAAAATTCAATAACTTCAAAACACGCTTGAAACTTTTCTCTCGCAGGAGGAGAAAACTGCCTATCAATAGCATGTAGCGTTCGGAAAATACAAAATTTTAAAGTAATGCATTTTTTTGCATTAATTTTACTTTGCATTCAATTCATGTATAATTTTGATGCCGCTGTAGGCAATATTATAGGCAATATTTTTGGTTGTACTTTACCTTCCAACAGTGTGGAATAGTTTTGTTTTTCCCACAAGACCCAAATGAAAAGCAACCCACCATGGCAGCCTGGTGAGGCCAAAGAGATTTTATTTAATTTGTGAACACAAAAAGTTAAACAATATAATTTACACATTGCTATTGCCTAAGATTGGTCCATTTAAGGGAGTGAGCAGTCGCCACACCTTTTTGTGACCTTTGACCGGAAGATAATTTCATCTTCAGTTTTTAAAAAATTCTTTTTGTAAAATTATCAGAACACAAATATAGCATTCTCAATGAAAGTAAGGGAAAGCAGGCAAGTAAAGGCCCTTACCAGCTCAGCTGATTCAGCCTATGACATGCTACTCTGCAGGGAATAACTGACAAATTCATATATGTCATCCTATGAGAGACACGGGCAGTTAAGGGGCTTGAAAAGTGGTTCTGTTGGAGTAGAGAGGGTAGAGGAGTAGTAATGGGCTTTTGAGTCGGGGAGCTGTTAGACATGGAGAAATAATACTTGCTTCGCCATTGATATAAGCTTCACATTGTCTAATTTCTCAAAAACATTTAATTTAAAATGAGCATTAAGAGAATTGCTCGAGTCCTGTCCGGGTTTTATCGGAGACTTTAATACGAGACCTACTGCAATTGTGCTTGGTGCCCAGCAATAGCAATGGAGTAGGTAAAGCAAGCCAGTGAGCCACAACTGGGAAAAAAGCCGTGGCCGGCTCGACTTGAACCAAGTGGTTGGAAACTGGGCGGTAAAACTCCATTTAACCCCACTTCTGGGAGAGCTTACAGTATATCGTCCCTCACTGCTGTCTCATTACCAGCATTCAAAGAGAACATATTATTTCAACACAATGCAGTCAGGTGTCACGTACATGACATGTTTTGCAGTGTATCTCTCAAAGCTCACTGTTACAATAAAATTTCTAACAAAATGTTATCCTTATTATGCGGTATTTAAAGGTAGTTTTACGTCATCATTTTTTCATCTCCCATAAGTTCAGCAATCATACCCCTCGTATCCAGTCTGCCAGTAAGATTTCTACAGTTTTATAGGTCATGTGATATGAAAATGAAAAAAATTTGGTATTTGATTCAAAAGGTATTAACAACCAAGAAAATAGCCACAATCTTCATCAAAATCCCTTTAAAATTGGCCATTCACAGGGTTATTTCTGAGTTGCACTTAATCAGAATACATATGAGCTCAATATGCAAATCTTGTGATGTCTAGAGACAGACATGCACTATAAGGTTAATGTCATTTCTTTTATTTTTTGCAATCTTCAGTTCAAGGACAGTTGTAACACCAGCTTGTCCTGTCCTGAGGGTTTTTCTTTGGAAGTTAAAATTATGTTCTTGAAAATTATTAGTTTCAATTACCAAACCATGAACTATCTGATGAGTAATCAAGAGATAATTAATACAGGGTTAACAAAAGAAATATCACCACTGTGCAACACTCCAAACGGGTCAGTATTTTTCATTACAAAACAACATCTTGCTTCAGGTACATTGAAGAGGAATATCTTGAGAACCGTTAAAGGTGTCGATATAAATTCAACTGATTTTTCCGTTGAAGAGCTTACTCCCCAGAATGTCAAGTAAAGTCAGGGCTTGTTGCTATAATGTCACTCTACCTTGCACCCGGAGAGTAATACTGAAAGCTGCGTAAGCTACCGTAAATCGATTAAAGTGAGGGCGACATTTAATTTGCATTCGAAGATGAATTTGGTAAGAGAAACGCAGTTAAAGAAAATTTTGTGAAGTGCACATATCATCCTTGCAGTGGCCGCACTATGGAAGGGAGGGGGTGGGGGCATGAGGGGGAATTTACTCCCAGATTATCGCTTTCCCTACCCCCCCCCCCCCAACTTAGGTCAGTTAGGATTTGGGTTATCCGAAAAAATAAATAATATACCTCTCCAGAGATGTAATTTTTCATTCAGAGATATGCTAAAACCTCACAGCTCGCCTGCCGCTTTGAGTTCGGTTTTGTGCTGCGTTCGAAAACATGTGTCACCCAACAGTATCCCTTTTCCCTAGCTTTCCCCTTCCCAATTTTGACATTCCGGTGCCGCCATTGTATTCTTATTAAACAGTGCGCATCGCCCCATGTTATGCTGCAAGTTTTGGAATACTGAATACAGATATTCAGGATCAGAGCATGGAATATGATGCGAAAGGCCGGGAAGGGTGAACTGACCTTTTACATCTACGATTCTCCAGATCATTCCTTTCATGGACTTAAACTTAAAGGCGTAAAACTAGGATGATCGTGGTATTTGCAAATCTGTATGTACGCAAAAGATACCAGGTAGTAATTGTAGGCATCTAATTCTGTTCCGGGTTTAGTTAAAACACCCATTACCAAATGGAGATTGGGGGAATACATTGGACCCTTCTCAGTAGCCGTGTTCCCATTTGATCCAGGGAGGTGGATCTTGATCTACCGAGGTGGATCAACATCAGTTACCTTGATCGAGATCCGCGTTCCCATTTGAGTGAGCGCGGTAGATCAAACGTGTTTTATGAACACATTGCGCAAGCGCGAAAGGGTCACCAATGTTTACAAGTCGGCCTGCCATGCATTTCGTATCGATGTATCACAAAAACATACATGAGTGTAACCGGAGATCCAGGGTCACTTGATCTACCGATGTGTTCCCATTACAAACTTTGATCCAGCGCAGTGGATCTGATCTACCCCGAACGGTCGATCAAAATCGGTGGATCTTGATCTTGAGTGAGTGTTGTTGATCTGCGTTCCCATTAGTGTTTGATCCATCTCGGTAGATCAAGATCCACCTCCCTGGATCAAATGGGAACACGGCTAGTAAGTTCATGACCTTTTTTATGTGACTGCTTAATAGGTTTACACCCCGTGTTTGTTTTTTTTTTTAATTCTAGTCTCAGAGATAAATCGTGAGAACCAGCTTTATAAACAACCTTTGGTCACGATTAGTCATACTTTTATGATTGGACCCGACGATTATATTAAGATATCTTAAATGCATATAGAAAGACACGGTATTATATTGTGTTCAGCATATCTCAGCAAGACCTACACACATGTATTAAAATATCACGTGAAAGCAAAGCGACACTATTTCAGTTGAATTATCTTTAAGCTGGAGTAAACAAAATGGCGGACAATAAAAGGAGAGAAAACGTCAAATCGAAACTCTTAACAACTGAAGAAAATGATCAACTCTGTAATATAATTGGTCCACGGTGTCAGGTATATTTTACTTCTTGTAGGCTAGTATGGAAAATTAATGCACGAGAGTACTTATGGCCGAACGGGACGGGCGGAATGGGGAGAGAGATTTGCAGCTCCCAACGGGCCAAAACCTTGCTTAATCGGGCAAACTTCGGTGCCTCGGTCGGGAATTGAGATTAAGCCCTCGTTGACGATCTGGAGTCGGGCAAAATTTCACGGCCGCCTCCTGAGAGAAAGAGTACCTTACGGCCATGCCAGCACTATCTTAACTACTAATCCAAATACCTCACACATGAGGTCTGTAAGTAAGTATAAAGAGGTTTTAAGACTTAGTTTTTAAACAATTGGTCTAGTCGAGCCGAGCACTGCTTTTCCCAGATGTGGCTCACTGCCTTGTTTCCCTACTCCATTCCTTAAACTGAGCACCAAGCACAGTGACAGAGGCTTTGAAGCGTTTCCAGTCCCATTCCTTTCCTTAATTTCATTAATTTTTTCAGTTACAGTTAGACAGAGTTTTAGGGCCCTTGGTTACATTTATGGTATTACATGGGAGGATATATGACTTAAATGAGAGTTATTAGCACACAAACAAACACGTGTTATATGGTGTCAGTGTGATAAAAAGGGCAAGTTAAAACAGTGTTCAAGTTCTATCTCGGTTTCAGATACGGTTTAAATCCCCTTCAAACCCCCCTTCAATCTCCTCTTAAGACAGACGGGGAATACCTCGGACATATTCTAACCCCAACCCCAAGTCCAACTGTGCAAAACTGAGCGCATTGGCCGACCGAACACTTTGTTGAACGCGTAATCTTATACCACCTATAATTGAGTGAAACCATTTTAAATTTCTTGTTGACATGAAACTCAAAATATCTTTAATAGAGATGCAGACAAACAGACAGACAGGCAGGTAGGCAGACAGACGGACAGGCTGACCAACTAATCAAGTAACAGACCTATACGCAAATATACGACACGCAAATGGATGGTCATGTAGATGAACAATTGATTACCGTTCCCTTGTGGCATATGTTTTACCAACTCAACTCTATTTTTTATTTTTTTGACGTACATTGCATTTCATTCGACGTAATCAACATTTTTCAGAGCCAAGCTACTGCAGTGGTTCAGGTGTTTGAAACTAAACCACCGGAAAACAGAGAATGGCAGAAGGTTGCATGCGGTATTGCTTGTCTCATCAAAGATAACGAGCGTAAATCATTTTTCATCAGAGTTTACGACTTTGAAGTAAGTTAACATTCAGTTATTTATCTTATTATCATCATAAACAAGCATTTCAGTATGCATAGGTTAACGCATGACGTTGTCGATGAAATCACTAATGACAATATACTTAAACCAGTAATCTTATGAATATTTATGACAAACATGAGGTTGCTTGATAATTTTTCTTGTTAGTCTGTTAGTTGTCACGTATTTTTGTTGTCACGGTTTTCTAAAAGGTTGCCGAAATGTCATGTATAGGTCTAGGGTTTCAGCTGGTACCTGGTATTCGCCTGCGCAGTCTGTACCCATATAAATCAGGCAGATCCCATGGAAAATGCGATTGTACTTTATAGGTATGAATGGGGCTAGCTTCCTGGATGCTAAGTGGGGTGTGGCAGTAAGTCACTGCAATAAGACTCTCATTTTAATGTTGTTAATTTATGCAGCGAGTAGGAGCATTTAAAGCGAAAGACTCACCCACAGGCAAGAAGTTGTGAAGACATGCTGCAGTGTTTTTCACAGAGATATGCTGGCTAATGTTAAGTCGTAGGACAGCAACTCTTGTCCTCCTCATGTTTTTGAGAAGCCAGTCGCTAGCCTTGACGACGGACCAACATCCGCTAAATTTCCTGATATGCGAAAGCTGGTTGTTGACCACTTAGGCGTGTGGGGTAGAGGTAATGTTGTCAATAATGGCAACCCGTGGGGGGGGGGGGGGGGTGTAAACACGCAATGCATACTCTGTCCACATCGAGAGGATTTGGCCAGCCCCGGGTCAAGGGTAGTCCTCAATTCCGTTAAAGGTCAACTTGATTTTCATCCATAAAAGACAATTCTTAAATAAGATTTCAAATTTTCAATCTTGTTTCAGTCACATTTTCAAATTTTCCTTAAAGGCCCAGTTCTCTCACCCCAAACAGTACCAATTCACCTAACCTTCTTACTGAAGCCCCCCCCCCCCACACACACAATTGTCTGAAATTCATCCTCATCCATATACAATCTCCGTCACTTTATTGCTTCAAGGTGAGTATAGAAAACCCAATTTATGTGATCAAAACACTCTCAGTACCATTCATGCCCTGTAATAAAAGCTTGGTACTCTGCATTGTTTGAACTATACTAGAATAATTTATCACTCAATAGTCTTCATGATTCTTCTCTCTTGTCTCACTTATTGGTGGATTTTCTAATTTTTAGACGAAAGGTGCCATATGGGAGCAAGAGCTATACAACCGATTTGTCTACAACCAACATAAAGATTTCTTCGCTTTCTTTGAAACAGATGTAAGTCTACTTTCTTCAGGTTGGTGCTTTTGATGGAAGAAAAATCGTTGACTTAAAATATTAAAAAGAATCTTTCAAGAAGAGAAAATGGTATTCCAATAGCATGTAGCGTCAGGGCTGCAGTCGAGCTTGGGTTTGGACTCGTGATTTCAGAATTAGAAGGACTCGGCCTGAGAGGTTGATTTTTTTCCCATTGAGAAAGTAAAGGGACGCGAGTCCGAGTCCGGACAAAAGTCCTTGAAAGTTGAAAATTGCGGGACTCGTGACTTAGACTCTCCGGACTCGACTACAGCACTGAATAACTGATACGATATAATTTTCAAAGTAATGCATTTGTTCTTTAGGTAAAGTTCATTATGGGCTATCTGTGATGTCCCTGTCCATTGGTTTAATGTTTTTTCGGAACCATTCATGACTTTTTGACGCTGCTGAAGTAAATATTTAGCATGGCAGCATTGTTTGATTGATTCCAGCGGCATCAGATTTCAAGGACAAAACTACTTTGAAGTACTTTCAATTATAAAGAAAAACAAGAGGAATGTGAGGCAATGTGATCACTTTACATAACATTTTTGTAAACTTTTTCAGTACAGGGGCTATTTTTCACAAAAGTAACCAATCTTTCAGATGAAAAATCGTGACTTAGAAGAAGGGTGCTGCCCAGGTGTGGAGGACATAGTCTGCACTATTTTCTCTTTCATATACGAGACCAGAATGAAATGCACCCAGAATATATTTTTAAATGATTATCTATAGCTCTGAGTCAAATGGTGTCAAACTGTCCTATAGCACAGAATAGAATTCTCCTCTGATTTTATTCATCTAATGAAAATCCCACACCCTCTTATCGCCTTTCTTCATGTTCTGCTATTGTTAAAGGCGAAGTTTCTGTCAACGAGGGTTGTAAACAAACACGGCTTGAAGCAGGATTCGCTTTTACTAAACAATGCTGCGTGATTTCAAATTGTGTCCCTTTTGGTAAATATTGTATAAATGACCACAACCATTAACAGCAAGGATGGGTACAGGCGTTGCAGACTCTTTTTTATTTTAATTTCCTGACAAAGGGGTCTGAGTACACTACTATTCCATGTTTCGATATGCATGCATAACGGTTAGTTTGGCCGCAGAAAACTTAAAGGGCCAGTTCTCTCACCCCAAACAGTACCAATTCTCCTAACCTTCTTACTTAAGCCTCTACCACAATGGTCTGAAATTCATCCACATCCAGACACAATCTCAGTTTATTGCTTCAGGGTGAGTAAAGAAAAACTCAATTTATATAATCAAAACACTCTCGGTACCGTTCATGCTGTGTAATATAAGCTTTGGCACACTGCATTGTTTGAATTAGCTGTCAATCAAAGAGCTGAGCCAATTGAGAATTTCGGTACCCGGGTACCAAAATTGTAGTTTGGGGTGAGAGGTTTGGCCCTTTAAAGGGCAAGAGCAGTCGTACCAAACTTATTTTGAAGCTGAAAATAAATCTACCAATTTTCATTTAAGCCTCTTCAAAGTATCTATCATAATAATTTAGGGCTTCCGTATTCCATAGTCAACGTAAACCAAGCAGTTACTTGTTGAGAATTAAACAATGGAAGAGAAAAAGTACTGTCACATGATACTTAAGAGCCAATCATGAAACAGGGTAGTCTACTATGCTGGTTCAAGCTGAGGTGTCTGCATTTTGGTCTTTAAATCTTTTGTTTCACTTATTTCAAGGATGGTCTGGCTGGGTTAAACTTTGCAAATGAAGAGGAGTCTGAAAGCTTTCGTCAAACAGTCGAAGACATCCTCAATAAACGCAACGCTAGACGAGGTAAGAATATTTGTAGCCTGTCGGGTGGCCGGTTGGTCGGCTTGTGCAGGTGGTCGGCGGTTTGTTCGCTTAGTGCTTGTTGATCTGTTGCTTGCGCAAGGTGATTGCATGGGTGATTGTGTGTTGTGTTTTCGGTGTCATGGTCTCAGTTAGCTTGTGTGTGTGTATATAAGCAGATGACCGTTGAAGGGGGATAGGTGATTTTTTAGTCGCCAGATGGTTTAAGTGACTGGAATGAATTATCAAAACCCATGTGCCTTTAAATAAAGAATTCATTTTCATTTTCTTCTAGAGGCACGGAAACAAGCAGCTCGTAACGAGAAGCGGATTTCTGGAAATATACCTCCTCCACCACCGAAAAATCCAGAGCCTGCTACTCCTGTAAAGACTTCACTTGCATCTATTCCCTCCCGAAGTGAGTGTACACACCATCTTTATATTTAGGAATGACTTCGAACGAAGTAATGTCAATTTAAAAACATCATGCCTTGACGTTCAGGGAAAAACAAATATGTACACTGTACAACGAAGACATACACATCACAAGGGTGCATAGTGTAAACTCGGGGGAGTACAGATATCAGCTACATGTTTTTGTTGATAATGGTACAATGATAGGCACTTATCTCGGTTGTGATCTGTGACTTTGGAGTGTACCTGGGCTAAAATTATCTCCTGAATGAAGACTGCATATACCACCAAAAGATTTAAAATAAATATTGTCTACCCATGGGATATACTAAACAGGTTATTGACCAGCTTTCAGTTTATCACGAGAATGATTCACAAAATCGCAACAAAGTGAAATTTCTGTAGCATTCTAAAATATACATGAATTTAGTTCTGTACAATTTAAAGACCTATCTCATTTTAAAGTGCAGTAAGATTCCAGACCAACTTGTCCTTCTTCCACCATCCCAAACGCTGAAATTCTCCCCAAAGGCAAACTTTAGGGGTGGCGAAACGTTTTGGGAAGTGGTACAGGTACTGGGATTTAGGGCGGTAGGGGAAACCGTTCCATGAAAGGGTTCAGAAGGGTCTCAAAAAGCCCACTAATTAGGCTCACTCGGCAAAGATCGTACCTTATATTTACGAAATCATAGAATGAATCAAGCATTCAACGATCTTTGTAATAGATTAAAGCCTTAAAGGGCAGGATCAGTCATCCCAAATTGAAGAAGTGTAGTAGACTGTCCAGTTTAATGATTGGCTGTTGGGAGTCATGTGACAATGTTTTTTCTCTTCGAATATGAAATTTACCAGAACTTGAATAACTGATTGTTTTACCTTGAATATGCAACAGTAAAGTCATGAAATGTAATTAAAGATACTTTGAAGAGAAATAAGATGAAAATTGAGTTATTTAGCTTTTTCTTCAAAATAAGTTTGGGGGACTGCTCTTTACTTTTAAATACGCATCATCAAATGTAAAATCTAACGCAGTTTACCACATCGTAGCCTATGGGACAATACTGATAACCACAGGCTGGTCCTTTTCCGGTGCTCGGGGGGGGGGGGGAGCCTCCCATTGAGGTCGGAGGGGTGCATGGGTTAGCATGAGACTGTGGAGGGAACGTGCCACTCAAGTTGTGGGAAACATAACTCAAATCCTCAACACTTAGTTTCAGTATGCCTCAATGATTTTCAATTCCAACTGTCACATCTTTGGTAGATTAAGTGTTGTCCTCTATGAACAACAATAACAAGCAAACTATAAATACGTTACAGTAAAAGAAGAAGAAAAATAGCAATATTCATGCAGGAGCTTATGAAAAAAGCACCTCTAGAATGTACAGCATAGGCAAAATATTAAACGCTAGGCATGCTCATGAAATACAGTGGACACAACCCAAAGGGATCAAATAACACTATTGCACCGTGTTGAAAGGGCATTATTTTACCAGATGCATAGAGTTTATGTGATCCTTTTCAAAAAAGGTATTACTTCCATTTTGGTGTTAGCTAATTCAGATGCTAGGTGATGCTCGGTTAGTTAGATGGAGTTTTACGGCCCAGTTTCTACCCCAATTGGTTTAATTCGAGCCGGCCACGGTCTTTTCCCACACTCTAAAAATATTTACACGATTTTGTTTAAGAATTAGGATACTCAGAAAAATGAGTATTTCTACTCAAAATAAGTGAGTACTTCAACTGAATTTGTGCAAAATTTTACAAAAATTGCTGAATATGTGCAACATTTTACACAAATTGAGTTGAAGTACTCACCTTTTTCGAGTAGAAATACTCATTTTCGTAAGTATCCTAATTTTTAAACAAAATCGTTTAAATATTTTTTAGAGTGCATGGGTTGTGGCTGACTTGCTTGTGCTATACGGTATAACGCGTTTTGGTGGAGCGCCATCTGTTTGAAATGTTTATTTATTTTTACCGAATCCACTTCAATTAGAAGGTACGTTTTTCTTTCCGAAATTCGTCACCCTTAGGGCGGCGCCATTCGGAGGAGTGAAGTTGACCCACGTGTGGTATTTTGTTCAGCTCTGAGCCAAAAAATGTGATTTCGGAATTTAGGATGTGGCCTATTTCCACAAGAAACTTTTCTTTCATTAGTTCTTTGGAAGAAAGGCGGCCTGGAAAACTGATCCATATACTACATTCGGAAAAACTCGACAATTTTTACTTAGTATACATTGTTTCATAACATCAACTCACTTTGAATTTTAAGTTGGTTAACCGTACCTCTAAAATGGAATGTGTTTATTTTGTTTCCCCATGAGAGGGGATTTTTTTATTTTCTCCGATTCTTTGCTTTCTTTTTCAGACAATACCAAAAGCGGGAAAAGCGGAAAGAAAGGCAAAAGGAAGAGACTGACGCCTGCTGATATATCGAGGCCAGCTAACTTCACGTTAGTCATTTATTTAATTAACACGCCCTTTAAAGGCTTATTAAACATTGAAGACAATCATCCGTCACTCAAAACCTCGATTTTGTTCGGTAGACTACAGAAATGCTCAATTGGCACAGCTCTTTGATGGACATCAAATTGAAAAAAAAATGCCCCCAATTATTTTCCCATTGACTTACACACTAAATTAGCTCCCTTTCGAGGCCCCTGCAGCCTTGTCAAAATTCACAGCTATTTTAAGATATGTTTTCACGGAGGATATAATGATTACAATTATCAATCACCCTCCCAGATACAGTTAGTCCTACGCCTGAATTACCTCTCTTGGTATGCACCAGATTGCGCCATTTTAAGATGAAAATTGGCAAAGCTCCTTACCATGGGAGGGGGCACCCTCCCATGCCCACCCCCTTCTGCTACTCCGTGGCCTCGTCCACAACAATTTCCTCATCCACATGCTAGAATTTCAAAACGCACCCCCCCCCCCCACCTGAAGACACCCATCACTTGATAGCTGACAAGTTTGCCCATCTTGGTACTACAAATTTTCCAAACCATGACCGTTTAGATGTTGAGCTAGAAGGACTTAAAGTTTTTGTAGGGCACCCCCACCAATAGCCTCCTCATGAAAACGGAAAATCACTTGACACTCTAGAACACTTAATGGAGTAGTGAGACCTTATACAACACACCGTACTTAGATTTCTGATTAAAGATTTGGGTTATGTACACTCACACCAGAGTATGCCCAAAGCAATAAACTGAGATTGTATCTGGATTAGGATAAGTTTCAGACAATTGTGGGAGGGGCTAGAGCAAGGGAGGATATAAGGAAATTTGTTGGGCGGGGGCAAACTCAACTTGAGACCAAGACGTCTCAAATAGTATCAGGGGATGTCCTGGGGGAGGGGCATGAGAAATGGTGACTGACTGCCCGAAAGACTTTCTAAACGGAGCGCCACCATCAGTTGGAGCGTAGCGTACAGACAATTTTGAAAAATCGCGATCTCTCAGATATCCTGAAATTGCATTTGCCAGGCTTGTAAGTAGAATTTAAGCAGTCGTTATTTTGAGCTTTCCTTTGCAATAAAATTTTTGTTTTAATAAAAAGAAAATAAAATTGCAAAATGATCATAAAGTTACCAGATAAAGTGTACTGGCTCCTTTACAGAACGATGTGACATTTTATCATTTTCTTTGTCGCAAAGTAAAATCTCCATTAAAAAGAATAAACCAGAACCAAATTTTTGTTTAATATGTTAAAAACGAACATATTCTAAGCACTCTGGGGAAGTTTTCAAGTTCATTTCTCATGATCGGTTCTCGAGATATTATCAACTGAAGTTGATACATTTTTTACAAAAGGTAAACTTGAACCAAGCAGGTGCTATGTCATGTATTCATATTGATCATCAATGTTTTGTTTTATTTTTTATTTATTTTTTATCCTGCTGTTTGATCTTGAACTGATTGGGGATGCTATCTTGCCCTTAAGGCAAATTAAGTTTTAAACTTCCATTGCTCGGATGCACTTATGGTTACAACATATCACAGTTAAATTGTATAAATATGGTGTTAAATTTTAGAGAAAAACAACTAAACATTTCCGTCAATGTGAATACATGACATCACGTCTGCTTGTTGGAAGTTCACTCTTTGTAGAAAATATGCCAACATCAATTCTAATATCTCGAGAACCAAACATGGGAAATGGTTAAAAATTTGCCTAGTAAGCTATGCCTAGAATATGTTCCTCTTCAAATATCAAACATAAATTTGTTCTAAACTTTTTTGGTTTCAAGGAGCTGCACACCGTTGGAAATAAATTGAAATCATAACTTTTCGAATCACATTAACTCATATGACCAGTGGTCGAATAAGCCTGTAAACCTGAACCGGCCACACAGAAGCATTGGTAGCGCTACCAGCACCAATAGCAGTACTGATTCAGTACTGCTATTTGTGTTAGTAGCGCTATCAACGCTTCTGGGTGGCCGGTCTTCTGGGCGGCCGGTACTGTGCTAAAATTTTGATACAATTACGAACTATATCCTTGACAATTACGCATTTAGTTTATACTTTATAAATAATATATGGCATTTGTATGAGAGAGAAGGCTTGGATACTTTGCCCAGATTAAGAAAAAGGTTACTTTTTATTCATGTCATATCGAATAACGTTATTTTTAGAAATTGAAGACTATGCTATGGAAACGTTTGGGGGTGGGGGGGGGGTGGGGCAAGTGCCCCTGTGCCCCTATGGCGAGCCGCTAATGGGTTAGAGGTGAATAGCCACAGAGTAGGGGAAGTGTAACTGTCTGGGCTGATGAATAGCTACTACCTTTAATTTGTAATGCCTTCGCCAAAATAGCTTCGACACGAGGAGTACGCTAACTCCGATCTTCCACTTGCCTGCCAGTACCTTAACAAAGACTCATGAAAATTGTACACCTCACATGTACGATTCTTTTCGCCAAAACGATGATAATGGACAAATTTTTTTATTTCAGAAATTTGGAACCATATTCATATCTTTTCAAGGTAGGGTTGAGGCAGCACTAAATTGCGATTTTGCTTATTCCCTTCTCTGTCCTGAGTTGATTAGCTGATGGGAGGATTTATGGGTTATATTCACCGCTCCTGTAGGAACCATCATCTCTCCAGTTAATATTCAATTGTGTTGTGGCGCCCTCTTTTCGCTAGTTCGAGTCTACTTCAGAAAGTGGGCGCATGCTGTCCAAACATGGGCAATAACAGAAATAAATCTTTAAGGGATGGAACAATTTTTAGTAAAAAGTTTAGGGAATGTTTTTCGTTTTTGCGTAGAAGGGATGGTACCATTACTTTCCCGACGGAGGGCTCGCTCTTCAAAGGGGGGGGGGGGGTCGTCAAAAAGATGAGGAACAACGAAATTTTCCTGGTGTCCAGAGGGAGGACAATGTTTTACTTGCTAAAAAAAGTAAATATGATTGTTTATCTGAAGTTGGGAAATTTTTGGATTTTCCTGGGAAGGGGCAAGTGCCGTCCTTGCCCTTACCTGCTGATGCCCATGCATCCCACCAACGCCACTGTCGATATATTCCTTGTAACAAATATAGACATCCACACTCCTTTCCCAAATCTTTTTCGAAACGCCAGCTTACAAATATCTTTGTCATTTGCAAGCATCTTTTTCCGTTTTGATACAATTGTAGAAAAGAAGGGGCTCATTGAGTTGATATAGATAACAAAATGCGAGTGTTACAGGGTCATTGCCACATGACAATGTATAGTTAGCATAATTAGTAAAGTTCCATGTCCAACAGCTACGGAAAAGGTGATTTTTCCAATTTTTTGATTTTCCAACTTTTTTTCCCGACTAGGTTTAAACTGCATTTCTTTACTTTTATTCCGTCGCTTTACTTCGTCATTTTCACACTTTTTTACAGTCACGTTCAACATGTTGGGTCAAATCCTGCAACATCCCATAAGATGAACGAAGAGGTAATCAAAATGTTTCACAGATGTTATTCCACCCTTATATGTAATTTGAAAACTGGCTTTTGTATCTTTGAACCCCCATATAAGCAAAATCCAGCGGTCCGTCGGGCGGCCATTGTCGGCTTTTGATCGGCCATGAATTAGCATTTGGCCACTGAAGGACCGCCGGAGGGCCATCGGAGGTCCGCTGGCTACATCCGGGTCATTTACAAAATTGTATGCTGGGTAAAATTTTTCAGCCAATCAACTTCTTTGCCGTCAGAGGTCCGCCGGCAAGCCACCGGACATTTCTCCGGCGTACCGCCGATGTGGTCTACGGCGGTCCGTTGCCGAGCCGACCAAATTTTGCTGACAGGGCCATTGCTCTTACGTTTATTGTTTAATGCCCCAATGCCATATAAATAAGGTCCCATGGCTAGTGCCAATGCCTGTTAAAATACATGAGGCCATACCTGTACTAAAAGTAATAACCAACCATACTCAGTGGCAGGATATTATTGAAAAAGTAATGGCTAAATAATTCCGGTTCCTCTGAATACTGAACTTCAATTCACTTGCTACATGTTTATGACAAGCCAAATGCCCAAAAATTCGGATAAACCAGGTTTATCAGTCGATAAACCAGGTTTATCAACCGATAAACCAAGTTAATCGAATAATTGGGCATTAAGCCTCGATAAACCAAGTTTATCAACCGATAAGCCAAGTTCTTTGATAAACCTGGTTTATCAATTCGTTAAACTAAGTTTTTCACCATAAACTTGGCTTATCGGTAGATAAACCTGGTTTATCGATTGATAAACCAGATTTATCGCTTGATAAACCTGGTGTATCAACCGATAAACCAAGTTTATCGAATTATTGGGCATTTGGCTTGCCATACATGTTCCCTTTATAGAACTGTTTACATTTTCTCATTACACCGCCAGACAGATATATGTTTCCATTGACCCAACACTAATACATTTTAGAACTTATTTCGCTAAGTGACACTTTCTACTGATTTATCCATTAAATCGTTGAATCGTTGACGCTACAAAAACTGAGGGCGTTTGACGTGAAGGATACTGCTATTTCAGTACGTATCTGTGCAGATATGTAGTCTATGTATCTACCCCTCTGTGGCTGCCGCCGTTTCGCTTTCCTTGTGACGATGTGCTGGACGAAAAAACTTCCTTCGCTTTGCAGTTTAATAGAAATCCGGTGACATGAAGACAGATGAAGGCTGAAGTTTTGCCCATACAAGAAGTTACATGATTCAAAACGCAAAAAACTACTCACGTAACAGAATTTGAAAATGTATACCAAATGTTATTAACTGGAGAAACTTTTTCCACCATATTTAAAGTGCACCTCAAGTTAAAAAATTCAAAATTATATATTAAAGAGCATGAAAAATGAATTCAAACAGCCCAACTCCCTTCTTCTTGGACATTGAGGCTTAGGACAAGTCGAGATATAAAATGTTGAAGAATTTTCACTCAAATTAAAATGGTACATTGCGCAATAATTTGTGATGTCATTGTTGTACTACTCAAATTATAATCTCTGTACGCATTTCTTTGTTATTCTGAAAATTACTGCGCCTTGTGACAAGGTGTGATGGAACTGTTACTCTTATGAGATGATTTAATAATCAAGCCCTCCTTGTGCAACATGGTTTACAAGCAAACTGGAAGTGCCATTCAAGGTCATAATAACATTTTCAAAAAAAGCAGGTAATGTGAGTTCTACAACAAGGTCCTAAATTATTGCGCAATGGACCAACTTATTTCAAGGGAATAAAATTCAACATTTTGTATCTCAGCTCAGGAACGTCATATGAAGATGGAGTTGGACTGTTAGAATTCATTTTTTCATACTCTTTAATATATACTTCTGATTTTTTTTGACTTGATGTACACTTTAAGCCAAGCTGTTAAAATGTACCCTTTTCGATTTTTACAAGTTTACGTATATAAGCAATATCAATAAATTAATAAATAAAAAACATAAATAGAAAAGTCGTCCAGCTTGCAGGGATGTCACAGATAGTACCGTAGTTCGTATGTACAGATTGGAGAGCGGTCTTTTAACTCAAATGTACGAAATTTCACACTTTCTTGGAAGGTATCCAATCCCCCCTTAACCACTGACCTGCAATTCTTACGAGGAACGCCCCGAGTCAAACACCTGCCCCTCGAGCCCTTTGGCGATATAGGTGTTCACGCGGTGCATCTGGCACCAGTAGGCAAGGCAGTGAACCATTTATCTAATATTCTGGTTTTGTTCTTGTACTCTTATCACATTTCATATGTTATATTTTATCTGTTATTTTAATGAAGTACTGGCAAAGTTATCAATAGTACAGGCTGAAAAGAAATCTCAGTGAAAAGGGACAACTGGCAACTCTCTCAAAGATGTATGTGTAGGACTAAGTATGTGTTAAATTAAGATCGTGCATGAGAATATCTCTCATGAAGTGAATTGTTGCACGACAGGCGCGTAGCCAGGATTGTGTCATGGGAAAGGGGTTGGGGCACGACATGAGGGAAAAGGCTAAGGACAGAGAGGAAAAAAACCGCTATTTTAGGTGTTTTTTGCATTGCAAGGTTGGGTCATGGGGAGGGGGTTCTAACCCCCCCCCCCGTGGCTATGTCACTGTTGCACGACGTTTACATTTCTAAAATATGACCTATCAATGCAATGATGCTGTTTAGATATAAGTACGGAATCTGCACATGACGTATCATTTTCTACAATTTCGTAGACATATAGGACAAACAATTGTTGTGCGATATAGGGCACAGACGCACTGAAATTCGGACTTAGAAGTAAATCCCCCCCCCCAATCATTGTATTTAACTTTAAATCAGAATCGTATCCAAATCTTTCTGTTCTTCTGTTTCACAAAACTGTCGGGACCCCCCCTCAAAAAAAAAAAAAAAAAAAAAAAAAAAAAAAACAGACAAACAACAAAAAAGCATACCTACAAAGAAAAAACAAAGTACAATTTAAAAAAGATAACACTAAGTATCTACCTTGCAAATAAGACGATTTTCGTCACATCTGAATCCTCCGAAATTGTGTCCAGTTGACCATGTTAGCCTTGTTTCGGTCATTTTTAGCTATAACGTACTCAGACATAATATGTAACAACTAAAAAAAAAAAAGACTTGTGCAAGCCTACCAGGTCAAAACTGCTCAACTTCGTATAATGCTCAGATGTAGTATAAATAGTGTTGCCTTTTGCTTTGGGGATAACCGTGATGTTTTTCTGAAAAGCACGAACACATCATATCAGAAGAATGTCTGATATGGTTTCGATTAAAAGCACTTGTAAAGATTATCGGATTTAATAATATACCTGTAACACTAACTGCTGGTTTCGATTGTGCCTTGCAGGGTTCCAGTTTCTTGTACATACTTCTTTCTTTGACCACTGGCCAATCTTAGCCTTGGTTTATAAAAGTTTGTGGACAGGTCACTACAACTAAGGTCCTCTTGTTGTAGCTCAGGAAAATGATAGACGTGATGAAAGATAAAGCGATAAATGAAACAATCCAACTTTTTTTTTCAAAAAGTTTGAATGGATCTACATTAAAGGCGGAATGGAAGTATCCTCTTTACCTTAAGCAACAGTCGTTTTATCTGATAAAGTCCACTGTAGAAGTTACTTAAACCAATGTAATGGCCTAATTTGCAAACTAACAACTTCCCATCGTTATCAACAAAACTACCAATGGTATTAACTGAAAAGGCGAGGAAAGGAGGAATACAGAAGGCTACATAGTATACTGTCTTGTTGTTTTGTTTTATACAATGATCATTATACTACATGATTTATCATTTGAATCATTTTATTTTTTGTATCGTATTCAGGCTATTCAGGCTCTTAGACAGTACTGTTTAAAGATCGGCATTTCCGAAAAAGAATTGCAAGATGAATCGTCGATGGACTTTATTCGGTCGTTTGTGATGAACGCTGGCGGAGTTGAAGAATTGAACAAGGAGTATGAAGAATATAGTTCTGTCCGTAAGTAACGTCTGCAGTGATCATTTAAATATCGCGTTCAGTGTCGTACTGCTAGACTTTTCCCTTTCCCAGGGGGCACGGCACCCAAATTTTCCGATTTTTTCTCAAGTGTGAATACAACTGTATTAAGAATGTAATTTGCGCCTCGCGGATTGCGCCGAAAATGCGGGTTCTTTTAAACAAATATTGTAAATATGGAACTTGTATTGCAGAAAATAGTTTAGATTCTGGGTTTCCTGTAAGGAAATTTGAAACTTCGGGGACTATCCAAGTATCTGCGTTTCCTATTAGCATAAATCTGAGATAGCATGTCGATTGCAGATCGTTGTTGTTGTATGTTATCTTAGGAGCGCGGATTGAGGCTTCTCGGCGACATTTAAAAAGCTTCCGAAACTTTGTTGCCCTTTTTAAGACGAAATATTTCAAAATTAGGAGCCTTTAATGAAGAACATTCAGAGAAACGGTACTGTTTACCACTGGACAAATATATGAGTTACCACTTACCAGTACGGCATCAGAGATTACAATTTGGGACGCGCGCAGGTCGCGTGAAATTTTTACCTTTTCATAACTAATAATTACGTACAAATATGGAGTTTTTATTAATAAGAACTGAGAATTTAATTAAGAAAAAGATGGGAAACCCGCACTGTAGTTGGCTGGTGTATCAAACGGCGAATTTTCGAATTTTTCATTTTTCGAGCCAGGGGGCAATCTCTCCCTGCCCCCTGTAGCAACGTCAATGGCTGCGTTGTATGTACTAAGGGGCAAGAGGGAAACTTAAGTTTCTCAATATTGGGGAGTGGGCGGACATGAGCCCCCCCCCTGCCATCGAGATTGCCGCCCGTAAACACAGTTGCACAGATGCTACTAATTTGGCTAGAAAAATTAACCCTACATCTCAAAATGTTTGTAGCTATCTTGATGCTGATGTTCAGAACTGTTTCATTTTTAACCCAGTAAATAGCGATGAAGTACGGTACGAAGTACAATCTGTAGCTTAAAAGATGCTTAACCCCCAGGAAATGACAATATTACTAGCGACATTCTCAAACTTATTTGCGATGAAATTGCTCCCCTTTATCATATCTCATAAATCTGTCTTTCTGTACTAGTGTTTTCCCAGCTGAATTAAAAATTGCTCAGTAATACCGATTCACAAGGCAGAAAACGATACTTTTTACTCAAATTATCGTCCAATATCCACTCTTCCTGTCTTATCGAAAGTTTTTGGAAGACTCGCGAACAATAGACTTTGGAATTTCATCAACAAATACGGGCTTATTTTCTCCGGAAAGTATGGCTTCCGTAAAAACTATTCAACTTACATGGCGTCTTTAAACTTAGTAGACGCAGGGAGGTGTTAGGATCGATTTAGATAATAGAATAAAACCGTTGCACTATTTATTGATTTATCTAAAGCTTTTGATACCATAGACCACAAAATAATGCTTAAAAAGTTATATAGTTACGGTGTTCGTGGAACTGCCCTCAGCTGGTTTAAAAGCTATCTCACGGATCGAAAACAGTTTGATAGTTTTAACGATATCAATTCCTCCTTCAAAGAAATTAATAATGGGTTTTCCGCAAGGCTCTATTCTCGGACCTATACTTTTCTTATTTGTATTAATGATATGTATAAATGTTCTTCCGTTCTAAAATTTATACTTTTTGCTGATAAGACTTCTATTTGCTAGTCATTCAAGCGTACATAGAGCAATTGACATTGTAACTGAGGAATTTAAAAAAGTTATTACATGGCTTGCTACCACCAAACTCTCTTTAAACTTAAACAAGACAAAAATTTTAGTTTTCTCAAACACCAGTGGTAACAACGCAGACTATACTCTAACCAGTAATGATTTTACTATTGAAAGTGTTCATTGTAATAAATTCCTTGGGCTAATAATTGACGATAAACTAACATGGAGAAATCATATTTGCGAAATTACTAAAAAAGTTTCAAAAACAGTTGGTGTTATTGGCAAAATTTATTATTTTCTCCCGTCTGATATCTTATTAACCCTTTACAATGCTCTGATTCTTCCACATTTAAACTACGGTATCTTATTATAGGGTAGTGCTGCAACGTCTTATCTAAGTCAACTTTGTACTCTTCAAAAACGTGTTTTTCGCTTAATTACCAATTCACCTTCCTGCTCCCACGCCAATCCTTTATTTCTTCGTTGCAAACTCATTAAATTGAGTGATTTATTTAATTACCAGATTGGAATCTTCCTCTACCAACGCAAGAAAAATTGTCTTCCAGAGGTCTTTAACTTTTTTTTTTACATCTAACAGTGACTTTCATTCATATCCCACTAGAACAAAGGATAATCTTACTCAACCCTATACTAGGACAATACTTGCTCATTCTCAAATCAGAAGCTCTGGTGTACTTTTTGGAATTCCCTTAGTAATGTAATTAAAGATTCCCTCACTCTAAATATCTTTAAACGTCGTCTGAAGTCCGCACTCCTCACAGCCGACAATTAGCTGTTACTTGGCTTTTTTCTTTCTCTTCTTTTTTTCTTTTGTTTATTTTCCTTTGAATATTGGTAATTTTATAAGATATTATTATATTTAATTATTGTTGGGACCAGTCCTGAAAAGTTTCTTCAAAACTTACCTCGGGTTCCACTTCCTACTTGCTTTCGCGTTACCCCTGTTTTCCTGTTTTCATTTCAAACATTGTTACATTAATCAAAAATATTTGTATATGTATATACATGATGATGTAATGTAATGTACTACGCAAGATGGAAGAAATAAACTGAAACTGAAACTAAATGTAAACCCAACGGTTGAGTTAAAATTTTGAGGGGCTTATGAAAACATCTTTCTTTTTGTTTTAATGAGAAGGCGCATAGTAGCCATAGCAATTTTGACACGAAGTGTTTGTTTGGAATACAATATTACACAAAAAGAAGTGGGCTATAGATGAGTTCTTGGTCAAGTACTCTTGCATATTCATGTGCTATCTCATTATGAAATGAATACCCTGCATGGTATAACACGCCTTTAAGGTAATGCAGCACTTATTATATCTTCTTTGACTAAACCTCACCAAATCTAGTCCATTCCGTGGCCTATGAATTTGCCTTGCCTAAGTTCGAAACAGATATACTCGCTATCCCCGGCAAGAAAGCTCACGAGTAAACATGGCTTAAAACGTCACTGATTTTGGATGTAAATATGTCAAGAACGTTGAGAGTTTAAGCTAGTAAAACCTATATGGAAGGCTTTTCCGAAGGTTCATAACTTTTACTTTACTCAGAATATCATTTTGCGGAGCGGAAGAATGTAATCGATAACAGAGCATTAACTACCATTACTTGCATAATCCCTACTCATGTGCAGTAATGGAGATACTCGGGAGAGGGAAGAGGGTCTTTGCCTTTCTGGCTCTGAAAAATGAGAAGAGTTCGGAAATTTGCTATAATGTATGTGACACCATATCAGTCATTCGGTCAATTGCAGTGTGTCCTTCCCAAGCTTCTAAAATTTCCCCACGGGAAACCCTTCCCTACGGGAAACCCACATTTTTGTCATAAGAGTCGCAATTTACCTGCATTACAATCCCCATATTTTCAAATATTTGTTCAAGAAATCGAACATTCAAAAATTGCCTTCCCTAATACAAACTTGCTCACGGTAAAGAAAAATAGGAAAATTTGATGAGTGCCTCCCTGGAAATGGTAACTCAATGGAGCTGCTTCCATGCGATTTGTACCATATATGTGGTTTATCGCGTTCTGAGCACATCCCTTCACCACAACAGTTTAAAGGGCAGGAGCAGTCATCCCAAAGTGAAGTAGTGTAGTAGACTGTACAGTTTCATGCTTGGCTGTTGAGAGTCATGTGACAATGTTTTTTTCTCTTCAAATGTGAAATTTATCAGAAATGACTGCTTAGTTTACTTTGAATATGCAATAGTAAAGTCATAAAATGTAATAAAAGATACTTTGAAGAGAAACGAGACTAAAATTGTGTTATTTAGCTTTTTCTTCAAAATAAGTTTGTGGGGACTGCTCTTTACCTTTACCTTTGCCCTACAATATATGATTTCACATTAGTAAGTTTACATCCTCGGTGGGGATTTCCTTTTTTAGCAATCAACACTTGCTAGTTTTTGCATTCCTGGCGATCTCCCTCAAAATTAAGACTGCTGTCTAGCGATCAGATGAGAGAGTGAGAGAAAGAGGGGAGTGAGGGTGGGGAAGCTTCTACTGCAGCTAGTCGCAAGAGCTCGCATGGCTTAAATCGCAAACCGTGACCACAAGAAGTGGTAAGCTTGGGAAATCGGCTTAAAAGTATTGCGAATAAAGGGTGATTATAGTCTGACAAAATTCTCCTCCAAAACCAGACACATTGCCCAAAAGTTCAGCTTCAAGTGTAAAGAAAAATGAAACGCAACTTCACTTGGGACATGGAATCAATATCTAACATCTGGAAGTATGAGATGCAAATGTGGAACACGTTGTCAATGGAAGCGTATATAGGTAAAGAACTTTTCATCGAAAACTTGCAATCTTTGCCTTGAACAAACATTTTACATCATACACAAACTTTCCTTATGCACTTTACAAAAATGAATCGAACTATTCAACTCTTCCTACAGACATAGAGTGAGTTGAACAACAATACTCTGGAAACAGAGTCAAATTGAAATCGTTTCTTCGATTTTGATGATGATTTATGAAAATCTTCTGGTATCTTAAGTACGTGCAGGATATTTAAGATGATTAACATGGTCCGGAGGCTACAGGTTGCAGGCTCTTAAAGGGGCAATGCAGTCATCCAATTTGGAAGTAGTGTAGTAGGCGCTCCTATTTTATGGTTGGCTCTAGAAAGTCATGTGGCAATATTTTGTCCTCCTGAAATTGACATTTAAAAGAAGTAATTGCTTGGGTTGCCTTTAATAAGCAGTATTTACGTCCTACAATATTACGAAAGATACTTCAAAGAGAAATAAGAAAAAATTTTGATATGCAGCTGTTGCTTCAAAAAAGTCTGATGCTCTTGACCTTTAAGTTTATCATTACACTTAAGCACTGAACGATACAATAGTCAGTCAGATATTGTTCTAACAGTTGAGTACCATGATCCCGGTCGTTATCATAGGTTCGAGCCAAAGTTTGCTTAAAGAGAGAATTTTTATTAAACTTTACCGGAAAGTTTGGCAAGATTTTCTACAACTATTTTTTATTTCATTAAAATACCCTATAATTATGACGAGGCTTTGGCATAATTTGCCAGTGAGAAAGAGTGACCATACTTGGTTCCACTAAACTTAAAGTCATTTTGAAATGTACCGTAAAATTTTGGAAAATATGAATGCCCTACAAAAATTAAATTTGAAGAATTTGAAACTTAATATTTGTTGTACATGTTTTTCTTCCACAGCTGACAATATCTCACCGGATAAAAAGAAAAACGCATCTCGTCTGCCGGATTTCAGTCCACCGCCAATACCAAAACAAGATAAACGGCCAGATTTCAGCCCACCTCCTGTGCCAACGAGTCACAAACCCCTTCCCCCAATTCCCATAGGGACCAGTCCATCCTCGTTGTCGAATAGCGCCAAGAAAAAAGCAGCTCCTTCTCCACCATTCCCATCAAAATCAAAAGTAAATATTTCTTCACCATCACAGCTACCACCACCTCCTCCACCACCACCACCACCACCACCACCCTCATCACTACCACCACCGCCGCCTCCACCTCCACCGCCCCCGACAATGGGTAGTCAAGGTGCACCCTTACCTCCTCCGCCTCCAAGTATCTTAGGAGGAGGTGAAAACCAGGATGAAGAATCATCTTCTCTACATGGCGACACTAGTGGTCCCACCCCACCCAGCAGCTTGTTGGAACAGATCAGAGCTGGTGGCAAACTTAAACACGTGAGCAATTATTTACTTTTTATTATGAATAGAGATGGATTAAACAAGGGACTGCAAATACATGGGGCGTTCTCTTGATGTCTAAGGGACCTAACATTGTAAAACTATCGTGTCAAAGAGGAACTTAGGTATATTATTGGTTCGCAATGCGACCTTCGTTCTTGAATAAAACTGTTGGGGCACTTTTGCCAAATAACCGTTCATTCAAACTTAACTCCTATTGGTCCATTGCGGACAAGTAACCGTTGAACCGAGTGATAAACCACTGCACAAATCACCGGCGCCTGAATACAATTAAACCCTAATAATATTATGTAGTCACATCATTCGCATTTACAGTCTAGCATAGCTGTTGATGCATTTTGTACGGGCACTGCTGCCAGTGCCATGCTAGCTGTAATATGCAGTTCTTGTTATGTTGTGAATTTGAGTAAACTAAATCCAAAATGCTTCGACACCACTCCGAAAACGTTAATACGAAGTGAAGATTGAGTCATGGAAATGGTTAAGTTGCTTAAGTCCCCAAAATAAATGAAGGTGTTCAGTCTTCGGGTCAACTATGACAACGTTGCCAACGATAATTATATAGTAGGGCCCTTGTAATGTACGCCCATAAAGTAGGATAGTAATCCTACTCTATGCGTTGCCTCACTAACGTATAATGCTGTCATTGAAATTTGGAACACTTTTACACCAGACGTTAGCTTTCATTTTTGTTAACATGACGTAGTCTTGACGTTCTAAGGTTTTTTAGTGATACTTGATAGGTTTCCCTTTTCCTCAGTTCAGGCACATAGCCCTTGAACAGGACCCATGACAGTTGAAAAGGCCGCGCTGCTCAAACGTAGCCATATGTACGTAGGCCTATGTATGTACGTGCCTAGTATACGTATACATACATTAGTACGTTCGTGCAAGTTCCATGCTTACTTAGATTTTCTAGTCTAAGCCACGCCGGTGCACGTAAAATTCGTTGCTAGGGGTGGGATACCAGGTATCACTTCCTTCTTGTAACGGAACAAGTTTTAGCCCAAACTGACGTAATGGCGGCCATTTTGATTTTTCATAACCACACAGAAGACACACAGCAAGCTGTGAGGAACCAATGTTTCATTACATTTCAATGTTACTAACCTCCAGTGGGGATGAGGTAAAAGCAAGTATTGAGGGTGAGGGATGCATGCGGAGGTGGAAATAGTTTTTAAAGTTTTGGAACTCTGACCAGGTGTGAACCAACAGGAGTTTGTAATGGAACTAATGTGTTCACTGTAGCAGTTTAGGGTTTTTATGAAGACTGTCAATAGAAGTTCTATGCATCCTCTATACATCAATGTAATTAAATCACTTCTCCTCTGTTCTTTAAAATTATCACATTTTCTACCGCCGACATAATTTAGGCCCATCAAGAATGATTTTCAAAAAAATCTTTTTAGGTGGAGGAAGATCGAGATGACAGCGATAAGGATACTGCAGATACTAAAGGACCCTTAGCCAATGCCCTAATAGAAGCTATGAAGAAGCGTGACCAATTCATTCGTCGTAAGTATTTCGCAATCAGCTTCAAACACATGACGTCACAGCATTTCTTCCTTTCTTCATAGTTAATGATAGAAAAATTTGGTCTGTTCTTTGACGGCTTATTGTCGGCCAATTCAGCGATCGGTTGGAGAAGAGTCGGGTGGTTCCCTGGTTCGGCGTCCTCTGCCTACCCATCATTCACTTCTGCGTCATACCGATCTCCGACGGCTCTTCGTCGGTCATTCGTAATTATGGCCGCTGGCGGACCGCAAGAAGCATGTCTATTTTTGAAAACTGCAAGAAGTTTTCAACCTTTTTCTGATTCAGCACTTTGAGCAATGACTTGCTGAAATCTGATTCAAGCACGTGACAAGGCGAATGCCTTTGTTTCTTACAGGCTTGACTAAACCGACATCAAATCAGGGGAGCCTCACCGCCTTCATTCAGATGAGCTGATTATAAATTGCGCATTTGCATTGAATATTACAGTATATTTCGACTTCAACCGAGGATTTTTCATAACCTATTTCAATCTGTTATTCGTGGTTATATTTTATTGATATCCATGATTGGTATTAATATATAAGTTTACTGTTTCAAAATATGAGTGTCAATTTTCCAAAAGGCTATATAATTGCCACTCATTTCTCACCCAAACTACATTTTGCGTTGCAGTCTGCCGACTTTCTCAATTGGCACAGCTTTTTAACCCTTTACCGTTGTTTGGGTCCTTTTGGACCCATGCCGAGAGCGCGGCTGTCACCCATCTTTACTGTTTCACGCGGAGCTCGCAACTGCGAGTAGCTACCCGAAAATTCAGCCACAACAACGAGAGGGACGATAGTTTAAGGTCACGGGGTCAATGGCCTACGGAAGCTGATGCGGGCGTGCTACGTCCGCTTTCCGCCCACTCCCGAGGCGCGCAAATATGCCCCGATTGGTGCACAACGGTAAAGGGTTAATTAGCAGCAAATTCAAACATACATAGTCGCATATTACACAGCATATACTGAACAGAGAGTATTCTTATTACTCATAACGGCCCTGAAGCAATAGACTGAGATTGTGTTTGGAAGAGGATGAGTTTTTGACAGTTTCGGCAGGGACCTCAGTCAGACACTTAGCCAGGATTGTGTTATGGAGGGGGGTCATGGGGGAGGGTTGGTGTCATGGGGGGAACGACATGAGGGAAAAGTCTAAGATTAGAGAGGAAAAACCGCTATTTTAGGTGTTTTTTGCATTGCAAGGTTGGGTTATGGGGGTTTCTAACCCCAACCCCCCCCCCATGGCTACGCCACTGACCTCAGCAAACATATTAGGAGAACAGGAATTGTCTGGGGTGAGGAGATTTGGCCTTTAAGTGGGACATCACAACTAGGGGTGTGGACTTATGGCCCAGAATTTAAAAAAAACATCTTTTTAAAATGAGATGAAACTTATCTTTGACAAAAATTGACAATATTTACACATTAGAACTGAGTTTCATATGAAAAAGATGAAATTTCCTTGTACCGTAATAGCGACTTAAGATTTTCCAAATCCAAGCTGATCATGAACTCAATTTCCAAAGAAAGTAAATTCACCCAATGTAATGTCCATTGAAGACTAAGTAGTTCTGCTTAATCACTGAAGTAAATCGGAACTACACCAGGTTGACCGTGTATGTTTAAATTCAATACATCTATTCGTATTCAGTTAAAACAACTAAAAATTAAAGATAATGGTGGTTTTAGACATTCAGATCAATTCAAATATTCGCAGTTGAAAGATTGCAAGATTCTTCAAACGACAGAATTTAATTCACTAGCGAAGCCACGAATTTTGTTTGTGGATGACCTGACTCCTGACCTGGCCGGGGGGGGGGGGGGATTTTTGAAGGGGAAATTTTTGAAGATTTACATACCTTGTGCACCTAGTGCAAAATTTAGCAGCATTTGATGTCAATATTTTGTTCACTGACTACACTTTTGCAGAATTCGATTGTGGAGGCACGGCTACCTTGCTACCCCTTCTAGCTTCTCCAAAGAAATAATTAAATAATATAATTAATTAAATTTAAATGTTCAATTGTATTATTGTTGTAGATGATTAACTTCCAAATGCAAATTGTGATTTATTTTTTCAGCTCCAAGTGAAGATGAAGATTCTTTTGACGAAGATGAATGGGACGACGATGATGACAATTGAAGTCTTTTATCCGGATTTATTTTTCTTTCGTGCCAACTTGCCTGAATCATGTGGTCAACGATAAAACCACATTGTAAACTGTAAACGAAAAAGTTGACATTTTTTTCTTTGTCTCTTTGACGCTTTGCTCTATGAAATTGCATTTTATGTCTTGCACTTCTTTTTTTCCACTGTTGGAGTACCATTTATCACATTATCAGTACTCTTGCAAAATCAAACTGTACAACATTTTTCAAGTATTGATTATCTACTGGCAAAGAAATCGGAGGATGATATATTTCAACTCTCAAGTTAGTGGAAGAGAAATTATACATTGGATTACCTACAGGACATTTTGTAATTAAAATAATGCTTATCCTTCATCATTCTCTAGTAAGAGCAGTAAACTTTCACATAAAGTGAAAAATGGGGTCTTCACTTGGAATATGTTGTCTCTGCGTTTGCATTTTCCTTAAATAAAGGGTTGTTACGACGGATTCTCGACGGGGGCTGTGCGAGTATAAATCTGGGAATTATGAAATTGAACATATTATTGAGTGGTGAGGGTGATTTGCGTACATATCAAACTGGACCAGTAAGCTCCACGAACTTCTAAAAGTCGGTCCAATATCAGTTGTCCATGACCGTCTTTAGCATATATGTAAAAGAAGTGGATAGAATAGATTCAGAGACACAAAAGCCAAAGGTCAAAAGACCCCAAAGAGTACAAAACAGCCGTTATTGTGTGTACTAACTGCTTTACTTTTTCATTTCCACATGCTGTTCTAGTGATCAAGTTTTCGTTCGTAAGATGTCTTAACTGTTCCAGTCATATTGATCCAGATGCTATGTCATTACGCAATACATAGACGACATACTGACACTCGTTCTCAGTAGGCTACACTTTATGGAGTCGCGTATATATTTTCTTGCTATGCGGCTCTACGGGGGTCCCTTGCCTTGCTATCGATTGACTCTTAGTCGGCAATGACGTAGTAGGATTTTTTTGAAGGCTGTGGAAGAATTCCGTAATTTGTGGTGAAACTGGTCTACTATTTAAGCCGAGCGCCACCATTCACTGGCGCTGGGCGCACAGAAATTTTCAAAAGATCCTGACTCGGACAGCCAGAAATGGCATTTTCACGGTATGTGAGTACAATCTGCAAAGTCATTATTTTGAGTTTTGTTTGCAACAAATGTTCACCTCAATAAAAAATGAACTAATTGCAAAATGATTAAAATTATGAGATTAAAAGTACCACTACCATTTTTCCGCGTGAAAATTGGGCACTTTATACGCCTGCACTCCTCCCTTGTGTTATTTGGAAATTGAGAACATTTCTGGCAGAACTATGCAGCTTTTGCCTGACCTGAATATTCTTCCTCCTAAGCTGCCCGAATGTGTCACTGATTTTGTAGCTGATTTGCACTTTTGCAGCAATGTACCAAGTAATGACATATTGGATCTTGAAAGCTTCATTTATACAGTTTTGATAGTGAAGACTTAAATAATAAAAATACACTTGTTGAAGAGAGAAATTGCTCAGACAAATCTAGGCAGAACCAGACTTGCAATGATGAAACATGCTATAATGATCGAAAGATGGCACTTCTACACAATTATTATACATAATGGTCATTTCAAAGTAAAGGTCAAGGGCAATTGCCTAAACTTATTTTGAAGTAAACAGCTTAATCTCCGACGCAACTTGCCTCTTAATTTCTCCTTTAATATTGCATATTCAAGGCAAACAATGTGAAATCAAGGTTAGATGTCTCCGAAGAGCCAATCATGAAACACGACAGTCTATTGTTCTGCTTCAAGATGGGATGACTGCATAATACTTATAAGTTGAGGTATTCCCTCGTTGAATATGCTCGCTCAGCTTCTAAAGGGTTAGAGCAGTCGTCCCAACTTGAAGTAGTGTAGTGGACTGTCCTGTTTTATGATTGGCTGTTGAGAGTCATGTGACAATATTTTTGCTCCTCAAGTGTGAAATTCGCAAGGAAATACTGCTTAATTTACCTTGAATATACGGTATTTAACTCCTAAAATATGACAAAAGATACTTTGAACAGAAATGAGAAGAAATTTGTGAGATTTAAGGTGTTGCTACAAATAAGTTTTTGGGACTTCTCTTGACCTTTAAAGTTACCTCCAAAAATATCGACACTCTCAAACTCTCAAAATTTAAACTTCTGTCAGTGATAGTGATTATTGCTTATTGCAAATGTAATCTTCTGATGCAACACAAATAAGGTGCGTAGGAGAGCATATTTTTTTTTCAAATTGTTCATCTATGGACCGTGTCGCGCAATAGCTTACTACACATATTCTACACATACAGAGACGACTTCGAGTTGCGGTTTTGATGTTTCATACATCTGAACATATTCAGTATTGTAACTCGATATGGCAACTATGGCCTTACTATACCCTGCATCAATATCTAAGCAATGACGTGCTTAGCTAGACTTTTCAGTGGGCAAGAACCCACATTTTCTGATTTTCAAGTGTGGAGATTGCTGTATTAGCTAGTCAGATTACTGTATAAAGAATGTAATTTGTAATACATTTTTAACTTTCCTTTAACAAATATTTCAAAATATAGAGCTTATATCGCAGAAAATGTTTGGTTCTGGGTTTGAAGAAAATGTGAAAAGTTTTGAGATTATTAGAGAGTACCTTCCCTAATAACAAGTCAGAGATTGCAAAGCGAGTGAAGATCTTTTTTGTCACATAGTGCTTTCTTAGGCATGTCCATTGAGGCTTTCCAAAAAAATTAAAAAGTTTCCGAAACTTTGTTTTCTTACACTTTTTTGAAAATCAGAAGCTTAAAAAGAGAAAATTTGGGATTTATGAAACTAAGAAAAAATAGGAAAACAGCCAGTGTCACTTGATGATCTGCTGTCACGCATGAAAGTTTACGATTTTTTCCATCCGTAGATCCAGGAAAAGTTTCCAAAGTTTAGTTAGTATAGATTTCCCCGGTATACTAATTCCAGTTGAAAATAGTTGCAAATCCAACTGCGCTGAACTAGGATTCAACTGAACTGGGTTCATCTGGGAACAAACTCGGTTGAACTAGGCTCCAACTGCAAGTGAATGAGGGATTATGGTGTTCAACTGTGCTGAACTGGAATTGGTTGTGTTATGGATTGGGTTCAACTGGGATTTCAAAATTCTCAACTAGGTTTTCAAAAGCAGTTGAAATCCTAGTTGAGAACCAAGCTCGGCCCACTTGAACCCCGCTCAAGTTTAATATATGCTGAATATTTCCTAAACTGGTATTTCGCAGGGTAACACAGATTTGTTGCTTGTGCATGATCAGGGAACTGTGTTTATCCGTTACTGGGGCTGGTTGCTTTGCGATACATGCGCGATCTTTGACGAATAATTACACTTATATGGGGCAAACATATGGATCCCATATGAGTGAATCCATATAAAGCCCATAAAGTTTTGCACACAAGGTTCACAAGGGGCCATATGGACCACACCACACTCATGTGGGATGTACTGCACTGCAACTTTATTTTGTAGTCTCATATCAGTTGCATGCCACATGCATGGCCCCACACGTACGGTATCCCACATGGATATGGGCTGGTCAATATGGGCCCCTTCTTAATACTGAGTGCAAAATCCTGTCAGCCCCATATGCTGACCCATATGTTTCCCTTAATAAAGGAACCCACATGGGAATGTCACTCATGGGTTCTGGCTCGACTGTAAGTTAGGTTAGACTGCAAATATTCCTTCTCTAACAGTAGCCTACGTCCGTACCAGTATATAAATTAGGCATTCGAAAGCTTTGCTCAAATGCCCACATATCGGGTGGGGGAGATAGCTCACAGGAGTTCAGGGATAGGTGCAAAGCCTGGGTCCCATTAACGCGATTCAACTTGCGATTCTTTTGGTACATATAGACGAATTTAATCAGCGTTTGTGTTTAGTATGCAGCCATTAGTAGGTTCCATCAGCATTAAATCACCTTCATTTATTTTCTACGTGAATTTCAAATCCTCATATTCAGTGAAATTTAGGGAATCAAGATATAATTCAGTGTACAACCATCCATGGTACAGGTAATCGAGGAAACCGAAAGATTTAAAGGTACTAGACCCCAGTCATTTCCGACTACAATCAGACCATCACTTGCTGTCCGGGTTCGTTTATTCGAAAGGGTGTTTGATGTTCGCTACTTAAAGTAGGCGTACCTGGGTTAAGCATAATGATTTCAAGCTATGCCCGATCTGGGTGGAGGCTGGTGTTGTCAGAATTCACGAGTTTTTTAACAGCTAGGGCTGCCCCTCCTAGACGACGGTTCCATGTTTAATATCTTCCTACAGGAGCCAAGCACGTACCTTCCAATGACATGGTTTGAGTGCCCCACAGCTAAACTTTTGGAAGGTTTTTTCGGTTACAGGCATGGGCCAACCACTAAGGGATAAGATTAGTAAGGTCTGTGTAGGAGTTGGGATAGTGGTAACAATGTCTTGAGAATACGCAGGTTCTGAAGAATAATTACTTGCAGAAGCAGTATCAGTATTTCAATACATTTCGCCCTCATTTAGAGTAAAACACCAAGTAAACCACACATTCGACTCACCTTTTTGGTGAAATTCCAGAAAAATAGGGGAATTTACCCGACCAGGCTGAATTCTTACTAGATAAGGACGTGCCCCTTTGTCCACCTTGCGATACCAGAGTGCTTTAATTTTATTGGTTTAAGAAGCACCGATCCTCCAACAAACAAAGTCAACTATCCGGTGACCTTTGAGTGTTGGGAGTCTTAAATCTGACTATATACAGTACGACGTCGTCCAAGTTTGCGTCAGATACATCCAAGCTAGTAGCCTTACAAGTAGTTGGTCATCCATGATAATTTCAATTTATTAAACCATGACCGTGACTCAAAAATTATTTGCTAGTGAGGCTCGAAGGCCTCGTACTTTTACCAAGCGTTTCTAATCCGGCACGCATGGTTTGATAATCGGCCGGCTTCTTAATAGCATATCCGTACGATGCGGTAGTGCAAGGGGAGGGCACTCGCCCTCCCAATTCCGTCCAAAACAGTTGGTCAATTTAAGCAAAACATGGGTAAAACATGACAAATGGTGCCATTATTCGGGTAAAAATTCCTTTTGACCCTCCGCAAGAATTACCCAAGTCTCACAATGTCTTCTCTTCGTAATTTTCTTCAAGGAAAATTATTTTTAACGGGGACGCCGTGCTAACTCAATGCGGCAATGGAAGAATGGATTGAATGAAGTATTTTGAAGTCAAATTTTATTAATATTCATTCCATACTCTTGCGTTATATTCAAATATTGTATCAGTTTCATTTGAAAATGAGAAACCATTCATTAAAAAGCAAAACCAAACAAAAAAATCTCATGTCGAAAGCATGCCGAATATTGTGTCAGATAGTCGAAAATTCGCAGGCGGCTATCATTACCGAAACGAAGCCTTATTTATTACTTATAGAAATTGGGAAGGCAAAAAGGTCAATAAAATTTGGAAACAGTAAGATAAAATGACAACTCGACTGCGAAACAGCATTTTCTTTAAGAGCGCAATTCGTAAAACTTACTGCCAAGTCTCCTTTTCAATCCACGTAATCTAATTTCATTCTGAGTCGAGCGCCATCTTTTCGGAGTCTAGCGTCTCACCTGCCGGATTTATACATTTACCGCAGGGGGTGAAAATAAGTCGTCTGAGTTTATTAGTTATATGGATGTTGAAATGTAGGTGGGAAATCTGGAACGAGCATTACTTATGGCCAGCATTCTTGGTTATCGGGACCGTGCCTGTATCCTACATTGTTTACGCACAGATGATTTTGCTCTAATGTTTCTGTTGTGTTCCGCATTTTGAAGCCTGTGTAGACTTTTCTGTCCTCTCAACGACATCACGAAGCCTGGAATATGGGGGCGACTAAAATGCCGTAAGAGATCAGCCGCAGGCCATTTTCTAGTTCTTTTGTTGGTTTCAGTCAGATGGAGTTTTAATGCCCAGATTTTATCCAAATGGTTTATGTCGGACCGGCCACAGGCTTGTTCCTGTTGTGGCTCACACGCCTGGCTTAATTTCCCACTCCGTTCCTTATGCAGAGCACCAATCACAATGAGAGTAAAATGTTCCATTTTTAAGGTCGTTGTTATTACCCGGCCAGGACTCGGACCCAGACCTCATGACTGCAAGTCTGATGCTCTAACCCCTTGACCATGCAGTTGGTCTTAGTTACTGTGGTAGACATTTAGTCAGGTTGAAAGTGTAGGCAGCTCTCTGATGTAGGTAAGATAATATGTGAAATCCCAACGTAAATAAGTGGTTATGGTAAGGATTGGTCCTACAGGGTCAAGATCTCGAGGCCTCACTTTGGCCGAGACATCTATAAGGAAGACAGTTTCCGAAAGGACGTCGAGCTGCAGCAGAAGTCAGAAGTTTCTTCGAACTTGAAAATTTTGAGATTTCTTTTTAACATTAACAGTGTCTGGACTTTTTAAAAAGGCACGTTTGTCTTCTCGTAGGACTGCTCTTTGCTTGCAAATCAACACGACCTATAAAAATTTTGTGAGCCGAAAGAGTTAAAAGGAGAATATTAAAATTCTGTAGGCATTACATCCCCATTAGTAATACATACGCGTTTCTTAATTGATTCTCCTTCTCAAAAAACCGTTTATGACGAAATGCGCAGCTTTTAGTTGAAAATGAGATGTGTCCCATCTATACAGATTTAGATGGGACACATGAAAGTTTCCCGGTGTCTTATAATACAAGTTTTGTTGCACCATGAACGATTAAGCATTCCATACATGGACGTTCGCCCACTGGTAAAAGGCCTAATACTCTCATCCCAAACAGTTCTAATTCCCCCGACCTCCTTACTTAAGTCCTTTCCACAACTGGCTAAAACTCATCCTCATCCAGACTCAAATCTCAGTTTATTGCTTCAGGGTGAGTATACAAGACCCCAATGTGTTATCAAAACATTCTCTGTGCAGTACATGCTGTGCAAAATTAGCTTTGGTGCTCTGCGTTTTTTAACTAGCTGCCAACCAAAGAGCTGTCCCAATTGAGAATTTGTGTGGACTACTACTACTACACAAATTTAGTTTGGGACGAGAGGATTGGCCCTTTAAAAGACCTACCAATATCCCGACATGGATTCCGATCAATTGTCTCCGAGTTGGTTCGGTTTGGGTGTTCTATGTACACCTTGAAGGATCAATTGTACATTTTTTCCAAAATGACCAAAACATTCGATGCTATCTTTATGTGGCACTTAGGGCGAAAAAATAGTTCATGTGGGAAGTGATTCAATCCTTTACTCTGTTACTTCTTAAATGACTCCATGCTAATGCTATGGACACATGTCATGTATGATAGCTGATGTCAGATTTCAGAAACAGATGACTTACTGGATTCGACAGCTGCGAGTCAAGGATTTAATACTGTCATATTTAACGGTTGGATGATACATAAATCAATTTTCACAAGTTCAATGAGAGAGGTTAGGTCCGATCTATGAATCACCTTAAGTTATTCTCTTACTATATGACCTTCGGTTCAATGAGGATCAAATTAAAATGCGATGCTATCAATGTTTTGCAAACACATGCATGGACAGATTTTACACTATTGTACTTGCTGTCTTTAATTCCCTTTTCATGGTATGTTGATAAAAGACATTTCTTGTAGCATGTGGCAAGTATTAATGTTCCATTAATGGCTTTATCCAGCCTTTCATCAACCTAAATGAAAAGATGTATTTACGAACGTAACGGCCAATCTGGACTAAATAAGTCATACATCGTGGAATATGAACATTTCATGTAGAACATAATGTCTCACATCGGTGATCAGGCCTTTTATCAAAATGTCTAGTTTGCTTGCATTGTGACATAAGACATGCAAGCTGTAAACCATGAAGTGTAAACTCGTGAATCACTAATTTTACAAACCTAAATTTCCGATTAAAAATTCGTTGCATTATATTTAAAGTTAATGAAAATGGACTTTCATATTTGAGGTGAAATCTTATTAATATGAAACGGATATATTATGTCGTCTGTTTGAACCAAATATGTAAGATGAAGCCAATGCACACAAATGAGGCATTGTCACTTGGTGAGTTCCACCCCCTCCCCCTGTAACCAGACATGGAGAGCAAGGAAAAACCAAGGAGAGGGTTAGTTAGTTAGTTAGTTAGTTAGTTAGTTAGATGGAGTCTAACAGCCCAGTTTCCAGCCAGTTGGTTCAAGTCCAGCCGGCCACGGCTTTCGTTTCCGGTTGTGGCTCACTGGCTTGTTTTCCCTAGTACTCCATTGTTTATGTTGAGTACCAAGCACAATGGCAGAACGTTCCATTTTTAAAGTCTTTGGTGTGACCCGGCCAAGACTCAAAATCCCTGCTTGGAGTTGAAAGTTTTTGTAAAATATGTAGTTGACTAGGGACACATATTGTATTATATCTATGACAGCTCTAGAAAAATAATGTTAAAAAATATGGACATTGTTCCGTTTTTTATTCTTGTAAATTAAACCAAAGCATGGGGCAATATGATTTACACACTACACTAGTATTATCCGATTATAGGGCAACTTTTGTAACTGACGCCGACTTCGGTGCTGAGGCGACTAACAATTCGATTCGACTTCACGATCATATATTTTTATTGCTCTGATGTGTCCCTTCTTATCTTGGAATGTTAGGTGACAGTTGACCACCCTTATTGCAGCTTTACTCTCGGATAATTAAAGAAATGTACAAATTTTAAGATTAAATGCAGTGATTTTTATCCCTAAACACCCACAGCAATCTGAAAGGTTTTGATGAATAAATGGCAAGGTAAGTATAATTTGTGTAATGTCAATGAAATATCTTTCACTTCTTGAAGTAGTAGAATGTTATATGAAAAGTTCATTCTAAGCTTTTTTTCGTGGATACTATAGTTTTCCCTGTTGCAGGCTCGTAGCCAGAATTGTATCATTGGCAGGGTTTTTGGTTTTATAGGGAGGGAGGGGGTTGGGCACGATATGAGGGAAAAGTCTAGGGATAGGGAGAAAAATCCGCTAATTTAGGTATTTTTCGCATTGCAATGTTGGGTCATGGGGGGGGGGGGGTTCTTACCCCCAAACCCTCCCTGTCCTGTTGTATAGTTGAATGGTATAGTAAAGCTTAGATTAATTTCATTCTTGAATTCTGGTCACACTGGCTTATTTTCGTAGAAAAAGTATGTGGATTCTTCACCAAGGAACAGGGTAATCGTACAAAAATAATTTTGGCGACCCAAACTTAGGATGTTTAAAGCTTCGGTATGTAGGATAACGAACTGGTCATTTTCTATAGTTCTTAGTCATAGTGCAATCATGACATAAACTATGACTACATTTGAACTCATTACTATTTTCCGATTTTCGACATATCAAGGAAGGATTTTCAAATTCATTTTCAGACAAACTGTTATTACACTTTTGAGAAAATTTGGAGGTTTTGTATATAACCCCCTGCATGGGTCCAATGGACACCAGCCAGAGAGTGAGTGAGTTCCGTTTTCCTACACATGTGGTTATCTTATACTATTCTCGAGTAAGCCTGGACCAACGCTTTAAAACTCTTAGCCCACACATACGGTACCCGTCTGTAAAGCTTTGATTACAGTGACGTAAAGTACAAAAATTACTTTCAACGTTGCCTTCGTTTTTCCATTGATAATATACACAGGTGAATAAAATTCAAAGAAGTTTGAATTTCACTATTAATGCATAGTCTACCATTTATATTAAAGGTTTCGCTTCGTAGCAGTATTTACTTTACACATTTTTTTTCACTCACGCCCCAAAATCAGATCACTGTTAGGAAATATGATATGTTTGCTGATGAAATTTTAGTCAGACTGTGTGTAAAGCAAAACGTTGATGGCAGCTGGCTGAGATAGTGTGCCTGCATGGTATATGCAGTCTACGAATTAAAATACTTATTGTACACTACAGCAAATGTTTAGAGACTGAACTTTTTAAATTTTTTTGTTTCAACATTTTCTTTGCTTAAAAACATTTTGACGTGGGTGGGTATACGCGTAGGACCGAACTCGACACGTTACTTTGTTTAAAAAGTCATGAATTTACAAATAGTTAGTTATGTCTACATCCTACAAACAGACAACCAAATTCAGAGGACAAGTTGAAATCACGTCTTGAACTACATTATTCCCTGTTCTGAAAAGGAATTTTGCTCTTTTCATATACCACCCTCCATGGAGCAAATTTCCACCAGAATTCACACCCGCCGCTAGTCTAGTTTCCTTCAAGTGAGCGACACATCTATTGTCAATGAAGGGCCTCCCCTCAACAGCCCACATGTTGTGTTGACATGTTGTGTTGATATGGTAGGTTGATCAACATCCATATCAAAATATATATTGAACAAATAACAAGATGGTTTCTACGGAGTTGCTGATCTCATCGCAAGCAGACGCACAACTACCTATAGACCTTATGCATCTATGTTCGGAGAGAAGCGAAAATATGATTTATATCGCAGGACCACGAAAATTTTATTTTTACTTAGTACTTTATTTGCAATCTAAATCTCACGAACAAACCAACACCAACAAATGCAGGCAGCTGATTGGTCAACTAATCGTGTATGCGCATAAGTTAGTGAACACGTGGGGAAATTCTACTGCATGCATTGCTGCCCAACGATCTGTATATGTCCTAAAGAAGATCAGTGGTGCCGCCGAGTGCACATTTTTATTCTTCCAAAATGAAATAAGAGGTGACGTCTATGTGTAAAGTCTAATGCACTATATGTACATTGTGCATGTAATATCTTTGCTAAAATGCAAAAAGGACAATCTCCTTTGGAGGCAAAAGGAAATCAACTGATTGCAGGCAACTGATTGGTTAAACCAGGCTTCCTCAATAAAATTTTCTGAAGCACCACATTGCATTGTCCCCCTCCCCTTTGAAAATTTTTGCGTTTCAGAAGGGGATTACATGAAAAATGGTGCAAAATGTGTTCAATCTTCCCAGCCAAAATTTTTTCACAAACTTTACATTTTTTGCCGATACACCGGTAAAATCGTCAAAGCCCTGACTCTAAAAAATGTAAGCAGTGACAGTGATTTTACTTTCCTGTGAGAACAAATAGGACTGTTATTATAGTCCAGTCTGGGGGAAGTACTAGATTTATTTTCAGTACCTATTTTTGAGACAGAATAATTCTTGTCAAAAAGGTTATGAAAAAGTTAAAATTTTTCACTATTCTCCCAGTAATTTTTTTTGCGCCACTCCAAACCACGTCGCGCCCCACAAGTGGCGCGCGCGCCGCTAATTGAGGAAGCCTGGGTTAAACAATCGGATACTCTTGCAAGTCCCCTCCTTATATGGGACGAGTAATTTCTGGTCGGCCCACCCAATCTACATATTTCTGCACAAAGATCAGAGTTGCTTCCGCGTGCTCATTATTTTTCCTTCAAACATGACGTCAGTGTTAAAGACCTGTATTACCACCTACAGGCACGCACTCATCACGTGGTCTAACGAACAAATCACATCTCACTTCCTCAGTCTACAGTTACAATGAAACCTGATCTGTTTTAGTATTTTAGTTTTGGAAATATCCGGTCTAGCGTCTCCTATACTTTCAGGAGCAGGGTTGGGCGATTTGCACTTTAAATTATGTCACAGATACACATACACATAGGAACATTAAATGATGTCTTAATATCTTATGGAGTCCATTTTTCCTCAATTATTTCATTCTTACGTCAATAAAAAGGTCAGAGCTATTTCCTAAAACCTAACCCTCAATTAAGACGAGAAATGTGTGCCATCAAAAGAACAGAAGTGCTATTAAAAAGGTCAATTTCACCATAATCAAAGGGGACAGGGGGCATGTAGTCAAGGTCGATTGAAATTATTATAGTAGACCGTGGACCGTGTGTTTCACGATTGGCTCTAAAGAGTAATGTGATGATGCTTTTTTTCCTCAAAATGGGAAATTTACTAGGAGTAATTGTTAGGCCTTGGACATACAATATTGAGGTCCATAAACCTTATAGAAGATATTTTGAAGAGGAAGAAAATCTTCAGTTAGTTAGTAAGATGGAGTTTTACAGCCCAGTTTCCAACCTATTGGTTCAAGTCGAGCCGGCCACTGCCTTTTTTCCAGTTTTGGCTCACTGGCTTGTTTTACCTATCCCATTGCCTATGCGGAGCATCACGCACAGCGACAGTAGGTTCCATTTTTATAGAGTCTCTGGTATGACTCGACCCGGGAATCGAACCCGGGCCTTCCGCGTGAGAGGCGGATGCTCTACCGTTAGGCCAAACACGGGGTCAGAAAATTGTCAGATATTAGCTCTTGCTTCAAAATAGGTGTAGGGCGAGACTGCTCTTGCCCTTTAAGTTGTTTTATCCCTACTTTTTAAATAAATTTTTTGTTATCTACATCACAATTAAGGCAATTTATGTTTGAATTTAATGGTTTCAGTGAGTCAACCAATGGCTATAAACTAAAAGATGACATTAGGGTCTATTGCTCGTCTTCTCACGTGGTAGATCATCCATGTACTGACTAAACCACAATCTCCTTTAAATTGAAAGCAATAAATTTAAATAATAGTAATTACCACTAGTTTCCCTCAATGTTTTGAAAACACATTATGAGTTATTCCTAAAGATCAACATTGTAAATAAAATGAGGGGGTCACAGCTCGTGTTAATAAAAATGGGGGAGTGAAAAGGTCAATAGAAAAGATCTTGTTAAACAGTGCGCATTGCCTTAAAGATCTGGGGAGTCGTTTTGTTGAGGTTCTTTTTAACGCCTACTCTAAAAAAACATTGGTCTAATGAAAAAGGTCTAAAGATGAGTGATTGTCATTTTGGCAGACAACATATGCAGCCATTGTTATGGTATATGCTCTTGTTAATTTCCTACCATATTTAACACTTCAGATCGCTTCTCCAGCGGCATAAAATACAATTTGCATTAAAAAAACGTTTTAAGCTTTTTCTAAATAATCGGCAACAAATAAAGAAAACTATATCTTGTAAACCCAAGATAGCCCGGTAGGCCTGAAAATTTTGGTTAAGGGGCAATTTATATCAAATGAGTATATTTAAAAGAAATAAATTTGTCACTGGTGAAACCTATTCATGAAACCTTATATAACAGTAAAATCTTGACAATGATCTGCGTTTGTGGATCTGTGCTTTTGATGCAGTGAAGGAAAATTACGGTTACCCTTTAATTTTTATGACACCTCAAGTTTATAAAAGTCAATGAAATGTCATCCAGCCCATTTAGTCCCCAAATTAATCTTCTTTTGAGAGGGGTACAGAATACATTATGGAATGGTATATATTCAGTAAAGGAATAGCCAACAACAGACGTTTGATATTGGTGAATATAAAAACAAAAGTTAAAGAGAAGTGCGCAAGATGTCTTTTGCTGTTTCGTCAGGTATATTCCTTGTAGTATAGACGAACATGCGAAGTCTAGTGATGGTCTGAATCTAGTCGGACATAACTGAGATTCATCAGCTTTAATCTTTCAAACTTTTTGTTTACCTGTATCGAGGGTAGCCGTACACTAAAGTACCTCTTGAACCCTTCAATTTCACCGAATACTGGAATATGAGAGTGTAAAATTGCATGCAGGCTATAAAATTAAGTTAACATACTTAGCGCTACTCGATTTGTTCATGTAAGCTGTCACCAAACTCTCATTTTCTTGGGCTGTGATGAGAGCGAATGAGAGGGATGAGAAGGGTGAAAAGGGAAGGATTAGACTTTAAGTTCTGTCTTAAAAGAATTGAGTCCAAAGTCTAGTCAAATTTTGATAGGTTATATTCTAAGCAATCTGGTGAAATTTGCATTGAAATCCTATGTGTTGTTCTCAGGTACAGTTGGCACATTTTCAACAGATAATAAACTCCCAAATTGACACAGCTCTTTGAGTGAAAGTAAATTAAAAAACAAACGGAGTTCTGTACCTCATATTAAACTGCATTTACTGTATTGAGACTGCATGTTTAGGCATTAAGGTTTTGCATAGAGCAATAAACTAAGGTTGTGTCTGGACAAGAATGACAGTTGTGGGGGGGGGGGGGGGGGGTGGGGGGGACATAAGTAAGAAGTTAGGGAAAATTGTACGGAATGATGAGACTCATTTAGACCTTAAGTTAATCTCCCTTAGATAATACACCAGGATGGGTGCTCTATGTGATTCAAATAGCACTGATCTTTTCGACCTTTTGGCTAAGATCATGTGTAGTATCTGTTCTTTTCTTCCAATCTACAGTGGAGCCCTACATAACAGACCAATGATGTAAATGTTCTGAGGGCCGTTAGGTTAGTCAAATGTTGTCCATCAGTGGACGTAGCTTCCTTGGGAAGCTGTTTAAGGTTCGGTTTTGCCAAACGGCTCTTTGCCAGAGAGTCGGGAGGACTCGGGGAAATACCGGTAGCTTTCGGTACTCAATTATTGGTTACAGTTGCTGTTGCTTTGTTACAGTGAAGAGGGCAGCAAAACTCGGATGTCGGCCAAAACGAGAAAGTTCGTGGGGAAATGGGAAAATGTGAAAAAAGAAAAACAGATGAAAAAATTTGTGAGAAGCAGTGACATTTCCCCCAAACTTCAAAAGCTGGGGCGTTCTTTGTGGGTTAACGCCAAAATGGAACACACTATATACTTCCGCGATTACTACAAAATGAAAGGTATGAATCATGATCTCGCTGATGATCCAGTCTGATTATAACACATACTGAAGGCTTAGACTTATACACACCGATTCAAGATTTCTTCAAAGCATTTTTCGATTACATTTGTCTTCTATGCCAACTTATTGTAACATTATATCTCAATTTATCCACCGGATCGTGGTATGACTCAAAGGATAGTGATATATTGATAATGTTGAACAACAACCAGTCTTTCATCCGAGATGAGTCTGTATATAAACAAAGTAATGTCTCTCAAATTTAATCCCTTCTCAATGAGTTCAGAAACAAACTGACGTGTCATTTATTGCAGAGTGACAGTAAAATTAGTGACAGCCAGAGGCTTCAATAATTTTGAAGTAATTACTGATCAATTTGTCAGGTAGCCTATACCGTTCTTTTTTGTCTGCCGAAACTTTTCATTAATATTTTAGTTGCAATGACTTCATCAAAATGATTTACCGACTCACGTTGTGAGTGGATGTACACAGCGAAAGTCATTGTCAAGACGGTCGTACCGAGACTTATTCCTGTAGGCCTTAGGGATTGCCTGTCAAGCAACGGAGGTTTTAAAATGTTACACAGTAAATGGAATTTAATCCCCACTGACGTCGATCATAACGGCCAGAATGCTACACGCCATGCTGGACGTCAAAGTGTAATAGACGAATAAGGCCTTTCCTTTAAATTTAAGATCTCTCTGATTGATTCCTTTATGATGTTTACTTAAAGTCTGTCATTAGGACAGATGTTCTTGAAGGGACAGCTCCCAATAGTTAGGTGCGGGTCCTGGACTTTGAGAAAGGGGAAGGGGGCACACACCGTCGGCCGAAGCGGAAGAGCGAGCGACGAAGGAGCTAAACCACTGTGGGGAAGAAAATCTTCATGCAATTCCCTAGCATCTGGGAAGCATGCTTTCCATATCTAAAAAAAAAATGGCTTTTCAAAGAATCATTGGTCATCAAAAAAGTGGCTTGCACCGGGTGCGCCGCCAACTGGATCCGCGCCTGACAGGAGCATAAACTCACTCCTGCCAGGCGCGAGTGCTCTCGACTAGTAAACCATCTTTCTAATGTTCATGGAATAGTCTCAGGGTATACATTAATACATTCAACAACAGCTGGTGAAGTAATCATTTTTCGTCAAGTGCCATTAGAAATACAGAATGAGGTAGTGTGGCGTGACGTCTTTAAAATTTATATAGGCCACTTCGTGAATGAAAATAAACGAATATTGCCACAAAATCCCCTTTCTCCAAGTGAAATAGGAAAGAAATGCTATGTATATATATATATATATATATATATATATATATATATATATATATATATATATATATATATATATATATATATATATATATATATATATATATATATATATATATATATATATATATATATATATATATATATATATATATATATATATACCTAGCTTTAACTACAAGTTTTAAATGAGTTCCAAAACATCACGAATATGACAATAATAGAGTACACACAACTAGATTAGGAAGAGAAAATATATATACGTATATTTCAAAGAACCCTATCTTCGTCGTCAGTAGCAATGCGGAGTGAAGATTAATTTGCAAGCAACAGATTCAACAGGTAAGCTACCACTGTTTTTCATCTTCCATAGCATTTTAAGTTTCTTTCCAATCATCGCTTGATTGCAAAAAGTTGTTCAACAAAAATTGAAGTACCACGAGTCCGGGCGGAGAAACAGCAGGGTTGTGGTTGTGATCCATCCAATTTTTTGACAAGTGCAATATCAGTACAATTAAATCTCCCCTTCAGTTTTCGGGTACACTTCCCCCAAAAATGATGAGACGTAAAAATAAGCAAATTGTGTAAGACACCTTACAGGTAAGTATCACCTAACATGCTAAATGAGAATATGTACATAGGCTACAGGACGGTTTCACCCGTGAATTATTTATATAAATTTGCACGTGGATGTAAATGAACCACCGCAGCATGTTCAGGCTACCACTACCCCTGACGAGTAATCTATGCCCCTGTACGAGTATGACGGCAAGCGACAACATAACCTGGAACTTGAAGATTGGTGATGGAAAACGAATAGCAATTTAATATTTTAAAATTCGAGCGGTGGAGTAGTTGATAAAGAGAATTATTCCCTCACGCAAAACACTTTGGATTTGTCGATGTTCCATGCATGGTGGGGTGAGAATGCGATTAACATCACAAATCATAGAGGGACAATATGGTGAAAGGACCAGAGGCGGCAGAACTGGGGGGGGGGGGGTGGGCTTGCGGTCTCAGTCCCCAATGAAAAATGTGAGTGGTGAAGGCATGCCCAGCTTTATATTTGCACAGTGCAGCCTCAAAACGTGGCCACGGAATTTTGAAGCGGGTGCTGGTGAGAAATTACACACATGAGATCCATATCTGAATGCTGGGTGCATGCAGCTTAGAACACTAAGGATGTCAAAACAAATTCTTGTGCGATCCGCGCCAACTGATGGTGGCGCTCTGCTTAGATAATCTTGCTAGCACTCACCCGTAATATTTTTCTTTCCGCCTTGCCTAGAGATAGTCATGCATTTTCAAGGAATTAAGTTAGGGCAAATGCAATTTTTTGTTCTTAAAAGCTTTCTACAAAAAAAAAACAAAAAAAAAAAAAAAAACACACTATTATGGTGTCCTTTCACATGGCTTTTGCCACGGACTTTAGGAGGGATGGCATTTTGAAGATGGTGTCACCAAAGGAGGCTACTGAACAGAGAAGGGGGCAATTTGAAGATGACGTTATTAAAAGAGAAATGAAACACAAACATTAGACAAAGTCTACGAAGGACCACATAAGTCACGTTCATAAGTTTACAAGATGGCACGAAACAATGTTTCCACACTTTCTATTCCATTTTGTGTTTTGAGGGTCCCATCTGCATACCCCTGGGTAGCATGGTATGAATTTAAGAAGGAACCAGTCATTAGAGCCAAATTGAAGTGAGGAATAACTTAGATATCGTCGCTAAACATGATGCGAGATATTTTCTGGAGTGCTTTGCCCGCAAAAATACAGTGTATCAAGGGGAAAATTAGTCATTTTCAGCACACTTTTCAAGAAACTGGGTTCCTTAGTATCCCTGGGAAGTGGAACCCTACTCTCCAATTAATTGCCTCTCACTCCTGTGAATATAGTTTTCATTCATCTTTTCCGGCCTATAGACAAATCCATTCAGCGCTTGTGTTCAGTGGTTGAAGGCAGCCATCAGTGGGGTCCATCAGGCTTAAATCGTCTTCATTTGTTGTCTACATGAATCTCAAACCCTTACATTCAGCAAAATTGAGGAAATCAGTGAATAATTTAGTGTACATGCATCCATGATACAGGTAAGCAAGGAAATTAAAAAAAATTAAAGGTGATAGACCCCAGTTGTGGCCAACTGAAATCAGACCATCACTTGCTGTCCGCGTTCGTCTATTGTTTTCCCATCAATACAAAACAAAGTAGTGTGTTGAAATCATAAAATATCATGAATATTCATGACTTCCGTTTATTTTTACGAGTATCAACGTGCATACAAATATATAAATCACATAACAACGCTAGAGTACATGCAGCATATCTGGTTATGTTATATTATTACTACAGAGTGATTAAAAATCATGCAAAATAATAGCGATTCATTCAAGCAAAAGATAACAATTTTCTAAAAATTATATCTTTATAACTCATCATACAATCAAAATAATATCTATTAAACGGTCAGAACGAAATCGGCTCTGGACACGGGTTTCGTATATGCTAGGTTATATTTGTAAACTTCTCGTAAAGCGTTCGATCCCTTCGGAGCTTAAGTTTCATGTAAGGAGCACTTTTAGTTTCCCATGCAGAACTAGATGGCTTAAACGGTTTTCAAAAAGTTTTTTTTCAATCAAATTTTATTTCATCAAGAGATAAGTATACATACGTGTCTCGCAGATCATCCTCAAGTCACAGTAACCCTGACGCAAGAACGTTCTTGATTTGATCTTTTCATATCCTCAATGGGAATGATAAAACCAAATAAAGTTAGTCCCATACATTAAAAAAACATATTTTAAAAACATTTTAAGTTTCTTGCAATCCTTTAAAATTTCAGATCCAGATGGAAACTCACCCCCTTTTTAACAGAAGGACTTTTTTCTAATTTTGCAATTTTGATTTCTAAGACTGCATAAATAAAGCATTTTACACGTTGTGAATTATTTTGCCACACTTTGTAATTAACATGCTGCATGTTTTCATGTGTTCTAAGCACCCATTGACCATCAAGAAAAATTTACTAAAAAACAAATTCGTATTGCACATGATAAAATATATGTATATATAGAACATGAATAAGATACATAAAGAGAAAAAATAAAAAATGTAGAAGATACGTATGCAGTTTGACAAGTTTGTAAAACATACTTTGAATGTTATTCTTAGATATGGATAAAATGGTTATACAGCACAACGCCATTTTCATACTCTTTTAACAGCTCGATTTGAAGAAGAAAAGAGATGTCTAAGAAAGAAAACGCCTTTATGAATATCAAAAGTCAAGAGACATTTAAGTTTGACGATAAAACAAATAATGAAGAATGAAGGTAAAAGTGAAAAAAGTACAAACTTCAAGGTGAAAGCATTGAATATGTTGGTATCTATTGTTAATGAACTCAGGTTAAGAAGTTATGTAAATAACTCTTGAATAGTTAAGGAAATAACTCTAGAATTCTCTCCAGGAATTTTGTTTTCGTCGTGAACTAAGTTTGCCCCAGGCATGTTTCAATGATTTATGTTTCCTGCTCGTCTGAGCAACTTCAAAAATTGAATTTTTCTTATAAAATTTGGTATCACCCATTCCCTTTTTCAACCCACCCCCTCACCATGACATCCATAGTTAACCGATCCTAATTCAGACTACTTGTCTATCAGTAATCAAAATCTTGTTCTTTGTCAAACTAGTTCAGTTAAATTACCCTGATTTTGTAAGAATAAATTTTGGAATACATATACTATCGGTCCGCTTTTACTAAAGGATAACCTTAAGACCTACACACTAAAATACATTTGCACCAAGGTCAGCGTTGGAACACATCTTAAGTGATTGAAAATTCAGCCTGCAATTATAGCCTGCCATCTATTTCATAAGTCACGAAAAAGGATTGGATGAAATCGGTCCATTATGATAAATACTCTTTAATCCATTCCAGAGATCTTTTCTGTTCTGGTTCACAAAAATGGCGATAGTGCTTTTTGAGGCCGATTCGGTCTTCTCGGATGACATCTTTGAAACGAATCACTGGCTCGCAAACATCCAGGTGGGAGAAATCTTCAACTGTGGATGAAATAAAAACAATTTTGAAAAATTGTATATTTGCATTAGAAACATCTGCATAATAATATGCAAGTGAAAAACGACCAATGATGCAAAACAGAAAAGATGAAAAAATTAACGGAGCCTGCTCTGTTTTCAAACGAACTGGAATTGTTACTTTGTATTCTCTTATCAGTTATTTTTTTTAAAATTTGTCGTTAAAAGATTCTTAGCGACGGTGTGAAAATTTGATCATGTCGATATGCACTGGCTAGACTATCAAGTTATATTTACTTGGCTCTATGTTTATATCAAATTATTCCAAGTTGAGTAGAAGTCTCATTTTACGAGCGTTTATCCTCTTCAGTGCAACAAATTTGATCATATTCTATAGTTTAAATAACATTTGAAAAGGAATGATAGCTCCATTTTCTAAACTCGCACCGTAACAAGAGAAGGTATATTCCTTGCCCTCCCATTCCCTTCTCTCATACCAACTCCCCAATTATTCTCTCTCCACCTCATCCCAATCCTCTTACTACACAAGAATGGCACCACTGTAGTTGCATGGGAAGACTGCATGTAAAGATCTTTCCACAACCCCATTCAGCGAATCGAGTGACCCCACTGTAGTTGCATGGGACGACTGCATAAAATGATTAATGCCAAAACCCCATTAAACGAATCGAGTGACCCCACTGTAGATGCATGGGACGACTGCACATAAAGATTAATGCCAAAACCCCATTAAACGAATCGACAAAATATGTCCTCACCTTGAAAAAGGTATGCTTTGTCCTTACGCAATTCATGAGTTCCACAAACGATCTCATCGGAATCCCTTCGAATCGGCACAACTTGCATGAGATATTTCAAGTCAACACCTTTGTAGATTTGTTCAATTAGGACTTGATATTCGAAGACACGTTTAGTCACCAGCTCTTGAGGTTGTTTCTGTATAATCTCAATGTTTCCTAGTTCAAATGAGTAAGATGAAATTTCATCAGTAGCATCTCTTCGCACTCGCTCAGCAGGCACTTCTATTTCTTGAATGTCGAGTATTTTCCCTCTAAATGCTGTGAAAGATAGAAATATGAAATTGTGAAATTTTTCATTTTACATGTGGCCTTAGTATTTGTATATGGCTCCCTTCCCCATTATATCATATAGACGAATCCGAAAAGCACTTGTGTTTAGTGATTGTAGACAGCCATTGCTGAGGTCCATCAGCCTCAAATCGTAATCATTTATTGTCTACATGAATTTCAAACCCTTATATTCAGTGAAATTGATGGAATCGATGTACAATTTAGTGTAAAACCATCCATGATACAGGTAAGCAAGGAAATTGCAAGATTAAAATGTGAGAGTCTCAAGTTATGGCCGACTGATATCAGACCATCACTTGCTGTCCGGATTGGTCTATACCATTAAGTGGGAAGGCACATAAGACTAGGATTGAGAGGGGCATTCATCTTCCAAAGTTTTGAGGATGTTTGAATACAAAGCGCCTTTTAAAGGCAGTCATTCGTCACCCCAAGCTACCGTTTCAGTATGCATATATCAAAACTCTCAATTGGTACAGCTCTTTGATTGGCATCAAATTCAAACAATGCATCATAGCTAAATTACACAGCATGGGCACTGAGAGCGTCTTGATTACACATTATGGACTTGTATGGCCACTGGGACAAGTCATGAAGCAATAAACTAGGATTGTGTCTGGATAAAGATGAGTTTTAGATAAATGTGGGAGGGGCTAGAAGTAAGTAGGTTGGGAGAATTGGAACTGTTTGGGATGATGAAAATATGCCTTTAAATCAAATTATTACAGACTACATGTATCATACTCATCCAATTCCGTCGGTCTTGCAGAAGTAAGAAATAATTATAAGAAGTGGGATAGATAGGGTTTTATGGCTCAATAAGAAGAAGAAAAACAAAACAATTATATACCGTACTTAGTCCCAAGTGAGAACCTCAGCTTCGGAGACGGTTCGGTCTTGTATACTTTACAAAAATCATTGCTAGCCATTTCTCATTGGTAGGAGGGAAGGGAGGGAAGGGAGGGAAGGGAGGGAAGGGAGGGAAGAGAATATTAAGCTGCGTTTTCAGTCCTCGGACTAGACACGTTAAGTTAGTTCATACTATATAGACATGATCTAGATATCTAAATGCCAAAAAGCCAGGTTTGGGGGAAAATACCGATAGCTTGCGGATCTGCAAAGAGTCGCGTGTGCCACTTTTGATATTACTGTACTTGTTTCATTAAGGAACTAACGGTAGATATCAATTTTGGCGTGGTCAACAAACTAGAATACTTCTTCCAAACCATAACATGTTTAGCCTCAGCCCCACTTCTCCTTACGGCCATGTATCTAGGCTTCATGTGTAACGGCTATATTACCAATAATATAATACATTCCACATGAAAACCTTAGTATTGCAAGAAAAATTTAAACGATGTGTAACTTACAGTATTCCATGGCACAGAACTTCTCCTTCACAGATCTCTCGTCACATAGGCACTGAGAGGCTGACGTCACAGTTACGTGAACAACAAAAAAGACTACAAAAAAGACGCTCATTGTTTGGTAGAAACTTGCAGAAACCATGTTGGACATTTATTATCTTTCTGAAAAGAGAACAATGAAATAAACTTTATTTAAATGACCCCCATGAAATTATCTGGACATAGGTTCTTTGAAAAAAAAAATGTTACCTACATCTTGATAACAAACAATATTTTTCAAGGCAGAAGAAATTATTGTAAGTGGTATGATTGTGAAATCATGTGGTTGAAATGCTTTGAAAATTTGAACGCTGCCTTACGGCCACATATAAGCATATTTAAGACAGCATATTTAACAAAGTTCCATTTTTCCGATGTGGGATTTTCCTATTCATTAAACGAAATTTTGCCTTTAAAGGCAGCCAAACTACAATTTTACCACTGGTCTAAATGACATTCTCAATTGGTAAAGCTTTTTTTAACAGACATCACATTCAAATAATGTTGAGTAGCTCACATTACTCAACATGAACGTTATTACGTGATTACACTTTAGGGTCATGAATATTCACCAGAGTATAACCTGACGTAGTACACGTGGTTGTGTCTGCATGAGTTTTAGATAGATGTAGGAGGGGCTACAAATAAGGAGGTTGGAGAATTGGAACTGTCTGGATTGATGAATAAATGCTAAATGTTAAATGAATAAATGTTAGATGTTAGATGTTGATGAATTAATGTTAAAGACTCTTTAACATTTGCGATAGGCTTTCAGAATCCAACATTAAAATGATACACTTTATAGAGGGGGAGGAAGCTCGTTAACGATACATTGGAAAAATGTAAGCGGTACATCAAACAATTATTCTGCAAAACTTAAACGAACCGCTACCAAAATTACTGTCATATCGTTGGAATCTTTCATTAATAAGGATGCCATTCTCACGTAACATACCGTAATTCAAATTAGAATAGATTTATTCCCCTTTAAAACATTCTTTTATATCACAAGGAGTTTGAACTTCAGAAAAATTTGTTAAACGGAACAACAACCACCGTCCGGTTAGTAATTATTCTTCATCAATTAAGAGAGAGCCTTTCACAATCTTCTGGCAAAACGTCCAAGTAATGTGTATCCTTTTATAATTACAATGAGATTTTTTTACCCGAATTTGAATTTTACGTACGCCGAAATCAAAATTTAGGATTGGTTCTCCACATCATGTGATAACTTAGCGTTCTGTAATTTAATTGTTAAATTTATATTCAGAACTTCTTGCTCTCCTACAATATTCATAGTGTTTAAAGTAATAAAATTAAAACAAAATGTTAGGTATACTTGTTAGGGAAATCAAAAAAATGGTTAAGAATGTGGCTAAAGTTTGAAAATAAACTTGTGATTCTGGTCACTTTTATCAAGTAGTAAGTTTGTTAATATTCTGGAGAAAATATGATGATATTCAAGGCTCTTGATAGGCTATTTAATATAAAAATAACTATAACATGATGATCTTACCTCTCTCTCTGTCTCTATAGCTTTGTAGAACAATTAGGCTGGAAAATAAAGGTTCCTTCAGATAACTTCAGTAAAGAATACAGTTTTCTTCTGGTGTTATTCTATCGCTGTTGCTTTTGTGACGAGCTTGTTAACTGCCTTGGCCTTTTATTGAGTTTTTTACGAAACCAGTAACCACGTTTGTTCCGCTATCGGAAGCAGAGATATAATCTGCTCATAATACACCCACGTGACTCAAACCTCTGATGAACTTTCAAAGCATAACAAACACCGCGTCTACATAGAGTGTCTCATTACAAAACGTCATCCATCATAAACGATATATGATATACGTGTATCGCACAGATAACGGTATTGCTGTGACTTCTATAGTAATGATGTGTTGTGTTTAGGTTATTGTTTCTATCCACGAATATGAAATGAGATACGCGGTAGTATTTTTAACGAATTTTTATCCCACACCCATATTCTAGATCATACTTCACCGAGAAAAATACGTGCTGATAAAATACTACACTAACGTTGAGATTCACTTTACGGCAGCTCTAAAGTAACATTGTCTTGTTACAGTGTTTGACACGGTTCGTTCTTGGAAGTAGAATTCATTTTGGTAACGGAATTTTTAATCGCTTCCGATCGGCATTTTCGAGGTTTTCCGAGGTCTTTGATCGGCGTGTGACATTAAATGACCCGAACATGGAATAGGCTAATTCCGTAACTTCCGTACCTGGACACGCAACTTAGGCTACTCTAAGACTTCTTCGATGGTGTCCGTGCTAAATAGCAACGCCGTCGTTTTACTAAAAGAGATGGAAAGTGGCTCCGAAGTCCGAAAGGTGGGGAGGGGTGAAAGGACCGGCGAAATTCTATAGGTAAAAGTTCATTTAGTGGTAACCACCATCCATAAAAGAATGTTTATAATCCTATGGTAAGTTAAACCTCAAAAGTTCTATTGTTCCATTTAAGGGAAGAGATGGGATGGGGGGACATTAAAAAAATGAGGTGAAATATGAGGTAATGTCCCTCTCTCCCAGTATTGTGAACAAACCGCCGCCCTTACAAACTGTCCAATTACCAGGGTATGATCGCAATTACAAGTTTGAGTCTTGAGCGTGTTTGTAGGGGGCTAAGGTGCCAATAGGAGGCGGGGGGGGGGGGCAAGGGATTTCCAATTGCTTTGGAAAAATTTGAAATTTGGCACATGTGACAAATTAGTGATAAAGGTCAACTACAGTCTGGTTTCCTCAGATTTCCTTTCAAAAACGTCCAGATTTCATCTAATGCAACCGCTTTTTTTTAAAGTTTGTCCAAAAGATTGCAAAGTTTTGGGATATTTTAAAATTTCGTCGGAGAGCCTTAATAAGAAGTGCTAACATAGACAACAAAACGTAACAACAACGATGTCCAGTCGCCGTGTTATATCAGAGTTTGCTCATAGAAATGGCCAAATCTCCAATAATCCAGAAACTTTCCAAATTATATCAAAAGAAACCTAAATTCTGTGCAATTCAAGCCCCATATTTCAAATACTCGTATAAAAAAGCAAAACAAAATGTTCTGTAGACAATATAACTTTTAAACTTAAAGTCAACAATTAAGGTGCTTTTCCGCTGGAAGTCAAGCTACGTTCACTGGTGGGCCTGAGTGTGGTTTGAAGGCTCGGCATACTAAAGCGCCGGTATGTTTCTTCAGCTGAAAAATATTATCTTTTGCAAATAAGTCGTAGTGTTACAACCATGTACTGTGCACTTCATCTGTTATTTCTGGTCAAATGGGGTTATAATATTAGTTGTAGACTTATAAGGATTTGATACAAATCTGTAGCCAGACACTGAACTGAAAGGACTAGATAATTATGACGGGTGACATAGTTCAATGGGAGAAAAGAGCAAAATTCATTGAGACACTAACAATTCTTTTGATCTTTTGGAGCAAAACATGTCTTTCGCTACAAGATTGATCAGAGACCCTCTAACGATGACATTCAGCTTGCTGAAACGTAAAGTGTTCACATTGTTTTAGAATTCAATTTAATGTATTTAGCCCTACCATTATTTTCACCTTTCTTCAGTAAATATTGTATGTTAGCTTTTTGTTCTTTTCTCGGAAATAAAATGATAATAAATTCCTCGAAGGAAAGCAAGCTTCTTTGATAATTAACTTGCAGTTAAAATACAGTTAAAATGAAACCCTGTAGACATACTCAAGATGGCACCTTAGGGTATACCCAGGAAAAACCTCTTTGTTTGTGTATTGGCAAGCGTTTCCAAAATCCACGTGCTTATGATTTTAAAAACGTTTTTAATTCCCTGGTTATATTATCTCTAGGAATTATGAATTCAAGGGAATGGTTTTTAAATGCTTGTTCAAAATGGCAACAGAGTAACTTTCTTAATTTCGTCGTTCGTCGCAAAGCCTCAATCCGCACGTACTTCTATGCAAGCCGGTCGCCTGTAGCCTATCCACTTGATCTAATCCATAAAATGGTGGACATCATATTCAGGGAAGTGGTGCAAGTTGCGCGCCTTTAATATTTAATCCAGAAGACCGACAATGCTTCGTGAATTCTGAAATCGTCTTGATTTTATCAACATTAAGATGACATTCCTGATACCATTGACACAAGTGTACTGCCCCCTTCAGAAAAACAACGATACCATATTCCAAACTCATATGGTCGGTGTATTTTAATTTCTCACGCCGGTGAGTAATTTTAAAACTTACCATACACACCTACACATTACTTACAATAAATACAAAAACAACCTGTTTTCGCTAATGGTATCCATGGCAACAGTATACCTTGTATACTTTTGTTTTTCTTATGCGTTTTTTTTTCGATTTAGTTTTTGTCAACAAACTTTTCACTTAAAACCAGACGCAGAGGTGGGTAAGTCTTTATTTCTGTACAGGTTCATTATCTCACGTAGGCTACTTCCTGTTTGATCAAACTGTTCTTATCATAGTTTGTTTTGAGTCGTCTATTTCAACCTATTGGCCTAGTTTTAGCCTTCCTGTGCACATTATGTGTCAATGAACCGGTTACATAGGTTACATAGCAGGTCATGGTCGCTACCGTTAGTGAAAATGCTTTTTTTTTTTATTTGACACGATTTGGAAGTAAACGTAATTAATCGATGGTAATCACGCTGGGACACCGTATAAAGTGTTAAGCCATGAAAAGGTCGGGGTGTTTAGGGTTCTTTATCCTAATTGTATTCCATGTTTGACTCCTATAGAGGCTTTGCAATTGCGTCACTGAACCGCCATGCTGGAGGACATTCATGCCAAGTACACATGGTTTTGTGCCGAACGCACTGCACATGTGTGTGACATGCACGGTGTGTACAAACTCAACGAGAAAGCGCGTCCCGTATGGTTTACTACGTAGTTACATGTACTCCAACATGGCCACCGGAGAGTATTATGACGTCATGTGAAAAGCCTCTATACCAAGAGAACTGAGTAACATAACCAATAGCATTTCGTTGTCGGGTCACTTGTAAGCAGGGGTGGGCTCGCTATTCCGAACTCTATCTCCGTAGCATTGGTCTTATTGTTTGGAAAGAGCACGATGTAGAAGGGTTATTTCCCTGGCTCTCACCGCAAATTCATTAAGCAGGTGAAAAAGACTTCCGTATTTGCGAACGGGGAAGTGGTTCTTGTTGAAGTAATTGGCCCATGGGATCATTAAAAAAATAATGTCCGTTAACATTGGATCGGCCTCAACTTAACGTCTCAGCTTAATTTTCGAGAGCAGAGTGTTTGAGGCTGAGGTGAAGATTTTTCCTCATGAGGCATGTAGAACAAGCAAAAAAGTGGTTTCGAAATCTCAAACATTGGACAGCCAGGTTAAGTTTCACAGTCATCCCTGACTTACCCGACTATTCAGAGGTAGCCTATGTTATTTTTCTCATGGAACAGTTCCACAAGATGTTCTAGTCTGCGGGGCCAACATAGCAGGAAAGCGAACTCTCAGATTGATTTGCTTCCGAAAGGTTAGGGCTGGTGATGACAAACTCTAAACAATATAAGTCGGTCAGGTCAATAACCGTTACAGGTGATTACGATTACGTGAGAGGGAAGTGGATACAGCGTAGGTTCTCAATATTTTGGGAACTTTGAAGTGTACCTCTGCGTCAAGTCTAAAATTTTAAAAATATATATTACAGAGCATGGAAAATAAATTGAAACAGTCAAACTCCCATCTTCATAGGACATTTCTTATTTAAAATGGGGTATAAAATGTTGAACTTTATTCATTTAATTTAAAATCATACTTTGCACAACAATTTGCGATGTCATCATTTTACTACTCAGATTACAGTCTTATTATTTCCTTGTTTTGCTGAAAGCTACTGCGCCTTGTGTTAATAATATGTGATAGCAAAAATACTGTTATGAGGTGATATGATTTAACAAGCCCGCTCTGAGCAAAATGATATGCAAGCAAACAGGAGGCATTCAAAGTCATAAAAACATTTTTAATTTAAAGGGAAACAAAGCAAATAAAAAGATTTGTGCTACAAGAAATTCACAAATTATTGTGTAATGGACTATTTTGTTTTAATAAATGAATTTCAACATCTAATATCCCTTGCTCTTCCATACTAAAGTACTATTTCGTATTCCAATACGTAACGACTACCACAGGACGTATTGGAAATACGTTGTTTCCGAATGACATTTGATATTGGAAAAATGATATCTTTTCGTGCAATTCTACTTAGCAACCAACGTGACATAGAACAAACGTATTATTTTTACGCGACTTCTATGGAGATTCCATACCACAATTTCCTTGAAAGTGCACTTCACCTTAAGGACACTTCTAAATACAGCTCAAGATTTTTTTCTTCATTATTGTAACTCAAATAAGCAGGCCCGTCTTTACATAAATTTGAAAATTAATTGACAGTGGTCACACAACAACAACATTCATACAGAACAGTGGCGTAGCCAGGATTGTGGCATGGGGGGGGGGGTGGTGTCGTGGGGGTGGTTTGTGGTACGACATGAGGGAAACGTCTAAGGATAGAGAGAAAAACCGCTGTTTAAGGTGTTTTTTGAATGGCAAGGTTGGGTCATGGGAGGGGGTTCTAACCCGCGCAACCACCCCTGTGCCTACGCTACTGTACAGAACCATCGGTCACAAGGTATATGGCAGGTATTAAATATAACATTCCAATAGGAAATACGTGTAATCAAGTAAACCAACGATATTTTTGGTCCAAAACTCTTTTCGGTTGGAAACGTGAGCGAAATCAAAACTCTACCGTATACCTGAAAAGATTCTGCTCCCAAGCGAGAATGCTCTATGGTCGAGAACGATGTCTCCACCTTATTGAAGGAAAATTCCAATTTTGTGGGGTTCTCAATGGCTTAGTAGCTACGCCAGAGTATAGCTCCACTGGACATCGGTCAAAGCGATGATTTACTTGAATTTGGTCTTAAAGGGAAAAAGTTTTCAAATAAGACAAAATAATCACATTTTCTTAACAGGGCCCTCCAAATTTCTATTTTACATTCAATGGAAATCCAAACGTTTTGAAAAATTTGATTTTAATAAATACCCAAATTTCACAAATAAAAGATCCAAACTTTTCAAAATTTCTTGATGTAAAACAAACTTTTACAGAGAAACCTTAATTTTTTCAACGAAATCTCTGACAAATTTCACTTTTATATCAAAACTTATCCTTCCGGCAGCCCGTTACTTTAGTTCTGGTTGCTGTCGAATTCGGTGGGAGGAGAAGGCCCCCCCGGGGGGGGGGGGGGGTGGTAGTTCTTGCTATGACTGTCACAGTTAAATCCAATTTAATCTTGCAACTTTACTTTTAATATGATGGTGGCGTAAAACTTGTTGTTCACATATTCAAATTAAAGATGGGGAACAAAAAATGGGAGGAAGACCTCAAAGCTCAGCGTGACGTTTTAACTTGCTCTAAACTCTAAATTGTGTTGAGCGACCACCGGACCCAAGAGCAAACAGGACAAAATGATTTTCATTTTTCTTTATAAAAATCGAAACTAAAAACAAAACAAAACCCCACGATTCCTCAAAACATAAATAGAAAGTGGTTGAAATGTTCGTATTTACTATGCGTTCGTCATCGAGTTTGCTCTTTATGAGGTCATCAAAAGTTTGCTACAATTCATACTCTCCGGCGGGGGGGGGGGGGGAGAAGGGGGTTCCTGCTTTTAGGCTACAAATGTTAGGCCTACTCAACATATGCGTTTCTACAAATCTCTACCTTTTTCAGTTAAGTTTGTCCTAGCATCAGTAAAATTAATTTTTGTGTGTGGTTGGAACTGAACTGCACTGAACCCGAGTGGTTTTCGAGACCGATTAGAGCAGGCTACTATAATAACACGCACAGTAATTTTCGGACTATACGGGAAGCATGATGGTACTTCGTGATCGGAACACTATTACACATTTAGTGATATCAGCTTCAATGTAAACAGCGGAAGCGCTCGGGCCCCGGGTAGATGCGCACTGTTTAACAAAGTATTCCTTGATTGGCTGTTGCCATTGTATTATATCGATTGTATACTTTGTTAGAGTTAGGGATTAGGTTAGGGATTGGGGCTATCGTTAGCCAGTAAGGAAATTTCTTGTTAAACAGTGCGCTCGGTTAGTCGGTCGTTCGGATTTTTCCGTGGCTATTTGAATTACAGTTTTGTATTGAGGGTTCTTTACAACTGGAAGATGAATGAATCAGTTTCCTCAACGAATATTAATTTGGTATGATGAACTTACCTTCAAACTGACGGAAAACTGTACCAGCTCCCATGCGATGAGAATACCCTGATCCGAAGATGTAAGCTAAATGTAGATGCTATGGTGATATAATTTGCCCAACAGCATCGAAGTAAATCTATGCAATGACCCGCGTGAAAACCAACATGGGTAACGAGGGTATGAAAAGGGTGGTAATAAGTGGGGGTAGGTACCGAGAGAAGGACTGCCAAAGATGGGGGACGGGTGAACGAGTGTAGACGAGACGGCGACGAGTGGCAAAATGCATGAAAAAACCATTCCATAATACCAACCAATTCCATTCCGTATAATTCTTGGAGAAATGCATGTACAGTATTAATGAAACACACCTTTTTTTTGGCAGGAATAGACTTTTCTGGCAAAATGTAGGACCAAAATTTGAGGGCACGCATAACAAGTACCTTCTTAGACCCAATTAGTTAATTAGTCTTGCAAAAATGCCTTAAAAAGCAGGAATGGACCGCATGAGACAACTTCGCACCTGGAAACTTGGGGAAGGGAGAGATAAGGACAAAACAGGCAGGGCTAATGTGTCTTGAAGAAGGGCAAACAACAGATTATGTGCAGATAAGTTTGGCCAAGTCTGAGAAAGCCAGGACTGCTTTCACTATCTGAGGCTATATGAACTTAAAGCCTTGGGAATTATTGGGGAATTTGTTTTGATGGTTAGTGACTAAATGTACAAATCAATCCACGTTTTATGCACTGTACCTTAATAACATTGCAAACCAATACCACATAAGAAAAGGGCCATCATTGCCGACTTGAGATGTAATATTTGCAAGCGATCGGACCTGTAGCTGGAAGGGCACTGAAGGGGTAAAACCATTTATTGGGGGGGGGGGGGGTGGGATGGAAAAATTCTTTCAGGTAAACAAATTGTGTAACCGACAAGGAAAAGGCTTATGATTCCCTGTCTGTTTTTCCAATTTGATAGTACAATGTACCCATAAACTATACAAGCTTCCTACATTAAGATATCCTGTAGATCAGATTCAGAGATTCCGACCATTCGACAGCCGAGATGACCTTTGACCACCTAGAACTAGAGTTCTGTTCGCTATGTCGCATCCACATAATATGTGTGAAGTTTTGCAGCATCCAAGACTCCAGCTATGAGAAATTGTGTAAACATGGTATTGAGACTTCGACCAATTGTGACCCTTAATCAGGGTGCCATGGCCCCCGTCCGGGAACACTGCCCCCCCCCTCTCGGGGAAGGTCGGCGATTTCGTCGGGGTGGCCAAAAAAAATTAAAAAAAAATAATAAAAAACCCACAATGACTAAAGTTACTGGATGGGCGATCTAGAACATACCTTTTGTTTTGTAATGCTGTTTTAATACATATCAGAATCGATTTTAAATCACTTCTTAACTCTGTTAGACCTCATTTCATGTACCTTGTCCTATCTCTTCCCCCGTCGGGGAAGGACGGCAATTTTGGGGGGGAGGCCTAAACATGAAAAGCGTAAAAGACTGAAGTTTCCTTTGTAACATTATTTTAAAGCATATCTGAATCGGTTTTAATCACTTCTTACAAGCTCTTCTATCCCCCATCCCATCTTCAGTCCGTGCGCGCAAGGTCATGCCTCCGTCGGGGACGGGCTACCCATCCCGTGTTGTTGAGAAAATCTAATTTCGTCGGTGAGCCTTCATCTACAGATCCACGATAAAAGATGTGGGTCTGTAGTCACTCGAGATCTTCTTGATCTTGTTTACTTGAAGACCACATTCTTCAAGGAAACTCACAATTCCGAACTCTCCTTACAAAAACGGACGAGAGCTTCATGTGCGTGTACTGCCCAATTAGGCAGCGGGCCGTACACGAAAAAGTGCTTTCGTTTTTAACTTTTGTGACGCACATCTGAGGGTCGGCATCAAAATTACCCACGAAGGTCAATTTTAACCTTTTGAACATAATATCAATTACCACAAGCGAACGAGTTGGCCTACGAAGAGAAATTTGAGGTTAAATTGTTAGCTTTTTTTGGCCAACATTCATTGTAGATACTAGTTCCACGAATTTTCTGACACGTACAAAATCTGTACATGCCGGGTATAGTGCGCAGTGCAGTGGACAGTGAAATTGATAGGGATAAACTTTTATGTCAATTAATTGACGGGAGGGGGGGAAGCAGGGGAGTAGGACGACTTTCCCCTCATCTGAGGAAAGGTTGAATAAATCAGGAACAGGAACGAGAGATGATAGTGAAGGGATAGCGAAGAAGGAAAATTAAATAGGACAAAACAAGAATAAGAATTTGGAATAGAAAAAGAGGAAGAAAATAAACACACATGACATGAAAAACCAAGAAACAGAGAGAAGAGATGCGTTCAGTAAGGAGACCAATAGATGATTCACATGATATTGTTTAGCCAAGTGTGGTTTGCAGTTGAGTTATGAGAGAGTAAATAACCGAGGACATGGCCGTCAAGTGGTTAAAGCATCCGACTTCAGGCGCGGATTAAGGGGTGGGGACTTACGGCCCCAGCCCTCCCTTTTTCGCCACATCAACAATAAAACATATGAAAAATTAGCAGTGCAGCTCCCTCTCACCCCTTTTTTTCTCTTAGGTCAGCCCCCCTTTTTTGAATGTGCGGATCCGCGCCTGGACTAGCTTGCAATTGGGAGGTCGGAAGTTCGAGTACTATTGGTCGGGTCATACTGAAGACTGTAAAAAAACACCTACTGCCATTGTACCTGGTGCTCAGCATAAGGCAATTGAGTAGGAAAAACAAGCCAGTTAGTCACAAGTGGAAAAGCTAGTCCGTGGCGGCTTGACATAAACCAATTGGTTAGAAACTGGCCATATGGGTCGTCACGTAAAGCTCCGTCCATCTTACTAACTTGAGAGGATAGGCCTAAATGGACAGGCTTTACGGCCAAGCAGAACTTAATTCCCATTGAGATCTTTTGTCCAAATCAACAAAAGGTTTCAACGGTTTCCAAATGGTAAAGGGTTTTCAAATGGGTTTGGTTTATGAAAAGGGTAATTTTGTAATTCCCTTTGAGTTTTGACCAATTTCCATCATCTACCAAAGGGACTGCCCAAATGCATAGGGTATTTACAAAAGGTATCACTTGAAACCCTTTGGGTTCAAAGGGTCTAACCCAAAAGGGTTCCAAATGGAATTTTCAGCTGGGCTGCCAAAAAACTTTGACTATACCTAAAGCTGTAAAGTATAACCTTTTTTAGTGAGCACGCCTGCATGATTTGAACCAGCGTCGAATCTCCATGAAGCCTTGGTCGTTCACTCCAAGTATAAGTTCAAACTATATGATCTATCATCAAAGAACCAATCTCAAATTTCAGGCGAGAAACTTAGCATCATGTAGTAGAACTGATCGCCAGCGTCTCTACCAGGAAAAAAGGGAACCGGATCGTGGGCTAAAGTTTACAAAATGTGAAAATCCGACCGGGGTGAGAGCTGTATGAATATATTATCTTCTGTCAGGTGGAGAGGGGCACAAGATTCCTATATAGAGATATAATCACAACAACCAGTGGTTCGAACCTGCCACTCATTCATATGCTTGATATTTTGCATGTATTTTATAGGTAACCATTCCATCTGGAACCCTTTGAGCACAATTGCTTTGAAATGGTAGGCCTACCTTTCGAAAAGTAAAAAGAAAAATATTTTTTTTAAGCGTAGGGGTAGGAAGCGGGGGCTGGGGAAGAAAGCCTCCCCGACCCCCCAGTGAAAAATGAGGGGCGGAAGCAAGATTCCGCTCCCCCACTTCCCGTGTCAGAAACCCCTTCAAAATCTCAAAAAACAGCGAAATTTCCGGCGCGCTTTGCTCGCCGCATTATGCAGCATAAGTACACTAGTTCTCCTTAATAGACCAGTTTGGTAAACTTTCCTGAGCTCTGGACATATCAAAATCGGATATTTACCATTTGTGTGACACCACATCACTAAGAAACACCGGCAGCTATGTTGCTATTTTTGTGACCCGTCTTTCATAAAATTCCAATTTTTCTACAATTAAAATTCTTGATTTTGAAATATTTTGTCTAAAAGGACAACAAATTTGAGAAACTTTTGAAATGTCATCGGGGTCTGCGGGGTCTCGATTTTTCAAAATTTTGCATACGCTCCGCGCCAATTGAAGATAGTCTTTTGAGAAAGACTTCATATTCCAGGCAGGGAAGCTTTGGCCTACCGTAGTCAAATGTTCTCATACACACCGCATGCGGGACATCGAATCCAGAGTAGCGCTTGCAGTGACCTTCCGTATATCTTTGCCGCACCCGCACCAAGTTCAAACGAGTTTCAAGGATTGATTTGTATCTGACTATTGACGGAATCCAATTCAGTCATAATTAGATACCAAATGATCATCGGTCCAACTTTAGTAATGTTATGCTCAACTGGGACTAAGATTAAAAATGCGGAAATAGAATTAAAATTTTTTCAAGTTGATATATTTAAAAAAAAAAACATATCAGGTACCGTCATTTCAAAAAATACACAAAGGCGTACGGGAAGAGGCGGATCCTGTTTGCCGCGAACTGAATATTTTTCAAGTCCTATTTTGCCCGGCCGCATGTCAACACGGTCCGCTGCAGGCCGAACTGACTAGCTACTACATACTACCCCCTTGCCCTAAAATACATGTAAGTGTCACTGCCCTGAAATAAGCACTTCCCCTGATCTGGGAGGAGTGCAGTCCCCCTATCCCCACCTGAAAGGTCTACGCGCCTAATAGCATGAAAGATGCCAAGGTCTGCTTGCGATTTTCTATTGAAAAACCAGCCCCTGTCTAAAGCTATCGGCCATGTCATGACACCAAGTCTCCAGGAGCAGATTTTCTGCCAGAAAGATCAAAATTTTAATACATGGCTGCTTTGTCGAGTGTCGCAACAAGCATTTCATTGGGAAAGGGCTGATCGCTTTTACAAAATGTGGTCAGTGTACCATATTCAGTTTGGCACTAGTACTGAGCTCGGGGGCTGATATTGGGACCAGAAAATTTAGTACACGAATTCCGATATTTTTCGGAAGGGAAACCGTTCCCAGCCGCTAATAACATTTCGATCACCAAATTTTAAGTAAGTTTCTAACGGTTTAGGATTTTTAGATAGCATGTGAGTTATGGCTAAGCCGAATTAAAGCTACAACTATTCCCTAATAACTTGAGAACCAACACACCCCAGATGCCGATGCCTATTAGAACCTATTACACGAAATACAGCTTGGTGATATTCTCGCCCGTATTCGTATTGTTAACCTTTCAGATTTCGTCGTTCCTCGATACAAAATGATACTAGATGGGTTGAAGGGTATTATTCTTTTTTCAGAGATCGGAGTGACGCAGATTATACAATTTGGATCGGTATCCAGCTCGAGTTACTCATTCGCAGTTAACGTTACGCGTGAGACCGACGTAGCAGGGACATATACAGCTCCTCGTTCGCGAAAACTAAGTGTCCTTTTTCTTTCCACATCTTTTTACCGTTTTTAATCCCACGTAACAAAAATAGCATTAAAATTTGTTTAATTTTTCAAAAATTTAACATTTAAGCCTATTTCAGATATTTAAAGTGCCTTAAGAACATGATAGGAGGCTGCAGCTGTAGTTTTAGTACTGTTTGAGGAAAAGTTTACTTAAAACGTGGAAGTTGTGTGTCTATCTCACCTTCGCCAGATTTTGAATTTAAAGGGATATTTTTACTTATTTTTTCTTGATCCATAGGCCAAACGGATCGCTTGTGGTAATTGCATGGGTTATTATTTCATCTTTTACCATCGATTCGTATTTTTTCCAATCAGACCCTCCGAAGTGCGTCACGAAGTAACACGAAAAAGCACGACAGATTTTGGTCTAAATGGTCTGCCATATAGCCTGTCCGGACAGCCGAATTCTCACAAAGGTAATGAATATCGGCCAGGTCGTTTTCAGCTACACATAATGATAAACAGTGGTGTGAGAAATTCTCCCAAAAAGTCTAACTGAGAATTTATTTGAAGGCACCTTGTAACGTGATATTTTCAAATACGTTGGGAGTAAAACCATTCATGGTGTGGAGTCCGGGCAGTCACGTTAACAATTTCATCTCTTTAGTTGACCTTGCAATTGAATTCAACGAAGATTCTTAATACAGTCAAAAACATTATAGTATGTTTTCAACGCCGTTGCATAGTTCCCCCCGAAAAGAGACAAGACTATTACTTCTAATTATAGCAGTACCTTTTATCTGGTACGGTACTTTTCTGATCATTGGCAACTTGGGGTTTTTCTCTATTGAAATGAAACTTTCTTATTGAAGGAAAGCTTAAAATAACGACTCCTTCATTTCTAGTTACAAGTCTAGGAAATGCCATTCCGGCTATCTTAGGGGTTAGATTTTTTAACAATGCGTGTTTGTAAATTATTCTTCGTTTTGAGGCAGTAATATGAAGTGAAAATAATTTTATTGCGAAAGAAATCTGTAAAAAGGACTTCTTCACTTCTAGTTATGAGCCAAGGAAGCGCCATTTTCTGCATTCCGGGGGTTCTCAATTTTAAAAAAAAATTCTGTGCGCTCGACTTAGACAATCTCTCGGGCAGGATGACATTTTTCCGGACAAAAAAGAATTCTACCCCCTCCCAAACTGACACGCTCCCGTGCGCCTATGGAAATAAATAAAATATTAAATTTCAAATATATGGGAGGCCAAATCTTTTCCTCGGGAGAATGTTCCAATATGGTCTGAGGGCCTAAATCTGCATGATGATATTCAGTAACCTCAATAAAACCACAGATACCCCATTTTAACCTTATGAAGGACAGATTCTTCAATAAACACCCCAAATTTTTTTTAGTACCAACAAAAGCCAAATATCTTTCATAAGTTTTAATTTTTACTTCAAATAAATTCCAGATTTTTAAGTATTTGTTAAAAAGAAAGCCCAAAATTTCGGCACGCTGAGCCGGCCCCAAATTCTACCAAATTGCGTTTCACCGGGACATAACACTGCCTTTGTCGGGGCCTTGAAATTCTGGGGGAACTTGGCCCCCCTGTTGGGCAAATCCTGGCGCCACCCCTGCCCTTAATGACATTTAATCCCATCAAAAACAAGAGGATTTTGCTCCTCACCATAATGCATCCTCATTTAGAGTAAGGAATCTATCCAAGCTTCCCACCATCAGACTTTGTGTAAACAAGAATGCCAGACTTTAACCTTTTGTGACCCCGAAATAACACTTGACCTCCACAAAAATCAATAGAGATAATCTTCTCAATACGGCTATCCCACACACCCACATATTAGAATAGTTTCATGTGCCTTTCTTGAATTATTGTGTGAACAAGATTTTGACAGTTTGACCTTTCATGGCCCAAATCTACTCAGTATGGCCAACAGCAACCAACACACCACTTAAGAGATTACTCACATTTACACTTCTTGAGAGCGGCATGTTTACAAGCAATTTCAGAGTAATTTAATGTTTGACCTCTTGCGACCCTAAATGACCTCTGAACTACACAAAAGTGTACGGATTACCTACTCAATATGCCAATCCACACACCAAATATGACCACAGTCACATCTACCTATCTTGAGTATCATGTTTATGTTTTACCGTTCGACCTCTCGTGACCCCAAATGACCTTAAACCTTCAACAAAAACAATACAGATCATCTACTAAATATGGACAACCCACACATCAAGTATGACATGAATCACACTTACCCTTCTTAGAATATTGAGTTTATAAGCAAAGCGTCACATACACACACAGAGACAACATCAGCATAGATTCCCTGCCCGCCTTTGGCAAGGAATCAAAAAGTGAGTGGGGGGGGGGGGGAGAAAAGCAATTTACAGAAAAGACAGCTTTGAAGTAAGAGCACAGCAGAGCCTTTTGTGGTCTCAAGAGCAGTCATATCTGATAAATACTTCTACTTTAGTTTCACTTCAATGGTGCAGGGTTCATATCATATGTTTGAAATGACATGGATAAGACCAAATCTTTTATGACTGTGATAAGCAATCTTTGTTTCTGAGGTACTATATGGGATAAGATGCAACCTTAATAAAATTAGTAAGGAATTAAACTGCTTTGAAAGACACCTAATCTGTTTATGATTGTCTCTTGCGCATGAAACAAGTGATGGTGAGATTTAGGACAAAACCAGAAAGAAAATATGTTTGCATATATTTTGGCAGAATCACTTTTCTTATATTTTTAACTCTTTATGTAGCATAAAATGATTCTCTAGTTATTCACTGACATTTTATTGGCATATCAGAATGTAGAAATATTCTACATTTTCTACATTGTTAAAAAGAAATCATTTTGCATCTTGAAAGTCATAATGCTGACATAGTGAGGAAACAAAAAGGGGCAAAATGTTGGTAGCACATGAAGTGTAAATACCGTTCTTGCTCACAAGTTTTTTAAAAGGAAATCATTGTCTCGACTTTTATTACACATAAGCATCAATTATATGTTGGGTAAACCAAACTTCCATGAGCCTGGTATTGTAAAGTAGCAACTATATATACGCCACTACAGGTTTGAGCTTAAACACAAGAAAAGGGGAAGGGAGAGGGGGAGGGACAGTTTTTGAAAAGTGACTAGGGCTATTTGCAACTGCAAATGGGCTGACCATCGAATCCTGCAGTCTTGTACAAAAATGTATATTATGTAGCTACCTCACAACCTCATGGCCAGAAGTGTAATGTGGTGAACAAGAGGCATTACAGAGCTAAACATTTATGTACGCATGGTTGTGCCATACCATGACTGAAAAGGGCAACATCCCTCTCCCCCGATATGTCCTTTTATCTGATTCCCTCAAATTTTATCACTTTCAATTTATAGAGATGGCTATTAAGGAAATGATGCAACAACCTAGTTTTACTAAAATGGGGCTAGAAAAAAAAAAGTCAATACCAAATAGTAAATACTTAATGCCACTATTATTAATGCTAAACTCATAGAGTTATCCAACAGCAAGCAACAATATTTAACCAGGTTCTGTAAACCTCAGTGTCAAGATACCTTACTCACCCCAGATAAATAACTTGCAGGAATTCCTACTTCGGCTAAAATCTCTGGAAATTTTAAAAAGAGGCTACCTGGTACCAACAATGGAAGTAAATAAGTATATAAAACTCATCTCATTGAATGAGCAAACCAATAATCCTAACTTAAAAATAACAGATGATAAAGATAAAAAGATGAAATATTACTACACTGAGCAGGGATCAGACGTGTCTTTGGTATTCCAAAGGTGAAGGTACTCCCAAAACATTTGCAAAAATTAATTACTTTCAAATAAATTATGACTGCATTATGTCTTCATTTCACATTGACAGGTATTTAACATTCATACTACACATGAAACAAACGATTTCTCCTCCTGAAACAGTACAACTGCACAAACTAACCAATCCCTGAAAGGTAATCCGTCCTAAAAACTGATCAATTTATATCCATAGTTTTACAACAAAAACACAAAGTTTAACCCAATTAATCTTGTTTATCCCCTCATAAAAAATGAATGTCAATAAATGGCATGGTAAAAAAAATTATAAATGATTACTAGAAACATTTAGAAGTGTCAAATCTAATTCTAAATCACATCTTCTAAATGCAATTTGACTGATTCTTAGCATTTATGCTTTTCTTTGATCTCCAATTAACTTCTGATTTATTTTGTCCACAAGATTTTAAACATGTTCTGATTAACTTCAAAATGTTTTTCAGTGTTTATAACAATTCTAATTTTATCTAAAATAAATTCCATTTAATTCATACTCAGTAATAATCCTCATCTTCAATTGGTCTACAATGGTCAGGTGACTGGGTATTATTCCAGAATAAACTCATCTTGGGGTATTCCATTTTACTCAGGGTTGCACTACTTTAATGCGGTTACTTAAAAACAAAATTGCATTTTTTTGTCTTTTCATCAAAATATTATTAAGAATGAATGTAGGTTAAACAACTCTGGACCTGTGCATTAAAACACAATAGTGTACCCTTTGGCGCTGATGCTGTTGTGCTGGATGCAACACAGCATTGCTTGCATTGAGCTTCTGATCGTGCATTATTCTATCCTAATGCACAGTAAATCCTTGTTTAATCTTACATCATGTTGCCATTTCACACAGGTTCTGTTTATTTAAATGGAATCTCCTTTTAAAACTAAAACATAAATGCATCCCTGCCTCTGGCTAATATATATTGATGCTAATCCCCTCCGAACTGATGAATTCAATTCATGACATCTTGTACTGTGTCTTACCTTGAATGAAAAGGAAATACACTGGCCAGTTATTCAACAAAAAAGACAGCATCTAAATGAAACTTTAAGCATTTTCCCTAAAAACACACATTTCTTCGGGACAGTCCATTAGGTTTGGGCATAATATTTTAAAGTTTGCAGCAAAGTCTCTTCAGGCTTTTAATTGGTCAATGATAAACATAGTGGGTAAAAGTATGCTAACAAATTATTGTTTTAGAGATGAAAAGTTGGATTTGCAAACCAAAATTAGTCCATAACTATAAACAACTATGAAGCTTCATTCATCTATAGACATATCCGAACAGCAAGTGATGGTCTGATTTCAGTGGACCATAGCTGAGGTCTATTACCTTTTAATCTTCCAATTTCTTTGCTTTTCTGTACCATGGATGGTTGTACACTAAATTGCATCTTCATTCCTACAATTTTACTGAATATGAGGGTTTCAAAGTTCATGAGGATAATAAATAAAGATGATTTAAAGCATATGGACCCCACGAATGGCAGCCTACAGTCGCTAAACCAAAGCTCTGATTGTTTTCGTCTATACTATGTTGGCAGCAGCTTAATGACTCTTTTAGACATTTTTTCATGATTGAAAGATGTCAATTAAGAAAATTCTGCTAGGTATCAAACTAGGATAAACTGGAAAAAGTAGAATTAAGCAATTTTCAGGTAACAGAACCAGTGAATGGTCTAATAAAGAAGAAGAAATGAGAAGATGAATGAAATTCTGGTTCCCTTAAATTGAATTCTGGTTATTAAGTACATTAGGTTTCAAAATAAGCTTCTGTAAGGCTGCAGGTACTTGGATACAGCTGTGGGTACCACATTTTTCTTTCTTTTGCACTATTTCACTACAGGTTCAATTAATGAGACCAGTCCACCTGTTTAACAAATATCTTCCTACCTTGTAATTTATCAGTTTTTCTGCTTATAAGGGTTTGCTTTTTAGTTACGCCTGCTTTTCTTTTTTACCTGGATTTAAAGTGACAGAAAGACTCAAACTGGTTACCTCTCAAAGAACATTTTATTTTCACTAGGCATGTTAAATATTTTGAAGTAAACTTGAAGAGATTAACTGAATCCTATGAAGTCTTTCCATAAAATTTAGTATTTCTAAATTGATGAAAAAAGTCTCATTCGTTATCCTAAAAACAAGAAATTCGTAATCTGAACATTTCTTCAGGACATAGTACTTGCTTCAGCATGAGGCTTTAGTATCTTCAAGTTTTTAAGTCACTACTGCAAACAAAAAATTGGTTCATGGTTTTAATAAGGCTGTTTGGGTGATCGGTACATGCCACAAGTTTTGAGTATTCCATAAAATGCAGAATTCCAAACTTAAAACTAATCTAATCAAATCTGTCTGTTTGATAGAAAATCTTTATGCTATAAACACAAAAATAAATGAATACTAACAATCTAAACTGTCACAAGGAGTTCTGAATTACTAAGCTTGATTGGAGAAATGTTTGGAACCACAAATGTAATTACTTTGCAAACTCTGAGATCTTGGATATCAAAGGATCCACCCAAAGAAAAGTCTGGTTGGCTACTTAATCCATACTTAAAAAAAAAAAAAAAAAAATTTGAAATGATTGAAACACTTTTGAAATCTTGATAGTGCCTGAGTTATTAAAATTCTGCCTGGCTGAACTTATGTTAACCTGATTAAAAAGTTAGGTAGTTACTTAAATCATTAAATCCATCTAATTATAATGACAGAAAGATGCAGTGAAGTGGGACAGATAAAATACTGGTATTTCATGCCATCACTTGAAGTTTGGTTTAAATAGCCCATTTATTAACACCCTCTAGACATTTTACTGCTTCACATTTGTATTATATCAAATGATCTAGCAAATTTGATGCCAACTAATTCAGACGGCATTTGAGAGTAAGTGACCTCAGCATACTCAAGGTTATACTCTCCATGGAGTCCATATACCAGACCATAGGACAAATACACATACAAACGGTCCTTTTCTGCATAATTTATGAAATATTCTCATCAAAGTTATTTGAATCTTTCCTTTTCCCTTCCCCAGTCTAACTTTTAAACTTTACAACAAGTAATTTTCTCTTTACTGAGCTCTTTGTACCAGGACACAGTCTGCAACCAAGTAAAGCTGGTTTTATTCAAAATGATTATCAGCAAAGCTCTTAGGGTTGCACACATTATGTAGCATTGGTTCTCTGTTATAGATCGCGCCAACTGCAATACACCTTCACTAATAAAATGTCAAAATTATTGGCCATTTTGTGAAGAATTTAGGAAACCACTGTATTCACCTCCTTAAAAAAACAGAGAGTTTCATAAAATGTCACTCTTAAACCATCATATCTTTTATAATCATTTAATAGGACATGTATGGCTACAACCAGAATCAATTCACCTATACTTGTACTCAAGACAATGTCGTTTCTCTACAAGTCTAAAGTAGAGTTGGTGCCGTTCATGTAACCTCAGTGACCACCATCTTCAACTTAGAGAGGCAACTCTCACATCCAAAGTCACATCTTTTATTAAGTAAACCAATATCATCATTTGCGATTGAAGCATCAGATCCATACCCGTCATATTTTATCCTTCCTTGCTGTCCATTGTCTTTTCTATACCTTCTTGCACATCTTGCTACCTCGTTCTCTTATTAAGTTCCTAAATCTCAGTCCTTCTTCCTATTGTGTCTCTGGGAGAGAGCAGCATGGTGTGATGAGGATGTTTCTGTCTTCATCAGTTCTCTTAGTGCCATGGTAGCATATGCAGATGTTGGAAGGTCAAAGGACAACTTTAGGGCAAGTTTCTTCCCATCTGAAAGGAAATCAAAAATACTGACATCACAAAAACTATGTAATGATTCAATAAGGTGGATTACTTTCAACAGAAGCTTCCACAATTACTAAATAAACTTGACTATGCCATTCGATACATTCCATGAATCATCTGCCACTACTAATGCTGCAAATGACAGGTTATGATGTTACCTCACTAGTCCATGCATTTTTGGCAATGAGATACAGTTGAAATGCAGCAATGTAGTACGTTAACCCAGGACACAACATCACTAGGTGCGAGTCATGCGATTCCGGCTTGCAAATTCTTGATGGGAGCCTAATGCCCATTTCATATTCCTTGGAGTTGGGAGTACTCAGTAAAGTAACAAATATTCTAAACTTTCCTTTTTTATGGTGTGCAAGATGGTTTTGTAATTGTTTGGAAATAAAGCTTGTTCTGTTAATCAAATTTCATAATAAATCACTGCTTGCACCTTTAACTGACTTGTGTGCATCTACTTCATTGCCAAATTTTCCTTCTTACCTGGACATGTCAGGAATTCTGTCAGAAACTCAGAAAAGTGGATTATTTCTGCCAAACACCAAGTCAAAATTTATGCTGCCTTTGGTCAAACGTACAGGTGGGTTCACAAGGGCAAATGCTTGCTTCAAGGCCTTATAAGATGAAACCTTAATTATTTCAAAGTCATCTATTTATGTAGCAAAGGTGTCCTTTCTTGAAAAAGATAACAAGGTACTGACATTTTTTTTTATTTTTAAAGCTGGTGCTCAACATTTTTTAAAGCTGGTATTTGGTATGGTTCTGTGGAAATTTTAATGCCATTGTTAGGATAATAATTCCATTCAGAATCTGGAATATTATAGTCCCAGCAACCCTAAAGTTAAACCAAGCACTCCAAGATCACAAGCTTAGAACCATAACTGATGGTGCAATATGCTCCCCTGTATAACCATCTTGATGTGAGTGTCCCCTACTGAAACTTCCCCAGACTCACACTCTCGAGTAAGGCAGTACCTTTTGATTTTTTTTCAGTTCTAGCCCATTTTCCTAATACATAATATGCCAACTTGCTCGATGAACATTACATAGTCTAAAGTAATTTACACCTATTGGTTATTTTGAAAGACCCTACTCTCTATTGCATGCACCCACTGAGAAAAGTAAGCAATAGGGGGTAATGCAAACGCAATTGCAGGCTTTGCATTTAAAGTTGTTTTCAAAGATTCTTTTCTCAAAGAATGGTTTACCTGCATTGTGAGCTTTAGTATAGACCTATTTCCAAATAGCAATTACAATGAATTGTGGGATATAGTTTTGGGTGTTTGCCAATTTTCACCACAGTAAAATGCCGTTGACAAAAATGAAAAACACCAAAACTCTATCCCACAATCCTTTGTAATTGCTATTTGAAAATAGGTCTACCCCACCTGCTCTTCCAAAACTAGCTGATGGAAGATGGAAAATGGCAAGGCAGACCTATCGACTATGCTTTAGTACCAAGATTCATAATATATATTTGTTTTATGTGGTATTCTTCCACCAAAAGCACATTTTTTACTTTACCATAACATACAATTTAATATAAAATATGGCATCTAAGGTTTCAAACTGTGTGGGATACACATCTGTAAGATATTTATGCTACCAATCTGTCAAAGTACAACTGCACTATGGATAATTACCACACAGATTACTTACCCTGGGGCAATTACCCCTTTCCCCTCCTATCGATACCCATTCCTGATATTTACACCTAAGACAGATTCCCAGGCCAAAAAATTTAATACTGACCTGAGACAACCATGTCAGGGTTGAAATAGTTGATATCTGTGAGTGGGTATGGGAGAGGGTGAGTCTAAGATAATTTTTCTTGGCAGGGCCATTATCCAAAGGGAATAGCCTGGATGGAAATTGTTTGAGATGAATTGTCTGTGAACACTATTAAACACCAGTTTCTGATCATAGTCAGATAAAGCTTTACAGCTCAGTTCAAGTTTGGCCAGCTGCAGCTTTTCTTCCAATTGTGTCTCACTGGCATGTTTTCCCTAATCCATTGCTCAGACTGCGTGTTTGGTCTAACGGTAGAGTATCCGCCTCTCACGCGGAAGGCCCAGGTCTGATTCCCAGGTCCAGTCTTACCAAAGACTCTAAAAATGGAACTTACTGCCATTCTGTGTGATGCTCTGCATAAGCAATGGAGTAGGAAACAAGCCAGTGAGCCACAACTGGAAAAAAGGCTGTGGCTGGCTCGACTTGACCTAATAGGGTGGAAACTGGGCTGTATCACTCTAACTATCTACAGTAACTAACTCATGCTGAGCATCAACTACATTAGCAGCAGAACGCTCTTACCACTTGACCACTTAGTCAGTCAACAGTTTCTGACATCAAACTTACCTTCTTTAGGTGCAGGGGGAGGTATGCCTTCAAGTCTATCCAGATCACTCTGTATAAGCTTTTCTTTAGAATCGTCATACTTGATGAAAGACCTGATTATGAAGATAAATTACACACTCAGTTACTTACTCCTAATTTAAAAACCAATTTCAACAAAACTTATTTTCACAATTTTGAAACAATACTAAAGTAAAAATACTAAAGTTTTCATTACGTTTGTGTATCCATACATTTTGATGATGTAGAAAAACAAATAAACGAAACGAAACGAAAAGCTTTACAATTGGCTAAAATGGGAGAATGGAGGAGAAATTGAAGAAATTGTAGGCTTTTTTCTGTATGTGTTTTTTCTTTAGTAAGTAAATGTCACTATCTTGGAATCTGATAGCAGGTAATAAGAAGAGTCTGAAGGAACTTGGATCTTGGTTAACAACAACTAGCAGAGAAGGAAAATAATTCAAAAGTTATTGTAAATGGGTTTCATACTTCCTACATATAAATAACTCTGCAAGTCGCAGACAAGCTATAATTTCCTCAGATGAACGCTACAAAAAAAAACAAACAATGGTTTTATGAACGCTGGTTCCTCAATTAATGAAGACTTTTTTTAGAAAATAAAAAAATATCCTTCAAAATAGGAAACTTTTGCCAAACCTTAATGCTGGATGCCCTCCCTAGCTTTGGGAAAAAAAATTACTGGTTTAGGGGGTGTGGGAGAGGAATGTGGGGTGATTCATGTACGTCTAATTCCTTGCTGTGTTGTGTTTTATGCTCATTGTTAGCAGATACTCCACAATGTAAACACATACAACATGCACCCTGCCTACACAGCTACTCCTATCTCACAAAACAGCAAACACAAATCATGACTGTTGAACCGAGGGAGCTATTTTGGATTTGGGTATTGTATTTGATGAGGTCTGTTAACAGCAATGCTTATTTCCCATGAAACCTAGCCTGCACAGCAGACTCTGTAGTAGCCAAAAGATGGCGCTCTCTCAAAATCAAAATGCACCTCTCTAAACAGTATAATATACAGAGTCTGCAACCTTCGTCCAGTTTCCATTTACCGGAATCCCGCATTTTTAGGGACTAATTAGTAAACATGAGATGGTCACATGGTGCACGAAACAAGTATGAATAGTGTATTTTGGTACATACAACTAATACAACGAACGGCGAACAACCTAATTAGCTTTTGTAGGTGGAAAATGTGTACCAGGCCACACGTTCGATGCATAAATATTACCTACTATACAAGATATAATTAAGTATTTTAATTTTGGTTGTGACGTCATATTTGGTGGTTGTAAATGAGATTGGCTAGAAATTTTTCAGGCTATTGTATACCGTAGTTATGCCATATAACTTAGTTGGAAACGTCAACTTTTCAACAGTGAAGCTGTTGAAAGACCCATAGTATTATTAATAGTAGCGAAAGTAAGATTTTTGATATATGAATGTATTAGTTGAAACACAAACACAATAGCCTGCTTTAATACAGCAGGCTACATGAAACCCAAAGCTGGTGCAGGTAAGGGTCTTTCACTTGGAATAAGCATCTCTAACTCATATCTGGCTGATCTATGCTCATAGTTCAGCTGACTATATTTTCAGGGTTCCTGCATTCTCCAAGGAAACAATTTTTAGACTTTTCCATGACTTTCCAGAACCAAATAAAAGATTTCCATTATTTTCTTTTAATTTTCAGCTAAGAGCAAGAATTAACTTTGGGGTGATGAGAATAATAAATTTTGCTATTAGCACTGAAAATAAATTTTGATATTACAAGTGAGAATAGAACAATGTCACTACGTACAAATTTCCATGACCTTTCCAATACTTAACTTCCAATACCCTAGAATTTCAGGATTTTTCCAGGCCTTGAAGTATGACTGAAATAAGGAACCCCTTTTCCCTTTTTGTTTGTTCAGAGTATTTCTCAGAGCATTTTTATAGTCACGGCAAGACCCACATGCTGTAATGAACCTCTCAGTAAATCTTAAAAGAGTTAAAGAGCTTCTTAAATTTTCCATTCTAACGCTGCTATAAAATCTCCCTCGAACTTCAATTTGATGAAAAAAAGCAGCACTTTTTAATAGCACTTCATAAAATGTAAAAAACCAATCTTAGATTGAACAATAGTTTTGGAACACTGCCCTCAGTATACTACATCCATTACATATTATACAATTGCAAAACATTGCAAACACAGGAACCGACAGGACAGTTTCTCCTGTAAAGTCCAAGAGCAGTCACCATGCACAACTTGAAGTAGTGTAGTACACTGTCCTGTTTCATGATTGGCTGTTGAGGGTCATGTGGCAACATTTGTTTTCTTCAAATGTGAAATTAACTGCTGTTCAAGGAGTGGTTATGTACTTTAAACAAAAAAATGCTACTTACACAACTTAATATGTCACAAACAAGTTAATAAGAAACTTCTTTTAATACTTGTGCATTTCGATTGGCATTGAAGAAAAAGAAGCTTGTGAATGAACACAATAAACAGCCTCAACAAGCTAATTCAGAGAGCCACTTCTTGGTTTAATAATGAGGATCTCATGGAACCTGGAAACAGAACGCTCAAAATTTCCTGTAAGCTAATTCAAGTTTACATCTTTGTAATATTTAAATGACAAACCTTACAAAGCAGAAAAGTCCAGGGTCTCATTTCATATTGATCTAAGATTGATCTTGAAGGAAAAAAACACCTGCCTTGACAATAAATGGAATGAAAGCTGATATCTCACAGTTTTCCTTCTTATTTCCCTTCAAAGTATCTTTCATCGTTTTCATTGTACTTCAAGACTTCAAGTTTAAATATTCAAGGCAGATAAAACAATTGCTCTCAATAAATTTCACAACTGGGAAAAAAAACTGCCACATGTTTCTCAAGATACATTCATGAAATAGGATAGTCTACATTAATAATTCAAGTTGGCATGACTGCATTGTTCTCTTTTAACTTTAAAAATCATGCAGAAGTCCTGATCAAATCAACCTAAGGATAACGATAACTCTCTGTGAAATGGGGGAAAGATAATATACATGAGAAGACTCCTTAGTCCCCAGTTTGGTCTAACAGCAACATCTGAAACGGCACTTTTTTAATCTCCCCCCCCCCAAAAGAAAAATGAAACATTGTTATATCTGACTAAATTTCCAGTACTCACCATTCAACAGATAAAGGTTTCACAACAAGCTTTCTGTAAGCCCCTGGAAGTGAGTAATCCCTGTAAGAAAATAAGGAAATGTAAACTATGACTGTTCATCCTAGATAAAGATTTTCAAACTTGTTTTTACTCTTTAAAACATCTTCTGTATTTCAACAGTTTCTGTTTCTGTGAAAAAGACAAAAGCCACAAGCTCCTGAGTAGAAGTTTTCACTTTTTTCAAGTAGTACTGCCTATGTTATGACTTTACATAATCATTCATCATGAGATATGCAAAAGTTTATGTGAACTGCTACCCAGTCTACTACGTTAGCTTTAATAATTTTAGACATTCATTGATGGACTGGTCAATCAACCAAAAAACTGTTTGATGTTTGAATATTTCTTCGGCCCACCAAACAATGACGAGGTGGTTTGGTTGTATATACACACACTAAGTATATGCATTCATTTTTAACCTATAAGACCTTAAAAGGAAATTACCCTTCAGGGATTTAGTTTCTTTTTATATACAGTAAAAGGACATATGGTGAGGAAGTCATACATTTAATTCAAAAAGAAACCCATGCTGGGTTGTGGAAATGTTCACTTTAGTAGTAAAACATGACATTCAATTGTATTTGGTGTGGCCCCAGGCCATTAATCACCTAATTAATGTCACGCTGTCATCCTTCTCTATAGAAGCCTTGAAATTAATTGATCTTACAGAAAAAGAAACAAACATTTAATTCAATTGTAGGACCTACCACAGGTAACTAATACTTTGAGATCTATTCAAAACCTGGAAAGGCAATTTGTACAGTAAACAAGCTTTACCATGTTTCAGCATTTTTTTATTCTTTTAAAGATAGTCAACTCTCACCCAAAACTACAATTTTTGTAGATTTTTGTTCTAGTCAACAGGAATTCTCAATTGGCACAGCTCTTCGATTGACAGCAAGTTCGAAAAGTGCAGAGCACTGTAGCTCACATTATGCAACATGGACTGCTTCGATAGTGTTTTGATTACACATTTGGGTCTTGCATACTCACTCTGAAGCAATATACAGAGACTGAGTCTGAATCAGGATGAGATTTTGTAGACAAAAGTGGGAGGGGCTTTATAAGTAGGTTAGGAGCACTGGAAATGTCTCGGGTGAGTGGATTAGGTCTGTAGCACTTCAAGTACACACTCATTATGTTTGTAAGACTAAACAGAGCTTTTCTGTACTTTTATGCTCCAGTCTGAAGTAAATGTCTCCAGGAAACGTCTTTCTGATTATTCAAATAGGAATTCCCTGGCATTTTTTGTCACACTTTTTTACACCCAAATATCAGATTATCACATTCCAAATTTTAACTTTTGCTTAAAAACAGCAATTTTTTAAATATTTTTTTTTTCTGTATTCTCAGTGCTCCCACAGCCTCCTTAACAGAATAAATGCTTTTTCAAAGGTTGCTATATAAATTAAAGGTTTTTACAGGTTGTCAAATGCAGAATAAAGGTAAAGAAAAATCCTATTTTAGACAAATTTTAAATAGCTAAACATTTACTGACCTAATGGACTGAACTTACACCAAGATTCCCCTCTATAAATAACATATCTTTACTCTTTGAGCCTGTTTTGTTTTACACAATCTATCTCAAACCACAATTTTTCTTCAAATATTGATAACATTATGCTTTAAAATATTACCATGGAGCAAACAATAAGTAGAAATAGCAGCTAAGTTAACTTATGGTCTTTGTAAAATTCATCAAATGGCCTCATTACTGCTGCTGCATACACATTCTTTCAGTGTATCCACCTCACACAAACTTGCTCCAATCAACAGACATGTGCTTTTCTGTTGCATCAGCTAAACTTTATCTGAAATTAGGACACTTCTGTATAAATATGAAGGAGACACTCTTTAATTGTGACCATCACTGATCTTCAAAGACGGAAATCCCTGTTCTAACTACAGTACACCAGCAGAGTCAGGAACAAATTTTAATTGGTATGAACGAAACTGGCATTTGGATGGCTAACATGAGGGAGGGGTCTAAGGGGAGGGGCTGTTCCATCCCCTTTGGAAAATTTTTGTAAGTTGAAAAGTGCCTAAATTGCAACAACTGAGAGGATTTCTGTCCCAATGGAGAACAGGCAAAATTATCCTGGTGAGGCAGATCCTGCTAAAATATACACCTCTCTAGATCTTGCTTTTTGTACTGCATTTGCCAAAGTTTATGCTGCACTGTCACACAAATGAGGCTTTATGTGGGAAAAAGGTAAGCAGATGGGGAGGGGTACCTTCAGGCTCTCCCTACCATCCCATCACACTGAAGACTTTCCAAAGGGTTACCACAGGTAAGTAGGGTTACATAATGTAAATAGGAGGTAAGGAGGGGAAATTAGATAGACAACATTCTAGGAGCAGTGGTGTATTTTATATTTTATAGATACTTTCATCTGCTAAGCCACAACTTTTAACCGACTTACTTTATTTTATGCCTGAGGTGGTCAGTAGTAAGGCCATCTTGTGCAAGAATCTCTGTATACGTGGAAGCTGTAAGATAGACAAAAACAGAATGATTGCTCCATACTAAGAAAATGATGAGTGTAAAGTTATACTGTTCAATGCCATGATACAAATTTATTTCCACCAACTTGGTTCAAAAGGTACAAGTGTAATTCGAAGATAAATTGATGTTTTTCTTTCAAGCATAACTCCAGATGACAAGTGACTTTTTCTACTGTGCTGAGATAAGAACTATGCAGCACTTACTAAATAAAATTTGTAGTAAATACATGTATAATAGATGATCAGTGAGTGATGGAAGTAAATTGATAATATCTATGACACTTTTGAAGGAATGGAAGCATTAGCAGCAATCAATCAAAAGGAATTAGAACTATTGCAACATACCCCAAAAAAGTACCCACATATTGTCAATGAATTATTATTTTAATTTTCTTGTATGTTTATTTAAAATTTTCTTGTACTTTCATTAAACTAATTCTGGGGATAAACTACAAAGGTAGGTGAGATTCAAAAGTTGTTTTTGCCATGTTGTACCATATTTTTACTATCAATACCATTTAGTGGCAAAGTGGCTTTCACTTGCATCAAAAGTTTGATTACATTACAATAAAGGAAATATCAAAGGTTGTAAAATGTCAGTGGCTTTATAATTTAAACCAAATGAGAAAAGGAACAATTTTTTCTGGATGGAAACTTAAAATTTGAATATTCAATTTACAGAAATACAAGTTGAAAAGATATTTATTACATGATTATTTTTTATTGCATGCAAAGTTATTATTGCTTGCTAAGTTTTCATTTCAAGCCAAGTTTTTGTTGCATGACAAGTTTATATTGCAAGCAAAGTTTACCATGTTATGTTAAACAGGCATTTTTATCTTTCCCAATCTTGTGTCTGTGGTACAAAGATGACATATTCTCCTTTGCATCGTTCAAAGAATTGTCAGTACATGTTTTTCAGTAGGGTTGGGCGATACCATGAAAATATTGGCACCAGTACTGCAAATTTCACAGAACCAGTATTGAGGGAGTACATGTTCTCAAATCCCGGGTAGGAAAGTAAGGTTGGAAGGAATCTAAACTTTGCATGGCACCCCTGTTATCCTGAACTTTGATGCAGCTGGGCATATGATTGCATTATTACGGTGCAGAAACCTCTGCTTTGACTTTGTTAACCACATTTCTTTACACTCATGCACTATCGTAATTTAACTCCTGTTTCCCAACCTCGACCTTTCTAGGGTAATTTTTTCGAGTACCAGTATTTTTTCAAGAACTGGTCTTAGAAATGCACAAAACACCTTAGGTATGTTTATTACCTGTAACTCTAGTATGGTATTCAGATCAGTACAGGTATACCACCCAACCATTTTTTTCAGGGCAAAAATCTCTCAATCGAAGAAACCCTAGACCAAAGGTTCACTAGATCAAAGGTTCACTGGATCAAAGGTTCACTAGAGTGAAGGTACATTAGATCAAAGGCTCACTACATTGAAGGTTCCCTAGATCGAAAAATCACTAGATGGAAGGTTTACTACATCAAAGGTTCATTAAACTGAAGAACACACTTTCAAAGGCTCATTTGTTTGATGGTTCATTAGATCAAAGGTTTACAACACCGAAGGTCTGTAAATATGCAGTGGAAGTTACATATGGGGACCTTTGTGACTATAACCTAGAGACCCTGATATCTACTCTAGTGAACCTTCCATGAAATGAATCTTCACTAGTGTCAAAATCTTTTAGAAAAACCCATCTAGTGAAAATCCCTCATTTTTCCAACTCAAACTATGTGCAAGAAGTCACCACTCTGTATTTACTGTAGAAGCAAGTAGGAAACAAATGTACCTTTTCGTCTTGAGATAGCATCAAGAATCAGGATTGTAACCATGTGCTTTAAAAAGAAATTCTCTTTGACTGATTTGTAGCAAAGTTTAGGTCTATGGATAATTTCAAGAATGTGATAATTTCTTCTATCATATGCAGACTTGCCAAACTCTCTCTTTTCTCCCTCTCTCTAAATATATATTTGTTTAAATAACAGGACAAGTGAAACATTATGAAGAAACTTTTAAAATTGAATCTAGATGTTAATAAATGTTAAGTTTTATATTGCTTGCAAAAACATAAATAATCTGAGAACCTGAAATTTAAAGCAGGCATTACCATAAACTGTTGATACTTTCCCTGCCAAGTATTCTCCATGTGTCCACAGTAAGTGACAATGTTGAAGGAATGTAAACATGTTCTTTATGAGTTATGGAACTTTGATCAAATTATTAAACATCAAGTTACAAGACAAAGATACATACATCATACAGAAACAGACAGACAGACAGACAGTGACACAGACATGAAGAAACAAGCACACAGAAATATTTCTGGGTGAGGCAAAAATCATGACTAAAAAAAAAAAAACAGATTGAAGAACAACAAACAGTCAGAGAGGGAAGATTAACTAACAGAAAGTTCAGCAAACAGACAGACAGTTACATACTAACAAACAGACAACCCACAAACCTTCATTCTCTGGATAATGCACAGTATGTCCTGGTAGAGGTAATACAATATCTTCCAATGAATACTTGTGAAGGTTTTCATCACACACCTTCTCTGGACAGATCCAACTCATCTTGTCATCTATTCCAGGAGAGGAAGAAAACTGATACATGAGGCAGAGGATGGAATGATGAATCAGATCATCACCAAAGTAGTGTAAGAGATTACCCCCATCCCTTTAATGACATGTGAGGTTATGCTGTCTTAGTTCGGTCGTAAAACCTTTACATGCTAGGGTGAAGCATCAGAATCATATCACTCATAACTAACACTAGTGCAATGGATCCATTGCAAAGTTACCCACAACTCTGTTCCACCTTCAAATAAACATAACATGATACATTTTAAGGGACAATCAGAGTTTAACCAAGAATATTGACCTGTTGTTCCAGCACCTTGATTTTCCTTTCTGAACTGATTGCTTATCAGAATATGAAACAATGAAGTGGTCTTTCAGGTTAGGAGAAACATGGTAATTTTGTGTTTATTAATGTTGAAAGAAAATTCCTGCATATTTGTCAGGTCAACAAATGCCACTCAGATGTAAGAATGTAAGACTATACTACAGAGCCTCGCAACGTTACACTATGATCAGAGATCATTTTTAAACAAACTCTGATTCCTGCTTTTATTGGTTATATGGCAAGCATGTAAGTACCCTCATTGAGCTGTGGCAACAACACAAATAACATATTCCCGCAAACTTTAATGTTTGGAAGTCTATGAGCTCTTATACTAATTAGCCTACCTCCTATTTGCCTATGAACAAGCTTTTTGTCTGCAATACTGCACTGTGATAATGAAATAATAGCACCCTATTGCTCCTACCAATAGAAGACTCCTATTACCCAATTCCTTCCTCATTTGGCCGACCTGTGGGAACAAAACAATTACTGCAAATACTGTGAATCACAACCACAAAGAATAAATATATGCACATCTACAGGTTGCTACCACAAAATTCAATTCCCATATGAGAGGAATTTGTTCGCCAAAAAACATTACTATGTAAATATATTTGTGTAATTGTTTCTTACTGTTGATGCTTTTTCTTGCAGCAAGGTCGCCAACGGATGGATATAAACCCCACTTTGGTATTCTCTTAGATGCTACTGTATTCCACACCCTGCTCTGGTAGCTATGTAAATACAGCATGCGAGCATTTCTTGGAATCTGAGGAAAACATGATAAAATAAATATATTTCAAATCATAACAACTAATGTTCACTGAGTGACTACTCTTACTGCAATTTGATGGAACTCAGAAAGTAATCTGAGATGTGATGGAAACAACTTTAATTTTTCTGAACTTTGATTTATTCTTCAGATGAAGAGAAGTTAGTAACCCCATCCCTCACCCCTCCCACACCAGAAATGGATGAATTGAAAGCAAAGTGCCCACTGAGCTTCCTACCATTTTAGGTAGGGCTATTGCATACACGTAAAGGCAGAGTCATTTATCTAAATGGCCGTTATGGTCAAGTCACTAATGTATTTCCTTTGCCCACCTGCCCATACTGGCTGGTTAGATAAATGACTCTCCCCAAATGGAGGACTTCTCTTTTCTTTCTAAATATCAACTATTCAGTGACTCAGCAAAGCCTCTGTGCCACAAAAGTACAAGTCTCTTGTTCATGTCAATTCCTAGCCTGGTCAAAGTAAGGTGAGTTTTTCATCCAAAAGCATTCACCAGTTTACCCATCCAAACTGGTATTAGAAAAAAAAAAAAAAAACCAAATTTGATACACATTGCTGAGTTGGCTGCCTCTTGACATGAAGTAATAGTAATAGAAAAAGTAATAGTAATAGTAATAATTATAGTAATAGTAATAGTTAGTGTAATAGTTATAGTAATAGTAATAGTCATAGTCATAATCATAGTCATAGTCATAGTAATAGTTATAGTAATAGTTAGTGTAATAGTTATAGTAATAGTAATAATAATAGTAATAGCCATAGTCATAGTGATAGTAATAGTAATAATAATAGTAATAGTAATAATAATAGTCATAGTAATAGTAATAGTAACAGTAATAGTTATAGTAATAGTTATAGCAATAGCAATAGAAATAGTAATAGTTTTAGTAATATTAATAGCAATAGTTTCAGTAATAGTAATAGTTTCAGTAGCAGTAATAGTAATAGCCATCATTATCATTGGTATTATGTCTAACCAAATGGAAAGTACACTATTTTTCTAGGGTGGGCATGTTACACTGGGCATGTTTTAGTAATATATACTAGTAGTGTTACTTTGCATTGCATTTTATAACTCATACTAGATCACAAATATGGTTTAAGCATGAAAAATAGTGAGCGAAAAGATATTCAAATCCTGCAAGTGATTCTGAATAAATATTTATGAATTTCCCACTGTCTGGATCAAATAGCATGGAGTGCATGGTCCTGGCCCCGGAACCAAAGGCACGCTGTACTACGTATGTCCCATTTAGGTTTAAAAACTCAAGAGTATGGGCCTCAGAGGTGACATAAGCACTGGCAAGTGCTATGATATTTCTTCTGCACACTTCCCTTGACTTAAAAGGAAAAGATCCTTTTAAGAAGTATAAATTAACAGCAATAGGATTTGACTAGGCAGAGTAACCCTTATAGCTTTCAAATAGAATTCAGCAATGAAGGATCTTCATGATATGATAAATGATAAGTCCACCTTTGTGGTCAGCCACATGGGGAAATGTCCTATTACAATAACTAATTAAGTACTGTATTTTTAGATGACTTGACCAAAACCAATCACAATGCACCTGCCTTCAACTTCCTAATGTCAACTTAGCATCTTCACTGCAATGCATGCTGGTTTCCTTTGTACTATGGTGCAGACTAAAAGCTTTGCGTAATTACTATTTAAATTTTGCACAACACTTAGATGGATTGAGGATTTGTGACCATCTCTGATGATTCATTTCTAATTTTATAAAGGGCTAATCCTAGCTCTCACCCCAAACAGCAATTTTGGCAGAAGTCCAGAGAAGTTTTTAATTCAATTGTCTCAGCTGTTTGATTGACAGCTTGTTCAAAAAATGCAGAGCACCCAAGTTCATAATACACACCATATACTGGGCTGATTTGATTATATACTGGAGGTTTTGTATACTCTTCCTGAAGCAATAAACTGAGATTGTGTTTCAGAGACTGGTGGGAGGGGCGTAAGTTAGTAGGTTAGGAGAATTGGAACTTTTTAGGTTGAGAGGATTAGGGCTTTAATCCCACTGAAACTGTAAGGTTAATCTAAGGCCCAATCCATTAAATATGTATTTCTAGAATGTGCCTTGCCTTTTTCCTACACATTATTGGGCTAGGAGATAAAATCAAGCAGACATAATAGTTGACTTCAGTGTAACACAGAGGTTATGTGAAATGACCATCAACTAAAAGATTGCATGGAGTATGAAAGCAGTGTGTACTTCAGTTAATATCTTTTCACAATCGAAGCAAAATTACTGCAGGGCTCTAGTTAGCAGACAGCACTGACTGATGGCTATCGTGTTTAGTGATTGGCCATCAGTGCCCTTCTAAAATTATAATGGAAACTATTCAACACTAAAAAACACAAGTATACACAAGAAACATTCATTTGACTACTTTGCACCATTTCAGTCTCAAGTTTCACCTCGAAATTTCAGAAATCCCAGTTTAAATTTACTTTCAAAGAACTAGTACTTCCCACAGTACATGGCTCCTGCTTTCTTTCAACATTTCTTTGACTATCTTTGAATGTTTATTTACTTATCAGTATACACGTTAATATTGTGCATTTATGTGCATATGTTTTAATATTGTGCATTTATCTGCGTATGTTTTAATATTGTGCGTTTATCTGCATATGCTTTAATATTGTACATTTACAGTGGTTACCATGCCTTGGAATAATTCATGGGATAACATACAGCATCGTATGATTAAGAAATTTGTTGCTAGCTGTCGAAGAACCGTAGTATTGTTTTTTTCTCTAGTAAAAAAGGGGTTATGGGTCCTGTAACTTTGTAGGCATACAAGTAGGGCAAGCGACTACCCAGTGTGTACAACAAACCATATCACAGAGTTGGTGTATAACACCTTGAGGCCAAGGGTACTACTGGACAACATGTGGCCGGCTCCACACCGTAGAGTTCAGACACTGCAATTATTTTGAGTTGTACTGCCTCTACTCCTTTCAAATGCTCTTTTCAATGACAGGGTATGCATTGTTGTTTGAAAGTACATATACATATTAAGTTAGGAATAAAATGGGAGTTAAAAACAAAAATAGCCATAGGTGCCCTTTTGGTTTAAATTTTTTAGCTGTGGTGCCCTTCACAATGGCTATGATGCCTTTCAAAAGTAGGAAAAGTTGATAGCCATTTAGCTATGCCCTTCTTGAATCTTATTTCGAGCCCTGTGACTGCTACATATTCTTACGGTAATGAAAAACACTGGTTCTGTACCATACTGATACCATTTAGGACGTTTTCCTTCATTCTAGTGGTTACCAAAATATTTTCAATTTCACTAAGTCTGTATTCTTGCATTCTAGAAACTTGTAGAGACACATTTACAAAGGAGCCTCAAGATTGCTTTTCAAAGTATAAGTTTCAATTTTATTTTAAAGTAAGAAATGATTCAAGGAGTCTTGCTCAAAACACTTCCCACTATTATAACATGAAAACTTCATTTCCACACAGTTATTTGCTCTTTACTTATAGTCTTTTACAATTTCAAATTCGAACTTTCCAATAACTTGTAAAACTCACACTTGAAAATGCTTGACAAAAGTCATTTTTAGACGAAGCTAAAGACTTGAGAAGCTGCTGTTCCACACTCAATTTCTTGTCATGAGGGAGTCTGCTTAGGGTAGATTTAGCATCTTTGGTGTCCATCCAATGTTTACGCCAAGCTGAGTCAGGATTGTTATCTGAAAGAAATATTGAATAACAAATTGCAAGACAGGAAGATGCAGTTAGTTATTGAGATACAGGTTTATGGCTCAGTTTCTAACCAATTGGTTAAAGCCATTTAAGCTATGGCCTTTTCTCTAGTTGTGACTCACTGGCTAAGCACAATGGCAGTAGATTCCATTGTTAAAGTCTTTGGAATGAACTGGCCTGGAGTCGAACTCTAGACCTCCCACTCCCAGCTGATTGCAGGTCAAATGCTCTGACCACTTGACCATGCAGTTGGTCTGGAAGACATAAAACAGGACAAAACTTCAGAGAGAAAAAACATTGCTAGTGGTGACTAAGCATTACCGATGGAAAAAACACTGGTATCAACAGTGTGCAACACAATTAATCAAACAATTACAGCTAATGTATAAATAGGGTACAGTGATTTATACTATAGTTGGAAAATGTGACATGAAACACACAGCGCAGGGACTAAACTGTGACCAAGTACTTGAAACTTTAAGCATGGGTATTGAAAAGGTACAGTGTCTCTTCTCAACAAGTAGGTATATTTGAACTGAGGTGAACATTATTTTTTTTTTTGTAATATGTAGGGGGGGGGGGGGGTTGAGTATGTGTTAATATCTTCAGAGCTGGTTTACATGAAATTTTTGCACATTTTGTTTAAAAAGAACGGGAAATGGTGTAAGAGATATTTTTTGCTCTGCTGAGAGCTTTGCCTTACAACTGTCAAACACTTGCATGAAAATATTTACTGTCATGATGCTAGAAGCGAATAGCAAGTTTTAGCCATCTCAAGCTGGCAACTAATAATCCAGAATCTACCAGAGAACTTCCTGTTTGGGTATCTTGAGATCAATAAAGTTAAAGGCTTTTGCCCCCTTCAAAGACTACAGTACTTGCTCAATAGAGCAACAAGGTTGGTTAAAACAGGGTTAACTGCCACAATAACAGAGACAAGTTTCACCCAAGAAAACACCCTTTTCTCGGGTAACATTAGCCAAAACGGCCTATTCAATTTTAGCAGCATGTGATAGTGATGACTTGCAAAGTGTACTGCTTTCCAGTCAACATTGCTGTGCATCAAAATTTTAATTTTCTGGATGCATTACTTTTCAGCAATCTTTCAAAACTCTGACAAATTTGTGTTTTTGTACTCTGTAAAAAGCAGGAAAGTCCAAATACTCTCATTCCAGACTGTTCCAATTCTCCTAAGCTACTTACTTAAGCCCTTCCCATGACTGTCTAAACTCATCCTCATCCAAACACAATCTCAATTTATTGCTTAGGGGTGAGTTTACAAGACCCCTGTGAGTAAACACTCTCACCGTACATGCTGTGTAATATGAGCTACAGTCCTCTGCATCTTTAACTTAGTTGCTGTCAATCAAAGAACTGTGCCAATTGAGAATTTCTGTAGACTACTACAAAATCTGTAGTTTGGAGTAAAAATTGACTGACTTTATGTGAAGCTGCATCTAGCCTCAATTTAAGTAAAAAACCAAATCTTTTTATCCCAGACAGTTTCTCCTAAGCTACTTACTGAAGCCCTTCCCATGACTGCCTCAAACTCATCCTGCGCAGCGTGTTTGGTCTAATGGTAGAGCATCCGCCTCTCATGTGGAAGGCCCAGGTTCGATTCCTATGTCGAGTCACACCAAAGACTCTTAAAAATGGAACCTACTGCCATTGTGCGTGATGCTCGGCAATGGAGTAAGGAAAACAAGCCAGTGAGCCACAACTGGAAAAAAGGCCATGGCCGGCTCAACTTGAACCAATAGGTTGGAAACTGGGCTGTAAAATTCTAGCTAAAACTCACCCCCATTCAGACATGATCTCAGTTTATTGCTTCAGGGTGAATACACCAGACCCAAGTGAGTAATTAAAACATTTTCACCATACATGCTGTGTAATATAAGCTACAGTACTCTGAATTTTTTAACTTAATTGCTATCAATAACAAGTGCGGGATCCAGACATTCCAAAAAGGGGGGCTGACCTTATGGATAACAGGGGTCTGAGGGAGTTGCTCTGCTACTTTCTCGGATGTTTTATAGTTAATGGGGCAAAAAGGGAGGGCTGAGGCTGTAAAAGCCCCCCCCCTTGAATCTATGCCTGAATCATAAAGCTGTGCAGATTGAGTACTTCTGTAAACTGTAGTTTGGGGTAAAAATTGACTGCCTCTATGTGAAACTGAAACTAACCTATATTTATGCAAGAAAAAAGAAAACATCCCTAAAGATAAATTTAAGAAAAAAGAAAACATCCCTAAAGATAAATTTAAGTACTGCAAGAAGTTTTGTCAAAAAGTTTCAACAAGGAGGGTTAAGGATATGATTCACTTTCTATTGTTTTTCTGCGAGGACACATCCACTGTTTTGGTATTGTGCAATCCATATGCACTGGGTGTTTCCCAGAACACAACACTATCATAAAGTTACAGTAGCTCATGCAAAACCAATAATGAGAACAAGCAGTTGTTTTCAATCATGGTCTGGGATACAAAGTAACAGAACAATTCATTTTCTCTCTGAAACACTTTTGAATTACTTTAGCACTGCCCTGGACACATTAAACAGACTTCCTCTCTTTATCAAAAAGAAAGTGAGGCCAACTTTTGCTTCAGACTTTCATAATATTGCTTTTTTAAAAAACGTGTAACTAAAAATTTGCTTCTTCCTCTGGTGTGGCTACTGCTTTTGTACTGTTATATCCTTTTACCACTTGATACAGTTTACCAGTGCTACTTCCTCTGTGGGGAAAAGGGAATCGGGATGACTGCAGAAACGGTCTTAGAAGCCAATTAATTATGTTTGTAATTGACCAAGGAAGCTTGACTACATTATCCTTCATACAACACCCACTTCAACTTACATCAAAGCATTTGAGGAAAGTCTAAAAAGAAAGTTTAGCAGTATGAAAGCTCATTGAGATAGAAGCTGTGCTGTTATTAAAGTGACTTTATTAATACTAGTTGATGTTGTTCATTTTGGGCTTGAGAGCTTTTTACAACTATGTTCATGCTTTTTACAACCTTGAGTAGGTCAGTTTAAAAAGCACAAGAGAGTCATAATGTTATGGTAATGATTTATTTCTAGGTTGTATAAAAATAATGAAGCCTGCTATTCTACATGTGAGTTCAGACCATAAGAACCAAGAAGCCTATTTATGATAACCTCTCAGTACTACTAAAAAAAACTGTACCACACAACAGGGTAAAAAGCAGTCATTTTATTACAGGAGAAGTCTGCTGAGAATAAGAGCAGCTGTACGTCAGCATCACAACGATTTAACAGACCACTTGAAATTTTATATTTATCGTTGTAAGATTAACAATACGTTGCCAGATTTCCAGAAAAGTACCAGTTGAGCTTTCCCATTGAAGTTCAAAACATCAAAAATAATCAAACAGAGCTGGACAGATTAAGAGATTCTTTGTACCTTTCATGAAATATCCTCGTAGCAAGAAAGTAATGCGCATGTTTTTATTTTGCCTGTAAATTTTAAGTTGTGTAAAACGTAAGATTCTTTTGTTAACTTTTTTGTTGTTGTTCCATTTAATGAGACATTGATCAGTGTAAGTAAAACATAAAAAAGAAAAAGAAGAAAAAAAAAAACAATGATTTAACACAACGAGGATTGACTTAAACATCCTTTTAAATCTAAACTAAACATTGCCATACACATGGGGCATGTCAATGTGTAATAATAACTGATAGGAACCCATTGTCTGACAAATTTCAAGGGTAAAATTTGACCTGAGGTTTTAGGTTCAAGTCAAAGCAGTATAGGTAATAAAAATTTTTGCTTCAAGGAGGAAATGATGATATTAATTATCTCACCCGAAGTTTGGCACGTGTTGATGCATGTGTAGATCAGACTGTTTTTGCATTTCATAAAGGAAGAATAGGGCAATAGAGATCCAAATTTACTGGCCACAAAGTCAAAATTTAAAAACCTAATACTCTCCTCACCTAAACAGTTCCAAATTATCTAACCTAGTCACTAAAGCCTATCCCGCAACTGTCTAAAATTCATCCTTTAGATACAGTCTCAGTTTACTGCTTCAGGCTGAGTATACAAAACTCCAATGAGTAACCCAAGCACATTCTGTACAGTACTTGTTGTGCCTTATGAGCTTCCGTACTCTTTTTACTTGCTGTCAATCAAAGAGCTGTGCCAACTGAAATATTCTGCGAACTATTACAAAAAATTGTAGTTTAAGATGAGAGGATTTGGCATTTTCAGCATCCCAACTTCAAGAAGTTGTTAAATGAATGGGTGGGGCACTGTGCCTAAAGCTGAACACAATGTTTACTGATTTGTCTGAGATGTTTTAAGTTTTTATCCATTTGGACAACTTAATTCTCCTATGCTCAACCTTGTCAAGAACAGTTATCAATACCAATCACATGCCCATTGAAAATAGCCCCAGACACTGACATTTGAGAGTGAACTCATTTCAGAATAAACTGAAAAGGATCTAGTCCTTCAATGCACTGACAGGAATTTGATCCCTTTTTTTGCCATCCAGCACCTATTTCAGAATTTGTTGTAAGTTGTTATTTAAATTCCTACCTTGTTGGGTTGACTTCTATTTTATCATCCTCTACTGTACCACAATGGCAATCAAATGGCTGCTCACTGAAGCAAATAATTGGAGTAATGAACCAGTTTTGGGGTACTGTAATTGGGGAACTGCATGGTTACCCTAAAAATTGTTGTAGCCAAGATGGGTCTCCTAGCTTAAAAGCAAATATTTTGTCATGTCTGTTGATACATTGAAAACAACATTTCCCATCTTGAGCCACTGCAATCTAATATTTTCTTCTATATTTAGTGACCTCACACTCTTATTTTTATGAATAGCAAGTCACATTAAACCAGGAAGTTTAGTAACTCTATCAAAATCAATATCAAAAGGTAAACATCCTTTTGATAATGCTTCTGTAGATCCCTTTGGGTCAAATTCTTCTACAATTATTAAAACTCTCTTCTCCAAATACACCATGCATGTGAAACTGTAAGAGCTTATTTCTACCACCTTTTGCAATGTCCAGGCAAAGTGCAACCTGAGAATCTGAGACAGCCGTGTATGGTTAGTTACAAATTAGGCAAATAGAATGGCAATTAACTCAACTTCTTGACTGCACTGGAACTGAACTGCCCAATTGCTCAACCAAACAGAAAATCTATCCTAGCAGGAAAACAGCAGGATTTTAGGTGTTTCCTAAATCTAACGCATGAAACTCAGCATGTCAAATTCTTTATCAGTGCCATCTTGTGAAACCTAGTCAATTCTGTACAATATCTTGCCTGGCTATGCAAACTGATAGTAATTGATGTCATGAAGATAAATATATGGCACGCTGTGACATATGTCCTTCAGGGACTAAACATGGAGGATAAATACCTGATTAACATTGTCATAAATGGCGTCATAGGTTTAGTCACCATTTATTTGAACTAAGCCTTCCTGACTTGTCCTCAAGCTTGGAAGACTATCCCCAGGGTGTATTCCCCAAACAGGAAAGAATATAATTGACATCTATATGAGATAGTTGCACTGATACCTCATACTATTATAGGAGTTTCATGATACTCTCAATCCTCCAACTCTGATCTGATGCTGAGCAGCAAATCTTTAAAAAATCTCTCATTAGCTCGTGATGACTGACTACATTACCTAATGCAACTCAGTTAACTTGTAATCTTCATACATAACTAATGAATGTTGATACTTTTAAATGTGGGTGGAACAGAAAAATACCAATTCTGTTTTTGGTTTATACCATGCCTTCCAAACCTTGGGATCAAGATGCACTTCTCATGGCATCACAAGCTAATTCCAAAAATATTTAAAAATTTATTTCTCACTAATCAGTAAAAGGAATTATCAAAGATCTGGAGTTAACGATTCTCCACATGTGCTACAAATCACACTCCTCGCAAAACTGAGGAGTGTGGTATGTGTGCATTTTATTAAACTTAGATTTATATAAGCTCAAAATTTATATAATAATATAATAATAAATAAATATAAATTTACTAAAGCTGGTTTGAAAATACATTGCTTATGCAAATTTGTGAAGTCAAATACAATCTACATTACTGAGAAGAGTACTGTGATAAGGCAAATTTGTTAGAGAGGCCATGACCTGATGTGGTTACCTAAAATGAGGTCACCTTCAGATAAAGGTTAAGGTCGGGCTTGGATGAAGTAGGTTTAGCTTCAATACAGAATATCCTAATTAATGGACATATCAGCATGTCCATTATTGTGGTTGTTCCCATTTCTGTTGATCATGTGACCGCATTCCTTTTGTTCAGTTTATCGGACTATTCCCATCAAGAAACAAACTGATCTTTTGAGAAAAGGTTCATACAGCAGAAGTGACGGGTATGTGACAAGATAGTGTGGAAAATGTGCTAATTACAAAATATGGTACATTTTCCCTCAAATGGGCTACATTTATATATTAATTAACCTAATTACAATATTAAGAAGGCTAGTTACAATATTAAGAAGACTAATATGCCAGCGACTTTACACGTGATGCATTCATGAAAGAGGGAAAATGTCCTGTGTTTGTATGGGTTTTTACTCTCTTTCTAGGTTGTTACTGTTTGCTGCCATTTTACATATTTTCAACAGCAATTAATTTAGAACCATCTGGCTACCAAATTTATTTTATAATCAATTTGTAAAATGATTATAAAGACAACTGTATAAATATGAAAACATGATAACAATTCTTTCTGGCAATTTCCTGGAATTTCAACAGAGTTGTGTGCTGCAATGTCTGTGTCCGTTGTTTGACCATGAGCTGTGACAGCATTTATTTGTAAACACTGCATGAGCCTATAATTGTATAATAATTTTCATTACTTATCTTTCAGTTTATTACAATTTTATCAACATCTCGCAGGTTTATTCAGCTATTTAGAAAAAATATAGTTATGTATATACTTTTCACAGTCAAACTGGTAAGTTTGATATCACCATCAAGGCTATCTTACAAACAGCATAAGACTCAAAAGACTGAGATTGCATCAATAACAAAGTCTACTACTATGCCAACACCTTTGGACTCATTGTTTAATTCTCTCTATGAAAAAATGCAAAGGGGCAGGTACCCTCTTAAATAATTTTTGTCTCTAAAAACTTCAAAATTGTCTGAATGCAATGAAGGACATATTGTCACCGTCCTACCTTGCTTGCCCCCAGGACATACATGCATTGCTCTCTCTATTTGTGAAAAGGAAGATAAAAGTTTGCACAATTTCTTAAATATTACCATGTTCAGAACAGTAACATTTTGCTTGGATTTGTCAAAATTTCCCTGACATTGTCAATTTTATACTAAGCCTCCAAGCTTCTCATTTTCCCCCATCCATATTTGTGGATCTTACCTCCAGGGCGTGGCTGCAGAATCAAGTCAATTGCTTCCTCCCACTGGTTCTTCAAGACAGCTCTGTAAAAATAAAGGGGTAAAAGTTATCTTAAACCATATATTTACTTAAAAATCCCAAGATAGGTGTCTGATAGTCTTCCTAAATATTTTTCAATTTTTTTTAACTTTTTGAAATACATTTCAAACTTTTTTCAAAATTTATTTATCCTCACATGCAATTTCAATGTTTAATACAAACATGTTTTGATTGTGGCCATCACAGTCCCAATATTTTGCAATTTTATGAGGATTACTATAGTTATAGGAATCCTACCTCTCTCACACGCGAATCAAGACGTTTTGAGTTATAAAAAAATACTATCAACTTCAAGATGGCCTGGCATCTACTGGAAACTGTTTGTTGACTTAACACTCAAAATTTGAGGACTTATATTTATAATGTTTAATTGTCACAAATCTCTCAGCTTGTAATTAGGTAAAATTACTCTTCAAATATTTTGCTCACTTTATAAAAACTCTGTCCAATAGCTGACCACCGACAAATCCAATACAGTAGGTCAGACAAAATCAGCTGTCACTGAGGGGGGAATTTATCCGCTATTCCTATAATGGTGCAGGTAGATATTGGGGAATGAGAAGTTAGATGCGGTTTTACCGGCTCAATTTCTAACCAATTGGTCTGAGTCTGGCTGGTCACAGTGTTGAGGCTCACTGGCTTGTTTTCCTCACTTCAGAGGAATGAAAAGATCACCACATGATGGCCCCCTGTCATACAAACACAGAACGTCATAACATTGATTCTTAAGAATCCAACACAGACACCCCAGTAGATCAAAGGCGATGTGGGGTGTAACTGGTATCTGAGTTTGTTTCATGATCTGTGCTGTAAAGTGATCAATGCTTTCTTTGTGTTAATACTGTGTGGAAAGTAATTAGAACATACTTGACTGACCTGTGAGCTAACCCCAAATGTTAAATTGTGTTTTCTTTATTTTGGTGTAGCTGGTACAGCCAATCAAATTAGTCACATGTGAAAGCTGAATGTATCATGTGTGTATGAATGTGTCTAACTTCCTGAGGTGATAGGATGTGATCAAGTAGAGAATTGAGGATGTTTCAAAAAATAAGAGCCAAAGCATGGAGATAATCAGCTCATGATGGTCCCTCTAATACAAGTGCTTCTAATAAAAATCTGTTTGTCATTGTTTTTTGAATGAAAGTTTACTTGCATCAAATTCCACAATATTTTTAAGTCTCATTGTACGATTTGTACACCTTTGTTTGTAATTTTAACACTATTTGAAATCTTTACCTTCCTATGAGATGGGTTGCAGTTGATGAATTCCCAAACCTTTGCATGCCAAAATAGTTAATAAATCCATTTTCTTTCAGTGATTTTAGTGCCTTCTCTATTGTTGCTTGATCACCACTGACCTCTCTAAGAACAAAATGAAAATTAAGACTCTTTAAAAAAAAAAAAAACAAAATTGAAGCTTTTTAACTTCATTGGAAAATCATAGAACTATGCCATTAATTATCCACAGAGAATACAAAATTTTTTGGAAAAAGTTTCACCCTGTGAAAATTCAGCATAAATAATGGTTGTTAGTTCAAATATACAAAATGATACAGAAAGAGATAGCTACAATATACAAAAGTTAAATTAATGTCTTCATTTCAAAATTCAAAGACTCGTTATGGAACAACATGCATAAAATTGTTACAGTAATGTCCTTCTCATGTATTTGACTAAGCAAGTTGTTCAGTCCATATGAATCTAATGCATTGATGTCATGCAACCAACTCTATTGTAAAAGGGCAAACAACACATGGGATTTTATGGTTCATTCAGTTTAAGTCAGGCTGGCAACAGCCTCTTTTCAGTTATGGCTCACTGACTTGTTTTTCATAATCCATTGTCTATGATGAGCACCAAGCAGGGTGGCAGTAGGTTCCAGATTTTAAAGTATTTGGTATGACATGGCCAGAACTTGAACTCTGGAGCTTCTGAATGTGAGTCGCATATATGAATAGGAGATAATGGGGGGCTATGCATTGCTCTAACCACTTGGCCAGTTGGTATGGTGAACATTGAAGCTACCAGTATACAAGACACGTATTTTGAATAAGGGTATACTATAAAACCTACTGAAACAGTTGTCTGGCATTTGTGTTGGCGTACATTGTAATGCCAATAGCAGCAAGAGATTTGTTTAATGTATTGGAAGGGGGGGGGGGGGAGGGCTATTACCTTACTTTATACAAAAAAACTCTTTGTGAAAAAATAAATCAATTGTCTGCTGGAAGGTATACTCCCTGTTCTGTTATATCCTATGCAAGGTTTCTATTCAAAAGAATTGTTTATTACATACAGTTTTGTTGAAAATACCACAAAGTAAGACATAAGATGCTCCTTCATATTTTCTTTGTTTTATAGGGGAACAGTAAACATAAGCAGCAATTCATTTTGGATTTTATTTTAAAGCCTCCTCAAAGGTTATAACCAATATCTACAAGGCGCTCATTCAAGAGGTTCTCAATAGCTCTCAAGTTTGACATTTGGTTACACCATATCTGATATTAATCTGAAGAGCAACCTAATTTTTCAATGTACCATGAGTAATCTCTTATCATTTATCATTAATCATTTATCTCTTATTTAAGGAATTGTTGTTAGTTGTAATGCATACCAAGCTGTTGCACTTTTAAACTGAGTTATTTAGATGGAGCTTCAAGGCTCATTTTCTAACCAATTGGTAGTCGGGCTAGCCAGAGCGTTTTCTCCAGGTGTGGCTCACTGGCTTGTTTCATGCTTCACTTCCATTGTTAAGACCATAATCATCAAATTGAACCAGCAGTCTTGAACTTTTATTGGAAACCACAGTTTTTCCATAGGAACTGCCACCGCATGTTTGGTCTAACAGTAGAGCATCCGCCTCTCACACAGAAGGCCAAGGTTCCATTCCCAGGTTGGTTTATACCAAAGACTAAAAATGGAACCCACTGCTGTTGTGCATGATACTCCGTATAAGCAATGAAGTAGGGAAAACAAGCCAGTGAGCCCCAACTGGAAAAAGGGCCGTGGCTAGCTCGACTTGAACCAATAGGTTGGAAACTGGGCAGTAAAACTTCATCTAACTAACTAACTCCATAAGAACTGCTGTAGTTATGACACATTTTAGCAAAGGCAAATTTTTTGTCACATGGAATTAGTTGATTAATCTTGCACAACATCTGCTGAGAGCAATAAACTCTGGCAAAATAAAGATTTTTCAACCCAGTAGACATTCTCACAACTTTAGCAACTTCTAATTAGACCACAACTTAATACAGGAAATCATGAATTTCCCACAGGTGAGTTCAATACAGATCATTCTACAAGCTTGCAGATCAAAGACATGAACATTGTGTCAAGTTCAACCAAATGGTGACATAACTAACATTGCACGACAAGCCAAGTAGCAAAGGTGGTTTACTTGCACTAGACAATAGGCTAGGGTACAGTAGTTTTATTATTTATGTAGTCAGGTACATAAGCAGTGGCAGTCCGAGAGTGTCAAAATGGGGGGGGGGGGGGGTAAACTAAGGGCAAAGGATAATGTTGTGGGAGGGGCAAAACATTTCAGGTGCAGGGTAAAACCGAGCCCTAAATGGGGGTCCAGGGGGTAAAGTCCCAGCAACCTTTAGGCTTTAACATATCTCTGGATACCCCCCTCTTGCCCCCATTAGTGCTGCTACTGTATAAGTTGCCCTTTAATTAGAAACACTGAATTGGATCGTGGACCCCTATCATATCATAACTGTCACATACATCAAACATCCTAGCAACTATCAGGTTGACAGATGATCACTAGCTTTCAAAATTTCATAAACATTTTGATACTTTAAAGATATTTAGAATACAGTACTGTAGCCACTGAAAATTCTTTCCTTTAGAAATGGGACGAGAATGAAATGCCATGTTGAAGACCTTAACTTGTTTAACAGCCTTTCATTGTATAAAGCAACCCAGCTGCCACCTTTGCTTGCACCATAATTTGTAGCAAATTAAAACTTGAGAAAGAAGGCAATTAAAACATTAATAGGACAGGGTAATTTTTAGGAGACTATAAACAGGAAATTTATCTCAGGGAAAGTAATATTTCATTTTTACTACAGCACTTCTAGCCATAAATTATGTGTCACTTTCAAATTGCTGTAATAGAAAGGCAGGCTCCAAAAAATATGAAAGAAAAATTTGAAAGCACATACGGTGCGCTGAATCTAAAATAAGAAGGGAACCATTTTATTACAATAAAAAAAGATTTAAAATGAAACTACCCCAATCCTGGGGATGTAAAAAAAAAACACTTCACAAATGCTCCCCTTTTTTTACCTCAGGACAATTTCAAAATGATTTCCTGCAAGCTCTCCTAGTGTCAAAGGTTTTTCCACATATCTGAAAAGATTAAGAAAAAGATTTATGGCATTAAAGAGAACTCAGTCTTCCATGTCAAGTTTCTGATTGTCTCAGTTTAATTATGTTAAAAGGGTTCAGAAGTATTATTTCTTTGAGATGGTCATACTATTAGAACCAATTACAATATACTTTGGTGCCAAATGGAAAATCATTCATTCTACATCCTCATATACCACATACCTCCATTCCACTATTCATCTCCCTCCAGAGAGGTCAGATGAATTGCTGCAATGGACTCACGTATAGTATTGGTAATACTGGTATCACTCCACAGAGGATAGTTTCACACAAAGATGACAGAGAACAACACTCACTGTCTCAGGAAAAACTAAATACATCCATCTCTTAAATAGCATCCATTCAAATATTTTATTGACATGTCTATCTACTTTAGGAGATTGACACATATTGAAATTCAAAAACATTGGCAAATTCATTTTCTTTTTTCTGTTTTTTTTCCCTTTTAATTCCTTGCAAAATAATGAACACTCAGGATGCACTGCCGCAGCAAAAACTGAAAATCGTGTGGTTTTAAAATGAGGCATACTGCTACAGTGCCAAGTAAAGTGATACATAGCTCAGTGCTATACTGTTATTACTTAGATGAAGTTTTAAAGCACAGTTTCTAACCAATTGGTTTAAGTCAGGTCAGTCACTACCTGTTTACTAGTTGAAGCTCACATGCTGTTTTCCCTACTTCATTGCTTATGCTGAGCAACAAGCATAGTGGCAGTACAGCAAATCTCATGTTTAAAGTCTTCAGTATGACCCCACCAGATATTAAGCTAAGTGAGTTAATACCTCCATCGATTCATCAGATGAATCGACTGAGTCAGGCATATATTCTTTTAATTTCTTGCTTCATTACTTACAATGTTGGTTCATAAAAACAAGGGCCACCTAAGTACTGACAATATATTACCCATCCTTAAAACAGTTAGTGTTCATTGAGGGCTCACCCCCAGTGATAAGAAAGGCCTAAAGAGAAGTTACATAGAAAAAAGCAAAACTGACCAATGAAATAGAAGATGTAGAAGCCAAAAGAAGAACTTTGTCTTGATGTATCTTTTCTCACCTGAAATTCCCAACCCTAACCCCCCTTAATTTCTTGTTCAGTTTGGCTAGCTTTTCTGCTTCAACTCTGCAAAAACAAGAAACAACAATTTTAATGTGTAATTTTATAAAGGTGGCATGAAGTCTGCTTTACTATCATTTGGCTGATATGATAGTTTGCCATCCAGCATGTCATGGCATGGCAATGATCCCTCAGTCTCGCAAAGACATCATAATTATGACATCACTGAACAGCATCGGTAAGGCTTTTTGGCACAAGTCATACCACCAACAGCTCATTGAAATAGTTCCCTCAATGAGCTGGTCCAACAAAGAAGTACTTGCAGAAACAGGTCTTCACAGAGCAAATCTCTAAATGTGTATTGCTGCTTGGCAATACAATCATTCATGAATTTACACTAAAGTAGCATGTACTTCACTTGATACTCTTAAATTATCAAGAAAGCAACATACATTTAAAACCACTAAGCCCCAACAGATGGAAATTGACATTTGATATGCAAACAAATACGAAGAGCAGAAATGACACACAGACAGACACACACACACACAAAGCAGAAATGGACCACTGGCAACAGTGAACATGGAAAGGTTGTTACTCTGATGAGAAAGTTCTAATAAAAGGTTGAAAATTTTAATTGGAAGGAAAATGTTTAACCTTCATCACTTCCACAGGAAATGAGTCACGGCTTTAATGTCTGTTATGCATTTGTTAACACATACAATATTTTGATTTTTGAAAAACAAATATCAGTTTGTGTAAAACAAGAATGAAAGTTTCCTGTAATAATGCATGGAAATATCACAGATCGAGAGTTTGCACAAGACAAAACTCATTCCTTCTTCGTATTTTGTCATTAGGCATAAGCTACCTCTATGCAGTCTGGTCACTGTTTGTTTACACAATTCATCACACTTCAGTGCCAGCACAACCAGCCTATATGTGTCCAAAGAGATAAGCCTATTGTCCTGGTCTGCTGAGGCAGCTCTGGTTGCAAACTTGACATGCACTGAATAAACAGTCTCTGCCTTTATGAATGAGGTTTTCAGTGGGACTCTTTGTTTACATAGTGCTGGACATGGCAGCTACTATTGACTGAAAGCTGATAATAGGAAGTCGGGTTGACCTTTCTGTAACATCGCTTTTTCAACAAAAGAGGGCAGGTCTGGTATAAATTGTATAGAAGCAACCTTATGCCTAATGGTCCATTAGGAGTTGATGTGAAATTCTTTGTTCACCTGACAGAAGTAGACTTGTTAAAAAGGAAGGATTTTTTTTTAAATGTTCCCTTTGGCGGGATTAGTTGAATCTAATATTAAATGTTTCCCTTCATGCCATCTCCAATTTAATTGATACCTGTACATGTGGAGTTAACAGGAATAAAAGGAAGCAATATTTTCATTTAAAGGACACCTTTAAGTCCAAGGTCAGGTTAGGAAGGATAGAGTTTTCACCTGATTGGTTCAAGTCAAGACGGCCACAGCCTCTTAGTCACTTGTGGCTCGACTGGCTTTGCCTCCCCTATTCCACCACTTATGCCGAGCACCAAGCACAATGGAAGTAGGTTCCGATTTTATAGTCTTTAGGATGACCTGGCCAGGACTCGAACCCCCAACCTCCAGAATGCAAGTCTGATGCTCTAACCACTTGGCCATGCAGTTGGTCAAGGTCAAGAACAATTAATTTGTAAAGCTGCTTTATGAGAGAAATGAATCAATGTTTAACAATGTTTAAATCCATCCATACCTAGGCAAGTCTAGGCAAGTGAAGTGCAATACTACTCATGTCCATATATAAACTGTTCTGGAATCAATCCCTCTACAGCAGGATATTGAAAACTTTAAAGCAATTGACTCTCTGATAACTTGGTTAAAATTTGTTTTCACACCTCCAAGGGCATTGTTATATTTGAACTGGAATAATTAAAGCCAATTAATTGCAATACAACTATTATCTTCACCATCCTATATTTTACACCCTAGGCCTGCAAGGCACTCCTCTGCACATTTTCCCTTTTAAAATGTGGCTAAATTACTCAAAATCATGGGTTTCCTTTCTCTGTTTACAAGCATCCACTATATGAAGCAGACAACTAACTGAGATGACATCTAATCAAAATGTCTATACCTGGCAGGGGTAAGAAGCATACATTTCCCAGGAACCTACCCAATTAGGACAGCATCCTTGTGAAACCCTTGGGTGACATTGATAAAAAGAACACATGTGAGCGCTTGTCATCCACCAAACAAGTAAGCTTCAACAGTTTTGCGACAGGATAGACCTTTACTAGAGAAGTCACTGACTATTTCATTGTAAACTATCATTTGTTACTCTTAAAGTCGAATAGCTTTGATCACAATAAGGTGCATCAACCTATAAAAGTGATTAATATTGGAAAATACTGTCACTTAATTAAGAAAAGGACACTTTACAATGTAATGAGGTAAGTTACCTGCCCTTTTATCTTATAACTACAGGTAATAATCTCTGGTAATTATTTTTCCAGAAGCTTAATATTACTTTGAATTTATTACGAATTAATTGGGGAAAGTGAAGTACTGCAGTAAATCTGAATGACAATATTCTGGATTTCACTGGATTTGTACATTTAGAACATTCTAGGACAAAGCCTTCTCATTTGTCTTCAAAATTCAAATGGTTACTATACATATATATAATTTCAATAAGACACCCTAGACACAGCATGTCTTCAGCTAGAGTAACTAACTGGGCGGTGGGAGGGACACTATACCAGTTCTCCTGGTCTAGGCAATGTTTAACAAATGGGGCATTACCCCTCCCCTTTTCAATAACCCTAGATGCAAAAGGGTGCAGCATTCACCGCTTTCACAGAATTTACACTAAGGTATAATTTTGGTGGTTTAACTGGTTGATATTTCTTTTATCCTTCAGTTCAAACATTTTTATTGCAAATTTCCATTGTGTAACCCCCTCACGTCTACCCTAGCCAAGACAGCAATAAGACGAATCATAATAAAGAAGACATCAACAAATATTTTATAGCAGTTCATTTCTAAATTATTCTAAGAAGTCAAATTTGTATTCAACATAGACATTAATGAAGGACAGCAAACTGCTATCACGTACCTCAAACACCTCTTGAGCCTTCATATTCTTTCATCAATTGCTGATTCAACAGCATGTCCCACTACCTCCTCCCACCCTTCTTGCTATATAAATCATTTACAGACGTAAGCAAAAGACAGTCTTAGCCATTTTTTCAAGACATATGCCCTGAAAGTCATTACTGATACTTTTTGTGATTAGTTACCTTTATAATGCCCTCCATTTTTTTCTTTACACTGATTACAAAAATGTGCAATCAAGCATATCACGCTTTAAACAAAATATGGTGGCTCTTTTGCCCACTCACATGGGCAGACTTTCTAGCTTATGGTTATTTAAAAATTTTGCTACTTCATTAGCAAGGTTCAAGTTTTTCTTTCATCACTGTCACAAATGTGGTGTAAAATTTTGAGTTCAAATTAATTCCACAAACCTTTTGCCTTCTAATTGACCAGTCTTTCACTTCCTTAATTGTTATGAAACTTGGTCTTTGTCAGGAATCCCTGCATATTACATTTACACATGATTGATATTCATAGGTGTCACTTGATCATGCCCCATTTAAAAACTCTGGTATAGCCATTCAATGACAAATTGTATTTACTTCACTAAAAGGCAAAAGCATTAATTAGCATATATAACTACATGTCTGGATGATCTTTTCATGACCCCTTAATGCAGTAGCGAACGAATTCCATACAGCACAGCAATACTTTTGCACAATATGTTAGTTATCCTGAATAACCAATGACACATGTAAAGGACAAAGATAGATGAGTAGCCAATTTTTTAATTCTACTTTCCTGTACAGCATGACTGCTTAATACTCATGGCTTTGGAAACCTATTATACCCTAAATGTTATGGTTCCTAAATAGTCAGCTGTCTTTTATTTCTGCAAAGATTTTATGCTGTATGTTGAATGTAAGTGAAAAAAAGTACTTAAATTCCAAAAATTATGAACAGGGCTACAGGAAGTAGTCATTTTGTCACAATGACAGAGCAAGTGGAATTAATTATGATTCTGTAGAACAAAAGTCATAATAAGGTAAAAGATAAACTGGATGTACAGTATGGAGTCATGATGAACCTTTCATTCTTAATTTCTGAAACATCCTCCTTTTCTATCTGATTACTGTGCATTTTACATCCTCAGGGAGGAAATGAGGCACGCTACATACACACTTGATATAGTCAGGTTTCATCTGATTGGTTGACTGGAAGATATACCAAAAACAAAATAAAAAGGAAACATGGGGCTAGCGAACAAGCAGTCAAGTATGTGGTAATTTTTTTTCAAGCAGTGTGTGTCTACTACAAGCAACATCCTTTTAAAGGGAAACACTGCATTTGAAATGCTCTAACATAGCATTAAAAGTAAATAGCTCAAATCATTTTCAAATCATTCAGATCTGTGTGGTAGCAATAGCTTCATTGGCTCAAAGCATAATGCACAAGAAGAGCTATAGAAGTTGCATCTTTTAAGATGTTGAAAGTTTGGGTGAACAAATTATCCTTGAGCAACAATTAACTGAATTTCTATCTGAGGAAAACTTATTTCTTGAAAAGAAGGCTACCATTCTGCCTTATTTGTAATTATTTATTACTCTTTCCCAATAAATATTGGTTTAAAAGGATGAAATCTTCTTGTAAAACAAACACAATATTTCCCTTTAAAGCCATCCGAAAAATGAATCCTACAGTATGCCAAATTTTGTCAAAAACTGTCATCAATACCAATTATATGTCCATTCAAGATTTGAAAATAACCCTGAACATTGACATTTGACAGCAGATTTACCTCTGAGAAAAATGAAAGGGGATATTATGGATATATAACCCTTCAATGCACTATGAGTGATTTGATCCCTTTTTTGCCAGCACTTATTTCAGACTTTTTGTAAGTTGATATTTAAACACCTAAGTTGTTGAGGTTCTATTGTAAATACCAGAGTGGTACTCAAAACTGCTGCGCATTGAAAAAGCTGGAAGGAGTAATGAACCAGTGGTGGTGTACTTTTAATAGTTGGGTACTGCATTTTTATCCCAAAAGACTGTGGTAGCCATGACAGATATCCATAAAAATAAATATTTCACCATGGAAACCTTAGTCTGAACCCTTAAAGGTAACCCACAACTGCGCATTACTACCAGAAAAGTGATATGAGAGAGAATAAACATACAGTTTACAATAATGTCACATGGACATAGAGTGGAAAATGAAGCATAGCAGTTAATCTACTGTATACTCTAGATCCTGTAGTATACAAAGTGGGTTTCATAAACCCTTTTAAGGTGCCACGGTCTGAAGTGTCATATACACACACCCAAAAGAAAAAAAAACCTTCAACTTCAACAAAATATAGGAAGTGATATTCCTGACAAACTATGTGTCATAAATACTAGACACCGGCAAATAAGATTATAAAAAGGTTAAAGGATGATGTGATGAATACCATGGGTCAAGATGCAATCTGATTTCCGTATTCATGAGGTCAGAGTACTTTTTCATGACTAATATTAATTAAACAACAGCAGGAACATTTGTTTTCTATTGAACTTGCTGCAATTACTAATGCCTATTAGAGGAATATTTTGGTGAAAATTGCAAGGAATCACAAAAGAGAATAAATTTTCATTATATGTCCTTCAAACCCCATCATCTGAAGCTTAGTTGTTCATGAGCTGAGATAAAAATATTTCTGCATAGATCATGAGAGATTTTTTATTCTTCCTTTTGAAACATCCTCATTCTCTGCCTGATTACATCTTATCCCCTTAGGAAGGAGATGAAGCACACCACATACAGTAGACACTCCATAAAGTCTGCTTTCACATCTGACAAATTGACTGAAAGCGCCGGAAACCAAAATACACAAAAAGGTACATAACATGTGAGGAAAGCTATCAGGCCAGTCAAGTTGGTATAAATTGGCAATACTTGTTTTCAACACAGTGGGTACACAATGACAGCACACATCACTGGAGGACACAGATCATGTTACTAAGTCAGATACCAGTTATACCCCATACCACCTTTGACCTCATGGGGTGCATTTGTTCAGCACTTAAGAAACAAAGTCACAACACTGATACATCGCTTTTGTCAAAAAAAAAAAAAAAAGAGAACTGACAGACTTCCAGTTGGTTTACGGTTACCAAATGTAAAGTTATAATGGAAAATTGCCATTAGAATCTTTCATTATTCTGTAAAATTGAGGTGTATAATTTGAACTTGGTCTCAGTGACAGACTGAATGTCATACATTTTCAAGTTTAAATTTTGTGGGAATAAATGCTTTAACTTTTAAATTGCCTGTGTATTTAATTCACATAATTCACATAAATAACATCATATATATAAGTTACCTACAGCATGTAGGACACCACTGATTTCACATGATGGAAAGCACTGTAAACTAAGCATTTTATTAAAAAATATGTACCTTCTATTAGCCATCTAAGCTCAACTCACTGTCATGACGGCATTTGCACTAATAAATATAAAGTTTCAATGAATCCTCACTTTTTTTTCAACAGGAAACTAGGAATGTATCTAAGACCATCAAATATCAACGGTGATTAAACCAAACACCTGTTTAGTTGAGAGAACTATATGGAATGGACCTCAGAAAGGCTGACACTGGGAGGAGCAGAAAGGGGCTAAACACAAAAGAGACAATCTGATCCAAGACACAAGTTTCCAACTATTATAGTCTTGACCAAAATGGCAGACTATAGCTTGAAGTCATTGTGCATCTTTTCCTTTTTCCTACTCTTAGAAATTTCTGAAATTACCTTTGGACAAAATTGGCCAGCAGCTGATCAACTGTGTCCATGTATCTGTTCACTTGCCTCAGGTCCTCAATTAACCCTTGCACTGGGGCCTGGAACATACAGACAGCTGGACTGCAGGTATCAAAATCTACGATCCATTCCACAAAATGTACCAGCAGATACTGAAGTCATTCTTCTAAGTAATAACAACATTGACAAACTACGTTCAAATGAATTGCTCAATCTCCAGCATTTAAAATACCTTGATCTCTCACACAATCATATAAGTAAAATATTGGATGGTACCTTCAGAACAAACACTCAACTCAGGTACCTAACGCTTAGTTGGAATGAACTGCGTGTAGTAGGTAGTGGTGCATTTGAGCTATTAGGACGTTTGTCAAGACTACTTTTATCTGGCAATCAGCTGGGATACATACCTGATGCGGTGAAACAGCTACCATCACTGATAGTCCTGGAACTAACAAATAATTTCATCACCACTGTTTCTTCTGGTAGTTTCAATGGGATGACAAACCTTCAGTTCATCAATCTTAGAAGCAATTTGATTAGAAAAGTTAAGAGTGGAGCATTTTCAGACCTGCCAGCACTGGTCAATTTACAACTTTCTCAAAACAGTATCAGTGCCATACCCCCTGATGCATTTGAAAATGTGTCACAACTTTCGACCATTTCTTTAGGATACAACAAATTAACATCTCTACCAGCAAATCAATTCATCAACGTTCCATCTATTCAAATCATCCATCTCGAAGGAAACCAAATCACTAGACTTCAGCAAAATGTCCTTCAACCTCTTGTAAACTTACAAGAGATAAATCTGGAAGAAAATGGACTTGAGATCCTACCTGCAACTCTGTTTCAAGGAAAATCAAGCATCAGGAAGATATTTTTATCAGGTAATGATATCGTCCCTGCTGTTTCTAGCAGTATGTTTCAACATTTGCCAAATTTGGTATCCCTCTCGCTCAGTCAAGTGCCAGAACCATTTGAATCTTTGCCTTCTCAGTTGCAAGAATTGCACATTGTTGATTCGCCTCTTTCCTACATACCAGCTAACTATTTTAGACATCTTCCACGACTGCAAAAATTGGTTTTGTCAGAGAACATGATTTCTGGTATTGAAGAGGAAGCATTCAGCAGCCTTGAACACTTACGGTATCTGGACTTGTCTGGAAATTTTTTAATGAGTGTTCCAACATGGCTCTTTGATACAAACTTAACAAACTTAGAAGAAATACTTCTCCACGAAAACAAAATTAAGCAAATTTATCCATATGCATTTTCTAGTCTTGTTTCTCTGAGGTCTTTGACCTTGGAGACTAATCTCCTTAAAGAAATACCTGCAGACATCTTCCCTGAATCTATCGAGTATCTCCAGCTTGGTGAAAACCCAATACGATATGTTGATGTTGCTTCTATCACAAGCCTGAACTCTTTGAAATTATTTTCAATTGACTCCAGGAATTTTCAATGTGACTGTTTAATAATTTACTTTTTACAATGGTTAACTGAAAATCACATTATAGTGGATGGTGCATCTGATCTATTCTGCAGCACACCATCAAGGCTTCGCAATGTTGCCCTTCTTCGACTAAACCAACGGTCACTCTCCTGCCCCCCTCCAAGGATACAAACGATACCAAAGGTTAAAAAAATCCAAGTTAGAGTTGGCTTTAATGTGACTTTACCATGCTCCCTTCTGCCAAGTTCCCTTGCCTCATTAACATGGGACGTGGCAGGACGGAAGCGCTTCACCACCTCAAACTACTTTGATACCCCCTATGTCATCAACCAGTACCAGGTCCTTCCAACTGGGACCCTCCTAGTACTGAACATATCTCCACTGGATAGTGGAACATACACCTGTACAGCAGAAAATCCCTCTGGTAGTGATATCATAACATACTTTGTGTCTGTGTATCAGGAGAACACATCCCTTAGACCTCCTCTACAGACAACTATCCTCCATCCAGTTACAAATGGTGTAGCATCTGGGACAACCATCAGACCAATGCTGAATGGTTCCAACCCAGTCAGTCAAGTAGTTGGTAATGTTACTACTGTACCACCTGGTATGAAACCTGTGACTTCAAAGCAACAACCCAGTGTCACAAATGGTGTCCCACCCAAACTTACAACAGTAAAATCAAGTACCAATCCAGTTGCCAACATTCCCACTGCTGCACCCACATCCCTCATGACCACAGAAATAGCGATTGCCCCCATAATACCTACAAATGATACTGGTGGCATAAATGTAACTAAGCCAACAGTAACCACAACACAAGCAACCAGGACCTTCAAACCAGATATAACACAAAGAACTGGTGGGTTCAGCACCAAACCACCTGACAAATACACCACAGCTGAAGGTCCAGATGGTAATCCTTGTGAACCTAATCCGTGCTTGCATCGTGGAACATGTACTGTCATAAGTAAATCAGGGCATTCTGAAGGGATAGAGGAGACTTTGTTGTCTCAGAGCTATAGTGCCAGTCAGGGTGACCTAGATGACACTGGAAATGCAGCTGATGATATGAAGGCTCACTGTACGTGTCGTAAACGATTTGGCGGTCCAACTTGTAGCTTCCGCAAGCCTGACATGCCATCTCAAGTATCAGTACTAGAAACTCAGACAGATTTAATAACGCTTCAGTGGACTCAAAAGAACCCTTCAAATGTTGATGGCTATAGGATATTTTACAGTTTAGTGGGGGACCGTAATATCGTTAAGAGCATGCCGATTCACCCCGACGTCACCTCATACACCATGGAGGAGCTCACAATGGGGTCCACCTACCGGATTTGTGTGGTAGCATTTAATAAAGGAGGTGACAGTGCCGTTGGAGACAGTAATTGCATTTGGGCTGATACAGCAAAGGATTCTGGCTCTCTTTTGTCACAGTTCTTGACGCCAGAATATGGCATAATAGCAGGGGGAGTACTATTTGTCATATTACTGACCATTCTTACTGCTATATGCTATTCAAGAGGAAAGAAAGAAAAAGACTACGAAAGATCTGTGGTCATTCCAAGGGTAACACAAAGTGTTGCAGACATACCATCAGCAAATGTTTTCCGTCGTAGCGGGAAACCAAGAGACGGGGCCTTCTACCAAGATGACCTGATGTTGTTAGACTTTTCTCGACAGAGTGACAGAAAAATGTACATGAATCCGTTTGATTCTAGGCAATCTATCATAATGCAAGATGCAGATCATATAAACCCACCGGCAGGATTTGGAGAAGGAATTCCTGCCTCTCTATTACCAACAACTAATTCCAGAAGGACTTTACGAATACAAGAGGACATGGTGTAATCTGTGTTATGCATTTCTATTTATTAAAGTCTGTATTTTTTTACCTTCAGTTTCACCTATTCTGAGTAAGATGTGATTTTTCATTACCCATTTTCCAGTTCACTAATTGTTACAACGTTATGACATTAACTCTGGAAATAGTAATTATTTTAATGTAACTGAGGTACAGGAGTGAAAAACAGCCTAACCGGACAATTTCGGTAAGATCAATCCCTCCCCTAAGTACTGTAACTTAAGATAGAGACAACTTTCCTTCTGACATTTCCTACTACAAATAATTGCCACTCAGTCATGACAATTACTCCTCAGAATTCTACCAAACAAATATTTAAACATCCTGGAGAAGAATTGTTCAGGTGAGCATTGTGAATGATCTCAGAATTGTTCCTAAAGGGGCTTATTCCAGAGGAAGCTCTCTAAGGACAAAATGTCCATGTGGGAACGGTACAGAACCTATGCCAGGCATTATGGTCAATTCCTATAGCCAGACAAGGTATTGAAGGAAGTCTAAATGGTCCCTGGGGGTTGGGGGTGGCATTAGACTACAAACTTCAGTCGAGAGGAATGTGCAAATGTGTATGATGTTCATTTAAAAGTAAAGTAATTTGCTTTTTAACACAGCATTAAACACCAACAGTAGGCCTCAAAGTACTTAACAAAAACTGGCATCAGCTCCCTGAAACTTTCTGGGGAGGCAAAAATTTTCTGCCCCCTCTTGGCTATGGAGCTGATGCAATAATATGCAATGTCATTTATCAAAAGCTCAAGTCTTCTATAAACCACAGGCTTACAATGAGTGAACTGCACAGGCATGTACAGTATATACTTGACGTTTTTGTATTAAATATAAGTCACAAGGCTCAAAATATATAACAGTCGGCACCAATAACAATGGCTGTGGCCATAGGGCCCTTTCCAATGGCCGTGATGCCCCTCAGTGAATGTCCATGGAAATAAAAACAGCCATTTTGCTTGCTTATTTTGAGTCCTGAAGTAATCAATTTTGTTTTACCATTGAATCAAATGTGCCAAGCTTCTTTCAAAATGATTTGTTTTTCTGGACTTCAACCAGTCACATACTTCTACAGTCGAGTCAAGTAATTTGCTACTCTAATGTGATTCATGTTGAGTTAGTGACTCAAATCACTGTACTATTTCTATAAAGAAAATCATGGCACAGTTCCTCAAGTCATTTCTCTTTGGAAAATTGGTGACTCAATGATCAATGATTCATTGCAACTCTATCAAAAGGGTACAGTACTTACGTACTTTAAAGATGAGAGAACCCCAAGTTAAAGAGAATCTCATATAAATATTTACTTACTACAGCAATTACCTCAGGTTGCTTCCAGCTAATCATTCAAAACTTTTCTGGCAATTAATTGTTACGAACGTGGTGAAACTATAATAAAATAAATGACACCCTATTTCATGTCATGTGAGGGAGGGCTCACTTTACATTGACTTCAGACAGGATTGCAACCTAATTTTTGTCAATTATAGGAAAGAATCTCCCCATCTGATGTTAAAAAGAGCCAAAAATTTGCAAAATTGTGTAAATATACGTTTTGTATCAGAGGAAATAACATGCAAACTGATTATTTTGTGATAATGGAGAGTACTTGTGTATTCCAATAGAACCTGTGTAACTCTTATGCGACATCACAAAATTGTTTTCTGTTCATTGCCATAGTTCTCTGATACAAATTATATGCTTTCAAAGCTGGCAAATTTTTGGACCTTTCTGACCAAAGATAATAATTGAAAATCACAAACATTGGATGGCAATCACTATAATGAGACCTGTCCTTTACTGACTGGCAACTAGTACAGTACTTCCAAACAGGAAACTACTAAAGGAGCCCCGGATGACTCAGTATTTTAGTGCCACCCATGTGGCATAGACCATTCACCTCAGTCAATCATTGATTATAAGATTAGACAATAAGCCAACAGCAGCAGACAATCAAAGAATCCTTGATCCCTTGGGCATGGGAAAAAGGTTACTTAAGTAAGAGTGCTTCTGAATAAATGGAGATTTATCAAGCTGTAATTGATGAAATTTTCTTTGATTAAAAAAGGTATTGATTTGAATATGAATTCTCATTTTTTGGACCTGTGGCTAGGATATGACTTCCACGATGATGTCACAAGGAAGCACCTGCAATCATAAAAGGCTTGGCAACCACAGAAATTCTGGCCAAAAATTACTATGAACTTTCTTTATTATTAAGTATGTGTATAAATGTGAGATGTGTTACATGTGAATAGCATTTCTTCTTTAAAAAAAATGTGTTTTTGAGATGTATGGTATTGCATTTCAAATTGTCAATGACCCTATGAAGCATGTAATTCTCTCATGTGAAAAAAAAAAAAACTGCTAGATTTTATTCTCCTATGAAAAACAAACTTTGGACATATCTTTAAAAGTTTTAAAACCATGTACATGTAAAATGAATGTGATATTAAATATATTGTGTACAACTGCTGTAAATGTAAATAAAAATGTGGTTTCAAAAATGCTTTTCAGCTTTTTAATTCCAATCTAATACCAAGGGTCGTGATTTGTTTTGCAGAGTGCGGGAAGGGGAGTGGAGTACGAAATAATCGTTTCACCTTTAGTACACTATTTCTCTTTTAACATTTAAAATATTGGGAAATGAATCACTACAAAATGTAATCTAGTACATTCCTTTTTCAAATTTAAATGTTTAAAGATCCATAGTTCAAACTCACACTGTGTTTAGGTGATCTCAATAACATTCTTGCTTTTTACCATAATAAAAACAAATCAGACACCTAAATTTTGTGCCACAATCCTCTGCTTCCCTCCTTTGTGGACCTACAAGACTCACTATACTTATCTACTTATCTCTTTTTATATGTAATCCCTACATACCTGTAGCAAGTCCTTGGCAAGCTTTCAGTAGCAGTGTATAAGTTCGTATTAAATATCTTCATCTGGGTCGTTTATTCAATTAGACAGCAGGGTGTACTGGCTGAATTCTAATCAAGAGGGTTCTGTTTTAACAAGGGGGTCCTCTTGACCAAACAATTATCCACTAAGGACTCTCTGTCCAGTTGTCAAAAGGGCCTTCTCCACGATAGAAAATAGACACTTAGCCGATCCTAGTTGAAAAGTGTTCCATGCTGTGACACTGCTTCTTGAAAATACAACAGACACCCTAGTAGATCAAAGGCAGTATTGGGTGTAACTGGTATCTGAATTTGTTACATGAACTGTGACCTCAAATGAGCTTTGCTTTTATTGTGTTCACACTGCGTGAAAAGCAATTAACACATGCTTGATGGGTCTCTTATTTGTCACAAATATTATGTAACATGTTGGGTATTTTAATTTATCTTTTATTTCCAATCAATTAATTAGATGTGAAACTTGACTATATCAAGTGTGCGTGTAGTGAGCTTCATTTCCACCCTGAGACAATGAGAGGCAATCAGGCAGAAAAGGAGGATGTAACAAAAAGTAAGGGGGAAAATTTCATCATGACAATTTGATGATTATTCCTGCTTTGATCTATTGGTAATTCATATCTCTAAGGATAGCCTAATTGCTGCTACCCAGTTTATTTTAAATTGAGGACTTGTTTTTTTCCAAATGAAAGGCAAGTCATCAGGAATCCTGGATTCCAGTCTGAACTACATACGAACCGGCATCCAGTACTTACCAGGGTTCGAAATTCCCAACAGCACTGATAGCCAGACTATCATGCAGTGCTGATGGCTGTGATGCCTCTTAAAAATGTGCTATTGGAATAAAATAGACCTACAGCCATTTTGCTCATTTTGGCTAGTATGTCCTTTTTGAATCTTATTTTAAGCCCTGTCATACACCACCATTGATCTGACCAAACCATAAAATTTCTTTCTTTAAGTGTACCTGAAGTGATAAATTCCAAATCCATGTTACAAGGCTTGAAAAACGAAATCCACAAAATTACAACTCCAGTCTTCATATGATACTCCTGAACTGAGACATAATGTGTAAAAATCAATTCATCCAGTTTAGAATGATAAATTGACCTGCACCTGTAATTTGAGATGTCATTCTTGAACTACCCAAATTGCTTTGTATTTCAAGTCACAGCTTATGCCAAAATGTGATCATAGTCTTCCTGAAATAGCGTTACTTGACAGCATGAGCCCTATACATGCAATGTTCATGCAATCCAGAGAAACAGTAAATTTTCAAGGCTGTGAAATAAATTTTAATTTCAAAAGGAAATTAAAGCAGGTATTGTGAGCTGTACATGTTTGCTTGATATATGGTATGTACTCTTCCAAATTAAGTGATCAAATTAAAACATCTTATGACTCTCAATCCGAATAAGCTATGTCAAAGGGAGTTGAATGAGTGAGATTCAATTCCAAAACTCTAAAGTTTACATATTCTACGTCATTCTACACGGAAGGTATTACAATTGAATTGTCCATAAAATTCTATTATTTTTCAGTACTTACTTTAGAACAGTCATTTCTTGAACTGTGACAGCTCTCTTGTCTTTTGTGCCAGCATATTGAAATCCATGAGGTTTTATGCTTTGAAATAAAGAAATGAAAGATTTAATTGCAATGTAACTCTGAAAAGGACCACTAAAGAATTACACAGGAGGAAGTGAATGTCAAAGAAGATAACAGCATATGTGTTGTTTCTACTTGCAATTAGCAAAACAACTGATCACTTAGGTTTTCAGCTTCTCACTGACCATGCACTGACCATACGAGCCTCTGCTTATGTTTCGGGCTTCCATTCTCACATAATTTGCAAGGTCAATAAAACTGCACTTTTTTCAAGCCCCCTCCTATCGTTGAAAAACTCATTCCAATTAAAGGACCAATCCTCTCTCCCTAAACTGGAATTCTCACAGGGGTTTACCGAAATTCTCAATTGGCTCAGCTCTTTGATTGACAGCAAATTCAAACGACGCAGAGTACCAAAGCTTATATTACACAGCTCAAGAACTGTACAGAGAGTGTTTTGATTATACACATTGAGCTTTTTTATACTCACCTTGAAGGATCAGACTGAACTGTGTCTGAATGAGGATAAATTTCATACAATTGTGGGAGGGGCTAAAGTAAGAAGGTTAGGAGAATTGGTACTGTTTGGGGTGAGAGAATTGGGCCTTTAAGTGAAAAATGATCTTTGGCAAATTCTTACCATTAATACAGTTTGACAAAGTGTTAAGGAGTCTACTTCTCACCCTATCAAACATAACATAAGTTTGCATATGCTAATGAATAACTTGAAAGCAGATGATTCCTGCATAGTGAACTGAAGGTAAATTAAAATATACCATTCATCATCCCTGGGCTATTCTTGTTATACGTACTAAAATATTAACTAAGGTCTCATACTCTCAATCCAAACAGTTCCAATTCTCCTATTAAACTACTTACAGATTTCAGTATTATAAAAGTTGCTTTCTCTCAAACATCATGTTTTTCATTCTGTTACTAAAGATCGTTCATGAAAACACACCCACTTTCATTGAATTCCAGTGACAAATCTTCACATTAAGTACTGTACTAGCAAAACACACTGTTTTGTAGTTGTGAAAAAAAAGTTTCACACAAACAAAACCTCTCACAGACAACAAAGATAGTGAAATGGGAGTGAAAAGGACAACTATGAAATTTTCTGAAGATGAATGCTGGCTAAGCATTTATTTGCTTTGATCCACTTTGCTTTTGCTTTCTACACTGTGACACCTAGAATGTTTTTTTGTCTAAATTTGGCAAGTATTTTCAGCATAATATATGCCACAGTAGAAAAATTGGTTGACACTTACTGCAAGTGTTTAGCCATAAGTGCCAAGACTTCATTGGAATCGATGTTCTCTTTGCTTAGAACAAATCTGCAATATTTGGGTCGACCTTTGGGCCATCTTGATGTTCGCGATTTGCCTGTGGAGAAATGAAAAATCATAGCACTGTAAAGCATGTTCAGTTGTAATTATAGGAAAACTATAGGTACAGTATGCAAACCTTCTTATCAGCTAATAGAAACTGTTTTAGAGCAAATCAGATATCAATGTACTCTGGCAGAGTTACTGTATACAACCTATAACCATACAGCCCCACCCCCTCATTTGTTGAATTTCTGAGATTCATATGGCCTGTAAATTTCCTTTCCACTATTATAAAAAGAATCTGGAATCATTCCTCTAACATACCCCCCAAAAAACCATTTTCTGTCCAGTCAATAAAACAAAATTTTCCAATTTCTTTCCTTGAACAGCCTTGGTATGACCAAGCATGAACATGAGATCTACTCAGCTCACAGTTCCTCTAAGACTTTGTTACGTGATCAATAAATTTGAGTTACTAGTACACATAGCTAGTCCAGGTGAAAAGTTGGTGCCTTGAGCAAGTACTGCACTTTGGAAAATTGCAACCTGGAAGTCCCCATAAAATGGGATGAAGATTGCAGCAAAGAAGTAAGGGTAATGAATGCACTATACATCGGGAACATTTTTGAAGGAAAAATATTAATAGATAGTTTGCAACATGGCAAGCCTGCATCTGTTTCTCCATCATAAATGACACATCACATTTATAATAGAGTGATTTTGTTGTAAGAAAGTGAAACTTTCAATAAAATGTTGTCACAAGTTTCACACCCCCACCCAATTCTGGATTCTTAGAAAAGAAAATTCATAGAAAAAAATCCATAATATATATTGAACAGTTTTACCCACCCTTCTGATATCAATTTCACTCCTTGAATCATTTCCCCACACCACTGTTATAACTGCATTTATGTTTAATTTACAGACCAGCAGGTCAAAGTATCAAATTTAAACTTCCTTTTCTCTGTGTGATAGTTAAAGAAACTCAGAGATCTGATCCACATATTGAAACCAATAGTAAAAGTCAAATACAGACTGAACTGGCCATTTTTAACTCTTTACCGTTGTTTGGGTCCTTTTGGACCCATGCAGAGAGCTCTGCTGTCACCCATCTTTACTGTTTCATGCGGAGCTCAAAACTGCGAGTAGCTACCCGAAAATTCGGCCACAACAATGAGAGAGACAATAGTTTAAGGTCACAGGGTCAATGGCCTACGGAAGCCGATGCGGGGTGGACTACGTCCCCTTTTACGCCCACTCCCGAGGCATGCAAATATGCCCCGATCAGAGCACAACGGTAAAGGGTAAATCTAAAATATCTGCACCACTCGGCTAAAGGGTTGCGTGCACACACGCAGAGACAGCTGGCATCCGCTTTGCAGTAAGCACACTCCACAGGGTTATTTTAACCCTTAACCCTTAATAATAAATATTAATTGCAAACACATTTTAAGATGATTTTTACTTGAAGGGCGAGAACGGTTGCCCCAACTTGAAGTAGTATAGTGGACTGTCCTGTTTCATGATTGGCTGTTGCAAGTCATGTGACATTTTTCCTCATTAAATGTGGAATTTTTTAAACATAACTACATGGTTTAATTATCTTGCATATATGCAATATTGCAATCATAAAATATGACGAACAATTCTTTGAAGAGAAATAAGAAGTAGTACTATATTGTGACATTTAGCTGTCCCTTGTAACTTAAGTTTGCAGTATTGCTCTTAAACTTTAAAGGGGAAATACAGTAAACCCAACTTGAATTACTGTAGTATAGCAGACCGTCCTGTTAAATGATTGACACTTGCAAATCATGTGACAATGTTTTTGTGACAATGTTTTTTCTCGTAAACTGCAAAATTCACGAGGAAAAACTTGCTTGGTTTACCTTGAAAATGAAGTCTAAAAATATTATGACAGACACTTTGAAGACAAATAAGAAGGAAACTGTGAGAGTCACAGTGGCTGTTGCTTCAAAATAAGTTTAAGCTGACTGCTCTTGCCCTTTAAGGGTAATAAAAATCAGGAAAATGGGGAACTGTTGTACAGTAGATCATTAAAGCTTGGGCCAAGGTTTGTCTTTGCTGTAGAGCATATTCTGTTCCATGAAAAAATAAACATTAACCTAGTAAAAATGATATTTTGCATTTTTCTATTTTAAGAAGTATGTTTGATACTTTTACAAAAAATAAAATTCAACCTGAAGGCCAATATGAGACAATTACTGTATTCTGAAAGGTACTGGATGAAGCCCTAGTATTTAGTTAAAAAAGTAAAATCTACATTTTTTCTCTTTTTAATTGGGCAAATATCCTTCTAGTGCTTACAACTTTCATATCTTTGTGGACTTATTCATTTAAAGAATGTTATTAATCGATCAAGGAAACTTTAGCTTTTTGGGTTATTTCAAATAAAAGGATTGACTTCATGCACTAAAATGCATATAAATGCAAGTTGCCCCACACTCTTTTTTTAGTTTCTAATGAAAGTTTTACAGGTTTCTAGGTTAATTTGCAAAGAACCCTGATCTGTTTTAGATAAATTTGCAGTAGGGTAATTATAGCAAAATTAAGGGAATTTATGGCTAATGATTTAAAATAATTAAGTAATATTCAACTTTACAAGAACACATAAAAGATATTTTACATAACCTTGCATGCTACAAAAAACAAAAATACTCAAAATTATTTGGATGATAGGTCTTTCTTGTCTCTGTTATACTCTTTTTCTTAAAGTCTGGCCATAGCAAAACGGAAAATTTAATCTGTATGACATTATATATCCAGACAATACAGAAGTCAATTCAAAACATAAATTTGATGATAGCATAGGTAGTAAAAGGCCCAATGGGAAGTAATTATGATTAAATATGAATCATTGCTAATTAATTCTCTAAGAAAAGTATTGTTTCATCTATATTGCAGTAGAAACAACTTTTCCACAAAAAGATGCCTGTCACCAATGATATCATGCCTCAATTGACTGCTTCATAAGAATGAAGAGATCATATTAGTTGGAGAGGGATGTAACTGATTTTAAGATCTGTGCTCTCAAGTGAATACAATACTTGACTAGTATGCAAGCTTACCCCCAATGTTACAGAACTTTTTAGGTATTTTGGTAAGATGATACTGTCAATCAATAAGTCAAATGTGAAAGGTGACTGTATCAAATGTATATGTAGTCTGGTTTACTTCCTTCCTGAGATAATAAGATGTGATCAGGCAGAGTATTAAAAGTATTTCAAAAAGTAAGAAAGAACTTTTCATCATGATGACATAGGTAAAAGGTAAGTACAAAACCATTACTTGGAACTGGTATGTCTCCAGGGTACTGCCAGAGGTGGCCGGCTCAGCCGGCCACCAACGCTTGCTGACTGGCATAAAAAGCATATTACTATAGACTACCCCTGAAACAAAATTCAACTTGATGACTACAGTATAAAGTCATACTGATGCAGTATGAAACAACCCCCATGTCAATCTGGTAGTTAAATGCAACTTGAAGGAGGCATTCTTCTTCAACTACTGTACACCAAACCATTTAAAGGTAAAGAGCAGTCCCCAAAAAACTTATTTTGAAGAAAAAGCTGAATAACACAATTTTCATCTTATTTTTCTTCAAAGTATCTTTCATTACATTTTATGACTTTACTATTGCATATTCAAGGTAAAGCAAGCAGCTACTTCTGTTAAATTTCACATTTGAGAGAAAAAAACATTGTCCCATGACTCTCAACAGCCAATCATGAAACTGGACAGTCTACTATACTTCTTCATTTTGGGATGACTGCACCTGCCCTTTAAACTAAGTAAAACTGAAGCAGCCCTTATGATGCCAAAGTTGCTCTTCCAGTTCATGAGGGACAGTATATATAATGACTCAAGACTGCCTTTTGCTCACATGCACTGACAACAGCCACCAATTGTCTAGCTACTACAGAACCCTATATACTATATGTCCCTATACACATTAAGTTCACCATACACCAATAATTCTATTTCAATAATATTCTGCCTAAGTACAGGAAATTGCAAAGTTTATGACACCAACCAGTGATAAGACTGACCCCATCAATCTGACAGCAATGCATGTAAACTTTGTAAATAAATACATATCAGAAAATGGCTTTAACACTGACACATGATCCTTCTAGAGAGGGTATGCTGCAATAATGGTGTGTTTACCATTTCTACATATTCCCTCTGTTCCCCAAGGATGTACTAAAACTTTTTTCATAGGCCTTGCTCTAAGTGCCCCAGTTGCCTATTTTCACGGAACTGTGTTCAATCATTCCTGAAAATGCCTTTAAATTGCCCTCTTTGGTAATAAATACATGGACAAAACAGAAAACATCAAATCAACAGGCTCCATATCAGCTACTTTTATGACAAGTGCTATCAGATTACTTGCACAAATTGTTTTTGTTTGCAGAAGTTGGCGGACTGAGCAGTTTCATGGAAAAAGGAATGTGTGAAATCAATATCATGATTCAGCCAATCAAATATCTCTATGTATATTGGAAATTTAAAAGAAAAATGACATTTTTCCAAGTACAAGAGGTAAATTTCTTTCTCTTTGAGGAGTTAGAAGGTTCATTTGTAGGTTAACATCATAAAATTTGATAAGGTGTCTTACCTTGAAAAACAAATTTTAATTAAACTTCAAAAATGATCCTGTCATCAGCAAAAGCACTTCTTACTAGCACTGACAACTCCTGGCGTCAACCTCTCAATTAAATTCTATAAGGACTGATTGCAAATTAAAAGCCTTTCTCATTGGTCACTAGACATCAGCTGACTAAGGTGATATGATCTCAAAGTTTAATAAGCCATAGAGCAGCTGTCAGATCAAAACCAGACTGGAGGGCACAATAACTTTCATTCTACAAACTTGGGCGTTTATGGCAGCAGCGATAGGCTGATGATATTCAACTTTGCTGACTGATCTCTTAAAGGTTCTCAAAAGCTTGAGGTAAGTTACAGTAAGTTTTGATTTTAAATTATATGAACTTGAATTGTTCAGATTAAATTTCAGTGAGAGCAGAGTAACTGTCCATTATTAATGCAATTTTCAAGTAATGAAACTTGGAAGGGGCAATCAAAGTTTGATATTAAAAAGAATATAAAGATAAAGAGAATTATTAATCTTTAGTTTGGCACCTCATTTTTTCCTTCTGACGTGATTGTTAACCAGAATATGAGATGTTTTTCAGGTTAGAAGAAATGTTAATTTGTGTTAATTACTACAGAATAAAAATTTTGAGGGGTGAAACAATTCCACACCGATCCAAGACTAGACAGCATCCACTACAGTACACTTTCACCAATCATGAAGTTAAACTGATCACAGATCAGTTTTGGTTTGTTTTAAGCTAAATACCAATTTGGTGCAGAATTTAAGTTGTCAAAAATTGTTAAAACCAACTCTGATTGCTGTTTTAAAAATACATCTGTACAGGTCAGGCATCTCATTGAGGGAAGTGATACTTTAATAGATTATTGAATCAACAACTGTAGACTCCTGATACAGTGGCATAGCCATGGGGCTGGGAGGGGGGCTGTCTTGACAGCAGGGTTGGTGTATTTCTTTTTTCTTTTTTTTTAGTTTTTGATATACAATTGTGATTCCAATCAGCACTTTTAACCAAATAAATTGAAATCATGACATTTTTAATTGAATAAATGATTTTAACCAGTATGATTTTAATCAAACAAAACTGCTGATAAACATTGCTATATTTGGTCTTGTATTTAAGGCAGAAAACAATGTAAGCAAATTTGGATGCGAGTAAATGTTCTGACAGCAGTAACATGAGGGACTAAAATATTTTGTACAGTAAAATTGGGATGGCATGAAATGCATGTAGTTCTCTCATGTATGCAAACTAAAGGCTGGTAATGCAACCTGCACAAAAATTAACCAAACTTTCGATTTAAGGTGATATTTAATTGTATATAAACAACACACACATTTGAATGTGGCATTGTTTTAGGGTAATTATAAAATGGGATTTATAGAAAAATAAAAATTATCATTATGTATGCATGTACAGGTAAATATAAGAAATTTGTCATGTTTTAAAAACTTGGAATTCTTTCCATACGTGTGGGTTCTAGATGGTACTGTGAACTATATATGAAAAGTGTGTATCATTGAAAAAACATATGTAACAATATTGTCCTCTAAGAAAAAGGGACATTCTGTAGCAGATGGCCTATTGTGTTCAGTATTAAAGACCACTGGGATGAACCTCCTCCTTTTCTCTCTAAATGTTCACGATACAACCACTTAGGTGAATGTTAGAATTGACTTAATATAAATGCCAAGCTGTTGCTAGGCAATTGTTGTGGTTAATTTTAGTATTATCTTATCTTACATACTGAAAGTAAGATAATCGCAACATTCTGATTTTTATGGGTTTGAAACCTCAGAAAACAGGTTTGGCTTAAAATAGAACAGTTAACAAATACTCTATAAAATACCAAAATCAAAGCTTGTAACTAAGAAGAGAGATATTGGCAATGCATACTGTACACAATCTATGAAAATAACATTCTTTACCCCTTGTTTAAACAAAACAAATTTATGTGCTTTTTAAAGAGGATTTGAATGAAAGAGATACACAAGTGTTTGAATTCTTTGCTAAATTTCCACCCCTACTGTAGTACAGAGTAAAACGGTATTACCTGCTGATAGAATGAATTACAGTGTTTCAAATGGCTACAATTTAAATGGTTGCTTTGAATTTGCTAATGATGAAAGGCCAATCCTCTGACCCCAAAGTTGCCCAAACTACAATTCTTAAAGGCGGTAACAGAAACTCTTGATTGGTTTAGCTTTTTGATTGACTGCTAATTCAGACAAGGCATAGTACCAAAGCTTATCACACAGCACGAATAATATACAAATTGAGTTTTTCTTTACTGACTTCAGAAGCAATATAAACTAAGATTGTGTCTTGATGAGGATGACTTTCAGACAATTGTGGCAGGAGCTTTAGTGATCTTTTCTTTTGCAGCACACTGCTATTACGTACCTTATTCCATGGGGAGGGGGGGTGTGTTAGGGTGGAGTAGGATTGTCTGCATTTGTCAAAATGGTTAATTTGAAATACCTGTTTCATGAAATGCAAGTCCGGCCAAGACCTTTAGGATACAACTACAGAAATATGGCACTACCAGTATCTTAAGAATTCAAATTAGATTGACAATTGCATTTAAAAGAATTACGTAAACTGTACATGACGCTTGTAGAACTCTTACAGTAAGTGTGGCAAAGAAATCAGGCCTTAAATTTTGAATGGTGCCAGTGCAATTGCACACCATTACTCACCTCAAATCACTGTTAGGGGTGTGATTTTAGGCACACCTAAATAGGGAACATTAGCCCATATAAATATATGTAAGTTAATTAAAATAGTATCTAACATACCGTACTCCTTAATATCTTGAGGAGTGTGATCTGAAGCACACCTGAAAATTCTAAAACTCAAGGCCTGAAGAAATAGCAACATCCTCTAATAGGATGGACCAAAGGGCAAAAAAGCTTTTTCATTCATGGCTTAACCCTTTACCATTGTTTTGGTTCTTTTGGACCCAGAAGGAGAGCGGGGCTGTCACCCATGTTTACTGTTTCACACGGAGCTGGAAACTGCGAGTAGCTACCCGAAAATTTGGCCACAACAATGAGAGAGACAATAGTTTAAGGTCACGGGGTCAATACCCTACGGAAACTGATGCGGGGCGTGCTACATCCGCTTTTCTGCCCATTCCTGAGGTGCACAAATATGCCCTGATTGGAGCACAAAGGTAAAGGGTTAATCTAAAGTATGTACACCACAGGGCTGTGCACACACCCAGAGACAGGGGCATCAGCTTTGCAGTAAACACACTCCACAGCCTTAAGATGTGAGTCCAACATAATGACATGCTACTTTCAATAATAAGTAAAAAATAACCTTCCCTATTGCTAAACGTAGTTTATCCCGTTCTTTTTCAGTGTTTTGGCCCAACCTCTTTCCAACACTTCCTAGTACAGCAATCAAAACTTCTGCTCATTGAAACAGCTAATTAGAGTAATGAAGGGGGTGTTCAGGAAGTAGGAACTTAAGTTTCACATAGTGGACATATCTCTGTTAGAGTTTGAAAGTCAACTTCTTCCTGAAAATCACCAATCGATAAACTTGAGCAAAGCTGATTAGGCAATTATTTGCTGCATTCCCCAATGCAGGACACAGAAACCATAAGCCCTGTTCATTTCTTCTATTTCATTTTGGGCAAGAAACTTGAGCAGCCAAGCAGCTAACGAGTAAACAATCAATTAGCATGCCTAACTGGAGGCACACTAGGCACACTAGATGAGCCACTATGATTTTATACGAAATCCCAGGCAGGGCTTCCTCACTTTCATAACGGAGTTGTACTTGCCATGGGTTGTAGATAACATGTATGTGTTCTGTGCAATCATCCTGACATGAGAAAAATTTACAAACAACAGGAACATACACTGACTGAAAGGAAGGAATTAATAAAAAAAGTTTTCCTTCAAGAGGCAAATGTTTTACTTTTTAAGGAAAAAATGAACCCTTAAAGGCAATTATTCATCACCAAAAGCTAAATTTTTGTAGCAGTCTGCAGAAATTTTCAATTAGTAAAACTCATTGACTCACATCAATTACAAATAGTACAGAGAACAAAAGCTCACATCACATAACAGGTGACATACTGAGACCATACCACACTGATGGTGTTCTAATTTTAGATTGGGGCCTTTTACTCTCACCTTAAAGGTAGTGTGATATGTCAGCAAACTTACCTGACTTTACTTGCCAGCTATGGAGTTACCTTTTCTCAGGACAAATCTGTTGATATTATCTCAGTATCTTTAACGCTTCTCAAGATACGCCTCCTCGAAGTTTGAATATTTCCAAAGCAACTTGTTGCTTATGCAAAAATAATGATGTAGAGTGTTGCACAGTGTTGGCATTCCTTTTGTTAACCCTATATTAAATATGTGTTAATTACTCATCAGATAGTAAATGTTTGGTAATTGATGCTTATGATTTTTAAGGACACAAGTTAAACTTCCAAAATAAAACCCTCAGAAAAAACTAATGTTACAAATGTCCTTCAAATGAGGGTTGTAAAAACAAAGGATAACATTAGCCATATATTGTATGTCCCTCCCATGATATCACAATATTTCCATTTTGAGCTCATATCTATTAATGTTTAAGTGCAAATAAAAAAACTGCCTTGTTAAATGGTCAATATGTGACAGATTTTGATGGGAATTACAGCTGTTTTCTTGGTTTTTCATGCTTTTTGCATTAAATACCCAATTTTGTCATTTTCATGACACACAACCTTCAAAGCAATAACCTGTGTCTGTAGGGGGATGAGTATATAGACACTGAATTAATTGTGGAAGAGACTTGAGGAAAGCTGGGATCAGTTGGAACTGTCTAGGGTGATGCAAAACAACCTTTAAAGTTTATTTGGGGGCTAAATTTTTGGGTCCTGTACGGGCAATTTTTTCTTTTGTATAACAGAGGCCACAGGAGAGGACAAAGGTATTTGCTGTAAATTTATTTACACCCTTTTGTTCCCTCCAAATTTTGGAGAAAATGTGGTCAGTTGAAAGTGAAAGAGGGAAGGGATATATAATTTTGTACATCACTGTGAATGTACAAGAGTCAATGTGTTCAACAATCAGATACTGTACATTATAAAACACTAGCCATAAAAAAAATATTTCCAGCTGAATCATATTGTTTGGTACGGTTAATGACTGACCCCTGATAGAGGTTCCATCATAATATTTATGGTATGTGCCAGAACCATAAATAAAAGACTGATGTCGAAGAATCCTGTATAGAAGGGAACTTCCCATTTACTACAGGTGGAACTTTGACATCCTGCAGTAACTGTCAGGATATAGAATAGATACCTTATTCAGACAATTTCCTGTAAGGGTAAGATTTAAGGTGACACCAGATATTACTGAATCGATTAGCTATTAACTAGAAAGAGGAATAATTTAACTGTGTATGGTACCGTCATATAGTATAACTACACTGTATGACCTTTAATTATCGGTAACATGGAATGGGAGAAAAAACATGACCAAAAAAAAAAAAAAAAAAAAAAGCAAAATGCAACTTTTCATGCCGTGACGTCTCTCCTTGTGAAAGCAACATAGACACCCCAGTACATCAAAGGCGGTGTGGGGTGTAACTGATATCTGAGTCTGTCACATGATCTGTGCCATAAAATGAGCTAAGCTTTCATCGTATTCACACTGTGTGAAAAGCAATTAACACATGCTTGATTGACCTCAAATGTTACGTAACTTTTTGTGTATTTTAATATATCTGTTACTGTCAATCAATTAATCAGATGTGAAATGTGACTATATCAAGTGTGGGTGTAGTGAGCTTCATTTCCTCCCTGAGGCAATAAGAGGTAATCAGGCATAGAAGGAGAATGTAACAAAAAGTAAGAAGGAACGTTTCATCTTGTTGGTGAAAAAAAAAATTGTTAAAAGAAATATTTAAAGGGTGACAGTCATACAAATTTGACTTTGCATCTCCCAAAGATATTTTACAATAAATCTGTCATTTATTAATGTGTCAATGTCTAATAATATACTTATCATTTCCAAACATTTAATTACCTTATGACTATGAAGTGGAAATATTTTCAATGATGTAAGACATTTATTCATACACATAAATTAATGTGCTGTGTGGTTAAAATTTTGCTTTCCATTAATACTGACACTGTAAAATCTTCAGGAAAATTGCAAAAAAAAAAAGTGAGTAAAAAGATGAAAAAAACAAAAACAAAAAAAACCTATTGTTACAGTACTCTATGCACAGAACATGGAAGGGGATGAACAGATAATCCCCACGTACTTTTTTAAATCCACCCTAGAAAGTCATAATTTACCTCACTTTGGAAAAGATTGCATTGTCTTGAAATCTGAAAATGCAGTATTTCAACTAATTTAGACAAAAACTGAATAACAGTAAATAGTATTTCTCCTACACAAAAATCTGTAAATCCATCAACACTTCAAGTCCCACCAGTGTACATATATGCTTATTTATATTTATTGATTTGATTGCATGGCACAATGTTCAGTGTCTGTGCTTCTGGGTTAGTACTCCATTCTATTAACAGTTAAATATTTCACATCAATTGCTGTCTCAAACCTAATAGTTTCATAGAACATGCTCAAGTCCTACTCTTTGCCATTGTTCAGCCTCCATCCAAATTTTTTTGATCTAGCCTTCTACGAGGATTATTTTGCTGTGAAGCACAAATGGTGGGAGACTGATGTGATGGCAGGAAACCTATCACTTCTGGTGCCACAATCTGACTCCAAATAGGATATCCTGTACTGTTTCCAAATATCCAACTCATCAGCATTGCTAGAGAACTGTTTTTTGACCCTATAGTCAAGAACAGCCAGTCATATTACTACATCATGACTGTGACACAGACAAGATGCATTTGATGCAGTATTGGATTTCATTGCAAATCTCCGAATGTAAAATGGTATATTTTTGACTAAAGTACACATTGGTGAAAATTCAGCATTCTGTTCAGTTCTACTGGATGTCTCTGACCTGAAGTTTTTGATAACTTTTCCATCTGGATTGCCACTTGTGAGTATCTGAGCATTAAAATCTTTTTCAAATGTAAGAGAAGTTTTTGAAACTTTCATTAAACGTCTACAATTACATGTCAGTTGAAATGTGAAACTGCTATTCAATACAATGGAGGGTAAACACTATGAAAACTAAGCAAGGAGTTTTTGTTCAGATCAGCAAACAAAACGATAAACTATGGTAGTATTAACTTTTATGATCTCGAAGACATTGATGGATCATTTACAGTACAACAGCTAGTGGTACACTATCATTGGCTGAATCAGTACAGAAGGTGCCTTATTTGAATTTTTTAACAGGGCGCTTTTTTAGTGACAAAAGGGAGCTTTAAATCAAGTCCAAGGTAAGTACATTTTTATGCAACTGGTATCTCTAATACAATTTCAAACCAAATGTTAACCAACTTTTCTAAATTATCAGGTTTTAATATCTACTCAATCTACTCATCTCTGATGGACTGTGTTTTCCTTTCCAAATGTACAATGGATTAAACCAACAACATGTACTGCAAGTTTTCATGCCTTGAAGTGTGACTGGATGTTGCAACACTTTGACATATCCTCTTAGCAACACATACATATATATTACATCAAACAAAATGGGGAACTAAACGTTCTCAATCATTTTGAATGTATCACATGCCACAAAATGATATGTTGATTATTGTTCTGAACAATATACAATGAAAATGAATGATAGTTAGAGCTTTAATTAAATAGCCTTCAATTTAAAATTTTATTCTTTATTTCATTCCAGACTGATCTCATCCTACCAGACTGTTAAGAAGTCCTAAAGACCACCACTTTTTTCAAGAGATCGTGTTCTATACAAAACACATTATTACATGCAATCTTTGGCGATTTTATTGATATGAATAGGGAGGAGAAAAGTTGCCAAGTGATACAAAGTTTCAAAGCAAGGTCTGCTATTTTGATAGATCTGAGATATTGATATTATAGCAGTGGACTGTATACTGTACAGAGTTGTTCAAAGAGTATATGCTCAAACCACCAACAGGATTTTGGTGACTTTCTGTGCAACAAAAGTGTCATTTGATCTACCGCAACTCATGGATCCCAATCTCACTACTAGCCTTACTCAAGTCACTGACTTGGAACCTACAGCCACTACTTTGTATAGTACTGCAGCCACCACACCTGCTTATAGCTATGTTATCCCCATATCAGCTGTCGCATTTTTGTCAGTATTCTCTGCACTTATAATTGTTTGCAATGTATTAGTGTTGCTAGTTTATTCACTCACAAACACTCTACGGATACCTGTAAGTGCCTATATGAAATCCCTTGCAGTGGCAGATCTATGGGTTGGTGTCAACTGTGCCACCAACATTGCACTTACCCTCAACAATGGCCAGTGGCCCTTTGGACTACCATTATGCAAAATTGTTGCCTACCTTCTTGTAGTCAGTGTGGGAGTATCGGTGACAAGTCTCACAGTCATAAGTATTGATCGTTACATTGCTATATGCCATCCAATGAGATATCGTAACCTCATCTCAAAGCCACGAGCTAGATTTATTGCAACTTTGGTGTGGATGGTCTGTGCTCTCCTTTACCTTCCATCAAATTTTGACTGGTTCCGGTCAAACCCAGCACTTCGAGCTGTTAACTGCACTCTACATTTTCGATACAACATCAGCTTTTCCTTTTTTCTTCTGGCCATCACACTTGTACCGAACTTCATCCTATCATTTATAAGCTACAGTCTCATCCTGGCTACATTGATCAAAAGAAACGTATGGTTGCGCAAAACAACAGAGCGCGGCATGAATCCACAAGGAGATTCCGTGAAGGCTCGACGCAAAGAGCAGGACAAGTTAATGGCAAAGATTGGTATGGCCATTCTAAGTGCTTTCTACATAACCTGGCTACCATACTTAGTCTTTGGAACACTGAGACAACTCAGAATATCAAACCCACCTCAAAGTGTTATTAACCTTTCGCTTTACTTGGGAATTTCAAACAGTTTCCTTAACTGTTTCATTTACAGCATTGCCAATAAAGCATTTCGTAACGGAGTAAAGCACTTGATCAAAAAGTTGTGCTGTGCATTTTGCCACTGGAAGCGACGTGTGGTTCTCAGTGGTACTGAGAGCAGCAACTTTGTTGACTCGAGTGGAAGAAATGGTGAGAGTGAAAGTGGCTTTGAAAACGCTATGCATAAATTGTCATGATAATTCAAGGCTTAAAAGGGAGCAGTCACCCCAACTTGAAGTAATGTGGTACACTGTCCCATTTCCTGATTGGTTCATGTGACGGCTAGTTCTTCTTAAATATAAAATTTACTAGACGTCACTAACTGCTTTGTTTGCCATGAACATACTGTACAATACTGAAGTTATAAGTATTATGAAGGAAACTTTGAAAAGAAATGAGAAGAAAATTGTGAGATCTAGATGTTGCCTAAAAATAAGTTAGGGTATGACTGCTCTTGTCCTTTAAACATGCTTCAGCAAACATGTGTTCACAGTTTAAAGAATGGGCAACAAAAAAATGTGATTTAGGAATTTGTAAGTGACTACAGATATGTCACTTTTGTTTTTCTTTTGCTTTTATGTCACAATACTGTATTTTCAGAAAATTTCAAATCAGAATTTTCAATGATCATGCCCAAAAATCCTTTGGGTCTGGAATACTCTACATACTTGGAATTACATCATATTAATACATTTATTTAAATATAAAATAAAAAAAAAAGATTGATATTTATCGAATTATTTATCAAAAAAATGAAAAAAAAGCACACTTCGTTAAAATACAGGTATAGTTTGCTACAGTATGTGCAAGATTCACTCAGTTTTTGGCCATATTCATCTTTCAGGGTGTGTAAATTTTTCAGTGATTATTTGCAACAATCTTTTTGGACTAACTTAAAGTGTTGGGTATTGTATTATGTTTATAAAAATATTTAAAATAGCTATAAATTGAAAAAAGCAGCTGTTTGTCTGCAAAATCAAATTACAGTTTGAAACATAGCCCTTACAAAAAAATTAAATAAAAACATTTCCAACAATATTCAACAAAATAGTTACACTACTAAAAAAAGGAAAGCTTTTTAACTTCTTCACGTTTCTTTGTCATCTGTAAGGTTCTGATGTTTAGTATACAGTATTTCAGTTACAAACATAGTCTACACCCATGAAGTTTTAATCAAAATCTTCCACGGCAATATCCTACCACTCTTGTGAAATTGCATAATTGCTGGAATTTATTTACAAATGACTTAAAATAATTGGAGCTTTGAAACCCGTATTCACTACTCCAGGTTTTTATTGGTAAAAATTAACTTTGCTAATTTCTCTTGTAAACAAATCTACTTTCCCGTATTAAACTCTTCAACAATTTTGTCTAGCAACTGTCTGGCTGTTCTTGAAAAATGTTGGGTATTGTACCTTTATAAATTTTACAAATGTTTTTCCAAAGTTCTTAAAACTTGAAACCATTGATTGTGTACAGTATTTAACTTAAATTGCGGCTATGCATTATATCTTTCAACTTGTAAAATTTGATGAGCATGTATTTTGTTAGTCCTGAAAACTTTCTTGTTGGTTTGTGTGATATGGACACCTTTACAAAAAAAAAAAAAAGAAAAAAAAAAAAAAGAAGAAGAAAAGGGGCCTCAATTAAGACTTTTTCCAAAGCAGGAATAAATTATGAAGCTTAAATTGAGGCTTTGAGAGTATTTATAACTGGTTTCTTCTGCTCCTTTTCACCACTCATAAAAGAACATTTTTCTTAACAAAGGAAGGAGACAAATGGCAATGACATCAAAAGCAAGATTTTCATGCACCCAAAATTTAGTATTTTTGTTGACAAACACTTGCAAATTTGGAGGGGGGAGGTATATGAAAGAAGATTTAGGTTTGTCACCTGAAAAAATTTGAAATGCTTGAGATAATACTGGTTGGAGAATTTTCCTCAAGCTATAACTATAAGTAAAACAAGTGTATCATCAGGAACTAGCTATAATTGGGATCTAAAATATAATTTCCTACTGTACAGTATGCATTACAATTCTCTGTGGAATAGGAGAATTTCTCAGGCAGGTGGGCCCATGCCCCTTGACCTTTACCTGAGGCTGGTGCCACCATTATTTTGTCCATATTTGGATTTGAGCTTCACGACTTTTGCTCTAGACTTAATAATGTAATCAACCTTTTGGCTGCATTCAGTCTGGAATCATACTCTTATAGCTTTAATAAACTTTTAATAATTTGCTATACCCAATTCAATGATGATAGAGCCACGTATTGTTGTCATGAAGAAGCTTGAAAATATCAGTCTTTAATCTGCTGTACATACCATTTGCTTCCTTATGTGGGGTGGGGGGGGGGGCGGTTGTAGGTTGTGCAATGTGACTGAAACAATGGAACTTTGGACCCAAATTAAAGAGCACCCTAAACTTAATGCAGCATGAAAGGGATCGTATATTTCCCTACAATTTTAAAACTGGCAATAATCAAATAAAAAAAAATGAAAGTAATGGAAAATTGTACAAAGGGGAAAAAAATTGTTTTGCCTCAACAAGAAAATACATAACAATGTACAATACTTCAAGGTAAACCATTCACATACATGTAGGCCTATCGGTTAACCCAAATATATGAGGGGACATAATAATGTGTATATATTTGTATCAGAAAGGGAAAACTGCATATATTATATAACTATGGTTGAATGATATCATACTATGTACTTAACTGATATAAGCATATATTCATAACGAACTAATTATTTATTGTATATTTTACATGTAGATGTATACCTAGTAGATATTGTCCAATATGTAGCATTTGAAAGTGATGTATGTAGAACAAGACAAAGTACTGTACTCTACTTGTCTGCTTTTTATTAAATAAAACAAAAATTCAAGTGAAATTTATATTAAACTCTTACAAAGGGATCTCTTGATCAGGCTTCCTGAAATAATGGTGCGCCCCACTTGTGGCGCACGACATATGGTTTGAAGTGGGCCAAAAATTACTGGAAGAATATGGAAAAATTTATCTTTCATAACTTTTTTGAGAAGAATTGTTCTGTCTCAAAACTAAGTACTGTAAATAAATCTAATACTTCTTACAGACTGACGTCACATACCAACAAGGATATAGTAATTGAACGTCCTTTTTGTTCTCACAAGAAAATAAAACCACCATCACTGTTTAATTACGTTCTTTAGAGCCTGTGCTTTGTCGATTCACCGTTAATGGTAAATCAACAAAAATTGGAAAGTTTGTAAAAAATTTTTGCCGTGAAAATTGAACAAACTTTGCACCATTTTGCTTGAAAGCCCTTTCTAAAATGCCAAAAATTTCAAAAGGAGAGGGGGACACCCCATCCCCTGCTACCCCTCCCCCAGGACAGCCATCAGTGGAGCATTATGTAAGTAACATTTAGAAATGTGGTGCTCCTGAAAATTTAATTAAGGAAATCTGCTCTAGGCATAAGGAAATGCAATTTTCAAAGTTCACCTCAAAATGAAAGCAAAAGTAATGGACTACCCTTAGTAACAATTTTCTTTTCAGTCATAAATTGTCCTGCTTGGTCCAGCCTTGCGACGGCTGGGGGTTGTGAATATGTCCACAATATTCCCTGCCTATCATAAGAGGTGACTGGGGCTTAAAATGGACTTAGCCATGTCTGAAGTTTACCAAACTTGATTTGTTTTTGAACTTGTTTCTCTTACTGATAGACCACATTTTTGGTCTAATGGTAAGAGCATCCGCCTCTCACGTGGAATGCCCAGGTTCGCTTACCAGGTTGAATCATACCAAAGACTCTAAAAAAGGAACCTACTGCCATTGTGCGTGATGCTCTGCATAAGCAATGGAGTAGGGAAAACAAGCCAGTGAGCCACAACTAGAAAAAAGGCAGTGGTCATCTTGACTTAATGCTGTGTTACATAAAGCAATGGAGTGGGGAGAAGGAGCCAGTGAGCCAAAACTAGAAATAAAGCTGTGGCCGGCTCAACTTGAACCGATAGGTTGGAAACTGGGCCATAAAACTCCATCTAACTAACTTCTCTAGTATAACACGTATGTGGTAGTGAATCATCCCATCAAAAAGGTTGGAAACAGGGCAGTAAAACTCCATCTAACTTTAGAACTAACTAACCCCTATCTAACAAACCAACAAATTGTTCTCTGTTACTGACTTACTGTTAAAAAGTGACTCAATGAAGTATTGCATAAATTAACATTTCCTGTGAGTAAACTGATATCCTCCAATTCAATTTCAAGGTCAAAGCAATTCAGTGAATATCAGAGATAACAAAAACAAAGCAGTGTTCATCAATTTAACCTTTTACCATAGTGCTCCAATCGGGGCATATTTGTACGCCTTGGGAGTGGGCGGAAAAGCGGACGTAGCACGCCCTGCATCAGCTTCCTTAGGCTATTGACCCAGTAACCTTAAACTATTGTCTCTCACATTGTTGTGGCCGAATTTTCAGGTAGCTACTCGCAGTTTCAAGCTCCCGGTGAAACAGTAAAGATGGGTAACAGCCCCTCTCTCCCTGTGGGTCCAAAAGGACCCAAACAACGGTAAAGGGTTAAAATGGATGAAATCCCCCCTGCTTGCTTGAACCAACTGTGATTAACAAAAGCTGTCTTGATACCTAATGAATAAAATTTTAGAATCTAAAAGAAATCTTTACTAGTTAGGAAAAATTAGTGAGGAACCATGGTCATATTGAACAGGCTGCAGCCCTTCTATTTCCCTGAGGTGGCATCTGAAGTTGGGCAAAAAGTCACTGCCCTATCCCCTGAGGGAAAGAGTCTCGCAGGACCATGCCAGAAATTCATCACCATAGGAAAGACAGACAGCCCGTTTCATATCCCATATTAAACTAAAATTCCAGTTATGACTGCCCACCATTAGAGGGGTAAGCAACACTAATGTGCGACTACACTTTACTGTACTTCTTACAGAGCCAGTGAGCCACAACTGGGGAAAAGGTCATGGCTGGCTTGGCTGGAACCAATTGGTTGGAAACTGGACCCAAAACTTCATCTAACCAACTTCTTACTTCTTACTGAATGGTGTTTCATGTGAAATAATGCCACTTCAAATAAAGTTTCATGAAAACCATGACACTGTTTGTAAAGAAAGATCAATTTGCTTTTAGCAGTAATTGGACAAAATCTGTCCCAGTTCACTACATTCACTTGGGTAATAATCAATATTTACATGTCCTTCAAAACAGTCTTATGGAGATACTAAAAAACTTGATGAAGACATTTTGGATTGCATGTTCACTATCGAACAAACGTGCTCTTTCCTTGCAAACAGCAGTTGTGGCTTTTAAAGCAATTGCACAAGGGATCAATCATTTCTTTGTGTCCCATAACAAATTGCTTTTTAAGAGAACTGGTTTAATCAAACTAAAATTTCATGCATAAAATCTATCCATCTTTCCAGTCTGATATTAACATAATTTACAAATAATCTTCCAAAAGAAATCTTATGAGGCACCACCCTCATCTCCATTTTTGATCAGCTATCAAAGACTGTTGTGTTAAAGTGCTCAAGTCAAAGATATGACTTGAGTCTGACTTGAAGCACCATTTCAAAGACTGGAGTCGGATCTACATCACAAACTGACAGGGCACCATTTGACTCCAGTCATCACTTGCCAAAAACTCGACTCACTATTTAATAATTAATAATTTCCAAAGACTCAACATGACTTGAGTCACAAAACTAAAAGACTGGACTTGACTCAAGTCTCTGCCCACAGTGACTTGAGTTATCTCTTATGTGACTCCAGACACACCCCAACAGTCTAAAACGAAACAGTACCATACTGTAGTTCCTTTTCACCACCGGCCTGAAGCAATGGCTGCCATATGGAGTTCCACATCTGCACAGATGAATCCCATTAGCACTTGTGTTTAGTCACTGTAGGCAGCCATTAGTGGGGTCGATCAGCCTTAAATCATCTTCATTTATTGTCTACACATGAATTTCAAACCTTAATATTCAGTGATTTAGGGTGCATCCATCCATGACACAGGCAAGCAAGGAAATTGAAAGATTGAAAGATGGTAGGCCCCAGTTATGGCCGACTGAAATCAGACCATTACTTGCTGCCTATAGCACACAGTAAATGCCCATTTGTTTCCATTTAATGCTATGCATGCATGGTCACCCTGCTGAGAGGATACATTTCACATTTTGAATTTTTCACCTGTATTTTTGTATGGCAAATTTACCATGACTGTGTGGCAATGGATTCAGGTGAAGTGTGTGTACTAAATGCAACTCACTCATATAAGTGACATTAGTTAGGTACATACATATGTATAGGGAGGGAGCAGACACTCCAAAACTCAGAAATGTGTTCACATCGCTAAAATGTTACAGTATCGGGAAGGGTGGCAGGGGTTATGGATAAAGCACTTGAGTAGTCAAAAAGGTGTAAAGGACAATCCCTGATGAATTTGACATTACATAATTTAACTTTATTACCTAATTCAACTTTTAACCTCAATAAAGACTCAAAATTACTCAACTTGAGTGAAGGGAATACTTGACATGACTCAAGCAGAATTGCTAAAGAGTTGATGTAACTTGAGACAGGACACCTTGTGACTCAAGGTGACTCCATTTCAACACTGAATTCAAAGAAGTCAAATGTTAGAATTAATACCTGTTGATCACTGATGTAAGAGAATGATAAAAGACTCACTTAAAAAAGTCAACCCTCCTATTTCATTTCATAATTAGCTTTTTCAAAGAAATCTTGACTTGATAAGATACAGTCAATACTTTAAAGCAATCAATCCTCAAGCAGTGGAACCTTTGATCATATCAAAAATCATATTTTCTGCAATAAATGACTACAAATCTGGCCATGGCCCATCACAAACCATAATTTTCATAATTAAAGCCTTGAAGATTGGCTGCTCATTGCTTTTGAAAGAAAGATCCTTCTCACTTTAACCCACTGGAGAATAGACCATAAATCTCACAGTTCATGTAAAGTTTCACTGCCTCATATACCATTGCCTTCTTACACTCAGCAACAGCACCAGCCATTACCCAATCTCTGTGGTTCCATGAAGAACCACTTGTCACCTTAAAAAACAAAAAAAGAAATGTTGCATATACTGTAGGCTACTGTGAAGTTTTAAAGCGAAATGCTTTTCCCCAGGGACTTTGAGTAGTTTTATTCAGAATAAAGAATACCATTAATTTCCAAACAAATTATCAAGACGGTATTTCAGGAAATCATTAAATCTAATATCTCAATTGCTTTACTTCCCATCCCCTTTCCCATACCTTTCCCCCATTTTACTCTAATGATAGGACCTTGACCTAAAGGGATGGGAAACAAATTTACTTGATGAGAAGAAGGGTAAAATTTTTACCCAGGAAGGAAGTAAAATTTCCCACACTTCCTCCCCATATAACTTTGCTGTATGTACAGAAAAGAAAAATAACAGCCAATAACCAAAATGCCTTTCCAGATGTCCAAAATTTCCTGGAAAGCAGGCTGTCAACTTACCAACTTTTCCTACCTATTTTCAAGTATTTATGACTGCTTCATGGTTAATACTGTTATTACCAATACCATGGTTTTTTTTTTAAATAATTCTATGTCCCTTCCAGGATAGCAAAGTGAAAAGCTAATTTCATGACATTTTTTAACTTTGGGAATCATCTTTTGTGTTATTACCGTTTAATTTTAGAACCAACATTTTTTTCCCACACTGAAACTTCCACCTGTGTTTACATACAATAAAGTCTTCCACCTAAAAGACAGGACCAAGATATTCTGACTGTACCTGTGACTATGCATAAAAGAAAGGCTCCTAGTTCCAGGATTGACCTTAAAAAGTGAGTTCATATGTTCACATAGGTTCAATGGAAATTACTCAAAATTGTCTCACAACATTTCATACATTCATTTTACAACAATTAGCTGCTGAAGCAGTAGTGTAGTCATGAGGGAGACTACTGGGCCCACACTGATGCAACTTTTCTTTTTAATTCCTAAAAATCCTAAAAAAAAATGTAAATGCAAATTGTCATGTTTTGCCAAATACCAAATTCTCTAGCAAAAATCAAAGAGTAAATCTTTCGATGTCAAAATACCGAGTAGAATGTACTAGATAACAGCCCTTTGATCCCACCCACCTGGTCACACCCCTCCATTTACAAAACTTGTTATATGTGAATAAACTTTTTGCACTGTCTAGTGTCCACTGAGAAATTTCTGTGGACACCACAGTAACAAAAACTTAAACCCAACTTGTTCTCACTAAGACAAAAGGCAAACTGATGCAGCAAAACTGCTTACTCATTGCCAAGCAAACTGTGGGCTAATTAAATATGATCATCTAACTGATAGCATATGCTTGATTGGACAGTTTTATGAAGACAAGCAGAAATACTGTGATCTCACATACCCTCCCCTCCAGGTAACACCGTATTACCTCGCGCACAAGTAACGTGGAAACGCGGGTTAACTCAGGGGTCAGTGTTTAAATTTCGATCCACCTCCGAACCCAGGGTTCTGCAGTTTTAAACACTGTGTTTGTGGTAATAAATCAAGATATCAAGTGTTTTAGGACAAGCAGGCCAAGCAGTTCTGCACTTTGTGTATCGCCTATAGTTTATAGCATGTGTAAAACGAGCGAGGCATTGGTTGGTGTATCGTTGTGTTGGTTCAGCTGTAGAATTCGTTATGTAAAGAATTCATTCTTAAGTTGGTATCAAAGTGAACGTGACCAATTATCGCGATCATTATTCCGTCTTGTTTCGAAACTTCTTGGACATTATTCCCAAAGCATCATAGTGAAGAGGAACTTGACAGATTGCCGTGGTAAAATATTTTGACAGTTCTGTAATGTTCGGACTGTAGCCTCACTACATTGTACTACTACTACTCCTTTCCTATGATGTAGTATTCCTTGCTATGCCAAAAATGTTTCCAATTGTTCTGTACCCTGCGTTCATGGCCAATCTCCAAAGTGTTATAGCTACTCTTTTCTTAACACTTACAGCCCTCCTCATGACAGTATCTTGTTTCTCTATTGCTGGTCGTAATCGATCACATATAAAGGTGAATGTATCCCGATCAACCCCAAAATTCTCCTTCCACTCATTATCAAAATTTGTCAATATTGTTTCAACCATGCCTGATGTACTGTACGTGGCTTAATCCATAGCGATCTTGGTCTAGCATTTCTTTTGTGCGCTAACTGAGGCGATGCGAGGTATTGCACTTGACTATTCCTCAGCAGACTGAGACGCCTCCAAAGTAGGAGCGGTTCTGCTGCCATTTCTTGATTTTTTCTCCTTAGATGGCTGATTTCATTTCTTTGAATGTGCATCAAGCGAATTAAAGCAAAGCATAAAAATGCATAGGATAATAAGCTGCTTAATTCCATGTTGAATGTGTGCACGTTCAGTAGTGACTAATTCTTGCTTCTTGTTTATCAACAGTGGCCGAATTACGCACGAAATGTTTGACCTTGTTACTATGGTAGCACAACCCAATCAAACTAACACGGGGTACGTGAGATCACACGATGGAAAACTTGGTGTTAACCTGCAGTTTTGTCCTTTTGTAAACACAGGGTAACCGTGGCCATCGCGGGGTACGTGAGACCAAGCCTTAAGTGCACAACTCAGTGCCCTCGAAGAGAACTTCAAAGGTAGCACATGTGGCAATAGATTGCATAAAAAGACACTGACTATTTCCATATTTCTGGAGAGAGGGGCTAATCACACAGCATCAGGAAGCCACGTTTTACAGCCAGTTTTCTTATTGTCCTTTTCACTGTCACACTCAATCTATTACCAGCAATAGCTCCTTTGGCAGTACAGAATGTAAACTCAATGCTGTAGTCCCTCACATCTAGCAAACTAAGCATAACTGAAAACACAGTGGTCATTTCTGTGTTAACAGACAAAGCGTGTGTTCAAAAATAGGATATACATTGACCACACAGAAGCCTGCACTCCTCTGAATGATTAGTGATTAAAATTCTACATTGGTCTGCACAGTCATTTCAAGTCGTCTTAACAGTCAACATCCTAGAAGCATGTCTTCGAATTCTGGCACTCTCTGCAATGACGCGACCCACTTTTAACTTTATGTATGAATTTAAACTTTTGGCTACACAGCCACTATATCATCACTAATGGAATCTTTTGTCACTAGATACAATACAGTATTTTTTACTTCCTTTCTGTCTTACATCTAAAAGTAAGACTGATCATGGCAAATAAACTCTTACCAAAGCAAAAGCAAGGGAAGTTTGTAAATGATATCCTGAAGTGTAACATTTTGGCGATGCATTTAATGTTGTAATACAAATGGGTGCACTCTTAAAAGATAGCCACATTATCAATGATGCTATCACCTTGCAGTTAGTGATTTATCAGAGATATATATATATATATCCATTACGCAAACACCACATGACAAAAGAGTGATCAACCATGTAATTTATACAATTTTAATTTCAATTCATCACTTAATAAACTACCGTAACTGGAATTTTGGGTCAAGACATCACAGTCACAAATTTTTTTTTTTCTGCTCACTTAATAGAAAACCTTGACAAAAACTGTGTCAGAAATATAACCTTGTTGCAGAGTACAAACTACTAAATTACTTGTCCATTTACATTTTCAATTTATAAGCTATTTTTTTTTATAAGAATAATATAGACCACAAAAAAATAACAGTAAAAAAGAAATATTAGGCTTATTTAAGACACAAAAAGCTAAATACTTCCATGGGCTCTTTTGTTTCAAAGAGCACTTAAGGTTAAATTTTCCACATGAAAGCTTTTTTTGACATGCAAAGAAAAATAATTGTTAATATTCAGGCAAATGCTTTTCAGCTTAAAAAATGGTCCAATGAAAAATTGGGTCTCGAGAAAGTGACTGCAGTAAAGTACAACTTTAGCTTTGCCTAATGTGATAATTTTTAATTCAAGGGCAGACTCTGGGAGATTTGATTTCAGTAAAAACAATTCAATATTTTGGGGCAAAGAGAGGGCAGAAAATGGGTAACATTTATGTCTATTTAATGATTTATATACATGTTATGAAATTCATATCAGGTATAAAAAGAGTGCAAACTTATCTTAGTCACTAAAATAATCTTTTAAGTTTGCATTTTGGACCTTCATTAGTTCCAGTGTTTTATAAGCTAATGCAATGGGTCAAAACCTATTTTTGTTTTTACACAGTTTATGTAAATTAATTACACAGAGTTGATCTCAAATTTCACTTACAGTACAGGATACAAAAGAGACCTACCACAAAGCAATGATGTTCACGTCACTTTTATACTTACCCTCAGTGTCGCAGCCACTAGGGTCAGCAAGGGGAAGGTACTGTAAAAACCCGCACTGGGACTCAACCCGTACCCCTTGGCAACCTAAAAAATGAAATCCCTCTGCCCTCCACAATTCCCATTATTTTTTCATAAATCAGAAATGAATTTACCACAAAATCTCTTACAGCAATTCTTAACACGTCCAAGAAGTTAAAACAAGCTGAACAGAGTGTTACCACTCTCAAACACACAGAGAAAAAGGTTCTAAGAGTACCATTTCCTGCTATCTATAAAACATGATTTGTAAAAATTTATCAGTATCCTCTAAATGCCAAGCCATGGTGACATTACACTGAAAGGGTCATAAATGGAATTTGAATCCCACAGAGATGAACAGGCTGAATTGCATCAAATGAATAGGATTTAGTTGGTGTCTATTCACTTCCGAAGTCAGTTTGAGGCTGGGCCTACAGCTGTACATGAAGTTTATACGCTTCCTTACATTGTATCAGTTTCTAATATAAAAATGCTTTCCTTATCAAGGTCTTCAAATCTTGACACTTTAATTTGGCTGGATCAAATTTAAGTGCCTTGAATGTGCTGTAGGACAATCATATATGTCACCAGATCCTATCTACTTTAATATGACCTTGTGGAAAAGTACTTCACTGCAATTGTGTTTTAGCGACACAACATTCCCATCCCCCGTGTACATACTTCTAGGGTACTAATCAAGCACAGCAAATATTTCCTACTTTAATATAGCCCTTGATACCAGACATTTTCTCCTTCCTTTGCACTCACCTTTACATTACACCCCTTTTCAAGTACAGATCTTTCATAAGGTGCCACCCCTACTCATCAGAGCAAGTATGCAATGGTGTCTGAATTACACTTTTACACTTTTATACATGTGAGAATGATTATGTTCACTTTCTGCACATGACAGACAAGATTTTACTGACATAAAGGTACATATGATCTATAAACTAGTTATTTAGATGTAACTAGATGTATTTTAATTTGTTCCCATTTTCAATGCTGAATTGTAAAGGTCAGACATATTATTTCAATACAGAAGCTTGTTTGATAGAAAGAGTAGAGTCTCAGGAAGGTGTATAGGCAGGCTGTGATTAATTTGCAGCATTTCTTTCTTTATCATGTATGTACATCTGGAAAGAAGCATCATGGGGAAATTGGTAATGAGGGGTTATGTAGAACACAGCAATAAGTATCCTGTCTCTAATGCTTTTTATAACCTGACAACAGATTTGCAGACTAATGCAATGTTTTCATCCCATTTTTATACCCAACATTAGGAGTGACATGAAGTATTAGGTATGACATGCCATGCCACACTTGTTTTCCTAAGCATCTCTCCGTATCTTTCAGCTATCTTATCTGAGAGATATAATTAATTAGACAAGCAGTTCAAAATATTTACTTTAATCTTTAAAACAACTTTCAGTGAACATCCATAATTACAGTAATTGATGCTGGCAGATAATTCCTTAACCCTTTAAACCCTTAATTTTTAGGGTCCATGACCCGTGACCCTGCATTATTTCCCATAATTGTTAAGCCAGCATCACCACCTCCAAAAAAAAAAATAAATAAATAAAAAAAAAAAAAAAAACCTTATACTATGTTTCAAACTAGACTGTAAGCCTATATTTTTTTTTTTTTTTATAAATTTGCCTTTAATATTCTACTTAGTTTAGTAATATTCTACTTAGTTACATTACTTGTTTTTGTTTCAGAATCAATACCTGTATTAACAGATGTACTACAGTATACAGTAGATGCACTTGCTTTGCTCTTGGATTTCATTCTCTTCATTCTCCAATTTAGTCTCTAATTTCGTATTTCAAGGTCATTATTTTGATTATAACTTCAACCCAATCAAAACTACTCAAACACATCAAATGCTATAAAGCAGGGCTGTCCAACCTTTTGCAGCGGTGGGCCACATGAAATGGTTCTGATGGACGAGGGGCCACATTCTATACTCGTTTTTTTTTTCAATTTTTCACGACGCCTAAGGCAACAAAATGCAATCATTGGAACACTGATTCATTTTCGTTTTTGATTGAACAAATAAATAAATTTTAGCATAATTGATGGTGTTGGGCAGAATATTTGGACAAAGTTTTTTTTCATAAACCTCCTAAATCATTCTCAACCCGCCCTGTGAACAACACTCCAATGTAGCTATATGAAGCAGACATCTGAAATGAATTATTTCATTCAAAAGTAAGCATGTCATAGCGGACGGCGAAGCCTGAAGTTGTCAACAATTAACCTGCTTAGTGAATAATTTTGCAATATAGATTACTTCGGATGGGCCGGACACAACCTTTTCGCAGGCTGGACCGTGGCCCGCGGGCAGTAGGTTGCACAACCCTGCTATAGAGGTAGTTTTGCCTAATGTGGTTTCTGTTGATGAGTACCTGTCTGCCACAATGGGAGAAAAGGCTGTGGCAGGCTGGATTTGAACCAATAGTTTGCAAACTGGGCCGTAAAACTCCAAACTTACTAACTTTTTCAGAGCAGAACTATAAAACCCCATTGTTTCCTTTCACAGACTGAGCTATGCAGTCCAGTGCTTGAAATCACAAGTTCAATTACTTTATGAAGTTAAAGAAGATTTTATCAACATGATATTGATGCATCAACAGATCTGCACTTTTTCTAATATGACATAAGGTTAAGCTACTACCTTTAAACAGACTGCTGATAGAGGGCAGTATGCAAAAAGAGTTACATGTGAAACCTCCTGACATAAGTCAATGAGGACTGAGAATGATGTGGCAAGAACTGACACAGAATTAACATACAGAGCATACTGGACCTTTAAGAACTTCTCCTGTCATCTTCTCAGAAGTCTCTGTAAAAAAACTTTCTGGATATAATTTACACAAAACAAAACTCAAATTCCACGCAACTTTCTTGAGTGTGGTGGTAGTCCACACAAAATGGAAAAGGCATGAAAATGTACACCTTTTGGGGAAAGAAAAAAAAGACAAAATACTGGCAAAATACCCTTACCACCTCCAGACTTTTTGACTATCTTCACATATTTGCTGTCCATTAGTTCAACAGTGCTGCTGTCTAAGTTTTGAAAATTCTGTTTGACAGCCAAATGTATTTTGAATCGATCATCTTTGCTGGCTGAAGTGACCTGAGTATGAAATGAAAAAGAGATAGTTACATGTATGCATTGATTGATACATCAATCACTTGGGTAAGTATAAGTGTCACTGAGTTTTTATTTTTTCAAGAAACACCCTTCGTTTTCCTATCTCAATAAGAATAATAACAACAAAATAACAAACCAAAGTTTAAGGTAAAACACTCAATGACAACATGAGAGACGGCAATGTTTCTCCTAGAAAAGATTTCTTCCCAACCTTGTTCACTCCAATGTGCAAAACTCTCCTACTTCCCTTGTACACCTGAAATAACGCACATAGTTTCATAAACTAGTTCACTTCAGTTCAAAGCTCTACTGATAAAGGGCTGCACAAAAGATGTATGAAAGGAAAGAAACAAAAAACAAATACGAAAAAAAAAAAAAATAAGAGAATAAATAAACTAGAAAGCCAAAAGGCTTAGTGATTCCTTGCCATATGATATATTGTAATAATGAACATGGATGCCCACATGACAAGCATGAGATCCCTCACAAATATTGAGGTATACTAGTAAGGTCAAAACCTTTTGAGATCATGTGACCCAAATGACCTTTCACCCTCACTTAAAACAATAGGGAGCAACTACCTAAAAAGACCAACAACATGTTAAATATGAGCAATTCACAAGCTGAGTATGAGATCCCTCCACAGTTCAATATCCACATAAGAATGTCATGTCTACAAGGTTTTGCCCTTTTGTGACCCCAACCTTTGACCTCCACAAACAAGGGAAATCTCCCACACAGTTTATGCTGGTAAACTATGTTCAAGTCTAACGACTTGATAAAGAGGTATTTTTAAAACATGCTCGTTTTAATCAAAATTTCGGGTATTGAGGATAGCTCTCTAAAGAGTGATATCTCTATAATCCAAAGTTGATTGCATTGAGGTTAGTGTTAGAACAAGCCCTAATCCTAACAGTCATCAATATATTGGAACATATAGTAGATACATCTCAACAGAAAGGTGTAACCTTGGGTATAAGTGGTAGCCCTTTTGTACTTGTTTTTTGGTGTAATACCCTTCCCAATGACAATGTTGCCCTTGAAAATTAACAAAAAATGGGAACCCTATTAATCCAGAAATTAACAAGATTTGCTATTTGTCTGCTTGTAGGAACACCATATAACAGAGTACAAGTCAAGTGTCCTTTGTATGATACACAGTAGATACTATTATGCTTGCATTGATTACCTGAGCTACAGTACTTTCTGAAAAATAAGCCTACTGAGAGGGCTAAATAAGTGTCAGGCACTATATCTAGACAGGTAGGAAATGGTTACCTCCATTGAGCTATATGATTTAATGAGAAAATCCTTCAGGACACTGTGGCAGTCAACTGTGACAAATTAGGTAAGATAACAGTGACCAGCAAATTTTCAAACACTCTGGTGGGTCAGTTACAATTTGATTCATGCAATTAGACAATCTCAGTTCAAGCATGCTCAAGGGTATTTGATCCAAATGGTCAGGTATTTAGTTCTTTTTATAAAACTAATTACCCGTGGTATATTTAATTATTTGGTTCCCACTTACATGTCCCTATGAGGACAAAGGCACAAGGTTTGTCTGTAACTTTTAACAATCTTTGATACTAAATTAAATGTTATCTTCATGTTTTCTTTAGGGTTATGGAAGAGACAATGTTTGTATGCTTTAAAAGAAATTTTGTGCATCATACAGAGCACTTGATCTGTTCAAAGTTTACACATATGAAGTTCCCCACTGAACAATTCCTCTGCTTTGTGGGCATGAAAACTTTCTCTAACATGTTCAGAATATGTCCCCAAATGACCCTCACACAGCCTTTTTTTAACTCACATGGTCCAGACACTGCTTGAAACTTCCACTTTAAAGTAGGTAATCTACTGTACTTCATGAAAATCTTTAGGCCTAGATACTTGTGGCAAAATCAGCATACCTATGACAAAAATGAAGTAATTAACATGTCAGCCTGATGAACAGTTTTTTCCTTTTTAACTTTTTCAGATTTTGTTCTACCCAAATACTCTTATGTGTATTAATACTGGCACTTAATGTAATAGGGCAAAACTTCAAACCAAAATCAACAAAAATATTGTACCAAATAATGTGCACTTTTAGGCACTTTAGACATTCTTAATACCGTGAGTTTGCTTCAGGACATATTTTGAAATTACCCAGCTTGATCATTTACACATAAATGAAATGGATTGCAAAAGCTTAACTATGCATCTTACATTACCCTTACATTACAGCTGCAGCCTCTAATCATGTTCTAAAGGTACTTTAATTTTCTGAAATGGGCTTTAATATTAAATTTATGAAAAATTTAACAAATTTTAATGCTATATTTGGTATGTGGGATTAAAAACGGTAAAATGATGTGGAAAGAAAAAGGACACTTTTTCGCGAAAGGAGCTGTATATGTCCCTGCTACGTCTGTTTCGTGCATAACGTTAACTGTGAATGAGTAACTCAAGCTGGGTACCTATCCAAATTGTACAATCTGCATCACTCCAATCTCTGAAAAAAGAATAATACCCTTCAACCCACCTAGTACCATTTTTGTATCGAGGAACGACGAAATCTGGAAGGTTAACAATATGAATACGGGCGAGAATGTCACCAAGCTTTATTTCGTGTAATAGGTTCTAATAGCTAGTACTGGCATCTGGGGTGTGTTGGTTCTCAAGTTATTAGGGAATAGTTGTAGCTTAAACTCGGCTTAGCAGTAACTTTCATGCTATATAAAAATCCTAAACCGCTACAAACTTACTTAAAATTTGGTGGTCGAACTGTTATTAGCGGCTGCATGGGAACAGTTTCCCCTCTGAAAATTATCAGAATTCGTGTACTAAATTTTCTGGTCCCAGTATGAGCCTCTGAGCTCAGTATAGTGCCAAACTGAATACGGTACACTGACCACATTTTGTAAAACCGATCAGCCCTTTCCCCATGAAATGCTTGTTGCGACACTCGACGAAGTAGCCATGTATTAAAATTTTGATCTTTCTTGCAGAAAATCTCAGCAGAAATTCCTCCCCCTGGAGACTTGGTGTCATGACATGGCCAATAGCTTTAGACAGGGGCTGGTTTTCAATAGAAAATCGCAAGCAGACCTTGGCATCTTTCATGCTAATACGTGTCAACCTTTCAGGTGGGGATAGGGGGACTGCACTCCTCCCAGAGCAGGGGAAGTGCTTATTTCAGGGCGCTGACATTTACATGTATTTTAGGGCAAGGGGTAGCCTGTAGTAGCTAGTCAGTTCGGCCTGCAGCGGACTGTGTTGACATGCGGCCGGGCAAAATAAGACTTGAAAAATATTCAGTTCACGGCAAGCAGGATCTGCCTCTTCCCATACACCTTTGTGTATTTTTTGAAATGATGGTACCTGATATGTTTTTTTTTTAAATATATCAACTTGAAAAAAATTAACATTCTATTCCACATTTTTAATCTTAGTTTCAGTTGAGCATAACTTTACTAAAGTTGGACCGACTTCCTTGGTTCAAGACCATTTGGTTTCTAATTATGACTGAATCCGATTCCGTCAATATTCAGATACAAATCAATCCTTGAAACTCTTTTGAACTTGGTACGGGTGCGCCAAAGATATACCGAAGGTCACTGCAAGTGCTACTCTGGATTCGATGTCCCGCATGTGATGTGTATGAGAACATTTTACTACGGTAGGCCAAAGCTTCCCTGCCTGGAATATGAAGTCTTTCTTGAAAGACTAATTGGCGCAGAGCGTAAACAAAATTTTGAAAAATCGCGACCCCGCAGACCCCGATGACGTTTCAAAAGTTCCCAAATTTGTTGTCCTTTTAGACAAAATATTTTAAAATCAAGAACTTTAATTGTAGGAAAATTGGAATTTTATGAAAGACAGGTCACAAAAATAGCAACATAGCTGCCGGTGTCTCTTAATGATGTGGTGTCACACAAATAATAAATATCCGATTTTGACTACGTCCAGAGCTAAGAAAAGTTTACCAAACTGATCTATTAGTGAGAACTAGTGCATTTCATGTTGCATAATGCAGTGAGCATAGCGCGCTGGAAATTTCGCTGTTTTTTGAGATTTGAAAAATTAAAGAAAGGGTTTCTGACACAGGAAGTAGGTGAGCAGAAGCATGCTTCGGCCCCTCATTTTTCACTGGGGGGTTTCTCCCCCAGCCCCCGCTTTCATATGCTTAAGAAGTTTTTTCTTTTTACTTTTTGAAAGGTAGGCCTACCATTTCATTTTCATTTATTTATTTTTGGTTTATCACAACACGAGATTGAAGACAAGTATCACAAAGTAAGTAAGTAACAAAGAGTGTGAAAGGAAGTGCACTTAGAAACCATTCAGGGCTTGTCGAGAAGTGACACTCCCTAAAAAAAAAGAAATAATAAAGAAAAAACGAAGATAGAAGATAAGACTAGGAAAAACAAAGAAAAAGTCATAATAGACACGCAACCCACCATCCCACCTCACCTGTCCTAGAACCCAACCTCCACCCACCCCTCGGGCTTAACAAAGAAGCTAAATAGGCAGGAATACAGTATATTAAACAAGTCCATTGGTTTAATACAAGCTTACATAGAACCTTTGAAGATTTTTTCTAAAAGAAGCTAAGGAAGGCTTTGTCTTAACAGTAGACGGTAGGTGATTCCAAAGAGTGGTGGCACGGTAATGCAGACTGTTCTTGTACAAATTGTTGTGATGCTTCCTTGTATGTAGATAATCAGCTTGTCTTGTGTTATGTGAATGTATCGATGAGTTGTGTGTAAAGAGAGAGTTTAGTGAGCTTGGAAGCATTTCATGTAGAGAACGGTAGACAAAACTGGCAACATGTAGTTTGAATAGGTCAGTAAGTTTAAGTAAATTCATGGATTTAAATAAATTGTTTGTATGATCTCTCGAATTGGAACACGTGATATGTCTGATTGCTCTTTTCTGTAGAACACCTAACTTATTTAATAAATACTTGCTTGATCCTGACCAAATAATGCAACAGTAAGTGAGATGTGGGAGTACAAGTGTTTGATAACGGGACCTGAGAATGCTTCTAGGGAGTGCATGTTTCAGTTTTGAAAGGATTCCTACACTTTTTGCAACAAGAGCAGAAATATACTTAATGTGATCATGCCAAGTAAGTTTAGAGTCTATGAAAACACCTAAAAATTTAACGCAATCTACCTTTTGTAGCAATTTACCATTAATATCAATATTAAAGTTTACCATATCATCATTTTCATTGAAAACAATAAAATTCGTCTTATCTAAGTTTAGGGAAAGTTTGTTTGTGGCAAACCAATCACTGTATGCAGCTAGATCATTTCTAATGGTTTGTTGCAGACGTTCAACACTACCATCATAAAAGAAAATATTTGTATCATCAGCAAATAACACAATTGATGAACTAGAAGGAATTTTACTTACATCATTCATATAAATGATAAAAAGAAGCGGTCCTAGAATTGACCATTGAGGGACACCACAGTGAATGTTATTTACATCAGAGTTTATTCTTTGAAAAGAGATAAAATGTTTTCTGTTGCTAAGATAGCTAGTAAACCAAGAAAGAAAAGTTCCCCTAATACCGTAGTGAAATAATTTTTGACAGAGTATGGTATGATCAATGGTGTCGAATGCTTTAGATAAATCAAGAAATACACCTATAGCAATTTGGTTGTTGTTTATGGCCTGTGTTAAATTATCGACGGCATCAGCAAGGGCCATATCAGTGGAGAGACCAGGTGGAAAGCCATATTGACCATTAAAAAGAATGTTATGTTTTTCCAAAAAATTAAAGAGTCTACAATAAACAATGTGTTCAAGAATCTTAGAAAAACAAAGCAATACAGAAATAGGTCTATAGTTAACAAAACAATTTGGATCACCTTTTTTAAAAATTGGGACAACTTTTGCGACTTTCAAATTTTCAGGAACAATACCAGTTGATAGGGACAAGTTAAAAACATAAGTAAGGGGTTTACAAATAAAACAGATAACTCGAGTAACAACGAAAGGCCTAATTTCATCAAACCCAGCTGACTTGCCTGGCTTTAGGCAGGATTTTGACATACTTATTAATTCATCTTCACTAGTTGGGTAGAGGAAAGTAGATGAAACATTACTATCCGATAGAAAGTCAGATGGTGAATGATTTGAAGAGATCTTTGCAGCTAGCGACGGACCATCATTAAAAAAAAAAAGTTATTCAGACTATTGCCAATAGCAACAGGGTCAGTATGTTTCTCACCATCTATGATACATTTCAAAACAATTGTGCTCAAAGGGTTCCGAATGGAATGTTCACCTATAAAATACATGCAAAATACCAAGCATATGAATAAGTGGCAGGTTCAAACCACTAGTTGTTGTGATTATATCTCTAGGAATCTTAGGCACCTCTCCAACTGACAGAAGATAATGTATTCATACAGCTCTCACCCCGGTCCGTACTTTCACATTTTGTAAACTTTACCCCACGATCGGTTCCCTTTTTTCCTGGCAGAGATGCTCGGGATCAGTTCTACTATGTGATGCTAAGTTTCTCCCAGGAAATTTGAGAATGGTTCTTTGATGATAGATCATATAGGTTGAACTTATACTTGGAGTGAACGTCCAAGGCTTCATGGAGTTTCGACGCTGGTTCAAAATCATGAAGGCATGCTCACTAGAAGAGATTACAGTATACTTTACAGCTTTAGGTATAGTCAAAGTTTTTGGGCAGCCCAGCTGAAAATTCCATTTGGAACCCTTTTGGGTTGAACCCTTTGAACCCAAAGGCTTTCAAGTGAGACCTTTTGTAAATACCCTTTGCATTAGGGCAGTCCCTTTGGTAGATGATGAAATTGGTCAAAACTCAAAGGGTACTATAAAATTACCCTTTTTATAAACCAAACCCTTTTGAAAACCCTTGCCATTTGGAAACCATTGAAACCTTTTGGTTGATTTGGGCAAAAGATCTCAATGGGGATTGAGTTCTGCTTTGCCATAAGGCCTGTCCATTTAGGCCTATCCTCTCAAGTTAGTTAGATGGACAGAGTTTTACATGACAGCCCATATGGCCAGTTTCTAACCAATTGGTTTATGTCGAGCTGCCATGGATCGACTAGCTTTCCACTTGTGACTATTTGGCTTTTCTTTCCTACTCAATTGCTCTATACTGAGCACCAAGCACAAAGGTGTTTTTTACAGCCTTCAGTATGATCCGGCCAATACTCGAACTCCCGACCTCCCAACTGCAAGCTAGTCCAGGCGCGGATCCGCACATTAAAAAAAGGGGGGTTGAACTAAGAGAAAAAAAGGCTGAAAATTCCACACATACATACACACACACAACATCACCATCGCATAGATTCCTTGCCTGCCTTTGGCAAGGAATCAAAAATAAACAAAAGACAACTGAGGAAACTAGGCAACATTCCTTGTTGCTGCATGCCCAAGGTTAATTTAGAGATGGCCCACGGTATGCATAAAGTGGACCACTGCAGATTAAAGAGACCCTAGACAAGATGTTGAAATAAGTCAGGGTTATTGCACAAAACATTTAAGTACAGGAAATGCTTACATAAAGAAGGTCAACAGCCCAAAACACTTGTGTATTCCCATTCTGTGAAATAGGTTTGTTAAAATTTCAAAACAATCACTGGGGTTGTGATAATCAGTTATCATTCATAATAAAAAAATCAACATTAAAAAGCTGATATGCATTTCATCCAACACAATCTACAAATATTTCTTCTAATATATAAGTCATGAAATATTATCCACTTGAGTTAAAAACATGTCAAGGTGTTAGAGGTGATGGAGGATTCAGATGGATGATGAATTCTACATTCCGGTATGTAAACAGGAAACTATTATTTGTAGAAGGTCTAAAGGACATTCCCCTACATATGTTGCAATCATCAATTCCAATATTTCTTACCCTAAAAATATCAATCTGTCACCTTATTTAGACAGTCTGCATTTAAATGTAAGATCAAACTATAACAACGTTGTACTGTAAACGTGAGTCAGCAAAAATGCATTAAGTTACAGTACAGAACCAGGCTCTCTTCACTATTGTAGCACTATCTGAGATATTGCAAAGAAATCTTTTCCAAGTAAAAAGAGAAAAAATTGCTCCATCTGTTGTAATAGTGAAAGACTTGGGTCTTTTCTATCATTTGAGATGAGCAACGAATTCTGAAATTTAAGGCAGTATAATTGCCTCATTTAATTGTAATATATGAAATTCAAAGTAAATGACAGAATTGATGCTATTTGTTAGGTAAAAAAAAACACTTTCAACCTTATTCAAACAGCAAACTTCATGAATCTAGTTATCATCATTAAAGTTTTTTTTTTTTTTATCATTGTCAAAATATTCAGTGAGAGAATAATAGAACATTTGGTATTTTGGTCTTCCTATCCAAAGTTCAAGAAATGTTTTACTCTGAGATTTTGACCACACGAAGAATTATAGGAACTGGGTGTGCAAACAAATGACTGCCACAGAAGTGAGTTTTTTTTTTCTTTCTCTTTTGCGATTGGTTTTGCCTACTTATCATCCAAAATATTCCAACAAATTGAAAGTAAGAAACTCATACTCACCATACTTTTAGTCACTTGCTTTCAAGGCAGGGTCATACACAAAAACCAATAGTAACAATGCTATTAAGAATTTTGACTATAACTAGTGATAAGATAGTGTGACAACATCTCAGTACATGCTGTGTTGACATAAAATTTACTGTGTGAAAAAACCTTAAGTCAATGGGCTATTTCTCAAGTTACAGTACTTATTTAGATGAGGTTTAATTTCTCAGTTTCTAACCAATTGGCTTAAGTTGGGCTGACCATAGGCTTTTTTTCCAGTTGTGGCTCACTGGCTTGTTTCCCTCCATGTGACCCTGCCAGGGGTCAAATTCTAAACCTCCCGACTGGAATTAATTGCTCTAATCACTTTACTAGATGCAGTTGAGCAATTTTTGAAATACTAAGGTGGTTTGGTGGAGGATGCATCCCTGCACATGAGTACTTACATCAATTAAGTGGTAGGTATCTTTCTCTGTTGACACCTGCAACTGCTCCAGAGATTGCTTGTCATGTTCAGACAAGATGTTGCCGACATCAACACTTTTTTTCTGGAAAATACAGAAAATAATGAAATTAGAAATATGAAAAAATAAATCAATCTTAAACTCAAAGTACTATATAAAACGCTTCATTTCCTACTTCATTAGATGTACTTTAATAACATATTAATACATTAATACCAAAGAAGGGTGACATCAGGTGTTGACCAGTGAGGAGGGGGTAGTCCTTTTAAACCCTTTCCCAGCCACTTAATACATAAATATTACTTTTCCTGAAAATTTTCCATACACAGCCACAAACAAACCATTATGTAAAATTCTAACCCCATGGCTGAAAAGCTGCTGTTAAAGTAATGGAGACTGGCTTTGGAAAGGTTAAAGAGGGGGATGTAGTGACTGCAATTCAAACTCCAGACAAAGAAGTAATGTTGCAATAAAAGTGACAAATGCAGAACTTTTGGCACATAAAGCAGGGTTGTCACCAGCCCAATTTGAGTCCCGGCTAAACATCTGACTCAATATTTGTACCTCACCCTTACCCCCATGGAATCCACCTCATTTTTGACCCATTGAATTTTTCAGCTATAGGCTAATGTCAATTTCATTATTTTTCAGTATAAAAGATCATTTTTGTGCCGGTCGGAAGCCTTTCCTTTTAGGTGTTGTACCGGTCGGCAATGTCCAGTGCCGGTTAGTCCCGACCGGCGCCGACCAGCATGGTGACAACCCTGACATAAAGCATGCCAAAAATCTGGGTTGTCAATGGATAAAATCTAAAAATTTGGGTTTTTGTCTAATATATATTTGATAACTTGTGGATATTTTGGTGTTTCACCTTCCCTTTTGACAAATATAAAGTGACCCTTTAGGACCACATTGTCACCTGTGATTAAAGTTGTACCAATAAACATTTCCAGACTACATTGAAAATAAAAAAAAAAAAAAAGAAAGTTGCTCTGATTGGGGTTGGTGATGGTCTTCATACCTGGCAACCCCACAGAAACTAAACTGAATTGATCAATGTTATGATGGACTCAGAAGCTGTAATATTAGAGGCAACTGTAATGTAACTGTACCTGTAATATAGGAGCCAACAATGCAGTATCCCTAAAATTTACTGAGTATTTTTACTCTACTGTACCAAGTTCTAAAAATCACCTTGAAATACACAAATATCAGTTTTTTTCTTTGAAATGCTGAGCGTTAAGTGTCCAGGGCTGCCTGTTGGTGTTGACTTTTGTTTTTCTCGTCCTCTCCCTTCAGGATACTAGGTGGGGTTTTTTAGTGCTATAGTGTACAGCAGTGTCAGACAGTTAGCGAAATTAGTGCAAAGCTTTCAAGAGCAATCATAGTGAAGTATATACCAACTACAATGTATTGTTTTAGCGATTTAGTGTATGAACTTTGAACTTTCTCATTCCAAATACTGAGTCAGTGCCCTGAACATATTTTATCCAGCTATAGTGAATCAACCAAGGACTTGACAGGTAAGCTTTCTTTAGAGGCTTGTAACACTGCCAACTTGCCACGATGAAGAAGAAAAACACCTCCTACTACTGTACATGCAAGAAATAGCACTGGAAACAAAAGGCTGGAGTCCAGTAGACAAACTAAGCACTGGACTTTGAGTAGATTCAGGTGACTTTTTGAACCCTCAGTACTGAGAAATAATTACCAACTGATTTGTTAATTCCATGCCAAAATCTGCAATGCCAACCAACCTTTCAGATTTCAAAACCCACCTTAACATTATGGTTAGTTAGTTAGTTAGATGAGGTTTAATGACACACCAGCACGAACATGTCATATAGTGTCATCAAGTAGAAAATCATCAAAACTAGAAAGCCAAAAGGCTTAGTAATTCTTTGCCACATGATATATTGTAATAATGAACATGGATGCCCACATGACAAGCATGAGATCTCTCACAAATATTGAGGTACACTAGTTAGGTCAAAACCTTTTGAGATCATGTGACCCAAAATGACCTTTCACCTTCACTTAAAACAATAGGTAGCAACTACCTAAAAAGACCATCAACGTGCTAAATTATGAGCAGTTCACAAGCTGAGTATGAGATCCCTCCACAGTTCAATATCCACATAAAAATGTCATGTCTACAAGGTTTTGTCCTTTTGTGACCCCAATCTTTGACCTCCACAAACAAGAGAAATCCCCCACACAGTTATGATGCTGGTAAACTATGTTGTCTTATAACTTGATAATGAGGCATTTTTAAAACATGCTCGTTTTAATCAAAATTTCAGGTATTAAGGATAGCTCTCTTTACAATGTCTCTATGATCCAAATGGTTGACTGCATTGCTGTTAGTTAGTGTTAGAACAAACCCTTATCCTAACAGTCATCCATAAATTGGAACATACAGTAGATACATCTCAACAGAAAGGTGTAACCTTCGCTATTTTTGGTGGCCCTTTTGTATTTGTTTTTTGGTGTAATACCCTTCCCAATGACTACGATGTCCTTGAAAATTAACAAAAAAAGGGACCCTATTAATCCAGAAATTAACAAGATTTGTAATTTGCCTTAAATTGCCTGCTTGTACTAAGGAACACCATATAACAGCTAGAGTACAAGTCAAGTGTCCTTTGCTTGATTCACAGTAGATACTATTATGCTTGCTTTGATTACCTGAACTACAGTGCTTTCTGAAAAATAAGCCTTACTGAGAGGGCTAAATAAGTGTCAGACACTATTTCTAGACAGGTAGGAAATGGTTTAGTCCATTGAGCTGTATGATTTCATGAAAAAATCCCTTAGGACACTGTGGCAGTCAACTGTGATAAATTAGGTAAGATAACAGTGACCAACAATTTTCACAGACTCTCTTGGGTCAGTTAGAATTTGATTCATATAATTAGACAATCTCAGTTCAAGCATGCTACAGGGTATTTGATCCAAATGATCAGTTATTTAGTTCTTTTTATAATACTAATTACCCGTGGTGTATTTAATCATTTGGTTCCCACTTACATGTCCCTCTGAGGACAGTGGCACAAGGTTTGTCTGTAACTTTTAACAAGCTAATTTAATGTTATCTTCATGTTTTCTTTACAGTTATGGAAGAGACAATGTTTGTATACTCTAAAAGAAATTTTGTGCATCATACAGAGCACTTGATTTGTTCAAAGTTTACACTTATGAAGTTCCCCACTGAACAATTCCTCTGCTTTGTGGGCATGGAAGCTTTCTCCAATATGTTCAGACTATGTCCCCAAATGCCCCTCATACAGCCTTTGCTTAACTCACATGTTCCAGACACTGCTAGAAACTTCCACTTAAGAGTAGGAAATACATTTCATGAAAATCTATAGGCCGAGATACTTGTGGCAAAATCAGCATACCTATGACAAAGATAAATTAATTAACATGTTAGCCTGATGAACAATTTTTTTCTTTTTTAACTTTTTCTGATTTTGTTCTACCCACTTATGTGTATTAATACTGGCAGTAAATGTAATGGCGCAAAACTTGTAACCAAAATCAACATAGAAACTGTACCAAAAAATGTGCACTTAAGACATTCTTAATGTTGTGAGTTTGCATCAGTACGTATTTTGAAATTATCCACCATGTTCATTTACATAATGAAGTGGATTCTAAAAGCTTACCTATGCATCTTACATTACCCATGCCATTCAAAACACTTAACCCTATCCACTAATGAATATTAACTCTAACAGTTACCCTTTTTGAGATAAATTAGGTAAGATAACAGTGACCAACAATTTTCACACTCTCTCTTGGGTCAGTTAGAATTTGATTCATTCAATTAGACAATCTCAGTTCAAGCATGCTACAGGGTATTTGATCCAAATGATCAGTTATTTAGTTCTTTTTATAAAACTAATTACCCGTGGTGTATTTAATCATTTGGTTCCCACTTACATGTCCCTCTGAGGACAGTGGCACAAGGTTTGTCTGTAACTTTTAACAATCTAATTTAATGTTATCTTCATGTTTTCTTTACGGTTATGGAAGAGACAATGTTTGTATACTCTAAAAGAAATTTTGTGCATCATACAGAGCACTTGATTTGTTCAAAGTTTACACTTATGAAGTTCCCCACTGAACAATTCCTCTGCTTTGTGGGCATGGAAGCTTTCTCCAATATGTTCAGACTATGTCCCCAAATGCCCCTCACACAGCCTTTGCTTAACTCACATGTTCCAACACTGCTAGAAACTTCCACTTAAGAGTAGGAAATACATTTCATGAAAATCTATAGGCCGAGATACTTGTGGCAAAATCAGCATACCTATGACAAAGATAAATTAATTAACATGTTAGCCTGATGAACAATTTTTTTCTTTTTTAACTTTTTCTGATTTTGTTCTACCCACTTATGTGTATTAATACTGGCAGTAAATGTAATGGCACAAAACTTGTAACCAAAATCAAAATAAAAACTGTACCAAAAAATGTGCACTTAAGACATTCTTAATGTTGTGAGTTTGCATCAGTATGTATTTTGAAATTATCCACCATGATCATTTGCATAATGAAGTGGATTCCAAAAGCTTACCTATGCATCTTCCATTACCCATGCCATTCAAAACACTTAACCCTATCCACTAACGAATATTAACTCTAACAGTTACCCTTTTTGAGATGCAGTATTTGCAAGGTTTGACTTCTGATGACCCTAAATGACCTTTGACCTCCAGTAAAAACAATAGGGATCATCTACTCAATATGGGCAATCCACATGCTGAGTATGAGATCCCTCACAGTTACTCTTCTTGATATACATTGTTAGCAAGGTTTTGATGTTTTGACCTCTGGTGACCCCGGATGACCTTAAACCTCCACCAAAAACAATAGGAATCTTTTACTTAATGTGGGCAATCTACATGCCAAGTTTGAGCTCTCTCAAAGTTACCCTTTTTGACATATGGTGTTTACAAGCAGGCGTCACACACACACACACACATATACACACACACCACATCACCATCAAATAAATTCCTTGACTGCCTTCCGCTAGGAATCAAAAAGGGAAAATACAATTAGTAATGTTTACAAATGAAATAACCGAGACATTTCAAAAATTCTTGAAGAGATTAGTTTCCCTGAGAAAGCCTAGGATGAGAGAAGGGTCTGTGTGCTCATATTCAGAGGTCTTCAGGTTTGGCACAGTTCAGTACTTCTGACAGAAGTGGGAGTCTACATGGCAGCCCAAGAGAATGTGACTAATGGTGACAGCACAATAACAGAATTTACAATGTGGTCTCTTATCCCCATGAAGTAAATAGGAATGGGTAAGGTAAGTATGGCCGATGCAAACCCTAGTCAAAACTAAATCGTCTCACTGCACCTTGACATTACGGACCCTTACTGGTTCCACACTTTAATTGACATGAATTTTACATCAATATAGTTGCATCCATAGGAATGATCAGAATATATCTTTAGCTCACCAATTAGCCTGCAGAGCAACCTTTCTTACAACCGCGTAGGTTACATAAACATTTACCTTTTCTTCAGTAGGATCGGCAGGACAGGTAAAGTCGGTGAGGTGAATCATTTCATTAGCTTCATTAATCTCATGAACCACAAAGTCTTCATATCTGTCAAGAATACCAAAAATAATCCATGCCTGTTAATCCCTCAAATTGTATCATTGTGGATACCACCCTTCTACCCCTCCCCAAGAAAAAAACAAAAAACAAAATGAAAATACTACCCTTTTAAATAAGATAAGCAAAGAGCTGCTACTCTAGAAAACCCCAGTGTGCCACTAAAGCACCACCCTGCTACAGAAACAACCAGCTACAGTATAAGGAAACCAAAAATTTGAACCATAAGAATGTGAAGGATAAGTGGAAAGAGGGACAGTTTCCAAGGTAACCTGACATGCATTGCCAACTTCGTGTGAAATGTGACCCATATGACGCTACACTACTCATGAATTGATTCCCCCACCTTACTGGTAGGCTTTTCATGAGCAACTACACTTATCTCTTGTAGGTTCTTGCCAGCTTATTTGTCAAACCAGGTGGAAGTACAATTCTCCCTTGCCAATACTGTTGGAGTCTGTGGCGAGAAACCTCCTGGAGTGCCACGTATTTCAGCATTCCAGGAGCAGCCACACCACCTCAAATAAAGCTTTTTATGAACACCATTTCATATAATTCCCTTTAAGCACAATATCACTGGGCTGGCTTCAAGTTTTGTGGTATACATAGCTAGCTGCAGTACTAATTTAACTATACATGTGAAAGTAACACTTCTAAGGGATATTCTTTCATTGCATTTCAAAAACATAGAACTTTCACATCAGGAGAGACACTTTCATGCCGGCACTCCGAAGCAAAACCAAATATTCAAACCAGGAGGTGCAAACTGTTAAAATAGGCTGGTGGGAACATTGCCTCTTACTACATCTAATTTCTCAGGCACTAGGTATGACTCTGAGAGGTTCTTACACTGCAACCCCACATCCACAACTTTGACTTCATGATCATCCTCATTCTAGAAGAAAATGTGAGCAAATTCCAGGCTTTGTTCATGGACATTTCTAAGTTAGCTGAGGAGTGTGATTTGTAGCACACTTTGAAATTCTTAAACTAAAGGCTTCTACATCGTGATTAATGAAGATGCGTAGATGATTACTGCTAAATTCAGGGTGAAAACAACAGAGGGACAACTAAGCAAAAACATCAATTTCATTCTGGGCAATTCTTTTTAAGTTAAAGTGTAACTCAGGTCAAAAATTAAAAAAATAAACATTTAACAACATGAAAAATGAATTCTAACAGTCCAATTCCCATCTTCATAGGACATTCTTAAGCCGAAATACAGTATAAAATGCTGAAGTTAGTTTGAAGACCATTGCACAATAATTTGTGACTTTCTTGTTGTACCACACAACTCACATTACTGTACCTTGCTTTTAAAAGTGCTTTTAAGACCTTGAAAACTTCCTGCTTACTTGTATAGCATGTTTCAAAGAGAGGGCTTAATTAATTACATCACCCCACAAGAGTAAGAGTGCTATTAGACCTTGAAACAATGTGCGGTAACTTTCAGAAAAAACAAAGGAATACAAAGATTGTAATTTAAGTAGTACAATAATGACATCACAAATTATTGCGCAATGTACCATCATCAATTTGAGTGAAAAGACTTTAACATTTCGTATCTCGACTCAGATGAACTGTTGACTTTGTTTTTTCATGCTGTTTCATATATATTTTTGAAATTTTTGACTTGAGGTACACTTTAAGGGTAAATCAGCTTCCACCAACTACAGCTCCAATTCCTCTAGCATTTGCCATAAACTACATGTAGTTTACTATGGACTTAGGGGAGACGTCCAAACTGCCTACATTCGTTTGAGTTCAGCCTTGTTCAAATGCAATATATGCATGCCCAAATACTTCCAGGAACAAATATGCAGCCTTTTGAATGCACCGCCCTGAAGAGCAACTTCCAAATGCATTCACTGTGTGAGGGAAGATTTTTAAACCTCTGAGCAACACAATGGCCTTGCATAACAATGGGAACAAAACAGTACTGATTTGGCTGGGTGCTCAGTGTATCTTTACCTGAGTGATGTTATTTCCGTTCAGTTTCATTTGCTTGCATTCTTCTTTTACGACTGGAAGTGAATATCTTTCATAGTATGTGTAATACAGTTCGCGGACAGCAGTAGTTTTCCTCGAGCTGCATGCCGTTGAGTTCAATTCCATCAGGCGTGGTTCTACTACACTTGCTTGAGTGCAACTCTGTTGTTTCATTCTAACATCATTCTTTGACAAACATGACTTGAAATTTGTTTATTACTAATACTTCATAATTTTGTATACTAGTTTTTCGTGCATTAATTTGTGATATTACTATGTTGGATCTTTTGTTCTTGAAAACACATGAAGACTGTGTACTGTTCTCTTGACAATTCATATGCCGCTGATAAAAAAAATATGTCCCAAATGGGAGGGAGACAAGAACTCCTAAAGTGACCGTATTTCATGGATTTGACCGGCATTTTAACACTCAAACCTACAGTATTATCTCCCACAAACCTTAGAAAAATCTGCATTCTCAATTCCCCTAGAGTGCTTTTACTGTACTTACCTCTCTTTCAAAGACACCACCTCTGTAACAGAGTAGTTCATACAGCATGATGTGATAGTGTTGTAAAATCACATAAGAATTTAATCACAAAAATGTGTGACCATTTAGTTGTTAATGTCATCTTCCATGGATATGCATCACAAACAGTAAATTTAGGTAGCATACCACTAATACACTACAAAAAAAAGCAGCTGGGATAGTGGATTATCTTAAAAGTACATTAAGAATTAGGAGGAAGGACTTGAAATGAACAGCAGGAGATGCTATTTATTCTATGGAGGGTTTAATAAAATACCTAATTGTACTTGTAAGCATTTAGAAATTAATCCCTACATGAACAGTTCTAATAAAATCAACTATGCCATAAACCAATTCATTAACTGAAATCTGTAAATGATCATGTTCACCTTCATTACCTCTGCTAAGTTATACTTTGATCTGAGCAATCTTTCAAATAAGCCAACACAAAACCAATAATTTTCTTGAAGATGCTAGTCTGAATGACAAAAATTAACATTAAAGGGCTTGTCCTCTCACCCCAAACTACATTTTTTGTAGCAGTCTACAGGATTCTCAGTTGGTTCAGCTGTCTGAATGGCAGCTCCTGTAGTTCAAACAATGCAGAGTACCAAAGCTTACAGTATAAGTAAGGTTAGGGGAATTGGTACTGTTTGGGATATGAGAGAATTAGGCCTTTAAATGCTTGAAAGTAAAAATAAAAAAAAAACCTGTCCTTACCTTTCCTTTATAATTCCAGAGAATCCCTTAATATTTGGATTAATATAGGCTTCTATTCCAACATCTTTTTCAAAGAGCATTGGGAGAGGTCCATGGCTATGTTTGGCACTCTTCTGCTGGCTCCCATTCTCATGTGATCTAGTATCATTTTGCTGATTGGTTGATGAGATTCCTGACTCTTTATCTCCAACTCTTTGGATTTTAGTAGCAGGGGTGCCTTCATCCTCATTCTGAGCCCTCTGTCTCTTTCCTGATTGTCCAACAGTTGCTTCTTCATTTTGCGAAGAGTAATTAAATGTTCTGATGGTGTTGTCACTGCCAGGATTTTGAATCGCAGTCACATCAATGGTGGTGGTTACATATGCACCCCCTGTTGTACATACCAATTGTCCTTGTACATTTCTTACTTCTGTTCCTGCTGTATTACTTGATACTAAATACACTTGCGAAGGTTGAGAAGAATAGTTAAAATTATTTCCCTGACCTGAAGTAAGACCTAGAAAGGAGGACAGGTCTGTTACAACAGTTTGTGCTGCATTTGTGAGACTTCCCACTGCAACAGGCAGAGCTGAAGATGCTGAAGTTACATTCACCCCTTGCAAGACCACACCCATATTTCCTGATGAATATTCAACAGCATTAAGTCCAGAGTTTGTCCCATTAGTTGCACTTGGATCATGCTCTACAATATTTCCATTGCCTTCTTCAGAATGTCCTGAAGTGTCATCTGGTTCAGCTATGCTACGGAAAAGGGAATTAATTTGTACTGAAAAACTATCTGAGGCCTCCTCATTTTTATTTTGATCATTTTGTTGCTGATCTATACCCTCACTTGTGGCAGCTTCCCCCTTACTGACTGGTTGCTCACTTGACTTTGCAGGGACATGATCAATTTCCACTTTATTCTGTTGTTCATTCTTTTCTTCTTCATTAAACATTGCTTCTATGTAATCAGGTTCAGCTTCATCCACATTTGAATGGCCTGTAGCCCCTGATTCTGTTGGCGTTTTTTCAGGGCACACTGCACTGCCCTCTGCTGTGGAAGGCACTGCATGTGGTTCAGTTTTCATGGCATCACCATTAGTGTCTTCTCCACCTTCATTATGGGGCATAAACATGGCTTCCAATTCATCAAGAGGCATGGCTTCTTCACCCATTGCTCTAGCAATCTCTGGTGGAGTCTTTGGCATGTTAAACTCTAAGTTGTCAGGTTCTGGTAGAACATACTTAGATTTAATACCATTGTAATGAATATCACTTATAACTTCTTTTGTACTCTGGATGTTCTGGGCTGGCAACTGAGAATGGTCTTGTTGTGTTCCAATATCTTCAACTCCAGGTAAATACCTCAATCCTGCGATGGCATTGGCAGCTGCAATTTCATCCTCTGACATAAACAAGTCATCTAAATCCATGCCTGGCTGAGATGAAAAGCAACTGTTGAAAGAAGAATGCAATGTAAACTAGTTGCTGCTGCATGTTTTAAGGGAGGAATGGAGAGGAAATGGTTCCTGTGGGCACCACAAATCCACTAACCACCCTGCACCCAAGGAACACATAATACTGGAAATTTCCACAGTGAAAAAAAACGATACCAAGGACTATTACAATAGCCTACTCCTCCTGCAGGCACAAGAAATTGGTCCAGATCCCTTTGTAATAAAGGAATCTCTCACCATGCTAGAAATAGTGCCCATCTAAAATCTTAAAAGCTGGAATCAGTTACTGTACAAAAGTAAGTTTGAGCAGGACTATACCCAGCAGGCACAGCGTGCTAAGCAAACTATTCACAATGTACTGTATTAATGTATACTTAAAAACTAATATATCGCAAAATATATATTTTACCATGTGAAGGAACTTCTAAAACCACTCCCTAGAAGTACTGTAAAACCTGAATCATTTACCTGTTAAAGTCGCTCACAATTAAAAGATGACAGACAAAATGAAACCAAGAGAATTTCCACTCAATAACTTGAGAAACCACATCAACAATGACGAACACAAAAACGTGTGCATCTAAATACTTCCTCCCTACTAGCCTTTGCCAAAACGTTCAAATTTTCAAGATAAGCTCAACTGCAAATCTGATGCTCAGCCTTCACTAAATTTTTTCTTTTAATACTCTATGTTTGCTTGGAAAGCATTATTAAGATAAACAGTCTCAACATATGTAACTTAATATTAAACTGAAGGATATTTCCTTTCTGTGTTTTCTTTTATAACGCTCTTCGTTGCTGTCCAAACAGTATTTTTTGTACTGCGTGGAAGAATTAACGTTTCTTGTTATTACCTGATAAATACAGCCCGAACAGGAAAGTTGTTTTCCCCATGTTGACATGGTTGGTGTTACTGAGGACTTCATTTCTGTAAAAAGGTGAAAAGGCGATGACTTGTTTCCAGCCATCAATACGAATACACAAACACACTTTCTCATTACATTTCATCATCATCACCTTGAATTTAAAAGTTACAATGATTTAATAAATTTCAGTCATGCATGATGAAAAACTTAAACCCCATTTTTTATTTAATTTTATCTCATAGGTCTATTGATGGGCTAAAACTGGGTGTGCAGCTGACAGATACTGTACAGTACATGTCTGTTGTGCACCCACTGACAACATGTTCTACAAACTGTCTCTACATGAAATTTTGCTCTTCTTTGTTTGGCTGGACTCTGGACAAATCTGGGAGATAATGACCATAACAGGTGTTCTGCACATTGTTAAGGTACAGTATCTTTAATTCAGGTCATGCAACATTTAGGTCAATAATTGCAATGTGAGATATCACTAATTGTGATAATTATCTTAAAACCACCTGTTACATTTTAGATTTGTTAGTTAGTTACTGTAGATAAGTTTTAATGACACACCAACACGAATGCATTATTTACAGTAGTGTCATACTATTCAAGTCCTCCGAATTAGTCGCCTCTTACAACAGGCAGGGAATACCGTGGGCATATTCTACAACCCCTGGTCCACAAGGGGACAACCAGTGAGGGCCTTGCTAAGTTTTGTGGTGGTGATACAACCGGCCAATCATGGGCATGAGTAATAACAGTCTTACTGTATATGCACATATTATAGGCGATAGTCGAGGACAAACGTCTTGCCACACACAAAGTTCTCAGCTCAGCTGGATGCAGTTTTACGTCATACCCAGGACTCTGTTACATTTTAGAATATGACTTAATTCTGACTTTGCGAGCACTACTACGGATATTTTTGATGAAGGTAATGTGACATGTCAGCAAAATATCTTGACATCATTTGGCAGTTAGGAAGTGAACTCCCCTAAAGGAAAATCTGTAAGCATTACTGCAGGTCAACATCTTGTTCTGTTCTTCAGATATACCTCTTCAAAGTTTGAATGTTTCTGAAGCAACTTGCTCCTTATGCTAAAAAAAATGATATAGAGTGTTTCGCAGTGCTAACATTCCTTTTGCTAACCTTACATTAATTATCTCTTAATTACTCATCCGATAGTTCATGGCAACTGATACTGATGATTTTTAAGGACATAAATTAAACTTTAAAAATAAAATCCTCAGGACAAACTACTGTAATGCTTTAACAATCCTTGACATGAAGATTGCAAAAACAAAGGATAACATTATGGCCAAAATATGGCATGTCCCTCTCATAACATCCCAAGATTTGCATATTCAGCTCACGTTTTTTAATAATTAAGTACTAATCAGAAATTGCCCTGTAAAATGATTAATTTTAATGGATTGTGATGGGAATTTTGACTACTTTCTGGTTTTTTTCAATATTTTTAAATTGAAATTTTGTCATTTTTATGTCACATGACCTTTAAATAATACCAAATTGTAGAGGCTTAAGGTCTTACAAGTGCTGAAATAAATTAAAAAAGTATTTAACAAAGTTCAATCGACTATAATAGGCAGAAATAGGCATGGACCTGAACTCATGACCATTAGAAACTCATGCATGAAGTTCTATATTGTGTTGTCTCCTACTTCTACAGTACCCCCCCTGTGGGCTGGGGGTCATAGAATATGCCCGGGGCATTCCCCGCCTGTCGTAAGAGGTGACTAAACGGAAAGACTTTAAGAGTATCTGAAGAGTATGACACTACAGTATATAACACATTTGTATTGGTGTGTCATTAAATCTGATCTACTTAACTAACTAACCTACTCCTACCCCTACTCTGAGATAAAATTTGCACATTTTGCACACTTCCAAAATTGAAACACCTAACCAACTGTAGTGAAATGCCATTGTTGACCATAAAAAATTGCCTGAAATATCTGATTTCTATTCTTATTCAATAACTACAGTAATGCATGGAAAATGACTAATAACATGCAAAGGTCAACAAGCTACTATACAGTATGGTACACATTACATGAAAAATCCCTTACCGTAATCCATTCCCATTAAGCAGTTCAAAACCCGACCTTTGGCTGGGTAAGCCGGGTTTCTGCTTGATGTTCTCACTTACAGTTTAAAGCATCTCCATCCCTAACATCAATAAAACTGTGATGAAACCCACTAGGTCTTGTGGTTGCTACAAACTGTGGGTGCTAATATCACTTTACTGCCCAAAGGTCGGGTTTTAGACTGTTTAGTAGTAGGCTATTTGAGTAAGGGCTATTTCACATAATGAGTGTACTCCCTGCTTGTACTATCAGCAGTTCCAAAGTATTGGGGTCTGAACCAACAATTCCTGAAGCTTATTAGATAAAACTTGTGCTAAGGCAGTGGCATTTGATGCAATCAAGCTTGGTAGCCATTGCCCAACTTGAAAGCTAAGAGTTTGATCAACAGCCAGGTCAAAAAAGGTAGGACTTCCATCTAAAAACCATCTGTGAATTTCCCAACGTAAATAGTCTTTTAAAAGAATCCAGCTTCCATCTTAATTGTTGAATTGGCCAGCCACATGAAAAGGTGCATAATTTAAAAGCCACAGGCTGCTCCCACATTCACACTCACTCAGTGCAGTAAACCAATTGCCCTTCAACCTGAATGACAACCTACCGATCAGAAATATTTGGTTATTTTTACAATATACTTTTGGAAAATTTAAAAGAGGCAGATCCTATAAAGCTGAGGCAAGAAAGTGAACTCTATGGGATTAAGGAAAAAGGGATTTAAAGGTAAATTGTTGAGGATACTGCATTGTAGGTTCATCTCTACGATATCCCAACTTTCAAAGCGCCGCCAGAGGTGCTGCTAATTAATACTGAACAGAGCTGACAAAAGCGTGTGGTTTGGTCTGTTGCAGTATATTTACAACCTAACTTTAAACCTGGTTTCATTTACTGTAGTGATGCAAACAACCTTTCTTTTAGTTGTAGGGCTATGGGTTGTTTTTCCTACTCCAATGCTAAAATGCACATCACTACATTTACAGTTAACAGCAGTCTTTGTTTTGTACGACAAAATTGTATAAGACATACATATTGTATAATACAGGTGCCAGAATATGACCAATGAAATGAAGATATATACATACAGTGATAATAGTATACAGCACATAATGTATCCTTCCTACAGTAGCCACTGTGTGTCCAGACTTAACAACAGGTACCATACAACAAGACAAGAGGGCTGGGGCAGGGAATAATTTAATATTCAAATTTTGCATAGCAGTTTTGAAGATCTTTGAGGTCTTTCACACTGTTTGTGAAAATGCAACGGTTATGCACACAAAAAATTTCTACAAAATTTTTCATTTGTGTAGCAACTTGGCCTGTTTGTGATGTGATACTGGATAAATTATCCCCTGTGGGGTAAGCAAGACAACCGAGTTATGTCCCCCTCTTCAAAGTTTGAAAAACAGATATTTCCTGGGCAATCTCGGGAAATGAGGCAACTTTCTTGCAATATGCATACGTTACTCTAGCTGGCAAACTTCTGCATTTCATTGGGGAAAAAGCACTAAAAAGACTGGTACAAGCTTTAACAAGTCTACTATCCTTGCAGGAAGCAAAATGATTTGCACAAATATACATCAATACAACTGCCTCATTGATACAGTTTTCTGTCACACAATTTGAGTTTCCTTGTTCACAAGAGAAAAAAAAAAAAGAGGAACAAAAATTGGAAGACGAAAACTAAAAAATAAAAAAAAAGAAAATTGGTATCATTTAAAAATTTAAACCAAGATGAATTAAAGTATAAGGAAGTATATAAATGATGAGCATTTCCTGTTTTAATGAATGATGACAATGGCTATTACTTGGCACATTGACAGTTGAACATTTCTTTGTTTTCATCTTCCTGATTAGTGTGAAACGTGTAAAAGATTGTGTCACTTAATGATCTAGTACAGTAAATAGATGCTTTACATATTCTAGAACTAGAACTTTTCCTCTTTGAACTTGCAGCCTAAACATTCGATCACCCTGGCAAATTTTCTTGGAAATTACAGTAGTCACATAGGCATCCGACTCTCAGACCATTAAAAAATACAGAAGGACCTTATTGCACGTAACACCCCGACTTCTTTAATAAAACATACTGTGTAACCAGTAAAGTAATATCAGCATAAAACTGGGATATACAGTACATGATGTGGAAAAGCCCTTACTCAAATCAATAACTACCACTAAACAGTATAAAACCTTGACCTCTTGGTGGAATGTCAGGAGTTAAAATAATGAATGTTTGCACTTACAGTTTACTGCTACTGAAAGGATCATGTTTATTTTATTGATTTTAATTTTTTTTTTTGTGCAAGGAAAGGCTTTACAATGTAGAAGCAAAGACCAAGTCAAATTCAAACATGCTATACAGGGATTAAATTTTATTTGGAATCTTTCTTGGTTAGGTGGAAATTTGAGTATTAATAAGGCAACTCCATGTACTATTGTTAATCCTTCTCATCCTTCTCCAGATGAGAATACAAAGGAGTGAAACACTGCAGTTTTAAGTTCTGTACAGTGTCTCACACTTATGTCATACCTACAGTACTATTCATTATTCAAATGCTGGACAGGGTAAACCAAGCCTGCCAGCAATTAAAGACGGTTTTGTTGCTACAGGCTGCCAGCAATTAAAGACGGCTTTGTGGCTGTCAATCTCCAGGGTTACAGTGTTTGCTGTGCATGTACTGACTTTTGATGATGCTTAAAATTTTAAAAGGCAAGAGCAGTCACCTCGACTAAAGTAGTGCAGTAGACTGCCCTGTTTCATGATTGGCTCCTGCAGGGGCAGCAGAACAAATTTTGAAGTGGACGGGGGAGGGGGAGATAAACTGTTGTCTTTTTCTCCCATGGCACAATTAAATTTTTTATAGGTGGTAATTTATAGGTGGTAATTACCACAGGAAGTCCAAGACCAAGTTAAATTCTGTTATCTAAAAGATAAACAGTTTAAATTTTTACAAAATTAGTTCCTGAATCTTTAAACAGGAGAGACACAGAAAGTGAGTTCCAGACTTAAAAATCGTGAAAGTAACGCCTTTAAATTTGTCTGTTAATACCATTAAAATGATGATCGAATGACTGCTCATCTCCCAACGCCTGAGCACTTATACATTGTACTTGCAATGCTTCATAAGTGCATCGAAAGCTTTTGCCACTGTTCCTGGTCCATGACCATGACATTGTACACATGAATCCAGAGAGTAAGTGATGGTCTGATTTCAGTCGGCCATAACTGGGGTCCATCACCTTTAAATCTTTCGATTTCCATGCTTACCTCTATCATGGATGGTTGTACACTAATTTGTATCTTAAATTCTTCAATTTCACTTAATATGAGGGGTTTGAAATTCTTTTAAACAATAAATAAAGACGGTTTTGGGCTGATGGACCCCACTAATGGCAGCCTACAGTCACGAAAAACAAGTGCTAATCGGATTCGTCTGTAGTTAGTCTCTGGTTACAGCTACAGTATATCAGAATCACACTATTACCTCAAGTATTAAAGGGTTACCTGACCATTTTGTATTTCTCAGGCCATCTGATCTGATCAAACATCTGATTCATCTGATCTGATCAAACATCTGATTGTAATCAAGAAACAGGTACTGCACTAAAGGACATTAGCCTTTGCAGAGTGGAAAACACCAAAAGGGTACAGAGTATTTAGTTTGTAAACATTATTTTTATATAATACCTAATGTACCACATAGCACTGGACAGAATGTAGGATTCTCTTCATTATTAGACTGTAGCCAGGATGGAGGGGGGGGGGGGAAGGGGAGGACAAAGGTGCAGGTTTTTGTGAGGGGGTGAAGAAACAGGATGAGAAGGGGCAGGAAATTTCTTGACTTTTTTAATGTTGAATGCCATTTGACAGTACAGTACCTTCTTTGTATAAGGGGATACATTATTACACATTTTATACATTTTATGGACTATTTTGTATAAGTCAAAAACAACTATTGCTGGCAAATAATATCCTTCTACATGTATGCAGGATCTACAGCTTCAAACAAGTGTAAGGTGTTGCTTTTGCACTAAGACCTACTACTAGTTATCACACATGCCTGATATGGTAGGCCTACAATGTGTCCTCTTTATGGTTTCCGCAAAGTTGGCAAGTACAGTACAGTACTGTATGCAGTACTGTATGCTGTACAGTAAGTGCTCTCATGGGTTCACCTGAAGGGCAAGAAAATTTTGGTGCAAAATGCCTCCAAGATCACTGGAAATGGATCTCACAGACTTATTTACTGCATAAAAATAGAGAAAACACATATAAGAAGAACATTATTAACATCAGAAATACCAAAACTTTGCTCAAGGGGAGATGGGCAGCTGCCCCTTCATGTCTCCCCCCCCCAATTAATTACACACAGGTCTGCTTTTATCCCTGATGAAAATTTGTTTGGTGTTTATGTTTTGGTTAGATGTCCCTAAACCTCAATGCCTTTTCTCCACTACAAAGTTTGCTGTTAAATTAAACAGAGCATAATCAAGAGAGAAAACTGTCCAAAAAAATCAAACAAACAGGTAGGCTATACTCAGTGAACCATTGAATGCACACCCAATAGCTCTGACAATTCAAGACTTTTACACATAAATGCAGATGAGCACTTGAAGGGCCTGCTCAAATGATGATCCCCCCTATTATACGTACATTGGTGCCTTTAAGCTTGTCCATGCTCATTATTCTGCACTGAATGCAATTCTATGAAGACTTGATAAAAGAACATTGTGTGACATTCGGGGGTGGTGTCTGGGTGGTGCTGGACAGGGTGTTTAGTTTTCCATTGGGGGCAATAAACTTAATCCAAGACAAAATAGATCAGTCGCTGAAAGATAAGGAGGGCAACACTTTCCATGTGCCTTATCTGACAAAATATTTTTGGTTTCTGTTAAGGCACCATAGATAAATTTCGCTATGCATCCAACTGCAGTCAAAAGTAACTGCAGTTTATCCTACCGTGGCTGGACATGGATGAATAGCGCTACTGTTACGATGCTGGTGGGCTGCTCTCCCATTGACAGAACTCGTGAACAAAGCTTTCCAACTGCAGTCGGCTGCCCATGCTTTGATATAGTGACTTAATCCCTTTACCCGGCGACACAACGGGGTAATGCATCTGCAGTCAACCGGCTTAAATTTCTGCAAGCTTAGCCACGAGAAGTAGGAAGACCTGTTAATCATGTGTCTGCGTAGCGCCTGTGTGGCTGCCGCCCCTTAAGCTGGTTTTTCGTAGCGATGAGCTGAACGAAAAGACTTCGTCTGCTACGCGGGGTAGTTCATCATATGAGAACTATTAACTACTGTATATTTTTTCGTGGAGCGTAGGCCTAGATTCCGTTTTCATAAAATGATATTCGCTTTAGGTGCCTCATCCAAATTATGCTATGTGATTTTCCCCGGCAGAGCGGCAAAGACTGCCTCACAAGTTCAAATAAAACGGACAGAAATATGACAGAAAAAGCCCTGGTTAAGAAAATGAATACCTCTTTCACAACTTTGTCTTTTTCATACTTCAATGTTTGAACGTTTTCTGACTCAAAAAGCAATCCTGCTTACTCAATCTTGAGGCCATTTGTGTTACTTCTTCCAAAACATAAGTTAAAAATATCAACCAATCACAACTTATATTTACAGTATTCTCTTGCACCGTTGCACGTCTAAAAATTACGTCACACTAGTGAAATTTGCATGCTCTAGTTTACACGTGAGTAAGCTTTTTTTTCACTGACCAGCTATGTACGTTCATTTGCTAACACCCCACGCTATCGTTACCTTATTAGGAAGTCGCGTACCCAGGACTACTATGTAGGTTCATTCATGAACACCCTGCCATTGAGGTTGGGACACCCTTCAAATTCCTGTCGGAAAAAAATGTCTCCATCAACGTGGGTAAACGGCGCTATTTTGGTGGTGACACGATTAAGAATTTTGCTTAGATCGCTATTTTTTCCAAGCAATTTGTTGGTAGTCGCATTCTATTATTTCATACATGACACGAGGATATTTTGCTTCGTGGTGAAGAATATTATCAAACCAACAATCTAAGCGTCAATATTTACGAAATCATTTCAACTGGATAGATCATCACGGGCATGCCGGGTACTAAGTTGGCCATGTGCACAAATATATACATAGTAGGCTTTGCTCGCAATGAAGATCTCAAATCTGATTTTTTTTTATTATTAAACAATAACACAAGTATCTGAAGTGGTTGATATGCAAATTAATTGTTAATATTTTTATTTTTTGTAGGGAGAACCAACATCACACTTATTTGTGCCAAAAATTGATTTGAAAAATTAGAAACAAAAAAAAAAAAAAAAAAAAAATCGGGAGATGCACACAGAGGGAATCGATCGCGGGTCGTAGCAACAAAAGACGTGGTCAATACCGTTAGACTACAAGCCATAGAAGTAGAAACACTTGAAAGTGCACCTTAGTTTTAAAGTTATTTTTCCCACCCTTAATACTGTATGTTACCTTCTTTAATTTTAAGGCGTGGGAAGTACTGCAGGTGGAAACTAACGGACTCCCAAGTTTTGACTTCCCAGGCATACAGTATATAGGCCTAGTAGTACAGTGGCATTTTGGAAATAAGTGGGGCCATTTCGGATTTTCAGTAGCTACTTAAAAAGGACATTTTGACTGGACACAGTGCTATGAATGCATACAGAATGCTGTTACAAAGCCCATTACCGAAATGCTGCACCTTCTGGAAATTCAAAATCCTGTTGTTGACTGTCTCCTTGGGTTTTTTGACTTAGTCTATCCCGGTGTTTAAATTCTGAAATCTTGTGAAGGGGTGTGTAAATGATCCTTCAAAACAATTGCCTCAATTGATAGTTACTTAGGCTAGCCGAGCAGCAAGTGGCTCTGGCAACTTAAATAAGGATTAATGGAGTTGCAGTCAATGGGGTCTAATTTGGATCTTGGCTGCTCAATAGATAAAGTAGAGATAACAACTCTGGGATGAGGAGAGAGCAATGGAGGTTCTGCATTTGGCTGATGGGTCCCAGACTATAAAGTTTGGTCTGTAGGGGAACGCGTCCCCCATGCAGTCAAACTGCCTTGTTTTTCCGTCCGCGCAATTTGGCAGTTTTTAGTGAAATCTACTCTCATCTTTCACCAATTTTCAAGTTGTTCCCTGCGCAATGGTGCCATCACTTAATGCAAAAGACCTCTAGGCCTACGTACTGTATGTACGGCATACCACAGTTGTCTCGTTCTCAACTCAACTGCCTCACGGCTTCAATGCACCTATTTACCAAACTTGCCATAAATGATCTTTAACACTGCATCTAGGCTTGTCAGTCAGATTTTATTCAAACAGTAAGGGGGGGGGGGGATAAGTTGGTGTCAAATTTGGAATCAAAAATCAACTTGACACGATGTATGTTACACAATCTAAAAATGCCTGTAACTGTAGTGTAAATGATAGGACAAAGTGCAACCACTTCATGTAGTCAGGGTAACCCTTCCGTCCAGGAGACCCTGCCTTATTATACACTTCTGCTTCTGCTTGATACTGGTTCTGGTTGGATACTACAAGCAGTTCTCCACAAACAGGATATACGGTTGTAGGTGTGTAACGGCTAGCGGACAAGTCAATTAGATCGGATTACTAGATTCAGATCTCCTCAAAGATGTCAAGTTCAGTTTACGTATTTGATTTCTAAAAGTTTCAATAGATGGGAAGTTCCTTACAGCTGAGGGTAAGCAATTCCACTCTGCCACTGTCCTAGGAATAAAAGAGAACTTATTAACAGTCCTTTTTTACAGCAGGGTGATGAAAGGAGATCGATGAAGACTTGCGAGTGGAGATTCCATTATTGTCAGGCTTAAAAATATATCCATTTAGATCAATGGCAACTAAGTGATGGAGAGATTTGTACAGTAAGCTCAACCTAGCACTGATCCTGCGTTCTTCCAAAGTAGGCCAGTTTAAGTGAGCAAGCATTGATGAGACACTACTTTTACGCCCTTGGTCTTTACAGACGAATCTGGCATCTCTGCGTTGCACTGCTTCCAGTTTGTTTATATGCTCCTGATGGTAAGGATCCCAAATACTTGAGCAGTACTCCAACCTTGGTCTAACAAGGGATTTATAAGGAGCTTCCTTAACTTTTGGGGAACAACTGTACAGGTTACGACGTGACAAGCCAAGGGGTCTGTTTGTTTTGGAAGTTATTCCATTAATGTGATCGGCCCAGCTTAGTTTACTGTTAATATCCACTCCAAGATAAGTATGGTTGGGAACTGTTTGTAGAACACTATTGTTCATTTTATACGCAGTTAATAGAGGTTTCTTCTTATGAGTAACATGCATAGCAAAGCACTTAGAAACATTAAATTTCATTTGCCATTTGGGTCATTCCACGGGGTTGGGTCATAACCAATACATATGAGTATAACCTGTAAGAAATACTTGTTAAATCTTATGTGAATACATGATCAATTTAAGTTTGGTATGGGATGAAATGCATTAAATGTTTGTTTTTTTATATTTAATACAACTGACATATCCCCATGATTTTTTGAGATTTTCCCAATTTTTTGGTGGTGTCACATGAAAAATTGTTGAAAAATTTGTGACATAAAATGTTGCAGAATTTAGGCCCTTCCCATTCCCTTTACAGATGTAATTTTACCTTGCCTAATCCAGGCATTTGCAAAACACAGGGGATAAAACAATTTGTTATTACCAGACAATTGCATGGAAGCAACTTTTTTCTCAGTGTTTGAATGAAATTAGTCATACCTATGCAACGGACGGTGTCATTTTGTTGCATAGGTATATTTGCTTCACATGATTTGCCACTGAAATTCCCTTACCACCACACTCACTCCAACAGCAAAAGGTCAACAAGTTACCGTGGTAAACAAAGAATCTAAGTTGTAGAATCAAGATATATACTTTTAAAAAGCCTATATAGATGAAATTTACTTATGGTGTCAACTGTTGCGTAGATATAATAAAACCCAAGATAAGGATGCATTTCCTTCTTGCTTCAAACAAAAAATATTAATATGTGAAAGTCAATTCATAATTGCAACAGTCATATCCATGCAGATTTGGTAATAATTAGAAGCACACAGATCGTGAAAGTTGCGAGTATGTTCATGGTGTCAACATGTTGCATAGGTAGACTTGTTGCGTAGGTACTATGTAGTTGTCTTCCCACAAAAATTGATTTGGTACACCATTTCTCTTTTTTTTCATGGAATACATAAAACATGAGCTATAGAATCTGCTTATGTTAATGACATGTTGCCAAGTTAGATTATGGTTATTGTAGGTCAACCTGTTTGTACTGGAGGTCTGTAAGACACGGTGTCTTTGTTGCATAGGTAATATTACCACAGTGAAACATATGAGAAAAAATGAAATCAATATTATGTAATGTATATTAGTTGCATGAAGAAATTCTTCATGGTTTCTTCCTCTTAGAATGATTCTTTAAGAAAAAAACAATGATTTGCACTGCATCTACCAAATTTAAAATTTGACATGAATGTCACACTTTGATACCCCAACCCCATGGAATGACCCATTTAGATTCCCATTTGCAGAGACTATTTATATCATTTTGTAGCGAGATACTATCTTCCATAGAAGTAATTTCGCTATACAGGATACAATCATCAGCTAAAAGACGAACTTGGGATAATAATCCATCAGGTAGGTCATTAAGGTATAAGATGGAAAGTAAGGGGCCCAGCACTGTACCCTGAGGGACTCCAGAGGTAACAGCTATCGATGAAGATGTAGCACCATCAAGAACTACTTGTTGCATCCTTTGAGTGAGAAAGTTCTTAATCCAAGTGTGAAGAGTGCCCGAAATACCAAATTGCTCTATCTTTAACAACAGTCTTTGGTGTGGGACTAGGTCAAAAGCTTTGCTGAAATCCATAATTATGACATCAGCCTGACCTTGTTTATCTAAAATTTTGGCAAGGTCATCTATAGTTAAGGCAAGTTGGGTTTCACAGGAGCAACCCTTGCGGAAGCCATGCTGCTCATTGTTAAAGATGTTATATTTTTCCAGATGAGCCATGATACTAGTAAAAATAATATGTTCAAGAAACTTGCATGGAATCGATGTTAGCGAAACAGGTCTGTAATTTGCTGGGTTGGAGCGGTTACCTTTTTTAAAAATTGGAGAAACATTGGCCTGCTTCCAATCTTCTGGTAAATCTCCTGTGTCAATTAATAGACTTTTGGAAAATTTGTTGTAACAAGGGGGCAACATTCTTGGCACACTCTTTTAAAACTTTTGGGGTTAAACCATCCGGTCCCAGTGCTTTCTGAGGGTTTAAAACCTCCAGCCTGTGCAAACACCACAGGCTGGTTATCATGCATAGGTCAGTGTGGAAGGGGATCTACCTAAACCTTAAATTGTGCCTTTGAAACAAGATTCTGGAGACTGACATCAGCAAGACTAGATTTGTGGGGTATGAACAAGGCAGGGTCACCCAACAGAAGATTACCCTGACTACACGCTATGAAGGTCCAGAAGATGTTTGTTTGTACTTAGTAAAATGATCTCTTTTACTGAAAAGTTTGATAAATTTAGTTATACATTTTTAAAATTCTGGCAAGTATTTTTAAACAATTTTATTAATGTATCGAACAGAATTTTCACCTTTCTTTTCGAGCTTTAGTAATATAACAACTGATTTTATGATATACATTGGAGGAATTGCACCTATGTTATTTTTCCCCTTAGCCCTATGTGGATGTGCGTGTAGTACCATGATTCCTCAAAACAGCAAAATGGCTGCTGCTGAAAGAGGTCTGTCCAAGTAAGAGTTCAGTAACATTTTGCCTCAGAAAGTAACCTAAAATTGTATGTACATAGGTACATGCATACAGCTGTATTTTTGTTTGCTATAAATACAGTAAACAAAGACCTAGGCTATAAACTTTTCCTATTGTTTGAAAAGATAGCGATGGTAAAATTAGCTGTTGAATGAGCTACTGTATTTATGTGGCGATCAATTTTCCTGGCAAGTCCTGAATATTGCAATGGCAGGGTTTGTAGCACACTGTGAGCAAGGCCTCTAGTGTGGAGAAAAATGAAGTAGCCTAGACGTAGCATTTCAGAGTCCTGTTCAAGGACTTAGTCAGTCCTGCTTAGCCCATGAACAGGACCCAGCATTAAGTTCCTATACATATATACTTTATTTCTGGGCCCTTGCCCGGTATACGCAAAAACACAGATCATTTGCCTACTCACAGTCACATGTGAGTAGGCATCCCCCATGTCACCAAAAAAGTTACCTTTTTTACCAAACTTTCCACAGATGATCTTTGTCATCACATTCACCTTTCACACAAGTCTGTACCAGAAATAAGACCTCTAAAAGGGTAATTTTGCCTGGATAATTCTGCGAGTAACATTAAGCCTGTGCACACTAATTTTTTCAGTGGAAGAGGTGTTTGTCATGTGATCTCATATGAGGTCAGAGATGGGTACTTTCACAACACTGGGAAAAATTCTCATAACCTGAGCAGTAAAAGTCACAACACATTGCCTTCAATGGATGAGCACGTTGCTTTTACCTTATTTTTCTTTCACAGGACGAATGTGGGCAAATGGATTTTTCATATAGTGTTCCTTGACAATGCCATACTGGTCATTAACAGTGCAGAATGGCACTACCACATTTTGTCAGAATGTATTTAAAATGAGGAAGCCTACGCAGGGACTTTATAATTTTGTAATGTACAGAGAGCCTACTATATAAAGTACAAAGTATTGCCTAGCTGTGCCTACTAATTGGTCTTCGATGGCTTGTCGTGGAAGTCCTTCCTATCATGCAACACGGCAACAGATGATCAAGATGTTGACGTTACTGCGAAGGATGGCACCACATTTTCCTGCCTTTTACCATGAATTTGCTAATATTAAACATTCCAGAAGGCATAAGTAGTATTTTAAGAATGATCAAAATCATGTTAGCCTAATTCAAATCTCTTCTACTATATGAACCATACCATCGCAATTAGAGCTCAGTTTGTTGTTTTGGCTTAAAATGTTGATATCTTTGTACATGTAGGCCAGTGACCATAGTAAGGAGTGACTAGAAGGAGCGGATTATACGGTCACGTTCAGTGACTAACGCTAGTCCTGCTTGGCTAATAAAACTTGGGGGAGCCTAGGCTTCAAGCCAAAACTGCAAAACCAACATGGGCCTAGCCTAACGTTAGGCTAAGCTGTCTGTCCCCTAGGCCTAGCCTCTTCACTTCTACAAGCACAAACGTACCTCCCATTTGCAGATATCTGGTTGCAGCATCCTACCACAAAGCAGAACTAAAACCAGAACGTAAACCATACTAGGCCTAGCCTGAAGCCCTAAGCTAGGCTAACGTTTGGCCTGCCTAGGCTAAGTAACTTACGCTAGCCTAGGCTAGCTAAGTTAAACATCAGAATGACTAACGTGATCAAATTTGAAAGGTGTAGCCTAACTGTTATGCTACCAGGACTGTCGCCAGTTTCCCCAACGTCTACGGTTCACGATAGTCATTCGTCAAAGTTATTTTCATGACAAAAGTGGATGCAATCTAGCCCAGGCTTTGCCCTCTTTTACTCTATCATTACCAGATGCTACTATCTCATTTACGTTAGTATTAACGCAAATAGGCCCAGGCCTAGGCTGTATGCATTGCGTGTGCGTGTATTGTTTGTATACATACCTATATGGATTGGGTCCAAAATCGACCAGGCCTATAAGTTTCTTTCGTAGCCAAGCGAAGGGAAAACTGATTTTTGGAAATTTTAATTTTTTTCAAAAAATAGTTGGGGTGAGTGTAGGATAGCATCAGGTGGCAAAAGGCTTCTATACTTAATCTTTCATAATCCTGTACCAGAATTGCAAAAAGGGACCAGAAAGTTGTTTCGACCTGAGGTATATTTCCAAAGAAGTTGATTAGTTTGTACTGGGAGTTGCGACAATTCCCTTTACCATTTGACGAAAAAAAAAGACCTTCTGCACGGAATAACGCTAAACAGGTGATCAGTCACATGCTAACGAATAACGGCATCATTGCACAACAAATTCATCAGATTTTTCTCCTTGAAAGCTAATCCTGACTATCTGTACACGGTATGGTTACATGAAAACCACTTTGGCAATCTCTAATGCTTTGATTAAACAAATGCTACAAAATGTAGCTTGACCAAGATTCCACACGTTAAGATTTAGTATATAATGTATTTATTCCGCACTTTCATCAAGTTGTCAGGATGGCCGAGCGGTCTAAGGCGTCAGACTCAAGGTAGTTCCTTCGGCTGCACAGCGCAGTTGATAGAGTCTTCTGATCTTCGAATGAAGGCGTGGGTTCGAATCCCACTTCTGACACCATCATTTTTACGCATTTTAGGCCTTGAATTGATAGTATTTTCATGTATATCACGACGAAATCATTAGAAGGAACGTTTTATTATGATGTTAATGTAATGATATTGTAAGTTGAATTAATTAGTTCGTAAATATTTGTAAGTATTATATAATATTTATTTATATATATTTTCCAACCTATGTTTTATATATATGTACATATGTATATACTTTCAAGATGGGAATAAAGTTCTTCCTTAAAAAAAGAAGGAACGTTTTATTCCTTCAAATACATACATATATATTGTATTTACTCTACATCATGAGTTTCAATAAAGTTTTTCCTCAAGGGAAATAATTCTTTCTTTCTTTCTTTCTTTCTTTCTTTCTTTCTTTCTTTCTTTCTTTCTTTCTTTCTTTCTTTCTTTCTTTCTTTCTTTCTTTTTTCTTTCTTTCTTTCTTTCTTTCTTTCTTTCTTTCTTTCTTTCTTTCTTTCTTTCTTTCTTTCTTTCTTTCTTTCTTTCTTTCTTTCTTTCTTTCTTTCTTTCTTTCTTTCTTTCTTTCTTTCTTTCTTTCTTTCTTTCTTTCTTTCTTTCTTTCTTTCTTTCTTTCTTTCTTTCTTTCTTTCTTTCTTTCTTTCTTTCTTTCTTTCTTTCTTTCTTTCTTTCTTTCTTTCTTTCTTTCTTTCTTTCTTTCTTTCTTTCTTTCTTTCTTTCTTTCTTTCTTTCTTTCTTTCTTTCTTTCTTTCTTTCTTTCTTTCTTTCTTTCGTTCTTTCTTTCTTTCTTTCTTTCTTTCTTTCTTTCTTTCTTTCTCCCAATTTCATCTGATGAGGTTTATTCTGCTCTCAGGCGCACACCTAAAAACAAAGCGTCCGGTATCGACGGCCTCCCTTATACCTCAACTCTTACGGCTTAATAGGTAGCGATTTGTTGGCTCTGTTTATTAATATTTTTGCTAAGAATATCTCATCTTTATCCCAGCAAACTGCCGTAATTTCTTTGATTCCGAAAAACGAGACATTTTAAGCCCAAGCAACTGGCGCCCATAAGTTTGTTAAATGTTAAATTCAGAGTGAGTACAAAACTTGGGCTTTGGAGACCACTTTTTAGGTGGATTTCTTTACATTTCTGTACATAGGCGGCGGAAGCGGGGGCGGGGGGGCAGGGGGGCCTGGCCCCCAATAATTTTTTTTATGAAATTTGGGGGGCATGGCCCCCCAATAACTGAATGTCGAAAATAAATTTTTCAAAAGTAATTAAACAAATTTAAGTTGCTTTTATTACATTTCGGCTGTTCTTTGGCTCAAATATTACTTTTCAGAGTGCAAAAGTTGCAGAACTTCCAGGGACTTCGCCCCCTGGACCCCCACATTAACGATAACCTGTAGGAGAGTCTATTTTGGCCCTTTAAACAGTTGCAGGATATGCTGCAATTTTGCCCCACCCTGAATTTGGGAATAAACTGAGGTAGACTGTGACAAGCTGCATGTCTTAATTCGGAATATCTTGATTTTTTACTCGTCGGGTTTCAGGATGGATAATTTTCTAACAGATTTGGAGTGGCTAAAATTGGCTACCTTGGTGTGGATTAAAATGTGCTCCTAGCGTATGGCATGTTTCTACCTCATTTAGGGATTTTTTCAATTCCTGGGGATGCACAAAATTGTTCAAAAATCATACTTGGTGTGGTGGGTAGCCTATTTGGGTCTATTAGCTCAAAAAGCTATGACCGTTACTTCACAGATAATCACAACACAATGCCCGAAATTGCCGAATACCCAAATTCTTTCAAGCATTTGCTCGAAAATGGAAAAATATCATAGAAAGGTTAACATAGTTACTAAAGGCTAAGAGATAAAAAAATCGCCACACATTTGGGAAGCCTGTGGCTTAAAAGAAACAATTATTCTTGAGACTGTTTTTAAATCTTGTGTAACACAATTTCCGAAATGGCGGATTATTTTAATAGCTTCAAATCTTTGCCGAAAAACAGGAGACGCTATATTTAAAGTACAATTTTCATGGAAAATAAAAAAGATCTGCGACACATTAGGGTACAATGTGAGAAAGAGGTTTTCATCATCCCAATTTCACACTCTAGTCTTGCAGAAGTTTGCCCGAAATGGTCAAATATTCGGGCAAAGGTTAAAAAATTCTGGGATGTTTTCAATTGCCAAATTAATTCAACGGATAGACGAGAGGGTATTCAGCTGCCCAAAAGTTTGCCATCAATCCTTCTCTAGAGCCAAATATGGGCAATGGTTATGAGAATCGGGTAATTTGTTTTTCGATACTTTAATGATTCAGGGTGGGAAATGTCTTTTTGGTTTCAAATGAACATTTTTGTTCAAACAGAACTTCGAATTAGCGACTTCTAAGACCTCCTATAAGCGCAGGAAATGACATTTTTGACTGTCTAAAGTGATCAGATTTTTCAAAATTTCCTGTTCATTTCGCACCAACTTATGGTGGTGCTGCAATTAGATCGCTTCATAGCAGAATTTAATTTTCAAGTAATCATTTTTTACAAAAAGGAAACTCAAAATAGGGACTGCTTAGATCCCCATATAAGCCCGAGAAATGCCATTTTCAACTGTCTGAGGGGTCGGATATTTAAAAGTGTTTTGTACGCTTCTCGCCAACCAGTGGTGGCATTCCTTAGTCTTTCTGGCTGAATTTTAATTTGGAACGAGCCTATGTTTATTTGCAATTGAAACTTAAGAAACGACTGCTTGGATCCCCTTTTAAAGCCTGGGAAATGTCATTTTTGACTGTCTGAGACGTACGAATTTTCAAATTTTCTGGGCGCTCCGCGCCAACTAGTGGTGGCGCTCCGCTTTGACTGTCTTATGGGCAAAATTACATTTTTCGGGCAAAAATCTTCTATGTACCCCGAAACTTAAATGCTCCCCTGCGCCTCTGGAAATACCTTACTCAGGCTTACACTGGAACCGACTGCTTGCAACATTCAGCAGGATTCCGGATTTGCGATCCTAGAATACAAAGTCCAGTGGAGTAATGAACTGAGCTAACCATTATCTCAAAAGTGTTTTAATCTTAGAAAAATCACAAATTTTTCTCACCAGAATTAGCGACAAATACACCTGGCAAATGTCATATTTCCAGCCATCTGGGAGATTTTAAAATCCAAAATTTTCTTTGTACGCTCCGCGCCAACTGATGGTGGCGCTACGCTTAGATAGTAAACTCCAGCCACCCCCTACAAAAGAATCCAGCCTCCCCCCATGAACCCCCACCAGGGCTTTGCCCCTGAACCCCCCAGGGGCCCTTAAGCTGTCCCCTGGACCCCGCGCTTATGGGGTTAGTTTGTGCTTCGCTTAAAACGGGACGCCTTACGGCGTCACCATTTTGTCGGCTGCCGAAAACTTGTGGCCCCCAATAAAAAACAAGTTCCGCCGCCTATGCTGTATAAGAATATCAACTGTCGTTTATTGATGAACGGGACACTTTCTGATCCGGTTTGTATCTCTCGTGGTGTCAGACAAGGTTGTCTCTTGTCTCCTTTACTATACGTACTTTTCATCGAGCCAATTGCAAGCTATGTTAATAGTAACAATATGATCAAAGGTTTTTTTTGGGGGGAGGGGGGTTTGCCTGGAGGGGGGGGGGGGGTAAAAGAGTTAAATTTCTGCAATATGCAGACGATGCTGTACCTGTGTTACGTCCAGTTTTATGTTTGTGGAGGTCTTTAATCTATTTCAGAAAGCTACTGGTACTTCGATAAAGATAGGTAAAACACGTGTGCTAAATCTTCGTACCTGGCTACGGAACCAGCCACTTTTGATATCACGTGGAGTGCCTCTTCAATGAAAGTCACATGTGTTATTTTCGGTTCAGCCAACTCTGTTCAGCAAAATTGGACTGAGAAACTTAAAAAAGTTGCTCAACGGGTAAACGCATGGAAATTAAGACATTTGTCCATTATTGGCAAAGTCATGGTCATTAAACCCTCTTGTATCTCTTATACTACATTGCTCCCATTTTTCCTATCCCTGAGTCAGCTGTTCATGAGGTAAATAAAATCGTCTTTCCATTTATTTCGGGGGGGGGGGGGGGGAGAAGCCAGATTTAGTGCATCGGAAAGCCATTGTTTTGCCTAAAGAAGAGGGTGGTTTGGGTCTAGACAACCTGAAAGATAAAATTGATATTCTTCTAGTAAAGACAACTTTCCCCTTGTTAGACCATGACGTTCCACCCCCTGCCCATCTTTCTCTAGCCAGGTATTTTACTGCTAAATTACTCCGTGTATGTTTCCCGTATGTTTGGTCTGATTCTAGACCTAACTCGGATGTGTGTACCCTCAATTTAAGTTATGCCTGTCAGTTTATTAAAAAGTTGGTTACATCTGGTTTTTCGTTTACTTCTTCCAGTACTCGTACCAAACATTTAGTAAAGCTTATCCAGTCTTCTGACGTCAGTATGACATGTGTCATAACCCTACTCACTCGTGGTCTAGAATTTGGGAGTGAACGTTTAATATCATACTAGATAACAAGTTAAGAGGCTTACAAGAGCGTTTAGCTCATAACGTTCTTTACACAGGCAGTAGAATTAAGAAATGGGGGATGGGGTGGATGTTGTCCAATGCCTGGTTGCCACTGTATCGAATCAGTAATATTGAGCACATATTTTGGGAGTGTCCGAAAGTAATACCAACTTTGTCTTGGATTAACCGCTTTCTTCGGTTCTTTTGTGACAACCACTTTTGTTTGATCATTACGCAGTTTCTGTACAGATTTCCTGAGATTAATATTACAAAGGCTTCATTTGATCGGATCTGGTTTGTTTTATGCGTGTATAAATTTATTATATGGAAAAAGCATATGCATTCATGTCTTCCAGTCGGAACTTCAACCAGCCGATTTCATTATCTCTACCATTATAAAACGAATTAAAGACCGTATTAAAGATGACAAGGAAAAATATAATAATGAGAAGTTTGAGAGGATGTGGAGAAATGGGGATTCATTTGTTTTCTTGAACCATGGAAAGCTTTCCTTCAGTTTACAATAATGATTAATGAATAACTTATATTATTCATGTACTTTATTCAGAGTCGGTCATTTGTGTGTTCATCCCTACGAATTATGTGTACTCGCCTGCTTATCAGGTCATAATGACTTAACGAACCTTTACGCATCCGTAAATAAATAAAAGTAACTAACTTAGGTAATGTTTTCACATGATAAAGCTGTAAATTAAGTTAAAAATGTTTGTGCTGTGATGTTTTCTCTCATTTACTTGATTTCTTATTTCAAATTTGTAAATTGTGTAAAATGCCCTTGATTGGTAATACAGTTTCCCTATCAAAAAAAAAAGAAGTTAATTACTGATATAATATTTACAAATATTTACAGTGATTAATAACGCATTCTAGCACTCTGCCATTACTTAAAATACCTCGGAGTTCTCCGATACTGAAATTACTTTCATAGACGTACTAATTGCATTGCGTAACGATTCTTTTGTCACCACGCTGTACTGCAAACCCACTGATACTCATACTTATCTCAATTTTGAGAGTTCCCATCCATACAGTCTTAAGATAGCGGTATTCTCCCAGTGTATCAGAATCAAACGAATCTTCTCCTCCGAATCGGAATTTACAGTGGGGCGGGGTGTGATTATCACTCTACTTGGGGTGTAATTTGCAGCGTACGGAGCGCGCTAAAATTTTCGCCCTTTCCAAATATTTGAAAATATGGAGATGGTATTGCAGAAAAGTTTGGATGATGGGTTTCCTGCAAGGAAATTTAAACAGTTGGAGGATTAAGGGAGAATTTGCATTTTCTGTCGGCAAATCTGAGGTTGGGCGGCCACCAAAGATCGTTGTTGCTACATATATAATGTTATCCAACGGCTACGTAATGAGGCTATCCGACGAAATTTTTTGAGCTTAGATTGGAGAAAGTATGGAATTTTATGAAAGAAAATTTATGAAAATAGCACTGTATATATTTAACGGTGTCATTTGGTGATCTGGTGTAACAAGTTGGGCAAATTTATTTTCGATTCTGACACTTCCAGAGCTCGGAAAAGTTTACTAAAGTGAAGGTATGAGCGAGCCTTTCTGCTAAGGAATTGCAATTTGCGGTGAACGAAGTGCACGGACTCTGCTTTCTTGAATCAAATAATGACGAATATGGAGCTGTTATTAGAGGAAATTGATTGGGAATTTCGTAAATTCATGAGTTGTCAAAACCACACAGCAGACTGGTTTCACAATTGGCAAATTTCCGAATTCTTCATTTTCATGGCCCCTGCCCCGCCTGGGTGTCTAAGAAAAGGGGACCGAGATGCAACATGGTGCTAAATGTTTCAACATTTTGAGGCACTATGAAACTCCCAAGCTTTCAAAACATGGTCTTGAAAGTGTGAGTAATCATTACTTCAACGGACTATACGGTCAATGTGAATTTAATACCGGGTGTACTCTGTTACCGCTTCACAGTTTTAGGCTATGTCATGTGTAAACTGTACGTAGTGTCTTGGAGTATGGTGCACCCTCCGTGAATTTTAACAGGAACGCCATCTTGTTGTTCAAGAGCAACTCTCCCTTTCTTTTGTCCTAGATTCCCAGTGCCCTTCTTGTTTCCCGTCACTTGTTACCGCTGAACGTAACAAACTACCTCGCCCTAGTTCCACTTGTAGTATCCCATATTTTCAAGGTGTTGCCAATTTCACCCTGTAGAGCCTCTTTATTGGTCATTTTTTTAGATCAGCACATTCCTTAATATTTATTTAATTTGGCGCGTCACAACTTTTAACCAATCAGAAGACTGAATGTGTTCCGATCTCCCGAGACATGAAAGCTCCGAGCTTGCAAGTTTTGGTCACACTAACACAATGGTGCAACAGACCTCAGACGACGAGCACCTGAGTATATCAGGTATATAGTTAAATTTTAATATTTTTTTGTGACTGTTAATCAAACGGAATAAAACCTCCAATCATCTTGAATCAGAAATAAATCTTCTTCTCATCCATTTATTCATATCTCAACTCGTATTGCCTACACACTCTGCAACATCCCCATAGAGACTTGGCAATTACGTCACGGATCTGCCATGCTGGAGGCAACCATGCTTTACCCTTTACCGTTGTACTCAAATCGGGACATATTTGCGCGCCTCGGGAGTGGGGGAAAAAGCGGACTAGAACGCCCCACATCAGCTTCTGTAGGCTATTGACCCCGTGACATCAGACTATTGTCTCTCTCGTTGTTGTGGCCGAACTTTCGGGTAGCTACTCGCAGCTTCGAGCTCCGCGTGAAACAGTAAAGATGGGTGACAGCCGAGCTCTCCGTCTGGGTCCAAAAGGACCCAAACAACGGTAAAGGCTTAATACACGTGAATTTGTGCTGAAGGTGCTGCTCAGTGTGCACTGTGGTATGCGCAGTGTACCTTTGTTTTTGTATATAAATCTTGAGCAACATAATTCTTGAAACGGCCGATTATTTTACTACCTTCAAATCAGTGCCCGAAAAACAGAAAAATTAACTTTTCTTGGAAAAAATAAAAATAATAACAAAGATTCGCTACATATTCGGGTAACTTGTGAAAAAAAGTTTTTCCTCCGCTCTGATTCATACTGTAGTCTGGCAAAATCTCTGCGCGAAATGGAAAAATACTCAGGTCGGAGGTTGAAAAAAGTTCTGGGATGTTTTCAATTGCCATATTAATTTAACTGACAGACGGGAGGGCGTTCAGTTGCAGTGTCTACTTGCTGACTATAGTTTGCCATAGATCTACCCTAACCCTACACACGAAACTCGTGCAACGATAATCAAATCATGTCAATAGGTTGTTTTTCAATTACATAATGATACAATGCAAGAATGTCTTAGCATAGGTCTTCCAAAAAAATTCCCTTAAACCCATCTCGTAACGTGACATATTTTTTTTCAAAAGGTGTTACTAATTGAATCAGTGGCGTATAGCTGCAGGGGACAGCAGCTATACGCCCCTGGCATTGGCGAGTGAAAAATTCCATAAACTGGCTTTATTTGGCACCAGTAAACTGGACTGTGGTTTCCCGGGCCAACTCCTCTTTCAGAAATTCCGAATTCTCTTCAATATAAGCTCCATTTTTATAACTATTTTGTGTCGAAATGGGCAATTTTCCACGAGCTTCGCTCGCAGCAGTCTGGAGTTGCTACTAAAGTCGTGTTCCCTCATAAATTTCAAAACTCTGGAAATGACAAAATCAACAGATCATCTAATGATATCGGCAACTACAATAATATTTTAAATTTTTTATCATTAAATTCCAAATTTTCTCCAATATAAGCTCTTTACTCTTAAAATGACGTCGGAGAGCCTCGATTTGTAGGCCTTAGATAACATTGTGTAGCAGCAACGAACTTTAGTCGCCGGGCATTCTCAGACTTTCCAATACGAAATACAGATTGTTTAGTAATTCCCGAACTTTTCACATTTCCTTATATAGGGAAGCCAGAATCCAAAATTTTCTTCAAAACAAGCTCCTCATTTTGAAAAATTTGCCTAAACAGGGCAAAAATTTCGGCGCGCTTGCATCGCAAATTACTCCCTCTAAATGGTGTTCACCCTTTAAAACATATTGGAAAATTTGGATGCTTGCCCCACCCTGGAGAAATTCTAGCTACGCCACTGAACAGAAGTAAAGTGAAATCATTTACAGTATGGAGTTCGGGCAGTCACAAAGACAATTTCATCAATTCAATTATATTGAATTTAGCCAATTAGAGATTCGCAAGGCAGTTAATTACATTAGCATGTTTTCAATTCCGTTTTGTAGTTTTCCCCCGAAGAGATACAAGACCATTTAATTTTATCTGGTTATTTTCTAATCAAAATAGCACTGCTTTGATCCTCCTTCTCAGCCTGGAAAATGCCATCGCCGGCTTTCCGAGGGTTCCTATTTTCTCAAAATTTTCTGTGCCTTTCTCTCCAATAATGGTGGCGCTCCACTTAGATAGCCTTTCTGGATGAAATTTAGTTTAAAGTGAACGTTTTTCAAAAAAAGAAACCAAAAAATCAAAGTAGCTACTGTTTGATCATCCGTGAAGACCTGGAAAATGCCATTTTCGACTGCCTGAGGGGTACTTTTTTTCAAAAGTTTCTTTACGTTTTACGCAAACTGATAGTGGCGCTCCGCTTAGATAGTTTTTAGGCAAACAATTTTTTGTCCCACAAAATGAAATGCTTTTGTACTTCTCTGCTTTTAGGCAACGCCATTTCTGACTGTTTGACTGTTGGAGGGGTTGATAGTTTGTCAAGTCTTCTGTGTATCAAACTGATGGTAGTGCTTTACTAGATGGTCCTTTTTCCAGAATAACAAAATAATGACTGCTAAGGTTCTGCTTAGAAGCCCGAGGAATGGCGTTTCCGGCTGTCTGTGTCTCGAAATTTTATCAAAATTTTCAACGCTCCGTGCCAACTGATGGTGGCGCTCCCCGTAGAGAGTCTGATGTACACTGTTGCATTTTTCCGACAGAGAATCTTCAGTCCCCAGAATCTTCTGCCCCCCTTTTACGCGGTCGACTGAAATGCTTCCGTCCTTACGCTAATGTCTGTGTTTACCCTTTTATGGCAATATTCTGAGCATAAATTTCAATACCTGAGACGTATAACTATATATTTTAAACATCAGTGACGTACATTTTTAATTTTACACTAAAAGACAATTGTAAGTGCTAGACTAAAAATTTGAGATTTCTATTTAGCTTTATGTAGTCATTCTACGTGAAAAACAAAAATATTTGCACAATTTTTCAAATTATTCTTATTCGGGAAGTGCCGTTTCCTGCCATCTGGATGGTTTGCAAAGTAAAAAGTCGACTTGTACGCTCCGCGCCAACTAATGGTTGGGCTGGACTTAGATAGCCCTGCTTGCGTTCACCCATCCCCTATAGTTATCATATCCACCTGAACTGACCTGCCCCCCCCCCCCCCACCTTGGCAAATTCTGGATGCGCCACTGAATGTTCTGTAATTATGGCAATTGATATTCCAGCTCCATCTACAATGATTGGTCAAAAGTTGTCATCTTTGCTATACCGAAGTTTTCGAGTTGAAAATAAAATATATGTATGAAAAATACACGCCTTTGTAATTACATAGCGACAAGAATTATTTTGCAGAGAATGAGATTTGATTTCAAAATTGAAAATGTTTAAATTGAACTTGTAAGGCCTGGGAAGTGCCACGAACCGACTGTGTGGTCAAGTGATTAGAACATCCGACTCCCAGCCGGGAGGCCTGGGTTCGATTCCTGGTTGGGTCGTACCAAATACTTCAAAACGGAGCCTACATGCCGTTGTGCGTGGTGTTCCGCATAAGCATCAGAGTAGTGGGAAGCAATTTAACTCGCAACTGGAAAAGAGGCCGTGCGCGCAGCTAGTTAAACCAGACTGTAAAAATTTAAGTCGCAAAGCCCAATTTAATCAGCTAAATCAAGCCATCTGGAAAGCATCTTCACTACTTAGGTGTACGCTAAGAGACAACTAATGGTAGCACCCGCTGAGATAGTGGGCCTGCTGGCATGCTCTGTCCTGTACCGGTATTCATTTTTCCCAACTTCGTCATTTCGCATACACCTATAGGAAATTCCTGGGCACTGGCTTTGGGATTTATCTTTTTAATATTTTTCCCTTTAAAGGAAACTGAGGGAAAATAAAAAAAGAAATGACGATGTAGATGTTCTGGAGGGTATAGTGACTGGAGGCAGACGCGTAGCCAGGGGTGAGTGTTGAAGGGGCAGCGTCCCCATTAGCATATTTTGTTATATTTTTATGTTCATTTTTGCAATATTGCTAGTGTTTCCCCACTTACGGTAAACAGGCCTGGTAGGTGCCTTTTCCAGCGATCGGGGAGGCATTTTGGACTAAAGTTTTTTTGCGCTCCACGCAAACCTCGTTATTTGGCAGCACTAGGTGCGCATTTGATTTCAGTGCGGTTATTCTTGGGAAATAGTTCGTAAAATATATAAAAATGGGTCTCCGTATATAGCCATACAAAATATCGTATTAATTATGCATCCAATCACGTATTTTTACATTATAAACTAAAAAGCTTCACGTCGTGGGAGAGGGGAACATCCTCCGCACACACCCTACCCTTCGCCGCAAGCGTACTCGGTTCGTCGTTTCGATACCACGCATTAGTTTTGGCCCCTTTTGAAGAAAGGTCTAGAAACGTCCTTGCTTATACTCATAATGAACTTCAACTTATTGTTAATATTGTATATGAATGCCTAAATAAACTTTTTCGTTTCTTCGTTCTCATGGCGAATAAAGCCCTTAACAGTCTTTAAAAAGGGACAGTCTAGGCCATGTTAGCAGCATTACCTGCATGCAAAATCAAATGAACGAATTGCCCGGCCTTCAAAATAGATTCCAGTCCTTCACAATAGTTCTTGGGTACGCCAGTTTGTGCCCTGCATTTTATTTTATTGCAAAAAAGCTTAAAATAACGATTGCCTGGATTCTAACTACAATTCTTGGGAATGCCTTTAAGGAAAAGAGTTAAAAAAAAAAAAACGTAAGAAGGATGAATTCGTCATGAATAACCAGTCTGATGTTATTATTTAGGGTGGCCCTAAACAATGTGCCGAGGTCTCGATGGCCTTCCGGCAACTTAACACAGACTTTTTCATATTTTGGATTAGCGGGGCAGCCATGGCTACCGTTCAGCGGGGTGTCATGGTCGAAAATTTCTACTGTCTGGATGCTTTTTCAACTGAATGGAGGGAACATCAGGCCAGTTTCGGGCATTGCGAATACCTAATAAAAGTATTGTGCTATTTAAAAAAAACGTGGTCCAGAAATCTGATTCTCATTTTCCCCTCTGTTGTGTCTCTAGTCTCATTTGTTTCTTAGCAATTAAGTTCTCTTTGTTATTTTCCACCCCACCCCCCCAAAAAAAAACCCCAAAAACATGCAGAGCAGGATATACAGGAAGTTTCAATGAAGGGGAGAACAGTTTGACCAGTTCCTGTCCTGAGAGAGGGGTGTGAGGGGGGGGGGGTGATACCTTTGGAAAATTTTTTCATTTTGAAGGGGACCAGGATGCGGAATGGTCCTTTATTTGAAACATAAGTATGTTTGTTTCTTTGATTGTTGTTTTCACTCTTCCAACATATTAACATGTATACTGACAAAGAGTATGGCTTTTTATTTCAAAAGAATTTTTGTAAATTAGTGAGCAAAAGGAAGTGCGCAAATGTTCTTGTCTAGCGGGTGTGAGGACGATGGTCAGGAATTTTTCGATGGTATGGGACATGCATTACGTTGTTTTAAATTAAATCTCCCCAACGACTACGGCATTAAAGCGGAGTGCCGGCATTAGTTGGAGCGGGCAACTAGGAAATTTTGAAAATCGAGACCCCTCAGGTACCCGGAAATGGCATTTTCACTCTAGCATAAGTAAGCCCGTGCAAAGGCATCTTTGGCAGGGTTCGAGAAAATCGTGAAACATCACTGATTTTAGGCCTGGGGGATAAATTTTACAAGAGGGGATATCGAGTCCCCTTCGGAGAACAATGTGAATTTTGAAAGAAGGTCGCATAAGGTGAAATATTGATTTCAGATTTGAAAATAAAGACAAGTAAGAGTATAAAAAATGACGTATAGTACGAAAAATAATTATGAAAAGCCTTAGCCCATATTTTTTTTTTTTTTATCGTTGCTATTTTCATTATAACCCTGTCTTAAAGAGATACAGGAACCTCTAATTTTCAAGGATTTAGATTAGAGAAGGAATGCCTTTGACGAAAAAAGAAAACTTTGAGGGTAACGGATCCACAAAATAGTTGTTAATAATCACGTCATTTCGTTTTGATGGCAACAAAGTTAAGAAAATCATCAGTGTGCTAAACATTCTCTGCCAAAGTATGTATCCTTCCTCCTGAAGACCTAAGTGGAGCGCAACCACTGGTTGGGTCGGAAGCGTAAAGAAAATTTTTGAAAACCACGACAGCGGGAATGGCATTTTCCCCACTTGTTAGTATAACATAAGCAGTGGTTACTTTGAACTTTCGTTTGGACTAAAGTGTTCATTTCATTACAACAGAGGAAATTGGAAACATTAAAAATTACCAGATAAAAAGTACCCTTCAATTTTTCAGACCAAACTTCGAACTCTGTCACCAGGACACCCTCCCGTGTGTTAGTGTAATCCAGCAGCTAAAAACATACCACAACTATTTGTAAATTCCACCTGCACAATAGGTCCCTTTTACCATTTCGGGCAAAATTTTGCCATTTCGGGCAAGTGAGAAATAATTTATTTTAAAAGGTTGCCAGAATACGTGGGTAATTTTCTGATGGGTTTTTATATTCAGGCCAATTTTTTAAGAATGCAGGCACACTTAAGAATTTTCGGTATAATTAAACGCATATCATTTATGTTTATTTAAATATTTGGGAATTTTGGAGATATCTCCCCACAACCCATTGGATTCGGCTATAAAGAGGTGATTGTCATCCCCATTTTATTTTTTTTTAAATTGTGTGAAATTTGGCGTCATATAAGCTAGATTTGAATTAAAAATTTCTACGTATTTGAAGGAACTAAAAGGCATTTGTAAAAGTTGGTATCGTTCAATATCTCCCCCTCCCCCGCAAATGCTAATGTGTGAAACGTGTAAATGGTCCGCGGGCCGTTAGATTGGTCACGTATTGTACTTCAGTGGACTTAATAGCTTCTTCAGGAAGCAGTGAAAGTTTTGGTTTCGCCGAACGGCCCTTAGCCAGAGGGTCGTGAGGAATTTAGAAAAAAAAATTGAATGCGTGTACTTTCTGTACCTACACACCTATGGTGACCGATGTAAAGGTACGATGCGTCTCTATATTCCGCCTACCTGTCCCAATCATGCCACAAGTTTATCCATATGCCCATGAAGTTTCGATATAGGGGCAGGGGCAACGCTTGACTGATTGCTGTCCTTGGGAGATCAAGAGAAAAGACACTTTCCCCTTTGAAAACTTTTGCTATTGGGGAATGGATGCAAGGAGTAAAATTTCTTGTATTTGATGGCACGCTTTAACATCACGCGTGACGACCAATATATTCTTTGCACTCGCGTACCAATGACAACTTGCATTCAGAAGTTTCTAATTCCACAGCAAAACCCTGCATGTTCAAGTCACGAGGTGATGGTGCGATTTGTCTTCCTGATTATTGGTAAAAAGCTTTTAACTTTACCCGCTTTTTTCTGTAAGAGTTGCTATCAGATTGATATACTACAACATTGAGTAAGGTCTGAAGCGCGCAGAGCGCGCAAAAGATAGGTGGGTTAGATAACCTCTTTTTCAGAGTACATGGCTAAAAATGATTCTTCGTCGAAAGCCTGTCTTGCCTTACCTCTACAAAGGTACATTATAGCTTTAGAACCTTTGGGCAAAATGGAAACCGATATCGGGCGCATGAGCACTTATTCAACTAGCGTTGTTGAAAAAAGTGACCGAGGGTAAACTGTGGTAATTGCAAAACCGGTGGAATTCTTGCTCTAGAACAGTTGTAAAACCGACTGCATTGAAACATCTGAATGCGACTGGGACGGCACTAAAAGGATGAAACAATAGAGCCGAAAACTGGATCAAACGAAAAATGGGTCAAATGTGGAAAACAGTTAAAAACAATAAAAATGCTTCTATATTAGTTTGAAAGACACCCCACTTTACCTCCGGCAGACAGAGGATGAATCTTAAATTTTGGATAAGTGACAAAGCCATTCGCTCTTTCGTGTAATTTTGTTTAGTAATTATTGGTCATAAGGGTAACATTGAGAATGACAGACAGGCTTGCCGAAAAGTTTCATTAGAATTTATTATTCATAATTTCAAAGGCAAACATTGTACACAGACTCTCCGCCAAGATATCTTCAGTTTCCTAAAAAAGTGCCACTTGCCTATTTTAAAGTGAATCTGCTGCCTGGTCAGCTGATAAAGCTTTCAATGTTCATTAGCAATAATTCTACAAAAGGATAGAAGGGCAAGAATTCTCGTGCGCCTTGTTATCTTGAATGCGGAGGTCCTTCATGATGACATCCCCATCCTATTTGCACACGGACAATCAACCATAAACGGACTAACGGCGCATAGAGATGTTTGGAGTGCTACGGTATTGATAATTCATACTTCAGTGAGACTGAAGTGCACGGACCGTGCGAAAAGTTTTGGCATTTGTAAAGGATTCGCAAAAATAGGGCTGCGTGGTGCTAATGAAGCAAGGAACAGTCTACTACGCTTGATCTAGTTAGAAAAAGTCAACTTAGGTCCATTTGGAGTAAACGTGCTACACCGAGAACGAAAAATTACCTTTGTAATTTTAGATTTTCCTATTGTCGCTTTGACGATTTTTTTTTGGGGGGGAGGGGGAGGGACTTTGGAGTGAGACACCCCACAACCCGCGGTCGCGACGACGCTTGCCTCCTAGTGGGAAAAGATGGCAGGACGGAGTGTTCCTACGGAAATTTAAATTGAAATTAAAATGTAGAAGAAAAAGAAAACAAGGGTGTCGGATAGGGGGAGAAAGGGAAATTGATGGTACGAGGGGGGGGGGGGGGGCTCCGGTATAGGTGTAAGGAAACATTTTATTTTGGTGGTAGAAAAGTGTTTACCCGAAATATATAATTCTGCCCTCAAGAATATCTAAGCCGAGCGCCACCGTGATTAGCAGAAAGCATACAGAAAATTTTGAAAAACTTTGACCCTTCAGATAGTCTGAAATAGCATTTCTCGATCTTGTAAGTAGAATTTTAGCAGTCACTGTTTTGAAATTTTGTTTGCCAAAAAAAGTTCACTCCGACTAAATAGCATACTGCCAAATGATCAGAAAAAACTTAAGGGGGGGGGGGGAAGACCAGGAACCCGAAGCTGCGTCAGAAGTGACGGTTTCCCGAAACAATGTCAGGAACGAAACATTGGAAGTGCGAATTTTCGGGGTTTGCTTTCGAAATACTTAAATATTTGGCTCATATTAATAAAATGGAAAAGCGTTCCCAGTTCTCATACCAGATAATTCTAATTTCCCCAACTAACTTATTCCTAGCTCCTCCCAAAATATTTTCAACTCTTCCCCGTGCAGATACAACCTATTAATCGTTTACAAAATTATTCCGAAGGATTTATGTAGGTACATAATATGTAATCAGCTAACTCTGTATATTTAAAACTGCCAGCTATCTTGCAACTTTTACTTTGATAGTAATCAAAGATCATTCAACAATTTACAAGTTTGCTTCCTCCTAAAAGTATACATGGGGTGAATAATTCGCTTCCACTATCCTGAACTTATATTTTTCTTCACAATATTGTGTTGTGTGTGAATAAAGAATTGTCCAAACAACAGCAAAAAGAGGTCTTTTTTCAATTTAATTTGATGTTTCCGCAGAATTACGCTTGCACGAACTACTAATGAAGAGTGTTTGCAAAAACCTAACTTTTATGATATCAACATAGCTGAAACACGCTTTATACCATTTAAACCAAATGTAACAGTGGAGGAAAGGGAGAGGAACCCGCGATTTTTGTTAAAGTTTAGAACAAAATACCGCGGAAATTACGACTACATGTCATATCAATCGCAACATATATTTATCGTAACGAAAAAGTAAACAGGCTACACACATTTTTCTTCATGCCTCAAATAATGGGGAAAGGCATTTGAAATGTTGTCCCCGTCCCCCTCAAAAAATATAAGGGGGAAGGCTGGCAGGGAAAGCACGGAAGGAGAATTGGTCAAGTATTATGGGAACCATTGCCCCCCTTCTTAAATCAGGGCACAAATTTTGAAAGGCAGACAACAGTCACCTGTTGTTGGCATGCTTACGTGTACACCCTAAGAGACTTAATCCATAGTTTGAATTTTGAATGGAGAAAATGCATTTTGAAGTCGAATCGTGATGAATATTTATTCCAGATTTGCTTTTCACTCAAAACGAGAGTAACTTTGCAAAGATATGGGAATAGTCGGTCTCAATAACACTAGATGTATCCGAGAGTTCTGCCTTATTGAGATTTCCAGAATCATTAACTAATAGCAGGGAATATAAAATTGGTTTCAATTAAAAAAATCATTCGTTAAAATATGATAAATAATAATACAAAGGAAAGCAGAAAAGTTAGGGCCAGGTACTTCCTTTATCTGATTTTGTACTGGATGGATATAGTATAGTGTCAAGTCAATTGTTGTGTAACTTCGCATCAGGGTAAGATAACCAAAACTAAGCATGAATTACTAGATAAAGGAAAGTGGGATGGTAATAAAATCTAGAATCAGTAAGACAAAACTCTACTGCGAAACAGAATATGTTAGGAGTGCAAACTGCAAAAAACTCTCGTTGCCAACACTCCAGGAGTTTTTAATTCACTTTAGAATACTTGTATTGTAAGTCGCGCGCCATCTTTTTGGAGACTAGTGTCCTACCGACTGGATATATATAAATTACAAGTATAAAAATTAGGCAGAGATTATTCATTCTAGTAGTTAGTAAGATAGGGTTTTACATCTCAGTTTCTAATTCTAGTAGTCCTATGATCTAGTTCAAGTTGTGTGACACGGAAATTGAAATGCCTGCAAGGGATGGTTTGAAATGTAGAGGTGTAGCAGGACTTCCTTTGGGGGAGGGGGCTGATGGAGTCCAATGAATTCAAATGGTGGGGGAGTAGTAATAAAACTATCTAAGAAGTTGACACATATCGAACAGAAAATATGTTGGCTGAAATACTTCTCAGATTGACCGGACAGAAATGGAACTTTCGAGCCGAGTCTCTTTAAAATAGGCACAAACACATAAAATGTGCTTAGGAAATTTCAAAGGTAGTGCTTATTAGGCCTATGACACAATTTGACGGTCAGGCATTCATTTCGTTGTAGACTTGTATACGTATGCCCCTGTATTGTTCGCTTATCAAACTTTCAAAAAGTAACTGGGGCATCTGCTTCTTCCTTTTGTATATTAATTTGTGCAGTTGCAATGCACCCAATTGTTTGTTTGACAACTCAACAGGATAAAAACTTCCACAACTTGACTCAATTTTCATAAGTTTTGCTTCTTTTACACTCCTATGTTGGTCTGACGCTTTACAAGTTTCAATAACATTTCATCAAATACTAAAAGTCCATACTTGAAAGGGGCATTTGAGAAGTTTTTCCTCAAACAAATTTTGCCCAATACCCAGTTCAAGGCCAGTTAAGGCAATCAAGGCATTTGACTGAACGGGGGCTCCCCGCCTCCTATGGTCTTGCCTATTATGGCGGACTGTAACGAGGAGGTCGAGACGATCGTCGGAACCGTGCCTGTACCCAATATGTCTTCCGACACGCATAAATGGTTTTGCTGTAATGTTCTCCCTGTGAAAGTCTCGTATATTAGAGTTCGCGTAGGCTTTTCTGAACTGATAATAGGCCTAAGCATCAGTTAACAAGGCTGTGCTATGAGGGATACTAAACCGGCCGTAATTGTCAGTCGCAGCAAGGTCCAATAACTTTGGTGGTAGAAACTTAGTCAAGTTGGAAATGTGTAGTATATACAACCAAATAGCACCTGACGACTGGTACAATAATACGTGTTACACCGAAGTTACTGGGTATGGTTTGGATTTGGCAGACAGAGCCCTGACTAGGGAATTCAGCCTAAACCCCCCAACAAGAGGGACGGTTGCGAAAGGCTGTTGAGCTGCAGCAGAACATTTTGAGTCTTCTTTTTTTTTAACAAAATAGTGTGGAATGCAGGCGCGGATCAAAGGGGGGGGGGGGGGTTACGGCCTCTACCCCCCTTTCGTCACATCAACAATAACAAATACACTAAAATAAGCGTAATGTTTATACGAGAATATTCAAGGGGGACTATTTCAGGCTCATTCTCTCCCTCACAACACAAATCCAAATACACGAACATCGTATGATATTAAACCCTGGTGAACAGGCTATCTACTTACTTTCCTGCCGCCTTGCCTTCGCCACAAGAGGGAGTGGCAACTCCCTGGCCACAACACCAAGATTTGAATAATGTGAATAACTGTTGGCCAACAGGCCTATGCCATCACGTTATGAGCGTTACCGACTGAACTTTTTCCACACTATCCCACGTCAGCCCATGTGTGCAATGAATTGTAGTAGCAATGGTTCATTTTATCTGGAAATTTTTTGATCATTTTACAACTTACTCATTTTTTTTATTGAAGTATAAACTTTATTGCACACGAAGGCTCAAAATAATGATTGCTTGGGTTCTACTTACAATTTCGGTGGAAATGCCGTTTCCGGCAGCTATCTGAGTGATCGTGATTTTTCAAAATTTTTCCATACGCTCCGCACAAACTTTATATTCCTGGCAGGGAACCATGGGCCTACCGCCCTGAATTGCTCTCATACACACCTATCAACAGATACCTTTCCATCCTGTCAGCTGAGTAGTCTATGTAGATGGAATTTTTATTTATTGAAGTGTCAAAATGTTATCAATGATCAATTTTGCAGAGCAGAGACGTATCTACTGGCAGGAGGGGCGATTGCCCCTGCCTCGAAAATGTGAAGAATTCGGAAATTTGCCATTTGAGGCACCAGTCAAATACAGTGCGGTTTTCCCAACTTCTTTTCATAAAATTACGAATTCTTCCTAATAAAAGCTTCATATTTGTAATTATTAGTTTTTTTTTAGCTTCGCGCGCCCTATATCGCAGCCCTTTATGCAGTAAGTGGTCGCTACAGTTCAGTTTCACTAAAAATTTCTTCAATACAGGCTTTTAATTTTTAAATATTTTGTCTAAAGAAGATAATAAAGTTTCGGGAGCTTTTTGAGTGTCGCCGAGAAGCCTCAATTCGCCCTCCTTAGATAACATTATGTAACAACAACGATCTTCAGTCGACATGCTGTCTCAGATATATGCTAACCAGCTAACAGGAAAAGCAGATCCTGCGATAGTCCCCCTGATATTCAAATTTCATTACAGGAAACCCTGGATCTAAACTAATTCTTGCAACAAAAGCTCCATATATATTTACAAATATGTAAGAGGACCCAAAATTTCGACGCGCGCAGTACAGTAGTGTTCAAACTCAGGAAAAAAAAAATTTTATATTTAAAATAAAAAAAATGTCCTTGCTCGTAGAAATAAGCGAAAAATTTTGCATAAAAATGTATCTTTTGGTCGATGGGTTAGGGAAAGGTACCTGGTCTAAAAATTGCCAGACAGAGAGGGGGTACGTCCCTATTAACCGCTTTCTCTAAGTTCAGCCCCCCACCCTTTTTGAAATGTCTGGATCCTCACCTGAAACGAATTTCCACACACACGCACTTTTGTCTTCCCACACAGCACTTAGAGTTATTGCTCCAAGACGAAGTGCCGTTTCGTCACTGACTTGCACAATATAATGCGCTTGTTATGGCCTTAGCTTCCTGGCATATCGAAGTTTCAAACCGCGACCAATGAAATTTTTTAAGGTAAAAATAGCCTGAATATTAAATAGTTTATAACAAATGCGCATATTTTAGTTCTCCCCTTCACAAAAAGACAGCATATGCCTTTAACGAATTGGGAAGACTTTTTGATATATGTTAAAAACTAAGTCTGGGCCCTATGGAAAGCCGTTTTAAATTTTATTCAAGAATTTCAGATATCTACAGTTAATTTCAGATATCTAAAGTTCTATTTCAAATATATTTAAATAATTGCAGATATCTTTAAATAATTGCAGATATCTTAAAATAATTTTAGATATCTCGAAATAATGAAGAATTTCAAATATCTTGAATTCAATGTAAGATATCTCTAATTCTATTTCAGATATCTCTAATTCTATTTTAGATATCTCGAATTCTATTTTAGATATCTTGAATTAAATTTTAGATATCTCTTATTCTATTTCAGATATCTCTTATTCAATTTTAGATATCGTTAATTCTATTTCAGATATCTTGAATTCAATTTTAGATATCTCTAATTCAATTTCAGATATCTCTAATTCTATTTCAGATATCTCTTATTCTATTTCAGATATCTTGCAATGAATTTTAGATATCTTAAATTCTATTTCAGATATCTTAAATAGTGCATAATTTTAGATATCTGAAATTAATTCGAGATATCTGAAATTCCTAAATTAATGCTAAAAGGGCTTTCCATGGGCCCCTTTTGTCACCCTGATGTTAAATTTGGGACCAGTGATGTTTCATCAGTAATCTGCTTACAAATCAGATTGACAAAAGGCCCCCGTTCAAGGTAAGATTATTTTAAAACAAAGTAGAATTTTCTCTTAAGTGTTATCCTTGAAGGAAACATTTAGAATGAAAGCGAGCTAACTTCACCCGACTAGAAAATTGGTTACATGAAACGTGATATGATTCCTTTTTCCAATCTTAATTGTCTAATAATAAAATATTCTGGGGAAATGTTCCTTTCTCTTATTTAAAGCGATTACAAGTTCTCCACTAACAAAAGAAAGCTCTTCGAATTTCAACGTAGTATTCAAGGTATGTCGGTGTGTTTAGTGTATTTATATGTTAACAGACTCTTACCCGGCAATTCTGATGCATATTTTAAGTTAAGAAGTAATATTTATTCTATCAAGGAGGGCTTAGCTCCCTGGTGCTACTAACACTGTTAATTCGACTAGTATATACCGGTATTAGCCTAATTCTATTTTATACCGGTATTTATTCGGACCAATCAGAGGACAAGAAAATATACCGTTATTAAATTGAATTTATACTGTTGTAAATTCGAATTTATACCAGTATTATATATAATATATCCCGGTATTTTTTCGAATATATACCAGCATTAATTCGAATTTATACCAGTATTAATTCAACTTGATACTGGTATATACTGTGCCTTTCTGATTGGTTGATTTAAAACTGGTATAAATTCGATTTACTGGTATATATACAGCCTTTCTGATTGGTTGGTTTAATACTGGTATAAATTCGACTTAATACTGGTATATGTTCAGCCTTTCTGATTGATCGATTTAATACTGGTATCAATTCGATTAAATCTCAGTTTATTTCCCTGTCCTGCGATTGGTCCGAATATATACCGGTAAAAAATCGAATTAATACTGGGAGATATTCGAATTAATACCGGGGTAAAACACGGTGTATTTGTCCAATTGAACACAGCTTGTCATACTCGTGTTCCATTAATATCGCAGTGTATGTCATTCTCTACAAAGCACCCTTAAAATATGCTAAATCCGTGTTTTTTTAAGACTCAACTTAAATCCATTTGCTTAGCGATTATTCTCCCTAAGCCTATTCAGTCCTCCTCCGTCTTGTTTAAATGTTTTTGTGTATTAAAGCATGGATTTAGACTCAGACTCAAAACATAGAAGGACTGTTCAAGTGCAAAGGCAACACTGTTTCCCTTTTTAAATCAATGTACCACGAAAGTATAGGACAATGTTTGTCACCTATGTTTAATACATTGCTGACGTCTGCATCCTTAAAAGCTTAATCCAAAGATGAAATTGAAGCAAAGCATTTTGAAGAAAAATCTGACAGTGGTCCACCATAAAGTGGTTTTGAAGTCGCTTTTCGATGAATATTTATACCAGACTTATTCCTTCTGAAAACATGAGTTATTTGAAAAGGTAGGATGATTTAGGTAGGTTATATGGATATTTACATCCATTTTCTAACCGATTGATTTAAGTCGGGTCTACCACGGCCTTTTTCTTTTTTCCTTTTAAGTCTCACAGACTTTTTTTTACTCCATTGCTTATGATGAACACCAAGCACAATGGCAGTAGGTTCCATTTTTACTGTCGTCGGTATGACCCGGCCAGGAGTCGACCTGTAGCGTGCAGTCGGTAAAAAGGCAAGACTCGGTCTTAATAAAAACAGAAGTCTGCGCATGCTACCTATCCCATGTTTTTGCTGTTATTCAAACCAAAGTCTTAGGAAATGCACATTTCACTGTAGCAAATGGTATCCAGTGACAAAGCAGCGGTAGTTCAATGAGGAAGCCCCTAGAGGCTCTGAGGTTTTAGCATGATACCATCTCATGATTAAAACTTTCGGTCCAAGAGTGGTGGAATCTGGGACTGCAAAGGTTCAGATCGGAGAGCAAATTCCACATGCCTCCTTATAGCCGCCACTGTAAATAAAGGGCAGTATAGTTTCTTGGCTTAGCTTGTCTGTGAGTCACTGTTCTGTGTGTAACAGAAAAACGACCGAACCATATGTCTCGTGACATTAAAGGGTCAGAACACCAACTCACGTGCTCAGTCAGATGCAAGTACCAGTGCGAAGGTCAAAATTTCGGTGGAGTCCTTTTACACATACCAAAAAGCCAAACATTCATAAAAGGTAGATAAAAAAATGTTAGGTTCCTCAAAATTCCCTCTCTTTCCAAGTCAACAAATATGGTTATGTTGGTAGTATAAAGTGTGTTTCTCTATCTTCCAATATTGAGATAGACAGCCTATTGTGCTAGAAATTATGAGCTGAATGTGGTAGTTTTGGTTTGAACAAGCGCCGTAAAAGCGAGTTCCATAATGTCTACCGTATATGTCTCCAAATTATAGGGTAGGGATAATTTTCCACTAATTTACTTTACTCGACAAGTTTGAGAAGCTTAAGAAGTATGTAAAAGGCTCGTTATGGGTTTTTCGTCCTGGACGGCGTGCAGATTTCTTCAATATTTTGCGGGTATAAAAATTGTAATATAGTGTTTCAGAAAGAAGGATGTGGATCAGTATTTTTGTGCAGTTAGGCTGGTCACTAATAGATGCAAGCATATGTAATGCTAGAAAGTTGTAAACTTAAAACAGTGTGCGTTTTCTAGAATTTTTTGCAAACCTTGGCAAATTAAAACACTCGCTAATTGATACTGTGTCACATACATAATACATTTAGGCTATCATTTTAACGATATGGATGCTCGGTTAGTTATGTCAGGGAGCTGGTTACATATATTGCTTTAATGAACTGTAAAAAGCTGCATGTAAAGTTAAAAATATATTCATTGACAGAGGTTAAATATTTGTTTGATTCAAACTGTCCCGAACGTCTTTCATCCCTGTACCGACTGTTTTTTAATAAAAAATAACCTATCTTCGGGACACTCCGAAGAGCGGTTCGATGAAACCGAACGTTGTAATTACTTCCGAAGGAGTTTTGCTTCCCAAAGACGCTACAACATAGGATTCATTTGCTATACGATTTGTATGTTAACCAGTTTTTTCCGATGATCCCTTATAACAGAGATGTATCATCACCTGGCAGGTCATGTAGTCTTCTAAGGATATTTGACTAAGAAATCATAGTCTCAAGGCAAATATTCGGGGCGATGCGCACTGTTTAAAAACAAGTTTCCTACCTGGCTAACGATAGCCTTAATTCATATCCTAATCCCTCACCCTAACCATGGAGTTGCTAGAGACTAGCAACTCCCGCCCTAACAAAGAACACAACCGATATCATATACAATGGCAACAGCAAATCCATTTTAGGACCTCGTTAACAGTTTAATATTGTCATGAATCAGTTGGATCTATAATTCAGGTTACCAAATGTTTTTTGTCATATCATTTACAGATGTTATTACAGATTTAGCAACGAAATAAGTATTTTGAACTTGGACACCAGTGACAGTTGTCGTTCTCCGCTTTATTTTCGGTATGTACACACGTTATCAGGCTCTCCATGTTCACTGATCCGGCGAGTCATCCCTTGTTCACAAGTGTCCAGCAGTGTGCCCTAATTAAGGGCCATAGACGTTTTGTTGCTAAGCTGAAATTAACAACACGAATTCTTTAAATGAATGCGTTTCCTTCTTTGGGTAACAATCTAATAACAAATTTCCTTTTTACCAAAACCAGGAATGTGGTGTTATTTGGAGGTGATAACTAAGCAACACCTCTTTGGTGACACTCAGGCATTGTACCTTGCTTTTTGCTTCCAAGCTGCCCTCAGGCGTCAACGCTTCTCTGCATGTTTCCATGGAAACTTTTAGGGACGGTTTTGGCAACAACCCATTCAAAAATTGTTCCCCAGATGTCAAACAGACCAAATATCAAAAGGTGACAAGAACGCCAACTGATAAAAGCATTTTAAAACTGCAGGAAACTATAACTTGAATAAAATAAACGTACCTGTCCACTTAACGTGTTGCTGGTTAAATCTTTTCAGAAAAAAAAAACATACTTTTAAAGGCTGTAAAGAACTTCTAAATTATCTAAACTTTGAGTACACTGAGGTAAAATTCTGATCTTGAGAATAAACAGTTAAAATTTATTTTAATGTTGGAATAAAACCTTTCTTTAACCTTTCTATTAAACAATTTTTCTGTTCAATCAATAAAATATTAAACTACCCGATTCCCCATCCCTCAAATTCTCAACATCGGATCAAAAGCTGTTTTGAAACATTCGAGTTTGACTCCGTTCACATATATGCATTATCAGAGGGATTGAAATAAGGATGTCATTTGCAGTTGCGATAAGTTTCTTTGAATTGTACAATTAAAAAGTGTAACCTTTGAAATGTTGCACATTATTTACGGTTACAATTATTCTATTGTTACGACTGAACTTTTACAATGAGGTCAATAACACTCAAGTTCCGTTTTTGTCGTGTATTCAAAAATGACCAGGTACAATCCTAATATCAGGTTATTTATTTGACATATTTTGTATACCAGTTATATGTGCCAACGTATTTTTTCCATATGTTGTTCAACTTTACGTGTACCTAAAGTGTAGAAATGGAGTTGGAAAGGAATTTATTCATAGAACCCCGATTTTCAAATCTCTTTCCAGTGTTAAGACATAAAATGTTGAATTTATTTACTCAAATCCAACAAACCAATGCGCAATAATTGGTGAGTTTCTTGTTGTACAACTTACACGGCATGCGTCGTTTTTTTGAATGATTCCTGTTTTCTCCACGTGCATGTTGCGCCGACAAGACCGGATAGATGCGCACTGTTTAACAAGGTATTTCTTGATTGGTTGTTGCTTTTGTATTGTATCCATTGTATTCTTTGTTAAGGTTAGAAATTAGGTAACGGATTAAATCTATCATTAGCCAGTTAGGAAATTTCTTGTTAAACAAAGCGCATCGCTCCACAGGACTTGGGTGCTCATCACAGCTGTAAGAACTCGATCACATTTTGTGACTAGGTCCAGTAGCCTTTGAAACCTGAAAGGTTCCAATTATCACCAGCAGACAATTTAGCCTAAGGTATGGTGTTTATGTTCTGATGAAAATGCATCTTAAAGTGTTAACAATCAAACATACATACTTTTGTCTGTAAACCAAAAGTAAGATATATATTTTGTGAACTTTGCCCTGCGTTGACAAGGGAACCAATGTTATGGTTCGGAATATCACATATTAAGTATCCATCCCAACTTCAAAAAAGTATTGTGACCTGTACCTACTTGGTACTTACCAATATGCCAACATCTATCACGGGGTTTTGTAGGTTTTAAATATCGGAATGTTTGCGGCTTAAAAGTCTATGGAAAAAATTTGACAGGTAGCACAAATTTTTTGAAATTACATCTATAATCAAAACACAGTTTCAATAGGCAACTACACAAGTACTTGCAAATTTTGGTGGGAAATGACAATTATCTTGGTCAAGTTTTCATATCCGAAGTTTACACTTCTCTTACTTTTTCATTTTTTAACACATGGCACCATCTAACTGCAATTCAGTGACAGATCCTTAGAACATGAGCACGATTTTGTTTGTATTTTCGTGTAACATTACAGACATTATAAATTCTGCTTTATTATATGCTACAGCTGACAGACATGGCCTTTGTATCAGTTGTGGAAATTTTTGAAGAAACATGACGCGTCAAATTCTGCCTTAAAACGGAAAACATTTGGCGATAAATATTTTTATACTCTGACACTACCGCGCGGAATTTTAGACATAAACGTGCAAGTTTTAATGAATCGTAACCACGAAAATGAATTTTCCATATTCTACAACGGTCTTATCTTCATTTCAGTAGCACGAAGACCATAACTCCCTCCAGGCAGGTCTATCCATTCAATTCCATCGATATTGTCGTTTACACCGTAGACACCATTCAAATTACACCAATCGCACTCTACAAACCACCACCCCCCTCCGTGTATATCAGCGCAATTACTGGAAGATGATGAGTCGTGGTCAGCGTCAGGTGTTGAAAAGGAAGCTTTCTCATGTTTAGACAGTTGATTTCCTGAAAATGAAAGAAAGAAAGAAAGAGAAGTCAACTCTAGTAAAATTATTCAGGGCAGGGTGATTAAGAAATGCAATTGCAAAAAGTTGTAGTATGGAGCTAATTACATATCAGTTGCCAAGCCACGGGGTGGGGTTAGAACCCCCCCCCCATGACCCAACCTTGCAATGCAAAAACACCTAAAATATCGGGTTTTTTCGCTCTATCCTAAGAAGTTTCCCTCATGTAGTGCCTCAACCACCCCCCCCCCCCGTGACACCAAATCCCCCTCTCCCCACGACACAGTCCTGTTACACATACACAAGTCTTGAACGTCATTCTCTCATTCTGTTTACAGACTCATCGCCACTTATCAGGTTAAAAGGTATAAAGACTGAGAGCTCTCTAGGTAGGAACTTGACTCTCTGGCCGCTATATGACTCAACGCAGTAATGCTGTCATCCTTTGGCTTCATCTACATTGAATGCACAAATTATTGGAAACTATTGCTACCAGCATTTTGATTTTTCTACCTGCATTGCCACTGTAAGGACCAAGGATCAAGCGGTAATAAACTCCTTCATCACCAACCCGAAAGTTCGAATATTTAGCGATGTAAAGATCGTTGTGTATATTTTTCAGTTCAATTCGAATTTCGTATGTAGTCTGACTAGTCAGGTAATGCAGTTTTTCGTTGCCAAGCCAAAATTCAGTGTTCAGGAATCCAAAACCGTTTTTGTAGTCTTGCCAACTTCTCTCAAAATTAATGGAGCCATCGATGCGACGTTGAATTATCTGAAATGATGAAAATTAAAGATGAATATATGTGAGAGGAAAAGGTTCAATTTGCCAAGAACTTAGTTTCGTTTACTTTTCATTAAAATACATTGCCTTGCTTGTATAAACAGAGGGGTAAATCCAATCAGGCAGTTTGTACTCAGTCCCACACAGGATTCTCTTTGAATGGGTATGATATCCCAAAGTCAATATCATTATACAGTCTCAAACCAACATTCACGTCAGGGCCTAGCAGACTAGGGGGCGGGGAGCTGGGGCTTTAGCTCTGCACTTTTCTGCCATAAACATTTTAGGACGCCTTACATTGCAATTATGTTGTTGAAAATGTTGGGACGCTTTGGTGACCAGCCACCCTCCCACTTCAAAATTCTTTCTACGGCCTTGTACGTTGAAAATACAATTTGCATGGAACACTTGGACACCTTACTTTTGCTTCAATGAAGACATCCGTGTTATCGGGAAAGAGCTGGTTTATGAAGGAACTCAAGATCCAAAGCTTATGTTTTCCTCCAATAACGACGACAATCACACAGCTAGTGTGGGATCACTGGCATGAGTTAAAAGACTTAACATAAACACCTGATTCTGGTATTTGTTCGTTCTTTCAAGATGAACGAATGAATATTTGAACGGTTTATTACCAAATCTAATGCAGGTAAGTCACAGCAGGTAGACGACAGGTGTAATCTACTTTAATCGAAGACGAAAGTCTTATTTCTAATTTTACTGCAAAAGTAATGACTACGGAAGAGAATTGGCACAACTGTAATGGGCCCTTGAACTCGAGCGCGTACCACTCAAATAGAGTAGGTCTTCTAAAAACACGAAATCCTAACGCAAAATATTCAGGAATGAACATATCAAGCACTTACTGTCCAATTGCCACCATCAGTCTGGAAATCACAATAAACGGGAAAAGCTGTATATGGGTAACCCATTGGTCGTACCATGTATTCTCCATTGACAAGAAACGTCTTTTCGCAAGTTCGTCGAATTTCAGCACAATCGCGAGGGTAACCAGTTTCTCTCATGGGCGAACACATTTCGTTTACGTCTTCCAAAACTGCATTGTTTGCAAACATAAAAAATGAACATATTTACAGATTTCCGTTTTGTAACTACCTTTTTTAGCTCTTTGATTTAACATTAATTTTTTACACTTTAGTGAACTATTTCATGTTAATGATAACTTCAAGAAACGAATAGTAACATATTGCGTTTACAAAGGCTAATACACCATGAACTGAACTGCTAAATCAACAAGAACAGTACCCCAATCAGTCATGTAACAAGACATGGCTGGGTGATTAAGAGTTAGTTAGTTAGTTCGATGGAGTTGTAGGGCCCAGTTTCCAACCTATTGGTTCAAGTCGGGCCGGCCACGACCTTTTTTACAGATGTGGCTCAATGGCCCTGCTCCATTGCTTATGCGGAGCATCACCAGCAACGGCAGTAGGCTCCATTTTTAGAGCCTTTGGTATGACTCGACCTGGGAATCGAACCCGGGCCTTCCGAGTGAGAGGCGAGTGCTCTACCGTTACAGCAAATACGCGGTACACCCATCACTGGAGGCCAGTGTAACCTAGTAGGTGAACAATTTCCTGTTAAGCACACGACACTAGAGCCTATGGAAAAATAGACAACAAAGGGTACTAAAACCATTGAGACCACTTTCATCTGCAGAGGTGGTTCGAGTACGAGTAACACCTTGTATGCACCAACAACTGCGAGGTGAAGGCATCTGGATCTTGTCCACTCGCCGCTGTCCCGAATCCTCGTTGAAGTCAACTTACGGAGATAATCTTTGAAGGTGTTGAAGGTGTTTTCGTTGGAAAGGATAATTGGAATTCCCTCCAAATATAAAACTCTGTTGTAAGGGAATAAAACCTTCTTGAGTCTATACTATATTTTGTCGAGAGTCTAGACTATAATGTGTCGAAGAATTCACATGCGATATATGCAGTGTTCCAAATGTTACTAGACCAGTAGACAGTGGAGACGTTGACTCTTCAGTATGCAATTAAAAAATAATTAAAACCTACAATAACGCAAACTATACATTTTAGGGGTTGAAAAATAAATCTTATCCATTCAATTCCCGTTGTCATAATTTACTCTGTAACCTCAATATAAAAATTTATTCCCTTAGTATAAATTAGACGATTGTGGTGTCCTCCATGTAGAACTTACATCACATGTGTTTATTTCTGTCAAAGTTAAAATAATATTACTTTTTTGAACGCTTTCCTGCATTGCGTGTTATCCTTAGAGAGTTTTTTTTTATAGTCAATTCATCCTATGTTAGTAAAGCAGAGATCATATGGTAACACAATTGTCTTTTGAAAAAAAAAAGAATCATTACACAGATGACAGTCACAGTTCGATCATTTGTACTCATTTTCAAGCTTCGTAATGTACACTTGAGATAATCAGGAGGACATTTTCACATTACCTGAAGTATGCATTATTGTAGTCATCTCCTCGCTTAACAAGGGCGTTGAATGGATAGTACTAGGAAGTGTTTTATAAGCATCTAATGTTGACAAAACTGGTGTCGAAGCATCCGTTGCCATTGGTTCTGTCGACAAGATTGATGAAGAAATACTTGAAATCGCAGATTCTAATATTGAAGTACGTTTTGACGAGGAATTATGTGGAACTAGGCTTGTTGACCAGGCAGATGATGCGGTACTTGACACAGAAGCTTCTGATGATGGGTACACCCGTGACGTAGATGCATTTAAATTGGATGTAGACTCTAAATGAGGAGTTTGCCAGGAAAAATTTGTTTGCAAGATGTCCGTTTTAGACGAACTGGCAGAGTCACCAGCAAACTCCAATGAACCATATGATTCCGTCGAAGCTGACGTTACTGACAATGCATCAGCAGAATGGGCTGCTGATGTATACTCTGAAGAAATTGTTGAAGAGTCTGATTGGGGTACTCTCTGTGTCATTTTTAAAGACGGTATTTTGAAAGATGTCGCGGACGACTCTGCTGATGACAAGGGGGACGTGAAAACATCTTTATGCACTATGGGTTGTGAAGATGGCTCACTATTAGTTGAAGACATAACGTGGTCAGAACCTTGTATTTGACTGGTCCTTGAAGACGTATCAGAGATTTGGGTAAAGTAATAAGTGAACGATCTTGTTAGAAAGGAGGTACTTGTGCTCAAGTTTGATGATGTTTTAGTTGAATGTACCGATTCTTCCGATTCATTAAGCTGAGAAGTGGTCATCGTGTTGGAAGGAAATGACAAACTGTCTTCCGACGAAGACGCTGGGGAGATTGTGGACGAGAAACCTGTCTTTGATAGGCCTACATAATCTGAATTATCCGTAGGAGTCGTTGCTGAAAACAAGTCTGTCGATGCATGAAATGATGATGACAATCTTAACTCATCTGATAATGTAAATACTCGAGAAGACTTGGTGCTGGCTGCTGGCGACAGAGAGTCTTTGGGTGCTGATACCGCAACTGAGGATGATGCTTTCTGTTTAACTGTTTTTATTGTTGCTGGCGAAGAACTTGTGGACGGAAAACCATGTGTAACATCGTTGAAAAATATTGTTTTAAATATTGCATTCGGTGAGGATAAGCCTACAAGTTTTGTTGTTGGTGCTTTTTGTCCTGATGTCTTTGTTACAGCATTTTTCTTTGCAAGCGATTCCTTAGAAAGAACCGGACCTGGAGTTGAAACTTTTGACACTGAATGATACGCAGTGATGTTTTCATACTCTGTTACTTCATTGACGAAGGACACGGTAGATTCATCTGCTGAAACAAAATTAGTTAAGACATTGTGAGGGTAATATTTGCGTTAAACTGAAAGTTCTGGTTACTAGAAGTTCTGGTTTGTTTAACAGTGAAAGAAGAAATTACGAACCAAAAATACTGTGGAATTATATTTTCTAAATTGGTTCATGGTCAACTACAGCACAACTACAAAACATTTTCTAGTAAGAAGCAAACATTGAATGCTGCTTTCTGGTTTTAGCTTTCTATGCCATCTCTGAATGCTACTACTCCGAGTCCTTGCCAAATCCCTTTTGTTTGATACATCCCTTTGAAGTTAATTATTGTTCGGGTAGTTCTGAGAAAATATGTGTAACACAAATAACATAAGCTTCCAGTGGCGTAACTTCTTTCAATTGGGGCTAAGGGCAAGAGCTCAATTGGTAGGGCAACGAGATATGGCACTATCTAAGCGGAGGGCAACAATCAGTTGTTAGATTTTCACTTCAGCAATTAAAATGAGCAAGTTGTAAGGAGGTCAGAAATTAACAGAAAATTGTTCCAACGCCATAAGATGAAATGCAACTGTAAAAAACTGGAAAATGGGCTTCTAAACGAGGTCGCCTCATAAATAACATTAAAAATATTTCTCCCTAGGAAGCTTTCGAAGTCGCGTTTTGCATTTTTCAGTTATTGTTTCTGATCGTCAGCAAAATTTAACTAAACTGCCCCTCAGATTTCATGGAATTGCACTCCTCAGTGTTTCTTTTTGTAAAAAACCGATACTTGCAATTCTTGTTTTTGAAGTTTTCGTCTTTAACGCACTTTTCCCAATATAGTTTTACCTTCGAATTCCATGGGGGAGTAAGTGGCGTGAGGGGGAAAAACGTTTGACTGGGGGACCTGCCCCCTGGTAACGCCACTGTAAGTGTCCTAACATTAGACCCTTTCACATTTCACATGATCAGCAGCAAGTCTAATTTCAATGTTTTCATCATAGTTGATTACTACTACAAGTAAGAAAGTTCCTTCTTTTGCGATTAAAGTATATAAAGAACTTAAAAAGGATGTTGCCACAGGAGAATCGAATATTCTTTAACAATTACGATTGTTAGTGTTATTGAAGCTTAAAAAAGTGATATATGTCAATTTGTCAGGTTATGGTAACAAAATACTCCTAGCTTGACCATTAAAATCGTAGTTCTTTGTCGAGAGACGCTTTGGGGGAGTAAGACTGACTTTTCACTGATACGGCTTAAACTGTTAAAAGACGAGTTTAAGGTCACGCCAAGTTTTAATTTGTTAGTTGTTATTATAAGAATTTCGGTGAAATTTGAATCGGAATTCTACATTTGGTTGTCAAAATCTAAGCAGGAAATGCTAACACATCTTTAACACAAAGTGAACCTACAGCAAGCACATGTGACATCATACTGTCATACCATCAATTTATGGACATAGGTAGCATGAGCGCTTACAAACTTTGCATTCGTCGAGAGGCGGTCCGATTTCTTATAAGTTTAAGGTCAACACAACAGTCTGAAAAGCAAAGGGGAACAAATCATTCCTTGTCAATGTGGGGAAGTGATCATGTAATCTGTACTGCCACCAAAATGTCGTCGGAAAACACTTCAATTTAAAGACTTTACTTACTAATATCTCGAGAAATACATATCCTATTTGAATGGAAATTTCACCACTCCGTGTGGATATGATTCCTCTTTCACATATGCAATTTAAATTATTGTTTAATATTGCCCTTAGTAACTCAATTCAAATACCAATCCCACTTATTGATTAAGGACGAATACAAAAGTCTTACTTTTATCGTTTATTTTATTAGTTCAACAACATGTGATACACTCTCTACATGGCGGTTCGTAAAATAGGGACAACAAAAACCATAAAGAAACGACAGACTATACATACCTGAAATAACTTCATGAATTACCACTAAGATCAGAAAGCCCGTTATGAGTCTTCTAGGGAGAGTTCTAATCCTCATGTTTTGCTTTGTCTGAATTTTTAAATCCACATTAAGAATCTCTTTATGGATTCTATTAAGAAAGGTCAAGTCTCGTCTACGTAGCGTTTTGAAACCTTGGTTTTCTTTGTAGTATGTATATACTGCGGTAATTACAGTGGTCTTTGTTGAATTTTAAGTACTTTAAATATTTCCTTTTGCGCGTATCGAAGTAGGCTTATGAATCATTCAGTCCAGATTCAATTCAGATTTTAAATACAGTGTCAATTCTGACGGTGAGACGTGTTTGTATCTCACATCAGCTTACGTGATTCAAAAAATCTTCCAACAACTCCACAAGTGCTAAAAGCATTTGAGGGATTTTCCCACACTTTTTGGTAAAACCTGACCCATTTCGTTTCTTTTCAATGTCTACCTATTGTGTTTTTCCCCAATGAAAATTTCGAATATGTTTTGAAGCGGGTCACCCTACCTTTCCCAAGTCACCAATGCTACAGACAGCACCGTTTTGGAAAAATTGCACATTAAATAATAGTTAAGCAAATTATCTTATTGTTGCATTGTTGGTTAACCAACCACAGAGGGAGAAAGAGTGGAAGAGGAAGAGGGATAAATGACGTCGTTTCAGATATGGGGATTAAGGTTCTTTGGACGAACATTCAGTAAAAGTCGCAAAGACAGAAAACGGTGTGCCTCTGTCGGAATTCCATGTCATGGTACTACCAGGGTGTATCACGACACATACGTTACAAAAGACAAGTAACTAAAAGTTTTCAATAAAAGTAGAAAAAAAAAGGAATTACAATTATATACCTCTCGACGAGACTTTCCTCTTCTTTAGAGTCAGTAGGGAAAATGTTTGAATTAATTACCCATTACTGAATCTCATGCGCAACTTTTTATGGTCAAGGGAGGACACAATAAAGGAATATGTATTAAAGGCAGTCTGTCTTTGATCATTCAAAACTACAATTTTACCAGTATGCTACAGAAATCCCCAAGTGACACACCTTATTGGTTGACATGGCAATTTAAAACAAATGCACAGGTCCTGTATAGGTCTACTGAATGTTATGATTACACTCTAGGCCTTTTGTATTCCCAGCAAGGTATATGCCCTAAAGAAATATACTAGGATTGTGTCTGGGTAAGAATGAGTTAAAACATGGAACTTACTACCTCGCGAGGTCACTATAGTACTTCCATGGTTAAAACAGTTGTGGGAGCCTGGTTTGAATTAAGTACATTGGTGGAATTTTACCTGTCTAGGGTGATGGATAACTGCCTTTAATAGCAAACAACGTGAAGATACTACTCCCTGCTAGAATGCAGTTACCCTGTCTCTCATAACTGCATACTGAAATATCTTGAAGTGCATGCCCACAGTAGATATAGTGCACTGGTAAAAATATTAATCCAAGGGGTAGCAATATTACCCTTCTCCATGTGCTAATTTGTGACAGAAAAAATACCTTCCGAAAGTGTCTGCAACACAACGATTTTGAATTGACCCTGTGACGGTGTATGGGTTAGTCACGCAGTTTAGACTGGTGCGCACCAGTCTAAACTGCTTGTAAACATCATCGCGGAGAGCATTGGCCATAGTATATTGCCGAACCTGGGAATCTATCATAACAACTTGAAAGATTTTGACTAAAAACAGTTATTTGTATGCTGAAATGACATTTCTAATTTATTTGGTTGCACCTTTTGGATAACACCTTAAAAAGAGTTGCAGTTTTGAAGCCTTTTTGAATTTTGAAAAAGCTGCAGGTCTGCAGGTCGGGAGATGTGGGGATTCAAGGCCGGTGAGTTCATTTTATGGTAAAGACCGAAGGTTATTTACTTTGAGTAGAAGCCATTTTATTGAATAGGGACTGACCACTTAAGTTAAAACATACTGTAATAGAGTTAAATAAAATATATATAAGGCATCAAATTATTGTCCATGCTCCACACAACAGTTGAGAAGAATATTTTTTTTTTTTGTGTGTAAGACGTCAAATGGAGTCAATAAAAGGTCTGTTGGGTTAACAAGTGTTCAAGCTTAAAATTGAAATAGTCAAGGTATGATGTATTCTTTGGGCTCCCAGATTGTCTTGGACAAGTCCTTTGAAGTTTACAAACCTAGTCCCCTGTAACCATCTGCTGTCTCCTTTAATCCCATACCGCTCGCCATCAGTAAGCTGTTTCCTTTTGCTGACAGAACAATTGATGTCCTCTTCTTTATTTATGCATGGGCGACTTCCAATTGTATTTGGTAATAGATACGATCTAGGGTACCGTATAAGTGCCGATTTCGCCAGGTAGGTGGTTAACAGAGTTCTTAAGTAACTTTCCTCTTAATATTCTCTTTTAAAGTCCCTGAACCAAAAGTTTTAACAAAGACAAACTAAGTTCGACAACATTTATTTGAGTCATTCTATGGATTTACAACACAATTCAAAAAATAATACAACGAATCAAAACTAAAGAGAAACTCAGGAGGAAACTCAGAAAAGCTCCATAGAGCTTGTAAAAGAGCCCCCCCCCCCCGTAAAAACAAAAACAAAGTAAACAAAAGGAAAGGGAAAACAGAAAAAAAAAAACAACAGAAAATTCAGAGGGGGGAAACTAGGAAGAAGGGAGACTGGGGAGAAGAGTCAGCTACGTTTACTTATCAGAAAAAGTCTTAGGGATTTCTTAAAAAGGTGAGAGGTGGGAGGGAGTTCCAAAGATTGGGCCCAGTAAAACGAACTGTTTGCTGCGAAGAAGTTAGCCTAAATGAGGGAGTAGAAAGAGAATTCATGGAACGTGTAAAGTGTGTGTCTCATGTCGAAAGTGAAACATGGATTTGAAGATGTTTAGCAGAATATTGTTACACCAGGAGTACATAAAAATACCAATTTGATAGGTATTTATCTCACTTATCTCAGCTACTGCAAAGTTGATAAAGTTTGTGGCCAATGCAGTAATTGTGAGATGGTGGTGAGAGGAGCGTTGATTTTCCCCGGCTGACATAGGTAGTGGTCTACTAGAGCACCAAAATATTTTAGCCATCGAAATGCAAAATAGTGCCTCAAGTTATGGCCAATGTGGAGGAAGATGGTGTTCTGGGTAAATCAAGAACTACTTTTTGTATTGTTGCAACAAAAATTGTTTAAGTTTCAATAAAGACCTGTTTCGTTAAGTGTAGTGCTCACTGTACACGATCGGGAGGGTTCTAATGGGAAGGATATCTCCCTTATTATTTGGAAAATGCTTTGCTCTTTAAGAGGTCCGAGATGCAACATGATGCTACTTTTGAAACTAGCAAATATACACGATGGCTAAAAGAGGTTACTCTAGTACCGCTCGGTCGAACTAGGTCAGACTGCTTCCGAGTGATTCAGCTCGACAAGCTTACTTATGCAGAGTACTTCGGTCCAGAGGTCGACGTGACTCGTCTCACCATTTCTCACGTCTCTGTTAGAGGTAACTCCAAAAGATAGTGTTGGCATACGTAATCATTTGAGTCTAAAATGGTTGAAAGGGTTACACTTCAAATAAGCTAATTTTGACTTTTGAACTGGGGATGACACGGTCACGATAACTTTTGTGTATTGCAAGATTTCATACAGTTTTTACCAATATCTCACACCCCGGTTAAAACCGGTACAATTCGGCATAAAAGATAGATGGAGAAAAACGTTCAAAATCCAATTTTCGAAAATGCCGCAACAGGTCCGCTGACTTTTGTGACGCAGTTGGCGGCAAAAACCCCGCCCTACTTGAGAACGCGCATCTAGATGTGGAACTCATGTGGCACCACAGAGCAGGATATCCTGCTCTATGTGTGGCATTCTGCAAAGTTATCTTATCTTAGCAACTTCGCATGATTACATCACAATACCCCCAACACACAGAGCGCAAGGCGCAGACCATGTGGGGATACGGAGCATAGAATTGGCCAATATGTTAGCGTGCATATGCGCTCGTGTAAAAACTTCTGTTTTGTGCCAGAGAGACACGGTCCGGGCGCTGTACAGAACAGCAATGAACATGTATGAACTAGGCAATCCCCCGGGCAACGACCTCTAATTCACGATTTAGTCACTAGTCACGCTCTCTGATATGGTAGCATTGGTGTTTGCAATGATTTACTCGCTAACACGCGTTACCATGCACATGATTTGACGATTGTGAACTACCTGGTACAGTGTTGCTAACCGTGCGTCCAATGACGTTACATCTTGAGACGCGCTCACATTTTTTTTTTTTTTTTTTGCTTTCGGATTTCAAATGAGTCTGGCCTTTAATTGGAAACTCACAACGTCGTATTCCTTTTGTATGGACCTAATTTAGAAGGGAAAACATTCGCTTTATGTCAAGTTGTACCCAAAGAATATTTACTGAGAAACTTACTTTGGCCGTTTGATACCCACTTTAACTATTATTTGCATAGCAGGGTGATTAGAATGATACATGTGATACAAGATGTGAACTAGGGCATACATAGTGATGTGAACTAGTGCATAAATAGTGATGTGAACTAGTGTATACATAGTGATGTGAACTAGTTAAAGTATTTTCTTGTTGCTTAAAATAGAGATGTGGAGCATTTGGCCAAGTTCAAGTGTTCCTTGGGCATGGTTTACTTTTCAATATGTTTGGAATTTCTTCAACTTAAAGAAATTAAGAGGATATGGGGAGAGGGGTGAGATTAGCAAACGGGGATTTCTCTCTTGTCACATGACTAAATTGAAAGCGATGCACCATCTTGTATTATAAATAGTTGGTTAACATTACATATTCTGATTATGATTTCAAGCAAACACGAAACAGGCTGTTAAAGAAAACTGATAGAAATCCAATACTATTTCGTTTGTTTTCAAATGATATCTATAATATGTTAAGACAGTGTTCCGATGATTCGCCTTGTTATGAGCAAGTGTGATCGAAGGGGTTGGTAAAAATGTTTTGGTTTATGGTAACAAACTTTGCAGTTTTCAATTCTTTTGCGTGCTTTACCACGGTTGAGTTAACCAGCTGAAGGGTGACGCTTCGTGGTTTATCTTTTGGACACTCAAGGATGTTACGAGAACGTGGCTTTTAAGACTAGAAACAAAATTAGAGTTGTTCATTTTGCGTGTATTATATCGATACAGAGTGCGAACAGTGTAAACCTGTTAACTAAGCTTTCTTAGACTGAAGAATATTGGTAGTTTTTAACTTTCAGTTCTCTGTCTGATATTTATATTTCTACTTATTTATTTTAAAGGTTATATCACCGTACTTTAGGTGTTCTTCGCCCATTACGTTGTAGGGGTATAGGTCTGTGCATGGTCGTTTTTCCCTTGGAAGGGACAAGAGATCAGTTGGAAGCTATGGCTAAACTTTGTCGATCTGGGAGCCCGATTGCGACGACCAACACGTTTCATATTTGGCTATTATCGATTTCTCAAGTTGAGGAAGGGGAGAGACCCGTACGGCTTTTGGTAGAGGTCAGACACCATAAGAACATAAAGATGTCAAAATTGAAAACTATAGGTCAAACCTGTAGTGTAGTAGCATGGGGACGGAGAGTCTCTTAAAATGAAAAACTTGGAAATTTGTTATTTTTTTGCAATAGTCAACGACAGTGGTTCTTCCCCAACACATCTTTCGTAACATTCCAAATTCTTTCCAATACAAGCTCAATATTTCTAATTATTTGCTCAAAAATGCCAAATTGCAGTTCCTACAGCAGAAGTAATTGCCCATAAATAAGTTTGGTAACCTTTTTCGAGCTTTTGACAAACGAGACCTTTACTAGACTAGATCATAAAGGTGACGCCGGGAACTACAACCCTGCTGTTTTCATCAACTTTCATAAAATTCTATTTTTCCCACAAAAAATTACAATATTTTTTCAAAGGACAACAAAGGTAGGGAAACTTATGAAATGCCGTCGGAGAGTCTCAATACGTAGGCGTCAGATAACATTATCTAGAGAAAACTAAAGCTTCAGTCCCGGTGCAATATTTGTCAATGGGAAGTGTAGATGACTCCATAATCCACCAAATTTTCAAATTCTTCAAAGGAAACCCAGAATCCCAAATTTCCTGCCAAACAGCTTCACATTTACAAATATTTGCTAGAAGTGCGAAAATTATGGCGAGCTCCGCGCGCCTCAATTTACGTTCCTACTACAGCGATGCTCATACTTTTAAAAAAATATCCGAAAATTTGGGTGCTTCACTCTGGAAAGGACTAGCTACGTCACTGGGTAAAACTGCTTACATATCGTGAAAAGAACACCTTTATTGTTTTTGGTAGACACCCGAGGTTATCAAGTCAAACTTCATCTGAGATCTGCAGGGTCAATATGTTGACACGCTATCTCCAGGCAGTAAACTTGCGTGCATTCTGATCTGGGTTCATTATGGTTAAAAGGAGAATTGTATCGTTCGAGGTCAAAGGTGGCCAGAGGGTTATACACAATTTTTCCAAGAGTATCCGAGATCGTCATCTGCAGTCACAAGAGGTGAAATGAAAGTATTTCTCAGGAAATTTGAATAAAACATCAGAGCACAAAACTGTATTTTCCTAACATGTTAAGATAGCATCCAACCAGAACTGAGGGATATGACCCACCCATGGCATTTTCAATGCCACGTATTGAGATATTGCATCTTCAAAACTTTAATGCAAATGTTGCATTCCGATTTTGAATAGATGTCAAAGATTACATGAGATCTGCCAATGAATCAGGAAAAAACCTTAATATCTGCTAGTAAATAATTTTGCTCAAGATTAAAGAAATTAATACCTTTTGTTTCTATTTGACATTTTTACATTAGCCTTTGGAAACTGAATTGTGTAATCGTTCACACACCCGCCTTTTATCTGCACTTTCTTCTATATTGTGCGCGTCGATGCCCACCGTGTTTACTTCTAAGAACGTCGTGAAAGAATTTGCTTTTTCACGGATATGCACAATTTAAAAAAAAAAAACCTAAAACAAAACAGTTACGGTTGCCTGTTAGAACGAGGTTCGTACCTGTCCACGGAGTGGGATAACCTATTTAGCGGCATGAAGTCTACCTCCCTCGGATCACAACCTGAAGAGTCGTGACAATGACGTGAACTTCTTGATAACGCTATGGACAAGATTGAAGTAGACTGCAGAGAAATGGATAAAAATATAGCAAATGCTTGTTCACATCTATGTGACGTCCCTGTAAACCTGACAGGATGTATAACGCTCTTCAGTGGTATTTAAGTAGGCATTTATTTGGTGCATTGGTACTTTTTATTTTGTTCATGAAAGCAAAAAATATAAGGTAATCGCCCCTTCTTCACAGTCATTGAATGAACCGTTAATAGGGTAAAGGACCCTTGCCTGAACATATGATACAACCAGGTCAACCTATGATATCATGCTCCTCTTTCACTAAAACATCAACACTCTTCATTTGCATACCATTAACTTCTACTAGCAATGTACCTTGTGTCTACATACAAATATAATTTTTTCCCTTTTATCACCAAATGATTTAAGAAATGTAAAAGTATTATTTCCTCAATGTTAATTTGTAGATTACGTGCAATAACAAAAAATGTCAGTACGCTAGTTCATTGACAACACACTGTAAAAACAAATTAGTCAAACAGTTCCTGAATCGACCGACACGTTAGTCAACAGTATTTGCTGATATTTAAGTAATATTGACTCAGTTAAATTAGTCCCTAACAAATATTAGGCCTCCCCTTCTAAGTTTTGACTGATATTCTTTAGTCCATTACTACGAAATTAGTCAGATATCATCACAAATTAGTTAATATGAGTGACTAAAGTGTTAGTCAAATCAGACACAACTTGACTAAATTGTGTTTACAGTGAAAACGTTTCAAAAATATATCTATAAACAAAGGCTATTCCAGTTTGGTAACAGCATTACTACTTTAAAATACCAACCTGTAGATTACGTGCAATAATTACAACTTGTTGGCAGGCAAATTAATTGACAAAGCATCTTTAGAAGAGTGCCCGAATGTGTACTTTCACATACGCTTTAAAGGTAAAGAGCAGTACCCCAAGTTGAAGTAGTGTAGTAGAATGTCCGTTTCATGATTGGCTCTCAAGATTCATGTGATACAATACTATAAAAGATACTTTGAAGAGAAATAAGGAGGAAGTTGTGATATTTAGCCGTTGCTATAAAGTAAGTTTGGGGCGACTGCTCTTGATCTTTAAGTAATGTTGAAATTTATCTACGAGCACAGGCCGCACAAAGATTGAGCCAATAAAATGAGATAAACACTTAATCCAGAACGCTCAGTGGATTGTCAAGGATACAAATTTCCTCTGGTTATTATTTAGTAAAGAGGACGTATTTTCATTTCGCTCCCTTTCACTTGAAGACGTCCACCTTGGAGTCCGTCCCAGTCAATGCCACCAGTATCTAACTCATCATCGTAATCACCATTCAAGTTACACAAATCGCACCTGATAAACCACCATCCTCCCCCTTCCCTTCTTGCACAATTTTCGGAATCATGAGTATCGTGATCAGAGTCAAAAGTAGTGAAAAAGTGTCTGTTGTGATTTGCCAAAGGATTTGCTGAAAAGAAAACAAAAACATAAGGCGACTGAAGAAATTTGGATAAATGGTTAACCGAGTTTTTCACATGAATTGTCCTGACTTTCAGAAAAAAAATTATCAATTCATTAGAAAGAAATCGTTTGGTTGTTAGTATGTTATGTTGTGATTCCTATGTTACATTTACGCAATTTTTTATTTTCACAAAAATAATTTGGTAATGGGTTATTTATTTAAACTGAATCCATTCATACGTTACTCTCATACGTATATGATGTTATGTCATATCATTGTCTAAACTAAAAGGCTAGTAATAAACTAAGCACTAAAATAACAACGAACAAAGCCATTTTTATAATCACTCCAACTGCGATGAAAGTTTACGGAACCGTCAGTCGTCTTTGGAATACCTAACAATGAATTAAACGTTTCATAAATGTTTATTTTAACAAAGTCTTAGGTTAATTAAAGGACAATTGGAAAATGATTAGGAAAAGAGTTATCAGAACAACTATTTCAACAAATTTGGCTTTGAAAACGTACCAGGGAAACAAAGTCGACGATTAAAATGATTGCGGCATTAAAAAAATGCGGAAAATATTTATCGATACATTAGAAAGAAATCCTTTTGGTTGTTAGTATGTCATGTTGTGAGTCCATTCTTAAATTTACACAATTTTTCATTTTCACAAAAGTAATTTGGTAATTGGTTATTAATTAAAACTGAATCCATTCATACGTTACTCTTATACGTATATGATGTTATGTCACATCATTGTCTATACTTAAATACTAGTAATAAACTAAGCACTAAAACTACAACGTTCCCTACATGTCACGAGAATTGCGAAATTATATCAACAACTATGGTGTCAACTTTAACCCTGAAAACAAAAACTAGTCAGGATGGTGTCTCTACTGACTAATTTGACTGACTACAATATAAATTAGTTAGTGGATTAGTCAGTGATCACAAACTAGTCAGTTGATTAGTTTATGACCACCGAACTAATCCATTGACTAGTTTGTGACCACCGACCGGTCAACCGACTTGTTTATCCTCTAATCAGTCAAACTGGCTATCTAGTCAGTAGAGACACCATTCCGACTAAGTTTTTCTTTTCAGTGTTGCAGCAACTCACATGCATTTCCAGTAAAATGAATTCCAAGGATCAATTTGTAGTGCATTCCTTCTTCTCCAATGCGGAAAGTCGAATAAACAGCGTAATAGGGATCATAATTTCTATTCTTTAAATCGATTCGTAGTTCATAGTCAGCTTGGGCGGTCAAATATGCCAATTTTTCGTTTCCAAGCCAGAATTCTGTTCTTAAAAATCCAAAGCCATTTTTGTAATCACTCCAACTGCGATGAAAGTTTACGGAACCGTCGAGACGTCTTTGGAAAACCTAACAATGAATTAAACGTTTTATAACTGTTTACTTTAACAACGTCTTAGGTTAATTAAAGGAAAATGGAAAAATGATTAGGAGAAGATCAATAAATTTTGTTTTGAAAACGTACCCGGGAAACAAAGTCGACGATTATAATGATTGCGGCATTAATTGCTGCATGCGTATACCTCGAGATAAAAGCATCTGCCCAAGTGTATATTGCAATTACGCATTTGTATACTTAGGTTAGCTGGTATACCGAAAAGGAGAGAAGTGACGTAATTTTATTATATAAAAACACAATACTTGCTCATATTCTCACCATCATTTTTTAAAACATTTAGTTTGAAGGCTCTCATGATAAAGCCATCCAGTTCATCAATAAGTTCCATGCAGAAAATCTTATTTCCCAACGGTTGCATCAGAAAGAGTCATGCAAGCTACATTATTTGAATTTTTAAAATTTTTTGTCATTCAAATAATTTTTGAGAAAAAAATCACTGAAGTTCTCTTGTTAAAACCATACTTTTGTTAAAAAGTGGTTACCTCTATTGTGGAAACCTTTTGCGCCTAACTATGTAACTAAGCTACCACACTGCCATACACAGTGGCGTAGGAAGCAATTTGAAAGTGGGGGGGGGGGGGCGGAATAATTCTGGCCCATGCACCTCACCCTTCCCCATTGACCAAAGGGTACATTTTTTATGTTAATTTTTTTTTTTCGTTTTTTCCTCGAGTAAGAGCACTAAAAAAAAATCTGATTTTTTTCTTTAGTGTGAATACTACTGTATAAGGAGCGTTATTTGCGGCCCGCGGAGCGCGCGGAATATTTGGGTCCTTTTGCACATTTGAAAATATGGAGCTTGTGTAACAAAAATTTTCAAAATTGTTTCTTGTGAGGAAATTTGACTATTTGGGGACTATCGTAGAATCTCTTTTTCCTATTTGCGTATATCTGAGATAACATGGCGACTGAAGATCGTTGTTGTTACATATCGTTATCTAAGGAGTGCGGATTGAGACTTCTGGCGACATTCAAAGAGCTCCCAAAACTTTGTTGCCTTCTTTTACAGACAAAATATTTAAAAATTAAAAGCCTACATTAAAGAAACTTTTAGGGAAACGGCACTGTAGCGGCTCGGAAAAACTTACTGTACCACTGACTGCTTAATAAGCGACTACTTACAACATTAAGGGTTGCACTTTAGAACGCGCAAAGCGCGCGAAAATTCTGCTGTTTTAAACTTATAATTACAAATATGGAGCTTTTATTAGGAAAAATTCCAAATTTCAGAAGGAAAAGTTGGGAAAACCACACTGTTTTTGACTGGAAATGACTTGTCTTGGGCTTGTAATTAGTAACTAAGTAACTTTAGTACTTAGTAACTTTTTCTCTCAAGTGTGAATGCCACTGTATCAGAAGCATATGGCGGCGCGCGAAGCGCGCCAAATTTTTGTCCCTTTTAAACACACACATAGAGATATGGAGCTTGTATTGCAGAAATCTTTGGGTTCTGGGTTTCCTGTAAGGAAATTTAAAGAGTTGGGGGAGTACTGAAAAATCTGCACTTCCTTCATAAATTTGTGCCAATTATAGAATGATTGCACGACGACTGAATCCTTCTTGCTACAAAATGTTACCTAAGGCCCACGAACTGAAAGTCTCCGCTGACATTTCAAAAGTTTCCCAAACTTTGTTGTCATCTTTAGACAAAATATTTCAAAATCAAGAGCTTTCATTGAAGAACATTTAGAATTCTATGAAAGACAGTTTACAAAAATAGCAATACAGCTGCCGGTGTCTCTTGAAGATGTGGTATCACATATAGTTATAATATCCCATTTTGTCATATCCAGAGCTCGAAAAAGTTTACCAAACTGATTTACGATCGAGAACCAATGCATCCTGTATTGCATCTTGCGGCGCACTTGGCGCGCCGCAAATTTTGGCTTTATTGAGATTTGGAAAAATGAAAAAAAAAGGGGTTTTCTGACTCGGGAAGTGGATGGGGGGGGGGGGGGGGAAGTATGCTTCTGCCCCCTCATTTTTCACTGGGGGGGGGGGCTATCCCCCAGCCACCCGCTTTCTACGCCTATGGCCATACAGAAAGTGGTCACATTAGCTATGCCATGTGGTATGTACAGAATGAAGGAAGTAGTTATTCACGTTTTTCAGCGCATTATGGTCGCTGAAAATGGCACACAACTAGCAAAACATATGCTAGGCGGGCAAGACAGATATTCCATTGACAAATTTTTTTTTTTATATATTTTTGTGTGCGCAAACGCTCCCTATTTGAAACAGTCCCCCCCCCCCCCCCAGGTGCGGCTCACTCATCTGATTTATAGTATTGTAAAGATATTGCAAAAAGTCTATGTTATTGATGTAGACACTCAATTCTAAATATCAGCTGACACAAATAAAATAGTATACTGAAAATACGACTCTCTTATACAGCATTGTAAAGCATTCAATATTATTCATCAACCGACATAGATAGTATTACACTCTAAGTCAATGAGCCACGGTATTTTTGACATACTGAATACAAAGAGATCTCTGCTTTTCACATGTTAACGGTGTTGAAATACAGTAAAAATTTTAAATAAAATGTACAGCAATATTTTTTATGAACAGTATAGGAAGTGAAACATTGACTGTAAATACTAGATAGCAACAAATACTGAAATTTACTAAATACTATTGATAGGCCTAATGGACGACATCGAACAGAATTGATAATAGATAAAAAACTGTTATCTACATCAGGTCACCCATGATGTTTCCAATAGTTAGGCAAATACATAGGTCCGGGGTAGATCTCGTTTGTGGATGGTGGGGGCAATATTTTTCAACGACCGGAACTTTAGATCGTGTCCGTGACCGCACTGGTCTAAATACACGAACGCACGAGCACACCCATGCTAAGATGATCCCTTAGAACTTATGGTCGTCAGAGTTGGCAATGAGTTGGGACAGTGTGGCAACGAAATGGGAGATTCATCCTTCACTGCCAGTATATTTTATGGAATTCTCAAGGTTGAGTGTAGTGGGTATATGTAGTGGGTATAGTATTCTCTTCAAAACGATGCATTTAGCAATAATTTTATCAATAAATTCAGATTCTATGGAAAACTTGCACCTTTCTTGATGGAAATTTTGTCACGTTCGAGTGTAATGAACATTTTAACTGGAAGGGGAAAAGTAGACAAAAGATCACACTATAGCACGTACCTGTTGATTTAGATTTATCAGTTTATGACCAGATACTTAGACTGTACAACTGTGTGTTCTTTGGAAACACACTCTCATGCGTATTTTCACAGAAAGACAAACACACTCACACAGACACGCATAAACACGAAACATAGACAGGTGGTAGGCCTACATTAAATAGAGTATTATTGCTTTAAAGCAGTTTCTAACTGACGTTTCCTATAAGCCCTAAAGTTATCTGTACAACACAACGTTACATTTTGTTTACCGTGTTGCTTTTTAATCTGCCGAATTATTAGGGGGCAAAACGATATGCTTGCCCCCAGTACTTTCACTGGTGGAGCGATTGCCCCCTGCTCCCCAGGATCGACACCCATGCATAGGCCTAACCTGTCTGTCCTTTTGATATGAAAGAACTAAGTGAATATTTAACTCACGGTCCAGTTTCCACCGTCAGTATGAAAATCACAGTAAACGAGAAATGGGAAAGGAAAATGATCTGGTTGTATCAGGAATTCACCGTTTACCAGATTTTCACCTGCACACGCAGACTGTACAGCACTACAGTCACGGGGGTAGACAGACTGCTGAAACGGTGAACAAAATTCTTCCTCAGATTGACCTGAAAAGTAAAGCAAGTACTATTTCAAAATAAAAAAAAAAATATATAAATTGGTCAGAGAAGGCGATGATTAAGTTTGTTCGAAATTATGACATTAACAAATTTTATAGATTAGGGTGCTAGATGACGTAATTCTATACATGAATCCGAACTGCGCCTGTGTTTATTGGCTGTTGGCGGCAAATAAGCTTAAATTGACTTCATTTATTTTCCACATAAATTTCAAACCCTCATATTCCGTGAAATTGAGGGAATCAAGATACAATTCAGTGTACAACCATTAATGATACAGATAGCAAGGAAATTGAAAGACTAAAGGTAGTGGACGCCATTTATGTCCGACTAAAATCAGACCATCACTTGTCTGTCCGGATTCATCTATATCTTCAAGAAGAGAATTTCCTTTATTATTTTGAGCTTTGTTTGACACATGGAATCTCGGTCTCTTCGATATCACAATTCAAGCCTCCTTAAAAGTCGGTCTTGATGTGTGCCCACAAATTGACCTACTCTGTGGCGTACATAGACATTTTTCCATGGGCGTACTTTTTAAAGGTGTGAACACCACTTTCTTATATGAAGTAAATTACCGCCATTTTTTGCCTTTAAAAAATATTGGGAAACATTGAGCTTTAATTGCAGAAATTTTGGATTCTGGGTTTTCTGTAATGAAATTTGAAAAGTTGGGGAATAACCGAAGAATTGCTGAAGAACCTATACATTTCCATTGGCAAATCTGTGATTTCACGGCGACCAAAGATCTTTGTTGCTACATAATGTTACATTAAAGACTACCAATTGAGGCTAAAGAGCTTTTATTGTAAGAAAATTGAAACTTTATGTAAAAGCACTATAGTAGCCGGCGCCCGTTGATGATCTGGTGTCACATATGACAAATTTCCGTTTTCTATTTCCACAGCTCGAAAAATTTTACCACACTGTTAAATGACGAGCACTATTGCATGATTAGGAATTGCAATTTGAAAATTTTGCTTCATTTGAAACAAATTACACTCTAAAATCAAAAGAGTGAACTTAGTCACTCTTTGATCGAGTGAAAAGTATAAATTCGCTCCATAAGAGTGATAATTCACTCCAAGAGGAGTGAAGTTCCCACCAAAAAGAGTGAAGTCCACTCCAAAAAGAGTGAAATTCTCTTAAAACGAGTGAAGTTTCCCTCTTGATGGAGTGCCCACAGTGATCGCTCTTAAAAAAAGAGCGATCATTGCAGGCACTCGTGGAAGAGTGAATTTTCCCTCTTCCTCTAGTGAATTTCACTCTTTTTGGAGCGAACTTCACCCTTTTTGGAGGGAACTTCACTCCTCTTGGAGTGAATTATCACTCTTATGGAGCGAATTTATACTTTTCACTCGATCAAAGAGTGACTAAGTTCACTCTTTTAATTTTAGAGTGTATTGCAAATTTGAGGCTTTTATTGGAGAGAATCAGGAATTTCATGAAAGAGTTGGAAAAACGTCACTGTAGTGGACTAATGTCACAAACGGCAAATTTCCGAATTTCTTCATTTTCAGAGCGGGGAAGGTGGCAATCACCCCCGCCCTCTGTATCGACGCCACCGTACATACTCTTTTTGTTGTACATGTGACAGTGGAACAAATTGGAATGATGCAAAGTCATCAAACAAATTTATAAGACGCAATTCTTTGTTTTAGAATGAAAACATACAATTCATTTGCAGTCTAACCTTAAAGTATTTTTTACCTTTCCTTAATATTCATTTTGAGTACATTAAACGCAGACCTAAAGTCGTCAATACTAACCGCATTCACTTGTCAATACAAAGGTTAAACAATAAAACAGCTACGCATACCTGTTGATGATCTTGCACTGATTAGTATCATAATCAAAATGGCCAGAAGCCTCGGAGTAAATTTTGTCTTCATTTTGAAGAAAAATAAATCAGTCACTAAAGATAGGGCTGACGTGTTGTCACGTAAGTTATCAGGTGGAAAATGCGTGGAAGGCTACTGAATGTGTTCGTTTTAACCCAGATAGGTCCTAATTACTGGACTATGAAATATTTCAAAGGCGGTTGACACCACTACCAGATTTGTTTCAATATGTGTAGGCCTACATAAACCTAAATTATGTTGAATTGCACCCAACAAAGTCACGGTGGTACACGTACCAATACACAAACGTGAGTCTTTGTGGTTAGTCGGCCTTCAAGAGTGTTTATTAATCTTGCGGGAACATTGTCTAGTTTTCCTCTTAAGTGTGGCTTACGAGTATTAACAACAAATTAATGAAACAACATAGGGGGCATTGCAAACTTTTTGTAATTACTCGAAACGCTATCAAACTTAGGAAGACAAAAATCGATCATGGTATAGGATGGTTGTCCTACGTGTCTTTATTTGTGGTTTACAATGAAAAATTCCCGCGCATTTCGAAAAATAAGAAGTAAAATAAAGCACCATTTTGCCCTTTGACACCACAAAATATTTTCAGATGTTGGAAGGACACACCTCTTTCCCTTATATCAGTCTCCTGCCAGTGGACTTAGATCACAGGGCGCGGAGGCAACTTCCCCAACCAAATAATATGGCTACCCCCTTGCACTTCGTCTGGAAATTTGATGATCATTTTACAAAATTTATTGAATTGAATGTTGCAAGCGTGAGCTAAAATCCACCTTGCAAGCTTGGATTCTGCTTACATGTCACAAACTGTCGTTTCTTGCTACAGACCATCGGTTCTTAAACTGGGGTCCGCGGACCCCCAGGGGTACGCGACCAAAACGCAGGGGGTCCGCGAAGGTCTTAGTCTCAAGAGAAAATAATACCATTAATACATTGATAAGCGCATTCTTTGGGTGAGATATTTCACCTACCCCTCCTACCGCATATGCATGGTTGCGGTAACTTTAAAACTGTTTTAAAGACTTGTAGTTACAAAATTTTTCCAGACCTACGCTTACCGGCAAAGCCACCGGGGTCCATAGATCACAAAATATACATATAAGGGGTCCGCCGATCTACCAAGTTTAAGAACAGGTGCTTTAGACGAATCCGAGCAGCACTTGTGAACAGTGTCTTTGGTCAGCCGTATGTGGTGCCATCAGCCGTAAATCTTCTTAAATGTTCATTTATTACCTACATGTAATTTCAAACAGTCGTGTTTGGTGAAACTGAGGAAATCAAGCTTGCATTTCAGGCTCTTGACCAAAATCATGTGTAGTGTCGGTTCTTTTTATCCATTCAAGCACGGATCCATACATGACCGACCAATGATGTAAATGGTATGAGGGCTGGGAGGTTGATCATGTGTTGTCCTTCAGCGGATGTTTACAGCTTCTTCAGGAAGCAGTTTATTGTTTGGGTTCGCCGAACGGCCCTTTGTCAGAGGGCCGAGAGGACTTTAGAAAAAGAGGCATTTCAGTGTTCAACCATGCATGATTAACGGAAGGAAATCGAAAGATGGGCCCTGACATTGAGGGCCAAATTCAGACCGTCGCTTGAGTTTCCGGAATCGCTGTAAGATCGCGATTTATAAAAAAAAAAAAAAAAAAAAAAAAAAAAAAAAAAAAACAGTCTGTACACTTACGAAGGGGATGATGATAAACCGTAAGCCTATGGTTTGCCCTCCCTTGATTTCGAACTCGATTTGGGCCCCTGTAAAATGTCTCAGATTTCTTGATGTTTTTGAGGCATCATACCTAGGTTGTGATCTTCCACTCTTTAAAATTATTTCTTATATAGTTACGCTGGCAGCACATGGAACTTTGAAACGACTTCGCCGAAAACATTTACGTAGGTGCAGGAAGCTATGTAAAATTGGGGGGGGGGGGGGTTAGATGGACGGAGAAGTCTTTGGACTATCGCACCACCCTACCCTCTTGACCAAAAGGTATATTTTAATGCCGAAAAATTCGATTTTCTCTAGACAGAATGACAAGATTCATGTACGCTTGAGAACTCTCTGTTTAATTAAAATAATGCCAGATTATTTTAAGACCAAGATGGCTACCCCAAACTCCCCAGACCCTTGCCTGAAATTCAGGTCTGGAGGAATTTTTGGGGTAATATTTCCTTGCCTCGTACTTTTGTGCACATGATGATAACATTTAGACAATTTAGGAATTGCAAAAACACATCTATAGGTATGAAGGGTGTTCAACTGGCAAGACTGCAAGTCCCTTGGATGATGATGTTTGGACACTAAGATTTGCAAGGTCAAAGGTCACAGTGAGATTGTTTGGCTCGGTCGTGAAAAAAGTACAGGATCGGCCGAGTCTTATCAAATTCATACTATTAAATTTGACTAAAATTTTTGTGACAGCCATCTGGTTATGGACATTACTCTTCATATTTTTTATCTTCTATCCATTGAAGACAATCATGATATACGTGACATGATATGGGCAATTTAGAAAATATATATAATTCTTCCTCCCCACCCCCACCCCCCATTCTTGGAAGAAATTTTCCGCATCACAGTACTAGGTTTTAATACTACATATGAAGTTCCGCGTATCAGAAAATTCAGTTCTAATCATTAAAACAGTCTTTGTGAAAATATTTGTTAAATATTTTCCTTTCCTTTCTATCTATATACAGTGTGTAAGTATCTCTGTATTATTTCACCATTTACCGTAAGTCTTCATTTTATGAAAAGTAATTGTTGTAAGGAGGAAACAGTCACTTAAGGTAAATCAAGAAAGGCTACCCGCTTCACTTCATCTTTGTGATGGAGTGACAGCGCCATCTATTTTGTAAGACAAGTGCTTAAACCAAATCTAGGGGAAATAAAGTGTCCCTTATTTCTTCAATTGGTTGTCACTCATAAAAACACTTAAAGAATTTAATGTGATCGCAAAGAAGGAATGGGATCCTTTACAGAATTTTCCAATTTTTAGTATCTGTTCTAACTATACCAGAGGAAATCGTTTCAAGAATCAGGTCTAAGAAACTTAGTTTCACTTCATGAACGTTTATACCCATGGGTTGAGAAGTACCTAATCTGATGGCCCTTTCGGAATTCAAACGCGGACGCTGCCTGATGCTGGGGTCTGTCACTGTAATCCGGTCGAGCGTGTTAAAAGTTGATTGTCTATTGTAATGTGTAATATAAATAGTTTTCGTTTATATGTTTCAAATGGCACTGTTTATTTTTCGGTTTAATAGCTTGGCGGTTTCATAGCCAACAAGCGAACGACTGAGCTTTTCAAAACAATTTTTGTGGGAGGGGTAGGAGGGAATTTAACTGAAGGAACCATCTTAGGTGAATGCGACGACTTCGGAGACGGTCGATATTGTCAGAGAAGAAAGCATTGCCGGAATGACAGCCTTTGGCCTTCCGTGGCTTGTAACTTTTTTGCGCTTGAGATGTTGAATGAAGAGGAATGCGCATGCGGCAACCAACTGCATGATCAGGTGGTTAGAGCATCAGACTGCTGTCGGGAGGTCGAGTCCTGGCCGGGTGGGTCATCGTGAAGATTGTAAAGACGGAGTATTTTCGTTGTGCAACATAGGCAATGGAGTAGGGAAAACAAGCCAGTGAGTCAATACTGGAAAAAAGGTCGTGGTTGACTCGGCTTTAACCAATTGGTTGGAAACTGGGCCGTAAAACTTCATCTTATACCTAACCTCCACCAGTGCGGCAGTGTTGCTATTACAAACTTGGTGGCTGCGAAACAGTATGGAGCTTATTTTAACGGAGAGCCACCATCCGTCCGATTCCGCGAGGAACTCTTAAAAAACCTTTTGCCAGTACCCCCTTTGCCTGCGCAGCAGACTGTAAGGCATATTCCTTGTTCAGTCATATCCCCAACAACCTTGAGAAGCCTTAAAGGGGGAGTGAACAAACCGAGTCCTCTCCGCGGGGTAGTACCCCCTTCGCTTGATCATTTGTAATGCGAGAATTTATTTGTTGACACTACTAAAGGTACCCTTCATGAAGTCCCTCCAACAGGCCGGATATCATGAGACAAACTGCCTGCCCCTACGAGAGTTACGTCACGGTCTTCACTTGACAATCAATCTGAAAATACCGCATCTTTGCAGCCATTCCATGGCCCTTGTAATAACAGTCCTCACAGCATATCAAGTAAAATAAGAAATCTCTAAACGTTCCACCTCTGACCCTAACCTCAACGCTTAAATCCTAACCAAACCTTGAGACATGATGTCAAGCATGTTAACGGGAAATATTGGGTTAAAAATGCTCCAACATAGCATTAAAACTAAAGAGCTCTAGTCGTTTTCAAATAATTCGATCTCAAAGATAAACCCAAGCAATAGTTTCACCTCCTCGAAATATCATGCACAAGAAGAGTTGTGGAAGTTGCATCTTCTGAAATGTTGAAAGTTTGGGTGAACAAATTATTCTTGAGCAACAAACAACTAAATTTCCATCCGAGGGAAACTTATTTCTTGAAAAAGGGCTACCATACGCCTTGTTTGTAACTATTTCTTTCTCTTAGCCAATTTACCTTTAAACCAGTCTCGTAATTTGAATGCCACACCTTACAAACTTAATGTGAGGATTTAGCGGTTGGACTGAAATTAAGTTTGGTAAGTCTGGACAGGAGCGGTGACGATTTCATCGGCAACGGTAAACAATATGAATTTTTTGGCAAAGTAGTCCTACATATATGTAGTACAGCTACCTACGGTATATTTTTAATGGTGTAGTTAGCTTCTTCAAATGCGTTTTGTGTTGCGGACCTATTTCAACCATAAAAACCACAATTTTTGTCATGTCACCCAGAGACTCCCAATCCTCCCAATTGTGCAATTTGTACCTCCCCCGTAACTGTATGAGGTACTTTTTTTTCAAAAGTCTCCCGACTCTCTGGCAAAGAGCCAGGGGCGAAAACCAAACAATACTCCCGAAGGAGTTCTGCTCCCGTAAGGAGCTACGTCCCCAAGGGACAACGCAACTCAACATGACCAACTGAACGACCTGACGTGCGGAGTCTCGTTCTAGACTGGCTGAATAGAACGAGAAAGTTTCCCGAAAAAGCTTTTACATCTTCGGTATAACTGTGCTCAGCTTTGTCTGAGGTACATACTCCTGCAACAGTCACAAACCTGTTTCCTTGCTATAAGGTCATGTTCTAATGAGTAAACAATGCTATAATGTGAAATCCAAACACAGATATTGTGAAATGTAAGCTACTCTGCATCGATCAAAGAGCACTATCCGTCTGAGAATTACCCCCTTTTCTTTCCCCTATACAGTAAATTATGTTTTATGTGATAATCAAATGTGGTTCAGGCAATGCGAAGTCCCATTTTCCTAAAATAACAAACACAGACAAACAGGAGTTTTAGGAATACTGAGTTCAATTTAAAGTAGGTCTGTGTGCACTGCGTGTACAAAATAATAAGACAAAACACCTCTCAAACTACATTAACCGAAAATGTTAAAGAAGAGGTAGCGGTTTATAGAACTGCAGAAGCTAATGGCAATTGTTGAAAGGTTATGGAAGCTCATGACCCGAATGGTTGATGCTTTTCTCAGTATTGTATTCTATGGAGGCTGACAACTTACTGATCACACTTTATATAGAAATTATAATGTGTCTGTGTTCATCGTTAAGGTACCAATTTTCCATAATGAGCTGATCAAAGTATTGGAATGAATCAGAATATTGTGTTATCGGTATGGTTGCATCTGAGGAATATAGGAAGGTTACAAAACGCAAACGTTGGAAGCACGTTAAGCGCAAAAAGGTGGTATTATTTGGAAGGTTTAGTTGGAAAACTTAAAAATCGGGATTTTCATTGAAAGCTAGTTGAAAAAAAAAAAACTCTGATGACCGTGACCGCAAATGACCTTTCACCCCTACCAACAACAATAGTGAACTCACTGTCGGTCATTTACCTGTACTAAGTATGAAAATCTTGCAAAGTTACGGTACTGCTCTCAAGATATCTGGTAAGCAATCAAAAAGTGTAACACACACGCAACATCACCATCACATGGACTCCTTGTCTGCCTTCGGCTGGGTATCAATAGGCTAACTGAGCACGCTAGGCGATTATTAAAGTGGTAAAACTGACGATTACAAAAGATGTTGAAGGAGATGTTTATCACAAAACTGGTCGGTGAGCGTTACAAAAGTGGTGACCATTAAAACTGACATAAAGTGGTTAATTTATTACAAAAGTGGTCTATTTTACTACCAAATTGGTGACCTAACACAAAAGTGGGGATAATTACAAAGGCGGTTGCTACATACCGCACGTTTTTTTTGTCCGTTCACCCGACTTTCCGGGACTTTCCGGGACTTTCCGACTAGGAGGCTACTACTTAGCACCATGGAGCTCTTAGCACAGAGGTATTAGGCTACAACATTTCGTTTTAAAGTGGACAATGCAGAGTGTTCTTTGCTTTTTCGTAAGGGTGTCACGCATGACAGCGTCACACCATTTCCTGATCACAGAGTTCCTGTTTATTGCACAAGGAAGTGTAACCGTGTTCAAAATATTCGTTTTAATCCTACTGGAAGAACATCTCAAGAAATACAGAAGTGATTTTTTTTAGGAGTCGAGCAATATGACATCATGTATCTATATTTTAAACATGTTTCTTTAGTTTTGAATTCTTTACATTGGATATTTTGGCTACTGGTAGTCTGTCGAAGTAAGTTCCTTTAGTAACACTAGCTGGATTTTCAAAAAGTACTATTTGCATGTAATGATGTAAGTGTTCGAGTAAGATTCATAAACAAAGTTGTCAGGTGGAATGGTTAAGTAATTAAATATATTATAACGTACTGGAACGATATATTTTTTACATTATGAGATGAAGATTCAAGGTAAACTTTTCTTTTGGGCCCTTTAGTTGGCGACACTGGTCTCTTTAGTACGTTGTTCTTTATGACTCAATAGGTCTAACGCGGGGGAACCGTATTGTTAAAGTAACAAGGAGGGTCAACAGTCTGCAATATCTCGAACAGCAGGTCGAAAAATGTTTAACATGCCTTATCGTTGTCAGTCGTTCAATCACGTGAGGGTTTGGAAGCGTTTACAACCGCCTTCTTGTCTGTTTCCCTGTAGTTTACTCAAAACGTAGCCAGGATAGGAAGATGAATCGGCCTTAAGGCTTTTCGATTTGTGTTTGGTCATTATTTCATTTAGTGTAATTTTATTTTCGTAATAATGGTTATAAGGATGAAGCATTACAAATGCCCCACACTACTTGCCGAAATATTGAATTAGAATTTAGAAATCATTAATTTCAATGACAAACCTTGTATCGAGACTCTGCTCCGAGTCCACGATATCTTCAGTTTCATCAAAATGTGTTTGCCATTGCTAAGGAGGTGAATCTGCTGCTTCGTCAGCCCGCAAAACTTTCACTGTTGATTAAAGAAGACTTCACACAAGAAGCGAAAGTAAGACAGTAAGCACAAATTAGTCAAGTGGTGTCTGAATTAACTAACCACGTTAGTCACTCATATTTGACTAATTTGTGATGATATCTGACTAATTTCGTAGTAATGGACTAAAGACTAGGCATACCGGACAAAACTAGGTCAAGGAGGCTTAATATTTGTTAGGAAATAATTCAACTGGGTCAAACTACTGGTCAAGTATTGGTCTGTTGGTCAATGATATTAACTAACGTGATTAGTCATTCAAGCACTGTTTTGGCTAACTTTTGTAAACAGTGAGGCACTCTCTTAATTCCTTTGATTGAAAATCACTCTCCAAGAGTGAAATTTTCAATCGAATAAGAGTGATTTCCAATCTGTTAGAATGAAATTTTCAATCGAAATTGATATTTTCTCATTTCTAATTGCTTATTTCAATCTAAAAAAAGAAGAGAGAATTCTCGCCATGCGTTGCGGTCTGAGAACGATCACCCGGCTCCTTGATAGTGGCACTAATTAGCCTATGCAAACAAACAATCAACCACGGCATGATCGGACTGATGCATAATTAATATAGCCTATGTTTGAGATGCTTTTGATGATTACTACCATATACCAAATAACTCCCCCTGCGTATGCGATTCTTATGACAGGGATGTTTAGCAACCTGGTGACATAAATTTATACTTCCTCGATTTACTTAACTCAAAAACTGTATCTATGACACATTTGGATAAGGAGTGATCTTTTTCAGTCAGCTATTTTTCTTGAAAACGTAGTTTATAGATAATCACTTATTTAGGTCCCAAACGGGAGAATACGACCGTTAAAATTTAGCCCCGAAAGATAAATACGAAAGACGTACTGCTAAGCAGTTTTATTATAAACAATTTTTGTCCATATTTTCTTGCAGTAGCATCAGGTCAGCCCGATTCTCAAGAAGGTAAGTGTAACGTTTTAATTCTCAACGTTGTGTACATACTGTACAAAGAAACTTATCAAAAATGGTGGGAAATGACGGCAGATTTTGACAGTCCTTGGTTTATGCAGTTTTCTACATCAGCTGACCTACAACTGAATTTTTGATTGGACTTGAGTGTCCTTTAAGCCTAAAGTATCGAAATTTACCTTACAAACTTTGTGTTGAGAATGGTGCGAATCGTGTAAATTCTCATCTTAACAGAACATACGTGAGCTGAAATATTTATTGGTAAAGCTTAATCACTCATTTCAACATGGGAGATTGTTTGTGGTTGTTCGCCTTTGCTATTTTTCAAATGGAACTTCACCGGTCAGCCTGTTGCAGGCTAACGCCAAACCATATAACTAAGCTACGCAACAAAACAAAAACATTTGAAAGTCCGTAAAACGATTGAAAAAAAATTGGTAATGTGAGATTTACCAATAGGGCATGACAAATGAAGTTGATATGTTTCAATAGTTGCTATCTCAGCAATGATATAGACGAATCCGATCAGCGCTTCTGTTTAGTGAGTGTAGGCAGCCATTGATGGGGTCTATAAGCATTAAATTGTCTTCATTTATTGTTTACATGAATTACAAACCCTCATATTTGGTGAAATTCAAGGAATCAAGATACGATTTAGTGTACAACCATCCATGATACAGGTAATTAAGCAAGGGAATTGAAAGCTTAAAAAGTGATAGATCCCACTCATGACCGACTGAAACCACAACATGACTTGCTGTCCTGATTCCTTTATAAGGTATGAAGATGTGAGTTGGATGAATTAGATGTATTTATTTCAACTTTTAAAATATAAATTTCCTGTAATTCTAGATACGGCTTCCACATAGACAGATTTCTGAAGGGTAATTTATTTAGAGTGATGTTGAGTACCCCCAAAAAGTTCTTGCATTATTCCGTAATATCAGTAACATGCAACGTAAAAGGTAGAGATAACCATCAATAGCCATTATGAACGCATTTTTCTTTCCAAAATATCAAACGTATGCTAAAACCCGGACCACACCGACAAGTCTGGCAAGTGTGGGCTGTTTTTGTTGCAATGTCAACACTGCCAGAAGTAAGATATTTTCAAGCTCAATCAGGGTAGAGGGAAGAACTAGAACTTCCATGCAGGTTTTCTACGACGGATTAGTCTTGTAAGGACGAAAGTGGTCGCTGCAATATGATCCAAACTTTGAGGCTTTGCATTTAAATCGAGATATGGATCAAGAAGCCTTGTATGTAAGTTATGGAGATAAATATTATACAAGCAGAATGGTCAATTTATATAAACATATCGTAGCCCATTTCGTTATGGTAATAATGTTAAAAACATGATATGAATGTGAATAACATGACATATATACCTATGACACAATGGGGCATAACTAAATCGTAATTGGGCCTTTACAACTGGATGATATGGGTTACTGAACGGAAGGAGATTACCAAATGAATGATTCGGAATCATAGCGTAAAAGGGTTTTATTTGGAACATATTTTGGTACATATTTAGTATCTCCTTCGTCTACTTTCATCTTTGCAAAATCAGATTTACACATTGACATTCAATTCCCAAGGAAATATTTTATGTGGTTACTGAGCAAACTAGTATAAACTAGTATAAACTAATGCGTAATTGTCAATGATATAGTTCGTACATGTACCAAAATTTTAGCCCACTACCGGCAGCCCATGCGGAAGCGTTGATAGCGCTACCAGCACCAATAGCAGTACTGAACCTGGTAGCGCTACCAACGCTTCTGTGTGAACTTGCAACAAGTAGACGTGATGTCATGTATCCACATTGATGGAAATGTTTGGGTTTTTTTCTCTAAAATTTTACACCATATTTATACAATTTAACTGTGATATGTTGTAACCATAAGTGCATCCCGAGCAATGGAAGTTTAAAAACTTAATTTGCCTAACGGGCAAGATAGCATCCCCAATCAGTTCAAGATCAAACAGCAGGATCAAAATAAATAAAAAACAAAACATGAAATTGACCATCAATATGAATACATTACATAGCACCTGCTTGGTTCAAATTTACCTTTTGTAGAAAATGTGTCAAGTTCAGTTGCTAATACCTCGAGAACCAAACATGAGAAATGAATGAAAGCTTCACCAAAGTGCTTAGAATATGTTCGTCTTTAACATATTAAACAAAAATCTGGTTTTGGTCTTACTTTTTAATGGAGATTTTACTTTGCGACAAAGAAAATGATCAAATGTCAAATTGTCCTGTAAAGGAGCCAGTACATTTTATCTGGTAATTTTCTGATCATTTTGCAATTTGATTTTCTATTTATTAAAATGAAGAATTTATTGCAAAGGAAAGCTCAAAATAACGACTGTTGAAATTCTACTTACAAGCCTGGCAAATGCAATTTCCGGCTATCTGAGAGGTCGCGATTTTTCAAAATTTTTTGTACGCTCCGCGCCAACCGATGTGGCGCTCCGCTTACATGGTCTTTCGAGCAGTCAGTCACCACTTTTCATGCCCCTGCCCCCTCCCCCAAAAATATTTTTGCACGACAAAAAATGATACTATTTGAGACGTCTTGGTCTCAAGTTGAGTTTGCCCCCAAACAAATCTTCTTATATCCGCCCTTACATACAAGCCCATTTTCCAAAGATTTCTTTACATCATTATTTCACCCAAGCAGAGTGGTACCTTTTATCTGGTAATTTTCTGATCATTTTACAATTTAATAATTTTTTCATTGAAGTATCAATTTTATTGCAAACGAAAGCTCAAAATAATGAATTCTTAGATTCTACTTATAAGTCGGTGCACGGGAAATGCCGTTTCCGGAGGCTGTCTGAGTGGTAGTGATTTTTAAAATTTTTCCGTACGCCTATTTTGAAGTAAGCATTTTAATTCAAACGACAAATGAAGATACCGACCGCTTAGATTCTTCGTATGAGTCTGGAAAATGCTATGTCCGGTCATCTGAGGGTCTGATTTTTCAAAATGTTCTTTACGCTCCGAGCCAACCAATGGTGGCCCTCGGCTTAGACAATATTTAGTTCAGAAAAACGGTTTTTGGCCAAGAAACACCGCAAACTAAATGCCCCCGTTCTCCTATACCGATCGATGCTCTATTTTGACTCCCAAAAGTATGCAAATTTGATGATAAGTTTTGCTTCGAAAGGTAGCGTAAACGGGGTAAGACTGGATGTTAAGACACAGAAGTTTCAGTTTTATTCCCATGAAACAACACAACTCAACTTTGAACACTTCCTGTCAAAGTCGAAAATCTTGTACCCTTCTGCATCTAGGTTCCTCGAAAATGCCAAAAATTTTCAAAGGCAAGGGGGAACTCCTCCCCTTAAGCCCCTCCACAGGTCGGCGATCACCAAACACACCGCATGACCCCCTTCAAAGAATTCCTGCATACGCCACTTGTACGTCCCCTTTGCCCGTTTTCTCTAAGTTCACCCCCCCCCCCTTTTTTTTGAAATGCCTGAATTCGCGCCTGCTTTGGAATTTTTCACGCTATAAGAACTTCAAAATTGGATATCGAACTATAAGTTTGGGGAAATGCTGTACTAAATCTAAAGTTCCAAGGGATGCTCTGCCAGACTTTCCAAAGTCGGAGATTAAAAGGTTGTGAGGGACGCCCTGGCTGGTCATAGAGGCAAGTGTTCTCCATGCCTTAAAATGACCCCAGTTCCTAGATTTTTAAACATCAGGCAAGGGTTTAAGAAAGAAGTTTTTCATTTTCGCCTTGTATGTCATTTTCTGTGTTTTTTTCTACACACAAGTTGTTCGTCTTGTCGGAGGAAGTGTTGGAACCGAAGGCAGAGTTGAAGTTTACCATAATGGAGAGTGGGGGACTATATGCCAAGATTTCTGGGATGATGTTGATGCTAGTGTTGTGTGTCAACAACTAGGTCTTGGAGTACCAGGGAAGGCTACAGCCCGTGGTTCATTTGGGAGTGGTACCGGTCCAATTTTTCTGGATAATGTGCAATGTAATGGTAGTGAAAAATCCATTTTTGACTGCGATCACAACGGTATAGGAGAACATAACTGCTACCACTATGAAGATATTGGAGTATCTTGTTCAGGTATGTTAAGGAAAAGTAATTATTGCAATAAATTGGTATAACAAAAAGGTCAGTGAAATAGTCCATTGGTTGCCTTATAAGCATGTATAATTCTCAAGTCTTTCGCAATCTTTATAGCACGAAGTAATTGGAGAGGTTAAGTAAATCGACCACATTTAGAAAAGTTTCTGATGACTAAAGAGTTGTACTAAGAGAGTGTGAAACTTAATTAGTACAACCATATACAGGTGATGCGTTATTGTAATATCACTAGCTCATACTTATGTCATCGAACTCAATTTAAAAGCAATCACACCTGACCATTTGAATTTTTGGTGTTCATCAGTACAGACGATTGCTATTTTTTAAGATATTCATTAATACATCTCCAGTTTCTTTAAAATTGTGATTCTTTTGAACCAAATTAAATTGTAAGAGAATGTTCATACTCGAAAGCATAGTTTTGAGAACTGAGTGATAAATGGAAAAAAATTAATTTTTGGCATTGGAAATAAAAACCCACAGCTCACTTGAATAAACAATTTGAAGAAATATAAATTAAGTACACCTTTTATCCTGCTTTTGCAGCGGGTATTTGTTGTTCTTAACATAAGTTGTTTTTACTTGTAAGAGGATGTTAAAGAGCTTTGAAGTTAATAAAAATCATAGGCGGCGGAAGATGTTTTTATGAGGGGGGCACAAGTTTTCGCAGCCGACATGGTGACGCCGCAAGGCGTCCGGTTTTGCGCGAAGCGCGAAACCCTATCGGCATGGTGTCCAGGGGCCCGCTTAAGGGCCCTTGGTGGGGTTCAGGGGCAAAGCCTCGGCGGGGGTTCATGGGGCGAAGCTCAGCGATTTTAGTGATTTGAGAGGCTCGAAAGTGGTCGAAAATCATATTCAAATTAAGGATTCTAAACTATGAATTTAATTCAGGAGTGGGGTGAGGTAAGGGACGAGAATGGAATCGTGAAGTTCTATGGCATTTGATTAAGGAGAAACATACTTTACAGTAACAGTAGTATGGTAGTTCTGTCTAGAAAACTACTAAAGTTATATTACGGGGAATCCGATTTAATCGACCAAGTGAATGCGCTTTCTCATTCCTCTAAGGAGGGCGTACGTTTTGCATTTTGATATTATATGAATGCGGCCTATAAACTGATAAACCTAATTCTACAGCGTTCAGCCCGGTTTCCTTCTGTAAAACAAACATAACCAGTGGCGTACGCAGGAAGGCATTGGGTCATAGCCCATGACGTATGCCAATTTTAGGTCCTAAAAATATGTACTTCAGTAATACAAATTTTACTTCAAAACGTGGCATATGTGGCACCAGATGAGGACACCTAGTCTTTCAAAAATTCTCAGAGGGGAGGAGCACATCTCCTAGCCGGCCGGCAGAGACGTACGAGACGGAGGCAGGGGAGCGGAGGGTATTCAGGTGCAGTGAGCAATAATTTGCCATTTGAGCTTGGGCAGTCACATCTGACCATAACCGACGTCCCCGCATAATAACTCGGGATCCCGTAGCCAGACTTGGAAAACCGGGGCCAAACCAATCTCAGTCTTTCTACAAACTATACTGACTGTCGCTGTGGGTTAAATGAATAAGGGATGTAAAGGTCTAAAGTTCTAAAACATACCGTCACACAAAAAGGTTACGAATAAAGCATTTTTTAAAGGGATTTAAATGTGAAAATGGTGAAACTACCCCTAGTGTATCTCCTTTGGGCTTCTAAAGTAAAAATTTTTGGTATAATGCTTGTTCTGAGTGGGTGGATTAAGAAGCTCACAAATATGCCGCCATGTTCTGACTGTTCTCAATTCAATTTTGGCACTGGTCTAACTTCACAGTTTTTTTTGCAACGCAACGCCCAAAGTCGAATACGAAAATTCTTTCAAGCATTTGCCTGAAAATAAAAAAGCATCAAAGTCAGGGTGACATATTTAAGAAAAATCGACGACATGATATATCGCAACACATTTGGGAAGCCTGTCCCTTAAAAGAAACAATCATCATTTGGCCTTGTTTCAAATCTTGTGCAACAAAATGCCCGAAATGGACGAATGTTTTATTACTTCAAAATATTCGCCCTTAAACACAGAAAATAGAAAACGCTGTACGTTCAAAGGAAGTCTTTCATGGAAAATAAAAATGGTAACAAAGATTTGCGACATATTCTAGTAGCCTGTGTAGAAAAGGTTTTCCTCAGCCCCACTTCATAATATAGTCTTGCAAAAGCTTTGCCTGAAATGGTTAATTATCGGGTTATGGTAAAACATTCGGGCTCAGGTTGAAAAATGTTGGGACGTTTTCAACTATTTATCAAATTAATTCAACGGAGAGACGGGAGGGTGTTCAGGTGAGTCCCTAATTGCCCAATAGTTTGTCATCTTTCCCGAGTCCCTGGCTGGCAAATTCGGGCAATCGTCATGAAAATCGGATGATTTATTTTTCAAGACTGTAATGATTCAATGTTAGAATATCTTCCGATAAGCCTGGAAATTCATTCAAACCCTTCTCGTAACGTGACATTTTTTTAAAGTGGTAAAAATGGTACTAATAGATGTAAAATCTCTCATAGTGGGTATTTTGTGCAGTCACATACAGGCGCAGATCCAGACATTCCAAAAAGTGGCGCTGACCTAAGAGAAAAACAGTGGTTTGACGAAAATACTTGCTAACTGTCCGTAGGTTTAATTGTTGATGTTGCGAAAGAGGGAGGGCTGAATCGGTAAAGCCTCTCCCACCCTTTGGATCCGCGACTGACATAGATAATTTCATCAATTCCATATGAATATTGAATTTAGAGAAGAGTCGCAATAGAGTTAACTGCATTAAAATAATTCCTTTTAACAGTTTTCCTCCGGAAAGATACAAGACCATTTCAGCCAATAGTAGTTGTACCGTACATTTTATCTGGTAATTTTCTGGTTTAAGTAGCCACTGTTTAGATCCTCTTAATATTAATAAGCCGGGGAAAGCCATTTTCGACTCTCTGAGTTGTCCGATTTTTCATAATTGTTTGTACTCTCCGCGCCAACCAGTGGTGACGATACACTTAGATAGTATTTTTGGCCGAAAGTTTGTTTGAAGTGAACGTTTTCCTGCAAACGAAAATTCAAAAAACTACTGCTTAGAGCCTTCTTGTAAGCCTAGGAAATGCCATTTCAGGCGGCGGTCTGAGTGGTCGGATTTTTCAAACTTTCTGTACGCCCGCGCCAACAAATGTTGGCACTTCACTTAGATAGTCTTCCTAGGAGAATTTTAGTTTTTTCGACTGTCTAAGGGGTCAGATGTTTCAGATGTTTCTGTACTACCCGCGCCAACAAATGTCGATGTTCTTTTTAGATAATCTTTCGGGCAGAATTACATTTTGCGGGCAAAAAAATCTTCCCCAAACTGAAATACTCACAGACGGCTATGTCTTTTTATTATCTTTTGTGTAGTGCCCTCCTCTGAAGCATTCGCACGTAATTTTGTATGTCAGCAAAACTAGGGGAACCCTAGATGGCCCATTTTTACGAATATGTAAGGTGTCATGCTATTGTTGTACGTTGCAACATCGGTGAAAAACCTGTGTAAAATTCGCTCTTAGTGTTGAAAAGGTACTTGGAACTGTGCAAACAGTCTTCCAAGTGAACAGTCTTGTAGAATGACGATATTCATATAGTTTACCAGCAAACGTAGGTCGTTCAAGTACCGTAATCTAGCCCTACTGTGTTTGCCCAAACTGAAAATAAGCCAATAAGTACAGTAAAGGGCATTAAGGAAATACAACGCTTGGAGAAAAACCAAATGTTATCCAAATAAAGTTTACAACTATTTGGTGACAAAGAGTGTAAAATAGTAAATACTGAAAAGTTATAATCGATCCCTTAAACTATTCACTTGAAAGCTGGTGCTGGTAAACTTTCCTAACTGCGTAAGGGTCATGTAGACCTGTGCTCAAAGTTATTCTCTGCAGTCTCAAAGTGTTACAAAATCACTGTCACTGCCAATGGCATGTCTGCAATTATTACGGAAGTAATGACGATATCGATCTGAGCGGCGGATCACTACTGAACACGTACTTATTATTTATTAACCTCATGCATAGCCGTAGGCCTACATTGCCGTAGGCCTACATTCTAACTGAGCGATGTGCTTATGAACTTTTTTTTTATGAAAAGGCTGATTCCGACCCAGCCAACATGCCCAGCTGGGCCCCAACTGGGTTTCAGCTGGGCTACTTGCTGGGCCCCAGCTGGGACCCATTCGTGTTTGTCAGGTGTTCCCACGTGGGACCCAACTGGGTTAGCCTTTCCCAGTTGATGCCCAGCTGATGCCCAGCTTCAATAACTGAAGCCTAGCTGGGCTTCAGCTGAAAGGCTAAGGAAAGGCTAGCCCAGTTGGGCCCCACGTGGGAACACCTGACAAACACGAATGGATCCCAGCTGGGGCCCAGCAAGTAACCCAGCTGAAATCCAGTTGGGGCCCAGCTGGGCATGTTGGCTGGAGAGAGAAAGAGAGATGTCTCCTTTACCTTGCACACTTATATAGTCGGTTTCGTGGCCACTGGCACTTTACAAGTGCTTTTAGAAGGATACCGCGTTCAGATATTACAGTCCCTATGTTTGCGCATTACATGCTGTGCCAATGCTTCTTAAGAATGCATAAAAATACCCCGTTAGATCGAATTCCGTGTGACGTGGGAGGTCACTTCCTGGTAACTGAGTTTGTTACATGATCTGTGTACTCAAATATTCTTTGCTTTCATTGTGTTTACACTGGGTGATGCAACTAACCCATATCGACTGACACCTTTGGTCTCCCTTGTGTGCTTTGGAATATCCTGCATGGCACTGTCAATGATTAATTAGATGAGAACTTGGAAGCTGGATGTTTCAAGTAGGTGCCTAATATGCTTCATTTCCTCCCTGACGAGACAAGATGCAATCAGGCAGAGAAGCAGGATGTATCAAAAAGTTGAGAAGTTAAGTTTCATCATGTAGGTTTCGGGAGGGGATAGTACTCCCACCTCTAGCGCTGTTCCCTTTTTCCTTACAATAAAAACTCACAACGCAAGGGGAAACCCCTATTACACTGACAAAAGTTGGATAGAATTTCGGCCATTATTCGATAGCGGTTGATTACCAAACGTTAATGATGAAGATGTCTTCATCGTACACAGTATCTGAGGTCGTCGGGAATTTGGTAGTTCTTGTCAGATCAAAAAGGAAAAGAAGGAAAAATGGGTAGGGCCTAAACACATAGTTCAACTAGTACTGATTCGTTCGTCATGTTTAGCTTATGCTAGCTAATGCAAGATAGTTCGGCATTTTTATGCACCGAGATTGTTGCAACGGCAAATCTTTGCGATATTGTTGGATAAGAAAGCAAGCGTAGTGATGACAGACCAAATCTAAACAAACAAGACACACAAAAGAGAGCTACAGAGATGTTGTTTATGCATTCAGTACAGTAATGTGGCTGAAGTTATCAACGATATTGCAGCAGCTTCGTGACATCAGCCACAATATCGTATACTAGAACAGGATGTCACTTTGTTGTCCTGATTTATGCACTCATGAAATCAACTAATTGGGTTGTCCCAAAGAATTTAAATGTAATTCATTTCACGTTCGTGCCCAAGATATTCTCACAAAACGATCAAAAGGCTGCTAAAAAGTGGCAGTGAGAAAATTTCGTTTTCCGAGAGACTTTTTTTTTTTAACTTTTCCGTGATTCCCTCAATTACGAACAATAAAGTATGCAGGTATGTAACCTTTTTCAGATCTGATTGACTCGTGTTTGTTAAAAAATGGAAGACTATTTTGTCTCTATCAACTGGACCATGTTTTGTCCGAGCTGATGTCCTCGTTCCCTCAAGCGATGTGAACCTGAAAAAAGTCTATTGAAGACTTCCCGTGGACGACGCCGGTGTTAAATGAGTTGGGATAAAACAGCTCTTTAGGCCTATGAAGGTACTACTATCGGGAGACTGTCGCATATTCCGACACCCCTATCTTCCGACAATCTCTATATTCATCTACTATCGAGTTGTCGAAACAAAGGGAACAAAGCCTCCAAGCCTGTGGAACAAAATGGTTTTGTCGGAATGTAAGGGTGTCAGAATTTGGAGGAGTGGGGGGGGGGGGGCAAAATCTAGGGCTGTAACCTCATATTTTAAGCCCTTCCTCTTTGTGATGGTCAACTTTCATTTTTTAAAGTAGATATTTCGCTTTGTTTTGTAACAGGCGTGCGTCTTGTTGGTGGCACTGGTCCGCACGAGGGTCGTCTTAACGTTTTCGCAAATGGACGATGGGGAACAGTTTGCAGTGATATGTGGACTCATGATAACGCTAGGGTGCTGTGTAGGGAAATTGGCTTGGGTCAGCCAGTTGAGGTGATGTCCAGTGTTTTTGGTCCGGGAGATGATCTAATTTGGTTGGATGATGTTCAATGTGTCGGAAACGAAGCGTCTCTATTTGACTGCCACCATTCCGGGCTTGGCCAACACGACTGTGACCATTCAAAAGACGTTGGTGTAATTTGTTCAGGTAGGTCAAAGTAAAGGAGGCCAATTCGAAACACTGAGTGGATTGAAAAGACCTTCTTTTATATTTGCAGAATAAACCGATGGCTACCGTATAGTACGTCTTAACTGCAAATAGACAAGATAGAGTAGATGGTGCAGTAAATGATGTATCATAACTTGCGAATGTTGCGCCATATGTTTAGGAAAGGCCCAAAATGTAAGTCTGTGATTGCGGAATGCGAACGTCTATAAAAAGCCTGTTTATCTTTTGCCAATCACGCAAGATGATTGCTGGTCTTTTCTATAAGAACGTACAAGGTTCACCGACTACGATAAGGTCAGTTGACGCACCATCTACTCTAACTTCGCTTTATTAGACCTGGCATTACTACTATTTTTGCCCTACTTTAAAAGAGATTACTAAGAACAGTGTTTCTTTTTTACAAATGGGTTTCACGGTTGTAGATATAAACTGGACCATACCCAAGGACAACAGATCCTTACTTGGCTTTGGAATGTTTCAATTAAAGTTTACTCCCCAACTTGACACTCAAGGGTAGACAATTCCACCCAGTCAATTTTCTTTGCTAACACTGGCGTGACCAGGATTTTTAACTGGGGTGGCCAACTGAGGACCTGATCGTCAGTCCGTCTAGGGAAGGGCTATTGCAAAGCATACCGTCACCTTATCGTTTAGTAATTTTTTCCAAATTGGACACATTTTCGAGAAATTCGCAGAATTTGCAGAAAGTACACGCAAATGTTTTGGTAATTTTAAATGTTTTGGAAAACGATTAAAATACTGTAGATTCATATTTCGTTCCAAAGACACCGCACAGTGGCCTCTTTACCTACAAAGGGCCTCTAACTTTCGGTAAGTGTCTTTCCAGCAAACTTCCGTATTATTTTTGTTTCCCTGTTTCAGTTCTAGCACCAAGATTTCAAAAGTGGGGGGGGGGGGGGGGCGAATGGAGGGCAAGAGAAATTGTTGGGGGAACGAAAAAGCGCGAAATCGAGTGCTAACCGTGATTATGCAGAGTTATGGGTTGGCTCTGGGGAACGCCTTAGGGCCTCTGGTAGGGTCCAGAGGCAAAGCCACGATGAGGTACAGGGGGACAAGCAACGGAATCTCCAAGGTTTTAGCATATTTCTGGATCAGAAATTAACCCAGGATAGGTATATTCTGGTTCATAATTCATCATCCACTACGATGACTTCCTATGATTTTAATGTATTAATTAGTCTATGTTGCTCTCGCCATATGCCTGCATGTGATAGTGTAACTGGTGCAAATGACCTGATAGTGAGCTCATGTATATAAGCATAATGTGGCATCTGTCCCCATAAGTAAGTAATAATCAGTGACTGAGTTAGTGTTGCTGGCTTGCTGTACAGGTACGGTTCTGAAGGCAGGAATTGCTTATGCAAACAACTAAACCAAGAGTCCATGAGTCATGACTGCACAGAGCCAGTGTATCAGTTTTGGTCGGAGGCTAAGTGGGCCAGCAGGTTACTTAGAAATAGATACTGCCCAAGCTACAGTAGCTCTGCTAGTGAAAAGATTCATCGATAGCCTGAGGAAGTTGAAAAATATGGCTTACAACGTTTTACTGTGAAAACTCTGAAACAGTTCAACCTATTTGTAGGATTACTATTATTAGCACTTTGCTTAGAAAAAAACCTCTCAGATCTCTGTACTTTGCGAGCTGAATGGAGGTGGGGGGGGGGGGGAGGAGGGGGTTCTGAATGGGGGAAAATGCTCCCATGTCTCCCGCTAGTGCCGCCACTGCCTTTGATAAAATGGTCGTAAGTTAAAATGTGAGAATCGTTACGAATGTGTGACAGGTATGTCGAAATTTTGCATTAAAAACAATTTACTTTGTTCACAAAAGTTGCGTGCAGACCGCACACAGAAATATTCAGTCCTCTGGGAGAGGGTTTGCCAATAACAGGGGGACCCTGCTCCCGGCTCATCCGATAAAGGTTTCAAATTCCACTAAAATGAAAAATGGACAGGAAGGCAAAAATATGCTCATATTTTGTCCTCGTGAGTGCTGTGCTCTCACCCATATAGTATGCGCACACGAACATTCAACCAAACCGGGCCGATGAATAATGAGAAGTTGTTTTGAGACGCTGTAAAATACATCAAACAGATTGAAATTGTGGGGATTGAGCGAAAATTTTGGTAATGCGGGAAAGATCCGAGAGAGTGATGCTCACGGTGCTGACGTAAACATAGTGAAATGCGGAAACATCTACGGCAGCAGATGAGACATGAGCATGGAGCACACGCTCTGTAAATTCGTTTCGTTGTGATCAATTATAAACACATACACACATACACATCCACAATCACATACCCACACTGTCTCACAAAGCAGAATTCGATTGCCCCCTGGCCGACCTCTGGATACGCCAATGTTTATTAAAACGTATTGACATGAAATAAATTCTTACAATTGTTGTGCAGGAATAAACTTTGCTTTTGGATTTCGACTAATTTATGTATTCTTTTGCAAATTGCAGAAGGTGTGCCCATAAACAATATTGAGAAGCAACTGGCGCGGTACTTATAACTAACGTCCAAACGCATCCAAACCCCCCACACATTATTGTACTTCTTAAACGACTATACACTTTGGAAACCCACTGAATCTACACCAATACATGAAGAAAGTGACTATTGTCGGTACCTTTGCTGTTTCTAAGAGTACATTTTTTTAACTTCATCTAAAAGACTTTATGTTCGATATCCCATCTCCCTAATCACAACACCTCCCTTGACCAAAACAGCGTCCCAACAGGGTCCCAGGGAACAGTTACTGAAAAGAAGATTGAATTTCAAATTTTATGCTAATACTCTAAAATTTTGGAATTTAAAACCTATTAGAAGAAATGGCATTTTCCAGGTTTAATTGTCTTTAATTCTGGTGAGAAAAATTTTCGATTTTTTTAAGATTAAAACACACTTTTGAGATACTGATTAGCTCAGTTCATTACTCTGTTGGACTATGTATCCTAGGATCGCAAATCCGGAATCCTGCTGAATGTGGCAAGCAGCTGTTCCAGTGAGCACTTGGGTAAGGTATTTTCATAGGTGAGGGAAGCATTTCAGTTTCGGGGTAGAAGATTTTTGCCCCAAAAATGTAAATTCTGTTGGTAAAAGAGTCAAAGCGGAGCGCCACCACTAGTTGGCGCGAAGCGTACCAAACCTTTTTTAAATATCCGACCCCTAATACTGTTGAATATGGCATTTCCCTGGCTTATATGGGGATCATAGCAGTCGCTATATTGAGTTTTCTTTTGTAAAAAATATTCACTCGAAACTTAAATTCTGCTATGAAGCGGTCTATATAGAGCACCACCATAAGTTGGGGCAAAACGACAGGAAATTTTGAAAAATCTGACTCTTCAAAAAGCCAAAAATGTAATTTCCAATGCTTATAGGGAGTCTTAGAAGTCGCTAATTCGAGGTTCCGTTGGCACAAAAAATGTTCACTTGAGACTAAAATTCTGCTAGGAAGACTATCTACGCGAAGCTTCACCACCTGTTGGCGCTAAGCGAACAGAAAATTTTGAAAAATCGGACCCCTGAGACAATCGAAAATGACATTTCCCAGGCTTATAGGGGGATCAAAGGTGTTGCTCTATATTTAATCAGAAAATTACCAGATACAATGTATCACTACCAATCGATGAAATGGTCCCGCATATTTTCGGGGGAAACCACAAAACGTAATTGAAAACATGCTAATGAATTTAACTCTATTGCGACTCTTGGCTAAATTCAATATATATTGCAAAAATACATATGATTTTACCTTTGAAAAAAGTAGACCTATGGGGATCTTAGCAGTCGCCATTTTGATCAAGAGAATCAGATAAAATGCACTACTCCCATTGGATGAAATGAAGCAGACGATTTCTCTTTTATTAGTAACACTTATTGACAGAATTGTCACGTTACAAGGTGTGTTGAAATGAATTTTCAAGCAGACTTAACGGAAGACATTCTCACCCTGCATCATTAAAGTATCGAAAAACAAATTACCCGATTTTCATAACCATTGACCGTATTTGGCTCTAGTGCAAGATCTATGCAAACTTTTGGGCATCTGAACACCCTCCTATCTATTCGTTGAATTAATTTGGCAATTGAAAACGTCCCAGCATTTTTTTAACCTCTGCCCTAATATTTGACCATTTCGGGCAAATTTTTGCAAGACTACAGTGTGAAGTTGGGATGATGTAAAACTTTTTTAACATTTTACCCAAATGTGTCGCAGATCTTTTTTATTTTATCAATGAAAATTGTACTTTAAATATAGCATCTTCTGTTTTTCGGCAAAGATTTGAAGCTATTATAATCGGCCATTTCGGGTATAGTGTTACGCAAGATTTAAAAACAGCCTGTCTCAAGAATAATTGTTTCTTTAAAGCCACATGTTTCCCAAATGTGTCGCGATTTTTTCATCACTTTAATTTTTCTATGTTACCCTTACAATTATACTTTTCCATTTTCTGGCAAATGCTCGAAAGAATTTGGATATTCAACAATTTCGGGCATTGTGTTGTGATTATCTATGAAGTAACGGTCACGAACTTAGTTTGTGCTGCCCGAAGGTGAAGCGACTTTTTGGAATGTTGACTTGGTTTTTCATAAAAATTTTATTGCGAATATATGACGTTTCTTCCCTTTCCCCGGTTTATCTTTTGAGATTTCGGCCACATTTAGGAATTTTCTGAAAAACCATCCCACTTTTTCAAAATTAAAGCGTTGTCCGAATTATTTCCAAATTCCTGCCCGAATTTAGAGTTTGCGGAAATTTGGGGCAGTCTTTCCCCTCTCCCGTCCTGTACGCCACTGGGTATGTCCACTTCAGCCAAGAGCTAAGGGAGGTCCTCTGAGGTAATAGTGGTAAGGCAGTAAGGTTGCTACCCTTGAGACTGCATTGACCCAACATGGGTTTGGTGGTTGCACTGGCCAGTGACTGGCAGCAATGGCCTCGCGAATTCCTTCCAACCATACTAACCCAAATATTCTACCCACCACACCAAGTATGATTTTGGAACGATTTTTTACATCCCCAGGAATTGAAAAAAATCCCCACGAGAGGTAAAAACGTGCCAGATGCTAGGAGCACACTTTAATCCACACCAATGTAGCCAATTTTAGCAACTCCAAATCTGTTAGAAAATTATCCATCCAGAAACCCGACGAGTAAAATGTCAAGAGATTTCGAGATATGAAGCTTGTCACAGTCTACCTGAATTTATCCCGAAATTCGGAGTGGGGCACAATTTCGGAATACCTTGCAACTGTTTGAAGGGCGAAAATAAACTCTCCTACAGAATGTGGGGGTGCAGGGGAAGCTTTGCAACTTTTGCACTCTGGAAAGTAATATTTGAGGCAAAGAATAGACGAAATGTAATAAAAGCAACTTAAATTTCATTTTGCGATCATTGGATAACTGGATCATTTTGATCCAGTAATTGGGGGCCATGCCCCCCAAATCTCATAAAAAATTATCGGGGGAGGGTCATGTCCCCCTGCACCCCCCCCCCGCTTCCGCTGCCTATGCAAATAAGCTGCTGAGACAGGGATCTTTATTCCAGTTCTGAATCTTCCTAAAATCTCCTGAAATAAACAGGAATAACATCGTGTTCACATTTTCCTATACTCATAACAGAAGCCGCGCAGAACTAGATGCAATATTTTTTGTTTCTAGCAACTGCCAGGGCAATACCATGGCGATAAATTGCAGATTGAAGTTAGATGGAGGACACGACGGATCGATTTTGTATGAACTGCCCTGATCCATTGTAAGTCGTGTGGAAATTCCAAGAAGGAAACAAAGGACCTTGCAAACCTCAATATACAGAGAGCAATCAGAGAGCAATCTCCTCCAAATGACAGATTCCTGGTACAGTGGGAATTTCACGTTTCACTGGGCTTCATTCTGATCAAGGAGTTCAGGCTAGATGCTATTGGAAATAACAGTTCCTTTATGTTTGACTTTCTATTGACCTAAACCACGACTGTTTGACATATTAGGTTCACAATAGTTAGGGATTTTCCCTACGTTTTTATTTTATTTCTGACCGACCTATTCAGTGAAAGCAATTCATCAGGTAGAAACTGTCAGGCTCTTGTCTTTTGGTTACATCCATGCGGAAAATTTTTTTTTTTTTTGTTTTTTTGTCCTACTTGTTGGTTTTCATTTGTTCCTCCCTTGCGGGAACTCGGCAACGCCCCAATGAAGGGTATTAAGGCCAAGCTTGAAGCTGGCAATGTCAGTTTCGTTAAGACAAACTCACAGTTTAATGTCTATGATTAAGGGATAACAGATTAACTACAACCCAGAAAACTAGACGACAATTTTTAAAATCGGAGCTGCATGGGACTTGAACTCACGACCTCATGACTGGAAGACGTAGATAATCATCACTGTACACTTGCCCATTGATTCCTCCCTGATTCAATCAACCAATTACGTGCAAAGGTTGGGAACTTAATCCAATGTAATCAGGGTGTCAACAAAAAGTTCGATATTCCTTTTTGATTCCTTGCCATAGACAGGCAAGGAATCTATGCAATGGTGATGTGTGTGTGTTTATGCGTGTGCGTACGTTTGTGAAACTATCCTTGAAACACGATATCTCAAGATAGGATAAGTCCGATGCCTTTCATATTTGCTATATAGATTAACGGTGTTGAGAAAAGGAACACTATTTTGGTAGGGGTTAAATGTCATTTTAGGTAACCAGGTTAAATAACCGCAAACCTCGTACACTCGATATCTCAAGTTAGGAATCACTGACACTTATCATATTTGGTGCATAGATACGTCATGCCAGGGAGAAGAAGGCTATTGTTTTTGGTAAGGTCAGAGGTCATTTGAGGTTGGCAGTAAAAGTGCGAAAGCCTCGAAAATTCGGCAGAGGTCATTTAAGGTCACTAGGGATCAGAACCAGAAAAACCTCGTTAACACGATATCACAAGATAGGCATGACAAACACTGTTCACGTTTGGTATATAAATCTATCATGTTGAGAAGAAGGACTCTTTTGTTTTGGTGGAGGTCAAAGGTCATTTGAGGTCGTCAGGGGTCAAAAGCGGAAAACCTCATAAAAACGCTCCCGTTCTCAAGATGGGAGCGACTTACTCTTTCATATTTGGTATATAGATTTGTCATATTTGGAAGAAGAACCATATTGTTTTTCGTGATTGTCAACGATAATTGAAAGTCAGTAGGGGTCAAAACATGAATAAACTTGTAAACACGTCATCTCAACTTAGGGATGACTGAGACTTTCATGTTTGGCATATAAATTTGTCATGTTAAGTAAAAAGATCCCTATTGTTTGTGGTTAGATCAAAAGCCATTCGGAGTTACCAGAGGTTACACTGAAAAAACATTTTGACCCCCTACAGAATTTGAAGGTTTTCGTCAACACTCATATTGCCCCAGAAAAGATTCCCCTGCACGCTGCCCCTCTCAAAACATTTGCCCTCTCCAGTACCTTGCCTGGTCACAGGCCTGGATGGCTTGTTATCACAACATCTCAAGTTAGCAATAAACGACAATTTTTATATTTTGTACATACATTAACTGTTTTGCGGTCACATGCGCTAACTGGGAGAAAATCTCATTAATGGTTTGTAAGGTCACCAGAGGTAAAATGGAACGTCACCAGAGGTTACATGCCAGGTCACCATAGGTCATATGACAGGTCATCAGAGGTCATGCGGCAGGTCAGCAGAGGTCAAATGCAAGGTTACCAGAGATCAAATGCAATGTGAGATCACAAGGGGTAAAAAATGTTTTCAACAAGATACTTCAAGTAGGAAAGTTAGAAGAATTGGTATGTGGATGCAGTACGGTTAAAGAAAGATCCCTTTGTTTTGGAGAACTTATGTCGGAATTAGGTCATTTGGATTCTCCAGCCATCAAAAGGTAAAATTTTCCAAGAATTTGCAGGTTTATTATTGTGGTCACCAGAGGTCAAAAAACCCAATTTACCTTTTGGCAATTAGCCAAGCCTGTTGGCTTCTGGTTTTCTTCAAGTGATCTGTTTAACCCTTTACCGTTGTTTGGGTCCTTTTGGACCCATGCGGAGAGCTCGGCTGTCACCCATCTTAACTGTTTCACGCGGAGCTCGAAACTGCGAGTAGCTACCCGAAAATTCGGCCACAACAACGAGAGAGGCAATAGTTTAAGGTCACGGGGACAATGGCCTACGGAAGCTGATGCGGGGCGTGCTACGTCTGCTCTTCCACCCGCTCCCGAGGAGCGCAAATATGCCCCGATCGGAGCACAACGGTAAAGGGTAAATCTAAAATATATCTGCACCACTCCATTAGAAATAAGGCTTGCATGAAATCCGGAGAAACGCCTTAGTTCAGAGACCGACAGGAAAGCCTGATCTTCGTGAATTCTTGTGGTTTACATGGTCGGAGCGCAAGTTACTGCGCCTGATAGAGTTGACCTAAAATTTCTTTTTTTTTGCATTTTTAATCATAAAAACGTAAATCTCGTAACACGTTGACACTAATTTAAACCTTGAAACGGAAAAATCGGTCAACATTAAGTGAAAATAACGATCACATTTCAGAGCAAAATCTGCCAGATTTTGCAAGCCAACGGATCTCGATGAGATTTACTCTTTTTATTTTAATTCCTCATTTTATCGTTTTTGTATACATATCAAGACAGGAAACAGATCAAAATGGTACTACAAATTCCAGAAGTTTCATATTTGCATAGTAAACGACTAAAAAGTAATGTCTTCAGACCAAATGTGGTGATTCGTTGGACTTCCGGTCTGCTTCTACTAGAGTTTACGACTTTATACCCGCCAAGGTCATTTAGTTTCTTACGGTCAGATGACGTCAAAGAATCGCCCAGTTTGAAGCTCTATCGCCAAGTTTGAGTGCCGATTTTTCATGGCACAAAATTTCTCATGTCGGTCGGCTGTGCACACACGCAGAGACAGTGGCATATATCAGTTTTGCAGTAAACACACTCCACAGGCTTATTTTAACCCTTTACCGTTGTTTGGGTCTTTTTGGACCCATACGGAGAGCTCGGCTGTCACCCATCTTTACTGTTTCACGCGGAGCTCGAAACTGCGAGTAGCTACCCGAAAATTCGGCCACAACAACGAGAGAGACAATAGTTTAAGGTCACGGACTCAATGGCCTACGGAAGCTGATGCGGGGCGTGCTACGTCCGCTCTTCCGCCCGCTCCCGAGGCGCGCAAATATGCCCCGATCGGAGCACAACGATCTGACGGTAAAGAGTTAAGTTTCCTTTACTCAACTACCTTTTTCGCTACAAGAATAATTGCCATATAAATATAATACTAACTTAAGCCAATATTTTAGAAGGAAAACTTTCTCTGGTTGCGATAAAGATTTGTTTGTCCTTGGGCAGCATAAATAAATAATGTATAACACGGAACTCGATTAACGCATTGAGGTATTTTACAACAAATTTAAATATTGTACAAATATTGCACAACCCAACGAATGTTGAAAGCACACAGAATCATTCTTATCTTGAGTATGGATATTTCGTCTGTAATTGTAAATACTGAAGGTTTTTATATTTAATTACTTCCAATCGTCTGTAACAACTAGTTTTATTCCATCAACCCATTTTTTGTCACAATCATTGCTCACATTTGGCACAACAACGGATTTGTTACAATCATCGCACAAATTTGTCATAGCTGGTGGAGACCTCGTCTTTGTCAAAACACTCGCCGATGATATTTGTCACGATTTTTCCTGAAATAACTTTTGTTACACACACATTGACGACATTTGTCATAAATTTGTTGTTCCAATTAAGTGCTGCTTTAAGTCATAGTTAACTTGCACTATAAAATGGTTGAAGTGTGATCATTTATTCAATCAAAACAAATCAGCTGTATTAGCTTTCAAGTTCATACGCAATGGTTTAGGAAAGCGCGGGTGGCACGATGTCACCATTCAGATTGTGAAAGAGGACATTTAAACTATAGAACTTTTTTTAAAATTACAAAAAACACTACCCCTGGAGACCTATACTTAAAATATTGGTTGTCGAGACATTGAAGTGCCGATATTTGGCGACAAATGAAAATGACAGCCTTGAACCATTCTAACCGTGTCGAAGCCGTGGCCTTCGTCAACTAAGTTAAAACCGAAGAACAGTCCATATTTAGCAAGTATGTAAATCTGCTGAACACTTCTCATTCAGCGAAAGCAACGGGTGTGACCAAAGCTGCAAAATGCGACACAATAAGTGTCTTCCCGTACTCCAAATTCAGATATGGATTGATATCTGGATATATCTGGTTAAATACAGCCTTTTTATGGCCATATCGAGCAAGATACTATAACTTGATTCAGGAAAGGCCCAGATATGCAAATAAGGTTTTATATGGCCATATCAAGCCAGATATAAATTGATGAAATGCCTTCCCAGATATGCAAATAAGGTTTGATATGGCCATATCAAGCCAGATAATAACTGATTGAAATACCATGAAAGAATTACACATAAAAGTTAACATGCCATATTAATACTTTTTGGTTTAATTTGTGTACCTGTCCTACAAAAAGACCTTCTCTGGAAGCTGAACAAGTATCAGCTAACCAAAATCAGAACATTCAAACCATATTCAGCCATATTATACTATCATATGCAAATGACTTTCCAATGTGGGCGTGGTCAGGAATTTAGGACCCTGATTTTCTTTTTATTGGGATTAAGGAAGTAATATGTGAAAAATCATGAAACCTTCAACAAAATTTATGTTGGGGTATTGCCCCATATGATAATTTAAACCAACAATGCAGTGTAAACATTTAAAGGTATGGATTTCAAAGCTGTTTTTTCTTCTCTATTAAGTAATTTAACAACTTCAGATACTTAAGTCAATGTTATACAATGAACATTTAACTTTGTTATAGATGTTGAGGTAGCCCTTAACATTATGCTGGCTCAGAAGGCTTCTGATACGTTTTACACGAAGGTAGTGCACTAATAAATTTTGGTCCAGTCATTTATGGTCCAGATATGGGACATACATGCACCATACATGTCTCCTTGATATGGGATCTATACAGTAAATCTTTATATAAACCAGATATCGCACTGCTTTATATGGGATCAATACAACACACCTTTATGTAAACCAGATATGGTACTGCTTTACATGGGATCAGTATGGAATAGCTTTATATAAACCATATATGGTATTGCATTATATAGTTCATATCTATTCCAGATAAAGACCTGATCCAGATAAAATTTTATCTGGCCCATGTATGGATTAGATCTGGTTCTGGCACAGATCAAGGTTGTATCTGCCCAATTTTTTTATGATATGAAATCCATATCTGGCCCATATATGAAATTTTATGTCTGGCCCATATCTGGATTTGGAGTAAGGGCTTTAAAATTGTGTGAGGGGTGGTGTAACAAAATTTGTGATCTTTGAGAAAAAATGGTAAATGAATGTGAAAAAAGACCTACGTTGTTATGACAAAAGTGGAAAACAATTATGACCAATGAAGGGTAGTGAACTAAATGGGGTTGTTGCTACAAAACTTGTTAAGTTCTCAGCTTTAAAGGCCTTTCCTTTTTGCACACTTGACGGCTGTGCACAAAATGTTAACGATTGAATGCATATGATTGGATTGCATTTAACTGTGGCATAACGGATTCCATTAAATTTTGCCCCTAATCTCAATGGGGATTCCATCACCATCACATATCTCTGACATTTTGAAATCAATTCCAAAAAGGCAGTACAAGGAATAAACCTTCCATTTTTAAGATGTATGTATCAGTAGGCAGGTTCATCTTGACGCATTACAAAGCCTGACATTTATTACCATCTCTATTGTTCTTACAGTGGTTCGCCTTGTCGGTGGTAGCAGTGACACTACTGGACGTGTGGAAGTTTTCAAGAATCTTCAGTGGGGGACTGTATGCGATACATCTTGGGATGACCGCGATGCGACTGTTGTATGTCGCCAACTAAATCAAGGCCAACATGGTACTGCATTTCGATATGCCTCCTTTGGTCAAGGAAGCGGTCCCATATATGCAGACGAAGTTAAGTGTTATGGTGATGAAGATACTTTATTAGAATGCAGTAGAACGGAAAGTAACATTGAAAATTGCGAACATTCTCAGGATGCAGGAGTTTTGTGTTCAGGTGAGTTTGAAAATCAAAATTTTTATTGCCATGGTAGATACATATTTGTATATTTAATCCAATATGAATGATAATTAAGTGGAATTCAAAATAACGACTTGACCTTATTAGTAATTCAAAATGATGAAAAATGCAATCTAATTGACTTTTGATGGTACCTTTGCGGTGAACAATTCGTGAAGCTGAGTAAGCAAACTATCTCTTTAAGAGTGCAATATTAACACATTGATATAGGCGTGTGCCTCGTATCCTATTTTCGTTAGTTTAAAGTCAATGAAAGTTTTAGGCAATGAACATTTCAATCAATCAGTAGGCTACCGTACAACACTTATTGCACAAACGCAACATCATTCTCTCTGCGAACTGCACAGCTAATTTAAGTATTGTAATATCCTATTCATAGACGTGACACGGCTTCTTCGAAGTACGGTAGTTTACGGGACAAGTTTAAATTTTTTTTAACAGAATCTAAACAGGCAGCTCTCTGATATAAGTCTCCCGAGATCGAGGAAAACTTCTCGTTGGCGACATCATTTTGTGTACAAAACCATGGTAACTCGCTCCTCAAAAGCTAATTTATTTCCGAAGGTCGTGTCAAATTTGGCAGATGTGGTTTTTGGTTGGTGTATTTCCAAAGTTACCCAAAATAACCATCTTCCTCGTTGAAAGTTCAGCAAGTTTTTTTACCACACGTGTTCTCATGGGTTCGTCTTTTTCTTCAGCCATGTCTTTTTAGCTACCAAGACTTTACATCCTTCTGCTATATTACGTTTTTTCAATAAAATTAAAATTCCCCAAGTAGCAGAATCTCCAGATTTAAAAGATTTTTTTGTTGACTTCAAAAATGCATTAAAATTTTCTTTCATATGCTCCAATAAATGCAAGTTTTTCTTCAGCTGTTGAGGAAAGGGGCTATTTTGGGGGAAAAGTGACCAGTTTTGAAAGTGAGATATCTTGATTTAGGAAAATGGCATTGCGATAGTGTGTGGGGGGCATGGTGTGGGATATTTGACCTCTCCTACAGGGACCTAGTAAAATCTCATCAATATAAACCTTTAAGTACAAAGCGGTGGGAACAAAAGTGTGTTAGTGTATTGGTGGTTGGCAACGGAAGACAAAGATTGGGTCACTTGCTGTGAAATATGTAAAGGAATGGTACAAATTAGAGTTTGCATACGTTCCTTAAAAAAAACTGTGCCAAATGTGATATTCTGTCAGATGTGGATTTCGATTACAACCCCAAAGTTCTTATTGCTTGAAATTATCAAATTAGGTCTCGTTTATTTGTTTCTAATCTTATCAACAATATTTTAGAACTGATTTTTTGTCCGCTGCGGCTCTTGCAATGAATCGCAAATGACCACGATGTTATGCATGACATAATATAGCCAGAAATGTGAAGTGAAGAAACATCTGAAAATGATGAGGTGCAGAACTTTCCCGATATCTTTCAAATTCAGTGTATCTCTACATTTTAGTAGAGGTGCATTTGCAGTGGACGTTAAAATATGTTTTCATTTTGGAATACAAGGTGTTCTATGTGAACATTATGTAGAAGGTTCAAGTTCACTGAGCCAGAGCCATAGTTACTGTTTATGATTTCATACAAATTTTGCGAGTAAACTAAACCCAATATAAGGCGTCCTTTGTTGGGATCACTGCAGTTGCACCTTTGTTAAGCTTCGGGGGAAGGTGAGGTACAACGACAGAATACCCTTCCAGTAGGCGTTATATCTGGTTACTTTAAAACTATCATTGGAAGAATAATGATCACATGAACAGTGTATCATTATCACGGGAAGACCATATTTGACATGCGATGTTTAGTTGGAACTGTGTGGGAATTATTATCCTCCACTGCAGAAAATGGCTAAAAAGGCCCTTAATTTGTGTCAGTCACTGAAAAAAGAACCCCACTTTTAGAGAATTGCATTGATGATCTAAAATGTTCACTGAGAGTAGGCTAAGCAACAACCACCCAAAGGGAAAGAACACTAATCCCCCTCTCCTCCCTGAGTTGTGATAATCTAGTAGCCTATCCTATTCTTTGAATGCCTCTTGAAAATTATATGACATTATATTTGTTGTTGAATTGTGAAATCTACGGGCTGTAACTCATTGCCCCGATCTAGGCCTATGCAATATTTAGGCCTAGGCCTAAGTCTTGAAAAAAGGGTAATATGTGTATATACACATATTGCCATATGTTAAAATATGGTTATGTGTATGCGCACAACGGTGTGTGCATAGGCGCACGGACGTAATTATATCTGAGGGGCAAGACCATTTTTGCCCGAATAATGTCACAGTTTAACATGTTTTACCCATTTCTTCCCCGAAAAGACCAACTGCTTTTGACAGAGTTGGGAGGACGGGTGCCCCTCTGCACCTCGCCGAACACCTATGGGAATATGGAAGAGAAAATAGAAATATTCTTTGGAGAAATAAGCTGTTGCTTTTTGAAACATCTTTGGGAACTGCTCTTTCCCTTTTAAAATAGGGTAACATTTTTAGTATATATGTATTTTTAAAGTGCTCACAGAATACAATATTTCGTCCGAATTGGCACATGGGAAACAACAGTTGTTGTCAGGGATGATATTCAGTAGGCCTAGGCCTAGTGGTTCTCTGCGGTAAATGCTTTTAAGTCCGTTGGAGTCTAGGCCAGCATTTTAGGTCCAAATTTTCCTGTAAGGAGAAAGTTAATTCAACGGCTAAATCGATCCCTGAACATGTCGTAGATCTGTGCAGTTTGAGACTGGAATAAGGAATGTGTATAGTATAGGCGTCTAGCAAACGACCACACAGTGTTTACTCCTGAAACTGAGGACTTAGCCTAGGACTGTAGTCTAACGTTACCCTTCTTGCCTCGACCTACAACTACCTCCGGGAAGAGCTGCGATTATTGGCTGCGCTTTGTTTCCTTTCGTAATTTTTATAGTGCTTAATAACGTGTTTAACGTGATGAAAATGAACCATTACAATGATATTTACCAAACGAACAGGAACCAAACTGTTTAATAAACATTCCCTTCGCAGCAGCACTTGTATTCAATAGCAACCGAGGACCTTGACATGGATAAACACCTATTACCTGAGGACATTTTTTCAACCGAGGACCAAAATCGCGGTCCTCTGCTAAACATAGCTGCATTGCATTTGAAGCAGCATTTCCATCATGAAGGCGCAGTATGAGGTAGGGTCCTCTACTAACCAGGAAGTTATGAATTGGTGTGTGAAAATTTCAGTGGTCCTCAGGTGTATGTGATAGATATTGTGGACTTTCAGTATTGTGCAAATAAAATGTACTTAGGACACACATGTAACTTCCCAGTGGGTGTGTATAGTTCCCTCTAGTGGATAGTAAATCAATGTATGTACTCATTTGCCATTCTCATGGTTATAAGTGCAGGTCCACAGGTGAATATTAATACAACACCATGATACACAGGTCCTCAGTTTGAGATAAAAACGCGTATGTGTGTGTACGCCACACCGGTATGCACTGTACGTGTAATGTACATGTACAACTTATGAGTGTATTGTATGTCATCGCTCCGATTCTTTACAGCTCTGCACATGTTAGCACACGAAAAAGTTGTCATATCAAAACATCTCACGAAAGCAGTAACAGATCGAGGGAGAGACCAGATCATATGTGCTAGGCAGAAAACTAACTTGTACGTACTGAAGCTCTAAGCAAAGTCTGTCATTTCACTCGGTGTATGAATTGTTATCATTGAACCAGATTATCAAGAGTTATCCTCAAAATATATGTTGACATATCTTCTTCTGTCCAAATTTTTACAAAATCGTATCACGCAGAGTCCTAATTACCATCTTATTCGCTGATAACCAATGATTTACCTTGGAACTTAATGGCATTTGATCATACGCATTACAGAAAAGGTGTGATCATGAAAAATCACGCGACGGTAATTGGCCGTTCTAGTGACCAAAACCAAAGAGGCTTTGTATTAATCCGCTCTATGCAAACTATGCGCTTAAGGGTATATTTCTTCCAAAGGCGCATGCATCTGAATTTCGGTGTGTGACGAATCACGCAAAATCCGAAATGCGATCATGAATACGATTCCCGGGACGTAACCTGTGAGGCTACGTGATTAAGACCATGTTCAGTCCCGAAAAGTCGTTTTTTAATTGAAAACAAAGGTCGATTTTCCGGATAAAGGAAAAAATGGTCGTTTCTCGAATTTAAAGGTTTCCATTCGCATAAAGCTTTCGGGTTTTCCTTACAGAATGAAAACCCTTTTCTTTTTATTTGGAGTTTCATTAACAAACCTTACCCTCTTTTCGGAAAAATGACTCTCATTCTCCTTTTAGAAAAAAAAACTTCTTCGGAAATCCGAAAGGCAACCGTTTTTCTCTTATAACAACCCTTCGAATTTGTAGGCCTGACATCCATTTCGGTAAACGATTCTTTGACTAGATCCAAAATAACCACCATTCTTCCCGTAGGGACAGTGGCGTAGCTGCTGGGGGGGGGGGGCAGGGGGGCAAGTTGCCCCCCCTGGAAAATTTTTTGGGGAAATTTGATGAAAATGGGGAAATTTGATGAATCTCCTTATTATTACATAAATTTCACAAAAAAATTCTCAAAATTTTTGTTAGAATAAGAAATTGTGAGACATTTCTCATACATAATTCGTATTTTCATGCAACAAATTAATCCAGATTTCGTCAGTGTCGCATGAACCGGCCCGATTCGTGTTCCACAGAAATGAACTCGCCACGTAGCAGATTGAATGTTCTCTTGTGCTTGTATACGCACGGGGGTTATGATCAGTGCATTTCAGTGCACAGGAAGCTGTTATTCAGGTGATACTTTGGAAATTCAGTAAAAGGATGTGAAAACTGACAAGTCACTACCGTAGACCCCCGAGGTTATGTTCTTCTACTAGCAGTAGCTGTACGATTTTACTCTACATAACGATGGATGGGGCTGAAACAATTCATGGCCAACGATAAACTTAAAGTTAATCTAGAAATTAGAATTAACGGGATCCGTTGGCACACTTAGATTTTGTTACTAAGCCTAATCCTTGGAGGCTTACAAGCTAGTTCGGGAAAATAGCTTTCTGCTCACTTTGAGTGTAACAATAAATGCGCAATGAGTACCTTGCAGCCTTCCACACTTAACAGACTGCTTTTCTCACAGGATATCCTGTGTGATCGAGCCACTATTAGGCCTCCTTAGTGGCGTGCGAAGGGGAAACCATTGGGCCATGCCCCTTCACAGATGCCATTTTACTTTGTTCTTAAAAATACGTAGTATAACTTTATTAACACAGATTTTACTTCAAAAGATAGCATATGTGGCACCAGATTGCTTATAAGGACACCCAATTTTTCAAAAATTTTCAAAGGGGAAGGATTGTCCCTGCAAGGTCTTTCAGTGATGCCAATTTTTTTATAATTCCTACAAATAGACCTAGGCAAATTCTGTCAAATTCCAATTTTTACTTAAAAAGATAGACTCTGTTTCCCACACTGGTGGCATCGATAAAAAAGACTACATGTTTAGATTCTCTTTACAAGCATAAATACGCTATTTTGACCATCTGAGGGGTCTGATTTTTCGAATTTTTTTTTTGCGCTCCGCGCCAACTAATGGTGGCGCTTCGCTCGGTCTTTTGGGCAAAATTACATATTTGGGGTAAAATTAGCTCTTAACTCTCTGATCACTTTGCAGTTTGCGAACATATTTTGAAGTGAGCATTTTATTGCAAACGACATAAGAAGAAAGCGACTGGCTAGATTCTTCGTATTAGCCTGGAAAATGCTATTTCCGGCCATCTAAGGGGTCTGATTTTTCCAAATTTTCTCTACGCTCCGCGCCAACCAATGGTGGCGCTCCGCTTAGATGATCTTTATGACAAAATAACATTTTGTGGCCAAGAAAAACCACAAATACCGATCAATGCTCTTTTATTTTGACTCCTAATAGTGTGCAAATTTAATGACAAGTTTTTCTTCGTAAGGTAGCATAAATAGCATAAATAAATGCATGTCAAGGCACAAAAGTTTCAGTTTTATCCTCATGAACCACCACGATTCAACTTTTAACACTGTTTCTGTCAAAGTCGAATATCTTGCACCATTTTGCATGTAGGCTCTTTGAAAACGTCAAAAAATTTCCGGACACCCCTCCCCTTAGACCATAATGCATGCCCCTCCCCCTTCAGAGAAATCCTGCGTACGCCACTGCGGATGCAGATAATATTACAAAATGACATGGTAATGTTGTTATACTTGTAAGTTTGCCTATTTTATATGAAATACATACACATTACCGGGAAAAGTTTTGGGGAAATTTCATACCTTTGCCCCCCTGGAAAAAATCCTAGCTACGCCACTGCGTAGGGACGTTTCGGATTTAAAAGAAGAGTTTAAGGTCACAACAGGATTTGGTATGTTAGAGGAATACTTATTCTGAGCATTTTGGTGAAATTTGCATTGAAATCCGATGTGTGGTTCTCAAGATATGAGCACGTAAAGTTTTCCCATTTTCAACAAAAAGTGAACTTGAAGCAAGCACATATGACATCACATCCCCACATTAATGGGCAGTCTTTTGTTTTTCTTCAAACTTTAGACTGGGTTTTCTTCTCAACAATCCAATGTTATTAAAATGTGATTACATAAGTGACATGAGAATTTTACAAACTTTGCACACCCTCACAGGGAGGTCATACTCCTATTAACTTCAGGGTCAACACAACAGTCTGATAAACAAAGGGAAACAAAGCATTCCTCGTCAATATGAGGAAGTGATATAAACTCTGCTGCCCTCAATTTCACTTTTTAACACAAATCTACCCACTTCATTTACTAATATGTTGAGAAATATATGTCCGATTTGAATGGAACTTTCACCACACTGTTGAGATTTGGTTCCTCTTTCACATATGAAAATGAAATTTTAGCTTAAACTTCCCCTTTAACTAATACATCCTTGGGCCAATTTCTCCTCACTGAGGGTATTTCTTCTCTAAGTGACCCAGCGGGACTTCTTACAGAACTTACACCCTCAACGTACGCCGTAACGGACTGCACAGTGTTCGCAGGTGATGGTGATTGAGGCGTTCGGCACAATGTATGATGAAATATGACTCCAAAACGACATGATCTGTGTTTTTACTTTCCCTTTCTTTGTTTACATGAGTTAAGGATCTTAAAATTGTCACTGAGGTGTTTGTGCTTTCTCTAGGGGGTTATTTCAGGCGACTTGGAAGCATAATTCTGCTAAGTTTAGTAAACGTAAACTTTATGTTAATTGCAAACATTATTTCAAAGAAAAAACGTGCAGTTTTAGTAGTCCCCCCCCAAAAAAACCCACCTGTGCTCGTTAGATGGCGAGTCTTCTACCCAGTAGGCTGGTACCACGTTGAAAAATGTACGTTTTGCTGTTGTTCTTGTCCTGGAGTTGTTTCAAAATCTATCGATGACAGATAAAACACCGACTGAGTTAAGGTTTGAGTTGCAAAATGGTGTTAGATTGAAAGGATTTGCAAAAGAATGTCCACCACTCCGTCGTAAACTCACATTAGCAACCCCTTCCGCAGCGACCAATACCTATGACATGGTTTTTTCAGTCATCTCAAAATATATATTTCTTTGTGAAATCGACTAGCATACACTCCTCTTAAGCCTTCCGTACTGGCGTCACTGATTCCACAACAAATTTTCCTTTTAAGATCTTACGGTTCTCTTTTAAAATAAGAAATATTGAAACAGGGGATTGGGACCTCATGATTGTACGTCTTGCAATATTATTTCTGTACTACATGTGTACATAATGAAATCTTTTGCTTAGATGTGCGGCTTGTAGATGGAAAGGCAGAATATGAAGGCGTTGTTGAGGTGTACTTGGAAAGACAGTGGGTGACCATCTGTGATGATCAATGGGATAACATCGACGCAACGGTAATTTGTCGACATCTTCAGTTAGGTGACAGTGGTTTTCAAATTCCAGATGAGTCTCAGAGGAATTTCCATCCTATTTCCATTCATAACGTGGAATGCTCTGGTCATGAAGAATCTGTACTGCAGTGTCCATTTTCCAACAGTCAACAGAGTTGCCACCGCAACCGGAGGGCAGCTGTAAGATGTTCCGGTCAGTATGCAAATCAATCAACAGTATTACTTATTGTTTATATTTAATGGTGGGTTGAGGTGGGTTGAGGTTGGGTAGGAAATGAATTCTTATACGCAACACAAACTTAATGGGTATTGTTTGTGCAACTAAGAGATATTGATGTTTTCCGGGTTTTATTAAAAGGAATAGCAGTTTAAAAAGAGAAGTTAATGTTATGGCGTAATGTTGTTTTCGTTTTGTATTGTAATCAAATGGTCTGTTACAGACAGGTGGTAAATGATTAAGTGAATTGACCATTGGACTTGCTTGCTACTGACGTACTTTCGTTTTGTCCCCTAAATTTAACAACCCTAATCTGCAAATGCTTTCGGTTAGTTTCTTCTGCAGACAACATCACCCTTTTAACACGTTTTAACCAAGCTAAAAATGCATTATTTTTATTCTTCGCGTGCAAAATTTCGTATGAAATCTTAACTACATTTGAAATGTGTAGCATTTCAATGTGGGTTAAGTTGGAATAAAACATGTTACTGCACCATTTGTGTCGGTCACTCTGTTAATGATTGCGATCAATTATATTTCTCTTTACTAACAGCAATTCGCCTTGTTGGGGGAAGTGATATATCAGAAGGTCTAGTTGAAGTCTTGGTAAACAAAAGGTGGGGAACCGTCTGTGACACCTCATGGGATTTCAACGATGCATCCGTAATATGTAGACAACTTGGATTTGGGGAATCTGGAACGAAGACACCCCGCGGGACTTTTAGTGGAGGTGAAGGTCCGGTATGGTTTTCCAATGTACGATGTAAAGGAAACGAATTATCCATTTATGAGTGTCAATATGATTTTTCTGAGAGAAGTTGCCAGCATTATCAAGACTCCGGTGTTCGGTGTCAAGGTAATTGTATTTCAGTACAATATATAACATTTTCTTCACTTATTCCGTCCTCGCCAGCGACGGTGGTCAGTGGGGTAAAATAGATACAGCTGTGAAATTCTGATGTAGCTCATGTCCATCTACATATGCATTAAAGCATTTAAAAACACTGTTTTGCATAGCACCCCCCTACAACGGCAAACGATTTCCAAAGAAGAAGGGGATATCCCCTCATTTTAAGATCCTTCCAAGACAATATTTAATATTCGAATTTTTCTAACCCACTTTTGAATCATGTTAGACACTTTCTTTTTCATTTGATATCTGCAAAACAATTAGCAGTTTCTACCATTTAAAATGCTGCATGTGCCTTCATCTTTGTGCGATTAGATAGTTTTAACAGTTCGGGAGATAACCACTTTCGGGGGAAAATGAGCTTTTCCCAAATCGAGAGGAGTATGACTGTCTAATTTGTTTATCAAATGTGTATTTTTTTTAAATGGGACATGTAGTGAAGGCACAAATGGTGAAGCTACAAGGGACTTTCAGTAACGCATTAACAAACCCAAATTCTAAAACAATCCATTCGAAAAAATGCACAAAACTTTCGGCTGTGTCGAGACTATAAATTAAGCTTAGGAAAAAGCGCGTTACAAAATTATCCGATATCTCAAAATTGGCGCGGCCAACAACCAAAGATGACAAAGCTTGTTTACTTCCCTATTAACAGAGATTTTAAATATGACCAAATTTCTCTTTCCTAAAACCGATAAAGATTGAAAGGTTGTTTCGAACGTTACCTCCGTTGAATTTGTGCAGTATCGCAATGTAATTCGGGAGATATTTAAAAATGGCGCTAACCTTGGCAAAATATTCCTCCGATTTAGTGAAACTTGATTTCCCTCGGAAGTGGATATCCCCCGAACTGTTCAATGGTGAAATTTAACTTTGCCAGGTATACCCCATTCCATGTCAGTTGGGGCATTCGCCATTGATCTTCACCTCATAACTCCTGCTTACGCCGCTGAGTAATAGACCAATATTTTGAAGCGGTAACAAATCAAATCCACAGGTGATCCAATGAAGTATTTGACATCATTAAACCTTGCCCAATTTAGTGTTTCACCTAGACATAGATCCAGGTACGTAGACACCTATTCGATTTTCAACTTTCATAGTTGTTTACCTGGAGATGACACTGTTGAGAAAGCACGGTGACCATAAATTAATTTGACAAAATGGCAGTCCATTGTCCCATATGCTTCGCTGCATCACAGTGGTTTTCATGGTCTCCAGCCAACATTGATATTCGTGAAGAGTTCCAAATCTTACTCCCGACTCTTTACCTTCAAAGCAAGTAAAAAACTATTTGGAAGATGACCCTTGGTAACCCACTGTAAAATTCTGTTGAAAAATTGACATATGATGGCACGTCAAGGTAAGAGTTGTTATAACACCATAGTACCACATCCACGCAGAGCTTCATGTTCTAACGTTTCAATAAGTCTCGAACGTTACATACTTTATTGTTAATAAAATGTCAAAGATAATGTTTAGGAGTCGGTGTACTCGATTTTGGTGGGGCATGATACAATATGTTTATAGCACAAATCACAGCTTAAAACATTGGCAGAAACACTGGTGTAGCAGCCCAAGTTTGTAGTACTGTACATGCCATCAACGGATGAAAAAAGTTTTTCTTAACGGTGTCGAATTGAGATCACAAATAATCTTTTCCCTTCAAAGGGGTGTGGAACATCCAATGTTTGCAGACTAGTTTTGATTCAGAGAGTCATGACTATGACTGATAGAGAAATGGTCGCTCGGACTGCAGTTGCTGCCTATGTGACTCCCTGGTCCAGGCTGAAGTCTTTTCCATCACCATCTCACCGTCTCACTAGTATTGTATACTAGAAATGCACGTTCGGTTTCTACCCCAATTTTATATCTCCTTGGCTTGTATTCTGATGTCAGATTTCATCGGCAATTCAAACACAGCAGGCAGACGACTGTGCCCATGCAACCTGCCTGTTTGTGGTTACTCGATTGCAATATATATATATATATATATATATATATATATATATATATATATATATATATATATATATATATATATATATATATATATATATATATATATATATATATATATATAGCTAATTCCCACCTTAGGGGGAAATTGTTATATCTGCGCGTACTTAGGGCGAAAAAATAACAATGAAATACATAAGAAAAAGTGTTCTCCCTAACGTCCAAAAATATAAACAACGTTATTTCAATGGCCAGCCATCCGTTCGTGTTAACAGCTAGGTGTCCGTAAATTTGACATCTTTGAAGTAATTGCATCTACTTTGTAAATCTAGGAGGGCGCTCTTGTCCGTTTACGTATTCCTATAGAAAAAGTGTGTAGAAACGGTACGGCGAAACTTATATTTCGCCCCAAAAAATTTTTCCCCTTAAGGTCGACTTTTCAACAACAAGTTTCCCCCTAAGTGCGGAATTAGTGAAATATATATATATATATATATATATATATATATATATATATATATATATATACAAATACAAATAATTGCCCAAAAAACAAGACTGGACAGAGTGCTCAACTCTTCAAGCAGAAGAGCAGATATCGACCATGTATTTATGCTGTAAAAGCAAACAAAACCCTACTTAAAGTTTCTCACAAATCAATGCGATCGTCAGGGGGTCTCGGTTAACAATGAACACAAGCCTTCGCCGTTCTGGGTTTTTAACCATTGCCCGCTTGAGTAACTTTCTTGCGTTTGTGGTGATGGCGGCATTGTGATAGAATCTCCGATCTTTTGTTCAAGAGGTTGGGGGAACGGTGATCGACTATAGCAAGTTTTTCAGCTTGACAAAGGTTACAAAAGCCAGATGGAGTTCTATGTGTGTTTGACTGTGCTAATATGTGCCAACGAATTGTAAAAGCCTGGCCGCTCCTCTTAAGGGACCAAACGTGTTTAGAGAGCTCGGTTTCTTTTTCATGACGTTCTAAGTTAAAAGATTTCTTGTGGTTGTTGTACCTTTCCTTGAATGGGCCGCCAGACATGCCTATGTATGAGTGTGTGGCATCGTTACTAGTGACTTCAGCCTTGTAGACTACGGCTGATGTGAGGCATTTCCCATCAAGGGGACAAGAAATTTTAACCCGGCAGTTACAGGCGCGATTTGGGGGTGTAGCAGTTTTCTTTGAAAGCACCTTAGAGTGACGATCGCATTGATTTGTGAGAAACTTTAAGTAGGGTTTTGTTTGCTTTTACAGCATAAATACATGGTATATATATATATATATATATATATATATATATATATATATATATATATATATATATATATATATATATATATTATATGGCTAACGTTAAAGTTTCATACGACCATATCAAGTCAAATTAAAAACTAGAAAATTCAAATATGTTGGATCAAATTTCATATTAATGTGTTACAAACATGTTTCTTTATGTGACTCCTGAAACAGATTAGATCAGATTAACTGTTCCTTTTGCAACATGAAACATGAAATTTATGAACGGAAACGTATAGGCACACGCCGTGACGCTTCTTCTTCAGAATGCCACATGGACAATTTGGAAGATCAAGGGCGTTGTTGGGTCTAACTGGATTCTGAGTTCGCTACATGATCTGTGTCATCAAGTGTTCTCAACTTATCAATAAACACATACTTGCCTGGCATTTTGGCTAACCCAAATGTTGTGAAACGTTTATTTTCATTTATCTGTTACTATAAATCAGTAACAGATGCGAAACCTGACTCTATCAATTATGTTTGTAGTGTGTTTTGTTAAAAAAAAAGTCAGCAGAAAGTTTCATCATGGTAAGTGTGGTACAGAGAGCTAACAGCATTGAAGGAAAGAAAATTTGCTTATGATTTTAAGCGACAATTTCAATAGGGACACGTGATGTAATTTACAATATAAAACATTATGGAATTGTTTTTCCCTCATTTGCATCTTAACAAGGAACAGCACTAGCAATAAGTTAGCGCTGGGAAAATTTCTATTGCAATTGAAATTGTCTGGTACGAGAAGTGAGAACGTTATTCCATATCATTAATATAAGCCAACTATTTTAAATTTCTGGGGTAAATTCCCCAAATTTTTGAGTGACGTGCTTCGCGCGTCCAGACTGTTTTGTTCCAGACATTGTTTTGGAAAACGCCACCTTTGGCCAAGCTTTAGGGTTCTAGATCCTTCAACTGGGTAGAGCCTCTTTCGACCCCTTCTGGCCGTTTATATTCTTTTATAAAACCTTTTATATTGTACTGTTAATACATTTCTTTAAAAAAAGTTGGCATTAAAGGACTCACGGTCCAAGTTGAACCAACTACACTGTTAAAAATTTCTGTAAATTTACAGACTTTTTTTTAACTTAAACTTTTTGTATTTTACTTTTAATAGAGATTTTCTGTATCTTTACAGACACTTTGTATTTCTACAATAAAAAAAGGTTGTTTAACATGTATTTTCTGTTTATTTGAAAAACCATTTCTGTCTGCTTTTTTAACCAAATTTTACTGCTTTGTAAAACTTTTTCTGTAAATGTACAGAAATTTTAACAGTATTTTGTATTTTTCTGATTTCACATAAATATACTGTCATTTAACAAACATTCATTTTGTTTTTACGCTGAAAAAGAAACAAAAATAAGCCCAAACAAACAAACAAATAAGAAATAGCCCGAAAATTTTCAATATATAACATGCATCGTTCTTCGAAGTTTCAGTTAAAAAAGAAAACATTTTTGGCAAATTTATGGCCCTATTTGAAAATTAACTTACATTTATTATACTGACAATTGGTATACTGATGTCAACTCATCGCCACAGGCGCTCATGCACTTGATCGAATTAAAAACGTTTCACAAATTTACTTGAAAGAGTCTGTAAATTTACCACTTTATGACGTAAATCTCATTTTGCATAAATGGGTGGAGCTTATTTTGTAGGCATTTTCCTAACAAAAGGATTGCTGTTGCTTTGAATAATATCTTTTTTGGCTTTTTTTAATCAGGAAGTGATAAACTTATTGTTTACCTTGTCTGGAAATGTTTGCAACCAATGTATTTGCATTCTTTGTCATATTTATTTTAAAAACAATTATTATATTGTACCAAAAATGTGACTTTCCAATTACAAAGTTCCTAGAGATAGCAGTCTACTGGACAACAATGTGATAACAAAGTATCTTCATTGTGTTTTGATTGAAAATAACTTCGTAACGACACATTACGTTGATAAGCAAATACCTGATCTACGTAATGGTGAAGTGTATGTTACGTAATAACATATGAAAGGAAAAAAGCGATATTATAATAAATATTAAAACGCCGAGAATGAAAACAGTAGGCTGTAAATTCACATAAAATTAAGGTAAAAAAAAAAACAGAACAATTCTGTAATTCGATTTTACAGTAGACATTTGTAAACTAATTTACATGCAAAAACTGTAAAGAAAAAACAAACACTTAATGTTTTTTCATGATTACAGTCTGGCTGTAAAAAAAACATTATTTGGTTGGAAAAAAATTTGCCATAAAAATTATGTAAATTTTACAGAGAAATTTCTAACAGTGTATACACATTATTAGCATTAACTTTTAACAGCTAGCGCTTCCGGACTAACCTGGCGGAACTCAAAGTTAGTTCACGTGCATCATACATCACCACTTGGAGTTTCATGTCAGTGGTGGATCCAGGATTTGCCAGAAAAGGGGAGGGGATCAGTTGTGGAGGGATGGACAAATGTGGGGGAGGGTTGAACGCCAGCAGGACTAAGAGGGGCGCCGGCAGTAGTTGTCGCGGAACGTTCAGGAAAATGTTTTACTTTACAAACCCTCCACACGGCCGGAAACGTCACTTCCCGATTGAGTAAAATATGAAAATATTGCAAATGTTTCTGTTTTTATCTACAATTACTCAATAGAGCTAAATAAAAGTGGCTTGTTTTGAAACTTATGTTCAGAATGTCGCCATAAATGGTAAACACAAGCACTCGCGTGCGGAAGGGATCATTTCAATTTTGGGACGGGAACATAAGATTCTCTGCCTGCAAATTGCGTTAGTGTCCAAACGACTATCCAGGCTAAGCGGTGGGCCACAATCAGATGACGCGGATCATTTCTGAGAAAAGTTTGGAAATCGCAACCGCTCAGCCAGCTGAAATTGCAATCACCAACCCTGATAGCAAAATTCGGCGGCCCGCTGGTGGCTAAATGGCCCACGCAGGACCGTTGAAGGCCCGCCAGCTGAAAATAAACTTCTTCCACGTGATATGGTTATTTAACTAATCAGCGTCGCTGCCATCGGCGGACCGCTGGCTTGCCACCGGACAAATCGCCGGCGGGCCTCCGGAGTTGCCAACAGCGGACAGTTGTCGGGCCGACCAAATTTTGCTATCAGGGAAGTTGTAAGCAGAATCTAAGTCATCGCTATTTTGTAATCCTGCTCGAAAAATTAACGCCTGTACCATCGATTGGCTGATCTGTAGAAAATTTGAAATTCCGCAGAAGCCGGGAATAGAATTTACCCAGCTTGTAAGTAGAATTTAAGCAGTCTTCATTTTGAGCGTTGTATTGCAATGGACTCTTTGAATCAACATTCGAAGGGAAACGTTGAGGGAAATAACGGGAGGGGTGTTATTTAGCAAATATTACACTTAACATAGGCAGATGTAATTTGGAATAGAGCCTTATTTTAGTTTATGAATGAAAGTTCTAGCTTTCTGGAAGGGGCCCGGGCTCCGGCCTCTTCCCCTAAATTCGCCACTAAATGGAGTAGCCCTGAGTACTAGACTAACATGTTAACGTGGTGACTGGGATGGTTGATTTTGAACTCGAATCCGTACCACAAAGTTATTTCAAAATTTACCTTTTCTCTTTATTATGACAAAAAATTTTCAAAATAAAAATCTTCTCTATTGAAGTCTGACTCAGCCATTCAATGTTCTGCTCATAGCTCCAGGCTGTATTGCAGAAGGAGGTTGAAATTCTCACAAGGAGAGAAAAATTGTCTCACACTTCGCACGTTTGGGTACATCATGAGCGTCATTGACACCGCTGATTACCCATTGCAAGGTTCAGATATAGCATATGATTCTTGCAAACAGTAATTCCCACATGACATCACTACTGACTACATAGCCCTTTGCCGATACCGCTCCCCATATCACAGTTACTGGTTACTGGCCTGTCTTTCGTGAAAATGCCCCTGTGCTTACCTGTTTAAATTTCTTGTGTGTTTGAACCAAAAACATTTCAAGAGAGGTAACTGAGAAAAACCTGCTTTGCTTCTTTTCTCTTAAGATATTAACGAAAAATACGTTTGATAAAAATCGTATGACATGAACCACAATATGATAGTACAGTGAAAGATAAAAAAGGACTATTTTTTAGGTTACATGAGAACTTATTCCTATTACAATTGATATGATAGTGTCGCCCTATTATGCTTTGTATAATTCGGTTTATTTTAACCATTTACAATTGCTTCTACCTGTACAGCTATTAGACTAGTTGGTGGAAGAGGACCATACGAAGGAAGGGTGGAGGTCTTCTTTGACGGACGATGGGGAACGGTTTGTGATGACTCTTGGACGAATGAAGATGCCTCTGTGGTTTGTTCGCAATTGGGAATGAATACGCCGGCTACGGCTACAGGATTTGGGCATTTTCCAGCAGGGAAAGGGCCTATTTGGCTAGGTGGTGTCGACTGCAGTGGCAACGAAGCATCTCTCCTTGAATGTCGTAGTAATGGAATAGGACAAACCAGTTGTGACCATTCATCAGATGCCGGCGTACAATGTTTACGTAAGGGTATTTGCTTTGTTATGAATAACACCTCTAAGAGTAATAATCTAAGAGTGATAAAGTGGAAACGGGTGTAAAATGGAAAAGGAGATAAAATAAAAATGTATTTTTTTTTCAAGGCTATAGATAAGAGGGTCAAATGCTTGTTTAAGTTCACTTCTATGAGGAATGGGCAGAGCGAGTTACAAAACGTTCCTGGAAAATTTTTGAAAGTATTCCTTTTGCGCAATTCGATACAGCAACCCGTCTTGTTGGAGGCTCTGATGATTTGGAAGGTCGTGTTGAGCTGTTTACGTCCGGCCGTTGGACATCTATCTGTGGAAATACTTGGGGCATCAGTGAGGCTACTGTGGTGTGTCGTCAGTTAAGTCTAGGAGGAACAGGTTATCCAGTTCGAAATGCACATTTTGGAGCAGGAGGGGACGACATATTTATCCAAAATATAATGTGCCGTGGCAATGAAACCGCTTTGCAGCAATGTGATTCTGAAAACGAGAGCTCAGCAACGTGTTCTCACGACCTAGACGTTGGTGTAAGATGTTCAGGTAGTCCATGACTTTTTTTTAAAATTTTTAATTAACCTTTAAATGTATATTTATATCTATTTCAGCGGCAGATTGAAAATCAACAATTTTTTCCAAACCCGTTAAGTTTTCTTCACATACCAGTGACAATTTGTCAACTTAGACAATCCCCATTTTCTACCTACAAATAGTTGTTTCATCTGTGATTACTTAAAGGTGTTCAAACATCTGTGACCAGACACTTTTTTAAGTTATGCACAAAACCTTTACAAGTCAGAACATCACAAATTTTAACTCTTTCCGTAAACACTTTAAAACTGTCATGAGTTATCGATATCAACGCAACCCTTTTTAATATATCTTTTGGAACATGGGCATACTGGATTCATCTACCGTAAAACGCATATTTGGGCTTGCTGATTAAGATAAGCCTTTTTATTTAATCAAAACAAAGTCTGAAAGTTAAAAATAAAAAGGAAAATGATAAGACTGACACGGCTAATTGATTACTTCCACTAATTTTTCCAAACCTGATCGGAACTTACCATATCTCTCAACTAGATGTACGGCTCGTAGACGGCAGAAGCCCATACGAAGGACGTGTAGAGGTATATCGGAATGATCAGTGGGGCGCAGTGTGTTCCAACTCATGGGATGACAAAGACGCCGAAGTGATCTGCCGAGAGCTTGGTTACGGTTCCTCTGGAACCGCTCTGATGGGGCATGAAACTCAGGATGGTACCGGCGCAATATGGTTGGATCAAGTTGAATGCAGCGGTAGTGAGACAACAGTGGCCAACTGCCATCAAGCGGGAATTGGGCAAAACAACTGTGACCATGTAGATGATGTTGGTGTAATATGTTCAGGTAAGATAACTTGACGTATGTTTTAGTAAACCAACCAACAAAAGTTGTAATAGATATAATAAGGCTGTATATTATTTCATCGCAAATAAAAAATATGAGTTTTTGAACCGTTTATTATCCTCGCCAGTCCAATTTTGAGTCGACAATGTGGAAAGCTTCACAAATCATTATATTAGCAAAGTATCTGTTACTCCTTAGAAGCCATATTCCCATTTTATTTAAGCGATATTTTTAACGAATTTAAATCATTTCAAATCATTTGAATATGATTCTGTTCGCAGCTATACGTATTTCAGGTGGTAGTACACCTTTGGAGGGTCATGTGGAAGTTTTAAAAGAAGACGAATGGGGGTACGTTTGTGATCGCTCACCTTGGAACAATATTGCTGCAAGCGTTCTTTGTCAACAGCTTGGTCTTGGACCCAAAGGTGAAGCATTGTTCAACACTCCCTTTGACGTTGCCACTCAAAGTAGATTTTGGTTGGATGAGGTTTCTTGTATAGGGGTGGAACTTTTCCTGCTGGATTGTGATCACGATGCATCTCGGAGACACTCATGTAGAACATCCTATGATGTTGCCGGGGTCAGATGTGGAGGTAAAGTTTTATCAATTTAAAAAATGGTTGTTACCTTGTTGGTAGTAAGTATTCCCACATATGCTATCACCTTTAAATGTACACCTGTGGGCTGGGGGATGTAGAATATGCCCACGGTATTTCCATCCTGTCGTAGAGGCGAGTAAAGGGAAACCAAATTTATACTTGGACCATACTTGAAAATAAATGTTTTAACTTTGGAACTTTTTATCGAGTTGACTGACACTTTATAACACATTCGTGTTGGTGTCGTTGAATCTCATCTAACCAACTCAACATAAACTGATTCTCTTCCAGGATTCCTTATGACTTTAACTTACATATGTTTATGACGCCATTCTGTAAAGTTTTTTTTTTTTTTAATTTTTAAATCCAAATGACCCATGCTTTTTTACCAGCTTATAAAGAACAATACATCATATGGACTTTTCGTGTTGGACTCAATGACTTATCCGCCGTAGTTTACACGTTTGAAAATGCATACATTTTGTAATATAACACTCATTTTTCATGAAGCAAATTACCTTCTCTATGATAAAAAGCCCTTTAATCATCTAACCAACTCTTATAATGCCTGACGCTTGCATACGCAATTGAGTAGAATCAACAAACCAGCGGGCCCAGCAATTGGTAAGAACATGATTGTAAAACCTCATCTAACGTTACCAAAGTATCTATGATATGACACACCATATTTTATTCCTGAAAAAAACGTTGTTTTAAACAGAAACAACCACTAATGGTCAAACGTTTGAGTTGAAGTATTTATATACTTGCCAATACGTTGTGCTGTTGCACATTCTGGGCACATGTAGCTTAACGGATTTTCAATCCTGCACGTATGATATAGCGCTTAGGTAAGCAACCATGAATACGGAAAAATATAATAATAACTACTTGAAGACAAGGTTTTGTTTGGCTCTTGAAAATGTCATAATTGTTCTTGAATTTCAGAGGTTCGCTTAACAGGCGGAGCACGTCCTCTTGAAGGCCGTGTAGAGATCTTTGTGAATGGTCAATGGGGAACAATATGCAACAATAATTGGAACGACATCAATGCTGAAGTTATATGTCGCCAAATTGGACTGGATGGCTCTGTGGCGAAAGCGGCTTTTCCTGGAAAATTTAATCAAGGAAGTGGACCAATCTTCTTGAGCAATCTTCAATGCACTGGCACTGAAACATCCATTTTTGATTGCAGCCACAGCGGAGTGGGTATTTCTGCTGGTTGTGATCACTCAATGGATGCTGGAGTCGAATGTATAGGTAAATTTCGGGAGAGTAGAGCTTACCATTGCAATAAATTCAACATTGCATGTAGAATTTCGTTGTCCTTGCGTTTCACTCTTAAAAAACGTCTGCGCAACTTTGAACCGAAAATATATTATCACGGGGTCCACAAAACAGAAATCTGGTTGATTATTTGTTTAGATTTGGCTCAGAAATTGTTCTATTGCGTTCATTTTCAATCGAATATAGTAAAGATTAGATCCGTGTTCGTTGTATTGTTTTTCGTAGAAGTCAAAGGTCGTTTCAGGTCACCAGCAGTTAAATTTCGAAAATTCTGTACCTAAATTGTAAAGAAAAATTTATCAAACACTGTCTACTTGAAAGCAGGTAAAGTATTTGATGGCAAGGAATCACCAATCTTTTTGGATTTCTGGTATTACCCTTTGTCTTTTCGGCCGGCTCTCTTCATATCGTGCTTGTTTGTAGGTTCCACGTGTGAATGTCGCTCTGTCTGTCTTCCTTTTCGTTCGTCCGTGAATCAGTTTAAGTGCGTTCCAGTTTCCAGCAAAAACCAAAGTGCAATTATTACGATCATCATGAACGCTCCTATAATACAATCTTTCTTCACAGGGGTCCGACTCGTTGGTGGTGGAGATGCTCTTGAAGGTCGCGTGGAAGTTTACGCCCATCATCGTTGGGGAACTATTTGCGACAAGCACTGGAACGATAAAGACGCAACTGTTATTTGCAGAGAACTAGGACTTGGTGCATATGGTAAAGCATTTAAGTATGCTCAGTTTGGTGAAGGAACAGGTCCGGTTTGGTTGAGTGATGTTCAATGTGATGGCAGCGAAGAGTCGATATTTGAATGCACGAATGGGGTGCCAAGTAAACAAAGTTGCAACCATCAGCTGGATGTTGCAGTTAGATGCGCAGGTGAGTTGAAAGAAGAAAATACGGTCAACCCAATTACAAGTTCCTAGTCCAGTAGTCCAACATTTTCTTAAATGGGTTTTGAGAATCGTGGGAAAATATTTTCTGACCGCATTGGGATTTTTTTATTCACATTATGCAACTATTAAATTTTAAAGGATAATGAAAGTGAGGTAGATGACAAAAGAAGAAATTAATGATGAAAATTGTTTTTTCCTCAAAAGGTTCAGAGAGGGGTCTGCTCTTGCCCTTTTTAAAGGTATAATGTAAATGACGGAAAGGTTAGAAAAAAGACGAACTTAGTGCAATTGACTTGGTATACATTGGAAACATTTACCAATTCTTCAATTTTCGTTTAAAATTTTGTCACTAGAATGGTCAATTTTACCATGTTGTCTATTTCAGACGTACGAATAACTGGTGGAGGGACGGAGGGAATTTTAGAAGTATTCGTGAACAATGTCTGGGGAACGGTGTGCAGGAACTCTTTTGACAACAACGCAGCAACAGTAGTTTGTCGAAATCTCGGGTTAGGGGATAGCGGAGAAGCTATTCTCATTGATGGAATTGTAGAAATGGTAACCGGCCCAATACTATTAGATAATGTCCAGTGTTTGGGAACGGAAGACTCTCTATTAGAATGTGATCATTCCGGCATTGGACAAAACAGCTGTAACCACACCACCGATACAGCTTTGAGGTGTTCAGGTAGTTACATCGAAGCTCTCCCTGAAGTATACCTGTAAGGGGGAAAGACAAAATTTCAGAGTCGAACAAGAAGATGACATTTGTTTTGTTAGATAACGCAATTTTGTGGATCCTTTTTTATTTACGGGAGAGGAACCTCAGTCATACATTCGCCTAGCCAGGCATTCGGTCTCAACCTTTGCGTTTAGATCGAGATGCTGTCCCCAATTTCTCTTTCCCTAATATCTTCCAAATGACGTATTAGTTTTAACTTTTTTCTTTCACATACTGTTAATTTTAAAGCATTAAAATTTTCTAAATGTTTAAGGTTTCGAGCCAAAGATTGGAACAAAGACGATGCCATTCAAAACAAAGAGTTTTTCATGTAACCGTTCAACGTTTTATGACAGCTAGCACAAGCAAGTAAATAGGACAACAGAAAAATTTTGGACTGTTACCTAGTGCTAAGAACACAAAACTGAAATGAGAGATGTACGTGTTCGTAATATTTTTTTTCTTAATGGAATGTTCCCTTTCTCAGGTGTTCGTCTTCGAGATGGAGGTGGGCATCATGAGGGCCGTTTAGAAGTATATGACGATAACCACTGGGGGACTGTCTGCGAAACAAACTGGGATTATGTGGATGCAAGCGTGGTGTGTCGGCAACTACATCTAGGTACTCCAACAGTATCAACAGGAAGAAGTACTTTTGGACAAGGAAGTGGTAGAGTGCATTTTACGAGCGTAATGTGCAAAGGTGATGAAGAATCTATTTTTTCTTGCAAGAAGACGTGGGAAAATACATGTAGACACTACTCCGATGTTGGTATCACCTGTTCAGGTATGTAAGCATCAGACTACTGCCTAAGCGAAATCAACCAGTATTAGGAGAAAAAATGGAAAATGCGTTTTTACGTCGTTTTATGCGTCTGTTCTTGTTTCTTAACTGCGCTTTGAAATTTGCATGGGGTTTTGCACTTCGGAATTCTCTTAACAGTCCTTAACAGTCCTCGTGGCGAAACATTTACCTTTAAGGATATCTGTCATGGCTACCGCATGTTTTTGGGGAAAACTGCGGTTTCTAATTATAGTACCCGACAATTATTTTATGACTCCAATTAGCTGCTTCAGTGAACAGCTATGATTACTATTTTTGTTCAATAGAAGCCCAACAGATAAGGGGTTCAAATAAGCGCTGGCCAAAATGATATGCTCAAGGGAGCGGGATGGTTGCCCTCGTCCTATGGATACACCCTGACACGATGTCTGTGTAAACATTTGATTCGGAACACCTTTGGTAAGACCAGGTAAGACAGTCTACACTTATATACATCTTGCTTGTTTAAGAGGGGTCGTCAAACTAAGACTGGGTATACGACCAGTGAAAAAAACTGGTCGAAGACTTTGACCAAAAATAGTAGTACGCCAATGGCAAACGTTAAAATGGACTGGTATAATTTCACTTATCGTTTTCCCCAAATTTTGTCCACTTAATTTTCTCGCACAATATCTCACAAAACTCAAGAAGGTTAAAAGCTGTTTACACCATGTTCTTTTATCTGCCAAAGTACTTGCTTTGAAGCGAGGATCGTAAACACCCATGAAATGAAAATGTTATATGAAATTTTGACTACTGCTAAGGACCGACCAGTACTGCCGATAATATCAGAATACGAGATATGTACAGCTAAAGAAACGTGACTGTCCTTACTATTAATGGTTAGAGCCCCGTTAATAACAAAAAGGACCACACCAAATGGGGACGAGATGTGCTGAGTGGGGACCGTGTTAAAACTGGGGACTGAGCCCACCCAGAATGTATCTAAAAGGGATTGCAAACAAACGATGATTCAATGTTAATGATAATCTTGAAACTTTCTTGTCTCCAACTGGATGTGAAATATATTAACTTAACTTAAATATCGAAATTTCTAGTCGTTCGTCCTACAAAGAACTACACGTACCACAGCAAGGCCAGTATCAGTCGGGGTTCTAAGGGGTTCACTCAAGACAAATAATAACATGCATTGACTGAAAGGGCCCTTAGCCCTTTAATCAACTCTAGTTACACGGATGGAAAAGTTAGGAATTAGTTTTTAACAGTCAGTGGAACACTCAGCATTTCTCTGAATGGGAGGGAGATACAGTATGCTGAGGCATCGCTGCCCTTGAGAGGGTTGTAAGGTGGGCAAAAATTAGGTACCCTTATTACTTCCAATCTGGTGCTATGTTGCCTACATTTTGAAGTAAAACTTGGCAGTGTTACAAAATGTGCCTTTTCGGAAATAAAAAATGGGGCCAGTGAGAGCACCTTGAGGAGACAATCATTCCACTTTGAAACTTTTTGTTAAATAAGGTTTTCCTATATGCAATATCGTGCCACCTACTCTACCTTTTGAAGTTAAACTTGCGTTTACTAAATTACGCATTTGTAGAATCTAAAAGATTGCATCCGTGATTCGCCATTGTTTACCGTAACTTGGTTACAGCTTATTTTTCGTTGTTACTTTTGAATAATATAGGAAGTTGTATGTCCTTGGTCTAAAATGTTCCCCTCCCTATCGCTACATCATCAACGGCGAAAACGAAATAGGCTTTTACTTTGCATTCAACATTAATTTCGCCAACTATATAGAGAGAAATGTTTCCTCCGTTCTTCTTAATAACTGTTTAACATTTAATGTTTTGGATGGGTAAGAGTAACGAAATTAAGTAATTGAGGTAGTTTTAACTGAAATAAAAAGTCAATCCACATGTTGCTGACCGGTTTTCCTTTTTAGGAATTCGGTTAATTAATGGGGAAACTGAAGAAGAAGGCCGAGTTGAAGTTTTACAATTTGGAAGATGGGGCACCATTTGTGATGACGAATGGGATGAAATAGATGCCACTGTTGTTTGCAAACAGTTAGGACTTGGAATACCTGTTGAAGTTTACAACAACGCATTCTTTGGGGGAGGCGTTGGACCGATTTGGTTTAGCAACATTAACTGCATGGGAAATGAAGGAACAATCTCAGATTGCGAAGCTTTAGGATTGGGACAACACTCCTGTGACCATTCAAGAGATGCTGGAGTAAAATGTTCTCGTAAGCATTTCATGTCATATCTAACGTGTCTTAATGTAATACAAAGAAAGATGTGTAAGAATTCTTTTAAACGTATTATCGAAGGCCTTATATTTACCCTCTCTCCTGATCAGGCCAAAGAGAATTATTTGTGCACTAAGCCTCATATGGGGAAATTTTAGAGAAAAAGTAAAACTTCTGAATGATTTAAAAACTAAACATTCAAAATGACCAGCATTTTAAAGGCTGATGTGTTCTTTTGAGTGGCGTTAATTCTTAAAATCTTAAATAACACACAGTTTTCGGCTAATTAGTTTTCAGTCCACCGCCATTTATGGGAGGCCAAGCAAATGTTTCTAAGATATATGACTCTCGCAGCAGCCAGATTGTAATATTTTCTATATATAAATGCTAAAAAACCTGAATTGTTCTCACATCCTTCGCACGTCCTATCTGGGTCCCACTTATTTTCGTAGAATTTTATGAAACAGATAAATAATCATGAGTGGGTGGATTTTGACATCATACTGTTGGCTATGATAATTATGTAATGACTTGCCTAATTGGTGCAAGTTTTAACCTCACAGGATTTTCAGTAAGAAAACGTGTTGCTTAAAATTTTGTAAACTAAGGGTATTGTTGATATTACCTACAACATTGTATTCGCACATTTAGTTTTCGCAATGGTCATACTGATAGGTGAAATTATGAACTTAAAATTTGATGTTAAAATTTGAAGTATCCTTCAATTAGCATAGATAAACATCAAGATTTACAATATCTATTGGTTATTACACTGTTGCCAGTAAGTGTCTTTGATATTAACAGGTCTACGTGTTACCAATGGAAATATGCAAACGGAAGGAAGAGTTGAAGTAATTTTGAATTTTCAGTGGGGTACAGTTTGCGGGGACAACTGGGACGATGACGCTGCCAGTGTTGTTTGTCGAGAATTAAAACTTGGGGAACACGGCACAGCGATAAAAGGATCTCTTGTCACTGTTGGAACTGGCACAGTTTGGTTGAAAAACGTTGTATGTAAAGGTGATGAGTCAGCACTTTTAGAGTGTAGACATTCAGGAGATGATGACAATAACTGCGACCATACTTTGGATGCCGGTGTCAAATGTACAGGTACAAATTTCATTTAATTCGCACTAGTAACCTGCTAAGTTATATGGTACCTTCAATCGAACGGAAATCTGCAGAACTTGTTCAAGTTAGTTTTCAATGTGGCATTTTCTTGGTTCATAAGAATATCGTAAATTTTTACATTCATGATTATTCTTACGGAGGAAAGAAACATTTACTTTGGAAATAATTCCCTCAGTTACAATGACAATGCAAGACAGAAAACCTCCCAAATACACCCAGTTTAAAGGTATTCATACTTCTCTTTAGGTGATTACAGAAAAATTGATATTTTGGCTATTTAAGATCTGTTTCTTTAGAAAAGCTGTTAACCTTCTGTTAAGTTTGTTGCCTAATGTTGAATATACAAGACCCATGGTGCCTTCAGAACATTCTCAGTACATTACATGCTGAGCTACAACTCCCTCCTACTACAGAAAGGGTAGTTTAGGGGGAGTATTGACTGCCCTTAATTTAGAAAGAGATCTCTTTGTGTTTATGGATATACGGTTCGATTTATCGTAAGAATCATCTTCTCGAATGTAGTGAGTGGATGGACTGATCTAACAGAGTAAATATTTGTCCACTCCAAACTATCTTAGCGTGTGCCCGTTTTATTGAAGCAAGCGTTATATAATCAAAATGATTCCCACGGTTGGCTGGGAATAACAACTTTCGGGCCTGTTAACCTCATGTAATTTACGAAAATGCTAGTAATTTAGAAAAAAAAATAGAAAAGCGCTGAAAATATGCTGAAATATGCAAAATGTGAAAACATCAACACAAATTTTCAGTCAAAGGTTGAAAACGTTTAAGGAAGCAACAAGTAGTAGTAGTAGGAGTATTCCCGTACTCCCTTTGACTAGGGAGTGCCGGGACTTTCTGGTATTTCAGTTTTATATATGAGAGGATCATTAAATCTTAATTATAGATGTACGGCTAGTTGGCGGCAAAACGTCACAAGAGGGACGAGTGGAGGTCTTTGCAAATGGACAATGGGGTACAGTTTGTAACAACGGATGGGACAATTCTGACGCAATTGTCATCTGTCGTCAACTTGGATTTGGTGAGGCTGCCCAAGCAGCAAAAATCGATTTTTTTGAAGAGGGAACTGGTTCGATATGGCTGGACAATGTTCAGTGTACTGGCTATGAAGATTCAGTCTTTGATTGTTCTCATTCTGGCATAGGGAATAATGTGTGTAGTCATAACAGTGATGCAGCAGTTATATGTGAAGGTGAGGAAACTTATTTTTTTTCTTCTTGGAAGGAATACTTTATTGGATATCTATAAGATAGTTTTTTAGTTGTAACGCCTGCCTCTCTTTTCTTCTTTTTGATTGCAGTGTGTAGGTAGTGGGGATTTAAAGAATATTTAAAGGGCAGCTAGGAGCAGTCATCGCAAATAGAAGAATTGTAGTAGACTGTCCAGTTTCATGATTGGCTGTTGTTGGGAGTCATGTGACAATGTTTTTTTTTTCTTTCAAATGTCAAATTTACCACAAATACCGGCTTGGTTTACCTTGAATATGCAATAGTAAAGTCATAAGATGTAATGTCAGATACCTTGAACAGAAATAAAATGAAAATTGTGTTATTTAGCTTTTTCTTCAAAATACGTTTGGGGGATGCTCTTTACCTTTAAGTGAGCCTGCGCATGTGTGATAACAAGTGTGTCCGTTACCTATTGGATACACTTTGAGAATGCAGTACGTACTTCAGTCATGAACAGAGATGTTCCTGGTACGAATAAAAAGTCAAACATTTTTGTGAGAACGATCGTACGAGCGAGACGACAGTGACGTGACCAGGACTTTATTGGAAGGTAGGGTGCGTATGGGGGCTCTGAAGGAGATCTGCATACTCTTTCTGGATCCCTGACGTCTTCAGTATCTGGGGCGCAGCGTACAGAAAATTTCGGAAAATAGCGACCGCGCATGCAACCGCAAATAGTATTTCCTTGGCGTGTGAGTGGACTCCAAGCAGTCGTTTCTGAACTTTTGTTTGCAATACAATTATTACTTCAAATAAAAATGAACAAATTTCAAGACGATGAAGCAAATTACCATATCAAATGTACCACTACCATTTGGGGATAATATTTGTGGGTACTCTTTTCTCATGTTCATCCTCCTGTTTCTTCGTGTTGTATGGGAATCGAAAACATCCCAAATCTCAGAATTTTTTGAACTTTTCTCCTAACTGAATATGCTATTAATATTTCGGTAAAAGGACCATGGAGACACGCTGAAGACGTATAAGAACTGTTGTAGCTTTTTGCTTCTTTGGGGAAGTTTTACAACCTTTACAGCTATTGACCTCTACAGTACAGTACGAGACACTTTCCCCATGATCTAGATAGGTGCATTCATAAAGGCTTGATATTAGACACTTCTATCGGGGAAACACCCTTTTTCAAGAGTTTAAGTGGGCACCACACGGCCACAAAAACTTTTGTGTATTGCAACATTCGATACAGTTTTTACAAATATCATCTCTCACCCCAGTAAAAATCGGTAAAATTCGGCATAGATAATACTTCAAAAAAAGGTCAAAATCCAACTTCGAAAAAGCCGCAACCGGTCACGTGACCTTTATGGCGCAATTTGCGGCACAAACCCTACCCTATTTAAGAACGCCCATCTGGATGTGTAACTTATGTGCCACGCGGTAAATTTATCTTTATCATAGCAACTTCATGAAAAGGATTACATAGCAATACTTGTCCAACCTACAGAGGGCAAGGCACGGACCATGTTGGAGATTTGGAGCGAATCATTGACCAAAACGTTGGCGTGCGCATACGCGCGTGGAAAAACAGTTCTGTTTTGTGCAAGAAAGACGCGGTCCGGGCACTATACAGAACAGCAATGAACATGTACGGACGATCCATAACAGGCGCGTCCCCTTAACGCGTGCGTCTTTACTCTATGAGCTGTTTGGTGAACGTGCTATTGCGAATACTACGCAGTCACCGCGCAGCGACGCATAATTCACATTGTAGTTACTGGTCACGCTTGCTGCTATCGTTGCACGGGTATTTGCATGATGTGCTCGTTAATTTAAGGTTAATCAACTCTGAACCATGGCAGAGGATAATGCACGACCAGGTTGATGGAAGCGGTGCCCGAGTGCGAACCACGAGGGCATCCGGCGATAGCATTTACCCCGAGAGTGCATCATACTCTACTCAATGCACAGGTCCAGCGTTGATTAACCTTGTTCATTCATACACAACAAGATTGTCATTAAAGAGACTGAAAAGAGAGAAAACGGCATTTCCCACTTAAAGTGGAAACATTAAAACCCTATAATAACCTTTACAGGAAATTTTCTTGTGCAATTAACAAAGTGTACATTTGCACAAACGGGATTCAGCACATCCGTAAAGCATGGAATATAACAACTATGTTACTACATTTGGAAAATATTGCTATTATTTAAGAATTCCAGCAATCCAAACAGGACAAAAAATAACACTTCACAAAAGAGAAAAATGACACTTGGCAACCCCCTAGCAACGGATTTTAAATGCATCGACACCGTTTTGACATAGCCTCCTAAGTAAGCACGGTAAGGGATTATGCTTTTCGTATGCTTGCACGAACGTATGCTGCTTTTATTATAATTATGTGTGTACATTCGTAGAGTGAATCCAGCTACGGACAAACATGTACATTTGCATATAGGCTACTTACCTTCAGCGCAAATGCACAGCACATGCAGCTCCGGCGGTATTTTCAAACTGTGAATCACAGTCTACTGTGGATGTGTGCGTATACGTAGGCCTACGTGTCTAAGCTAGTCTTCGCTGAACAATTCCTTAGGAATCAGATTAAGACTTCAGAGGAAGTTAAACAAATGGAAGCTGCCTAGTACTAGAAGGCCTAGTTACATTTAACTAATGCGCAACGTTGAAAAAATCTTAGGCCGTCAAGACCTTGTCATGTTGAGACGCTTCTATTTAGGCTAACGTTAGAAATGCGATCGCTTTAAGTTTAACTTTACATGCCAGCGTTGCACTGTTACAATATTCATATTAGTTGGGCTAACATGGCGTACGTAACAGTCGCACTCTCACTAACGTTAGTAATTGATCCAAACCTTCATATTTGGGGATTTAACCTTTTCCATGAATCTTTGGGCCTACTTCTTGTTAACATTTTGTTATGTCGTATCATTTGGGGTTTTGTTTAGTAAAGTTTAAAACGTAAGAAGAAGCCTACCTAGGCTAACCCGTACTATCCATGTAACTTTGCAGCATACTATGTAGTATACTGCGGCTTCAGTAGCATGGGCAGGCATAGCATGGAGCGAGCATCGAATAGCATTGCATGGTATTAATACAGCACATATCATCATGCAGTCTATAGGCACAGTCGAGTTTGTAATACATACGTAGTAGTGGACGAATGTTGTGTTAACCTGCAACGCCAATGGTACTGTAATGTCGTTTGAAGGTTTATTGCATTCATCTGCCGATGATTCGTACGTTGTTCCTCCGTGGAGGATAAAACGTCTGTTCTTTATCCGTGGAGGATAAAGAGCTGTTACTGGTTCTTATCTGGGGATTACACACGGTCACCTGACCAAATTGGACAAGTAGGAGTTCAGGATTATTACCAGTATGAATGAATACGCATTTTCATGCATATGATTCGATGAGTCATGACATGATTTGTGAGCTTCCTGGTACAGTGTTGTTTACCGTGCCTAGAGGAATCCTAGCTTTTGCTGGGAAGAACGTCCCACAATATTGGACGACGCACAAGCTCAGTGCCGCGGGAATGTAAATCAAGTATTGAAGTTCTAGCCTTGTGCACCCTTCTTGCTGCGTACGAAAACGGTGTGTCTGTTTTTGAACGCACTCTTACAGAACGCTGTTCTTTAAGCGGGGCTTGAAATGTTGCTGCCAATGTGTAAAGCAGAATATTGCGAAGCTTCGAATATGCAATGTACTACACGCACTCTGACGACAAACATGTTTCACGCGAAAGGCCCGGATTCTATTCCCATGTCGAGTCAAACCAAAGACTCTAAAAATAGAACTTACTGTGGCTTTGCATGATGCTCCCCTTTCTAAAGCAATGGAGTAGGGAAAACAAGCCAGTGGGCCACAACTGGAAAAGCCCGGTGGTCGGCTCGACTTAAACCAATAGGTTAGAAACTGGGCCGTTAAATTCCATCTAACTGCCTGGCTGACTGGCTGACCGACTGACTGACAGACTAACTGACTAACCGACTAACTGACTAACTGACTGACTGAATTACGGACTAACTAATTAATTGACTAACTGACTCCCTGACTAACTTACTAACTGACGAGCTAACTAGCTAACTAACTAGCTAACCCCACCCAACCCACCCACACCAACCAAACCAACCAACCAACCAACCAACCAACCCAACCAAACGAACCCAACCAAACCAACCCAACCAAACCAACCAAACCAACCAAACCAACCAACCCAACCAACCTAACCAACCTAACCAACCAAACCAACCAACCCAACCAAACCAACCAACCAACCCAACCAAACCAACCAAACCAAACCAACCAACCCAACCAAACCAACAAAACCAACCCAACCAACAAACCAACCAACCCAACCAACCAAACCAACCAACCCAACCAAACCAACCCAATCAACCTAACCAACCCAACCAAACCAACCTTACCAAAGCAACCAACAAACCAACCGACCCAACCAACCAAACCAACCAACCCAACCAAACCAACCAAACTATGGCACGCCAAAAGGCTCACCAAATGTGGTGATGTTCTAAAAATACACGTTCATGTACTAAAAATACACGTTCATGTACTAAAATTACACGTTCATGTACCAAAAATATACGATGATGTACGAACTTCATACGATCATGATGTAAATTTACACCATCATGTACTAAAACCATAAGTTCATCATGTAAAATGTTACAATGTACATGTAAAAACACACGTTGTACATGTCAAAACGTAGGATCATTATGTTATTATTGTCTCTTCCGCACGCCATACAGAGTGAGCCTTTCGGCGTACCAGAAGTCCGCCAAAAGGCTCACCGAATGCGATGTAGTAAAAGTACACGTTCATGTGCCAACTGCTTACGGACATGTACTGATTTCATACGTTCATGTACAGTTTGCTTACGATCATGAACTGATTTCATACGATCATGTACTAAATGTCAGTACATGACCGTATGAAATCAGTACATGATCGTATGAAATCAGTACATGATCGTTCACGTAAACGTTTTTTCGCTTTCGGATTTCGAATGGGCTGAGCCTGGCCTGTAATTGGAATTCTCAACGTCGTATTCCGGTACTTATGGAAATGTATTTAGTAGGGAAAATATTCGCTTTATGTCAAGGTGTACCAAAAGAATATTTTATGAGAAACTTACTTTTCCCGTGTCATGTCCACTTTAAATTATTTCGGCAAATCGGCCACACAGAACCTGCCGTGCACTGATTACGAATACCAGTCACAATGTTCGTCACAGTGGCGTAACTAGATTTTTTCCGGGGGAAGGTAACACCTAAATTGTTCCACTTTTGTTAAGTGTGAATATTACTGCATTGGGAACGTAAATTGGGGTACACGAAGAACGCTTAACGTTTAGCCCTGAAAATATGGAGCTTTATGGAGCTTTTATGGAAAAATGTTTGGATGCAACGTTTCCTGTTGGATATTGCCTATCTTACTAGGAAATTCGAGATTTTACGGCAACAAAGTCGTTGCTGTAACATAATGTTATCTGCGGGTTGAGACTTCCCAACGACATTTGAAACGTTCCCAAAGCTTTGTTGCCTTTTCAGACAAATATCTTAAAAACCAATTTTACCACAGAAACTTTGAAAAAACAATGCAATGTACTTGACCGGGGTGGCCTTTGATGATCTGGAGTGACATAGGACGCATTTCCGATATTGTTTATTTCCAGAGCTTAAGAAAGTTTCCTACGCTTTTATTTTGTTAAGTGTGAGCAACATTGCATCAGGTTTTGAGGATTCGGAAATTCATGATAAAAACACGGTGCAATTGACCGGTGTTACTTGATCATCTGGCAGGACACTATGGCGATTTTCCGAATTTGATCCAGGAGCCAATTACCGCCCGCTCTCCCTTGTAGCTACGGCACTGGTTCATCACATGACACTTCTACACAATTGCAACTGTCTCTTCAAATTCAACAGAATTCCCCCTTCTGTGCCATTTCCAAATTTTCTTGAATTTCTTTAGAGGTATCAACACGCAAAATAGTAGCACTTTTAGCAAAATTGTCAAAACAATTTCCAAAAGTTACCTGATACTATACAAAGCCTACAAAATTTTGACCTCTCGAAATTATCGTGATCTTTTATGCTACACAAAGGTGCGTTGAAGAGCAAATTTTTCATTCATGAACCTTGTCACGATTTTGCTTATTATATGAATTAATGGTAATATGTACGGAGAGATGAGGGCTTAAATAGTTTCGAGTTTGACGTTTCAAACATCAGTGCATGTGTAGCGACTTGTTTGGAAAGGGAGGGGGCTTGCTATCCCGCGTAAAAACACAACTACTCACATTTCGTTCTTTATATTTAAATAAGCTGTAATGAGCACTTGGACAAGTACATTCTGCTTAAATTGAGCATCGGCTATTCTAATTGATAGAAAAGTCACGGTCACGAGTCAGGAATCTGATCTACGCAGAAGTTCTCCATCATTTATTTCAAGTCTTAGATCGACTGTGATAAGAGACTGTGTATGCAGTAGTACAAAAAAGATTATAAATTTAGTTTATGATGTCATATTGTTATTTTTTATTTTATTTTATTTTATTTTATTTACATGTCTGTTTTGCCCAATGTCAAATATCTTCACCAGTGGGGATTACAGGCGGCTAGGCAATTTCACCCCCAATCCCCCGGTTGTTACGCTACTACGTACCCCACGAGGAAATCTTGCTACCCGTGTCTTGAATTTTTAACCCATTAGCGACGGTATACGCAACCTTCAGTTCTAACCACAAAAGCTATATTGATATGGAGTGGGATACAGACTAAAATATTCATCCCCCCCCCCCTCGAACGGCGGTCCAACCTCTGGTCTAGTATAAAATCACCTTTCACGTACGTCTACATAATTTTTTAAGCATTAATAAGGGCTTTGGGATTTTCAAGATTTCCATGCATTGTATATTCGGAATTATTTTAAGACTGTACTTTGGCCTCTGAAAGCACTTAGCGAATGTTTTGTTAACATATAGCTATGTTAAATGGAGAGTATTTAACAAAATGATATTTTCCCTTCTACCTTCATCAATTATCTCGATGGTGTCTGTAAAGGGGTACAACTCACTGACGAGACGAGTATAGATGGTCGAGTCGGAGTACTTCTGCAAGGCTGGTGGGGAAATATTTGCGATTATCAGTGGGATGACATTGACGCTTCTATAGTCTGCAAGCAACTTAACCTTGGTGTTCCTGGTAAAGCTGTGTATAATCTTCAAGGAAGCACAACATACGGATTGTCCAACGTTCAATGTGATGGTTTTGAGAACACTCTCCTTCAGTGCGGTAATGATGGGTTCGAAATGGGTAACTGTCGCTATTACAGAGATACTGCAGGTGTTATGTGCAAATGTAAGTAACACAAATTTTGTAGTGATGCTTTATACTTATATATTTCTTCAAAACAAATTCTCAGTTCCTGCATTCCTCTTGCTTATCATTCAGGACGAGTTCAAGTCTGTAATTGCAATCACGAATTACCACGATGTGATACAGTATCATGCTTGAAAATTACTGCCCGAAAGTTCCGAAATATTTATCATATGAAAAGAAATTATTCAAAATACAATCGGACAAAACGATATCCTAATCTCTTTGCTTTATCAAATTATTGCACTCATCTTCATTCAGCTGTCCGACTTGTAGGAGGACGTGGTCATTATGAAGGACGCCTAGAAGTGTTTCAAAACGGACGTTGGGGTACAGTCTGTAACAGCATGTGGAACTCCAATAATGACCAGGTACTTTGTAATCAGCTGGAGCTTGGAATTCCGTTGGCGTCTTCCACTTCCTTTGCCGTAGGCAGTGGACCAATATGGATGGCCAATGTACAGTGTGACGGAAGTGAAGACACCATTACCGACTGCATTCACTCCACGACTGGGCAACACAACTGTGATCACACCCAAGATGTATCCGTGACCTGTTCAGGTGTGGATGACTCCCCTTTTATGTTGTTATTTCAAGCGCAAGACGGTACTTAATGCGATGCATTTTTTCTATGCTTCTCCATGAGCCTATTTTTGGCAGACCCCCTATGTGAAACCATTTTTTGCACTCAGCCAATAGGATTTGGAGCAATTATCCTACAGGGAATTGCCAGGATTTTTTGAGAAATATGCATCGAACAAGCAGAATGCTTTCATCCTCAATATGTGCCATATTAGTTGGTAGCTACCACACAAAACCTACAAATACGAATAAACTTTTTTCTTTAAAATTACAGAGCAGGTGTTGTTTAAATATGTATAACATATCCAATTAGGTGTAACCCTGCTTAACCGATGGCTTCTCTTGAAAAATGTAGCATTTACCGGTCGTTCTCTAGTTGTAGCTGTTGCGGTAGTGAGATGCATATATGCTATTAATTTATCAGTTCCGTAATATCAAGTGAGACCCTCATTCATATCTTGTATAAATAATTAAATGAATTTTCTTGGGTTATTAAACACAAGAATAAATGAAAAAGGGCTCAAAACTCAATGGAGTTTTGAAGGGTGGCACTCTCTGGTTTAGCAACGACAATTGATTACGCTAGTCTAGTTATGAAAGACCTGAAATGGTAAAGAAGTTTACAACACGGTAAAATCACCTGGAACACGTTTACTTTTTATTCAGTATTATTGTAACTTAAACACAACCAAATCCAAACGTACCAATTTCTTTTTTGTTTTAGTTCTGCGTCTTGCTGGAGGTGAGGATATGTACGAAGGACGTGTAGAGGTTTACAGAAATTTTCAGTGGGGAACAGTTTGTGATGACTTCTGGGACGACAAGGATGCAACGGTGGTTTGCAAATATCTTGGACTTGGTGCGTCAGGAATTGCATTCAAAGCTGCTACATTTGGAGAAGGAAGTGGACCTGTTTCTCTCTCAAACGTGAAATGTTACGGGAACGAAACATCCCTTCTGGAATGTTCTAGCGTCGGGGGAGAAAGGAAGACCTGTGATCATTCAAAAGACGCCGGAGTGAGATGTTCCGGTAGGAAATTTCCTCACATTTATGATTGGCAACGTTTCAGAACATTGAAGGGAATTTCAGCTTAACAACGTTCCTTACAACACCCCACAGAAGGGAGTAATGAAGATAAAAACTTTAAAACGCTCTTTCTCAATAATATTTATTCTTTGATTCATTTTGTGTTCTAAATGTAAGTTGGCTCAACTTGAATGTTGTTTATTTTGTACCCTATTTATACTAACAAAATGTTTGAACTCTTATGCCTGTCTAGATGTCCGTATCGTAGGTGGGAAGGAAAAGTATGAAGGTCGTGTTGAAATCTACCAGAACAACCAGTGGGGTACAGTGTGCGACTCTGGATGGAATAATATTGCTGCAACCATAGTTTGCAGTGAGGTTGGCTACGGAACTCACGGCAAAACACTGGTTATGGGCGAATTTGAACCGGGCAGTGGTCCTGTTCTAGTGAATAACGTTTCCTGCAGTGGTGAAGAAGAATCACTGTTTGAATGCAGTCATGACATCTCCCCACCGAATACCTGTGATCACACAAACGATGCAGGAGTGGTGTGCACGTGTAAGCTATTTTACTTTGTACGACTTTTTCATTCATTATATATATATATATATATATATATGTATATATATATATATATATATATATATATATATATATATATATATATATATATATATATATATATATATATATATATATATATATATATATATATATATATATATATATATATATATATATATATATGTATAAGTAATTATTAAGTAAAAGATCCACGTGTACTCCTGAAGATATAAAAGTAGAGGAAAATCCGAAGAGACAAAGATGGACAAAAGAGAGTACTAATTTCTTTTAGTCAGATATTTCCGCCCCACCCGTTGACAAATGAACAAAGCTTAAAATTTAAAAATACACAATGGCAGATTGCGTTAAGAGCAGAGATAAGAGCGTTACGAAGTAACAAAGAAGAATGTTACGAAAAAATAAAGACGCGCATTGTGTTGCGTCATAATCAAGGATCTTCACGTGACGTAAAAGCTTTACTGCCCAAGCACTGGGAGTGGGTTATTGGCCTTAGTTACAAAGGAAGTACAGTACAGAGGGAGAGACGCGCAGAGCTATGAAGAGCGGTGAAGAGCCTCTGAAGTAAGAATTAAAAATGATAAAATGTATCTATTGTGCTAGAAAACGAAAACTTGACAAAGGTAATTACAGTAAGATCCTACTATTGACAGGGAATCATTTCACGTTTGTCTCTTCGGATTTTCCCCTAATTTTATATCTATCTATCTATCTATCTATCTATCTATCTATCTATCTATCTATCTATCTATCTATCTATCTATCTATCTATCTATCTATCTATCTATCTATCTATCTATCTATCTATCTATCTATCTATCTATCTATCTATCTATCTATCTATCTATCTATCTATCTATCTATCTATCTATCTATCTATCTATCTATCTATCTATCTATCTATCTATCTATCTATCTATCTATCTATCTATCTATCTATCTATCTATCTATCTATCTATCTATCTATCTATCTATCTATCTATCTATCTATCTATCTATCTATCTATCTATCTATCTATCTATCTATCTATCTATCTATCTATCTATCTATCTATCTATCTATCTATCTATCTATCTATCTATCTATCTATCTATCTATCTATCTATCTATCTATATCTATCTATCTATCTATCTATCTATCTATCTATCTATCTATCTATCTATCTATCTATCTATCTATCTATCTATCTATCTATCTATCTATCTATCTATCTATCTATCTATCTATCTATCTATCTATCTATCTATCTATCTATCTATCTATCTATCTATCTATCTATCTATCTATCTATCTATCTATCTATCTATCTATCTATCTATCTATCTATCTATCTATCTATCTATCTATCTATCTATCTATCTATCTATCTATCTATCTATCTATCTATCTATCTATCTATCTATCTATCTATCTATCTATCTATCTATCTATCTATCTATCTATCTATCTATCTATCTATCTATCTATCTATCTATCTATCTATCTATCTATCTATCTATCTATCTATCTATCTATCTATCTATCTATCTATCTATCTATCTATCTATCTATCTATCTATCTATCTATCTATCTATCTATCTATCTATCTATCTATCTATCTATCTATCTATCTATCTATCTATCTATCTATCTATCTATCTATCTATCTATCTATCTATCTATCTATCTATCTATCTATCTATCTATCTATCTATCTATCTATCTATCTATCTATCTATCTATCTATCTATCTATCTATCTATCTATCTATCTATCTATCTATCTATCTATCTATCTATCTATCTATCTATCTATCTATCTATCTATCTATCTATCTATCTATCTATCTATCTATCTATCTATCTATCTATCTATCTATCTATCTATCTATCTATCTATCTATCTATCTATCTATCTATCTATCTATCTATCTATCTATCTATCTATCTATCTATCTATCTATCTATCTATCTATCTATCTATCTATCTATCTATCTATCTATCTATCTATCTATCTATCTATCTATCTATCTATCTATCTATCTATCTATCTATCTATCTATCTATCTATCTATCTATCTATCTATCTATCTATCTATCTATCTATCTATCTATCTATCTATCTATCTATCTATCTATCTATCTATCTATCTATCTATCTATCTATCTATCTATCTATCTATCTATCTATCTATCTATCTATCTATCTATCTATCTATCTATCTATCTATCTATCTATCTATCTATCTATCTATCTATCTATCTATCTATCTATCTATCTATCTATCTATCTATCTATCTATCTATCTATCTATCTATCTATCTATCTATCTATCTATCTATCTATCTATCTATCTATCTATCTATCTATCTATCTATCTATCTATCTATCTATCTATCTATCTATCTATCTATCTATCTATCTATCTATCTATCTATCTATCTATCTATCTATCTATCTATCTATCTATCTATCTATCTATCTATCTATCTATCTATCTATCTATCTATCTATCTATCTATCTATCTATCTATCTATCTATCTATCTATCTATCTATCTATCTATCTATCTATCTATCTATCTATCTATCTATCTATCTATCTATCTATCTATCTATCTATCTATCTATCTATCTATCTATCTATCTATCTATCTATCTATCTATCTATCTATCTATCTATCTATCTATCTATCTATCTATCTATCTATCTATCTATCTATCTATCTATCTATCTATCTATCTATCTATCTATCTATCTATCTATCTATCTATCTATCTATCTATCTATCTATCTATCTATCTATCTATCTATCTATCTATCTATCTATCTATCTATCTATCTATCTATCTATCTATCTATCTATCTATCTATCTATCTATCTATCTATCTATCTATCTATCTATCTATCTATCTATCTATCTATCTATCTATCTATCTATCTATCTATCTATCTATCTATCTATCTATCTATCTATCTATCTATCTATCTATCTATCTATCTATCTATCTATCTATCTATCTATCTATCTATCTATCTATCTATCTATCTATCTATCTATCTATCTATCTATCTATCTATCTATCTATCTATCTATCTATCTATCTATCTATCTATCTATCTATCTATCTATCTATCTATCTATCTATCTATCTATCTATCTATCTATCTATCTATCTATCTATCTATCTATCTATCTATCTATCTATCTATCTATCTATCTATCTATCTATCTATCTATCTATCTATCTATCTATCTATCTATCTATCTATCTATCTATCTATCTATCTATCTATCTATCTATCTATCTATCTATCTATCTATCTATCTATCTATCTATCTATCTATCTATCTATCTATCTATCTATCTATCTATCTATCTATCTATCTATCTATCTATCTATCTATCTATCTATCTATCTATCTATCTATCTATCTATCTATCTATCTATCTATCTATCTATATCTATCTATCTATCTATCTATCTATCTATCTATCTATCTATCTATCTATCTATCTATCTATCTATCTATCTATCTATCTATCTATCTATCTATCTATCTATCTATCTATCTATCTATCTATCTATCTATCTATCTATCTATCTATCTATCTATCTATCTATCTATCTATCTATCTATCTATCTATCTATCTATCTATCTATCTATCTATCTATCTATCTATCTATCTATCTATCTATCTATCTATCTATCTATCTATCTATCTATCTATCTATCTATCTATCTATCTATCTATCTATCTATCTATCTATCTATCTATCTATCTATCTATCTATCTATCTATCTATCTATCTATCTATCTATCTATCTATCTATCTATCTATCTATCTATCTATCTATCTATCTATCTATCTATCTATCTATCTATCTATCTATCTATCTATCTATCTATCTATCTATCTATCTATCTATCTATCTATCTATCTATCTATCTATCTATCTATCTATCTATCTATCTATCTATCTATCTATCTATCTATCTATCTATCTATCTATCTATCTATCTATCTATCTATCTATCTATCTATCTATCTATCTATCTATCTATCTATCTATCTATCTATCTATCTATCTATCTATCTATCTATCTATCTATCTATCTATCTATCTATCTATCTATCTATCTATCTATCTATCTATCTATCTATCTATCTATCTATCTATCTATCTATCTATCTATCTATCTATCTATCTATCTATCTATCTATCTATCTATCTATCTATCTATCTATCTATCTATCTATCTATCTATCTATCTATCTATCTATCTATCTATCTATCTATCTATCTATCTATCTATCTATCTATCTATCTATCTATCTATCTATCTATCTATCTATCTATCTATCTATCTATCTATCTATCTATCTATCTATCTATCTATCTATCTATCTATCTATCTATCTATCTATCTATCTATCTATCTATCTATCTATCTATCTATCTATGTATCTATCTATCTATCTATCTATCTATCTATCTATCTATCTATCTATCTATCTATCTATCTATCTATCTATCTATCTATCTATCTATCTATCTATCTATCTATCTATCTATCTATCTATCTATCTATCTATCTATCTATCTATCTATCTATCTATCTATCTATCTATCTATCTATCTATCTATCTATCTATCTATCTATCTATCTATCTATCTATCTATCTATCTATCTATCTATCTATCTATCTATCTATCTATCTATCTATCTATCTATCTATCTATCTATCTATCTATCTATCTATCTATCTATCTATCTATCTATCTATCTATCTATCTATCTATCTATCTATCTATCTATCTATCTATCTATCTATCTATCTATCTATCTATCTATCTATCTATCTATCTATCTATCTATCTATCTATCTATCTATCTATCTATCTATCTATCTATCTATCTATCTATCTATCTATCTATCTATCTATCTATCTATCTATCTATCTATCTATCTATCTATCTATCTATCTATCTATCTATCTATCTATCTATCTATCTATCTATCTATCTATCTATCTATCTATCTATCTATCTATCTATCTATCTATCTATCTATCTATCTATCTATCTATCTATCTATCTATCTATCTATCTATCTATCTATCTATCTATCTATCTATCTATCTATCTATCTATCTATCTATCTATCTATCTATCTATCTATCTATCTATCTATCTATCTATCTATCTATCTATCTATCTATCTATCTATCTATCTATCTATCTATCTATCTATCTATCTATCTATCTATCTATCTATCTATCTATCTATCTATCTATCTATCTATCTATCTATCTATCTATCTATCTATCTATCTATCTATCTATCTATCTATCTATCTATCTATCTATCTATCTATCTATCTATCTATCTATCTATCTATCTATCTATCTATCTATCTATCTATCTATCTATCTATCTATCTATCTATCTGTCTATCTGTCTATCTGTCTATCTGTCTATCTGTCTATCTGTCTATCTGTCTATCTGTCTATCTGTCTATCTGTCTATCTGTCTATCTGTCTATCTGTCTATCTGTCTATCTGTCTATCTGTCTATCTGTCTATCTGTCTATCTGTCTATCTGTCTATCTGTCTATCTGTCTATCTGTCTATCTGTCTATCTGTCTATCTGTCTATCTGTCTATCTGTCTATCTGTCTATCTGTCTATCTGTCTATCTGTCTATCTGTCTATCTGTCTATCTGTCTATCTGTCTATCTGTCTATCTGTCTATCTGTCTATCTGTCTATCTGTCTATCTGTCTATCTGTCTATCTGTCTATCTGTCTATCTGTCTATCTGTCTATCTGTCTATCTGTCTATCTGTCTATCTGTCTATCTGTCTATCTGTCTATCTGTCTATCTGTCTATCTGTCTATCTGTCTATCTGTCTATCTGTCTGTCTGTCTGTCTGTCTGTCTGTCTGTCTGTCTGTCTGTCTGTCTGTCTGTCTGTCTGTCTGTCTGTCTGTCTGTCTGTCTGTCTGTCTGTCTGTCTGTCTGTCTGTCTGTCTGTCTGTCTGTCTGTCTGTCTGTCTGTCTGTCCGTCTGTCTGTCTGTCTGTCTGTCTGTCTGTCTGTCTGTCTGTCTGTCTGTCTGTCTGTCTGTCTGTCTGTCTGTCTGTCTGTCTGTCCGTCTGTCCGTCTGTCCGTCTGTCCGTCTGTCCGTCTGTCCGTCTGTCCGTCTGTCCGTCTGTCCGTCTGTCCGTCTGTCCGTCTGTCCGTCTGTCCGTCTGTCCGTCTGTCCGTCTGTCCGTCTGTCCGTCTGTCTGTCTGTCTGTCTGTCTGTCTGTCTGTCTGTCTGTCTGTCTGTCTGTCTGTCTGTCTGTCTGTCTGTCTGTCTGTCTGTCTGTCTGTCTGTCTGTCTGTCTGTCTGTCTGTCTGTCTGTCTGTCTGTCTGTCTGTCTGTCTGTCTGTCTGTCTGTCTGTCTGTCTGTCTGTCTGTCTGTCTGTCTGTCTGTCTGTCTGTCTGTCTGTCTGTCTGTCTGTCTGTCTGTCTGTCTGTCTGTCTGTCTGTCTGTCTGTCTGTCTGTCTGTCTGTCTGTCTGTCTGTCTGTCTGTCTGTCTGTCTGTCTGTCTGTCTGTCTGTCTGTCTGTCTGTCTGTCTGTCTGTCTGTCTGTCTGTCTGTCTGTCTGTCTGTCTGTCTGTCTGTCTGTCTGTCTGTCTGTCTGTCTGTCTGTCTGTCTGTCTGTCTGTCTGTCTGTCTCTCTGTCTCTCTGTCTCTCTGTCTCTCTGTCTCTCTGTCTCTCTGTCTCTCTGTCTCTCTGTCTCTCTGTCTCTCTGTCTCTCTGTCTATATAAATATATCTATATATATATATATATAGATAGATATAACGCTAATTCCCACCTTAGGGGGAAATTGTTATATCTGCTTGTACATAGGGCGAAAAAATAACAATAAAATACATAAGGAAAAGAATTCGCCCTAACGTCTAAACATATAAACAACGTTATTTCAATGGCCAGCCATCCGTTTGTGTTAACAGCTAATTTGACATCTTTGAAGTAATTGTATCTACTTTGTAAATCTGGGAGGGCGTCCTTGTCCGTTTACGTATTCCTATAGAAAAAGTGTGTAGAAACGTTAAGGCGAAACTTATATTTCGCCCCAAAATTTTTTCCCCTTAAGGTCGGCTTTTCAACAACAACTTTCCCCCTAAGTGCCGAATTAGTGAAATCTGTATGTATCTGAATGAAATCTGTATATTTTATATATATATATATATATATATATATATATATATATATATATATATATATATATATATATATATATATATATATATATATATATATATATATATATATATATATATATAACCCCATAGTTGTCAATAAGATGTTTTTTCAAACATTGAAGCCAATAAGACCTTATATTAAGTTTCATACTTCTTCCAGTAATTCGTCTTACCGGTGGAAGCACTCCTCTTGAAGGCAGAATTGAAGTGCTCATCGATGGATCCTGGGGAAGAATATGTAAGACACAAAATTGGCGAAATGTAGAATCGTCAGTCCTGTGTAAGCAACTGGGTCTTAGCTCTAGAGGAATAACTGTTGCAGGAAACGAGTTCGGCACCGGTAGAGGACGTTATCATTTGCAGGACATAACCTGCGCTGGAAACGAGGAGTCAATATTTGATTGTTACAATACAGGTTATCTTCAAAGAACATGCTACTCCTGGATAGGTGACGTAGGCGTGCGCTGCTCTGGTAAGAACACCTTTCATTAGAAAATTCTGCCCCGCACAACTGGGCTTCACCACTCGCCCAATTTTTCAACGACAGAAAACTGCAAATAACCAGGTGATCACATTGGAAACAAATACTAGGAGTATATCTTGCTGTTGAAAATAGCAAGAAAAAATGCTCGGTTGTAATTGCAAACAAGCTTCTAGTTAATTTCGGAAGCTACTTATTTGACATGATTTTTCAGTCCCAAATGTCAAAAATTGACGGACTGGTGTTGAAATTTTAAATTCCATACCCGCATTTTTAAATTTTATTTCCTTGCATAACTTCACTAAATGTGTACCGGTTTTCATGGTTCAACTTTCATTTGGTAACCAATTTAGTCACTCAACTCATTCCTAGTCACATTGAACGTGGAAACAGAAACCAATCCTTAGAAACCTATTGAAGGTGGATACCCAATATTAAAAGGTTAACAGCAAAAATAAGTCACGGCTCTGATGGATGTGGAAATCGAGGTCCACGTTCTGAGCTTTCAAGGGGCATAATTTTCTTAAGTTACAGTTATGGACGTCAATTTTGGGGTAGGGTGGTGATATCCCCCCCCCCCACCCCTTTGGAAATGCTTCAATCGACTTTAAATTTTTACACTGTAAAAATTTAGAAGCGATTAGAGACATTTTGTCGCAAAGCTACATAAAACTTTGGTTCCAACTTATTACCTATACAATCTTCTATAGCGAACACATATTTAAGTTGAAAATCGGCGAAATAATAACTGATAGGTTATTTGCTTTCATACAACAATTTCGTATTAAAAAATGTATCAAAGAAGCTGAAAATATCCTACGAGTACTTTAATTTCAGTTTGATGTAAGAAGCCGTCTTGAACGAATTTTCTGTATAGTTTTACAATACTTTGGCTTCACTTTGTATTTCTAACCATACAGACTTTCGACTGTCAGATGGTGACAAATTGAACGAAGGTCGATTGGAGGTATTCCTCAATGGACAATGGGGAACAGTTTGTGACAACATGTTTGATGAAAATGACTCCAGGGTAGTGTGTCGTCAATTAGGTCTCGGAACTCCTATAAGTGTTTCAAAATATGGAGAAGGCGTGGGGCCTATATGGATAAGTGATTTGCAGTGTACCGGAGAAGAGTCTTCTATTCTTGACTGCAGCTACGAAAGTAATCAGTTACCACATTTATGTACTCATGGAAACGACGTCGGTGTTCAGTGCTCAAGTAAGAACTAATACCTTTTATTTCTTTTAAATTGTGCTCCAGAATTGTTCTTACTTTTACAACCGATGTAAGTATGGAGTTACAAAGACTGTTAATAAAGAGAAGCGAAAGAGTCGAAATGTAATTTTGAACAAAACAACATAGGAGGAATAAACGACTAGCCTGGTTAAACAGACTTTTCTTGAAATAACTTCTTTCTGACTGATCACACAATAATCGTGTTGACTCCAGTCTGGCTAGTCTCGTCACATGACACCAGAGAGAAAGGAGAAAGCAATTCTAGCTTTTCCTGCTTCAAAACACACATTTTAATGTATGCTGTTTCCAAAGGTATCACATACAAGTTTAAAAAATGGTTATTTTAACCTTAAAAATTAATTGTTAAATTGTCACAGGTTTGCGCCACTGTTAATTGAATTCTACTAGATCCCGGATGTACAATGACGAAAGCTAGCTAAATATACGCAATGGAATATTTGCCACCCTTCACTTCTATTAGTGTTTAAAATTGCATACGTAAAATGTTACACACCTTCTATTTGCCCCCTAGTTAAAGAGGTTATATCCTTAATATCAGTGGCGGAGCTAGGGATTTCTGTCAGAGGGAGCAAAAATGGTCTACAAGGGCGCTTCGAAGGAGTAAATACCCTTAGTGTCAGCACGATCGAAGGCACGGCTTTTCAGACTTTCCATTTGATTTTCCGCACCTGGTAGAAGACTTCTTTGCCATTTCTCCTGAGCAAGTTTTTCTATTAAAACATCTTAAAATTTTCTATCCATGGGCCTCCGCAGAAGTTTACCGCATATAAATAGGGAAAACACTGAGTGAACTGTTAAGAAATGTTGATGTTAATTTTTCTTCGTCTTTTTATGTTTTCTTTGCTTTTTTCAGGTTTTTTATTTTCCAGGGGAGGGCAATTCTCCCCTTTGTCCCTACCCGCCGACACCCATGTTTCTATCCCTCTTTCACATTCTAGTATGGAGGCGGCCATTATATTTTGTGTTATTGTCAGATCTCGATTTAAGATTTTAATGTAATAATGGGCTACTTTGTGAAGATAACCTGCTAGAGACAGATAGCAAGCAATCTTACAGGGGAAAAGTTATGGAAATTAATCACCCTCAGGTGTACATTTTTAGTATCCGGAAATCAAGATAAGTACACGAAGAAACATTAATTAATGTAATTTACATCATGTGACCACTCTGAAAAAGCCATTTACTAAGTACATTGCAATAAATAGCCAAGACAAAAGGTCTGCTTGGCTCTCTAGATACCGAGTTCATAATAAATAAAAGTAGCTTAAACCTAAGCTCATTGGATGCAATTTAATTTTCTGGCTTTTGAGACCACGAAAGCACAGAAAAAATATTTTCATGGGATTATCGTGCAGTGTCAGCAATAGCCACTCATCTTGAGAATGGTTACTTGAAGAAACGCAAAATCTAACCTGCTCATTAAACTCTTCAACCATTACCACTATGATAACAGTGTTATTTTATTTTAACCTGAATGTTCTCTTCAAATGATTTTGAAAAATGTTGTTAAAGCTTTTTTGGTATCTTTATAAACTCATTTTATCGTCTGTGTTGACAATTATCCCAGACAACAAGAGGCCTATTTGCGGTACAATTATTCTTGCTATCTTTGCAGCATCTTTTATTGGCCGGGAGGGTGAATTTAATGTCAATCTGTATATTTTTTAAGCTTAAAATCACGCTTGGTGTGGAAACAATTAACTTAGCCCGTATAAAACATGAAGAAACGTTTCGGCAAAACCTATCCCTATATTACAGATGACCCTTTTCATCAGAATAAAGTGCAGATAGTACAGTAACTGATGGCTGTTTGAGCATTTTTTTTTTATCTGGGCCTTAAAACAACTCTATTAAATTATGTCTTTTGCCAAAAAGTAAAGCATGTTTAAAACCTTAAAAGGGCGCCGACAGACGATTTTGGTCCTGGGGGGGGGGGGGGGGGGTGAGGCGACCGCCCCTGACCATATGGCAACTCCTCCACTGCTTAATAGGTAATTCAAGTAATTTTTATCACAAGTTGTATAAGTGACATAAATCAAAGTTTTCTCACAGAAGCATGGAGAAATAGTATCGGCAATTGGCAACATCACGTTTGTTCACCATTCTTTGTTTCACACACTCACAGTCTGGCTATCCCTGAAGTAAGATATGGTTTCATTTGTCCTACTGCAAACACGTCCCCTCCCGAAGGATGACCCTGATCTATCCAGGGAGTTGAAAACTCCTTGATCTATCGTATCATCGTATGCTATCAATGGGCATATTGTTTTACGCAGTGATTGCGGTTTTCCACTCATGTTTTGTACATGTACTTTGCACATACTACGTATGGTAACGTTCGAACTTAAAGCGGCTCATTGAGTTGGATCATGAAATTCAAGTTTTCTTCACATACCAATGACAAATGGTCAGTCTTAGACGATTTCCATACCCTACATACAAATAACTGTTTTATGAATGAGTACTGTACGGTTGAAGTCGGTTTTCAAAATTTCGTGACCAGACACTTTTTCAAATTATGTACAAAACCCTTACCAGTCAGGACACTAGAAAATTCAAAATTTTAGCATATTCTGTGACTTTTGGACTTGAAACTTGACCTGGTATGCTAACTATAAGCATTGTTAAATTGTAATGTTCCTTTGAGACTCTCAATAAGTTGTCGTTATCAACTCAATGAGCCTCTTTAAAGAACAATAGCAGGATGTTGTGAATACCGTTTTTGAAGACACATGACGTAATCATTGCTCACGAAAACAAAGATGTAAGAATACAAAACTCTTTCTGCATATTTTGTGGCCTGAGTATACAGAGAATAAAGTAAGGCAACAGACGAAGAAACAGTTTTCAGGATCTGTTGTGAACGAAGCAAAGGGAGTCTTTCCTTGGATTTTGCAATACTGAAAGTATCAGCTCTGAAACTGATCGTAAACTCTGTGGTAGCCTGGATATATTTGCAGTTTTGTCTCAGTAACATAGTTGAGGTAAAGAGGAAAAGGCTAAGCGGTACATAATGTTTGAAGATTGGTATAATGAACTTCATACCTTAGTTGGCTTACTGTAACCACGTATGGACTAGTGAAAAATTAGGAAGTCATTTGAAATTGCTGTTAGCAATGCTATCTAGTCCTCCAAGGCAAAATTTCCTTCGCACTGAGGATGTCTCAAACCGCAGTCTATATGCTTTTTTAGTTTATGAAATAATGCACATTCCATGTTCAGTGACTGAGACATCGTTTAACTTTTGATGTTCATAAACATTCAGTATTCATTTTAATATGTTCATATCCATAAACAAGTCTCACTAGAAACGTTGTCAACAGGTTTACGTTACGAATCTTTCAGCCGTCCATGTGGTTTCCCTATTTCTAAATTATATAGTTAGCAATATTATAATAATAATATTAATTAAGTTAGCGAAGATGATAATTTCGTTGGGAAGGTGCCATCGTATTCAAAAATGAGATACAACGTGTTTTCATTTTATATCACTGAACTGCTCTACTTATACTTTAAAACAGCGATTCGTGTCGTCAATGGTTTGGATGCAACAGAAGGTAGAGTGGAGGTGTTGAAGAATATGCAGTGGGGAACCATTTGTGATGATAGTTGGGATGATGAAGATGCTACAGTAGTTTGTCGGCAGCTAGGGCTTGGAGAATATGGCACGGCTTTATCAGACGCTCACTTTGGGGAAGGTAATGGTGAAATCCTGCTAGATAATGTTAGATGTTATGGGAATGAGACTTCTATTCTTGACTGCCCGCATGTTACCTCGAACCGCCGAAACTGTCTTCATTCCGAAGATGCTGGGGTCCGATGTTCAGGTAATCTCACTATCCTATTTCATAATCAACCTAAACATAAACTAAGATTTAAGAATCTCACTGCACGTCAAAACGTGACCTTCTCAAACGCTTCTATTAAAAGAAGAGGTTTTATAGTTAATTGATCGCGAAGCTTGGCAAAAGACACGTTATAAGAACCCATTACCTTCTGTCTCTCAGACTGAATACCTTTACCAATTGGTGAATCTAGTCAAAAGCGCAACGGTGTGTTAGACTTAGCGTATTCGCGGAGTCTGCACTTTGTGTGTCTGAAGGGAATTTTTTTCATTAGAGGAGAAATCTGCCTAAAAGGTTCCCATACTGCAATCGGTTGTTTTATATGCCACAAAGTTGTAAGGGTTACGCAATGTAGATTCAAAGTGGAAGAAATTGGTTGTACCACTTGAAAACTGAAAACTTGAAATTAGGGAAGTGCCACGTGTGCCAGGTCTTGAACGTGTCTTAATTGAAGTGGTGCATTTTCAGAGGCAGAGCTGAAGTAAGGGGGTCCAGTGTGAAAAAACATGAGGCGTTTAATTTCATACGAATCGGTAGCAAAATATAAAAGAATCTTCACGTGTGCAAACATTTTCCACATTAGCATTCAAATGTTTCTTCATGTCATTTTAGATCTGTTGTGTTCGTATATGTGTTTAATACTATAACATGAAATTGTCATGTCTTAAACCTTCATGCCTGATGATCGAAAAATCGTACCATTTCCAGAAAAATGCCTGCGAAAAATGTCAAAAATGAACTATATTTAAATGCATTTTCCCACAGAGTGAGGCATTTAGTGCTTTCCCCTGTTAACTAAAACGTCTACTTTTGAAAACAAGATTTTCAGGAAAAAGAGGGACACTATGAGGAAGTGCATGAGTGGGGGTATCCTGTGTGACTGGGGAGTATGCAATGTTAAAACATTCTTGCTTACTTGAACTTACAAATGCTGATTTTTTTCAAGAAATACATAATCGTATTGCTGATGTCTGTTTTGGTATGTGAGCATGCGTAGGTATAAATCTCGTCAAAGCACAATGTTAGTACATTACAATCATGTTGAATTTGCCAACTCTTTCTTTCTTCAATCATTTTTTCAATCATTTCATCACCGCTGTGTTATCTCTCGGATAGCCCATAAGTCTTCCATTTCCATTAATTTCTCTAGCAATTAAAGTACTTGTCAACATGGAATTCATAATTACATTGATTAAATAAGTGATATTTTATTACTTTCATTTTTCTCTTATATCGCAACAGATATGCAGGCAAACATTTCAAGTAAGTCTTACATTTGTTTTAAGCTTCACATTTTATATAAATGCAAATATGAATTCTCCCTTTTTTGTTTTAAGCTTTGGGTCTTGAATTCGTTTTTCATTTGAAGTTCCATGCAAAGTTGATATTAACCCTTTACCGTTGTGCTCCGATCGGGGCATATTTGCGGGCCTCGGGATTGGGCGGAAAAGCGGACGTAGCCCGCCCCGCATCGGCTTCCGTAGGCCATTGACCCCGTGACCTTAAACTATTGTCTCTCTCGCTCTTGTGGCCGAATTTTCGGGTAGCTACTCGCAGTTTCGAACTCCGCGTGAAACAGCAAAGATGTGTGACAGCCGAGCTCTCCGCACGGGTTCAAAAGGACCCAAACAACGGTAAAGGGTTAAACTAAGCCTGTGGAGTGTGTTTACTTCAAAGCTGATGCCACTGTCTCTGCGTGTGTGCACGTAAACCCTTAGCCGAGTGGTGCAGATATTTTAGCTTAAGACCTGAAACATTCTTAGATTATTGTTTCAAGCAGTGGCGTAGCTAGGATTTTTTCCAGGGGGGGGGGGAAGGTATGAAATTTCCCCAAAACTTTTCCCGGTAATGTGTATGTATTTCATATAAAATAGGCAAACTTACAAGTATAACAACATTACCATGTCATTTTCTAATATTATCTGCATTTTAATCTTAAAGTATAACATAGAGCAATCGGAAATAACAAGTATATTATTTTGGTAAACTATCTCTGGTTTATTTGTATGTACTAACGCAGTGGCGTACGCAGGATTTCTCTGAAGGGGGAGGGGCATGCATTATGGTCTAAGGGGAGGGGTGTCCGGAAATTTTTTGACGTTTTCAAAGAGCCTACATGCAAAATGGTGCAAGATATTCGACTTTGACAGAAACAGTGTTAAAAGTTGAATCGTGGTGGTTCATGAGGATAAAACTGAAACTTTTGTGTCTTGACATGCATTTATTTATGCTATTTATGCTACCTTACGAAGAAAAACTTGTCATTAAATTTGCACACTATTAGGAGTCAAAATAAAAGAGCATTGATCGGTATTTGTGGTTTTTCTTGGCCACAAAATGTTATTTTGTCATAAAGATCATCTAAGCGGAGCGCCACCATTGGTTGGCGCGGAGCGTAGAGAAAATTTGGAAAAATCAGACCCCTTAGATGGCCGGAAATAGCATTTTCCAGGCTAATACGAAGAATCTAGCCAGTCGCTTTCTTCTTATGTCGTTTGCAATAAAATGCTCACTTCAAAATATGTTCGCAAACTGCAAAGTGATCAGAGAGTTAAGAGCTAATTTTACCCCAAATATGTAATTTTGCCCAAAAGACCGAGCGAAGCGCCACCATTAGTTGGCGCGGAGCGTAAAAAAAAAAATTCGAAAAATCAGACCCCTCAGATGGTCAAAATAGCGTATTTATGCTTGTAAAGAGAATCTAAACATGTAGTCTTTTTTATCGATGCCACCAGTGTGGGAAACAGAGTCTATCTTTTTAAGTAAAAATTGGAATTTGACAGAATTTGCCTAGGTCTATTTGTAGGAATTATAAAAAAATTGGCATCACTGAAAGACCTTGCAGGGACAATCCTTCCCCTTTGAAAATTTTTGAAAAATTGGGTGTCCTTATAAGCAATCTGGTGCCACATATGCTATCTTTTGAAGTAAAATCTGTGTTAATAAAGTTATACTACGTATTTTTAAGAACAAAGTAAAATGGCATCTGTGAAGGGGCATGGCCCAATGGTTTCCCCTTCGCACGCCACTAAGGAGGCCTAATAGTGGCTCGATCACACAGGATATCCTGTGAGAAAAGCAGTCTGTTAAGTGTGGAAGGCTGCAAGGTACTCATTGCGCATTTATTGTTACACTCAAAGTGAGCAGAAAGCTATTTTCCCGAACTAGCTTGTAAGCCTCCAAGGATTAGGCTTAGTAACAAAATCTAAGTGTGCCAACGGATCCCGTTAATTCTAATTTCTAGATTAACTTTAAGTTTATCGTTGGCCATGAATTGTTTCAGCCCCATCCATCGTTATGTAGAGTAAAATCGTACAGCTACTGCTAGCTACTGCTAGTAGAAGAACATAACCTCGGGGGTCTACGGTAGTGACTTGTCAGTTTTCACATCCTTTTACTGAATTTCCAAAGTATCACCTGAATAACAGCTTCCTGTGCACTGAAATGCACTGATCATAACCCCCGTGCGTATACAAGCACAAGAGAACATTCAATCTGCTACGTGGCGAGTTCATTTCTGTGGAACACGAATCGGGCCGGTTCATGCGACACTGACGAAATCTGGATTAATTTGTTGCATGAAAATACGAATTATGTATGAGAAATGTCTCACAATTTCTTATTCTAACAAAAATTTTGAGAATTTTTTTGTGAAATTTATGTAATAATAAGGAGATTCATCAAATTTCCCCATTTTCATCAAATTTCCCCAAAAAATTTTCCAGGGGGGGGCAACTTGCCCCCCCCTGCCCTCCCAGTAGCTACGCCACTGGTTTCAAGCACTATCAGTCTATCACCATGATGTTTTGACTGCTTTTATGTTAACACCATAAGACAGTATGACAGAATTCAAATATTTTTGGTTGCAGGAGTAAGGCTTGTCGGTGGACGAGGAGAACATGAAGGGATGGTAGAAATCTTGCTCAATGGCGAGTGGGGCACTATTTGTAGTCATACTTGGGACCAGAATGTCGCAAATGTTGTATGCCGTCAAGTAGGTTTTGGTGTCCCAGCTGCTAACTTCGAAGGTCATTTATTCGAAGCTTCAACTTCACAGAGCTGGTTGACCGGGATAGAGTGTAATGGTGATGAGCCAGAGTTGTCCAATTGCACGCAAACAGTTCAAAGTGTCCGTACAAGTTGCCCATTAACAGATACTGTTTCCATTTGGTGTCCATGTAAGTATATCAATAACGACACGAGGAAAAATACACCGACTACTTTTCAGTTTTTCACACAGACTGAGCATGTACTTAGGAAACGTGTAGAAAACCAAATTTTACAGGGTTTCAAAAATTCCCTACTCCTCCTCTTTCTCTGTTTAGACATTGATAAAGGACTAGCAATGTCCGAAACTTTTGTCTCAAAACCACTGGGCTATTTTCACATTGTTTTAAGCCTTCCGCTATTTCCTATCTGGTATCTCTAACCTTGCCAACATGCCCAGTTGGGCCCCAAATGGGCTCCAGCTGGGATACTTGCAGGGCCCCACCTGTTTGTCAGGTGTTTTCCTCCCGAGCCCTGCGTACATTTGCGAAACAAGCTAGAAAATCAGACTTGGTTTTAATAATCATGAACAATAATGAAAAATAACCATGGATTGCCGATGTACGAAAACTTGTCTCAGCAAAATTTTTCCCATTAAAATATGCTTTGTTGTGAGTTAATTTTAAAAGAGCACATTAGAGCTGCAGCCTGGTGTTACAGACCATCCTTTCACTCAAAGCCAAACAGTTGATATTCAAGTGAGGAGGCGTACTTACACCTGTAGCTAGTTCCTATTTTTTCTAGCTCCTTTATACGACTGAGGAAGGATCGTGGTATTTAAGCCCGACTTATGTATTTCTCGGATCTGTGTGTACATGGCGATTTTTGAGCTGTCAGTTTGTGGAGGTAATGGTAAGATCACACATGCAGTATGTGGAAAGAATACATAAAATTGATCTAATACCACAATTTTGGTAAGCAAAACGATTGCGATTAATTTGTAGCAAGTATAATTGTCACTTTGGAGTTTTTCATGCTTTTAGTGGTAATTTACATGATTAATTTTCTCACAGCTATCCGGCTGGTTGACGGTGACGTACCTTACGAAGGACGTGTAGAAATCATCCATGAGGGAACATGGGGTGGCGTTTGTAGCACAAACTTTGATGACATAGATGCTACTGTAGCTTGCCGTCAGCTTGGATATAGTGGAGTTGGAATCGCAGTACATTCAGAGATTTGGTCGCCTCTTCCCGTTTGGCTCACTAATGCTGCCTGTTCAGGAACGGAACAGTTACTACTTGAATGCAGCACCAGTAAACTAAATACAAATTACTGCTACAGAAGAAACGCAGGGGTCAAATGTTCAGGTAACAAAGCAGATCTTAATCCAAGAAATTTCTTAATAATACTGTAGATTGACAACAGATTACCGATTTCTTAAAGCGAATGCTTTTATCGTTTGGCTCGAGCAAAGCTAAAATGCGAAAGGTTTCTTACTTTCCTCCTTTCGTGATAACCTGTCCAAGGCCGTCGCAAGGGAAGGGGTTTCTCACCCTTCACCAAAAACATCGTCAGAGCGACGATAGTTGCAAAATCTGAAATTCGAGTTTAAATTTTCTAACCCACGCCCTAGCACCCTTTTTCCGACTGGGCTCACATCGACTTTTTCAAGTGGATCAAGTGCCGTAGATTTTTCTTACCAAAATTAGCACCGTTTAGTCCTTTTTATGCAAATCCTTTATGAGTTGCCTCAGTTCCATTGATTTAGTTCTTTTCAGTACCATCTCAATCATTATCTAAATTATGCAACAATCTAATAGAAGTCAATTGTTCGTACGGATATTGTCCCGGCTTCCTTTATTTCCAGTTTTCCACTAGAGACAATTACTTGAGCTATATTTCTGCAGAGAGATATCATGTTCTCTCACAAATGATTATCAAATTAAAGAAATTTCCACGCGAGCTTTAGATACTTAGAGGAGGTTATAAAATTCTATTTCTAACCAATCAGTTTAAGCGACCTTACTCAATGTTGTCCTATCAGGGTTTACACCTCCCTGGTCCTATATACCAATATTCCTTATGGTATAACAACTGATGCAGACGCAGAGGCGTGCAGGAGCATTTCATTTGGGGGCGACAATTTTTGCCTGTAAAATGTAATTCCTCGTGACACCTAAACCAGCGCCACCATTATTTGGCGGTGAACGTACAGAAAATTTTGAAACATTTTACCCCTCATGCAGTTGAAATTGGCATCCCCTAGGTGTGTATGGAGGCTCTAGGCAGTCGCTATTTTGACGGCCTCCAAAATTTTTGCAAGATATGAATTTCGGGCAGATATTTAAACAAACCTGACAGCCATTTAAGTCCTAAACAACCTGGCATGCTTTAAGTCACTTAAAATGTTTAGAGTGTCTGAATTCTTTACAGAATTTGCCCTAAAAATGAGAAAGCATCCTAGTCACTGCAAAATTTTCCTGACTTATTCCAAAACAAAATATAACCTTGCCACACATTCTGGAGGCCTACACACTCACACACACACACACATACATCAGTTGCACTTAAGAGTGTGGACTTGACTACCTTATATGGTAGAATATCGTTCAGGCGGAATCTGCAAAACGTTGTGGAATGACTCTAACCAGGGAGGTATTACAAGTGCTAGTTGAAGATTACACATGCAGACAGGAGACTACCCAGGTGTATGAAAAGCCCAAAATTTTGGCCAGAAAATCGGAATGGTAGATTTTATTTGGTAACTTTGTGATCGCATTGCAATTTGTTTATTTCTCTTAGGAGTCAAAATTTTATTGCAAATGAAATTTCAAATTAACGACTGCCTAGACAGTTAACACCTTTCTCGAGTTACCTCAAAGTCTGGACAATGGTATTGCGGTAATTCTGAGAAGTCGTGATTTGTCACTTTTTTGTACGCTCTGCGTCAACTTTCGAGCGGCTCCGCGTAGATTAACAGTACAATGATTACATACTTGAGGCAGAGAATCCTCTTCCCATAACGTACATAATGTAGATAACCTCATTCTTGATGTTTTTAACGTTGTGTGTGTGAAAATCCAATAAAATGGTTATTAGCAGTTATATCCTGTACCATTGCACCTACAATTATCCCCTTTTTTGATTCCTTAACGTAGGCAGGCAAGGAATCTATGCGATGGTGATGTCGTGTGTGTGTGTGTATGTGTGTGCGTGTGTATGTGTGTGTGTATGTGACACTTACTTGTTAACACGATATCTTAAGTTCGGAATGTCCGACACTTTTCATATTTGGTATATAGATTTATCATGCTGAGAGGAAGAACCCTATTGTTTTTGGTAGACGTCAAAGGTCATTTGAGGTCACCAGCAGTAAAATTGCGACAACTTCGAAAATAGCTTGTAAACACGATATCTTCAGATAGGAGTGACCGACACTTTTCATACTTGGTATGTCGATTTGTCATGTTTAGTGGAAGAACCCTATTGTTTTTGGTAGATATCAAAGGTCATTTGAGGTCATCAGCGGTAAAATTGCGAAAACGCCGAAAATGGCTTGTAAACACGATATCTTCAGATAGGATTGCCCGACAATTTTCATACTTGGTGTATAGATTTGTCATGTTGAGAGGAAGAACCGTATTGTTTTTGGTAGAGGTCAAAGGTCATTTGAGGTCACTAGCAGTAAAATTGCAAAAACTTCGAAAATGGCTTGTAAACACGGTATCTTCAGATAGGAGTGACTGACACTTCTCATACTTGGTATATAGGTTTGTCATGTTGAGAGGAAGGACCCTATTGTTTTTGGTAGAGGTCAAAGGTCATTTGAGGTCACCAGCGGTAAAAATACAAAAGCACCGAAAATGGCTTGTAAACATGATATCTTCAGGTAGGAGTGACATATACTCTTCATATTTGGTATATAGATTTGTCATGTTGAGAGAAAGAAGCCTTTTGTTTTTGGTAGAGGTCAAAGGTCATTTGAGGTCACCAGCTGTAAAATTGCAAAAATTCTGTGCCTAAAATGTAAAGAATAATATATCAAACACTGTCAATTTGAAAGCAGGTAAGGTATTTGATGGCAAGGAATCACTAAGCCTTTTGGCTTTCTGGTTTTGTAGAAGCCAATTGTTCATTACACCCCATTCCTTGAAAATTCCTTGAGGGTCGTAGTTTTCTAAAATCTGTTTCCCTCGCTCCTGCCAATAGTTGCGCCCCGTTTGGATAGTCGATTTCCCCATCTTCAAAGATTTGTGCCCCCAAACTCCAGATCTGTATTGCTTCACGTTAATTTGCTCCTCCTCTTCTAACAAGCTGTGTAAGCCTTGCTTAATTTATACCAGTCTGGGAAATGCAGTTTTCGGCTATGTGAGTGGTTGTCACTTGTCAAAATTTTATGTGCACTCCGCACCAGCACACGGTCGCGTTCCGCTTAGGGAGTCGTCAGTCTCGCCCCCTTGGAATATATTCCACCAAGCATTCATGCTTCATGTGTTCATATCTTCCGACACTGGCCTGGTGGCTCCTCCGTTCAGTTGAAAAAACTTCCAGCCAGTCGGAATTTGAGACTATGACACCTCCTAAACATTAGTCCTTAGCGATAGCCCTGAACCTGCCTACACCATTTCCAAGTCATGATCAGGGAGCAGAACGTTCAGATTTAACTTGTTAATGGTTTTGTAAGGATGTGCTAATAAGCCAGCTGTTTCTTAAAATACGTTGGACTATAAGTATCTCTTATTGAAAGGAAAAGTACATGTCAATATTGCTTTGTCAGGAAAATTTTTCTTCCCACGCTTTCAAATTCCCTAACGAATAACAACAGGTAAAATTAGTCTTAAATATGCCTTAATTATTGAAAGTTTTCCCCATTATTTATTGTGAAAATAGTAGGTGTTCAGCAAAACGCCATATACAGAATGTCATAGCATATCTTTATGTACTCTTTAAAAAATGTTATTCAGTCAAGTTCAGTTGAAACTAGAAAGGACATGACCATGTGCTAGTCTCTAGTTGCCCAAGGATCTGGTTAAGGATCTGGTTAATTCTAGTGACTAGTGACCTCTATATCTGTATTACAGGGAGATACTGTGGAAGTCACAGGATGGACTTCATCAAAACCATCGGTGGCAATAATCTGACAGGACATTGCATACATCATGTGGGAAATCCTAATTAATTGGACTAAGATTTCACCACTTGTTTTCTTGAACTCCCGAAGTTAACCCCCTAAGGTAGACATTAAGGCCCTTAAATTTCAACAGGTCAACGTCACACATAAAACGAAGAACACATTTCCACATTGTTATAAACCGTTTCATCATCTGCTTTTGCATGTTCAATCAGTATATGCCAATTGTTTAATGGTGTTTTCTTACAATTAAGGTATTCGTCTTTCTGAGGGATCTAGACCTTCTGAAGGAAGAGTAGAAATTTACGTTGATGGAAACTGGCAAACTGTATGTGATTCCGCATGGGATGACACCGATGCTACTGTCGTTTGTAACCAACTGGGATTGGGCAGGTTAGGAATAGCTCTGAACGGAACCCATTTTGGCAGAGGGACCGGTTTCATTGCAATGAGTGAGGTAGAGTGTTCTGGATCAGAGTCTTATATCACACATTGCAAACATAAACCATTTGGACTACACTCATGTAGTCACAAACAAGATGCTGGAGTCAGATGCCTAGGTAAGAGGCTTTTAAACATGTCAATTATTTCAAATTTAAGTAAGGTTGCGAGCTTTGTGTGTAATCAATACTTCAAAATTAACATTAAAGTTAACATATGCTAGGAAATTTTAATGTTGGGTTTCGCACATGTCGCTAAACTTTTCATTCAGGACCGTTTGAGTAGTAACTGTACTTTTTTGTTTCGAAATACAAGATATCAGACTAGCTGGTGGAAAGGATACTTACGAAGGACGAGTGGAAGTGTTTGCAAACTTCCAATGGGGTACTATCTGCGATGAATTTTGGGGTCCAGAAGATGCTAGTGTGGTTTGCAGAGAACTTAAACTTGGAGAATCTGGAACTCCATTCAAAGGAGGCTCATTTGGTTCTGGTGAAGGCTCAGTTTTGATCAGCCAGGTGAAGTGTTCTGGACAGGAACATTCTCTTTTCGAATGTGACCATGCAGGTGCTGGAGAGCACAGCTGTGCTCACACATTTGACGCAGGTGTTAGATGTTCAGGTAAATAAGGACATCGATATCAGTTGACCTCAGTAACGTTTTTCCAATTGGCAGTAAGCTGTGGTTAATTAACGTTTACATTAGTGGCAAATGCCACAACGCATGTCATTAAATATATATAGTATCTATCCCTTCAAATATCTGTGATGCTGTCCTATAATAGTATTTACGTTGTTTCACATAGTCTGTGGTTGTCTTCTCATTACTGTGGTATCATTTAAATGCTCGTGCCAATGCAATTATAACATATTGAACGTAAATTTGTGCTTGTGTTATCTGCAGATGTCCGTTTACGTAACGGTACGGAAATAACAGATGGACTTGTTGAAGTTTTTGTAAATGGACAATGGGGTACGATATGCAGTGATAGATTCGACGATAAAGCAGCTTCCGTGGTATGCCGTCAGCTTGGGATGGGAGAGCATGGAACAGTGGTAAACATTACATCAACCCTTACAAGCTTCGCACCAATATGGTTAGACGACGTTTCTTGCAAAGGAGATGAGGAAACCATCTTTGAATGTGCTCACGCAGGAACAGGCCAACATAATTGCGATCATTCCAAAGACGTGGCAATAAAATGTTCAGGTATGCAGTTTACAGCATTTTAAATGTATTTTGGGAGAACGGAATGAACTGATCGCAAGCTTCAGAAGAAAGTTAATGTGAACATATTTCGAAATGACATGATGAATTGGTCACGGTAAAATTATACATTTGATTTCCTTGCTTGCCCAATTACCAAATTTGATGATTGACAGAAAGCAATACCCCATGCGTAGACATTTAACCCAGATAAAGAAACCCTAGCCACAGCATGCAGAGCAAGCAGAGGGGATTTCAATTGCAATCCATCCAAACGTTCAGTGTAATTTTTGTAACCTAAGTAGAATAGAAGATCGGTGAAGTGATAATGATAGACCTGAAGTGGAGGGTTTAGAAACTTGATATACCTCACTTGGACAATAGATAAGTGAGGTTAGAAAATCAGCTTTTTACCGGGATCAAAATAGCATGTATCTATTAAGCACATTTCAATAGTCTTAATCTCAGCAGTACACGCTTAAAGCGGCTCATTGAGTTGGTTCATGAAATTCAACAAATTTTTCCAAACCCGTTAAGTTTTCTTCACATACCAATGGCAAATGGTCTATCTTAGACAATCCCCATATCCTACAAACAAATAACTGTTTTATGTGTGAGTACTGAACGGTTCAATTCGGTTTTCAAAAATTCGTGACCAGACACTTTTTCAAATTGTGCACAAAACCGTTTCAAGTCAGGCCATTACAAAATTCTAAATTTTAGCTTTTCTCGTAACTATTGGATATGAAACCTGACTTTTTATGCTATCTAGAAGTATTGTCATGTTGTAGTGACCCTTTATCACTCTCATTAAGTTGTCGATATCAACTCAATGAGCCCCTTTAAAGTTATGTTAGATCTTTAAATTTTACTCTACATAAGCTTTACAATTATTAATAATTCAGTTTACACTGACTGCTCTTAATGTTAATACATTCCTTAACCCTTTACAGCGCACTTACTTCACACTCCACACTAAGTCTATGGGAACCTATTTTCTGTACTGTATGTGCCTAACGTCACTAAACGTTACCACCAAACGTTACCAAATTGTTAGAATTATCAAAACTTTCGACAAACAAATCTGTAAAAACTCACCCAGAACATCCCAGAAGTACTACCTAGCCACGTTTTGTTCCAAACAGGTTCACAAACCCCGTTTGGAATGGTTTTTTACCCAATTTGTAGCACATCTTATGAAGATGATCTTGTCACCACGCTCCTGCATATGATTGTCATACAAATATGTGGAACCAATTCCGCAAATTTGTTCCAGAATTCGCGGGGGTACTTTACTTTTAGCTCTCCCTTACATATAGATGGCGCTAATCGCATTTTGCTTAGGCTGGCAGAGATGCCAAGCCTGTGCCGAGTTGAATGGTGCAAAGGTTCTAAAAATCGACCGTAAAATGACGGAGATACGATTTTGTTTTCTGAGGGCTGTTTTGGGGGCATTTTTGATGATTTTCGAAGGATTTTTGAAAGATTTTTCAAAAATTTAAAAAAAAAAAAAAAAACCCAGACATGCAAAAATCTTTTCAATTTTTAGTATCTTGGATCTGTAAACTATTAACATAAAGTATAGTCGAAGGATTTTCTTTTTTTTTTTTTTTTCGTGTCCTCATGATTTTTTGTAAATTTTACGTATTTTTCCATTTTTTCGCACTTTTTTTAGGAGACTCATACAATCGGCAGGATTTTCCCAAAAATTCTTCGGGGACACCACCCAAAAAATTATTATCATTAGACAGATCTTTTTCTTCCCAATCATTTAATACCAAGGAGAAGGCTGTAGGATGTTAGGGGGTTGTTTTATGAATTCTACAAGATGGTAATATTTTTGGGGGTCCGACCCCCTGTGCTGTATAGAGAGGCCCAGTTCTCTCACCCCAAACAGTACCAATTCTCCTAAACGTCTTACTGAAGCCCCTCCCAACTGAAACTCAGATTATTGCTTCAAGGTGAGTATAGAAAAACTCAATCTATATAATCAAAACACTCTCAGTACCGTTCATGCTGTGTAATATAAGCTTTGGTACTCTGCATTGTTTGAATCAGCTGTCAATCAATGAACTGAGCCAATTGAGAATTTCGGCACCCCCGTACCAAAATTGTAGTTTGGGGTGAGAGGTTTGGCCCTTTAAAGTAGACATTCGTCCAGGTTTCATACGAGTTCAATTTCTTTTAAAACGTCAGATAGCACTTTATCCCACAGTGAGAGATGCTTTTGAATAAGGCTGATTGGCTTAAATATATTCCTCATTACAAATTTTTTTCGGTTGTTGGAAAAGTAGCCTGTCAATTATTCTGACTCTCACATATAAATTGTTTTGGTCTTAAAGGTGAGCCTATGTGACATTTCTCCGTATGAACTTAAATATTAAATGACGTTCGTATAACATTCTAAATACTATTATTCATTGCAGAAGTTCGTCTTGCTGGTGGAAGAAACCGATTGGAAGGGCTGGTTGAGGTCTTCCATGACTCAATATGGGGCACAGTTTGCAATGACCGTTTTTCTGATTTGGATGCCACAGTTGTTTGTCGGCAATTAGGTTATGGATATCCTGGAACTGCAATAGAACGAAATGGATATTCCAGTGAGCTCGAATACACTTGGTTAGATGAAATGCAATGCAACGCCGAAGAAATGTCACTCTTTGACTGTAGCCATGACGGTATTTTTGAACACAGCTGTGGGAGAGATAATTTTGCTACAGTCAAATGTTCAGGTAAATCATTGGATGGACGTAAATGTTAAGTACTCTTCATACTTTTAAGACATATGTGTGTTATTACAAATGCAAGGTAAGTGATAATTACTTAAACTTTTAACTGTAAGGGTCATTTACAAATTCATTACATACAGCCGAGAAAAAGTTTGGAAAGTACGTTTACAAATAAAAGAAGAGTACATGGAAAGTAGCATACTCAAAATTGGCTAATTCTGTCACGAAAACCTGAACGAAATGTATACGTTCAAGTGAGCATTCATATGAATTAAGCTTGGGGTAAATAAAGCTTAAAGAACTGTTGTGTGTAAAACATTGCTCAACAGTACTTCAGTCTGAAACAACGCCTATTTTGTGTGAAACAATTTTTTTCTGTTAATCGTGTAACAACGGCAAAATTGATGATCTTCGGTAAAGTGATAACAGTACAGTTTAGTTGCGTTTTGGTTGTATTCTTTGTATGTAGCAGGAAGCGGAGAAACGGTAGACGTGAAAGTAGCTTATCTTGCACAAAATACCTTTCTGTTCACAAAATCCTCTTACGATGAAGAATTAAAGTAACACAAAATAATTGTCCAATTAGACTTCTCATCTTCGTTTGGTGGTGCTGTACAAGTACCCGAAAACCTGAACGATAGCTCAGAGTAGGTATTCGTAAAGGGTTCACATCAACAAAACCCTTGTCAAAAGATAAACGGCAAACAATTTTGCCTACGTTAAAGTACTTTCCTTTGAATGATTTTATATTGGATCAACACTTTACTTTCAGAAATACGTTTAGGAGGGGGAACCGGACCTCATGAAGGACGAGTTGAAATCTTCATAGATGGAGAGTGGGGGACAATTTGTGATAGTCGTTGGACAAATAAAGAAGCTGAAGTGGTTTGCAAACAGTTAGGATTTGGATTACCAGCGATTGCTTACGTGGGAAGCTTCTACGGACCTGGTGCTGGCCCTGTCTGGCAGAGCGACGTTAAGTGTCTGGGCAACGAACCTTCTATATTCGCTTGTAGCAACGTTGGGTATGCACAAAATAACTGTGACCACACCAGAGATGCCAGCGTAAAGTGTGAAGGTAATTCAAGTATATGAAACATTATTGCAAAAATAAAGGATGGTTTCTATCGGTCTCACTTTTTCTCTGCCATAATGTTGGAGTAGTATTTTGTTTTAAACTGTAAACCTATTAGATTATTATGTTGAGAAATTAAATTTTAAGTTTACAGAAATTTTTGAAATACTTTTGGAATCGTACTCACTTTTGTTTGCAATAAATATCATACATATTTTGCTATTTCAGTTGTTCGTCTTGTTGGAGGAAACAGCGCTAAAGAGGGAAAAGTCGAGGTATTAGTTAATTACGTATGGGGAGGTATATGTGATACTTCTTGGAACGAAAACGATGCGTCAGTTATTTGCCAACAACTCCAGTTGGGTGCCACTGGACGAGTCTTAAGAGCATCTGAGTTCGTTCAAGATAGCACACCAACATGGCTAACGAGTGTCAGATGCAAAGGAAGCGAGCGGTCTGTCTTTGAATGTGACCACGATGTAAAATTAAGAAACTGTCCATCTTCGGACCAAGTTGGTATTAAATGTTCAGGTAACGTTTGCAATACCGTGTGCACCATGTATAAATTACTTTCCATGTTATCGTCCCAGCCGAGTTTGCAGGCATAGTTGTTACTAGAAGCGTTGTAATCGCTCCCGGTAATGCATGTTTAACTCTCCTTCAGGGACCTCCAACTATAATTTAGTGGTTAATTAAATGGTTAACTTTTCCGTGTGATAAACGTAACCTTTGTGATTATGTTGACGAAACAGAGACTCCATTTCTCTGGTTCAACAACCATAAACAAACAGTTCGAAAAAACCTTAATTTCCCTTACAATGGCTCGTTTTGACCGCGATCATAAACAAAGTAACAAGTGTTCTTTACTTAGCAAGTCTTTGAAACGCCATACAGCGGTGTAAGTATCACACGCACCAAACCTTCGAGGCCTACAAATCAGATGGAATGTTTGAAAAAGAATGCCCATCAACATTTCAGTGGTCGATAGTTGACGAAACAAGTTTAAGGCATGTTGAATATAATATAACAATAACAACAACAACACTGGTAACCAACGAGATGATTTTTAACCAAATATATTTTTATCCCTCGTTGGATCTTCGTCAGCGTATTTGGAAGGTAGAACGATTACAAACAAAAATGTAGCATATTTCAATCATTCAAAGCATAAGGATGTATGCAGACCATAATATTAGCGTTATGAGTAAGCACTATGCATTTGGCCCGTAAATGAGGATAGAAACAAGACTCTTTAAGACGCATTTCAGTAACATTTCGACACAATAAAAGTAACTGGCAAATCCCTTCGAAATGATTTATTATAAACATGGTGATGGAATATAACGAAATCCCGATCCATGTTTAACCTTGGGAAATTTTTTTTTAATCATAATGCTTGATTTTTTTTCGCTGAAGTTGTCACCTACTGGAAAACATTGAGTTCTGTCCTTAATGATCTGTCTGCGATTATTGATCTTTAGGCGAAATTCAGTTGGGTCTCTTAACTTACATCCCATTTCACAGGTCGTAACAACAGTATGTAAAATACGTTCTGGAAATCATGGAAATAAATGCTAGGAAGAATGGTCACAGGTCCACCCGGTCGGTTAAATATAATCACACTATCAGTTAGTAATGTATCACAAATTTTGCTTCCAGGATTATCACATTCGCGATTACCAGTGCGCTGAAGAGGTTTGGGAATTTCATTATGAGCTTAATATCTGTTCAGGTTTGTGGGTAGACAGGAAGCCGGAAGGAGGGATTTTTACTGGATCATAGGGAATTAACCTCCGGCGGACTTTCCACTTTTACCATTTGACCATCTCATTAGTTGGAACTCTACCAGGGTTATCTTCCTGGACCATTGGTATTTTACTCACAGAACATGACTTTTTTCTATTAACAAGATTCTAAGAATGCGCTTTATCAAGGAAATAATTTATATGTGCAATAGCAGCTCTGGTAAATTTATCTCTTGGGTCAGAACATATAAGTATGTAACGTATTAAATGGATATAAACAATTTTTCCTGTCCTGAGAGAGAGAACTCTTAGTTGAAGTGAAGGAAATCGAGGCGACTTAAATGTTTGTTATGTACATTAGTTGTTGTTTGCCCCCTTCGATCTTCATATGTACATCTAGAGAAGGCGGTTTCATTGAGATAACTCATTCGTAAATTTGAGAAAAGGTGTCATATAATTCACTAATTGTACGTAAAGTTGCCAAAAAGTCATTACCGTAGGACGAAATCATCAATATGTCATCTATGTATTGAGATTTAGAAATAGCAACCGTTTTTCGAGTTTTCCCATTTACTTGTCAGCCATGTCGTAGCAGGACTCGTCAGCCAAATGCAGCAGGTCTGCAGCTCTCTCCACCTATCTCCAGAGTTGTTATCTTTACCAAATCTATTGAGCAAGCAAGCTTCCAATTATTCCCTATTGACCACAACTCTCTAATATCAGTAAGTTGCAAGAGCCACTTGGCGCTTAAGTGGCAACTGCGTCTATTGTTTTAGAGATTAGACGAGCACCACTGCACAACCTTTCAGAATAAACATTCAAAGTTAACCCAGTCAAAATAACCATCCGAGACAGTCACACGACGGGAATTTGAGTTTCCAGAGGGTGCAACATTTCAGTCATGGGTATTTTAACAACATGGTGCCATTTTGGGTACCACAGCAGTGCTTAGACTCGGATGTCACAACATCCATTGAAGGATCAAACATTGTGTTTGAGAATTGAACCTAATAGTATTTGCGATAGCATCAGGCGCGTGGTCATCAGTGGAATGAAGGCGACGGAACTGGTGAAGGAAGTCACGGACAGCCTCCAAGCCGTCTTCCTTGGGAATGTAAGTGTAAAGGGATTTACGATCCAAGTAAACTTATAGGATATCCCTCATTAAATGAGTTGAGGGACTTTTCGGGGAATGAGCAAAGCAAAGTTTGAAATACTGACTCTACTGATCGACGTATCCTGATAAGTGCTCTGTTAGAGGACTGGAATATTCCTATATAAAGCAGAATGCAAAATTTTACGGCGAAAGTTGTTTCTAGTTTGCCCAATTTCTCCCTAATTTGCGATTTTTTACACGAAATTTCCCCAAGCCAACTTGAAAATTAAGCACAGTTATACAGTACATTGGAAGTGTATTATGTTGAGTAAGTTTGTCATAAATTGTGATCTTACAGACGTCAGAATTGTTCATGGAGGCTCAATGTATGACGGTCGTGTTGAAGTTTTTGCGAATGGATTGTGGGGCACAGTATGTAATGACTTTTGGGACGATAGGGATGCAACAGTCATCTGCCGTGAACTGGGTCTTGGAGATGGTGGGAGAGCAGCACACGGGAGTGCTGTGAAGCCAGGGTCTGGCGCAATTTGGTTTGATGATGTTGAATGCTTTGGAACGGAAGAAACAGTGTTTGACTGTGACAGTTCCGCACTTGGACAAAGCAACTGCGACCATTCCAAAGATGCTGGAGTAATATGTTCAGGTATATTTCACATGTCCTAGTAGTTTTACAAATTATTTCAGTTACCCACATTGAAATGTGCAGCATGTACGCGGATCAACGCTCTGAATAGTGTAAAACCATTAATCCCTGAACTATAGCAAAACCGCGCTGAAAGGAGTAAAATCTTTAAAAATGAATAATGGGTGCTTTGTTATTAAAGACGCAGCATACCAAATCGGGTATAGAACAAAACTTGGTTGTAGTAAACGATTGTATAATCAGGAGGTCAGAAGAGATGGAGATTGATTTCTCAAGTCTGTCAGACCAGGGAGTTGCTAGAGAAGGAGAAACAACGTTCTATCGTTTCTTTGAGGCAATGTTCGTTTCCGCAGGGAGCTGTTACGGAAGGAGATAACAAACTCCATCCAATTTCATTTAATCAAACAATATATTGAGACTATTTTAATCCTTTTTATGAGAAGAGGCTTTCATTGACAGGTCTTTTAGGACTTATTGTAATTTCGTTTGACTTAGGCATTCTAATGAGGAATCAACCCTTTCATACTAGCCTAATCCGCAAACAAAGAACTCACATTGACAATGCTTCGAAGCTATCAGCATTGCCCACAAATGTGACACCTGCGTCAGCCTTTATTGACAAAACGACTTAGTTGCACTTTAAGGTGATCATATTCTTTTATTATTCTAATTTTTTCCATTGGTCACTGACATCGCCTTTTATCAATGAATGCAGAGTGTAACATTCGCATATGAATTTTAAAAAGATTTCGGGTTGTTCCTGAAACGGCAAAAAATGTGATGATGTTTTAACACTCAATTGAAACTCAACTGAGTCCATCAAAAAGTGAACATTGGCGTACAGAAACAATATTGTTTTGTTTCTTTGACGACTGGCAATATTATGGCAATGGTTGAAATCATGTCACAAGTATATGAGATCTATCAGACGATAAGAACTATTGTTTGCACTTAGTAATCCCTTTTGTATGTGGTCTTAAATTTTCGAGATTCCAACAATTAGGAGTTATTGTCGACAATCCTGATAGCTCTGAACGAAAGGTAAGTGCTTTATCTCCTTCCGTAGCAACTCCCCGATTTCCGACGGTGCTCTTGGTTTATCCGCCAAATTCCTAGCCCAATGCTTCGATCAACACAGATTAGTGACGCATTATCGAAATTCCAACGAATAGACGCCTTCCTTACCCCTGGCTGGTTAAAATTTGCCAGCCGTCATGCAAAGTTGTGAAATTTATGTTACCCGGCGCTTTCCGAGATACTGCGTATCATTTTATTTGAAGACAGCAACAATTTTTCTACACATTTCTGTAACAAATTTGTCTCTTTATGATGACAGAATTGTTAAAATCTGAGAGAAATATTTAGACTTGATCAATGCTTCAGTCCAGTGTAGAACGGAGCGCAACTGAAGCATATAGTTGGATCGTTTGTTTCCAAACGTCCAATAGTTCTTATTATGAGCATCGCCATTGGCGGAAACAAACCTCCATATCAAAGGATGTGCCTTTTTTAGGGATTGTTCGGAAAAAAGAGAAGAGATCGTCATTAAAGGGACTTAGTCACAAGGGAATTAACAATAGAAAAAAGGACCTGATACATTTCAATCAAATAGGGGCAACTGAAAAGATTTTATCCGTTTCAAGTACATAATGTCTGAAACACTTTGTTCGTTGAATCTACTTCTCTAGCAACTTCCTCTTTGTAATTAAATAAATCCTCGAGGGTAGAGATTTGATTGACATGTCACTTTCTTTCTGTTGTTTGACTTTTGTTGACTCTCCTTCTTACTGAAGATCTCTTTTTTAAAGTCCAGCTATCCTGTAACAAGGACCATTTTCAAGATACTGCTTTTATCTTTAAGTGCTTATCCGACATATGAAAAACGTTTTCACCGTTTTGATCGAATCGACTGTTCAGTCACTTGTAAGTTTGCACAAGTCCATTTTTATCCTAATACCAATTAAGGAAAGAAGTGCACCTGTTCAAAATTCTACAGAAGTTTAAATAAGCGTGTTGATATTTCACACATTTCCGCTTTGTTACTGAAATAGCGATAGGGGTATTTTCCCATTATAAGTAATATAGAAACGCTTTGTATCATTAAAAGAAGTTATAACAGGTCACACCTTATGCCATAATCTCCGTCTTCCCCAGTTCCTTAGATTGATGCAGAAGGGAACATCATCCCTGAAGGATCACCACAATTAGGAACTCCAATCACGTGGAACTCTTGAAACACTTTTTTGCTTCGTTCAAAGTACCACCTGTTGCCAAGCCATGAAATAAAAACATTAAACAATTAAAATTGATGCGTTTTGCACTTTCGTGGCTAGATGTACACTTTTTAGACTTTTTCGATGTATGCAACTCATGTGCAGCAATGAAAAGTCCATTTTCGGAAGCTAACATGGATTAATTTCACTTATCCCATAATCCCCTGATATCCTGACTGTTGTTTACTTCATCTCTTATCTTCCAAAAATGAAAAATTAAATAAAGGCTCTTGATCTGACCCAGCAGACCGTTTCTGTGAAACATCACTATCTCTGGCTCTCTCTCTCTCTCTTTTGCAATAAGGACTGAGACTTAGTGGTGGAAGTAACGATCACGAAGGACGTGTGGAAATTTTTCATAACGGAGAATGGGGTACTGTTTGCAACGACCTATGGAACAACATTGATGCAAGCATTGTGTGTCAAAACCTAGGATTCGGCTTAAATGGAGTTGTTGCTTCCTTCGGTCCTGGTAGAGGTCCCATCGTTCTTGACGATGTACAATGCACTGGAGCTGAGTCTTTTCTAATGAATTGCAATCATCGAGGATTACTGCAACATAACTGCCAGCATTCCGATGATGCAGGAGTGAAATGCTCAGGTAGAGTAACTTGAACACGAAAAGAGGTTGTATTATGTATTTTATAAACACAGTGTACGTACTATCAATCGAAATTCTCTTCCATCAAGGGGTAACTTACTGAGGCTTTTACAAATATGTAGTCTTCTCTTCAGAACGTCGGTACACGATTTAGTTGCTCAGGGAACGATACAAAAGGTGTTAAGGTAAAGTAACTTGAACACGAAAAGAGGTTGTATTATGTATATTAGAAACACTCAAAATTGATGTAGTATCAATCGAAATTCTCTTCCACGAAGGGGTAATTTACTGAGACTTTTACAAACATGTAGTCTTCTCTTCAGAACGTCGGTACACGGTTTAGTTGCTCATGGAACGATACCAAAGGTGTTAAACTCCATTTGAAACGTTTTCACTTACCTATATCTTCGAATGTTTTGTAGCAATACGTCTTTCGGATGGAAGCGGGCGGCACGAGGGACGTGTTGAGGTGTTTTTTAATGGTGTGTGGGGGACCGTCTGTAGTAGCAATTGGAACGCAAAGGCAGCTGATGTCGTATGCCATCAACTTGGTCTTGGAAAGCATGTAACATTTGGTACCAATCAGTACGGACAGGGGAGAGGGCGAATTTGGTTGGAGGATGTTCAATGTGAAGGCACTGAATCATCGATTTTCAATTGCCGATATAGTAGGCCTACACAAAATAATTGCGATCACTCTCAAGATGTATCCGTGGCATGTTCAGGTGAGTACATGGTTTAGTCAACATGACTAGTTTACTTTCTGTCACATTCAGTTTTCAAAACAATTACACTGGAAAAAGAAAACCTGCTCACTATCATCTCTTGTACGAATCACATTTCTTCAAGATGATAAATTTTTTCAAGATGTTAACATTGTTCAGTTCATTGTAGACTTATGTTTCAGTGTTATAATGAGAGAAAGTGTTGTATCTGAGAGTAATTTCCTTTCTTTGTTCTTGTTAATGTCCAATTAGAATTATGAACGAATTCTTTTGGTTTGCCACAGGCGCATTTATTGGAATAGGGGAGGAAAGTTGTTAAATACAGTGCCAACGTTTATGTTAGCACTTAATTTCTCACACAGTTTTGCGAATTGTCGGGAACCCAGAGAATCCGACGAAAGGACGAGTTGAAATGTTTAACAACAACCACTGGGCAGTTCTGTGTGATGAGAGATGGAGCGATAGGAAGGCAACAGTTGTTTGTCGTCAACTTGGTATGGGCGCCTCTGGAAAAGGGTTTGCCGGGGAGTATAGAAAAGACTCTGCTGTGTTGCTGGCAAATTACTTTGAATGTCATGGAAATGAGTCATCGATCTTCAACTGCAGGGAAGAAAAGTCAACAGAAAAAAGTTGTACACATTCACATACTGCTGCCGTTGTTTGCTCTGGTAAATTACTTAATTTGTCATGAAATCTTTTGAGTGTTTGAGGTAAATAATCATTTCTAAAGTTAAACGGCAAATAGCTATACCAAGTCAACCTAATGAAATTCCTAATGCCAAAATAGTTGTTATAATCTATTGACAACCTTTTTAAACGTCCAAAAATTAAGAGAATTTTATGATAAGAGGTCGGACATCGTTGGGCAATTATTCGGAAGAGTCCGATGTAATGGAGGCTACATATCAACCTGGTTCAACTGGATGAGATAGAGAGGAAGAGTAAGAGTCAAGTTGTAAGGTAAAGTACTGCAATTCCATTTAACATGGATTTTTCCAAAATCGTGCAAACGTTTACACAAAACAAACCATTTTATGGTGAGAGCCGAAAGGTTTGAGGTTTGCATGAAGCCTCATGGACTGTACTAAAGAATCAAGGATGTAAATTTTATCCAGCCATCGGTGTAAAATATGTACAGACGTATAAGCGAATCTGTCAAAAGCAACCCTTTGGGTGTTTAATTGACCGTTGACACTGGTCATTTCTTTCAACCTTATTAATTGCTAGATATTAGACTCGCAGACGGGATCGGACCGTATGATGGTAGAGTTGAGGTTTACCTTAATGGAAAATGGGGTACCGTTTGCAATAACTCTTGGAATGACAATGCAGCTGCAGTCACTTGCACTCAACTTGGACTTGGCGATCATGGAATATCTCTCTACAATGGCAAAACCTCACAAGGCACTGGCCCAATTTTACTAGATGAAGTGAAATGTTCTGGAAACGAGGCATCAATATTTGACTGTGACTATAGCGAAGTGGTACAGCATTCTTGCAACCATGCTACAGACGCAACGGTGCAATGTGCAGGTAATCAGCAAGCAAAATAAAAGTTTGTTGATGTTTTACTTTTCGTTTGGCAGGATAGACCAATTCTACAAGTTTTCATTGTTCTGAGGTATAAACTGCGACAGTCTGTATGAAAAAATATGAAAAATTTTGGGGCGAAATATAACTTTCGCCTTAACGTTTCTACAAACTTTTTCTATAGGAATACGTAAACGGACAAGGGCGTCCTCCTAGATTTACAAACTAGATACAATTACTTCTAAGTTGTCAATTTACGAACACCTAGCTGTTAACACAAACGGATGTCTGGCCATTGAAATAACGTTGTTTATATGTAAATACGTTAGGGCAAATTCTTTTTCTTATGTATTTTACTGCTTTTTTTCGCCCTATGTACAAGCAGATATAATGTGTGCGGAAACGTGAAGGCGAAACTGATATTTCGCCCCCAAATTTTCTTCCCCCTTAGGTCGACTTTTCAACAACAACTTTCCCCCTAAGTACCGAATTAGGCAAATATACAATGTGTGTGTGCGTGTGTAGGCGGTAACGGAGAAACTGTAAAACAACATTGCTACAGAATTAAAAGGCTGGATCTTCGAAGAGATACAAATATCGGAAGGAAAGAAATTTGGGGAATAAAACAGCCAATGATTTGAAGTAGAGGTTTCGAGGAATACTACCTCTTCGTCAGTACTCTACAAATATATAGCGTCTATTTGCTTTCGGATTTAAATTTTGAGTGACAAATGGGTAATTAAAACTGGGTAGGATACGTCTTAGTTTAGAAAAAGAGTGGATTGGGTTACTTCTGAAATGTTGGTAATATGATGAGAATAACTTATTAATTGGGGGGGGGGGGTGTCGTCTCGTAGTTAAAATGGGTTTTCAAAAAGTTAAGAAATGGTCCTGTCAGTTCGACGAAAGCGAAATCTGAATGAATAAATTATTTAAATCCTCTGTTTTAGAGAATAATCAAATACAAGTGGACTACGCTTGTTTTCAACTTAAGGCTTGTAAGACAGCATTTGTCCCGGTTGTAAGAGGAAGCCTTGCTGAATCCCACTTTATAACAGGCAGGGGTATTCATTATTAAGAAAAAAATTACTTAAGGAGGTGATTTACATGTACGCATGTATGTGTGTGTGTGTGTATGTACGCACTTATGCATGGGAACCTGGTTCGAACAAGTAAGGAGTTATGATTTTTAAAAATTCATTCGAATTATTGCTCATCTAATTTCCCTCAGCAACTCGATTACGAGGAGGTGTTGAGCGGTATGAGGGACGCGTTGAAGTATTATCAGATGGACAGTGGGGTACGGTATGTGATGAAGGATGGGAAAGTATTGATGCCAGGTTAGTTTGTCGAAGTCTTGGATTTGGTACCAACGGCGAAAGTGCTGGTCGTAAATTTGGAAGAGGACGTGGTCTAGTCGCCATGGGTTATGTTCAGTGCACAGGCAAGGAAATGTCTATACACCAGTGTGGTCATTCTGCGGTGTTGAACTATGTGTGCCAACACGACCGGGACGTTGGAGTTATTTGCCCAGGTAGGATAACATGCAAAGGTTATGTGCGCCTGTCTGTTCAGGGGTGTCATAATAGGAGAAAGTTTATTACTTTGAGATTATTGATTATCACCACAGTGGATCCCAAGAGGTGAACCGACCCCATCTTGTTCTTGGGGTTGCTTTTTTCCATGCACGATTGACATATCAGACAATGCAGTCCACGTAATCTTTCATGATTGGCTTGCATCAGGGTGAAGTTTATCTCCAAATAACTATTATTTTTTTAATCGAGGTAGCCCGATTAAAATAATTTATGTAGTATGTTACGTACAAATCGACCAAGTTACAACTGGATACGTTGTATTAGAATTTCATTATAACATGGAGATGTTTATGCTCTGCAGAAATTCGTCTAACTGGTGGTAGCGACGTTTTTGAGGGAAGAGTTGAGCTTTTCATCAGTGGTCTGTGGGGAACAGTATGTGATGACGGATGGGATGAAAAAGATGCTGAAGTTGTTTGCAGACAGCTGGGTCTAGCAGCTCCCGTTAGAGCAGGGGCTGTCGGGACACATAGTGGAGGTGTTGGACCAGTATGGTCGAATGGGGTACAATGTTTCGGAAGTGAATCTTCCATATTTGAATGCAACCACACTGCAGGAATTGGACGCTATGATAGTACCTGCAACCACACCAGTGATGCGTGGGTACAATGTTCATGTAAGTTTTTAGAAGTAAGAAGGACGAGCTGTTTTCGTCCAGTGAGATCAATGACTCTCCTTATTTCGGAAATCGATAGCAAATAAAAATTTAAACGATACTGAAAACTTTTCAAACATTTCAAATACTTTTAATCAAAAAACGTTTCGTTTTCTGTCAAGATTTTTCAATACTGTAATCGATTCTCGCCTTGAGAGTATTTCCAATTCCTGTTCAATTAAGCTTGCTTTAAGAGCTGTAGTGCTAGACATGCAATAATGCCTCAAAGGTTTGAATGAAGTTTTCAGAGGTAATTTTCTTTGTGCAGATGCAATTGTGGTCAATGTTTTGATATTATTTTCCACTTAACATTACCAAGCTACTGGTAAGCAGTTATCAAGGTACCACCTTTACATTTGAATCCATGTCTAGCGGTTTTGTTTCAAATGATGAAATATATGTAGGCATTCCTTCACAACAATTCCAACACTTTTAAATCTGAATTTATTTTTTTTCATTTCTAACATCGCCAGTTGTACGATTGAGTGGTGGAGAAAACAATTTAGAAGGCAGAGTAGAAGTGTTTGCTAATTTGCAATGGGGCACAATTTGCGAAGAGTTCTGGGATGACAACGACGCAGCTGTCGTGTGCAAGCAGCTCAATCTCTCAAAAAGCGCAAGAGCTTTAGCAGATGCCCCGTTTGGGTTAGGTTCACAATTTTCAGTTCTCGACAAAGTTGGCTGTCACGGGGATGAAAGTTCGCTTTTACATTGTGACCACACAGGGATTGGAAACGCAAACTGCCAAACATCAAGGGGTGCTGCTGTATCATGCCAAGGTAAACATTTATTTAAAGGATGGTGTGAGATTTGTGTTGCTAGAGTTATTGACGATTATGTTGCTTTGTTCTGTTGTACAGTCAGAGGTGAGCGTCTTAATCTTACCTCACTTACTTTATTTAATAGAAGAAAATTTTACTGTTTGAAGCAACAGGCAAACGCTCTTAGAATGGATAGGAATAGTTTTTGCTTGGTGATCACATTCAAGATTCATTAAACTCATTAAACAGTCTTTTGGGGTTTTTTTTTGTCTTCTGAGCCATCCGAGCTTATACACCAAATATAACAATGCATATCATGAGACGAAGTCTGGAAAAGAAAGCGGTGTAAATGTACTCATCACATCATTTATATACATTTTATTTACCTTCTCTTTGTTTACATAACATAAAACGTTTAGAACCAGTTTTGTTTTAATTTACTTCCCATCCATTTCCTACAAGTAACTTTTGCTAAAATACCGAGTAAAGAAACTGTTTTCCAGCGTCAAAATTTGATCCGAGTACACGCTCCCAATGTCCTCTCGTCTTTGCGTGACTGGTGAAAAAATATTACTGTAAACCCGTACGTCTGGGAGCTATAATGATGTCGATGATCGATACAACTAATGTAATTAATGGAATGAATTGATTTTGATACACCGACTTTTTTCGATAAGCGAAGTATGTCAGCACATTAGGCAAAATGTGGTATTTAAACGGTTGAACATCGCAACAGGGCTAACTTTTTTATGAAATTTTTCAAAAGAGAATTGATAAATGGTTTCATTGTGCTTGCTCTACGTAAAAAAAAAAAGAATTACACATACTTTAATAAAAGGTACCTTTTCTGTATTCTGGCATATCTGATACTGTCAATCAATTAATCAGACGTGAAACCTGACAACAACAAGTTTGTTTGTAGTGTGCCTCATTTTCTCCTTGAGGTAATAAGGTGTAATCAGGCAGAAAATTGCGCGGGACTTCGACTATGAATTTCTTAACTAGTCCCCGCAAATGAACAAGAAAATCTTGAGAATTAATATTTACCCAAGAAATCTAAGTTTATCGAACTCATCAGGGATCCTGAAAAGTGTTCTTAGAACCCCGCCATAACCTGCGCTTTGTGCTTGATTTGGTGCTGTTCCCGAAACCTCTCACTTAAGTGTTATCCTTACCCTACAAATTATATTCGTGGGGACCCTATTGTATATATGTACATCTCCCATGGACGTAAGGTATTTCTTCACCATGGACGTTAATCCTGTGTGACAGAGGAACACGCCCCGAACATTCTGGAAAACACACCAGTTTCTTTGGATTTTTAAGCAATATCTTTTCACAGAAATGGTTGTGCCCCTACATTCAAATTTGAGTAAATATTGGCACGTTTGTTCTCACCAGTAATAACAAGCTAACCCTTCCAGTTTCACTTATACACATTCCTTGACATTTCTCTAAACATTTAAGGGACAAAACCGATTAAAAACATATCAACCGTGTAAGACTTAACGTAGTTTAATTTCGTTGATTCCGAAAGATATTCGTCTTGTTGGTGATTAACGTTGTTTAATTTTGTTGATTCCGAAAGATATTCGTCTTGTTGGAGATTCAGATTATGATGGCGTTGTGGAGATCTACCACAGTGGACAATGGGGAAGAATATGTACCAACGTTTGGGACAATACGGATGCAGGTGTTATTTGTCGGCAACTAGGGTATGGAGATTACGGGTTGGCAACCACAGTTAGGTCTAGTCAAGTGGTTCCGGTATGGTTGTCTGATGTACAGTGCACAGGCATAGAAAATAAAGTATCGGATTGCAACCACGCAGGGTTTGGAACTCATGTGTGTGAAAACGCGGATAATTTTGCGGGCGTTAAATGTTCACGTATGTATAAATATATTTATTCAATATTTTGTACTGTGCTTTTAATAATTTTACCGGCTTATGATGTTAGAATTGAAATATTTAAGGTGAACGGCAGAAGAACAAGGTATAATTGTTATAACTTGAAGATTAAGTGACAATTCCTTGCCTTATTGGTTGATGGGAAAATGTTAATGTCGCACCATTCTTATTATACTTTCCCTGGTTGGGTAAACTCCTTACGTTAACTGTGTATGCACAGACGTAAAAGCTGAATGTACGTTCATAGTTTTTGTAAGTTGCGTCCGTAACTGTCAGGTAAAGCATGTTGAGCTTTTCAAAAAAGTTCATCACGTGACTTCGAACGTGCACACGATCGACCGGAAGCGGTATGGCTCCATTGAGTGATGTACTATTTCTGCTGGGAAGTTGACCCAAAAGCTAAAAGGGAACTGCAAGAGGTCTCCTAATCAGTAAGTTCTTAAGATTTTTGAATAAATGAAGAAATCCTACATTTCTCGGTTTTTTCTCTTTGTAAGCGTATAATACTGGTTCCGAGGCCTGACGTTTGGAGACCTTGGCTGGGTAGCTTCAGTAGGCCCTGCAGGCTTATCATACCGCAGTCAGTGTGCGGTAAGGGTGAAGTAGACCTACTGCATTACGCTAGGTGGGCGTCCTAAAATTTTGTACGGCCATAGTTACCGATAAAGATTGTATAATACACTCGTCTGATGAACCGTTGCATTCGTTTGTTTAAATGGTTTAATCCTACTAGTCTAACGTTGTACACTGCGACTGCTACTATGCTTCGCAGTTTCGCGGAATTGTTGAGTGTGTTTACCAAGTTATAGGTGTTAGCCCAGCCTTCGATTTTCCCGCTATTTTAGTTTGGGTACAGTAAATATTATTCTCGCTTTATGGACGTTCCAATTTAAGACAGAAATCTTAATCAAACCTTTCGCAATAATATACGCCCTAATTGAAGTCATTACAGTTTGATTACTGTTCACAAGAGACTTTCGAAGAAATCAGTTTACCTTGTCTACATATATACATTATGTATGGAGATTCCAACAACAAGGCGCCCGTGTACTATCAACGTCACGTGACTGATGAAAATCTGAATCTCAACATAAGCAGTCAGTTGACGGAGTTTCCCAAGCAGGGAAAGGTGTAATAACTATGGTGGCACCTAATCTACAATGACATTTGACGCCATACATAACACAGATTTCACATTTCCTGTTACATTTAAAAAGTTTACATAGTTAATTACAGGTCAATCCGCCTTTGTGTCACTCAGCCGAATTATTTGTCGTCAATAGGATCCCGTCTTGTTGGTGGAAGGGGACCTTTTGAAGGTCGCATTGAGATATTTTTAAACAACGAATGGGGTACGGTCTGTGATTCCGACTGGGATGACTTTGATGCATCTGTTGTTTGTAGTTCACTTGGGTTTGGGATACCAGGAGTGGCGACTAGAGATAATTATTTTCGTCCAAGCGGAGGAGTAATTCATCTCCGGGATGTGAATTGTCTAGGTAACGAGGCAAATGTAATGGAATGTGGCTACACACTTGCTGGCGATAATTCATGCTACCGTAGCAGGGAAGCAGGAGTAATATGCCAAGGTTTGTATGAAAATTTTGAAAAATTTAAAAAGTTAGAAACCTTAGAGTTTTATTGATCTCGTTTGAGAAGTACCAATTCTAGTGGACAGCAAGTTCTGATTCACTGAGTCGCTGTTATCTATTATTTATCATTGCAATTATCACCAATATCCCTGAACAGTCCTACAAATGGACTTTACAAGTGCCATCTAATCGAAATAAAGCTATTACAGGGCTTGCATGTATTGGCTCACCATGAAATTGTTATTTTAGTTCAAGCATTAAAAATTACGGTTTAATGGTGTGTGACTTTTTTTCAGTATGTCTTGACTGAGTACGTAAAAAGCAGTATATTTACATTTGCAGACGTCAGACTTGTTAATGGAAGTGGACCTTATGAAGGGCGGGTAGAAATTTTTGAAAATTACCAGTGGAGTACAATATGTAACATTTCATGGGATGATCTAGATGCAGGCGTTATCTGTAGTCAATTAGGTTTCGAAAGACGCGGCACAGCACTCACTGCTTCGTACTTTGGTCGTGGAGCTGGACAAATATCATTACATCGAAGAGATTGTCTGGGGAATGAGAGTTCCCTCCATCATTGTGATACAGTGACAATGTTTGGTGGTTGTGACCACTCCCAAGATGCCAGTGTGAGATGTCCAGGTATGTTTTTTTCTCACCCTGTTCCTTTCCTGTTATACTTGAAGCCAAATGTATATATATATATATATATATATATATATATATATATATATATATATATATATATATATATATATATATATATATATATATATATATATATATATATATATGTATATATATATATGTATATATATATATATATGTGTGTGTGTGTGTGTGTGTGTGTGTGTGTGTGAAAGAGAGAGGGAGTGGGTAACAGAGAATGTGTGTTACACTTTCGTAGTTTACTAAATCTGCATAACTCTTGGGTACAGCTGTAATTTCCATTGTCTCTACATTTTTTCTTTACTAAGTCTTACGACTTGTAGGGGGAAGGAGTCGCAAAGAGGGCAGAGTTCAAATATATCACAATCGCCAGTGGGGTACTATTAGCTTAGACCGTTGGGATCAAGACAGTGCATCTGTTATATGTCGTCAACTTCATCTTGGAGCCCATGGACAGACGGTTAATGGGGAAGAATTCCAAGCCGTGACTGGTCGCGTCTGGCGTTTCCATTTTCGTTGCTTTGGACATGAGTCAAATATATTTGAATGTGATCGATATGACGTGGGAGATCATAATTTTGATCATTCGAGTGATGTTGGTATTAAGTGTTCAGGTAAAGTTTTTTCCATTTAGGTTGAAATAACGTCCTGTTTTTATTCGCCCTGTCAGGTCTACGACCAATCAGAAGCCTTTTTTTTAAACGTACTCTGTCGCACGTCTAATTGTTATCAGAAAAGGAGTGATAAGATAAGTGAAATGTCTCACTTTGACAATTGAGTTAAGTCTTTGTAGACTAAAATGGAAACAAATCCCATTAAGAGCTTTAAAATTGATACGAGAGGTCACCAGGAGAAACTTTGCCTGAAAATTCACCAACCTTTACCTAGCCCCCGCTACCACCCCAGCCCTGAAATAATGGTACACTTAGGATCCGTTAACTGGAATAAGATTCCATGCTTCTGGATGCAAAATAAGACCAGAAGAGATGCCTGATAAAACTAATAGGAGGCAAAAATTACCCATTGCGAAAAGAAAGGCGACAGAAAAAGTAAAATGAGTTCGCCATACAAAACTTATAACATCTAACACCACACAACGAGCCAAAAAATGAATTGCACAACATAGAAACTTAATCAGAAACTTTTGAGAAGGACACTACAAACCGTTTCACATAACGCTACGGGGATTAAAGACATTGTTCCAAAGCTCTAACCTCCTAAAACGAGTTTCTCACATCAACTTAAATTACTTCAGCTGTTAAAAAAGGCGTTAATACCTGTTTCAATGCATTGATAGAGTATCCCAATGTAAACTATACGTAAACATGAATGACGCTTGTGTAAGTCTACAAACGCGTACTTTCAAAGATCTTGCCATGACTAAAATATGGTGGTAAGATATAGTAAGGCTTCAACCCAAATTTCACTGAGTTGACGAGATCTTTTTGATGTTTTGGTCCTATCATAACGCAACCTCATTGAGCCTCCAAACCTTTTGCTACTAGAAAAGTTTTGATACGGGTCTTCATACGGGTCAAAGCATTATCAATAGCAATAGCACGTGGAATTAATAGATAAGACGAGTAAGATTCATCCATGTACAACATTTCATGAAAATGGCTTATGAAGTGTTTCGTATGAAATACCAAAAGACGAATCGGGTCTTTTCCTCAAAAGTACACGGTAACCTCACTACTCAATACTTCAGATGGTGCAACATCTAGTACCTAGTCTGCAATTTCTCTCTCTCTTGGCTGCTGGTCTGGACCCAAGTTTCCATGAAGAACGTCGACTAACGCATCCGACCAGGAATTCTGTACCATGGAGGGGGGGGGGGAGGGGTAAGAGTGACAACGATGAAGGGCTTAGAATATGTAAGTATAATAAAATAGCTATGAATAGCCTGGTTTCCCATGAAAGTCTTTCATGCATTTACTTCATTTTCTGCTAATAAAGTGTTTATCCAGAAAAAATGTGGTTATAAGCAATACATACAACGCAAAGTCAAGATTGTAATAATCACACAAAATGGGGTTTAATCTTAAGCAAAAATTACAGTTGTGCTACTACCCTTTGGCAAACTGAAGATAACCTCGTTTGCTATGATACTCCCTCGAGTTTTTCGAAACGTTCATCGCAAAAGGGATTCCGAAGAAAGCATATAACGTTATCCTGAGGGTTTCACCTTAATCGTTTTGTGCATGGGCTGTATGCAGTTCAGTGGCGTAGCCGGGAGGGAGTTGGGTGTAAGAACCCCTCATGACTCAACCTTGCAATGAAAAAAATACCTAAAATAGCGGTTTTTCTATCTGTCCTTAGACTTTTCCCACGCGTCTTTCCTCGACCTCCCATGACACCCCCCCCCCCCTGCCCATGACACAATCATGGCTACGCGCCTGATGCAGTTAAGGGTTCATCAGTTGTGTTCTGTTTAGTTTTGCGGAATGAAACCACAAAGGAAAAGAAGCAAAGAACCAGTATCATGAACATCATGTTGCTGTTATTTTGACTAAATTGTAAGTTCGACTCCTGATTGGCTCGTACTGAAGACTTTAAAAATGGGACTCACTGTTATTGTGCTTGGTGCTCGGCATAAGCAAACGAGTAGAAAAAACAAGCCACGAGTCACAAATAGGAAAAAAGCCGTGGCCGAACCGACCACGGTTACTATCTGAGCCGCATACCTCATCTAACTATACAAAAGCATAAACAATGGGAAAGGGCGACAGGTCGCCCACATTAAGCGCTGCAGTGAATTGCTCCAGACAGCAGCTTGACCTTTGGTTTATTGAAATACCACGGACAGACGGGCCAATGACACTTTGAAGTTTAAAATATCAGTTAGACCATGCATGAAGTGATTAAGTTTTTTCAAAACTGTCCTTTAGTGTTTTTAAAAACACTTGAACGGAGTAGATGTTAGTTAATAGCTGATAGCTTTTTTACTTGGAGAGGAACAAATTTTGTTTGATTTCCTGTTTATGCGGTATTAATAGTGTGGGATTTCAAATTCTAGCGGTCAAATCATGGAAAATTATAGTTGGTGTTTATACAGGGCTGTAAGAATGCTGGCAAAATTTATTGTAGGAACTTTATTAACCACAGGATATGGAAAGAACACAGAAGAAGAAAGGGCAGTAACATTACCCAGCCACGTTGACAAGATTAAGGGAAAATGTACATTCGTAATTCATTTTCCTGTCTTTACTGCGCAGTCGCTTAAGGGAGAAGTTAAATTGATAAAAAGATGAATCAGATGCAGAGCTGTCGCGATCTCAGCACTTTGACCAAAACATACGTTGCGTAGTGATTTAAAAATGTACGTAACTGAATTACATTAAAAATTTGGATTTTTTGTAGCCCACACAAGCACGTCAGCTTTCGTCAACTTGTTGTGTTAGACTGGGGCAGGGTATCTGCTGTGGTTGGTAAAAAATCAGACGCTTTACTACTGAGAATTAACGTGCCTCAAACCAAAAATAGCTAATTGTGAAATACCCTTTGTTGCAGCATTTTAAAAAGATGAACGACATTTACAGAGAGTGCATCCAATGTGGTAGCATAGCCACTTTCTTTGTTATATGATTCCTATAACCCCAGCATGCAGGGAAGTATTTAACAAATTTATGAGTAAAGTGTGATTTCTTTCTTGAAAGATGTACGACTAGTTGGTGAAAATGAATATGAAGGTCGTGTTGAAGTATACCTAAACAACGAATGGGGTACAGTTTGCCGGGATCTGTTTGATGACACTGCAGCTACTATTGTTTGTCGTAGCCTTGGCTTCGGGACTCTTGGGCCAATTGTATTAGATGAAGGAGTGTTCGATAGACCTGGAAGCGGACCTGTGTGGCTGGATGATGTACAATGTTCAGGACATGAGCAATCATTGCTGGAATGTCAACGGGCAAGTTCATCACAAGTGAACTGTGATCATTCCAAAGATGTTAGAATTAAATGCCCAGGTACAGTAACATATCCAGCTTCTGCGCACTTTCTTGATTTAAATTCTGCTTTAGCCGTTTTCACACTTTGCGACTCATTGCGACGCTGCTCCTTGCGACGATATTATTCAGGTGCTTTTCAAGGCGCAGAAGTTTTTGCAATACCTTTCAACCAGCCAATGTAGGTGGGAAGCGAACCTCACATTTGTGACCGTTGCTGCGCAATCTTTTCACCCTTAACACTCTCGTTGAAATGCATTTTTGGAAACCGTAATAGAGCTAGTCTACACAGAAAGAAAACGAAACCTACTAAATAAAATATTAATTATTCATATTCACAGTGTTGCATAATTAAGTTTTGGCAATTGAAGAAAAGAGAAATTGAAATAGTCAAAAGAAACTCGTTGTAGTAGATAGCGTCTGCCAGGGAGTGAACTTTAACTGGAGTCTTCGTCACCAAATTTTCGAGAAAAGCGAAGTAGTGAGAGCTCACAAGTTTAAAACATCACTTTTACTGTTTTTAGGGTGAAATATGTGGAAATGTAATTTAAAAGAGGGAGAACAAATAATATTTCCAAAGCGAAATGGCATCTTTCTTGTTATCCTTCCATCCCAGCCAACATGCCCAATTGGGTCCCAACTGGGCTTCAGCTGGGCTTCTTGCTGGACCCCAGCTGGGACCCATTCGTGTTCATCAGGTGTTCCAACGTGGAGCCCAGCTAGGCTTCAGTTGTTGAAGCTGGGCTTAGCTTGGCTTCAACTGGGCATCAGCTGGAAAAGGCTAGCCCAGTTGGACCCCACCTGGGAACACCTGACAAACACGAATGGGTCCCAGCTGTGGCCCAGCAAGTAGCCCAGGGGGGTTTAAGCGTCGCTCAACTGCGCATGTTGGCTAGGATCTTCATAAAGAATGCCGTACAGAAGACGATGTCTTTGTTCTGCTTATCTATGCATCATATGTACATATTTTTGCATCACTCTACGTATGTGCACGCCCAAGGCATGGTATTGTGTTGAATCTTTTATCGGCGTGTTGCATGCTGGCTAGCATCATGCATTGCGTTTCAAGATGGCTTACATTCAACAGGTGTACTGCAAACAGTTTAGTAGCATTAACAAAGCGGAATTGACCGTCTTCAGGAAAACTGGAATAATTTATCAACGAATCTATGTGGAAAAGTATATTTCACAACTAAATGTTTGTATTTGCCAATTTTTGGAGAGCTTCGGGATGATTTCGGGACAAACTTGTGACCATTCGTCGAACGTTCAGAAAGGTTGAACTAAAAATCTCCCGGGGATCCTTATGCCTTTTAGCCGACAATTTGGCCCGAAATTAGTTTTTTGATATCTTGCGAAGTTAGTATAGTACGTTGTATAATTTTCTTGATCGTAATTAGAAGTATTCAGAATAAAATACCATTTTTTTTAAAGTGTGTCGTACAATTCTATGCAGCTAAAATTCGAAACTGTGCGACGTCATCGGAGCTGAATATATTTCGGTGACCCCGAGGTCAGCTTCCCAACTCAATGGGGAACATCTGAAAAGGCCCCAATCATTTTTCGTTTAACGTCATGGCCAAACGACAAATTCGAAATCTCAAAAACCAAAAAAAAAATTCACATGCTCTCTGTTTGATTACTATCAGTCTTTTGCAGGTCGGTCAATTAGGGGTTGGGTTGACCAAAGCAAATAATATATATATATATATATATATATATATATATATATATATATACATATACCGACCATGTATTTATGCTGTAAAAGCAAACAAAACCCTACTTAAAGTTTCTCACAAATCAATGCGATCGTCAGGGGATCTCGGTTAACAATGAACACAAGCCTTCGTCAAACACACATAGAACTCCATCTGGCTTTTGTAACCTTTGTCAAGCTGAAAAACTTGCTATAGTCGATCACCGTTCCCCCAACCTCTTGAACAAAAGATCGGAGATTCTATCACAATGCCGCCATCACCACACACGCAAGAAAGTTACTCAAGCGGGCAATGGTTAAAAACCCAGAACGGCGAAGGCTTGTGTTCATTGTTAACCGAGATCCCCTGACGATTGCATTGATTTGTGAGAAACTTTAAGTAGGGTTTTGTTTGCTTTTACAGCTTAAATACATGGTCGATATCTGCTCTTCTGCTTGCAGAATTGAGAACTCTTGTTTTTTGGGCAATTATTTGTATTTGTATTTGTATATATATATATATATAAAATAATAAGTAGAAAACACCACAAATATGACAATATTAGAGCACAAACAAGATAAGAGAAACGTATATTTCAAAGACACCTGTCTTCGTCATCAGCGTCAATGCGGAGTGAAGAAAAATTTAGGAACAACAAAAAACAAGAAAAAAAAAATACAAATCCTACCGAGAATGTTAAACAGTACCGGCTTCCCTGTAAACCACAGAAGGGAAGTCGCTCAAAACACCAAGGTCTTTGTTTAGGCCGCGGGTATGTGTGGACAGTTTTAGTATCCATTTGCTTTCGGATTTAAGCCTTTGAGTGACAGATGGGTAATTAGAATTGAGTAGGATACATCTTACATTAGACAAAGAGTGGTTTGAGTTACTAGTGAAATGTTTGGATATAGGATAATTTATTGATTTATCTAGAATAGTTGTTTTGTGGTTGTTAAACCTCAGTCTAAATTTGGTGCCGGTCTGACCCACATAGTTGCCTTTCTCACACACGTTGCAACACAGTAAATAAACTACATTAGCCGTGTCACAGTTTAAGGGAGGGGGACGGATGTTACAAGTAGTGCCCGGACGGGTAAAAGTTTCGTCAGTGATAATAAAAGGGCACACCTGACACCTAGGCTTGCCACACTTTTTATTGCCTGTGTTTCCAGCCGCACGAAGCCTAGATGATGTGAGGAGGGATTTGAGGTTGGGGGGTTGTCGTCTCGCAGTTAAAGGGTGGTCTTCAAAAAGTTCAGATATTGAACTGTCTGCCCGAAGAATAGCAAAATCTGAACGAATACATTTATATAAATTTTCTGTTTTAGACGAATAACCAAAAACAAGTGCAATACGTGTATTTTCAACTTTAGTTTTGTAAGACAGTAGTTTGTCCCGGTTGTGACCGGAAGCCTTGCTGATTCCCGCTTTTATAACGGGTAGGGGGTGCTCATTATTAAGAAAAAAATCCACAAGATTATTAACATGTTTTTCGTATTCGGGCTGGGTAGAACATATACGTTTGATTCTAATGCATTGAGAAAACACAATAGACTTTTTCAAACTTAAGTGATGCGAGCTCTTGAAATTGAGGTAGCCATGGGTATCGTTATAAAAGCGATTTCGAATATATATATCCAGAGACTTTACGCTTTCATCCAGAGATGTGCTACACAGCAAGAGTTTCCGGGGGCCTAACCCACAGGAACGGGCGCTCTGCGTTCGGGTTCACGTTGCGCCTGACAAATTTTGCCTCCTCTCCAACATTATTCTTTGCTCTTAGTTTGCTTCCAAAATGTTGACATTCTGTCGCCGCCACTGGTCTTATGGTTTGGCCTAAATATGTGTTAAAACCTGTACTTTTGGACCTCAGTTCTCGTACTGCCTGCTGTTTGATCCTGAAAAATTTTAGAAATACGACTCTTGTCTCCAATATAACGGTCGAACCGGTTAAATCAAATTTATTTGAGGATGTTTCCAGTACTAATGCATCAGGCAATTGTCTGATTTACTTGCATTCAGGAAATGTTGATGCAAATACACATACCTTTATTTCTCTTTTTTGGCAAGGGTGCTCATGACGTGCGCTAACAGAGTTATACGCTTGTGGACAAATGCTAATATTGGTTGGGGGGGGGGGGAGGACAAGACAGCAAATATATCACTGGTCCTTATTTTTCTTTCAAGTCATCTGACCATTAATACCTTTTGAAATGACAGAGTTGATTTCATTTCACTCTGATTTTATTGGAACAGTTTAAATTAAGATACGTATGAAGAATATAAGGCCCAGCATTACTTGTCCTTATTCGCAGTTAAGTAAAGACAAAGTAATCAAAGGTCTTGTCTCGAAGTGAGGAAAATAAACTACGTATTAATGAAATAAGCACCAACCTTCATTAATGTTACAACCGTATCCTCTTTGAAGTTGTACGTCTTGCTGATGGCCATCAACCATACGAAGGCAGGATAGAAGTGTTTTATCAAAACCGATGGGGAACTGTTTGCCAAGACCTTTGGAGAGAAGTGAATGCCGCCGTAGTTTGTAAACAAATGGGCATTTCTCAAGGAGGAACCACTGTTAGCGCTGACAATACCAAAGACGGAAGTGGTCAAATTTGGTTGGATAACGTGGCCTGCAATGGTGAAGAAGACTCTATATTGAAATGTAGCCACGGTGGATTAGGAGTACATAACTGTTACCATTATGATGATATTGGAGTTGCATGTTCAGGTAGCCTATTCAAGTTTTCACTGTTTTCCTTCTTTTCTCTAAGGACAGAAGTAAACACGGTTCTCCTTTAAATTCTTCCTTGTTACCTGCTTATAAAGCAATACGTTACTTTGTACATTCTGAACCGTTTTAATGAAGAGAGAAAAAAGGGGGGAATTATTTGAAGAGATCACAGTCAATGTAAATAACAGACAATAGTCGCCTGCATCAATTATATCTAATATTGGAACATATTGGGACCAAAACTTGTACCATTAGGGGAAATTTTAATTTGTGAGGTAATTTGAAATTCATGTATAAGCGGAAATGTGTTTCTTGAAAACAAAACTTTAGAAGCAAGAAGACAATGATGTGTCTTTTCATTCGTGATTTCAAAAGTTATTATAAGCTTTATACATCTTAACTTTTTCCAGATATTCGACTTACCGGTGGAACAGGGTATTTGGAAGGAGTAGTGGAAGTATTTGTGGATGACCAGTGGGGAACTGTTTGCAATCAATCATGGGGTGACTTGCAGGCTGCTGTGGTCTGCCGGCATCTAGGACTTACTGTGCCGGCAAAGTTGTTAGCAGGGGAAAACATTCCGGAAACGTCATCACCGTATGTATTAGACGGAGTGATGTGTGACGGTACCGAATCGTCTATTTTCGATTGTCGCCACACTAAGATATATAACAACTCGTGCAGCAGTGCTAACCATCAGGTTGTTATTCAATGTTCAGGTAAGTTTAATGGTTAAAATAAACGTTTCCGAAGAAAAAGACAAGCTCGGTTAGCATTTTCCTTGAAACAAGAGGTAGACACAGCACCCTGCTGTTCACTTGCTTGAGTTGTAAAGATCTGTTCCATGTGGCTTCTGTTACTGTACCGCAATAATTAATTAAAGAGAATTTGGCTTTTACAATTCTTTATTTTTATGCACAAACGATGATTGTCATGTTTTTCACTTATCATTCATTCTCAGTTTAAGAATTGTAATGACACTACTTGTTATAGGTGAAGAGTATTGTATTTGTTTCGTTTAGTCTGTTTTATGTAACATCAAAGTCTACAATGCGATTTGAAATCTCTGAGCCCGTGTGTTTAGTTTGGGGGAGGATAAGCTAGATTCTATTTTAAAATATGTGATAAAGTTATCATGTTATATTTTTTTTTAGATGCGTAAAATACATCTATGCTTCAAAATTTTAATGAATATATATATATTCACGGAAAAAAGAAAAATGACTCAATTAGTAGATCTTTGTGAACAGATTTCTATTGTTGTGTGCAACAGAGTTGTTATAGGTGATATAATATGTTTGAGAATACACTTGTGGAAAAGGATTCTTTCTGCAAACTTTTCTTTGAAAGTGCTTTAGTTCAAACTTTTACCATCGTGGAAGTTCGTGAAAGATCCGTAAAAGTGAGTAGATACCTGCACGTTAATTATAAACCATTTCATATTTTTCTTTTCAGAACCAGCTTGGAAACCGGATGTTCCAGGTAAAGTGTGTTAATATGTTTTTATGTGGGATAAACAATACGGTGATTTCGTAAATAGTGATATTGCAAAATTTATGTCAGATTTCTATTCCTAAATGGTTTGTCACTTTAACGTCATTTCTCAACAATGATTTGAGAATTTTGATGACATAAAGTCTGTACCTGTTTATTGTAATTTAAAAATGCAGGTGAAGTTTATTAGAATTAGATATTAACAAAATATAATATTTTTTATTTGAAAATATTATAATCTCAGCTGTCACCAGTTGCTAACTTGAAAAACCTGTTTTAAAAGTGGAACGAAGGGAGATTTCAATGGAAACTGGGAACTGAGAAAGTTGTGAGGCAAACACTGACTGGTATATCAAAATATCACATAAATGCTTACATTGACTTGTATCTAGTTAAAGATTTAATTAACCGTTTTGCCCCTAGTTGAGGAACATTTAAAGTGAGAAGATAAATAAGCATTGAAAGGCGATTGTGAAAGCAATAATCCCATTTCGTTGTTTAGCTCTAACTTAATTAATTGTTGGTGTTTTCTCTCGTTCGCGTATGTCACATAGTGCGCCTTATGGGTTCAAGAGTACCGAACGAAGGACGAGTTGAAGTTTTTCACAACGGAGATTGGGGCACAGTCTGCCAAGATTCGTGGGACGATGTAGATGCTAGTGTGATATGTCAACAACTTGGTCTCGGGATTCCCGGGAGGGCCAGAGAAAGACGGACATTTGGAGACGGATCCGGACCAATTCATCTTGACAACGTGCAATGCAATGGAAGTGAAAGTTCCATTTTTCAGTGTCATCACAATGGTATCGGGGTGCACGACTGTTACCACAGTGAAGATATAGGAGCTTCATGTTCAGGTATTGCTAGCATTACATTCCTTTTGGTAGCATTTCAAATAAAATCTGAGGTAACCATCGATTCTTTCGGGTTATTTTTTCAGCTTAGTTGAAAAATTTGAACGAACATCAGTCAAAAAGAACAAAAGGAACATAAGTTCACGGGGAAGATTACAGAGAGTGTTTGATCCATTCTTCAAGTAACATTTGTAGAAAATAGTGTTACAAGTATGCGCATCTCCAGTTAGAGGCAGAAGGGCATTTCATCCCCCGCACATCTGAAAAAAATCAAAACTTTGAAGAAAAATACAATATTAGCATTTGTTAATTTATCTCTAGAAAATTTCCAAAAAGGACAAATTAAAAATAGAATGCAGCTCACAAGAGCCATCCTCAACCGGGAACACATTTTGGCCCAATGTTTCGTAGCATTTCGCACCAAACTATGCTGGCGCTGTACTTAGTGCCGTGAGTATGTGTGGATAGTTTTAGCATCCATTTGCTGTCGGATTTAGGCCTTTACAGAGAGTGTTTGATCCATTCTTCAAGTAGCATTTGTAGAAAATAGTGTTACAAGTATGCGCATCTCCAGTTAGAGGCAGAAGGGCATTTCATCCCCCGCACATCTGAAAAAATCAAAACTTTGAAGAAAAATACAATATTAGCATTTGTTAATTTATCTCTAGAAAATTTCCAAAAAGGACAAATTAAAAATAGAATGCAGCTCACAAGTGCCATCCTCAACCGGGAACACATTTTGGCCCAATGTTTCGTAGCATTTCGCACCAAACTATGCTGGCGCTGTACTTAGTGCCGTGGGTATGTGTGGATAGTTTTAGCATCCATTTGCTGTCGGATTTAGGCCTTTGTGTGAGAGATGTGTAATACGAACTGAGAAGGATACATTGTGAATGAGGTAAAGATTGGTTTTTTCACTAGGGAAAAGTCTAGAAAAAGAATTACTTATTGGTTGATCTAGGATACTTTTTGTGTCATATCTGTGGTGTTTTGTACTGGTTACATACCCTTCAACACGGTAGCTTTCTGTTACCGTGTTGAAGGGTATGTAACCCGAAACGTCGTAATTTGTATTTTTCGTTCAACTCCATTTTTGGTTCAGTTATATTGCACTGTGTATTACCATGTTTTTGCATCGACCTATATATATATATATATATATATATATATATATATATATATATATATATATATATATATATATATATATATATATATATATATATATATATATATATATATATATATATATATATATATATATATATATATATATATATATATATATATATATATATATATATATATATATATATATTCAAAATCGGTAAAACGGGAAAATCTGGCTGGGGTGAAAAAGTATATGTATATATATTTATGGAATTCCTTTTTTATTAGGTATCCGTTTGATTGGCGGGAGAGGGTCTCATGAAGGACGTTTGGAAGTGTTGGTCGGTCACTACTGGGGTACCGTCTGCAGTGCTGGATGGGACATTAGTAATGCAAAGGTTGTATGTCGACAACTTGGACTAGGTGGGCCAACTGAATTTTTGACTGATTCGTTTGGCCCTGGAGATGGAGGTATTCATTTAAAGGGCGTTAATTGCTCTGGATCAGAAGATTCGCTCTTTCAATGTAGACATTCTCTCTCAGGACTCCACAATTGTGATCACTCTAAAGATGTTGGGGTTGTATGTAACGGTATATTTTTCACAAATTTCAAAAAATTTCAAAATTTTTTCAAAAAATTTCAAATTTATGCTCATTTTTACTATTTTACAAATTTATATCAGGACAACAGCTGCAACTTAGTTTTGGTAATGAAAAAAGTCCTAATGATTGATACTGTGCAATATTGAAAATTACTTAAACCTATCAATTTATTTTTTTTTTATCGCCCTATAGCGTGTAAGCGTCCACACACAACGAAAACGCGCCCTGTGGAAAACTACGGTTTCGAAGTTTCGATAGTCAGTGCTCTGTTCGATAGAGAAAGTTGCATGACATTCATTCAGTTTTACGTGACACGGTATCTCATTTTTCGAGTGACATAAAAAGGCCTATTATATTTAACTTTTACAAAAGGACCAGGACAGATTTCGAATGCATTTTTTGCATAGTATGCAGTAACTTTTGACCTACTGCTGTTTTTAAAAAACAAGCCCTGATCAGCGATAGTCATAAGAAACTTACTTATGACGTATAATTTCCAAAGGTAACCTTTGCTTTCAAATTTTCAACATTCACTCATAGGAACCAGGTCAAAGTACGTTCAAACAGCCGTATATATGAATATGCATAGGTCTTGCACCAATGAAAAAACACCCACAACTTTGTACAAACCTTTCCCTTCTCGCGTCGCAGACAAAATTTACGACGCGTGTTGTATGTACAATTTGGAACGTAAAGTTGTGCAAATAATTCCCAATTAGTACTTTTTCTTTTTTTTTAGACGTAAGGTTAAGGGACGGTAGAGACAGCTTTGAAGGTCGAGTAGAGGTGTTTCTGAACAGTCGTTGGGGCACAATTTGTGATGATATCTGGCTAGACACTCATGCTACAGTTGTCTGCCAGCAGCTTAATCTTGGTGCGCATGGAACAGCATTCAGAGGAGCTACTTATGGAGAAGGTGATGGCTTCATAGCTTTAGATGACGTTAACTGCTTTGGGGACGAAGAGTCTATTCTGTCTTGTCAACATGACGGTGTGGGAAAATCAAATTGTAATCACGACCAAGACGCTGGAGTTCGATGCTCATGTGAGTTTATTCTACACTGAGCCATCTATGCAGGATATCTTTTTGAAACAGGGGCTTTTTACAGTTACAATATAAGAGAGTATGGAATATTACAAAAACTTGTTATGCCGTAATATTTGCTGCCTTTAAGATAACAAAATCAATTTACTTGTGACATAACTAAATATGTTGAAAACTTTCTTCGGTTGAGATTCCATGTATTTCGAATGTCGTTTAACTTATCCGTAGACGTACGTCTTGCTGGAAGAGGAGTCCCTTACGAAGGTCGTGTAGAGGTGTACAAAAACGGAGCTTGGGGAAAAATATGTGCAGACCAATGGAATGACCGGGCTGCAACTGTCATTTGCAAAGAACTTGGACTTGGTGACTATGGCAAAGCTATTTCATCTTTTCCTTACGTGCATGGTGAAATTGTCCTTGCTAACGTCCGATGCACGGGAAGAGAACTTTCTGTATTTGACTGCCTGTATACAGAAAGCCAGCAGGATGGCTGCACTTCAATGAAAGCTGCTGGGGTGAAATGTTCAAGTTAGTAGTTTAACATTAAATAAGACTATATGCGCGATAGCTGTATCAACAAAAGAAAGATTTGCTTTTAATTGTATTCTTTTATCCGAATTTAATTTGTGATTTCAGTCAGACAGAAAAATTGCCAACCTTTAGTTGAACTAACAGTTCAAGTACAGGCACTAATCAATGTAGACTAATACTAATAGTGGAAACATAAAAGTCCTCAATAAAGGTGCAATCCTAATACGCAAGTGTAGTCTTTCCTGGTATTTTACCTAGAACACGTCAGACGTCTGCCTTCTGCCGCTATGCGGTTAACGTAGCACAGATTTTTATTAAAATAGAGGAGCCAAAGTTTTACTAAAATTAAAATCTATTTATGTTACTTATATATTTGGATTAATGGAGAATCCGTCATAAAATATATGTGGATTTCACTCTGACAAAATGTATTTTGCATTGGCTCGAACGATAACAAATTTAGAAGATCGCTAAGATCTCAACGTTGGTTAAATTTAATATCTCTTAGTCTGAGACCATAAACAAATTAGATGTTACTTTTAAATAATTTAACTCAGTTTTTTATTCTATGAAATCACCACAGAAACTTGTTTCATGGGTATACTTAAGTGCGTGGTTTTCGCACTACAAGTTTTGGTACTAAATAAGATTTCAGTTTATTTGTTTCCACTGAATACTTCAGATCACATAATTTTTAAGAGCGAAGACTCTCATTTTAGGGACAGAAATATAAAGATCATGTGCGTCTTTTGAGGATACCCCCAAAACGAACACCTTCAAATACTACTTATCAAGTTAGGATTTTGGCTGCAAAGCATTAAATTTGCGGTTCACTCAGAACATGGAGAATATTATGCTCTTTATTGTCATGGTAAAATGTCAAAGAGGTCTAACCGTTTTTAACCTCGAAAAAGACATCTCACAACATATTGCTGTGAGGGACTTACACGGATGATTAATGTTTTTATATTGTTGCAAAGCAACTCTGTCTTTCAAAGTCGACAAGAGTAATGCGCGGGCACTGCTGACCGAATTGAAAAAAAAAATTACAAAAATCTATTCCTCAAAAATTCAACAGAAGTTGTATACTTAACCGACATCATGGGAGATCTACGTCAAGCTGTTAATATCTTTGAATGCAATCTTTGAGAAAAAGGTTCTTCAACATCTGACAAAATTAGGTCATAACTGATGTGTATCAAGTCCAGAAGCATTACCAACTTTTTTCAATTCTGACCGTCCCTTTCTATTGCAAATAATATCTACCCAACGACATCTCGAAATGTCTTTGGCTGAGTGTTACATTTTTTACCTTCCCAGCCCCTTGCGCTTTATATCACCTCATTACTTTAGAAGTCAGAATTGACATCTCCATACCTGTTGCTAATAATAATGGCATGGATCCTAGCTCCTCTGATTAATGTCATCCGACTTATTGTTTGAAGACTTTATCTTACAGGAATGCGTTTGGTTGGCGGAAGCGGTCTTCATGAAGGACGTATTGAAGTATTGATAAAAGGAATCTGGGGTACCGTTTGCGATGGCTATTGGGATGACGTAAATGCAGGCGTAGCTTGTCATCAATTGGGATTTGGAACACCAGCTCATGCTTTCACCAGAAGTTTTTTTGGTCCTGGTACTGGTAAAGTTTGGCTCGATGATATTCAGTGTTCCGGAACTGAGGAGTCTATCTTTGATTGTCAACAATTGTCACTAGGAAGCGCAAGTTGCAGCCACTACTATGATGCTGGTGTAAAATGTTCAGGTATGAATTAGCTCTTACTTTAAGCATTTGCACGTAATCCATACTAACTAATAATATTTGCTTACTGTACCTGCAATATAGTGTTCATGAGAGCCATGGGACAACCCACTCCCCTTTAATATCTGAAGTTAAATACGGCGACGGACAAGTGGAAAAGAATAAAATGTAGACTAGTAGAACTTAAGTGGAAGAGAATAAGAGAGCAAGGGAAACAAAAATGAAAAGAGAAGTGAAATGCCAGAAGTGTAAATTATTGCATTTGGAAAGAACGGGCGGAAAAATTGCTTACACAAAGTAGATGGTTAGTTCAAGTCATGACAAAAGTAATGAAACAGACAGTACAAAGGCATGAATGGGAACGACGAGTGATGAAGTTAAGCAAAAGATAACTGGATAAGAAGGAATAAAGGATTGTGGAACTACGGCATATGACCAGTGAAAGTAATGTAAGATGGGTAGCTCCAAAAGGATATGCCAAATATTTGGAGAGCAATTCGATTAAAGAGAGTTAAGAAGAAACACGAAAAAAGTAGGGGGGGGGGAATCATTATGTTGGTGGCTGTGAATGCCGGAGGTTTCATCACTATCAATAAATCACAGAATACCAGTGTTCTTGCTAGGGAATGAAGTTTCTTGTTATAACACTCTCTAGCTAAGGCAAAATAGCAACAAAAACAAAAAATAGGTTGCAATTCATCACTCCTGGGAAGCGTCATTTCCTGAAATTTGAGACGTTTTTGCCAGTATTTTCTTTCTAAGGGACGCTTAGATCAGTCTTGAAGGCCTCTTTGAGGAAATTCATAGAATTTGATTCATAGAGTTTACTCATTAAATCAAAATGCATCGAAAATGATCAAAATGTATAAAAAATGTCAGATGACCAAGCCATTGCGGCTCTTCCAGTCCAATTTTTATTGCACGTTGTATTTTAATTTTCACAGGTGTACGCCTGGTTGGCGGGCAGAACTTTCTTGAAGGTCACGTTCAGCTATACGTAGATGGAGAATGGGCAGGTGTATGTGGAAGTAATTGGGATAAACGAGCTTCAGATGTTGTGTGTCGTTCAGTGATGATGGGAGAAGCTTTAGACGTCTCATCTCTTGCCTCTTTCAATACCACTGCAGAACATATCTGGCTACAAAATGTGCAGTGCGCGGGAACGGAGGAGTCTCTGTTTAATTGCCAACACAGTGGTTTTGGTCAATCTGTATGCGATGAAAGTAATGTAGCAAGAGTAAGGTGTACAGGTAATAAAAATTTTTTTCAACGCAAAATCAAACGTCATAGGGAATTGCAACGGATGATTATATTAATGTGAACACTTTATCCATATTGAAAATCTGCCGGATATAGCAAAGGAGAGGGTGCGTGTTTGCGAAATTGCTGTCAACACGTCTAAATCTTTCAGTTCTTAAACAAGTTGCAGTAAGAGCTGGCTTCCGGCCTCTCAGTTCGTGTTTAAACCAATCGCAGTAGGTCCCATTTTGCTGTCTTTTAATCCTGTCAGAAGATGAGCACTGAGGTGATCGCTTGTTTGCAAGCACAAGCGTCGAATTCCAATTTGGTCTTTGGGGTGCAAGGACTTGTGCGAAACATGTGACGCAAAGTTTATGTACGCTTGATTCGAAAAATGGAAAAGCCTGGTGTGTATAAAACTTTTTGTGCGTGTATAAGCAAGGCTTTTACAACGCATGCCTAACAAAATACTTTGTCATGTTATTTCTTCTATATTGGTTGTATGTTTAAGAAAGTACAAAATAAGCAGGTATACGTGTCCTTTTTCTGGTTTTGTCGTGCGAAGGAGACAGGAGGTAGATATCGAGCTTTTCAAAACCCTTTGATATTTCTTTGGCAGGTTTAACCGGCCTTGTGCTCGTTTTGAAAAGAAATCAACACTCCGGCAACTTTAATAAATACCAAACGATGGCTAGTAAATCGTGACAAGCGCGCAATATTTTGCACCACATACCAAGTCCATGATAACGCATAGATTTAGAAACTGAATTTGCATTTCCCTGCGAAACTTGCTGCCATTGAAAGTGATTTAGCAAACAAGATACTAGCGAACAATCCAGTGACCTACAGCTGTAGAAGACCGCGTTTGTCACTAGAATTTTTTTTACCTCATAATGCGTAGAATGCCGCTGACGGTAAATGTTAAGCTTTGGCAAGTAGTTGTTACACGGGCAACATTGCGAGGTAGCTTTTCATGCGCCAGAAGACTTCAGCCATTTTGGTAGCCCGCGGGGGGGGGGGGGGAAGGGGGGGGGCGAATTTCTTCATCCAGCTCATCGTACAAAAAAATCAACGTCCGCCGGCGTTGGACACCAAATCTGTTCAACTGCGTAGAAAACTTACGGGAACATCATTACATAACTCTACGTGGATTGGTTGAAGCAAGGCTGTTAATGTTCATTTAACAGGCAAGCACTTGTACCATTGTACAACAGTGCAGTGGTCGATTTTATTTGACACTGGTATTGTGTGGTATCGTACAAGCGTACACACACAGAACAACGATTAATTTAGAACAACAAATCCCACAGCCATGGGAACAGATAGTTCGATACTTTTCAACAAACGATTACCGTTTTTAAATCCATTCTTTGATGAAAGTTGTTATTGTTTGAAAGGGGCTGTCTATGATCAAGACTTCCATCTAAATTAAAAGCTTTTAACGGACGTAATAAGCCTATGATTTTGTTTGGTTTAAACGTCTTTGTGTTCAACGTAGCATTGCTAAGATTAAGTAGTCGTTGAGCACCGCCTATCTCAGGAATAGACCGATTGTGGTGAGTGCTCATGAATATTAAGACTATAAACTTTTGGGCTCATTGAACAGAATTTCTGACCATCGCCGGCAGGCTCTGAGGGGCTGCAGCCTAAAGGGGGCTGCAGCCACAGAGGTTCTACGCAGGCTACCATTTTGGTAGCTTCGCTTTGGTGTCTAGTAAGTCGCATGTCTCCAAACACAGGGACTTGAGTTCCAAACTCTGGTTTCCTGTCCCCTTCCATTAGCCAAGGTCGAAGACAAGTTGAAAGAAAAATGTGTAACTGTAATATCGATTTACTTTTTACGTGTCAGGCGCAGAAACCCCGCCATGATGCAGCTGGAACCTTATTACCAATTTCTCTTTCCAAAGGTGGAGTAGGACAGACTCCCTCCTTAGACCCTTCCCTCATATTCTGTTCGAAATACTCCCTCACAATATAATACTAGCTACGCAAATATTAAGTAATTGCTAACCCTTGTGTGAGTTTTTCATTTCGTCATTCAAAATTAAGAAATGAATATAATATTAAAGTTCCTAATTACCTCTAAATATGAGTCGCTTTGCCTTTCAGCCATCTATCTCGTAAATGGCAACGACAACTTGGAGGGTCGAGTGGAAGTAACTCTCCATAACCAGAGAGGTACTGTGTGTGATGATTTCTGGGATGATGTTGATGCTACTGTCCTTTGCCAACACCTAGGTCTAGGAGCTCACGGTACATCATTTCATGAAGCAACTTTCGGAGAGGGCATCGGACCAATCCTTTTAGACAATATCCATTGTTCTGGAAATGAAGCAGAACTCTTTGATTGTGAGCATATAGGAAAAGATGGACAAAACTGTGGCCATTCGGAAGATGCAGGATTACGCTGTTCTGGTATGTCTTTATTGAACCCTCTATCTATTTAAAAAAAAAGGTTAATTTCGAAAAGCAAACATATCAGCGGTTTTATTCCCTACCGTAACAGTAAAATTTCGAATGCTCCAATGATGATTTTGTTTGGGTTCAACAGGTGATCCTTAAGAAAAAAAGGAAGTATCATTTAAGTGTCAAACTGATAAAATCCAAGCAAAAGCATACCATATTTATTGAAGCTAAACGGGTCATAGTGTACCAATCTGATCCCAGATCACAATCCCGCTGAGAAGAATTTTTTGGATTTGGTCTGAGCTCTGCGCTTCACGTAAATTGGTCAGTAAGTAGAGTGGAAATGATGAGAATGAAGGAAGCTACTCCTATTTAATCATTAGGGGTGATCTGAAATAATTCATTCATTTCTAAAAATCCTTGGGATTTTTGATTCCTTGCCGAAGGCCAAGGAATCTATGCAATGGTGATGTCGTGCGTGTGTATGTGTGTGTGTGCATGTATGTGACGCTTTGCTTGTAAACACGATATCTCAAGAAGGGTAAGTGTGACTAACCTCATATTTTGTGTGTGGGTTGGTCATATTAAGTAGATGATCCCTATTGTTTTTGGTGGAGATCAAAGGTCATTTGAGGTCACGAGAGGTCAAAAGGTCAAAACCTTGTAAACACGATATCTAGAGAACGGTACATGTGACTATGCTCATATTTAGTGTGTGGGTTGGTCATATTAAGTAGATGATCCCTATAGATTTTCGTGGAGGTCAAAGGTCATTTGCGGTCACGAGAGGTCAATAGGTAAATTCCTTAGAAATTGCTTGTAAAAACGGTATCTCAAGAAGAGTAAGTGTGACTAATCTCATATTTGGTGTGTGCATTGACCATTTTAAGTAGATGATCTCTATCGTTTTTGGTGGAGATCTAAGGTCATTTGGGGTCACGAGAGGTCAAAAGGTCAAAACTTCATAAACACGATATCTCCAGAACAGTACATGTAACTATGCTCATATTTAGTGTGTGGGTTGGTCATATTGAGTAGATGACCCCTGTTGTTTTTGGTGGAGGTCAAAGGTCATTTGGGGTCACGAGAGGTCAAAAGGTCAAAACTTAGTAAACACGATATCTCAAGAACGGTACATGTGACTATGCTCATATTTGGTGTGTGGGTTGGTTGTATTGAGTAGATGATCCCTATCGATTTTCGTGGACGTCAAAGGTCATTTTGGGTCACGAGAGGTCAAAAGGTCAAAACTTCATAAACCCAATATCTCAAGAACGGTACAGGTGACTGTGCTCATATTTAGAGTGTGGGTTGGTCAAATTGAGTAGATGATCCCTATTGATTTTCCCAAAGGTCAAAAAGTTCATTTGTCAGCATGTTCAAAGCCTGACAAGCTTTCCTGCACAGTCTTTCAAGAAAGGTCACTTGTAGGGTCCTGTAACTTTTCATGTAGATAGCACATAGTGAATACATGGTCCCAGAAGTTTTTGGTGGAGGTCAAATGATATTTGGGCTCACAACGGGCAAGGGGGATCTCAATGTAGGAAGATTAGATGCCTTGCATGTGTACTTTGTGGGCACATTATGGAGCCCTGTTATTTGAACAACATTGCAAGGCAATGCCAATGTGAAAAAAGGCCTTACATTTCAGCGGCAAGGAATCACGAAACCTTTTGGCTTTCTGGTTTCATTTAAAATGTAAAAAGGTGTCGTTAGACTTTTCTTTGGCTTGAAACTCAACATATTTTTTTCTGCGTAGATGTCCGCTTAGTTGATGGTCTTAACTCTTACGAGGGTTACGTAGAGTTGTTCGCCAATGGGCGCTGGGGAGCGGTGTGTAACGATGATTGGAACGATAATGCAGCGACTGTTACCTGCCGGCAAGTAGGACTTGGTTCGAGTGGTGTGGCGTTGAGAAACGACCTTCCAAAGACGAAGAGTGATTTTGCTTGGCTAAATAATGTAAAGTGTTCTGGGTTGGAGACATCGGTACTAGAATGTACTACCTCAGAAGTAATACAACAGTCGTGTTCGGATAGCAGGAAGGCCAAAGTGAAATGTGGGAGTAAGTACGACACATGAACCGTTTCAGAATTTATTTCGAAAAAATGAGAGAAAATCCCCTACTGACAAACAACAGCTATGTGTAGTTATTTGTAGTGATTCAAAACTGAAATCTCTGCGGTTTCTGAGTGAAACAATCGAAATGAACACTGAGTGCCATCTGTTATGGTGTATGGTCTTGTCTTATGTCTGAAGGTATGCGTAAAACTGAAAGTGTTTTCCTCTCAGGAAAAATACCCAATTATTTGTATGTTTTTATAAGTAAATCGTGCATTTACAAACTACACCAGGCTATGAGTTTTTTCTGAGGATTATGAGCAATATCTCCACAGAGACAGGCCATATTTCCTCTACCTCTTAGTTACACACCCCTAACTTAAAACACACTTCCTTTTTAACTATATGGCAACAACAAAGTAACATAATTTACGAATTGGTGTAATGTAATAGAAACAACTGGAATGGATGTAGAGCCCAGGTCCTCATCCCACCCTGCTTCAGTTTCTCCGTTTGTGGTACCCAAGAGTCTTACCCACAGTGCCATTTGAAACTTTAACTTAATTATTACTTATTACTTATACTTAAGGATGAAAAAATCTTTCATTAATTCCTTTTCTGTAGGGGTTAGATTATCAGGAGGTGTGTTCCCTAACGAAGGGCAAGTAGAGGTACTCATTGAGGGCGTGTGGGGTCGTATCTGTGATAGCACGTGGAATGAAAATGCTGCAGGCGTAGTATGCCGTCAATTAGGTTTTGGTCCTTATGGATCTGCTATACTCGATTCATTTTTCCCCGGTGGACAAGGCAGATTGTTAATGGATAACATTCTCTGCATTGGAAATGAGGAATCGCTTTTCGACTGCAAGTACCAGAAAGAGATAAGAAGCAACTGCGATGCTGCTGGAGTGAGATGCACCGGTAAGTACAAAACACATTACCCAAGGAAGTGAGAAATCAAACATACATAAGTTAAAGTTCAACAACGTACGATTTAAGAGCGCATGGCATCTGTCCTCAAATTTCATACAAAACCATGAACCTTAGTTTCCGATATGGAGACTTAGACGGCAGTTTCCTTACAGACCTTATTCATGCAACAGAAGTGAATCACGACGTGTGGAGAGAAAATTAAATCACCAATATTGTGCTAAGTGGTAGGCTTCCACACTTACATGGGGGGGGGGGGATCCACATTTAATTTTAGGTGTCTTTCTTTAAACTCAGAAAATTGGTGGGGTTAACTTCACAACTTTTAAAACATTTCTAAAAAAATATCTTAAAGCATGGAGCTTATATGCTTATACTGGATTTCGGGTTTGAAAAGGCTTTGGTATTATTGAAGAATCCGGGATTGAACGGCGACTGGGGATCAATGTTGTTGCAAAATGTTTTGTTGCTCTTAGGCCCGCATGTGGTTTGAGGTTGAAATATTTTTGAAAGTTTGTTATCTCTTTTAATTTGAAAATCAAGAGCCTTTAAAAAACACTCGGACTTCCATGAAAGAAAATTTAGGTAAAGAGCACTGTGATTGACCGGTATCACATGATAGGTATTTTTTTTCATATCCTGAGCCAGAGCAAGTTTCCCGAACTTTGATTAGTTTTATAGCGTAAACATTCAACATTAAAAGTAGCACTGCCCTCCAACATCGGCTCCAACAGCAAATGCAGCTCCAACCAGCTAACGCTGTAACACTTGTTTACATCGGTTCGTGCAGACTGTACACTGCTAGCCTACGAAACAGGCTCTGTAGTAGCCGAAAGATGGCGCTCTCTAAAAATCATAATACACACATGTCTCTTTGACAGTTTACAGAGTCGGCAAACCTTCGTCCAGTTTCCATTTACAGGAATCCCGCATTTTGCGGGATGAATTAGTAAACACGAAAGGTCACGCGGTACACGAAACAAGTATGAATATGGTATTTTAAATTCGTACATACAACTGATACAACGAACGGCGAACAACCTTATTAGCTTTTGCACGTGGAAAATGTATACCAGGCACATAAATTAATATCACGCGAGATAAAATTCAGTATTTTAATTTGTCGTGACGTCGTTTTTGGTGGTCGTAAACTGAGATTCGATAGAAAGTTGGCAGGCTATGGTACGGCTTCACTGCTAAGCCGTTGAGAGACACATCTGGTATAATTTATTGTAGCGAAAGTAGGATTTCTGAATTCTGAATTAAGTAGAATCTAATGAAACGCACGCACAATAGCCTGCTTAGAGCAGGTTAGAACACTGCACACACACACACACACACATACACACACACATTTTACACAATTCTAACTTGCGACTTGCCCTGATGGACTTGTATCATTTGCAACTGTTTACGTCATCATTTTCACGTAATGTTGTTTAATTTCTCAAAAAATTGAGATGAATGTGTTTCATGATAGTTTAATGCATCATCCAATCGGATGAGGCATTCTGCGCCTTTTGCTGAATATTCAGTAAAATCATCGTGTGATTAACGTTGCGTCGTTCAATCTGTTTACATATAGAAAGCTTTTCTTTGACTACAGAGATAAGTGATTTAAAACTGGACCGCTCAAAATGTAACGTAACCAGTTGCAAAGCTACTGGTCTCTCGAGCAAACCAGATCTCCGCTTGTTTATATATATATATATATATATATATAAATATATATATATATATATATATATATATAAATACGTATGTGTTCGCTGCTTTTGAACGTGTCTGTTTTAAAGCACGCATTCGTAAGTAATGTACCTTGGCTCGCTGTAGACGGTTCTTGCCTGTTCACAACGAACACGGAACGAACACGTGCTTTAAAACAGACACGTTCAAAAGTAGCGAACACATACGTATTTAACGTTATTGACATCATTCTACTTCAGACTTCTGAGGAGTGAGGACCTACATTATTGGCCCTTACGAAACAGTTCTGTAAAGCTATGTTGTAAGAACTTATTGCAACCTTTTCAATATTACAGCTCCCTTCACAGGGTTGAGCACTTTACCATTGCCTGGTTGACATTATTAATTATTTTTTTACTATTACGGTTATATATATATATATATATATATATATATATATATATATATATATATATATATATATATATATATATATATATATATATATACATACATACACACACACACATATATATATATATATAAGCTAAAACAACGTGAACGACGAACGGGACATGTCCAAAGAAGTAGGATCGCAATGAGGCGATATAATGCTGCAAACGAGAAAGGTAGATGCAAACAAAATACAGCAAAAACTACTTCGCCAAGCTTTCAAACTCTGTTGAGGTTAGAACCCCTCATGACCCAACCTTGCAATGCAAAAAACACTTAAATAACGGTTTTTTCTCTCTAACCTTAGATTTTCCCTAATGTCGTGCTTCACCCCCGACACAATCCACGCTACGCGCCTGGTTTGAAAACTTGTTAGTGGGCAATAATCGTTCGACGGGTGTTGGTCGATGTGGGATTGTTAATTCAGCGTATACTTGCGTTAAAATGAGTCGAAGTGGAAGGAGGAGAGAGTGAGAAGTTGGTTTGTCTGCAGCAGTGCACTGGGAGAGACCTAAGGGAGGTCAGAGGTCATTTGAAGTCACTAGAGTCAAAGCCAGAAAAAGTTCGTAAATGGGATGTCTCAAGTTATGAATGACCGACACTTTTGCATATTTGGTGTCATGCTGAGAAGAAGGTTGCTATAATTTTACGTAGAGGTCAGAGGTCATTTGAAGTCATTGGAGGAAAACCTGAAAAAATCCTCAAAAATGGTTTCTAAACTCGATATCTCAAGATAGGAATGACAGACTCGTTTCATATTTGGCATATAGATCTATCGTGTTGACTGAGAAAACCCTATCTGGTTTTGGTGGATGTCAAAGGTCATTTGAGGTCATGAGGAGTCAAAACCGGAAAACCTCGTAAACACCTTATCTCAAGACAGAAGGGATCGACAATTTTCATATTTGGTAAATAGATTTGGCATGTTAAGAAGAACTCTACTGTTTTGGTGAAGGTCAAAGGTCAGTTGAGGTCACCAGTGGTCAAAACACGAAAAACTCATAAACAGGATATCTCAAGATAGGAATCACCTACACTTTTCATATCTGATAAATAGATTTCCCATGTTGGGATAAAGAAATCTGTTGTTTGTGATTGGGCTCAAGTGTCAGTTGAGGTCACTAGCGTTCAAAATACGAAAAACCTTACAAACATGATATCACTAGTTAGGATTGACCGACACTTGCCATATTTGTCATAAAGATTTGTCATTTTCTAGCGGAAGATCCCAATTGTTTGTAGTTGAGGTCAAAGGTCTTTTCAAGTCACCGCAGTTTACACTGCCAAAACCAAGTAATTTGCTTCAGTTTTCAAATTTTTGTCCCTAGCGCTATTTGGAGTTTGCTGCAAACAAACATTTCCCTTGTTACAACAATATCTCATGACAGCAATGAAGGACAATTTTTATATTTCGTTCAAAGATTTGCTTTCTTTGGGGTTGAGGTGAAAGCCTAACAGGCACTTATAGCACAAAATCCCCCGAATGGCTTGTAAGGCCATCAGAGGTCAAATGCAATATCAAAAGAGGTCATATTTCAGGTCACTATAGGTTACACGCTAGGTCACCAGGGTTAAAAGACCAGAGGTCATCTGTAAGGTCACCAGACGTCATGTGCCGGTCATGTACCAGATCACAATGGGTCAACTGTCATTTGAGCACACAATGGGTTACGGATTCTAAAATTGATATGTGGATACAGTATAGTTAACAAAAGATTCCTAATTGGGTGGGTTAGAATAAGGTCAGCCATCAAAAGGTATAATTACCTCAGGCCAAAGAGCAAAACTGTCTTTTCTGCAAGGAATCAGTAAGCCTTTTGGCTTTAAGGCGCATTTCTGAATAGAAGCAATAAACTAAACAGTACGAGTGGCATGGCTAATTTTATCACAAGAACTGGTCAGAAAATAGCATGTAGTCAGTGGTTGAATGAAAGGATGAACCAGAATTTGTTTGCAGATTAGTCAGCTGGACAAAAAGGGGGTACTAAAGTCATTTAACATTGCTGTCCTATTCTACGGCCTGAAGTTAGATTGAAAGTGACTCTGCCTAGTTAATTGGGGATGATTTGACTTAAGAACTAGCTGCCACTCTAAATGTATAACACTTCATCTGACTTTCTACCTATTGCATTGTTTTATTTTCGTTATGTTCTTCCCTCGTTTTTCAAATGGGCCTACAGATGTTTAAATTTACAACTAACATAGAGATAATGGTGTAGACCTACAGTAGCACAATTTATTTAAATCATTTGAAATGGAGGTTAAACTTCGGGGAGAGAAAGACCAACACTGTGGCCGTACAGTTTTACTTGTTTATTAGTGCAGTACATAAAGAGCTAAAAGCCAAAACACAAAACATGAACAAAAAATCACTTTATGAATACAAATTTTCTTATGGTTCTTCTTCAATCATGGGAAGCGTGGGCTACTCTTTTACAAACCATTATTCTAATCACGATTACATGTTACTTAATCAAATGTGGGGGGCATTTGACAGTCCTTGGGAACTGGCAGGTGATACAAAATAAACCCTTGCTTTCAAAATATGTAAGGTTAATGATGCAAATTTAAATTCAAATAACAGTTCGTGGTTGAAACTGAAGGAGCCTAGATTTCAATGTTTTTGGTCATTCACTATCTCCTTATGTGGCCTTTGACATCAAACATGATCACCTCCGATGAAAAGTAACGAGATCAATGCTAGCGGAATTGTGGGTCTAATGTCCTTTGGGTTTCTGACTGCAAGTGAAATTGAAAACTTCAGTTTCTGTCTGCGATAAACGTTAATCATTGACCATTACGTATAAAAACTGAAAGCTGTGTGTAGCCGCCCAGGGTTAAATTCCATTCGAAACCATTGGGAAAAGTTAAATGGTTCCGAATGGTTCTGAATGGAACCGCATGGACCCGAATGGTCTCAAATGGATTTCAAATGGTATATGAATGGAAATGTACATCTGACTGGTTTTCTGATCATATAGCTGAATGGAATGCAAATGGTTCGCGAATGGTTTTGGTATTCGCAAATGGTTCCAAATGGTTCAAACTTGAAACCATTCAGTGAATGGTATATTATTTACATCAATGGAACATGCCTCAAATTCAGCATGCACGTACATAATGCAAATGGTCAAGTTGTCTGTTGGTATAAGCCTTCCCCTACATTTGAAAGGATATGTACATCTCAATGAAACAAATTCATAACCAACTAGATTTGATACATCCCTCACAATTTGTGATAGGTACAGTAAGGTGTAGACAAGAAAGTAAGAAACTTTGTAGTAACTTAAACCAGTTTAGAATCTTCTCAGTGAATATTTCCCTGATCACGTTTTTCCCAGGCACATTCTATTTATAGGGATATAACTTTTGAGTGGGCGGGCACACTTATCAATTTTTGGGGGGCTCAAATGAATTGGGGGTAACTGTAAAGCCATCCATAGCAACTCGAGCAGGCCACAAACGTCACCCCTGGATTTCCCTGAAAATTTTAGCTTCAGTTTTCCCTAACAGTATAACCCCTCTCCCCTACCTTGGAAAGGATACACAGACATACTGTAATGCGCACAGCACGGATATCAGCTGGAACAGGAAATTCTTCCTGTCATTCCAATACCCGACCCACGCCCGATACCTCTTGACTCCCATCCCCATTCCAGTTTCTGGCACTTTCTTAGCCCGTCTTTGATATCCTCGTATACCCTAACAACACTTGAAGTTTTTGTTGTTGTAGCGTTGCAGCCTGGTGTCATCTGCAGTCTAGAGGCACAACCTCCTAAATTATTGTACTCATTTTTTCTTCTCTCCATTTTCTCCATACAGAATTCCAATTCTCCTCCCCACCCTATCATGCATACCTTTTTTGCCTTTCAAGTTGCTCATCTTTATGATAACCGTGACATTGAACAGGATCAAAGCACAATGCAATGCTTGTTTGAATGAAGCTATTACGTAATAGCTTAGCAAGCACACAAAGCATGATACAGCACTGCACCATACAAAGTTCACAGATGCTGCACACCCATGTGTACATCGCTTGTACAGTACAATGTAACATAATATGCACGGGCACAGCTAGTGCAATCAGGGAGCTGTTATTTACAGCTCCCTGGTACAATGGTACCAGAGCTACTGGTGTGCAGGTGTCATGAATTCAAGAAACGTGAAGTGAAAGGGCAAGATTGCTTTCCTTAGAGGACTTTTATAAAATGCTGAAGCACAGTAAGTAAAGAAACATGTTTTTTAAGTATTGCACCATAGAGACCAATGAACAGATGTTAGTGAAAATTAAGAGCCAACGACTGCATCAATGAATGGTTGCTGCTGTGTAACAGTCAGGCTTAATGTTTATAGTAGCAGTTCCACAAGACAATCCTTAGCACTAGTACTGTAATAGTATACTAGGACTAACGTTAATTTATGAAGCAGACCTATCCTTTTTAGGCGGGGCGGGGGGGGGGTGGGGTGGACATTTTATAGCCTACAAGGAATAGAGGAACAGACTTACTATATGCTATTTATACAAGTAAAATCCTCTAGAAAGAGAACCAAGCTTAATTTTATTGAATCTAAATTCACCAAGGGAAGTTAAGCAAATTTAGGGTTTTGAAAAGCCGTAGGCCTTTTACTGACCTTGGGTGCTGACTCAAAAATAACAGGATGGAAAAGGATTTCCTTTTTTGCATGTTTCCATCTTTATCTGTATGTACAGTTCTGTAGCATCGGGCTTAAATAGTAAACAGGTACACTATTTGTTGTAGGCATAGGCCTATATTTATTTTTGTAGGTATGATTAATTATTAGATTTCGAATTCAATTAAGTCTCTCCGGCTATGAACTCTAGCAAAATTTGACTGTAGACCTATACCACAGTCCCAAACAAACAGAGACACCGTCTTTAAAAAAACAAAAGCAGTCACCCCAACTTAAGAAGTGTAGTAGACTGTCCTGTTCCATGATTGGCTGTTTAGAGTCATGTGGCAACATTGTTTCTCTTCAAATGTAAAATTTACTGCTTGGTTTACCCTGGATATGCAGTATTGAAGTCTAAAAATATGATGAAAGATACTTTGAAGAGAGATAAGAAGAAAATTGTGATGCTTAGCTGTTGCTTTTAAATAAGTTTGGGGGACTGTTCTTGACCTTAAAAGCTTAAATTTCACACAGGACAGAGCACCTAGGGGGACAGGTGGTGTCACCTGGGTGTATTCTCCTATTACCGCAAGTCTCACGTTTTAGGGGAGAATATGACTGGCAGAAGTATGAAAGTTATTTCGTTCGTTAAGAACATTTTATCCTTTCAAACCAAGTAAGTTGTATAACTTTCTATATACTTCTAAAACTTTATTTTTCATTTCCCAAACAGAATGACATTATAGTGAACCTGTTACCTGCACAGCTGATTGAGTTATTTGGCAGTGTGTCTTAAATACTTTTCATTTATGTCTGGACTACTCTGTACCATGTAGCAGAGTGAAGCATAATCATATTAGTGAGTGAGGAAATTGTACTGCATACATGGAGCCATGGATTGAACAAGTTATCCCGCTATTGAACTGTGACACCAATGCACTGGTAACCTTTTATGGCCTGCTTCCTTTTGAATAACGATTTTCTTCTTTGAAACTACAAAGCCTGTTTTCGTTATCACATAATATGAGCTGTCCTGATTGTTGAATTATAACATATCCATGACATGCAGGCCACTGTACCTTTTGATGTTCTTTCTGTGAAGTGAGAATGAGTCCTGAGGTTGGAAAACTACAGAGCAGTGTTGAAGAAGATACTGTAAAGCATTTACAGGACAATTAATGAGAGGCATCTTTGAATTCACCACAACACGCAAAAAGATATTTTCTACAGATGGCTATGGACCAGTACCAATTAACAAAAAAAAAAAAAAATGCTGGTCCTAGTTTTTGTGCCTCGTTTAGTGTTATCTGATAAATTGAACGATCTTCATTACACTGTCAGGATGATGTAATTAAGAAGAGTTGAATCCTTGGTGTGGAATATTTTTTTACTCAGGAGTCAATGGGAGGATCGGACGAAGAATACAGCCATTGGGTTAGGAAACAAAATAAATGTCCCCATCGTGGACCTTTCATGTGTCCTGTGTGCAACCTCTAAAACCTTTTCCATCTTGGATAACTATGAGAATATTTTTTCATGGACCAAACAGTTACCAAGCTTTGTTTTTTTGGGAAATGTGAGAAGACTGAAGCCTACTCTATGATTTTCATAAAATACATTTTACCATGGAAATCCCCATTATTTTAACTGCAAAAGTGAATAACTGGTGCTTAAAGTTACAGTATAAATTACTTGGTGGACCATTATAATATTTTGACCGAACTTTGATTTTAATTTGAAATTCAGAAGTTTATTTTTTTACTAAGGAAAAAACATTCTCTTCGATGATTTTTCTACTTTTTCTACCTTGGAAAGAAAGCCAACAGCGTGATTTTCATTCCTTCAGTGTACTGTTACAAAGGTGTACCCTACATTTGAATTACAACGCTTTTTGTCTATATTGTGTTTGCATATAAGTGCGTATTACATGATTTTAGACAACATGAACTGTTTTTACATGTGTTAGAGTTTGAAACAAAATTGCCAAGTATCAATTGACTTTTGAATTTGGAGTGAAGTTGTACTCATATGGACTATTTATGTTGTTCTTCATTTACCTTGTAAGTATCAGTTCTCAACCATTATATGTAATATTCTTCAACTAGGTTACCAGCTGCATGATCTGTGCTATCCATTATTACTGTTTTGTAAGCTTAAAAGAATGCCATCAGGGGATAATAAACATACAATCTGTTGTTACTATAGTTAAATTCTTATATCTTGTTTTAATTAATTTTGGTTTTCAAGCAACTGTACAGCATTTTCCATCTCGAACTTGCACATAGAAACCATTGGCAGACCATTTGTGGGTAGTTTTCTGTTTAAATTATTTGAAATGTTGAGATGCATAACATGATGAACCATTCCCAACCATTTGTGGATGGTTCCAGTCATTACATTCAAAAACCATTTGCATGGCAGACCATTTGCAAATGGTACCACTCAACACCATTTGGGACCAGTTAAAAACCATTTGCGTACCAAACCATTCGCAGACCAATTGCAAATGGAACCATTCAGGACTATTCAGAACTGTCCAAAAATACAGCGTTAAAATACCATTGGGAACCATTCAGATCATTCGCGAATGGTTTCAAATGGAATTTAACCCTGAGCGTAACACAACCAAAGAGCTGCCATAATTTATTCAACGTTTTTACCTTTTTTCAAGATTAAATTACATATTTCCCTTGGCCGAAAAAATGAACCTTCCAATTGCAACAGGCTAAAGCTTTGTGACCCACAGTAAGCCAAGCCTACTACATGTACATATTTGATGCATGTTTGACCTAAATTCGAAATGGGGCTCCAACAATTTGTCACAAACATAATTGGAGACTCTAGGCACAGCCTGCATCTTCTTATATGTTTCTTTGGCCCTGTTAACACTTTTTAAGGCAATGGCAGAGCTTCCATATGTAAGGACCGTCCCCCTGACAGACCAGAATTTGTAGTGGTCTGCATTAACACTACTCGGCAAGCGATTTTCGTATTTTTATTTTCGTGTTCGCCGTCACTGTATCTGTTCATACAATATACAGGTAATAGGGCGAATCGTGCTTTTTGACTCCTACGGTCTTACTAAATACAGTCAAAACAAATTGCAGTTAATGTACGTGTAGGAATATATTGGAGACAAGAAAGAAGCTTATTCTCTTGCATGACACATCGAGCCATCGCCTTAATTGAAAAGTATATACTTACCGGTAGTTTTCACGAACTAGGCTCTACCACCTGTGACCCGTGAAAAATTAGGTCTGTAGGTGGCTGGGGGCAAAGGCATAAAAGTATACTCAATCTTAGTTACACTGAGGGCCCTACCACCACACTCCCCATAGAACCGTGCAATATTATAGAACGTCCGTTAAATCTTCTCGTTTCAGACGAAGCACCGTCTATTTCTCTCTATGGCAATTGTGGAAGAGTTTGTTTAAAATTTGGCAAATCGTTCCTAGTTAAAAACATCTGCCTTCCTTTTCTCTCTTTTTCTCTGTACTTTGTATATGACAGTAACGACAGATTCATACATCTGAGACGACTTATGTCTACCTAATGTTGGGTAATGCTAATGACGTTTCAAATAATTCATTCTTTAACGATCAAACGTTATTTGAATTTAAGGATATGTGGGACATGCACAAAATGTGCATGTATCCCATTCCCATAAAAAAAAAAAACACCAGTAAGGTTTAGGAGGCCAATTATGCTGCAATGCCTGTTAGTCAGTAGCCTGTGCAATGGGGGTACTGAACACCCCTCATACCAATGCAGGGAGTTGAGGAAAATCAGCTGGTCGAGGAAATCACTTGTAGGCAGTCTAACCAAGCAGCGGGAGCACGCCCCATAGAAATTGACCGTCACGTTCGCTCATAATGTTTAAAAAATGGAACCATTTTGCATCTCAGTCACCCTAAAATGCAATCATTTTCCGAATGGATGTCCCTTCTATACCCTTTTCCTAAGACAAAAAGCGTTCAAACCTTTTCACTATTGAAGTTTTTCATATATTCATTTTCAATTGTCACAAACGAACTTCTGCTGTCCCCAGTACAACATCTAAATTCATATTTATCGTAATCAATGTTGTTCTGTTTTTAAACACGACATATATTTTCATTGCATAGCTGTCCGGCTGTCAGATGGAACAAAGGCAAGTAATGGAAGGGTCGAGGTGTTTGTCAATGGCCAGTGGGGTACAATATGCAGCAGCAACTGGACAGAAAATGATGCTAGAGTTGTTTGCAGAATGTTGAATCTAGGAGAACCAGTTATGGCAGCAAATATGTCCAGATTTGGAAGAGGGCGTGGTCCGGTTTGGTTACGAAACCTTCAATGCAACGGAAACGAACAATCGATATTCCAGTGCAAGCGTGACTTTTCTATGCGTGGTTGCAACCATGGCAATGACCTTGAAGTTGAATGTTCAGGTATGATATATTTATTAATTACTCCCTAAATTGTTATAATTTTAATCTGCAACAAGTTATAGAAACCAAACAGATTAAGTTACAGGATGAAGAAAGGAAGAAATATCTTCTATCTTAGTACAACTGAAAACCAGCTGTCAAACTTGTTCATGACCGGAAATCTCATAGATCTGGAGAAAGCAACGACGTTTAAGTTCATACATAGCATTCTTGGTGAAGGCGTTCCAGCCTATGAATATGTATGAATTAAAATATTTATAAGGTGAAAACATGTGTAACACGTTTCTAGAATTTCAATTTCACGTGAATAACATTAAAATCTATTGAAAAAAAGGGGTTAATACATTTGTGAATGAAACAGTTTGTGTAAGTGCATGCAACTTCCATGTTTTGGGATCTGCGAAAATCCCACATGGTTAAGAAGGAATTTCACCGAAATTATTTGCTCCTCTTTAGGTTAGACGGATGAGGTTGTCCCAATTAATTTCACAAGGCAGCATCTTATAATGAGTGATTAACCTCTGATTAAATTTCGAGAAGGAAAATGTCCCTTAAAAGTCACAACCCAAGCTAAATGTGTCTTCTTGCAGGAACCCACGATCGCCACACCGTCACATTAACCCTTGCTGTGGGTTTTGTGTGACACAATTTATCTTTGTTGAGTCTGTAGTTGAACACCTTAAAGAGTATTTCAACAAATTTAGTATCTCTCTCGCACTCAACCCATGTATGTTTCTTCTTCTTGGTAGCAATACGTCTTGTTGGAGGCAAGGACCAATTAGAGGGACGAGTCGAAGTGTACTCCTACCATCAATGGGGTACAATTTGCGATGAAGACTGGGATGATCAAGATGCCACCGTGATTTGTCGCCATCTGAACTTAGGGGCTCATGGCACAGCCTTTACAGGGAGTGTGTTTGGAGAAGGGCGTGGATCATCTGTAATGAACCACGTACAGTGCTCTGGGGAAGAAACGTCTATTTTTGATTGTCCTCATAAAAACTTGACACAAACGAAGTGTCGTCACAGTCAGGATGCAGGCGTTAGATGTGCAGGTAAAAATCGTTTAGAAATCAAAGTAGCAGTAGCAAAATTTCTGCAAATTATTCGACTTATACATGTAGCAAATTTTTCATCACAATAAGGTGAAATGAAATCTATGAAGACAACGCCAAATTGCAATTGACTATCGGTTTTAGTATTTGTTGCCATTATTTTCAGATGTACGTATTAAAGGCAACGACGGGGAAGCCAAAGGAGTGGTTCAAGTCTTTGCATTTGGAGAATGGGGGACAGTATGCAATACACTTTGGAATGACATTTCTGCCAGTGTTCTATGTCGACAAATAGGTCTCGGGGATCACGGCCATGCCATTAGTCCACCTGTGACTGTTACAACTGGACCTATATGGTTGGACAGAGTGAGCTGTTTCGGGAGTGAAACCTCAGTTTTTCAATGCAGACATTCCGGCTTAGGACAGACCAACTGTGGTCACCTTCAAGATGCCGCTGTGGAATGTACACGTATGTATTTGTCTTTCCAATTACGGTTTTGTACTTGTCATGTACATAAATACACATTAGATAGGATTAGCCTACTGTTGCATATCATTTATTGACCGATTGCGGTTTGATTTGCAAAGATCTTACCACGATTTAACCACTGTAAATGTGCCGAACTTAACGGTTTGGACCTGACAAATGATTTTGGGAAGACTTCCAATGTATCATTGTGGCTGTCTACACTGCACGCCGGTCTGTTTGCTGTATAGTGGCAAAGTAAAGGTATGTGCATTTTGATAATAAAGAGCAGTATGTATTAAATAGCAAAAGACCTTTTTACTGACACTAGGGATATATTCTTTATTTTGATTGTTTATTTTCTTTGTTTGAATCAGATATACGTTTAGCTGAAGGGAGTAAACCAAATGAAGGTCGTGTCGAAGTATTAGTTGGAGGTCAGTGGGGAAGAATTTGCAATGACAATTGGGACAATTCAGACGCAAATGTTCTTTGCGATTACCTTGGTCTTGGAACTCCTGGAAAAGTGGTAAATAGAGACACGTTCGGGGTCGGAGGAAATCTTTTTCATTGGGAGGATGTAACCTGTTTCGGTTGGGAGGAATCATTCTATCAGTGCAGTCGTCAAGACGTTACAACTCAATATGATTGCTCCGTGTATAACAATGCTGCTGTTAGATGTTCAGGTGAGGCAGGAAAAATTTGTGAGAGTCTGTTTATTAGTTATAAGTCAAAATACCAAACGAGTCACTAAAATTTAACAAAAAAATAAATAAATAAATAAAGATCGTTAACTACAGTTTGGAAGATTGCGCTACTCTTTCTTTAGATGTTTTGAAATGCCAATGATAAACTGTCACAACTGACACCTCACGTATGGAAGATAGATATGTGTGGCACACGTAGATTACGTGCGGGGAAGTTGTAGACACATTCAAAATGAGGAGTCTGTTGCATGGAATAACTACCCAATATTTAGGGAAGAGAAAAGGTGACTTAAGAAATTTGAATGAAATTGAAATTTCTTGAAATATAAATTGAGATAGATAATATCTAAAACACTAAAAAACTGTAACTCATTAGCTTGTTACAAGACACCCAATGTGTATGCTTTTTCTCATTTAGCTCACTTCAAGACAGCCTGAGTTGAACTGCCTCAGCATGCATACAGTCCCGTTTTTATCCCAATAGCCAACAGAATGATTACTTTGATCAAACGTTACGTAACTTTACATTACAAGATAATATCTGCTAAAATCTGTATAAACATGTATTGTCGTTTAACTTGTTTTTTGTTTTTAGTTTTTGTACTCTTCGTTGGGTAATGTGCATAATGGGCTTATTATGACATTTGGTAGTCTCTGGGAATCTAGTCGATGCATAAATTATGATAAATGAAAAGTGATAAATGCGCTCATACATGTTGCAGTTGATAAAAAAACGATAAACCCGAGACAATTACAAATAAAGGTTCTTCGTTTTCGATGTTTTCGAAAGTTCCTCTGGACGTCCGTATGCTTCGTCCGCTAAAACCGCAACCCAATACTTGAACATATCACCATCTTACTATACCAAAAAAACATCTTTTCCGGATTATTGACTCGACGGTTTTTAATAAGGATGTTATCAAAACATAGTGGTTTGGTAATAGCAGTCTGCATTCTGCAAGCCTTGGGTGCGTGATTCCAATGCCTTTCAATGATAATTATGAATTTATTCTATATAGCTGTTTTAGAGTCTACGTCGAAATTTCTGCTGCTTGATCAATCCAACGGGGTAGATGTAGTACGTCTTTGACATTGTTTCCATGTTAATACCTCTGTTTTCTTCTACAATTCTGGTACTGCAATATAATGCAAATCAAATGAGACTCTCCAGCAAGCCAGGGTCCTCGCGTTTCGGACATGCGACAATTCCAATTGTCACAATCGGCCTTAAAAAGATAGTACTCATATCCACTCCTGCCATGCAAGATGTATATAGGTATGCCCGCGAGAGGATGTATCGAGCTTAGAAATATACCGGTAAGTTGCAAACACGAATTCATGTTCCAGTAAAAAAATTCACAGCAAAAATATATTAAACATCATGAAAAATGAATTCTAACAGCCAAAGTCTCATCTTCATGTTACAATGTCGAGACAAGATATAAAATGTTGAAGTTCATTCACTTAAAAATGAATCAATCCTTTGCGCAATAATTTGTGACTTTCTTGTTGTACAGCTCACAATGCCTACATTGTTTCCCTTTCAAATAAAAATGTTTTTATATCCTTGAACACTTCCTGTTTGCTTGCATAAGCTGCAGTACAGAGAGGGCTTCATTAATTGCATCACCCCACAAGAGTGAGAGTGCTATCCCACCTTGCTTCAAGGTGCAGTAACTTTCAGAAGAACAAAAAAAAAAAAAACGGTCTTGGAAGATGGGAGTTGGAGTGTTAGAATTTATTTTCCATTCTGTTAATTATATATTATTGAATCTTTTGACTGGAGGTACACTTCTGGAGGTACACTTTAAGTAATCAAATGTTACATTCCTTTTCGTTTTCGAAGGACCCTTTTTTCGAAACCTACATACAGACGAAGAGTCATGCTGAGGTTATATTCTTTGAATGGAACAAATGTTTTTTTTTTTTTTTTGTTTCCTTTTAAACAATAATTTGTGACTGACAATTGGTAGTTGTCACCAAGTCCACCAACTTGAACCTTTTTAATGTTTTTATCAATTCAGGGATTCGTCTTTCTGGTGGAACTGACTTCTATGAGGGTCGAGTTGAAGTTCTTCATTTAGGAGATTGGGGAACTATTTGTGATCACGGTTGGGATGAAAAAGACGCTAGTGTAGTGTGTCAGCAACTTGGTCTAGGGGCTCCAATTCAAGTATTCACTGGAGCTATTTTTGGTGAAGGCGTGGGACCAATCTGGTTCAGTGACTTGCAATGCACCGGTCAAGAAACATCGATAAGTTCCTGTAGACATGCGACATTTGGACAACACGTGTGTAATCATGCACAAGATGTAGGAGTCGAATGTTCCGGTAATAAAAGTTGTTTTTCAATATGCAAGTGAAATATTATGTAACTGCTTATTGATGGCAGGAGGATTTTCAAGAGTGATCTTCTTCACTTAAATTCAGATCGTTAATCCAAATTTAGCCATTTAATGATACATGATGGTATGTGTTAAAAGCAATTTGAGACATGACTACAACCGTGTTAATTAGGCAGATTTTTTCTCATGGAAAGAATTGGAAGGAAAACCATAATTTTGTGGAGAAGGAGTAGGCACCATAGATGTAAAAAAGGATATTTCTTTCCCTCTTCCAGTGATCAGATTATCAAATGGAAATGATGAACTTGAAGGAAGGGTTGAAATATTTTTGAATAACCAATGGGGTACCATCTGCCACGATTCATGGGACGACAATGATGCAACTGTTGTATGTCGTCAAATACGAAAAGGTGCACATGGTACGGCATTCAAGTTTGCTCATTTCGGAGAAGGAACAGGTGCTGTCTGGCTGCAAAATCTTCAGTGTGAAGGACACGAGTCAGCGATCAAGGAGTGTTATGCTAATGCCGATAAATTTTTAGACTGTACCCATGCACTGGATGCTGGGTTGCGTTGTTCAAGTGAGTATACAGGTCAAGCATGTATTTTCACAACAACGGTAACAAATTAAGACATTTTAAAAATCAAGTTTCGACCACTCCCGTCCGATTCTCAGATGGTCTTAGTTAAAAGCTGGTGAAATTTTGGGAATGAAATCATTTGTATTTCACAGCATTCGTATAAAAATTAACTTATTTTCCTCTCTCTCTGCCTGTACCAACCGGACTGCCATAAAGTTAGAATTCTCCAATCAAGTTTTACATTGAAATTTCTTGTAGACGTGAGATTAGTTGACGGAGACAACGGGCTTGAAGGACGTCTTGAGGTGTATTTAAACGGCCAGTGGGGTTCCGTGTGCAGCGACAACTGGGATGAGGATGACGCTTCTGTTGTGTGTAGAGAGCTCGGTTTAGGCAGTTATGGAGAACCGTTACGTGGATATGATATTCGGTCTGGAAGAGGACTTATCAATTACTATCATGTCATGTGCCAGGGGTATGAATCAACTTTATCTGAGTGCTCACACAGTGAGGATAGTCCGCAAACATGTGGTCATACTGAAGATGTAGGTGTGAGATGCTCAGGTAAAGAATTACCTTGTAAATTTCTGTATTAAAAAATGTGGGTATTCAATAAAGTGACTGATATGTAGAAACAGGTTCATTGATTTATATTAAGCTAACTCCTAAGATGCTCCAAAAACCCGGATTTTGAGGCCTTTTTCAGGATATTTCCACTTCATTAATTGCGCATTAAGATAAAGACTCCCTGGCCCTGTGGACCATGAAATTGCAGATAGGGTACGCAAAGACTCTTCTTCATAAAGACATAGTGTGACTACATGAGGAAGCTTTGAGGTGTTATCTCAGTGTAGTCAGTTAATGAACAGAGTGGTCAGTAGGAGCTGAGCATTATTTACACTTCACTTAAGCAACCGTGAAGGTGCTATATGGAGAGCATCGGGCTGGATTTCATCATGCGGAACATTTGTATGAGCTATCTCTATGTCTTCAATATTGGATGTTTGTATAAAATAGCCATTAAACCTCTGCAACTTTAGAAGGGCAATTTGTTAAAGTAGGCGTTCGATCCTATAGAAGGTTTAACGAGCTTAACAAGGAAACGAAATTCTGATTCCACCTTTGAGTGTGAAACCCTTTTTTGAAAATTGTGTAGAAAGTTATCCATTACATCTCTGTGGAAACTTTGGGAAGTTAATCTGCGCTGCACACAAATTCTGCTATACACCAAAGTAAATCCCCAAGTTTTGTTTTGAACAAATCAGTACAACAGGCTAAGCAGCACTTCGTTTGGTACATCAAGTTCATGATTTTGAGCAAAGTAGGCTTCAAAAACATGTTATTTCATGCTGTAACTTCATATAAATATTACCCAATCACGAATTATATTTGGCACTTTTGAAGAGCTCTAACTCTACCTCTATTGCAACCTCGCCTAAGTTATCGGGAAATTTCTGACTGCAGCCCCTGACTGGACTCATTTTGCCCGAACCGATCACACCTTTGTGTTAGTTATCACAACGGCTTTTTGAAATTGTGTACAAAGTTGTCGATTACATCTCTGTGGGAGCGAATTTTAAATTGGCCCTCCACTTTTTCACGTTCAGCTTTAATCACTTTGAAACCTACATTTTCTGCTCTTTTTAATATCATTTGTGTAAGCTATAAACGATCTCAGAAGAAGACACTGCTACGTAGGGAATTCCGAAATCCTAATCTGATGACGACATATTCAATAAAAATCACGCTTCATCCAGTGCAGACAATTTTGTAAATTTTCATCTTCAATAACATGAGCTACTGTTGGTTTTTTCTTGTTATTATTGCATATGTTTAGGACAAAGGGTTGCCACGATACAATGCTTGTAATTACTTCGCTTTGAAACTTGTATTTTCTGTACATAATCATATCGTTGGCAGTCGACGTACGTTTGTAATGATTTCAGACGAAGAAACTGCTACTTTGGGAAGTTTATCTGCGCTCCACACAGATTCTGCTATACACCAAAGTAAATCCCCAAGTTCGGTTTTGAACAAATCAGTACAACAGTCTAGGCAGCACTTCATTTGTTATATCAAGTTCATGGTTTTGAGCAAAATATGCTTCAATTAGTTTAGTTTCATGCTGTGACCTCATATAAATATTAGCCAATCACGAATTGTATTTGGCACTTTTGAGGAGCTCTTACTCTACCACCATTGGAACCTCGCCTAGGTTATCGGGAAATTTCTGGCTGCAGCCCCTGACTAGACTCATTTTTCCTGAACCCCTCACAGCTTTGGGTAAGTTGTCATAACGTGTATTCTCCGTTTTGTTAACTTCTTGATCAGAGGGTTTCAGGTTACCATCATTTTCGTGTACTGTGCTATTTATGCAAAACCAAAATGTATTGTGACCTTAATGTTTCTCTTTTATAATCATTTTGGTAGGTGTGCGTCTTGCAGGTTCACGTAAAGGACGAGTTCAGATTTTTATAAACGGCGTTTGGGGAGAAATCTGTGCCAATGAATGGGACGATGTAGATGCGTCAGTTGTTTGCAAACAGCTAGGGTTTACTGCAGGAGGTGTAGCATCTACTAGTTATGACTCAAGTACAACAAAGTTTCTTATGGACTATGTTCGTTGTGTTGGCCATGAGTCATCGATTTTTCATTGCCGGACGGCTGAAACGTTGCCACGTAGTTGTAACAATAGGGCAACAGCTAGTTGCCGTGGTAAGTAGCCTAGATTTTTTCTAAGGGTCAGCTACATAATGAAATTTGACTAAAATAGACGAATAAAGTGGATACCTATTTCCTTCAGAAATAGGAAATGTCATTCATAAATAAGAACATTTGTAAGGTATAACTATTTCATCAATCTTAAAGCCAGCGTCCATAACTCTTCGATTAATAGAAACGTTGAATTGTATTTTGGAAGTGACTAGGAATTCACGTGAATTTTGACTACCAAACGTTTCTGACTAGCACGACGTTATGGTTATGTATGTCTTATTGCTTCCATGTTCCTGGTGTGGCGGTGCTACAATGTTGTTTCCCATATCTCATGTGGTATGTGGGTGATTACTGTTGATTTGCGCGAACATGGAGCGAATGTGTTTTTTTTTTTTCTTAAACAAAAGAATTAGGGATTGCCGTTTGTACAACTGTTCAAGACCATCAATAACAAGATACCACTTCTGCGGTTAAGAGTTGTTTCTACTCTACTTTACAATATGAATTAGAACTCCCGAACCCCACGAACTGAGTTGTTCTACATAACACGTTTCTTAATTACAGCTTCTTAGTTACAATATGCCATCCTTTCATGAACTGATGCTTATCTGAGCTTACAAATATCCGTTCTCTTTTTCAGCCATCCGTTTGAACGGTGGGGATGTCCCACATGAAGGTCGTGTTGAAGTATTCTTGAACAACATTTGGGGAACAATTTGCAATGATGCCTGGGATAGCAATGATGCTTCTGTTGCATGCAGGCAATTGGGACTAGGGAAAGTTGTTGTTCCGTCAGCTTCGTATGGACCCGGTGACGGCCCAGTATGGTTTCAAGGACTAGAATGCAGTGGAGCAGAACCCGGCCTGACAGATTGCCCAAGAGCCCAGTACGCATCAACTACATGTGATAATTCCAGAGATGTCGGAGTAATCTGCTCAGGTAAAGTTACATGTCTGAAATGGAAACATTTACAGATGTGCAAAATTCGAAGGGCAGATATGATAATTTATGACAAAAGAAGCTGACATTCTGTCCCTCTTTAGTCCTTTGATTCTCTACACTTTTTGTTCCTCACCAGCCGAGGACAGAAAAATAACGTTAGTGATTAATTTTTTGTTTATTGGCCTTTATATGTGTGTAGTATGACACTTTGCTTGTGAAAGCAAAGTTTTCAGGTTAATTGTTTCAGATACTGTACGTGGCATGTGAGTATTCCATATTGAATATCCATTTTATGATACTTTTGGGGGACTAGGCTAAGAAGGATTAAAGGTCAACATATAGGTAAAACAATGTGACGCTTGAATTCTGCTCGATATCTCAAGATCGTTCATCCTGAAAATTATCATAGTTATTACATTAAAAGTCTTGAAGTAAATGATCCTTATTAAAGATCTGTATTATATCTTAGAGGGAGAAAAAGGTACAAATGTTTTAACACAAATACAAAATCTCACGTAAATTAAATGCCAATGATTATTTCAGATGGCGGGAGATTTAAAGCACGTGATAATCATAATATCACAGAAAAAATCATGAATGTGAACTTAATACTTGATGTGTGAGTTTCCATTTTAAGCCACATTAAGCAGAAGATGCACTGGCGCGTGAGACAAAATGTCTTTTGGAATCACTGAAGATAAAGCTTCAGAAACTCTTCAAGATATATGAAGATGAATAACGTAGCAACCTTTTGTTGTTGTCACGAGCAAACTCAATTTTTCATAAGTGGTTTCTGTAATACATCCTACAGGTCGTCAGTGACGTCAGTGGAAGTCAATATGAAAAAAATGTTGTATTTGTGATGCTACATTGTCTATATATGTTAATAATTTACCAAAGTACCACAATACGTTTACAAATTAATTTGTTTCAAACCGTCACACTGACAGAGCTTGCATCTACTGTTTAAGGAATCACGAAGCCTTTTTTCTGGACCCCTTGATTCGGTAGACTGAGCTCGCGTCTGTCTTCCTTAATATATTTTGATATTCATTTTCCTTTGCGTTAAACTTACGTAAAGGACACTCAATGATTTCTTATAGCTTAAAAGAAATGAAATAATATATATTTCTAAATTTTACAGCTGTGAGGTTAGCAGGAGGAACACATCGCAAAGAAGGTCGAGTTGAAGTTTATGCGAATATGCAATGGGGAACAATATGCGATGATTTCTGGGACGAAACTGCAGCTAGAGTTGTGTGTCGTCAGCTAGGTTTCGGAGCATGGGGAACGGCATTTAAACGAGCGGCATTCGGTGAAGGACTGGGAGCTGTCTTGCTTAGCAATGTTAGGTGTCTTGGCAGTGAGCTATCCATATTTGATTGTAGACATGTTGGAGTAGGATGCAAAAGTTGCCCCCATTCAGAGGATGCAGGAGTTACATGTTCAGGTAATCGAAGAGTTCATTTTCATTAGGTGACATATATGCCTAACCCAATTATCAGTTAAAATCGTTCAGTACAACTGTTCTCGCGTTGGAAAACCATACCTTTCTGTACTGTGTCAAATCAGGGAGTTGTTATTTAAATGGAGATAGAACGCTTTGAAATGAGGTTAACGCCGTCAAGGCCACTCACTAATCTGTCTTTTGTATCTCTTTTGGCATTTCTATTATGCTAGTAAGGGTATTCCACGAAGACACAAAAAGGCATTTGTCGTCTGTTACGGTTAGCGCAGGACCGGCAGGTTTTTTGCACTTGCACAGCAATGCCAGTTGTCAAGAAAATAAAGGTAAAACTCGGTCTTTCGAAGCTTGGAGGGGCGTATCAAAAAATACCAAGTCGGTCGTTTGTCGAAATCTGAGCAAGAAATTAAATCTTGCTATTTCTGGAAACGTGAGTAAACGTCTAAATTTGTTGTCAAAAAATTACACTTTTACCCCTACAACTTCTATATATGCATGTCATGCCTTCTAGATGGACGGGCAAATTGAATTCATTGAACAGTCGTTTCGATTGTGATTGCATCTGCTTTAAAACTGTTGGCGGTACAAACCTACCTATCAAAGCATTGTTCTGCGTTGGCCACTTTTCTAAGGATTATTTGCCTTGAATGAGGTGGTGTTTCAAGTATGCTATTGAAGCCGCTCCGCGAGTAAAGGAATGAAATACGTTTGCGGCAACTATACAGCTTACTCATCTTCATTCCTTTAAGTGGGTCTTAGAGTATTAGCATAAATTAAAATTTCCGTTGCATCTCCTTCCAAATAAAGCTCCCTGGTCAAATGATGGACACAATATTTCTTATAGAACATATCATTAGGACATTAAGATTTGGTTTTATTAACACATGCTTAAAATAGGTTAAGACCTAGCATACGACAAGAAGCTTTCACCTTATTGTCCTACTTGTCAGTATAACGTGAACAGTGTCAAATGCTACAAACTTCGCCTGATTGAAAATTGAATATCGGTGAAAAATAATATAAATATGCAGAGAATAGTATGAAGCGTGTCAACATAAACACATTTTCATGCTCTGTTATTTTTTTTCTTCGGCTTTCGCGTATTATGTTGTATGATGGTTGACAGGTCTTCTGGACAGGATACGATGAAAATAAGTGGTATTACTCAAAAGTGTGGATCCCTAGTTTTATCAGGTTTGTCGCCATCGTAAGATCAGTTCTGTATCGAATGATTCGACTCACCTTCTGTATAACCACCTCTATGTGAGTCAAATTGACAGCAGTGAGAGGTTGGGACCTAGCAATCCTTACAAAAGGTTACAAACACACTTTTATTCAAAAGCTTTACTCACGCAAGGTATTCTACATTTAACTCAGATTATGTAAATTTGAGTATCAAGTTTTTAATTTAGTAGAATTCAAAGTTATTATTATTCATTGTTTCAGATACTCGCTTGGTGGGTAGGGAAACCCATGAAGGGCGAGTTGAGGTGTTCTATAACAATCAGTGGGGAACAATTTGTAATGACGGTTGGAACAGTAAGGCCGCTACTGTAGTTTGCCGTAACCTAGGACTGGGACACTACGGCGTCCCATTGGTTGATTCTTCTGTCAGGCCAGGTACTGGTGATATAGTGTTAGATGACGTTCTTTGTTCCGGGGCTGAAGACTCTATACTTGATTGTGCTCACTCTGGGTATCTTGTACATAACTGCGATCACACAAACGACGCAGGAGTCAGATGTTCATGTAAGACATATTTACTTTAAATATTTTGTACGGTATGGATTAGATTAAGAAAAATAAATTCCTTTTTTCTAGTCTATATTTAGTTGCTTTGCCATACATTCTAAAAATGAAAAACTTAATTGATTCATCTTGCATTTTATAATTAATGATTTTTTTATGGCCCTCGTTTAGTCCTCCTTTATCCAAAACGAAGTTAAATAATTTCCTATGTCTATTCAAACCGATTTCCGTAAGTTTTAGAATGATTTAAAATGCCTAAAGAAATCATGAACAAAACAATTTTTTCCAGCTTCAAGATTAGGAGATACTGCATTATATTCGGAGGGGAGACCTCAAATACTTTGGAAAGGGACGTGGAATTTTATTTGCGGACTGAACTGGAACGATATTGATGCAAGTGTGTTTTGTCAAGAGTTAGGGTTCGGTACTCCAAGTATTGCTCTTGACAGAGGTCCAGCTTATGGAAAATTTCATTTAACAAACGTAAACTGTGCTGGTTTTGAGGACTCCATCAGAGATTGTAGTCACAGCGGTCTTGGAGTAAATGAGTGTTCGTCATCTTACAGGAACGCTGGAGTCAGATGTGGACAAGGTATGTTTTGCGCATATTGTCAAGAACAGATACCCGAAATAAGCTGTAACTTAGTTTCACGTGCACTGCCTTTAACCATGATGCAAAAACGGCGTCTTTCTAATTTGAAAGTGTATCTTCATCCTCATCCAAACTCCTGCATTAGAACCATATCACTACAATACCAAGCTCCATGGATCAAAAATAAGTCTGGCCAGCCCAATGAAGATATCTTTTCTTTTTATCATTTATTTTATTTAGTAAATGTTGATATCTAATCGTGAGACTTAGGTAACCAGACAAAATATAATTCTTTTTTCTCGGTTGATTTACAATGATGATCCTCATTTGTTTGAATCCTCTTTATAATGTATGAAAAACTTCGACAAACGCAATTGCCCCACGTATTGATTTAAATGGTATCGCGTTTGCGTATCCAAATTCCACCGGACTGAATCGTTAAGTGATGAGAGCATCGAACTTTTAACCGGCAGGTCTGAAATTCGACCCCTGGTTGGGACATACTCAGCATAAGTAGCAGTGAAGTACGTGAAAACAAGCCAGTGATTCTAAACCGGAACAACCTTTACTGGAAATCCATTTATATGGGCCATACATGGACATTTACGTCTCGCCCATAATATTATTCCAGATATCGTTATCGTATCTGACATTTACAAAAATTGGGTAGTATAAATTGGTGTAACCTGAAGGAATAAAGGACCATGTAAAATCTGTTAGGGCTCAAATGTTTTATAGGACAGATATGGTGCAGGTACGGCAAACCAATATAAGTGCCATATAGGGATTTATTACTCGGACTATACCTAGACCAGGTATGGGATTCGAATATGACCTTGCTAGTTTGCAAGATTCAGGAGTGCCAAGTATGTTTTAGCCATGTCTGCACCAAATTTAGTTAGTGCATTAGCTATATGTCGACCATCAGAAAACTTGCTTTTTCTAAACTTCTTCCGACTCTCTGGCGAAGAGGCGTTTGGCGAAAATACTCTCGAAGGCGTTTTGCCTGCCAAAGAACCCATGTCTACTAAAGGACACTACTTGCCTGAGCATCAGAAGCTCCCTAATTGTGTTTCTTTAACGTGCTTCGAAACGGACACGATCAAACACCAAACCAAACTCTCAAAACCTATTGGAAGCCTTGCGTAGCCAGCAAATTCAAGATATGCCTCACCTCTCCTTTGACCCCATCCCGAGGGGGCATATTACATTTAGCTCAAGCTATGAACACCTCCATACGCTTTTACGTTGATTATTTTTATCTTCATTTCATACATGTAGGTATCCGCCTCGCTGATGGCAGGGGACCCTTTGAAGGACGCCTGGAGGTAGAAGCTAACGGAGTGTGGGTATCTGTTTGCAGAAATGTTTGGATACCCAGCAACGCGGAGGTAGTTTGTCGTCAACTAGGATTTAATGGATTAGCGCAAGAAGTGCCGGTAACTGAGTTTGGGGAAGGATCTGGACCGATTTGGTTACGAAATATTCACTGTACTGGTAATGAAGCATCTGTATTTGATTGTGAACTTCAAACTACCAACAATGATGTCAGCTGTGATCATTCTTCAGATGTAGCGATCAGATGTCGTGGTAGGACAGATTTCATATAACACAGTCGTTACCGTAACCAAGTACTAACTTTTACCAGCATGTGCCACTTTTTCTCAGTAAAAATAAATCTAAATTGGTCATAACTAAATGACTGCGCTCATACTTGAAGCCAACCTAGAAAGGGTAGGTTCGGTGCCTTACGATTCTCAGCTCTGATTTTTACTCTACGTGTTGTGTTCAAAACGTTGAGGTCAAAGGAAATCTAAGGGTCATTACTGGCTATTTTGTAAATATTTTTGAAAGCGTATCTCTTCCCACTAATAGTGCTCAATGTCCTTGAAAGACTTATAATGCTCAATGTCCTTGAAAGTTGGCCATAGTATTCCTTCTGTAGTAGCTGTTGAGTCTTTTACGTAGATAAGTTTATCCAAAATCATTTGCGGTCATACCAGGTTAAAATATGCCACTATTTTTGACGTGTTGCTATTGTTTTCTACCTGTGAGACCAATAGTTTCCAAACGTGACAAGTTTAATCGACTTTTGAAGAAGAAAATATTTTGAAATGCTGTACTCTCTTAGATAAATTGCAAAAATTGTCGTCATAATTGCTCAGAAAGATGATTGGCTGATTGGCATAAGCAAATTACAAACTACTCGTCCAATTTGGGATGAACAATAATTGTGACACCTTTGTGACCAATTTTGTTGCACCACTCTCCTTTTTTCTAGTCTCACAATTCAGCTTACTTTATGTTTCACATTGCACTGACCTCCTCTAAAACTGACGTGTACAAGCAACAAGTCATATGACACTACTTCTAAAATAGCCTTGCTTGTGAAAGGGATGAAGAGGGTGAAATATTTCTTTTATTGGGTTCAGGGAGCAAGCTTTTACTTACCATTGTGCTTTCACGGCCTATTAAACTTGCCTTCTCCCTCGGTGATTGCTAAATAAACTTACTGTTTTCCATAAAATTAGTAAGCAAGGCTGTAGGGGGTTATCATTTTACTTGAGAGAATCAAAGTATTCTTAATTGTCGGTAAATCTGTTCAAGAAATAACAGCCATGTATGACAAGTACAGTTCCTGTAGTGATTAGAATATCCATTGCATGGAGAGTGATTTTCTCGGCATTTGAATTCATCACTCGGCAGTAATTCAACACGTTTGAGCTCCAGCACCGATAGTGCTGTAGTTGTATCATGACGGCATATGTTTATAGATAGTTAATCTTGTAACAATGATTCAAAATAGGACGTATGGTTCTTTTTTTCTATTATAAATGTGCTACATCGAAATATATCATTATTATCTCTTATTTGGGTCAAAGGTCAATCACGAACACTACATGTCTTAATCTGACAACTTTTCAAGTAAAAACGATGCTGTTAGTTGGTTACCAATGAATTACATAGAGTAAAAATCCATATTTCGGTTTCAGAATTTAAATTTAACTTGAAGCCCACAAATATAAAACATAAATATCTTGAACGTTGACTGTAAGCACAAAAAGGAAGGACGTATAATACTGAATGACATAAATACGTAAGATTAAGTAACTGCTTTTAAAGTCATTAAGGATCATTCGAATCACCGATGATCAAACTGTTAAACCTTTGTTAACACAATATCAAAATGTACTGATACGATTTCATATGGAGATCTTACAAAGAACTTTGATGCCACATGGTAAATCCTCTTATAAAAAATAATAAACACACTGTTTGATTATGGTTACAATATTCAACTGAAGTTATACTGTGAAAAAAATTGCAAATCATGTGTAAACCATGAATTCATGTGTTCCATTCCAACAGCCCCCACATCTTAAAATCCTTGCAAGAACAACATCTCTAGATGATTTTACATGTTGCAACTGGATTTTCTAAGTCTAGGATGACATTCTTCCTATTGTGAAAATGATTTTAAGGGTTAATGGGATCTATACAAACGGTTGAAACTTTACCAACATGATAACCTCCAGATTGCCCGAATTTAAGGTTTGTAGGAGTTACGGTTTTACTCAAATGGGTGCCCGGTGATGAGTAGACAGCTTTCGATTTTTGATACATAATCATTTCTGCCCTTTTTTACTCTTTTCAGCTCTTCGTCTTGAGGATGGAGATGGAAATCTCGATGGACGCGTAGAAACATACAGAGGTTTCCATTGGGGTAACATCTGTTCATACGGGTGGGATGATGACGATGCAACGGTTGTTTGTAGCGAACTAGGGTTGGGTGCCCATGGTACTGCACTTGGGCATTTCCCAGTCGATGAAGGGGACATTGGCAACTTGTTAAGTAACGTTCAATGTATCGGTAATGAAACATCCCTATTTGACTGCATAAGTTCGGAAGAAGACAAGTGTATTGGGGATACTTTGGCTGGAGTGAAATGTACAGGTAACTTAAATTTCGCTCCCTCCAAAAACATTAGCTTCAAGTTTCATAATTGTATCAGAAGGGAAACATTTAAAATAAGTATTTTCAGTTCTAGAGCATGCTGTTTAAGGGTATGAAATTCGAAATGTGATTGACCTTTCTGCAAACTTTTAGCACTTATTATCACCTTTTGAACCCAGACGTTTCAGATTGGCTATGCAGAACTTTGACCCTTATTTTGTATGCCTTTGTAGACAGAGAAAGTTACAAAATATTTTAGGTTTAGTTTAGCCCTTGCTTGTCTCTTCTAAATGACTATGATTTAATTTATGGATAACATAACCATAGTCTTCAAACGTTATCATTTTTTCAAATATGTAGATATTCGCCTTGCTGGTGGTGATCTACCGAACCGGGGTCGCTTAGAAATTTCACTAAATGGAGAATGGGGTACGGTTTGCAGTTCAAACCCCATCATATCTGCATCTGTTGCCAGTGTAGTATGTGCAGAGCTCGGATATAGCTCAGATGGGGCAAATATAACATCTGGTTTAGTTTCACAAGGAACGAGACAAATTGTTCTCGACGTTAACAATTGTTCGGGAAGTGAATTATCAATTCTCGATTGTCGCCATTCCGGTCTAGAACAACATAACTGCGATCATTCGAATGATCTTCATATCGAATGCAATGGTAAGGCAACCACTTGTTTCTTATCTCTTGTCTTTTATCACGCGTTTTGACATTCACATCAGCAATACTTGTGTATTGGAAGAGATATATATTCCATGAAAGGATAGGATCTTACTGCAATGAGAATTGAAGATCACATAACAGTAAAAAAAAAAAAAAAAAAAAACGGCAAGTTACAATCCTTACATATGAATGAAAGTGTCTTGTCACTTTTTCAGAAACAAACATTTTGAAAAGTTTAGTGTTTCGTCTAAACATTGCTTACGGTGGGAAAATGTGCTGCACTAAGACATCATTTGAAATAATGTTTTAATTGTTTTATGAAATAGTGATAGTTCGTAGATTCCAGTTGTTTGAATTATCAGTTCGGTTCTGCTTGTCAATAGTTGTTGTTTTCTTTCATACAGTTTATCCCGGCCAATCTGGAGCTAAAGGTACGTACCTTTGAATTCATTTGTAGTATCGATTTTCTTTTGTAGCATCAAGAACATTTTAATACTGTCTTATGGGGACTTCTAGTGTAACACGATAATTTTTTCTTTGTGCTGTACTAAATGAAAAAAGTAGCTATATCTTAGAGGCATTTTAATTGTTGACAACTAATGTTTTTTGCGCATAGTGGTTGTAAGACTTATGGATGGAAACAATGGACGCGAGGGACGAGTTGAAGTAAAAACTAATGGACAATGGGGAACTATATGCGATGATCATTGGGACGAATTTGATGCAGCCGTCATATGCCGTCAGTTGGGTTTAGGAGATGCGGGAATTCCTTTGAAGGGGTCATTCTTTGGGATAGGCACCGGAATAATAGCGTTAGATGGCGTGACTTGTCAAGGCAATGAGGACACAATTGCTGATTGCTCCCATTTGGGTTTAGGACAACATAATTGCGACCATACGAAGGACGCGGGGATACGGTGCCCTGGTAAGTGTCGTGTTATAAGATCACGTGCATGTTACATGAAGCTGAAAGAAGCCACATAAAATTGTCTATCCTCGAGAGGTAGCATTTAATTTTTTGGATAGGGAAGATTTTTGAAATTAAAGCAAAAGTACTCAAAACAATGCTTTTTAGACAAAAGTTTATCATGAGTAGGTCAATGTAAAGCGAATTTTTTTACTCATTAACAGTCATTACACTAACACAGATTTGAATTATGATTGTGATCCAAATATTATAACACATAGAACTGGCCTCACGAGGGCTGATAATATATTTTTTGAGGCGAATTGAAGAAACTCTTAACACTTACGTTGTGCACAAGTTTTTAATCCTACATATACGGACTGGCTTACGTTAGCCTTTTTCGGGCGATCATGTACATGCCGACTACAGACGCACGGTTGTCTCGCGAAAGTAGATGTTTCCCTGCATTTGTTACTCCAATTAATCACTTGCTTTGAATAGCTCTGACATATATTGTTCGATATTTTTGCTTATCTTCCGACAAAATTTATTTTGTTTCCAATTGTACCAGTTTTCACAAGAAGTATGAAGCATTTCATCTAACGTTATGTTAAACGACAGTGTAGACCCAGTCTGTCGCTTTTGAGTGAAAAGCAAATCTTCAATTCGCTTCACATTTCGGGGATTGTTACGCCAGTTCTAGGTTTTGTACGTCTGTGATTGTGGTTCTTAAAATAACTTAAAGACTTGAAATGTACGTCAATTATCTCCGATCCTTTTGGAAGTTGGGCTTTTTAATCCACTTTCCAGTGTAATTAAATGGAGAGCGGTGATTTTCATTCTGAGTGACTAAGACAGTACGACGAAAATGATCAACTACAATGAAGCTTAAAACAGATACCTTGTGTTCAAATGGTCATATGGTTGTTCTTTATTTGAAAATGTGAAAACGAACAACCGTTCAAACCAATAAAAATATATTTTTTAACAATATGATTAGGGACTATTGCTCAATATCAGAGTTTTTGGCTAATATAAAGAGCTATTTCCATTGTTGAATTTGTAGGTGTTCGACTAGTTGGTGGATCAAACCAAAATGAAGGAAGATTGGAGGTATTTTATAATGGTCAATGGGGAACGGTTTGTGACGATTCTTGGGATGATGTAGATGCTTCTGTTGCCTGCCGTCAGCTTGGCCAGGGGTTCACAGGAGTAGTGGTCCCGATTTCAAACTATGGTATCGGTAACGGAGAAATTTGGCTAGATGATGTGAGATGCAGTGGTGTGGAGTCATCACTTTTTTACTGTCAACATTCCCCATTTGGGGCTCATAACTGCGGTCATCATGAAGATGTTGCCATTAAGTGCAGTGGTAGGTTATCAACATGTAAAACAGTATCATAGAAAGTCGGCAGAATAGTTTAGACTAACAGTTTTGTACCCAATAACATAAGAATCAAAACACAGTATTGTCAACAAATAGACAAGAAAGTAATTACGTGATTACTCGATTTTCTCGGGCTAAATTTTAATAACATACTTTTCGTGATATATTTCTTATACAGATATAAGACTTGTTGGTGGAAGCTCAACGCATGAAGGACGTGTTGAAATATTTGTCAATTCACAGTGGGGAACAATTTGTGACCAACAGTGGGGATTAGAAGAAGCCAATGTCGTGTGTAGAGAAATCGGATTAGAAACAGATGGATCACCTTTGTACGGAGCACATTTTGGAGAGGGCGATGGTCCGATTTGGTTCAATAATTTGCAGTGTCTAGGCTCAGAAACATCGGTTCAAGATTGCTCCCACTCGGGTATTGGCATCACTGGGGGATGCAGTCACTCCATGGACGCAGGAGTGAGGTGTAAAGGTTGAGAACATAATGCAACTACTTGCCTATTTGTCACTAAATTGTTTATTTTACTTATGTAATGGCCTAAGAACTTACGCAACGTCTGCTTACGATCAGGTTATTGAAAAAATTACTAAAATACCTTACTTCCAAACATTTGGTTCCTCATAGACCGACTTATCGATTGAACCAATGATAGTCTTTAGGGACGAAAAAATCTACTGATCCATGTAATATATAAGAATAAGTAGAAAACACCACAAATATGACAATATTAGAGCACATACAAGATAAGAGAAACGTATATTTCAAAGACGCCTGTCTTCGTCATCAGCGTAAATGCGGAGTGAAGAAAAATTTAGAAACAACAAGAAACAAAACAAAAAAAAAAAAAAGAAATACAAATCCTATCGAGAATGTTAAACAGTACCGGCTTTCCTGTAAACCACAGAAGAGAAGTCGCGCAAAACACAAAGATCTTTGTTTAGGCCGCGGGTATGTGTTGACAGTTTTAGCATCCATTTGCTTTCGGATTTAAGCCTTTGAGTGACAGATGGGTAATGAGAATTGAGTAGGATACATCTTAAATTAGACAAAGAGTGGTTTGATTTACTAGTAAAATGTTTGGATATAGGATAATTTAATGATTTATCTCGAATAGTTTTTGTGGTTGTTAAACCTCAGCCTAAATTTGGTGCCGGTCTGACCCACATAGTTGCCTTTCTCACACACGTTGCAGCAAAGTAAATAGACTACACATCATCCAGGCTTCGTGCAGCTGGAAACACAGGCAACAAAAAGTGTGACAAGCCTCAGTGCCAGGTGTGCCCTTTCATTATCACTGACGAAACTTTTACCCCTCCGGGCACTACTTGTAACATCCGTCCCCCTCCCTTAAACTGTGACACGGCTAATGTAGTGTATTTACTATATATATATATATATATATATATATATATATATATATATATATATATATATATATATATATATATATATATATATAAGCAAATATATATAAATATATAAATAAGCAAATATCACTTGCCCCCATTTCATGGGTGACAGTGCCTCCAATACCAACATAATACAAAAGCGTTGTCTAATATTTCGAGGTCCTACCTCTTCCTCGGAGACTTGAGTAATAAAGCAAAGTACACTCTACAACGTAAACTCGTTTAAAATGCCCAAATCTTTGTTCAGACCCCTGGTATGTGTTTTTAAGGATAAAATTAGTTTAATCTCCTCAGCTTTTCGTTGATCGTCGTCCCTAAAGTTGCCTTTCCAGATGATTAGCTTTAGATTGTCTATTGTGTGTTCGGGAGAGGAAAAATGCTCTGCAACAGAAAATCCAGTAAGTCGCTGTGAAATGGTGTGTTTATGATTGTTGAAACGGAGACGGAATTTTGTCTTCGTTTCTCCTACAATATTGCCTTCAGTGCATGAAGGCAATTATGTAGGAGAAGACGGTATTTTGTGCCTGTTTCACCAACATAATTGCCTCTTTCACATTTTGTACAAATTTAAAGGTAAACAACATTGGTAATATCACAAGTCAAAGGGGAGGGAAGGCGGAACCTGATATTTATGGTGGTGCCCGGAGGGGAGAAGAGGGGATCAGTGATGATGTGCCTACATATGTGACATCTGGGTTTATTGCATGTACGGCTGCCGTGGTATAGAGGAGGGAGGGGGAGTCTGTAAGAGGCCAGCAAGGATCGCAGTTTGGGGGTTGTCTTCGGGCGCTCAAGGGAGGGTCATTGAATATGTCCCGAATGTCGGGATCCAGTTGCAGGTGTTTGAAGTCATTAACTTATTGCCGTGAGAGCTTAGAAAGTTTATGGTTGAATTTGAAAACCATGGAAATTCTAAGGTTGGGTGACTATAGCTTAAAAGACCTGTCGATCTTGGAGGCAGAATTTGCACGGTGAACTACAAAACATGATCCGACTTTTTCGTTCTCTCCAGCAACAAAGTTTCTATATATTCCAAAATCTCTCTTTCCTAAGATCGATGAAATTTTTCAGGTGTTTTGAACGTTTTCCTCCGTTTAATTTGCGCGGTAGGATCGCAAAGCATCATAGGAGAATTTGAAAATGACGCTACCCATGGCCGTATTTTCCCCCCGATTGGGTGAAAAATCATTCTACCCCGAAACCGGCTATCTCCCCAACTGTACAAAGCTCTGGTTAGGCATCGAGCACTTCTCACCTTCTATTGATATATGCATGCTATGGTACGGTAAATAGTGACCGTAATGTTAGTTATTGTGCGGCAAACTGATTGATATCATAAGAGTTGTGAAAGACATTGTCTCTTGTTTCTTTACTCTTCTGTACCTTCATTTTACAGCCGTGCGGTTGGTAGGGGGACAAAGTAGTAAAGAAGGACGAGTACAAGTTTACGAAAACTTTCGGTGGGGTTCTGTGTGTGACGACTTTTGGGACGATCTTGATGCCACAGTTGTTTGTCGGGATTTGAACCTTGGAAATCATGGAACAGCTATGAAAGATCCAACGTTTGGTAGTGGAAATGAACCTGTGTGGCTCAGCAATGTAGAATGCCATGGGGACGAGTCATCCATATTTGACTGCTCGCATTCCGGGTTAGGAAAGGAAACTTGCCATAATTTGCAAAGTGCTGGCTTACGTTGCTCAGGTTCGTTATGATGTGTATGAACTGTTATGTTTCATGTAAGAGAACAACGACATGACGATTGCGCACGCACTTCCTTATTCTGTATCTCATTAGTTTTGAACACTCGTTCTTTACTATGGCATTGGCGTACCCAGAGGGGTTCAGGGGGGCATGCCCTCTAATCGAAATCTGACTTTTTTCTTCCTTTTTTGCAGTTGATTACTAAAATGAACTTACAGAGGTGTTAGTCCATTCTAATTCCTCATCTTCCGTAGTTATTTTCGTATTTCAGTATGTTTACTTAAGCACCTTTGGCATTTGGCACCATTGGCACCATTATGTTGTTGGTGTGCATAGCTCAATCAGTGAGATTATGAAAGAGCACAGTTTTTACGACAGTAAAGAAGAGGAATATTTCTTCCCTTTCTGCAATCCTTTTCGTTCGTCATGTGTAATGGCGAAATTTGAAAACGTTATCCGATGAGCAGGGAGCAGGTCCCCGTTGGTATTGACAAACGCGTTTCATAATCTTCGGTTCTGTTGTTTTAATTTTAATCCGGTCTAAATCATACTCAGATTGATCAAAGATACCGTGTTTCATAACACTTTTAATACAAAATGTTTGCCCGATTCGCAGCCTGGCAGTCGTCACGGTTTACACTCTAGATCTGTATCCCAGTGACATCAACATTTGAAAGTTGGGGCACATGCCCCCATCGACTTCCTCAAAAGTTCATTAAGGTTTATTCTTGAAGGGGTAAGGTGAGGTGTGTTTCTGACTAAGTCATCGGTTTAAGTTGGCCTTGTTCTATCACAAATGGCTCTAAATCTATGGAAATGTTTCGCGCGCTTCCCACTTTCCCTAAGTGTTCTCTTTAATTACCATCTCCTGGTAACAACTTTCGATGAAGCACGACCGCAAAAGTTTAAAGCTATGTCTGTTTGTGTCCATCATCAGGTAGAAGACTAGCTTTGCAATTTGCAGATAGGCTTTGATGGGGAATTGAGACTGTCTCGATGCAGACTGTCAATGCATGTTTGGTTAAAACAATGATAAGGAGTGGAAAATTTGTGCGCGCTTCTCCCGCATTCATCATGGTGTCGGCTCCATAATTGAAGTAATACAGTTCAAACATTTTTTCCAAGGATGGCACAATTTCGTATCAAGGACTCCTTATTATAACAAAATTTTCACAAACGGAGAGGGGTATTGGCAAATACGATATCTGTCTCCTGACCCACTCCCCTTCAGAACACAAAACAATATGTGCGGCATGTCGTATTTTCCGAAAATGTAATCAGTACGGTAGAAATGGCACAGTCATCAGGCATGCGTTGCAAAGCCTTTCCCCAGAACGGTGATAGTCGCAGTTAGCCTCCCCCAACCAAAAGACGTGACTACGACGGTGTACTACAAAACGCACACATTTCATTTATGAATGTATCTGTGACAAAGAAGTACCAAGCAATATAAATTATCTCCTCCTAAAATTATCCTCTCCTAAAATTTTCTATAATTTGATGAACATACTTGGGCAGGATTACTGTAACAAAATCAATAATGTGGTACATAAACACATACATATGTTCAGGTTTTGTTGCTGTTGATAAAATTTCATTTCGTTCGAAAAGTTTTGCTGAATCATTTGTTACATTTTTTCCAACGCAGATGTTCGACTTGTCAACGGTTATCTGCCACATGAAGGAATTGTAGAGGTCCGTCAAAATGGCCAGTGGGGAAACATTTGCAGCGATTTCTGGGACGACGCGGCAGCCAGTGTGGTTTGTCGTGAAGTTGGTTTTGGAAACTTTGGAACTGCTTCTCGTCACAGTTTGCCTCAACAGAGCTCCACTTCTGTTGTAATAGAAAATGTGCAATGCATGGGGAGTGAGGTTTCTATCCTTGACTGCAGTTTCTCAACGTCATTGCAGTTTTCATGCAATCATTCACAGCTTGTCGGTGTCAAATGTTCAGGTAAAATAATCAGGCATGATTGCCACAGGCTTTTGCCTAGACATTTTGTGTCCATTTCATTTTCTTTATTACGGTGCTTCATGTTTTATCCCACTGTGATTACAATTTGAACTACGTTTGCCAATTACGCAAATACATGTCTTATAGTTTTAATTGAAATCATGAAAAACCACATTTCATATTCCGGGTTACCAGTAGCATTATATTTCTCAGGCAAACGTGACAGATCTAAACCGGGTGGACAACGTCTGGCACATTTGTTTACAACACTCTCACGAGCTTCTCTTTTATTTATTAATTTTTGCGGAAAGCGCAAAAGCACTTTGACATTCAGATACATCGTCAACCTTTGACCGCATTTTGACCGCTACCGTTCATCCCGCTGTTCTTTATCTCCGTATCAAGTGTCCAGAGTACAAGAGTTTGAAAACGTAACGGCTCTGCCATAACTGAAATACGTTACCTGAATTTCCAAGTAAATTTTTGGTGAACAACAATGTTTTCAATAAATTTAGAAACTATTAAACAACGAAATCTAATTACATTCAATTTTCTAGCCTAAAATATACATGGTGTTGAAAGTGTGGCAAATATCTGGTGAACCAGCAAAAAGAAATGAATACCAGTTTTCCATTCATGAATACCTAAATTAATAACCTTATTATTGAAGAAATATAAAATTGAAATTTAGACAAATTGAGCGTTTTCTCTTTTTTTTTTAACGTAGTCGGTAATATTTTAATAAACGTATTGTAAAACCTGTCAAGAAGACCCGAATTACATGTACCGAAATAAGCAAGAAGGAAACAATGTCCGTCGTAAACCCAAATGTCCATGAACCAAACGTTTCTCTACTTGAAAATTGTCCAGATGCACCACGGTGACCAAAATCTAATCAAAATGTTATAACACTCACCTACACTTAATTGTACGAGAATGGAATGAAAGTCATGTCCTTGTGGCGTTCCGAGAACTTTTACTGGGTAACTTAACCCCTCAATCAACTCCTCTTGTTTCCATTACTCTGTAGAGAGAAATGCTGATTTTTGAGTTTTATTTGATTACGTGAGTGAGTGTTATGAACCGTTAAATCAATTTTATTTTGTCTTCATAGCTACTCGTCTTGTTGAGGGAATCAGTTCCAGCGAAGGACGGTTGGAGGTGTATGTCGATGGTCAGTGGGGTACTGTCTGTAACAGGCAATGGGACAATGTCGATGCAAGTGTGGCCTGTCGGCAACTTGGTTTGGGAACTCCAGGATTTGTAATGCCGAGAAGTGAAGTAGAAGAGGGCGCATCCCATGCCCCTATCCTACTCAGTGATTTACAGTGTGCTGGAAATGAGCTTTCTTTATTTCACTGTAGTTACGTGGATGGCATGCAATCGACTTGCACTCACTACTATGACGCTGGATTGCGATGCACAGGTAAAATTCGTATGGAAATTAATCAACGTTCAAAGTTAATAGAGAAATAGAATTATCACATGACATAAGTATAACCTGGTGAATTATTTATCCTTAAATGCGACATATTCTCGTCATATGAGGTCCATCGCACAATATTGTAACATCCGAGTCCGGCGAGGCTTGGAATGATTTAGGGATGGATGGATTAAGGGCTCTTTCTGTAGTACAGGAAACTCAAAATCCGCCATTTTCTGCAACACAAAATGTACATTTTTAATTACTGTTTCAAAGAGTAATGTATGTACCTACTAAACAAAGAAATATACATCGGTTAGAATAAATGGGAAATCATGAGTTCTTGCTCACCTAAAAAAGGTCTAACTGCGCCACTGAACAACACAATGTTTTACTTTTTTTTGGTTTGGAAGGTCATGAATTACTTCTGCTTAATAATTCATGGCTAAGGGAAACCATCGTCCAACTTTCCAAATGGAATAGGTTCGCTGCGTCACGATATGAAAATTTTGGAAAAAATGCTGTAAGTGACTTTCTTGTATGGTAGCATAAATGAAATGCAGTTGGCGGATTAATCATCTATTGTATGACAAAAGCGAGTCGTTTTTACTGGCAGTTCTTCTATTCGGATAAACATTGAGGCGTTACCCCCATGATGGCCGGTGAACAGGGCTGGTTGTTGGTAGTCTCTCGGTAATGGAAAGGCATTCTTCCTAATGAAAAAACCCCTAAACTTGACATTAATATAAGCCTGTTTGCTCACTGTATTATGTATAGCATGGCGCTTTATTTATTTATTGTATTTATTATCGTGGTCTTCACACTTTTAGCGCCAATTCTAATGTTTTGAAAATTAGAGCCTGCTTTGTTTACTTTTGCGATAGATGTCAGATTGGTTGATGGCATCGATCCATATGAAGGAAGAGTGGAGGTATATTTTAGTGGAAACTGGGGTACCATTTGCGACGACCAGTGGAACCATGCAGATGGAGAAGTGGTTTGCCGTCAGTTGGGACTTTCAGCTCAGCCTCTGGTGTCGTACAGAGGTGCATTCTTTGGTGAAGGTCAGGGTACAATCTGGCTTAGTGACATCGCGTGTACTGGGGAAGAATCGTCTTTGTTTGATTGCCCAAACAGTGGAATAAACCAACATGAATGCAATCATCAACAAGATGCAGCAGTCAAGTGTTCAGGTAAGAAGTTAACATAGCGGCTATTCGTGTGTGGAAGATGGGCTCTATATCTGATCCTCTGGAATGTTCGAACGATATTCCAGAATGCAATCGGTGAGGGCGGAGTGCGTCATGATTTTATGGCCTACATCAATGGCAAAACTTTATATATTATTAGTCCTATCAGGTGCGGGTCCACGGGGGGGGGGGGGGGGGTTTCACGGCCTCAGCCCCCCCCCCCCCTTGTCACATCAACAACAAAAAATACACTAAAATAAGAATGATGTTCATTTACGAGAATATTCAAGGGGGCTATTTCAGGCTCATCCTTTTCCTTACAACACAAATCCAAATTCGCGAACCTCGAATGATATTCAGTCCGGGTGAGTAGTCCATCTACTTGCTTTCCTACCACCTTGCCTTCGCAAAAACAGTGAGCTGCAACTCCCTGGTCACAACGACTAGATTTGAACAATGTGAATAGCTGCCTGCCAGTATGTCATCAGGTTATGAGCGATACCGACTGAACTAAAGGTGCGTTCGCGCTCAACTGGCGCATCCAGTTTTTGTCTGGACGACATGTGACGTAAAATACGTCACACGGCTCAACTAGACCACTTCAGAGGGCTGGTCGTTTTGGTCGGTTTAATAAGAATATATTTTGAAAAACTGCAAGTGATATTAGTAGAACAACGAATTCTCCACAAGGTGCATCGATCAGCTTTTTCCAAAATGACACCTTTCTGTCATTAAAAATTAAGAGGAACTGGGTGCTTTTTTAATCTCGATTGAATGGCAGTCAAAAGTTTCTAAAACCCGTTACATCATATGACGTCATTAAAAGAATCCACAAGAAACTCGACGTTAGCAATATATACAGTATATCTGGGGATTTTGCTTCCCACTTCATGCGTTTCCACACCTACCCACCGTATGCATTTTAGGTTTAAACACCAAATTTGCGTTGCGAAGTTTCTTCTGAATGTCTCCTAGGTCACGAAAAAATCAGAAAACACTTTATGAGTAAAAGAGATTACAACATGGCCTCTGTTTTGGCTGGTGACTTGAAGCGATGGAAAGCACTCACGTAGGGACAGTAGATTAGGTACACAATAACACTGCACACAAATACGCTTTACGGACTCTTACACTTGAAAATCTGTGACAATCCAGCCGAAATGAAACATATTACTGAGTATACTGTGCTGTACTTACGCATGTACAGGATATTCACATCAGCTGCAGTGTTACTCACGTTACATTGGTAATTTCGGTAAACTCTCTTACAGCAAGGTTTCTGTTTCAAGTGAATAAATAAATCACCGCAAAACCGGTTCAGGATGGCGGTGGCTATCGTACCGGTAATGTTTTTTAGCTAATGAAGCTGCTGCGGTCGTCTAGCCAGCTGAGGATTTGACAATAGAACCGTATCGAGTGTCGGGTCGTACCTTGTCCATGATTAATGACTAAAGGCGCGTAGACTGAGGCCTACATACTTTGCACATTCTAGGACCGGACTGCTTAAACATGGATTAAAAATATTGATTTTCCGTTCTTATATTGTCAAAGTGCTTAACTTTTCGCAAGGGGCTGAAAGCGGATTTTTTAAAGGAACTCACGTAAATCATGTCGGTGTTTGGTATTTTTTGGCAAAAAAGGGGAAAACCTGCTATGAGGGGTGGTAATTATCACATAGTTTTGCAATCAAAATGGCGTAAGTAAGGTTGGTCACGCGAAAGCTGGTAGACAATTTCCTTGTGAACTGATGATTACAGCTGTGGATTTCAGTTTTGAGGATAATTCCCAGCTTGTGGCAAAATTCCCTACATTTTTGGCAAATAATGAACTTGGAGTTTGATTCTGGAAGTTTTATTGACGACAGTGAAGCCTCTGTGTAGACGAATTCGATCAGCGCTTAATTTTAGTAACTGTAGGCAGCCATTATTGGGGTCCATCAGCCTTAAATCGTCCACATTTATTGTCTACATGAATTTCAACCCTCGTATTCAGTGAAATTGAGTGAATCAACTTTATAATTTAGTGTACAACTATTCATGATACAGGTAAGCAATGAAATTGAAAGATTAAAAGGTGATGGACCCCAGTTATGGCCGACTGAAATTAGACCATCACTTGCTGTCCGGATTCGTGTATAATAGTTAATATTCTACAACGATACAGTGAATGTGTGCTTTAACGGCGCTTCACCTCGTGTTGAAATAATACCTTTGATATGGACTCGTTTTTTATTGGCTAGAAAATAATTTGCACTCTTGTTTGTATGGAATTCATATAATTATGTTCATAGAGGCTTCTACCTTGTGCGGTAAATGTGCGAAAACTAGGTCGGTTTTGTAAGGGCCAATTATTCTCATGCAATTTCCCACTCAGGTAAACTTCGGGCATGTAAGCGTCTGAGTCTGAACTAATCAGGCTGCTCAAACACATGGGATCCTTTTAAAGTTCGATGAATTCTGTGAAGCTATAGGTAGCCGGCATGCAATGCATTGCTACCCTCCCTTGAAGTTGAGAAGGGATTTACGCCGGTCAATGAAGTTGCTCGAATTTTAAATGTTATACTCATCATAAACTTACGTAGCGACGAAGTCAAATAGTTTGTAGAATGTCAGTACAATGCAGACTCATTTTCCAAAGATTAATTTCTTTATATTTATTTACCATTTCATCCAATGGTAGAGGTACATTTTCCTGGTAATTTTCTAATCTTTTTACACTTTAATAATTTTTTTTTTATTAGAGAATAAATTTTATTCCAAACGAAAGTTCAAATTAATGATTGCTTAGATTCTACTTGCAAGTCGGTTGGAAATGCCATTTCCGGCGGCTGTCTGATGGGTCGTGATTTGTCGAAATTTTAGGTACGCTCCGCGCTAACGGATGATGGCGATCCGCTTAGTCTTTTGGGCAGAATTAGATATTTCCAGCAGAGTACTTCGTTCAGGGCCTGCCACCCCCCCCCCTTTTTTTGAAATGTCTGGATCCGCGCCAGCCTATTGTTATGTTTAATAATTTTTTGTTTGCGTTGGTCCCATGTGTTTAAGTCCTTTTTGCGTCAGTCATGCGGCCTTTAAACCAGGAAAGAGTCTACAGACTTAGCCGAAAAATTTTATCAATAAAGGCACAGAATCATATTGCAAAACAAAATTTTCAAGGTCCAAGCTCCAAGTTTTAGTTTTTAAGGGGCTGGATATCCTAAGCTTTTCCTAAAACTTAAAATTTCTTAGGACTTTTCATGGACACGACATTTGACTTTCCCCATAATGCGAAGAGACAAGATGCTGTCAAAAGACGCTAAAATGTGGGTTACAATGTTAACCCTCTAGGTGGTGTAACATGGGATATGTGCATGATGTCTTTAAAGGTAAGTACAGCTGTAGCTGAGTCGAGAGAGTCCGTGTCACGAGCCCCGCAATTTTCAGCTTCCAAGGACTTGAGTTCGGACTCGGACCTGAGCCCTGTGCAATCTCAAGGAGAAAAAGTTAACCTCTATGGCCGAGTCCTTTAAATTCTTAAATCACGTGATGTCCGATTTCGGACTCGACTATACAGCCCTGGCGGAAAGTATCGTGGGCGTTGTTTTGACCGGACGGGGCATGGGATATGCCTCCACAAACACTTTGGGATACACACCTAAAGGTGGTTTAAGTGAATCGCTTAGTACATAATAAATTTTTCGCTGAAGTGGCCATGTCCCCTCTCATTGCGAGTAAAGATCGAAGTCCATGTCGGTAACCTCCAAGGGACCAGGACCTTTCCTAGATTTCCGAGCGTAAAAACCTGCTGGGTCGGATCTGGACAAAGAAAAAGACGAATGTTTGTGAGATATATATGGTAAAGAAAATGGCTAGTTTTTAACCAAAGAACCAAAGAATTCGGCAATACTAAAGAAGACATCCGTCATAGTACGAATTTCCCAATGCGTATTCTATTCCTGGAGAAATGACTCGACATAATAACTTGATGTTTATACGTACGATATAAAAATTGGACAAAGGGAATGCCTTGTATATATTAAAAAGAAAAACATCATCCGTCCTGGTATGGCACACCAAAAGACTAAGACACGGGATCGGCTGAAGAGTACACTGTTTAACAAGGTGTTTCTTGATTGGCTATTGCCATTGTATTGTATCGATTGCATTCCTTGTTAGGGTTATTATATTTTAGAAGTTAGGGCTAACGTTAGAAAGAAGGAAATTTCTTGTGAAACAAAGTGCATCGCCCCTATGACGATGTGCTGAAAATATACGTTAATGTTCTAAACTTACAACTACATGTTTCAAAACAAGGTAGTAATATAATAACTTTAATAGGATCAAAAACATTTAACCATCGTATACTAAAAATATGTTTATGGTGCTAAATATTACGACTTACATCTAAAAACATGCTATCACTGTCATTCCCGCATGCCATACATCGGCGAGCTGCATGCTCTTCAATAAGCTCAGCGACATAGAGCCTACGTTTATCACCTAAGAAAGTGTAAAATTACACGTTCATGTAATAACTTCTTAAGATAATGTTCTGATTGTTTACGATCATGCACTGATTTTATGCGGAATGTTCATGTACTGATTGCATAAGTTCATGTATTGAATGCGTACTTCATGTAATACGTGCGTTCAGGTATTGAAGAGGCACCGGGGGTGGGGGGGGGGGGGTGGGTAGCGAATGGCAATAGGCAAAACAAATGATCAAAAGAATTTATAATTTTGCCATAACGTTATGGGTTTTTGAATCAGTAAGACATTATATTTTTGAATCAGTAACAAAAAAGAGATCATTTTAATTTTATTTCAGGCGTTCGCATCGTTGACGGAAAAACTTCATTTGAAGGCCGGGTGGAGATATTTCACAATTATCGTTGGGGATCAATTTGTGATCCGTCTTTTACAATCGACGACGCTACAGTGATCTGTAAACAACTTCACCTTGGAGAGCATGGTGTTCCATTACCTGTGTCTGAATTTCAGAGAGGAACTGGCGACATTTTGCTGGGGAATATAGCTTGCCATGGAAATGAGTCATCAGTTCTTGAGTGTAGACACTCTGGTCTTGGAAGACAAAGCTGCCCACAGTCTACAGTTGTAGGAGTCGCTTGTTCAAGTAAATAAAATGTAGCAATAACATACTTGCAAAAATCTTGCTTTTACCTGCAGTCAGTCAACTGTGTAAAAAATCTGACGCATCCCTATAGTTTTCTCTAAATTTTACCCTAAGCTTATGCACCATAGGGAAGTTGGTCACTTATACTTCAAAATATTTCTTCCTAGAATAGCATTACTTCAGTCTCGTCACTGTGTTCTGAAAAAGTGGACCAACTTCTCGAAAGCGTTGATTCATAAAAGGAACTGTATGTTCCATGGATTGACATGGCAGAATGATCAGTATCTCATTTTACGAAACTTTAGTTAAAAAGTTTTGTTACAGATTGAGAAGTTTTTACTGACAATGTTTCTAAGTCTTACAGAGGTCTCAAAGTGTTAAAATACGGAATGCAAAAACTGAAGGTGATGAGTTTCTTTTCGTTGGACCCATTCATTTCACAACGCATGGCTATACTCAGGGGCGCAAATCCCGGGGAGGGGGGCAAAGGGGGCCTTCGCCCCCTCAAGTGAAAAAGTGGGGGCCAAATCATAACTTGGCCCCCCAAAATTTGAGTAGACCTAAAAATACGGTCACCTTTTTTGGGGTTTTTTTTTTTTTGGTCCAAAATAGTTTTTCTGAAGCTTCAGAAATGCTAGAACACAAGAGCTTCCGGGGGCTTCGCCCCTGGATCTCACCAAGGGGCCCTTTGGGGTTTCGCGCTTCGCGCTCACGGTGCCCGCCACGCGTGCACAGTTTAATACTCATTGGCCATCATAAGCATTTTAATCCCCCCCCCCACTCTCAAAGAGAGATTTGCGCCTCTGGTTATACTTGTAATTCCGGTATGTTATGTGACACTTATCTACATTTGTCTACAACCACACCTTAAGAGAGCGCTTGCAAACCTTTGAAAGCAAAATAACCACCTTAAAAGTTAAGGTTTTAAGACCACAGAAAGTAGAAATTTCTTATTTATTCCACTTTGCCTAGTTTCCCCCATAGTAAACGGCAGCCTCATTGCACATAGACTTATTTGCGGATAAGTCTCACTCACGCTGCGCACAAGGTAACTGTAACTTTTCACTCCGTGCCACATTTGCGCATATAAAATTTAACACATGGTGATTTCTTACATGCCCAATCCTTTATTGATTCCTTGTCGTTGGCACGCAAGGAATCTGTGAGATCGTGTCGTTGTGTGTGTGCCTGTTCGAAACACTTTTGCAACACTTTTTCTTGAAAACCAATACCGCATGATAGCAATAACCGACACCTTTCATATTTGGTACACAGAATGGTCATTTAAGAAAGAATCCCATTGTTTTTGTGGGAGCTCAAGGGTCATTTGAGGTCGTCAGCGGCTGAGAACCGAAATCTTGTAAACATGATATCTCAAGTTAGAAGTGACCGACACTTTTCATGTTTGGTGTATACATTTTTCATGCTAAGGAGAAGACCCTTGCTGTTTTGTTGAGGGTCAAAGATCAGGTAAAACTGCTAACACCGCAGAAATAGCTTGTAGTACACGAATCTCAAGATAGGAAGGACCGGCACTTTTCATATTTGCGATAGAGATTTTTCATGCTGGGAAAAAACCCCAATTGTTTTCGGTGGATGTCAAAGGTCATTTGAGGTCATCAGGGGTCAAAACCTGAAAACTTGGTGTTCGCGATATCTCAAAGTAAGAATAACCGACACAGATTTGTTACTCCGAGAAAAACCCTATCGTTTTTTGCTGGAGGTCAAAGGTCATCTGGGGTCACTATGGGTAAAACCGTGAATAGCTTGTAACGTTACGTTAAACGTAATAACCCAAGATAGGAATGACAGACGCTTTTAAAATTTAGTGTGCAGATTTGAGGGAGACACCTATTGTTTTGGTAGACGTCACATGTCATTTGATCTCACCAGAAAAAGAGTCGTGAAAACCTTGTTAATCACAATGAAAAGAAAAGCCGACCAGATTTATAAAAGCAAAACTGTCCCAACTTTTCCTTTCGGAAAGGAATCACTAAGCCTTCCTGGTGTTATTAAGTAACTGTAGCTTCTGCAACCAACGTTTTTCTAAACGGTATTTTATATCTCAACATGTTTTCTGGAAGATAAAAAATCAAAATATGTCATGATACAAGTCGTGTCACTTCTGCCAATCCGGGGATAATGTTTGGCAAACCTACAAAGAATGATGGTGGCCTGTTTATTTCTAAAAAGTATCACCAATTCCAAACTTTGGTAAGCAGCACCTTTTATCCAAACAAGTTCCTACAAAGACGTAATCATCTAGGAGAATATATTTAGACAACATTTGCATCCAAACAGCTAAATATAATCTGAAGACATGAAAAAGTGAACTCAGAAGCCAGTAATCCTAACATGGTAAGAGTTCAAAGATGGCAAAGATCGTCATCTTAAGTCTACTTATCTGAATCAAAGCGTATGTTTGTTATCCCGGTTTTTAGATACCGCTAAATAGAAGAGGTACGTTTCACAAACTTCTAAATATATAATTAGTTCACAAATCTTGAGAAAGACAGTACCGATTTTGCTCATGCCTAACCAAGCACTCCCTTCCCTTAGACAAACACTTTTTGACGAAGAAAGCATCCCTGTCATGCCAGCTAGTCTAGGTACACCAATGAACGTTTTCATTAACCTCGCCATAGGACGAGCTTATTGTCAGATTAAAGCGTTATAATGAGAGGTAACGGTCATCATGTGAGAAGCGAGCATCAGTGTGAAGAAAGTGAATAAAACCTATGGATTGTTGAGGAGGGCACTTTCAGCAAATCAAACAAGAGGCCCAATGAGGAAATTTGAATAATTAAAAGACTTCGTAACCAGTTCGGGAGACAATCGATTTCGGGGAGATCAATTTTCACTCAATCGGAGGAAAATTTTGCTATGGATGGCGCCATTTTTAAATGACTAGCATGTTGCGATCCTACCGCGCAATTCAACGGAGATAACGTTCAAAGTAACCCTGCAATATTAATTGATTTTAGGAAAGAGAAATTCGGTCATATTTAAAGTCTCTGTTGATAGGGGAATAGAAAAGCTTTGTCACGTTTTCTTGTTCACCACACCGATTTTGAGATACCGAGAAATTTTGCTACGTTCTTTTTCCTAGGCTTAAGTTATTGACTGGGCACAGCCTGTAGTTCACGGAGCAGTATTTTCCGAATGAAATTGTACAAATGGATTGTGCCAGTATTTGTATTTGAAAATGCGTTGTTGGAGGCCCCGTGTAGTTTCGCCCTTTGTGTCAAAACTATGATTTCACATTTAAATACATCCACATTTGTTAAACAAATCGACGACTGCGAAGAGGTAAACAATACGTGTTCATAAATATTTACATCGTTGAGACTGTCAAATTTTTCCCCGTTATGGGCAAAACTCGTTTTCTCCCGAAAGCGGTTATATGCCGAACAGGTAACACCTCTGGGGTACCCCCTTTTGGGAAAGTTGTGTTGGCATAATGATTTCCGAAAGTTAGAGTGTTTTTCTATATAGCAACCGAAAAGCATCATAGAAATCCGATTGAATATGATGCGATCTGTTCAGTTTCTTTCAGTAATCAGTCGGTCTACCCAATTCCAAACGAAATTTTATAATTTCTTCTTTTCTTTTCTTTTTTATTTCATACTTTTACCAGATGTGAGAATAGTAGATTCCAGTGCGAAGACAGGGGGAACCGTTGAGATTTACACAAATGGTCAATGGGGAAGAATTTGTAGTAGCTCGTGGGACGATTCTGATGCTTCTGTTGTTTGTCGTCAGCTTGGTCTTGGTGACAGTGGAAAGGCTGTTCGCATTACTCGAAGCCAATCTGAAACAATGCCGACCACTTTGTGTAACGTGCAGTGTACTGGCAATGAAGATTCTCTGCTGGACTGTACAGCGTCTTCAAGTGGAAACAGTACTGAGAATGCGGGTGTTATCTGTTCATGTAAATGTTTGATAAACAATTTATGATTGATATTTTACAACTTTAAGAACTTAGTTTACATAACAGATGTTTGACGCATCCGATTTTCTGATCCTTCCGTCCCATAGATATTGTTTTTTATTGCGATATATGAATGATTTGAAGTTTAGAATATTGGGCCTGCTATAACTAAAGTACTTTGCAACATACTTCAAACTGGACTAAACGATACTGTTATTTCCTTTGTTTTCAGTTGTTCGACTTGTGGATGGAACAGTTGAACATGAAGGTCGCGTGGAAGTCCTTGAAGCTGGTAATTGGGGGACTGTCTGCGATGCGTCGTGGGACCACGTTGATGCAACTGTGGTGTGTTCACAACTTGGCTTTGGTGTACCTGGTAAAGCTGTGGAAAGGGGAACATTCCCATCAGGAGAGGGTCAAATTCATCTGAGTAACGTCAAATGCAATACGAAGGATACAAATCTTTTAGAATGCAGGCACAGTGGCTTAAATATTAATAATTGCAGACATTACCAGGATGCCGGGATAAGATGTTCAGGTAACAAATAATTAAATCAGGCTAAAGCTAATTTAGGCTGGACGGCAACCTAAAGTTTTTCCTCTAGTATATAAAAAGGGATAAGTATAAATGAATACGTGTTTTGTAGATTAAAGTTTAATTTGATTCCAAAATGTGGTCCTCTGGATTTCAGCAACCAGATAGAAGTATACTGTTGCAAAGTGAAACTAACAAATTATTTATCATAAACACATGGAATAAAAATTCCTCGTAGAATTGAGAAACTTTCAAAAACATCTCGTGGCTCTCATGCATGCAGTCAGTACATGAAAAATAAAGTTTTGGAAGAGATAATAGGTCATGATGTGAGTTTTCCCTTCATAAGATTAATCTGGAATGGAAATGTGTTTTGAAAACGGTAGAATGGTAGCAAGTGTCAAATTACCAGAAAGCCTAAATTGTTTAATAGCCCACCAAGTCAATAAAAATTTCAGAAACTTATGCAGTCGTGCTGACGAGTGTATATATGTATGTGTGGATGTGTGTGTTTACATATGTACAGTGTGTGTGAATGTGTGTTTGTGACACTTGGCTCGTTAACATAATATTTCAGGAAGGGAAACTCTCACAGTTGTCAAACTTGGTACAAAGAAGTCCCAAATTAAGGGGTAGAACCCTATCGTTTGTGGTTGAGTCAAAGTTCATCTCGGGTCACCAGGGCTCAAAGTCTGAAAATCTTGGGAGAAACTTGGGAAGATTTCATGGTTGAATACGTGGGTGCAATGCGGTCAGAAGAAGGTCCCTTTTGGTTTTGGGTGAGGTCAAAGGTCATCGGGGGTAAAAGTCCGAAAATCTTGCTAAAACGATATCTCAAGATAGGAAACTTGGATAGATTTCATATTGGACATGTGGATGTATTATGGTCAGAAGATGGTCCCTCTGTTGTTGGAGGTCAAAGGTTATCTGGGGTTACCAGGGGTCACAGTCTGAAAACCTTTTTAAATGCGATATTTCAAGATAACTGTCAGTCTGTCTGCCTGTCTATCTTTCTACCTACCAATGGCTTTTATGGCAGTAAAAGCTCATTTGGGGTCAAAGGAGGTCGAAATGTGAGTCAAAACCTTGTTTCGTGCTGAACACATCTCAAAGTTGGAAGTTTAAATAGATTTCACATGCGGTGTGTGGATGTACATTATGGTGAGAAGATGGTCTTTATTTTGTTGGTAGGGGGTCAAAGGTATCTGATTAAACAAAATTACTTTTTGAACATGCTAGTATACTGTAACATTTGAGTGAGAAGATATGGTACACGATGCAATAATTTAATATTTAAAATGGAACATTTATATATCGTCGAAACCTTAATGCAATTTTTGCATTCTGGTTTCTACATGTCGTGATATTGTTTTTAAGAATGCAACAAAGACACCTCGCTAGATAACTGGTCTGTAACTGGGACCTGAGTTTGTTAAATGACCTGTACCCTCAAGGGGTCTATTCTTTCGTCGTGTTCACATGCGTGAAAAACAATTAAAACATTCTTAACTGACCTCTTCGCTGACCTCAAATTTTTCGTACCTTTTCCTGTATTATGCTATTCTGGTACTACCAACCAATCAGATTGGAAACCTGACTGTATCAGGTGTATATGTAGTAACGTATGCTTCATTTCCACCCTGATGTGCTCAGATGTTATGGCAAATGTACTGAGTAATCAAAAATGTTGGAAATTATTTTTCTTGCAGGCATTCGGCTTGTGGGAAGTAACTTCAGCCATGAAGGAAGGGTGGAAGTGTTGATCAATGGCCAGTGGGGTTCAGTTTGTGATGATTCCTTTAATGAAGACGACGCAGCCATTGTTTGCAAACAGCTTGATCTAACCGGTCCGGCGAAAGCTTTTTCAGGAGCATTTTTCGGACAAAGTAATGGGCCAATTTGGCTGGACGATGTACAGTGTGATGGTTCCGAAGTGTCACTTTTGGATTGTGCGAATTCTGGTATTGGACAGAGCAATTGTGACCACTCTAAAGATGCCAGCGTCCGCTGCTCAGGTGAAAGTCGTAATATTTGATAAAGATAATAAATGATAATAAAGCTGGTAGATCGTAGTGATCACTACGACGAATAAAAACACGTGTCCGACCTTTAAAGGCCCAATTCTCTCACCCAAACAGTACCAATTTTCCTAATCTTCTGACGTAAGCCCCTCCAACAATTGTTTGATATTCATCCTCATCCAGACACAATCTCAGTTTATTGCTTTAGGGTGAGTATAAAAAACTCAATGTGTATGATCAAAACACTCTCCGTACAGTTCATGTCGTGTAATATAAGCTTTGGTACTCTGCACTCTTTAAAATAGCTTTCAATAAAAGAGCTGAGCCAATTGAGATTTCGGTAAACCCTTACAAGAAGTGTAGTTTGGGGTAAGAGGGTTGGTCCTTTAAATACAACTGCGCAAAGGATGTCCCAGCCAATAGTGGCAATATACTTTACAACAACGACCGAAATGACGACTGCGAATATACAGTGTCATTAAAAGTTTAACATTTTTCAAAAAAGTAAAGCATAAATAATTATGCCCAAACTATGAGCAGAACGTTAAAACAGTCCATTCGAACAATGATAACAGACGACGAATCATCAAAGGACAAATTTTTTCTAATGATGTTCAGTTTAAGCAAAAATAACGATAAAAATTTCAGCTTGATAATGATACCTTGTTAGTTTATTCAATTCCATCCCACCCACCTATGAATGTCTCAGCCAATAAACGTGCATTAATTTACAAAATTACTATTCAATACACCAGAACAACATAATACGAGCACCCTTACCACCCGTTCTGTGACACAAACGTCTAAGTTCCACTCCACTGCATCTTCATTGTATCATATGCAAAACAATAATGAAGGAAACTTGGAGCAGAAAGCACTGATGATGGAATGTTTTCAAATCTTATTCTAAAGGTCTATGACACTGACTGATAATCGTTGCAACATCCGAGTGCCACCTGGATACTCTCGAGGTTATAGTGACACAAACTCGTCAGTGTTATTGTGTCACAGTCAAACTAGAACGAAACCAACAGTATCGATTAGAATTGTGATATATGAGATTTGGGCTAGTCTGATGTTCCAGAATTTCTGTTCTGTGTCTCTTCTACTATTCGAAATTTTGAAATACTGGCTTCTTTTTGCCTTTTAGTTAAGATCTTTCTCATGATAATTGGACCCCATACCTTCTACTCCTGTTCTAGCATAGGAAAACAAAATGTCACGAATCAATTAGAAATTCTAGGCATTTCATCTCTTAGAATATAAGCCTTCCCAAACTTTCTATTCTACAATCTTGCTTTTAGTTCACTTTCATGGGCAAACATTTTCAGTAATACATGAGTTGCCACCTCTACCCTTAATTCTAAGATCCATCATGGCAGACATAATTAGGTGTCTGATATTGTTGGCTAGATGCAAACTTTACATAAAAACCGTAGCATTTTTGTCAACTTAGCGACGACAATGTAGGCTATGGTATTATGATTTTTTTAAACATGCCGTGAGCAGGTATAGTGAAACAGATAAGTGTTTCTCTTCCAAGTAAAATTTCGTTTCAGACTGTTAAGAAATGAAAATTAACCTGTTTTCAATGTTATTAAGGTTTTTTTTTTTTTATTTCGCAGTCATCCGACTCACTGGAAGTGATAATCCCTTAGAAGGTCGTGTTGAAATCAGACACGGGAGTTGGGGAACGATTTGTGACGACAAGTGGGATGACCAGGACGCCACTGTTGCTTGTCGACAACTTAATCTCGGGTCACATGGAATTGCCGTCAGAGGATCATATTATGGTCAAGGGAGCGGGGACATTCTTCTAGATGATGTTAACTGCGACGGCACCGAGTCATCTCTGTTTGAATGCAAACATTCTGGCATTGGACTTCATAACTGTTTCCACAGTAAAGATGCAGGAGTCAAATGTTCAGGTACTCTGCAAAGTGATTTGTTTTTCTTCCCTTTTATTTCAACTCCGTTTATTACGAGATTTTTGATAAACGACCTTGACTGAAGCATTACAAATGTTGTATAAAGATATGATGCGATATTATAATTCTGGTGGGTAGCCTTTTTTCGTGATTTGTAACATGCTCTACTTTTATGGAAGTCTTTCCCTTTCCAATCTTCTCATATTCTCCTTGTCACTGATGCCATCTTAATTGCTTAATTTTAAAAGCAGGTTTTCACGTTTATGCCCAATTGCCCATGATTTATCAATCTGACGTTTTGTAAAATCTAACCCCAGGTCACCTCGTTCAATCTTCCAATAAAACATTGACAAAGATTGTTCTATCCTTTTTCTTATGCTTATAAATGAACCCTCTGTACATCTGTTGTTTTCGACAAGTAGTTTGAATATTTACTTGTTCAGTTATACGAATGGTTTCATGCATCGCTCATTTCCTTCAGATGTGAAACTTGTTGGAGGTACTTCACCTGGCGAGGGACGACTCGAGGTCTTTGCAAACAATCAATGGGGATCTGTTTGCGGACATTCTCTTGACGACAATGTTGCAGCAGTGGTATGTCGTCAACTTGGACTTGGAAATCATGGAATCATACTACAGTCAGGACAAATAGAGCCTGGGACAGGTCCAGTTTTGTTAGGAGATATACGATGTGTCGGTCAGGAAAGAACAATTTTTGACTGCGCATCCCCTGGACTTGGACAACAAACCTGTGATCATTCGTTGGATGTGGGAGTAAAGTGTTCTCGTGAGAAAATGTTTATTTTTTAATGTTTCGTCTTCGGGGATTGATATTTCATACTTTCCCACAGCTTATGGAGTGTTATTATATACCCGATGCTTGAATGATGTGCAATTTTGCTAGTTGGTGAAACACTACTACCCATGCATGTAATAATGCCAGAATTAAAATGTAGCTTGATATGTGATTTAAACTGAGACCATTACTCTACTACCGGTAGGATAAAAGTAAATCATGTAATAAGTTTAAAAAAGAAAAAAATGATTAAGTAAACAACTGGATAATGCAGTAGTTCTCAACACATTATGTGTAATGCATATTTTCCGTTTTTCAAGTTTTTTTTTATGTGAACGTTTATACCAATTTGCAACTCACTTCATTACGTTTGCAATCCCTGCTTTTTCTCATAGTTATTCAACTCAGGGACGGAGACGGACCTCATGAAGGGCGTTTAGAAGTTTTTGTGAAAAATAAATGGGGTACCGTGTGTTCGGGTGGATGGCAACAGGTGAATGCTCGGATGGTGTGTCATCTATCGGGTTTCGGATTTGCTGGCCAAACTGCTAGCGGGAGTTCTTTCCCAAGAGGAACCGGAGACATCTTTTATACGGAAGTGACCTGCAGAGGATCGGAATCATCTTTCCTTGAGTGTGAGAGTAATGGTTTTAAAAACACCAGGTGTAGTCATTCTCAAGATGTTGGTGTTATATGTCCAGGTAATAAAAGTGTCTTTAAATGAAGTTTTGAATTGATATGCCATGGAAAATACAAGGATGGAAAAGAACATTACGAAATAAATAGCACAAAAATAGGTTATGAAACGAAAACTTTCAAACCTCGTGTACAGAAAAAAAAAAAATACATTAGTAACTGTCTGGTAAAACGACAATAATTACTGGCCAAGTGTGAAATCTTTACGTCTGTTTGCACTTCACTAGTGTTAGTGGCAGTGGCGTAGCTAAAATATTTTCCAGGGGGCAAAGGTATGAAATTTCCCAAAAACTTTTCCTGGTCAATGTGTATGTATGCCATATAAAATATGCAAGTTTACAAGCAAAACAACATTACTATGTCATTATATAATATTACTCGTATTTAATCTGAAAGTATAACATGAGAAATAACAATTTAGTGTATTTATTTTGGTCAACAACATCTGTTTTATTTGTATGTACCAACGAAGTGGCATATGCAGGATTTCTCTGAAGGGGGGGGGGCATGCAGTTTGTTGATTGGTCGCCAGTCTGGGGGAGGGGTATAAGGGAAATTTTTGGCGTTTTCAAGAAGTCTAGATGTAAAATGGTGCAAGATTTTCGAATTTGACAGGAACAGTGTTAAAAGCATTCTTATGCTACCTTAAGAAGTTAAACTTGTCATTAAATTGCATACTTTTAGGAGTCAAAATAAAAGAGCATCAATCAGTATAAAAGCGAAAGGGAGCTTTTTAATTGTCTGTTTTTCTTTGTCACAAAACGTTATCCTGACAAAAGGAATTTCCTCTACGCTCCGCGCCAACATTGGCTGGCGCGGAGCGTAGAGGAAATTTCGAAAAATCGGACCCCTCCAATGGCCGGAAATGGCATTTTCCAGACTTATACGAAGAATCTAACGAGTCTTTATCTTCTTTTCTCGTTTTCAATAAAATGCTCACTTCAAAATATGTTCGCAAACTGCAAAGTGATCAGAGAGTTAAGAGCTACTTTGACCCCAAAAATGTAATTTTACCAAAAGACCGAGCGAAGCGCCACCATTAGTTAGCGCGGAGCGTAGAGAAAAGTTCGAAAAGTCAGACCTCTCAGATGTCCAACATTGCGTATTCATGCTTTTAGAGAGAATCTTAACGTGCATTTCCTACCTTTAGCTTTTGTTTGAAAAACTAACTATCTAACTTGTTTAAATTGAGGATCTGCTTGATTGATGAAATTTTCTGTGACTGAACGAACTCCCATCTGTTAATGATTTTACCCCTAACATCCCTTGCGTTACACATGGAAAACTATTTCTCCCCGCATCTGAACACCCTCTGCTGCATGCTGCATGTACCCGTCTTGTACGTATATGCCGGCCGGGGAAGGAGTCTATGGGGTGGGCCTTCCCTTTAAAAAAAAATTCTTAAAAAGGTTGGTGTTTTTAGAGGCAATCGGTGCTACCAGTGGGATACAGAGGCTACCTTTTTAAAGTAAAAATTGAAATTTGACAGAATTTGCCTATTTGTAGGGATTAAAAAATTGGCATCTCACTGAGGGACCTTGCAGAAACAATCCTTCCCCTTTGAAAATTTCTGAAAAAAGGGTGGCCTTACATTCTAATTTATAGACTAACGTTATGTTTATCGTAAGCAATGGATTGTTTCAGCCCCATCCATGGTTATGTACATAGAGTAAAATCGGTATAGTTTAAACCCCACCCGCTACTAGCTTGTAGGACAATATTAAGCTTGGTCAAATTCTTAAGTTCGGGTGTACAACCTTGCAGTCTTAATTGTACCGTACTGTTTCAGCTGTTTTTAAATCCCTTAATAACACCTTCCTATGCACTGGAATGTATGGTCATAACAACCGTGCCGTGCGTATACAAGAGAACGTTCAATCTGCCCGCGACGAGCACATTTCTGTGGAACGCGAGTCCGGCAGATTCATGCGACACTGACGAGATCTGGGTTATGTTTGTTGCATAAAAATTTCTTATTCTAACAAAAATTTTGAGAAATGGGAAAAGTGCATATCATTCCATGAATTTTCCCTAATTTCATCACATTTCCCCAAAGTATTTTCCAGGGGGCAACTTGCCGCCCTGCCTCAACCCCCTTGGAATCTGTGAATTGGATAGCTCCGGTTAGAACGTCTGAAAAAGGAGAAATTACCATTTTTCGTGACACTCGTGCCTTATCCCGCCTTGACGATTAAAAAAGTAACAAATACATCACTAAGTCACTACTCCTCAATGGATCCTTTGATGAATTAATTTGTAGTCAACTTGTTTGGATAAATGTGTTGACATACCATTATTATAGACCAAATTTAATGTAATCGATTGGAAATCATTTCACTCTTTAACAGAAGGCAAAGTGTAAATTTACATAATTACGGTTTTAATTCACTCCAAGAATGGTGAAATTTACTCCACGAAGACTGCACTTCGCTCCAAGAAGAGTGAAAAGTCACTCTGTAACGAGTGCCTTAAGGGATCACTCTTTTCACGAGGGGTTGATTCCACAGAACACACAGTCGTACAGTCTAAATATCTGGTCATAAATATAATTCCACAGGTGCACAGTTATTGTTATTTTTTTACTTTTTCCCTTACAGTTAAAAAGTTCATTGAACTCGAACTTGACAAAATTTACACCAAGAAAGGTGTAAATTTCCCGTAGAACCTTAATTTATTGGTAAAATTATTGCTAAATGCATAGTTTTGAAGAAAATACTCTATCAAAATGTACCCAGTACAGGCAACCTCCAGAAGTCAATAAAATAAACTGGCAGTGTAGGACAAATCTCCCAATGCGTTGCCAGACTTTCCTAATTCATTGCCAACTCTGACAGTCTGACGACCATAAATTCTGTGAGTGGAATCATCTTGGCATGTTTAAGAATAGGCCTAGTCCCTGTAGGCACCCCATCAAGAGTGAAACTTTTCTCTTTTTTTGAGTAAATTTCCTCTCTTTTGGGGTAAGCTTTATAACGTTCACCCTTGTAACGAGTGGACTAACACTCTCCTAATTTTTAGAGTGTAATCATTAATAGCGTTTCTTACTCTTTTTGCGACAGAGGTGCGATTGGTTGGTGGTAAGCAACAAAATGAAGGACGTGTGGAGATCTTTTTGAATGGTCAGTGGGGAACCGTTTGTGATACACTGTGGAATAACAAAGCGGCTGAAGTCATTTGCAAACAGCTCGATTTAGGTGTACCCCTTCAAACACTCACCAAAGACTTTGGAGAAGGAGTTGGCCCAATATGGATGGATTCAGTTCTGTGTGGAGGGAGTGAAACCTCGCTGTTAGAATGCGAACACGCTACTATCGGTCAACACAATTGTGACCATAGTAAGGATGTTGGTGTCATCTGCTCAAGTGAGTGTTCTTATTTGTTAAACCAGCAGGAAATCAGTTATTATTATTAGTTGGAATGTAGGGAACGTTTCTGTTCAGGACACGTTGGTGTTCGGAAGACAAAGACATCTCCTTCCCCAAATATTCATATTAAAGTAATTAAAGGAATTATGGCCAAACCATTCGTTGTAATAAAAATCACAAGTGCTTCCTTTTCTCTTTCCTTATCTTGTCAAATATATCACAAGAGGTTTTCCCTTCAACGTAATTAAGTTCCTGCAAAAATTAGGAGATATTATTAACTTTGCAAACAGAGTCTTGCAAGCTAACACTCCCATTAAAATAAATAGAGGAATTACAAATAAAATAATTGTCCAGTACGCAGATTTAAGTTTAATATAATACATTGAAACATATTCTACGCATTTCGGTTACATTGTCCTGTTGTCGTTCTTGTCTAGTCTTGATTTTCGATATGTAAGCAATGTACAGTAGGTTGACGCATTTTTAACACTGAAAACGTGAACTTAATGCAGGTAGGTGTTATGCCACGGATTCACAATAACGGTCAATGTATTGTTCTTGTTTATTTTGTATGCATTTTTGGATTAACCAGGGATAATTTTTTCAAAATTTCGTTTCCACGATGGGTGTATGGTGTCAATGTATCAGATTTGCAGTTTACTTTTAGTACAAAATTTATTTAAAAAATCAGTCAATGATAATACAAGATGTCTTGAAAGCTAACACTCCCATTAAAATACATAATGGAATTACAATAAAATAATTGTCCAGGGCGCAGATTTAAGTTTAAAATAATACATTGAAACATATTCTACGCATTTTGGAGACATCATCGTTCTTTTCCCATATTCGGTTTCGATACTTTGGCAATGTTAGTTGACGCATTTTCTACATTGAAAACTTGAACTTAGGGCAGGAATGTGTTGTGCCAGGGATTTGCAGTAACGGTCCATGTACTTTTTTTCAATTTATTTGGTATGTTATTTTTGGATTCACTAAGGATTATATTTTCAAAATTTCGTTTCTTGGATGGGTGTATGGTGTCAATGTGTCAGATTTGCCGTATACGTTTCGTGCAAAATTTATTTAAAAATAAAAATTGGTCAATTGTTTTCCAAGATGTCAACCTTGCTTGCTTCAAGATAACTTTTTGTAGAAAGTGTCTCACTTTCAGTTGATGTCACAAGAACTGAACCTGTTTAATGAATGATAATTTCCCAGAATTCATAGGATATGTATCTTTTTAAGCTACTTAACATAACTTTGGTGCTAAAATTTTTCTTTTTAAATGACCCTGATTGAGTGGTCTTGTGATAATCACGTCAGAAATCGAAGTAAACATGAACAAAAAGAAATTAAAACAGCATCCGGAAACTGAACGCTTACATGTTTCAAAGCTTAACAGCTCCTCGTTTAAACCAAACATACCACTGATACACTTAAACTTCATTAAGCTGGAAAAGTTTCACGATATTATCTTCATTTGCTTTGGGTACTGTCAATGATTTGAAATCTTAATTGTAAAGAAAAATTACAGTTTCATCTTACTGTCACAATATTTGTTACATTGTTACAATTGCAAACATCAGTTAAACGTGTTAGTCGTGGCAAACACAGGATCTAACTATTTAACGATGAAAATTTAAAATCAGTCAACAACTGTAGTTTGCCACAGATATATAGCAGACCCTCGGACATGAGGAAAGAAGTGTTCATACAGAACAGCAACAGGTCGCCAAATTTGTTAAATTAAAGACGTTTTTCTGACTGACAGACTATAACAGAAATGTAATGATGCTTGAATATCACGAATAAGATCAATCAACCTAATTTCGGATTTATAAAATTTTTATAGCTATTCGACTCCGAGACGGCAAAGACTTCAGGGAAGGTCGAGTAGAGGTCTTTGCAAACCTTCAGTGGGGAACAGTTTGTGGCAATTCATGGAGTAACACCGAGGCGTCGGTGGCATGTAGTCAGCTTGGTTTTGGAAATCATGGGACGGCTTTCCTTAGCGCATCATTTGGGACTGGTAATGGACAGGTGATACTATCAAATGTCAATTGCTTTGGAAACGAGACTTCGCTATTTGATTGTCATCACCACATGATGTATTCTTCAGGGTGTAGCCATTTGGGCGATGCAGGTGTACGATGCTCAGGTAACTAAGCTTCGCAACAAGCAAGACCCCTTTTGTATTGACTGGAATTATTATAATCGTTTGAAAATATTGTAATATTATAATAAATGATAAATTTACCGTCGAAATTATTATTTTTTTCTTTAGGATTGCTGTTTAGCGTAAAATGTGCCTTTTACCTTAGTTATGTATAAATGCGGCTGCAGATTCTACTAGGTTTATTTCGGAAGGACTGGGCCGTTTTAAGTTCAGAGAGAGCAGGTTTCCGATATGGTTAATTGGACGCAAATGAAAGGTCGCATGACATGGCAACAAATTGATCTATTTAACTTGTCAATTTATCAGTTAAAGAACGTAAATCCTTCATTATAAGATCCGTTATTTCAAGATCTTTTACCCTTCTCAAAATATACGTTTCTAAGTTTCAATGGTTTCTGAAGACACTCATCGTTAATGTAAAGATGTTGCACAGTCTCTGAATCACTGATTTTGATCGATTTAAATGTTTCCAAATGAAACAATTTAGCTTTCATAATTAGCCCTGAGAGAATATCAATGCTACAGGCGTCATTAAAATCTTAGTCGGAAAAACAAAGTCTAACATGAGCCATGTATGATATGTCCATCACATATTTGCACATTAAGCTTATGTTCATTCATGAGACAATCAAATCTATGAAGCCTTTTTACCTAACGTACTCTTTTGATGTAAAAAGACAGTACAAACTCTCTCTTTTGGGTGCAGTGCAGATCCTGAATTCGCCTACAGTATAGGGATTCAGCTAGTTCTAGATATTATAATTCTGTGGTACAACCATCCATGATACAAGTATAGTATATTATCTGAAAGATTAAGCTGATAAAACACACGTACACGCCGACGGACCAAATCATACCATCACTTGACTGCTCGAATTCGTCTGTTGAGTAAAATTGAATGCAAGATCATTACCTGAACAAAAGATGCCATTCCGCGTGGTTCAATTGCGATTCTTATAATTGAAATAAGTAATATTTTTGTATCGTTTCAGATGTTCGTCTTACTGGTTACACTGGAGAGCATGAGGGCACAGTTGAAGTTTTCGCTAACGGTCAGTGGGGTAAAATTTGTTCCAGATCTTGGGATGATTTCGATGCAACAGTTATATGCCTTCAGCTCGGTCTAGGTAGCCATGGCATAGCTTTCAGGGAATTAATGCGTGGATCAGAACGCATCGCTTTGGATAATGTTCAATGTATAGGTCAAGAAGAATCAATATTTAGTTGTGATCATGCTGGACTTGGACCACACAATTGTGACACTTCAGAGGTAGCTGCTGTTCGCTGTTCACGTAAGTTAAGTGCATCAAACATTTTGATATAAGGCTAAAAAGATCTAACGAGTTTCATAAACCCTTTGACGGAATTAGAAAAATTCTTTTTTTTTTTTTGACAGCTATGGGGTCTAATTCTAACCGGGTTAAAGTAAGCACAGTGTCACAGAAAGACATTGAACTTAAATTCTAGTTATATTAGCATTTGAGTATAGTATTGCTGAAAGTTCCATAGGAAAAAATTATAATCACTTAAAGAAATTTTGTTTAAACAAGATCAAGATGCATCTCAGTAGAACACTTAAACAGTTTGAAAATAATTTTGGCTTATAATCCAGAGCAACTTTCGTAGCTCAGTGTTGACTGTAAAGTTAATGACTTATAACATAAAATTTTATTCAATTATAAAAGGCTCTACAGTTTAAGGGCAATGCTTGATCACTGCATGGCTTTAAAAGCAACAAGTTTAAAACAACTGCTCATTATACAGGAACTGTCAACGTTGCGAATGGTTTTTTTAATCGAGCTAAGGGTCAATATTTCATGCTCGGTCAGCCAAAATTAACAGAACTTACAACAGTGCTTACCTGTGTGTCCTTAATTTGAGCAATCGCCGCCCGCTTAGATTTCAAGGTCTCACGTGGTCTGTACTGTTTATAATGATTTCTTTGCTCTGTTAGTTTGTTTTTGAAAGTCGATCAAGAGTTTTTTAATCAGACGTAGAACCTTTCATCCAATAATGTCCCTTATTACGTTTCTTTAACAGTGACACGTCTTACCAATGGAATGAATGAGCAAGAAGGGCGTGTAGAGGTACTCCAAAATAGGCAATGGGGCACAGTTTGCGAACAACATTTTGATGAAAGCGAAGCTTCACTGGTGTGCAGACTGGCTGGATTCGCTGCCACTGCTATGAATTTTGACAACATATTCGGGAGAGGCAATGGTCCTATTTGGCTTAACAATTTGGATTGCAACGGATTTGAAAGGTCTTTATTTGATTGTAGCCACGGAAGTCTCACCTGTTATTCTCACAACTATGACATAGGAGTATCCTGTCCAGGTATTTTTTTACTCTAATTTGAAAAACGTAAATTTTTCATGATTGAATATCTGCAGTTTTTTGTCTTACTGCTCGCTTTAAATGTGTAAATATAACGAGCGAATTTTTATAATTTAAGTATACTGACTTTATAGGTAAGCAGTCAAAAATACCTTTGAATAACGAAAAAGAAAGAATGGCCCCATAAAAACAATTGTTGTTTCGTCCAAATGCAAACACATTTCATTATCGGTTTTTTGATATGAAGTAAGTATTGAATGTTGTTTTGAATACTGTGGCATATCATTTGTAGGAAAATGATATCACGTTTAACGTTATGTTATTGTTCAAATTTGAAAGCTGTTAGACTAAGCGGTGGCAACGACAGCAATGTAGGACGAATCGAAATATTTGTCAACGGTCAGTGGGGAACAATATGTAACAACGCCTGGGACACCAAGGATTCTGAAGTGATGTGTGCCCAGTTGAAGCTTGGACGACCTGTGACGATAGAAAATGCTGAAGCTTTCGAAAGAGGAATTGGTCCAATCTGGTTTGATGATTTCCGGTGTCGTGGAAACGAATCATCACTTTTTGATTGTCATCATTCCCCACTTGGTTCCCATGGTTGTGATCATTCCCAAGACGTGATCATTAAATGTTCAGGTATAATAATGATGATGACTCAAAACGTTTGTTAAAGATTTAGTTTTGCAACTTGATCTTAGATTTGGGGTTGCAAACCTACAGATTTGTCTCCTGTCGGAAGTTACTTTGTGTGGACGCCATTTAGCTTAAAAGAAAGTTTAAAGTTTATTTCATTGCAAACCTACCTTTGACTTCTATTTTAAAACTGATTGTTGTTAACAAGCTCTTGTTTTGTTTACCATTTCCCATTAGTTATTATTTTTGCTATCATATCTGTTATTTAGGGTTGTCAAAACCCACAAGCTTCGAGAAGCTTTGTACTTAGCCTCTTCTAAATAACATCCATTTTTTTAAGTAATTACTTGTTGTGCAATCAGTCTTTATGTTACCAAATAACCTATCCGATTGACATTTCATTAATTTGGCTTGATATGTGGGGATTGATATCAAGTTACACTGAAGGTTGTCAAACTTTACGTGCAGGTATGAGACTGAGCAGTGGCAATGTTTCATAATTAAGGATTAAGGTTTATCTACTGTGACGATCAAAAGACTATGTATTAAACAGTGGGTATAGAATTCTGAGAAGATGTTAGCAGATTTAATGAAATTAAATTACTTAAACTGACTTAAGAGAGGAAAAACGGTTCTTTTACGGAAGGTATGTTTTTATCTTAATACCAAATGGCTTATAATTAACGTGTTAATGCCTTTCCTACAAATGGATACTTTTTCGCCATTTCTCACTGTTTTATCAAATTTCATTGGTAATCCAGGTGTGCGATTGGTTGATGGTGAAAACGAAATGCGGGGTCGTGTTGAGGTTTTCATGAATAATGTTTGGGGTACAGTATGCGACGAATTCTGGGACGAAAAAGACGCTACCGTTGTCTGCCGTGAGCTAAAATTGGCACCGTATGGAATACCAGTCTATGGATCTGGATTAGGATTGAGCTCGCAACCAGTTTTCCTGAGTGAGGTCCATTGTACTGGCGACGAAGCATCTATCTTTGAATGTACTTCTTCTGAATTTGGTAAAAGTAAATGTAGTCATTTTGGAGATGCTGGCGTCATCTGTACAGGTAAAAACAAAGACTTGAATTTGAAGAATATGTATGACCTGGTCAAAATTACGTTGTTAGGCAAATCAAAATTCATGGAAGACTTTCTCTTATTAGCTCACATGTATTAGTTTATTTATGCTCCTAAATTTTATTTTGGGTAAAAAAACATTTTTCTGTTTCAAAATCAACCAATTAAATTGTACAATTTAATTCTACATTTTTTCACTCCCTTACCTCCGTTGATCAAAAATTCATAATTCTAACTTTTTTCAGATAGAATGTACTCATTTGAAAACATATCGTCCACAAAGAAACTTCTCCTAATTCAAATAGGACAAGATTAAAAGCATAGGTCATATACAAGCTCGGTTTTCCAAATCATTCTTTTACTCACTTAAACACGATTTAGTCAATCAATGGGCGAAAAAATGGTCTTCAACATCAGTTATCAGGGAATCATATAGGAAGGTTCAGGGAACAGGACCACAACACTCCACCCGACTGGCACCAGGGAGATAATTCTAGCCATCATTATCTAAGGAAACTTCATTACTGGCAACTATATGAATTTTGTATTGAATGTACTTGTATGCGAAGTAAATGAAGGCAAACTTCGTTTTGGTGTACAAATCTGAGATATGCGACTGATTTATAAAGATAAATCAAACACTCTCCACATAGCAGTTTGCACTTAATGTTCGAAGTATAAGCAATTACGAATTTGCGTTTACCACCAGATACGCGTCTCTCTGGTCCTCTTGCACCTATGGAGGGCCTCGTTGAAGTGTTTGTCAACGGTGAATGGGGAACAGTGTGTAGTGATTCTTGGGACGACAGGGCGTCATCAGTTCTTTGCAATCAACTGATTCCTGGTAATCGGGGATGGGCTCTAACAACGTACCCTCCTCTGTCTTCGGCTGCAGCTCTACCCATCGTACTAAACAATGTCCAATGTACAGGATCAGAACTCTCAATTCTAAATTGTAGCTATTCCAGAATTGACCAAAGTATCTGCGACCATTCCAAGGATGTTTATGTAAAATGTAGTGGTGAGTAAATCCATAGACTGGTTTAATCATGGACCAGCAAGCCTCATTTCACCATGGGTCAGGAAATCTTCAAAAAATGTTATTTTGGAGTAAGTTTGTTCCTGCAGATTACATTCAGAGACGCATTGAATTCTGCAGTCTACCTCTATGCATTGTAATTCTCGTTGTTTATACTGAAATGCACGTTATAAGGGAGACTGTGGAGTTATTTAGAGTGAAGAGGGTGAAAGTGTCCACAGTCATTGCCCTCCTTTTTCGTGATTTGCACCTCTTTTGTCTTAGATGCACTGTTTAAGTAGAGATTTCATAAAAGGCCCAATGCCGTGATAATCCCTAACCTACAATCAATACAATGCCAACAGCCAATCAAGAAAACTGCTGTTAAGCAGCGCATCAGCTGTAGTATTGTGGAGTATTATAGTGGAAGGATCCCACTTAGTGTGCACCAAGCACTGAGTTACTTGCTCAACCATATAAATGTAGTTTTCTAGAATATCAAATTATTGGTTGAGTACTTTTACAAGTTTCGCGGGGGATAAAGTTACTCACTGCTAGTTTATCTACAAGTTTGACCTGTAAGTTTACAAGGCAGCCACTCCATTTGTTTTCTTTTTTTTTCATTTTGTCCCTGTGGCAACAACTCAAACTAGTAAAATTACACCCGTGCGAGTCGATGTGACTACAATCAACTTTTAAGCTAGCGAAGGTTTCAAGGTTCTTGTTTCTATTGGATCCTTTGTGCTTCCACGTGTCAAAGTAGTAGGACTACCTTCGGAAAAGTAAACTAGTAAAATATCTAGCCCGGTAGAGTACAGCAGTCCCAAAAATGAGAACAACGATATCTGTGTGTTTAGCAATTTATTTCTTTGTTACCAGAACAATCACTGTTGGGAAATATCAAAAAGTAACAATTGTACACAGGTGACAAAATTATAACACAGGACAAAAACTCATCCCACTGCAGCAGTTAATTGCTTAATTGTACATTTTGATCTTCATACAAATTATGGACTGGTTAGGTCGTTTGGAAAATCTCCTGATGTAACCCCATTTAAAATACGGCGACTATCGGCCACTGCTTATTTCGGGGACCCATTCCTTTATATTTTGCTGTTTTCATGATTAAGCTAATTAAAGTAGTACATAGCAAACTATACAAGAGGTAAATTGACTAGTGTGTGACTTTGACTTTCAAAACAATGCTTGATTTTTCATATAAATATTTTAATCTGTAAATAACCGACAGACTATCAATCTGCGTTTACAGATTTAAAATCTTAAATGACAGATTATTGATCTGTAGTTAGAGATTAATAATTTGTCTCAGTGGGGTATAGCGCCACCTACAGAAAAAAATTGCCGGATAGTGTTTCGCGGTAAATGGAGTAGTCCAGTTGTGAAACAGGTGAGGTGAGTAGGTGCGAAGTATATTAATAAGAAACTGTAATAATAGATAAGTAATCTATGAACTGAAAAGTGACCTTTAAATAAAGAAAGATAACTGTTTAGTCACATTTTATTATACTTTGATACTACGAATTGCTGTTTTTCCTCACAATAAATTTAAGGACATAGTTTAGAAATCATTGTAACACACATACACTCAGAGATAACTGAGGCGTACCCAGGGGAAGAAAATGGGTGAGAGGAGGTAATCGGATAAACCTTATCCCATGTTGAAGAAAATTAGAAGTTTATTATTCTGCAACCTGAAGCTTACATGACCTTCAGTCAATGAAGTAGTGGCATGCCCAAGTGACACCCAAGAAAGATTAGAATATTTAATAGAAGATACAGACTAATTACACTGCGGAAAACTAGTTGCTCAGGTTTGTAAAGCTGAGCCAAAAGCGTTAAATTTAATGTTGCTTTTATAAAACTACCATTTGATGAGGGGTTGTGATATAGTGGAGCTTACATTTTTCTACTTAAAACTACCAGAAAGAAAAAGTAAAATGCACAAGCACTTTTGTAAAATGTTTTACCATCATCAATTCTGTAACTTGTAGGAAACACTTTAAAGTTCATTGAACTAACGTAACTTGCAAAAGGTGGTGCAGGATAGTTCTTTCCTGTTCGCAACAAAGAAAGAACAATTCAGTGAGCCACAACTGGGAAAAAGCCTTTCCCGACTAAACTTGAACCAACTGTTTAGAAACGGGGCTGTAAAACTTTGTTTATTTTAACCTGTTTGCTCTGGAAATTTTCCAAGAACTGATGGTACTTCTTCACGGAATTATTTGATACATGCAACACAAATTGGAATTTCCCTCTACCAACACAAGAAAAATTGTCTTCCAGAAGTTTTAAACTATTTTTTTTTTCATCTAACAGTGACTGTCATTCATATCCCACTAGAACAACGGATAATCTTACGCAACCCTATACTAGGGCAATGCTTGCTCATTCTTAAATCAGAAGCTCTGGTGCACTTTTTTGGAATTCCCTTAGTAATGTTATTAAAGATTCCCCCACTCTAAATATCTTTGAGTCTGAAATCCGCTCTCCTCACAGCTTACAATTAGCTGTTACTTGATTTTTTTCTTTCTCTTCTTTTTTCTTTTCTTTTTTTTTTTTCCATTTGATATTGGTAATTTTATAAGATATTATTATATTTAATTATTGTTGGGGCCAGTCCAGAAACGTTTTTTTCAAAACTTACTTCTGGTTTCACTTCCTACTTGCTTTCGTGTTACCCCTGTTTTCATTCCAAATATTGTTACAATAATTATAAATATTTGTATTTATATGTACATGATGATATTATGTAATATACTACGCAAGATGGAAGAAATAAACTGAAACTGAAACATAAAAATACGCTAGATCAAGCTCAATTTTAGAATGTTATAGTAAGAGGATACTGATGGAATGTCAAATTCGTTGAGGAAAACCTCTTACAGAAGGATTTTATTCGATAAATAACATGTTCCCCGAGAGAAACCCCTCTCCCTTGCCGGTAATTGTTTCTCTCCCAAATAAAATTTACAAGGCTGCTTTATTTAAATAGAGAATTTTTCATTTATTTTGGTGAACATTTAATTTCCGCCATCCGCCATCTGCATTTTTAGATTAGATTAAGATTTTGCTATGGTGCAAAGTAGGTTAAGGTATTTGGTAAAAAGTAGGTTCTTCATAATTTTGCCCCATCTTGTTTTTGTCGCATGAGTAAGCCCCCAATTATTATTTACACTCAATTTTATGTTCAAGGGGTTACAACGAGATTCTTACAAAATTTTGAATCCGAGACTTATAAAGGCATTTGTCCACTGGCCTACAACTATATATTTTGGTTCAATTAATGCCTATTAATCACGGATAGGCACCGAATGTCATCTTTACTATTTAATGGAGTGATCGTATTTCAACACTACAAAGATGACATCTTTCTTTAACAAAGCAAATCACTAACGTTTTAGCATTCGTCTAACGTGAGTAGGCCTTCACTGAGAATATAGGCTCTCAATATTACACATAACGGTTAAAGACCCTGGTCTGATTCTGCCAGTAATATAAGCGCTATTGGTACTTTTCAAAATAAATTCAGATGGTCAAACTCTTACGTTTTAATTTTTAGCCAAGACCAATACTTCTTGGAGTGAATCAGTGGTGTAGCCACGGAGGAGGGGGGGGGGGAGGTCGGGGGTCAGAACACCCCCAAAACTCAACCTTGCAATGCAAAAAACACCTACCATAGTGGGTTTTTTTCCTCATGTCGAGCCCCGAAACCCCCAAGACACCCCCCCCCCCATGACACAATCCTGGCTACGCGCCTGGAGTTAATCAACACTCTAGTAGAGTGAATTCACACTTTTCACCATTAGACAGTGACTAAGTTCACCCTTTTGTTTGTGGAGTGTAAATTGATATTCATATTAAATATTGGAGTTTTTCCTTACACTCTTGCAGATATACGACTTGTTTCTGGACGTGGACCTCGAAGTGGCCGTGTAGAAGTACTTGTGGGCACTGTATGGGGTACTATTTGTGACAGGAGATGGGATGACGTCGACGCTACATTAGTTTGCCGCCAATTAGGTCTTCATCTCGGTGGAACTGCATACTATTCAGCATATTTTGGACAAGGGCAAGGTCCAATATGGTTAGATTATGTTGGATGCAATGGTGACGAAACATCAATCTTCGACTGTTTGTACTCAGAAATCGGTACCAGTACTTGCCGTCACTCCAGTGACGCAGGAGTCGTATGCTCAGGTAGCTCTCTGTCTGAAACAGTGCGTTTTTCTACTTACCAAATGACCAAAATTGTCATGTAAACATTTGGGTAAAAAATGTCTAAGATAGCACCCAAGTATGGGAATGAGCTCATACCGTTGCATTATATTGTTGAACGTGTTACATAAGATGCATTGAGAACATTCAATAGAGACTTTAGCGTGTAGCCCAGTATGTAACCAACATCAATGTTGTGTTTGTTTTCTCAAATCAAACATTCTGAGTTTCACAAAGTTATGTTCCCATTGAACTTCAGACTACAAAAGCAATAAACTCCCTCTTCTGAACAACCTACAAATCAAAAATGAAATGAAATGAAAATGTGAGATATATTTAAACTGTAATAACTTTTTGTATGAATAAATATTAATTATATTAATTACATAAAAATTGTAACAAAGATGTGGATGTCACATTAAATTTCTCCTGCTGTGTAGCTTGAAAACATCTTTTTTTGCCTCTCGTAGATGTACGATTAAGAGACGGCGCTTCTCCCACTGAAGGACGAGTAGAAGTTTTTAAAAATGGAAGCTGGGGAACTGTTTGTGATCAATCTTGGGATGAAAAAGAAGCACTGACTGTTTGTAGACAGTTAGGGTATGGTCCACCGGTGCAAGCCTTTAACGGTGGACAATTTAGGGCAGGAAGTGGTCCTATTGTGTTGACAGACGTCCAGTGTACAGGAAGTGAAAGTGCTATATTTGAATGTACGCATGATACAACAATTGATCAAAGCTGTACTCATTCCAGGGATGCGGGTGTCAGATGCACAGATATCTGTGGACCTGGTTAGTCTCTTAATTATTACAGTTGTTTGGAAAATTATAGCTCAGTTATTCACTCTGGAAAATATGTCAGGAATAAACAGCCGTGTCATTTTCTCCTTAAGCTAGCCGCACACTATACGACTTTGTCCGTTGGATCGTCGGATCTCCAACAGTCGTGTAGTGTGCGTGAGTTTACGGCTTAGACTGGCAGTTTTAGGACCAGTTTTAAGTCGAAAGAGGTGAAAGTTGCCTGATGTTTGCTCTGGTGACACCTTTTGACGTAACTTTGTGTAAATATTCAGTTGAAAAGATGGGTATATGAACAGAGTACGGCGAGTAGAGATAAGACAAAGTGAATGTTGGAGCAACGACCTGTACTTTATAACTGTGGAAGCTATTGCTATAGCAATGCTTGGAAAAAACCCTTGACGAGATTGCGGGGGCATTCGACATATCTATATAGTTGCAAACTGTATGCTGTTCTGTGCTGCTGTACCGTAATATGTATAGAAGTAGTGTGAACGTACCAATCGTGGGTGTGCATTCCCTAATCGTTCGACTGACAATGTGCGATAGCCAGTCGCATAGTGTGCGTGGCCCTGTCGTGCGACTTAAAATCGTGACGACGATTAAAAACTAGTTCACGAAGGTTTAGTGGAGTTGCGACACGCAAAGTCGTATAGTGTGAGGCTAGCTCATCATCGTCTTGCTTACACTTATACTACATCACTTCTACCATTGTTGTTTCATAATCGTTAAAGGTAAAATATGCATGTAATAACTTCCTTTGTGATTTTTTCAACAGATAACCCACCTCTCTCCATATCATACTGTCCGAGTAATATTAATGTTGTTGTTGATAGCGGAAATGAAGCCGAGGTTTCCTGGGCAGAGCCTGATATACCACGAACATCATGCGGTGGAGAGGTGACGATTTCACGAACTCACTCTTCCCCGGCGATCTTTCCCTTGGGAGAAACAACAGTTACATACTCTGCAATTGATGAGCAGAACAACCGTGTATCTTGTTCTTTTGTTGTTTCTGTTAGCATTGCAACGGTTACCACTGGTGAGTGACAGAACATCTCTGTTAAAAGGGTCACTTAGCTTTTCCTCAGATATATATATATATATATATATATATATATATATATATATATATATATATATATATATATATATATATATATATATATATATTTGTAATACAATAGACACGTGGAAATATAGTGCTCGATTAGAAAACTAAGAGCAGTTTATACATTTGGATACTAATATTTTACAGTAACAGTCTACTACACGTGTTTCACGCTATGAGCGATTCTCAAGTATGATGCTTATACACTCAAACTAGGTGATATCGTCACGGTCAGGTGGGCGCGGCTGCAAGGCCCAGTGCCTACACTTAGACACTAACTCTGATCGACTATTAAGCCGATTTGCTCTGTCGGTACGAATAATGGCGACTTTCTCTTCCAGGCAAAGATTACAACTATCGCTGGGGGATTTAGTAGTAGGTGCTTTCTTGACCACTCTCCACTTTATTTCATAACTGCTGTTGCTTCGCTTGAGCGCCCATGTATGCTTTGACAACTCAGACTCTTTCTCGTAGTTTGGATGGCTGAACGATTTTTTGTGGTTATTGAAGCGGGTTTTGAACTGATTGCTGGTGAGGCCGATGTAAGTTCTGGTCGAGTGGTTAGTGGTGACGTCAGCTGCATACACGAGTTTGGATTGAAGGCATGCACCTGATAGCGGGCATGCACTTTTCGTGCGACAATTGCATTTGGTTTCGTTTCTGATGCTGGCAAAGTCTTTTGACCGGAGGATCCTGTTGTTGTGCTTACTGATGGCGCACTTCATGCTGGGCATACAGCTGTAGCTCACCTTTACTGAATTCCTATTAAATATTTTGTGAAGGACGTGATGTTCGTGAAAGTGCTTTTTAATTAATTTTAGAAAAATGGCGGCAACGTTAGTCTGTACACTTCTACTGAACATCAGTAAGCACAACAACAGGATCCTCCGGTCAAAAGATTTTGTAAAATATTAGTGTCCAAATTTATATATATATATATAAATATATATATATATACATATATATATATATATATATATATACATATATATATATATATATATATATATATATATATATATATATATATATATATATATATATATATATATATATATATAAAGACATATAGGGCCCGGTCTTGTTAAACGTGTTTGTTCTTCTGAAGTGAAAGTGACCGAGAAAAGCGGTCTTTATTTGAAATGCAAACGATTTTTGTTCTGTCCCAGCCAACATGCCCCGTTGGGCCCAGCTTTAACACTGAAACCCAGCTGGCCCCAGTTGGACTTTAGCTGGGAAAGCATGGCTAGCCGAGTTGAGCCCCGCATGGGAGCACCTACACAAACAAACACAAATGGGTTCCAGCAAATAGCCAATCTGAAGCCAAGTTGGGGGTCAACCGAGCATGTTGGTTGGGCTGTTTTTAGAGCTACTATTTGAGAACCTTTACTCAGCCAGTACAACCAAAAGGTGTACTTTAAATTTTAATCATATGTGTGTGAGAGGCGGCGGGGTAAGGGGGGGGGGGTTGGGAATGGCCGAAGCGAGTGGGAAAGGTATTTGAAATCTTATGTAATCTTTGTTGTAAATAAGGGATTTTGTACTCCATCTAACTAATTGACTAACTAACTGACTAAACGACTCGACATAATCTCAGTCGTGAAGGCATTCATATCGTCGAGACCGACGCCCTTGTTGTGTCGAGTCGTGCAAGGTGAGGGTCTAATGTCTACTTTGCAATATTATTTGTGCAGCTAATATCTGTTTTCCTTCAGAATAAGTTATGATTTATGAAAATAAAATTTTCCAACTTGTGAGCTGTACTGGGAAAGTTAAGAGATGACAGTTTCTTGAACTGTCTGGTCCCAACAGCCTGCTTCAAAGGTTAACAAAAAACCCCGGCTTTTCTTGGTAGTTAAGGAGTAAGTTTTCCTACGGAGAATCTGTCGGAATTACGTCAGTATCTTTAAAGGTTCTTAAGATAAACCTCTTCAAAGTTTCACTGTTTCAGGAGCAACTTCTTGCTTATTCTAAAATAATGATGTGGAATGTTGCCAGGTGTATTTTTTTAAACACTATGTTAATAACCACTAAATTACTCACCAGATAGTATAGGTTTGGTAAAAAAAATGCTGACTATTTTCATGGATACAATTTTAACTCTCAAAATAGCCCCCCCCCCCCCTAACATTGTAATGTTACAATTGTCCTTGAAATGAAGATTGCAAAATAGGATAACATTAACCCTGCATGGATTGTTTCTCCCTAAAAATCAAATAATTTGCATAATGAGCTTATGGTTATGCATGAAGTGGAAATCAGAAAGTACCTTGTAAAATTTTTGACGGATTTTAATGGGAATTTACCTGGTATGTAATGCTTTTCACATTAAATATCCAACTTTGCAGTAATCATGTCACACGACCTTTAAAGCTCTTTAAAATGGGGACACATGAAGCGGTCGTTTGCCATGGGCTATCTATCACAAAATTCATGTACGTACTTAATCTAGACATGGTTAACGTTATCTATACTTCCTTTACAGACCAGACTGTTATTGTTACACATCCTCCTAGTCGGTCTTGTGAATCTTCGCCATGTCAAAACGGAGGAACATGCAGCCCTGTAGAAGGTGGCTTTTCTTGTTTCTGTTCACCAGGTTTTTCGGGAGAAACTTGCAACATATGTCTTACAGGTGATTAAGCTATTTTGAAGGCTTTTAAGGGAACACTAGACCTGAGGACAGCAATGTAAAACTCTTCCACTCTTCCATAACTGATTTTAGCTTGTGTTTCTCCCTTAAAATCTGCTTACATTACGTTCATGTAGTAGGCCGGACCCTATCACCCCTCAAAATACGATTTTTGAAGAAGTGTACAGAAATTCTCAATTGGCATAGCTCCTTGACTGAGATCAAGTTCAAAAACTGCAAAGTGCCGAAACCCATCTTACACAGGATGTACTGTAATGAGTGTTTCGATTTCACATTTGGGTCTTGTATATACTCACCCTGAAGCAATAAACGGCGATTGTGTCTGGATGAGGATGAACTTAGGACAGTTGTGGGAGGGGCTTAAAGGCCAAATCCTCTCACCCCAAACTACACTTCTAGTATGGGGTAACATACACTTTCAATTGGCTCAGCCGCTGTTTTAAACAATGCAAAGTACCAAAGCTTATATTACCCAGCTTGAACTGTTCTGAGAGTGTCTTTATTATAAACGTTGAGCTTTCTATACTCATCCTGAAGCAAAAAACTGAGATTGTGTCTGGATGAGGGTAAATTTCAGACAATTGTGGGAGGGGCTTAATTAAGAAGATTAGGAAAATTGGTACTGTTTAAGATGAGAGAATTGGGTCTTTTAGTTACTAGGTTAGAAGAATAGGGACTGTTTGTGTTAGAGGGTTAGTCCTTTAAGTCTGCCTCAAACCGTCCTCTTGCATGTGAGCCTTCAGTCCAAACTGTTTTACTTTGGTGACCTTTTGATCCCAGTCAGCAAAATAGATTTCTTATTTCGGACCCAATATGAACACATTCACTTCAGGCTTCCCCTCAGGAATAAGTTTTTCTAAATAAATTTTGAAAATTAAAAGAATAAATTTTTCTAAATTTAAACTCCATGACTCTTGGGAACCTTACATGATGAGTTTTTATCCGTGCTACATTTTTTTGAACAATTTCTTTCTTGCATCAATGTAAATGTATACAAACTAGTAGATTTTTTTTTGCATATCTATCTACTTCGACTTTTCAAAATGTACATGTAAGACATTAATGCCTGACTGCATCTTTCTCTACATCCAAACCAACAATTACGTTTTTGATTACGTTGCAGGAGAACTTGTAGGCTGTCCTATGCGTCCAATAACCCGCATGGCATCAGAAAAACTTACCCCGATTCACTGGATCCCTCCAGAAGCTATGTTCTCCGGAGAGAGTTTCACTCTGCAAGAGTCCTCCAGCGTTGCCCCTGGAGATGAGTTTTCTGTTGGTATCACAAACTTAAAATACACTTCTGGGTGTTTCCAATGCTCATTTAAAGTAATTGTGACAGGTAAGGTTGGAAGGATAGCACCATGTTTTTTTTATATAATGCTGATTGAAAACAATAATTTTTAAACCCTTTATTCCATGTGATCTTGCCACAGTTAAGTTTAATACAGGATTTGAAATCTGTCGATTCGATGCTCATTTGACTTACACAAGACTAAAACTTATACACCTGTACAATTCAAATCATTACTGGATATAGTTCAAATGTTTTGTCCTAATGACAGTGTTAGAAAGCAAGGAGCTCAAGCAAGGAAAACATTCTTTTTTTGCAGATGAAACTCCTCCTAATATTTTGACATGCCCAAGTGACATACTAGCGATGTTAGATGATGGTCAGAGTGGAGTAAGTGTAACATGGGAAGAACCAGTTGCAGACGATTTTCAAAGAGAGCCGTTGCTTATGACGTCATCTCACAAGCCAGGAGACATTTTTAGGGAGGGTGTTACAAAAATTACATACAAGTTTGAGGATGCCTCTGGAAATAAAGAGTATTGTCTCTTCCAAGTTATTGTGTCAAGTAAGTTGTAGAGTTTTTCGCTTACCACCTTTTGGCGTGTTCAATTTAAACTGATCAAAGATAATAGACATGAATACCTATCGTCCAGCCCTAACAGGACATACATAAAATAGAAGCTTAACCAAAGCTACTGTCTACTGATAATAATATAATATGATAACAAAAATATAATTGCTAAGACATCACTTCGTAATTTATGGCAAACTATGATTCACTAAAGCCAAAGTTTGAACTGCGCCAACTATAACCAAAATATATGTCGAACTACACGTGTGGCATTCCCATGAAGCTTAGGAGACGATTAATCCGAGGGAAACAATTATTTTTGGCCCATATGTGACTGTAAGTCTGTCAGATATTTCCACAGTAATAGAAAACGGACTCTGGGAATTAAAGCCCCATCTGTAGTATGACCCCCCCCCCTCCTCGCCCATCAGGAAAAACACTTTTCGTTGTGTTCACCACGCAAAAAGTCGAGGATTTTTAGAAATTTGTCTTACAATGTGCCAAAACACTGCACCACATCGCATCTAAGGTTCGTCAACTGTTTCCTAAGACACCTCACTCAGCAGGGTTGTCCGAATTATTGCACACCCCCCCCCCCCCCCACCACCTCACTCTCTATAGAACAACTTCATTCACCTATATGAAACAACTCGGAAAATCTCAAACCTATCTCTACAAAATACTCACTGTGTGACATCTTCCTACATAGAATCCCAGAGCGATACTTTACCACCCGACGTCTTTGACTGTCCATCAAATACGGTAACAGTTCCTTCAAGCATGAATAGCACACGGGTCTACTGGTCACAACCCTATGGAATTGACGAATCTGGATTACCTGTAACCACCAAATCAAGTCATTCCTCTGGTGATGTGTTTTTACTAGGAAGCACGTTAGTAAGGTATACATTTGAAGATATTTTTGGGAACGTTGCAGACTGTGAGTTCATCGTTGTCGTTGAAAGTAAGTCACAAGTTCTTCAAATTGAAACGTGTGTCGTCGCAACGTATAAGTTTGTTTTAATTTATTTTTACGAAAAAAAGTCACAATATAATCATTTCCTTATAATTAAAGGGAAATATTGCGTTTAAAATGTTCCAACAGAGCATCATCAGTAACTAACCCAAGTCATTATCAAATCATTCAGTGTCAATAATAAACTCCAGCAACAGTTTCATCTTCTCAAAAAATTATGCACAGGAGGAGTTATGGAAGTTGCCTCTTTTGAAATGTTGAGAGTTTGGGTGAGCAATTTATTCTTGAGCAACAAGCAACTGAATTTCTTTCTGATGGAAACTTATTTTTTGAAAAGAAGGCTACCAAACTGCCTAATTTTTAATTATTTATCACTCTTTGCCAGTAAATATTGGTTTTTAAAGGATGAAATTTCCTTGTAAAACATACGCAATACTTTCCTTTATTTAATCATTCGTAGCAGTTTATTCTTTTGTGTAAGACCAACCTAAAGAGGCAATCACAGTTTGTTTTGACACATCTTCCACGACTTTAACTCTGAACAACAATCATACATTGATTCAAAACTGACGAAAATGATATCAGACTGTCATCATGGTCTTACGTTGGGATAAAGCACCGTAAGTATGAAGTTGCCTAGCTTTGTACCGTTGTTGATTTTTACCCGACAAATATCACAAAATTTTCATTCAACAGTATACAGAGAATCAACTCCTTGCTCCCTCGAAAAAAAACCTCTTCTATGTCTCCTGAATCTAGTAAATAATCAGTAATGAACGAAGCGTTGGAACGAATGCCTATATTCGATGTCAAACTCTGATTGCCCTTCTAAATTTGTCTTCGTCATCATTCAGAACAGTATGTTGTGAATATTTCGACTTTCACAAATACTCTAACCCGAAAGAGTCGAACAAATCGGTGCATGATGCATAGAGATTCAGGTTTTCTATTCTGATATGTCGATGCTCAGACATAAAGCCGACATATTGACCTCAGTTTCAAGATAAGGGTAGGGTGCGAATCGAGTAATAAACCGACATGTTTTTTCAGTGATGGAAGTTGAGGCTGTTACCGGGAGCTGCGGAATTTTACTGAACCCCTCGTCCTTCTTTCTCCTCCAAATTTAAAGAAGTGTAACGTTTCTTGACCATTTTGTGAAATGCATAATGCTTCTTCCATACATCTCAATGTTATGTTTTTAACAATTGCACTTGAGAATTTACTCAAAGTGAAGCATTAATAACATTGCAATCGTCAGGACTCAAATGTTTCTCAGAACAAATCCTACATACGGTTCCACATATCCCTTCAGCGATGCCGGGATCTAATAGTTATCATACTCTTTTAACCATTTACCGTTGTTTGGGTCCTTTTGAACGCATGCGAAGAGCTCGGCTGTCACCCATTTTTACTGTTTCACGCGGTGCTCGAAACTGCGAGTAACTACCCGAAAATTCGGGCACAACAACGAGAGAGACAATAGTTTAAGGTCACGGGATCAATGGCCTGCGGAAGCAGATTGCTGGGCGTGCTACGTCCGCTTTTCCGCCCACCCCTGAGGCGCGCAAATATGCCCGATCGGAGCACAACGGTTAAGGGTTAATCTAAAGCATCTGCACCACTCGGCTGTGGACACACGCAGAGACAGTGGCATCAGCTTTGCAGTAAACACACTCCACAGGCTTATTTTAACCCTTTACCGTTGCTTGGGTCCTTATGGACGCATGCGGAGAGCTTGGCTGTCACCCATCTTTACTGTTTCACGCGGAGCTCGAAACTGCGAGTAGCTACCCGAAAATTCGGCCACAAAAACGAGAGATACAATAGTTTAAGGTCACGGGGTCAATGGTCTACGGAAGCAGATTGCGGGGGGTGCTACGTCCGCTTTTCCGCCCACTCCTGAGGCGCGCAAATATGCCCCGATCGGAGCACAACGGCGAAGGGTTAACATTTGGCAAATATGTTACCAAAAATACCTTATCTAAAGATTCGGATTTGTCTGCAGATATAACTAGTCAGCCTGTGATGAATCTGTGACGAATTTATACATTATCTCCTTGTTTTTATGTAATTAGAGAGGATTTTTTATTTTTTAACAAGCAATGTCCTCATTTTTCTCCCAGCTAAGATCCAATGCATTAGTAATTCTTGAGTGTATTCTTTGCAACACTGTAAACACAAGTAAAAAACAGTGTCTTCGCTGACTAATCACGTTAGTCAACAATATTGACCAATGTTTGACTATTACTTGACCTAATTGAATTATCTTCTAACAAATATTAACCCTCCTTGACTAAGTCTTAACTGATATTCTTTAGTCCATTATTACGAAATTAATCAGACATCATCACAAATTAGTCAAATGTGACTGACCTAAGTGGTTAGTCAATTCTGAAACCACTTTGACTAACTTGTGTTTACATTGAACCCATCGTCTTTCTTCTCAACATCTATGTTTATATTTTTCTTTCCTTTTTAGTTGATTTAATTTGATTACAAATTAATTAGTCCTAGGTGACATTATCTTTTTTCTTTTTCATTCGAACTTGTCAGATGCAGGTGACAGAATATTGCCTCCAACATTTTTGAACTGCCCAAGTTCGGTACAGCAATATGCGGTCAATACTTCGAGCAGAACACCAGTCTATTGGAAAGAACCATTTGCGCCCATGTCCCAATCCCAAGTGGTAACTCAGACGCATTTTCCCGGAGACCTATTTCCAATTGGTATCACGCTAGTTACCTATAAACTTACAGACAGCACGGGAAAATTCAGCGTTTGTGAGTTTTCCATTCAAATCATCGGTAAGTGTGCTTAACATTGATTATTTTCCTGTATCTTTTCCTTCTTCTAATTAGAGTTTGACAAAGAAAAATAACGTTTTGTTTCAGCACCTTGTTTTCTCTTCTGTCGAAGTTTAACAGTGAAGAAACATTTTAGAGGTTTCCTTTTGTTAAATACTGTTGGATGAAAATTTTTAATATTTGTAGATTTAAAAATTACACACAGGTGCACAACTAGACAGCCTCCACTGTCATGTAACCGAGTCAGAGTAAATAGTTGTAAAAGCAAGCGATTGCTGTTTGCCTCTTCTGGACAGACTATATGAAACTTTCTGTCAACATGCAATGAAAGAAAACAGCACATTGTGCGGTGTGAAAGACAGAGCCTATTTTTTCTTTGTTTACAAAGAAAATGAATACAGCTTTTATATTTCTGACAGATGGGTTTTACGATAGCATGCTTTTTTGTGGAAAAATTTGCGATATTTAAACATGCAAGAATGACTTTGCCTGTGCTAAAAAGTTAAACCCTTCCACTTTTTATTTTATTTTATTTATTTATTTATTATTTTGATTATTTTTTTTTTGCTTGATATTAGACATAAAGTAAAAAAGGTCATGTAGTGAACGGTAACCAAATACATTCAGGGGCATTACTCAGGATTTCAACTATTTTCTTTCACTTTTAACGAAATTAAGTAAATCAGAGGGAAGAGTGGAAATGACAGGCAAAAATTTAACATTTGAATGCCTTGCAGGTATACAAGGTCTAAGCAAAAAATAGTCTTCGTATTTGAAAAAAGGAGTGATATCTACACACTTTTGAAGATATTTTGATTTGAATTCTACATTATGATAATGTATTTAAGATTTCGGAAGACGTTGTGCGTGTTGCATTTTCAGTGTGAACTTCCAACAAGATAGAAGGAAATATCCCCTCAAACATAAGAAAATAATATGAATGCTATTAAATTAGTCAATTCTTTTACCTCGGTTTTGGTAGGAATATGGGTCCTCACTGTGTCATATTTTTAAATGCATATCATATTTGTAGTAGGAAGTTGTCTTTTAATTTACCACTTTAAATGTAAATCGAATCGGTGACTCGAGTCATGAGGGAAATTATAATCAGGTATTTACCTTTTGAAAATTAGTCACTCGTGACATGACTCGTTACAACATTGTTGAGATGTGTAAAATGCGATGTGCATCCTAATTCTGAAGTAAAGATGTTAAGTGTCCTTGCTTTAGGTGAGGGTTTTTAAGGGGTGTGTCTGAAAGTGGAAAACGCACACTCCTAGTACCAGAAAGGCGCTGAGAGGATGAAGTGAGCACGAATATATCTTAAGGGCGAGTCAGGTATAGTTCAATTTTTCCAGCCACCACCTTATTTTTTTCATGCTGCATTTTTGCCCATGGCATACACAACTAAACCAGTGGCCAGTCAAAGTTCTAGACTTTATAGGAAATCCAGCATCCCTCAGGCGTATTTTTTTAACGTTGATGAAATATTTTTCTAATGATGATCTCAGCCAAACAAAATTTGCACGCAAATATCCCCGGATCCCCTACCTTTGAGTTTCCTCACTGCATTAGGTATTTTCCGTTGCAAAGGGTGCCCACCAAAACATTTGCTATTAACATTTTCCTTTGTTTTAATGCACAATTCGTCTCTTATTTTTAAATTCCCTCGTTTTCTGGCTTTCGTTTATTTATTTTTATTTTTATACGTTTTTTTATCTATAAGCCCTGAAAACGGGGGACAAGTCCCCCTTCTACCTGCCTCCAAACGGATAAAAGCACATGTCATCCTGAATCACGAAAAATTTGTTCAATATTTTTACGACTAAAACTGTCCTACCAATTATTGCTATCTTCTTGTTCTTTTCCAAATGACAGACATAACGCCACCAGTAGTGGAAGGTTGTCCTCAACAAGAAAAGGTATTCTCATGTAATGACGTCACACCTGTCTTGTGGATTGAGCCGTTTTCTTTTGACAATTCTGGAGAAACACCATCAAAAGTTCAGACACATTATCCTGCAGAATCAAAATTTCCTCCTGGAGACACTAACGTCATTTATTGGTTTAGAGATGGGTCAGGAAACACAGCTCTGTGTAATTTTACCGTCGAGGTTCACCGAAACAATTGTTCGGAACCCTTTACATTATTATTCATCATTTCCGTGACTGCATTTAGTGGTATATTAATTCTTATATTGCTCCTGAAAATAGTTTCGTGTTTCTACGATGATGAATTCCATGATGATGATAAAAAACTAGAAAACACAAACTCTGACCCTGGCGCTGGTTGTAATGATGGTGGTTATGTAACACCAACAATTTACCATGATTTAGAATTGCCAGAGGTTGTAAGGGAAGGATGCAATTACAATGACAGTTACAAACATGAAACAGACGACAAGCAAACGGAATCGACGTTTTCTGAAGTCCATAGTAATACGAATTATTCTACTAGTTTATATGAAAAAGGTAATGGGCACAAATCATGAGAAGATACAATGAATAGTTCCGGTTGATGGAATTCTTCATCTGTACTTAATTTTGGCTGATTTCCGGTCGATTGATATACGCATCAGGCAATTTTGTGAGACGTAAATTTGCCAGAGACAAATGTAAGCATTTTGTACTAGAGCAATTCCGCTTTGACCTGCAAAATGGTCACCAAATCTCTGCATTACCTAGAAACTGCAGCATGCTAAACGACAAGATGCATGCAACCTACAATCCTCGACAAAAATGACAGGACAAAACAAGCAAAACAAGCAATGAACGGAACACCATCCCCCACTCCCCAAGCCCAAGGCGTATTGCAACCTTAACACTGATACGGGGAGCGGGATTGGTCCCATGTATTTTTGTCGAGAATTGTAGATGCAAAAATGAAGATTTGATTCATTGAGATATGCTATTCCTTACAATATGAATAGTTACTTTTTTAAATATGATTAGTTACTTTTTCATACTAAGATTTTGAAAATTAAGGAATAAAACTTTCATATATTGAGAAAGAGGATTCTTACTTTTTAATCACTATCAATGAGATAATCCATAGACTGACTTATGTAAGTTACAACAGCTGTAAAGCAATTTAGGTTTTGATTACAAAAATATACCCAGATAAGTTTTCATCATATATATATGTAGGTGACGTTAATATGATTTTTTAATATGCATTACACAATAAAAGAAACATCTTCATAGTTTCGGGATGTACTGTAAATAGGTACACAGAAACCTTGATTACGAAATCGTACATACAGATAAGTGCTTATGTGAATGGAGATGTAGTTTTTAAGTAAAGATCTAGATTGACCTGCTATAAGACTCTTTTGTTTGTTTGTTGTTTTTCTTTTTATTGTGTCCTCTTTTATTTGTTTTTTTTTTATATGTTTCTGGGGGGTGGGGGGTTGGGGGTTTTGGCATTTCCTAGGCATATATACTAGGAAGGAAACAGTAGCTATTTTGAGCTATCATTTTCAATATCTTTTCACTTCAGTTAAAGAAAGCAAATGGCTTTGTGATTAGGTAAATAATAGAAAAAATGTACCATTACCATTGCAGGGAATTGTTTTGTATCTTTTCGGGAAAAAAAAATACAAAGGAATTTGAAAGATGCTTATGTTTTTACCCTGTTGCTACTTTTAGATGAATTCAAGGTCCAGTGAAAAGTGATTTTACTTCCAACACCTTTGGAAGAAAATGTCATTCAATTTACAAGTTGGGTTTACATAAATTTTCAGATAGACTTATGGGAAGACATTCTCACAGCTATGTGTATTGAAAAGCAGGATAGATGATAATCCGCTTTGTACTGCACATACCTGAACGCATCCGAGTCTCTTTTGTGCTCGTGTTTAAACATATCCACCAGAGTACTTTACCATTTCGGGCAAAGCTGTTGCAACACTTCAGTGTGAAGTGGGACTGAGGCAAAATTGTTATTTCATAGCCGCCTGAATGTGTAGCAAATCTTTGTAATCATTTTGCTTTACCATGAAGGTTTGAATTTTTTATTCATCGGCCATTTAGAACATTTTTTCAACAAGATTCAAAACAGGGTTAGGAATCATTGCTTCTGAGAAGCAATAACCTACCTCAAATGTGTCGTCATGTCTTCTGATTCCTCATCAATATGTTATCCTGGCTATGATTCTCTTTTATGTTTCGGACAATGTTGTAATCTTGTTGACTTTTCATGGTATTTTTCCGTGAACGTTCTTATTACTTTTTCGGGGGTATCCTCTTAAGCAGATTACTGAAAGCTGGAGGAAGTCTACCGTCTACCCAGCTTTATCTGCTTCTAATTTTCGGAACTTGAAATGTCAAAACAGCAAATAATTGCATGCAACTCCAAATGCCCTTTCAGTTCTATATCCAGCAACTTGGAATGCATTTTGGTTGTGTATAAAAGTTATGCATGTGACCACGGAGAAGGTGGATATTCTTGTTGAACGCCCCTTGATGAGTATATACAAATTATGTTATAACATAACAAAACATAACAGGTTAAAGGGCAAAGAAGGGCTAAGGCCCCATAAGACGCCATGCAGTCCAAACCCCTATAATACGCAACTAACCTAGTCACTTACACTAGTTTATTACAATCTACAACGGTCATGGAAGAACTTGTCAGTATTGGCCTTAAAGCATTGCACAGATGGGGAGTATGTTGCTACTTTTAGATGAATTCAAGGTCCAGTGAAAAGTGATTTTACTTCCAACACCTTTCGAAGAAAATGTCATTCAATTTACAAGTTGGGTTTACATAAATTTTCAGATAGACTTATGGGAAGACATTCTCACAGCTATGCGTATTGAAAAGCAGGATAGATGATAATCCGCTTTGTACTGCACCTACCTGAACGCATCCGAGTCTCTTTTGTGCTCGTGTTTAAACATATCCACCAGAGTACTTTACCATTTCGGGCAAAGCTGTTGCAACACTTCAGTGTGAAGTGGGGCTGAGGCAAAATTGTTATTTCATAGCCGCCTGAATGTGTAGCAAATCTTTGTAATCATTTTGCTTTACCATGAAGGTTTGAATTTTTTATTCATCGGCCATTTAGAACATTTTTTCAACAAGATTCAAAACAGGGTTAGGAATCATTGCTTCTGAGAAGCAATAACCTACCTCAAATGTGTCGTCATGTCTTCTGATTCCTCATCAATATGTTATCCTGGCTATGATTCTCTTTTATGTTTCGGACAATGTTGTAATCTTGTTGACTTTTCATGGTATTTTTCCGTGAACGTTCTTATTACTTTTTCGGGGGTATCCTCTTAAGCAGATTACTGAAAGCTGGAGGGAGTTTACCGTCTACCCAGCTTTATCTGCTTCTAATTTTCGGAACTTGAAATGTCAAAACAGCAAATAATTGCATGCAACTCCAAATGCCCTTTCAGTGCTATATCCAGCAACTTGGAATGCATTTTGGTTGTGTATAAAAGTTATGCATGTGACCACGGAGAAGGTGGATATTCTTGTTGAACGCCCCTTGATGAGTATATACAAATTATGTTATAACATAACAAAACATAACAGGTTAAAGGGCAAAGAAGGGCTAAGGCCCCATAAGACGCCATGCAGTCCAAACCCCTATAATACGCAACTAACCTAGTCACTTACCCTAGTTTATTACAATCTACAACGGTCATGGAAGAACTTGTCAGTATTGGCCTTAAAGCATTGCACAGATGGGGAGTTTACTACACACTCAGGTAGACTTTTCCACTTGTTGGCAACTCTATGGCCTAAACTAAAATTCTTAATTTCAAGCCTTGTGAAAGGCTTTAAAACGTTTTTACTGCGGCCACGAACCCGAAAATTACTTTGAACCTATAAATACTAGAAAACAAAAGAGGATTTTTTGTCAGAAAGAAATTGGAAAACCCGTGGCATGTCGCCCCTAATCCTTCTCAGGGTGGTAAGCCCAAGATGCTAAAGTCTAGTGTGATAAGGTAGATCCCTCACCTCACTTGCTCTCAACTGGAACTGCTATTTGATTGACAGCAGGTTAAAAATGTCTGTACCGAAGCTCATATTTACACAGCATGTACTGTACTGAGTGTGTGTGTGTACACAAATCTTGTGTACCCACGCTGAAACATTAAACTGAGATACTTTCTGGACGAGGATAAATTTTTCTACTTAATCCCCTCCCACAGTTGTGGGAGGGGCTAAAGTAGAAGAATTGGAGCTATTTGGTGCGAGGGGATTAGCCCTTTTATTTCAAAGGTGACACCTCTACGTATACCGTCCTGGAACGTTTCGGAATTGCACGTCGTTATTACAAAGGCAGAAATTATGCATTTTACCAAGTTTGCCAAGCTATCAGTGTGCCACCAATCTAAATGAAGGGCTATCAATAACAAGTGTGTAGAGGTAGAAGAATAGATATCAGTCTTACAGGTTTTCGTTACCTTTCAAAAGTTGTCACTATATTCCGTACTGGAATTACCTTTGGAAAATACGGAAGAAAATACAGTCATTTAAAATATAAAATTTTATTACATACTTTGAAGAAGATCCATTTTCCACATAATGTAATTTCAGTTAAAAGTTTTAATGATGAGTTCCTTATGGGAAGTATATTTTTTGAAATGATTGTCATATACTCTGCTACATACTTGGAAAACAAGTCACTAAATATCAAGTTTATCACCCTTGACTAGAGAAAACTTTATTTCATATTTCTATTTTCCTGTTAAATCTATCACATCACTTAGTTCAATATCAAAACATTTTACAATATTTCATCCAATATTTCATTTTCGTACGAAGTTGTGGAATTTTTTGCGTGTGACTAGTTACTTTTTTCTTAGATATGTGCAATTGTTCTAGGAAAGATAAAAGAGTAAGAAGAACGGTCATACTGGTAAGAATTGTTTCATGATACTTGGGGATGACTGCTCTTGCCTTTTATATCCCTGTCTGGGTCGACGGTGTCAGTTTTCAGCCCCATTTAGCTACATATCCATTTGTCCCAGTAATTATATAAGATGATTTAACACAAAAAGTCGGAAAGCGAATATTTTCAAATCACATAAACTTCCATCTACATCTTATCCAGCTAAGTTCAAGGTTCCATCTACAAAGTTCCATCTACATCCTATCCAGCTAAGTTCAAGGTTTTTTTTTTGGGGGGGGGGAGAAATTTAATTTCCCAAGTTTAAGTGTTGTTATGTTATAAATGTGCTGCTCCCATATCCGCGTTTTGGTCTTTGGTCTATATATAAGCTCCCCATTCCATGGAATGAAAATTTTGTAAATTTCTTAGTTACACTACGCATTCAATCACATTCTGCTGATATGGGGTTGCTTAGGAAAGAAAAAAAAGCTCATTAATTTAGGAAATACAATGCCATTGTAGCTTCCCTTAGATAGCCTTGACTAAACACAAACACACAATAACTTCATTAACTGATACAGTACCTCAAAATATATGTCCGATTTAAATGAAAGTTTCACCAAATTGTGTTCAATTACTTCCGTTTGAACACATGAAAACTAAATTTTTGCTTACAATTCCCTTTTCCTTGAAAATTTCACACCATTGATACAATACATAGCCTTCTTTCTGGATCGAGCATTTTTTTTTTTTTTTTTGTGAAAACACAACATACATTGTCTACAATATTTCAGTCACACGAGACGAATGAATGGAAAGAATTAAATTGGACAGACTGTTTGTTATCAGAGACTCCCCAAATTACAATGCACTTGAGTCAGTTATGAAATGCATCTCTCTTTCAAAGTGAATTACTTACAATAAATATATTTGCACTCATAAATGAATAGCAATAAAGGGATTTTTTCACACCTAGTACACATAGTCACTGGATAAAACCATGTTAAGGCAAAACCCCAGTCACCCCTATGTAAATACTTCCATGGTCACAACAACTTGCATAGTAGACTGTCCCGTATCATGATTGGCTCTTGAGTATCATACGGCAGTTTTAAAATTTACAAGTAGTAACCGCTTGGTCTACTTTAAAAATGCAATGTTGAAGTCCTAAAATATTAAAAATGTGAAGAAACTGATTTAGCTGTTGCTTCAAATTAAGTTCGGGACGATTGCACTTGACGCCTTTTACCCAGGAGAAAATTCCTGTTGAGACCTGTTGAAATTCCAACAGGTCTGAACAGGTATTAACAGGTATGAACAGGCAAAGTTCCAAATACCTGTTGGAGTGATGAATGTCAACAGGCGTCAACACGTAACACCCAAAAAGCTAACAGGTTCCTGTTGGTACCTGTTAAAATCCTGATAAAATCTGTTGATTTTGTTTCCAATTACCTGTTGTACCTGCTAAGACCTTTTTAACTGGATTTTTTTCCTGGGTAACAACTTATGTACAGGAGAAGTTATTAATATATGGCGCTCTTTCAGAATCTCAAATGTCCCTGCACACATTTTGCACATACTTGTATTGTAAACTTATTGGCGTCCTGTTTTAGTAAATTTCAGAGGACGTCAAAAGTTTTTAAAATGTTTCGACCATGGTCCAGTGAGGAATCGTACACTGACGTTATAATTTTGACGTCGGGATTTCAGCACGCCATGACGGACGGCAAATTATAGTAACAGGAGAATGATAAGACCTGTTTTTTATGTCCGATGACTCATTTCTTTGAAGAGAAGATTGAGAGATTTATCTGTTGCTTCAACAAAAGTTTAGAGCGACTGCTGTTGCCCTATAACTTTAAAAACACTGCAAACAATGACTGACAACAACTTATAGGCAACTACAAAACTGAACGATGGGTGGTTACAGCCCCATTAGGACAAATGGCATATCAAAGCCAAACTTGGTGACTACTGTCATAACATAGCAACGATTTTATGTATAACATGAAAAGCATTTTAAATTTGGCAAAAGTGCTCAGTGACCCTCCTAATCATTCGTTTACACTGGCTCCCACATGGCCCCGGACAACTTCAAATTGCACTTGGCAACTATGAACCTCTTTATAAAAACTGAAAGATCATAATATAATGCACTTGACCCAGATCTGTAATGCACTCATTCTAAAAATTCCAGTTACGTAATTTCCATCGTTGCACATCTTGCCAGAGTCTGACCATACTAAAATCTTGCACCTCCCAAGGTGGCAGATCAAAGTATCGTGTTCTAGTGTTGTCCATTCTATAATGCACTAATCTCATTTCTTTGTACGGATTTAATGACGAGCTGTCACCCCCAACTTTCACACCATGAATTTTAAAATATTGAACATTCAATGGGTGGATTATGTTTTTATCTCGTCCCGTCCTATATTTTGAGCAGTCGGCCATCTCGGTCTCCAAGTGTTTCTTTCAAAAATTGTTTGTTCTAATGCAGCAAAATTCTTTGGCCTACCAAAAAACCAGTTTTGCACATGTAATGATGCAATTTTGCTGGGATGAAAAGCCTGCAGAACGTCGATTATCTTCGTATTTCTGCTTTGCATCGGCTGAAGATATTCATCCACATCGATTTTAATTATCCAATTTTGCATGGTGCTTTAGTCTCCAAATACAGTCGTTTTCACGTGCTATTTGCACTTCTAAATAAGTTTTCAATACTGTTGGCTCATGAGATCACGGGATCACAGTCACGACTCCGCGGTCTATGAACTTTTGCACGGTCCCAACCAAGGTACTTTTGTTTTGTTTTTCATTGTCGTACAAAAACACGTGATCGACCCCCTGGTAGATGTGATATTCGATCCAATCGGGTAAAAATTCATTCAAACATTCTTAACCATTGTGCACATTACAAGGTTATAGTATCGGTATATTGGTGTACCGGCAGGACACACCGTAATATTTTCAGCTGCATACAAGTACCACATCGGTTTGTCTGTTACACGAATCAAATCCACTGTTTGATTTGGTAAAGAGTGTAATTCCTTTGGTATTGGGCACGTTATTACCGTTAAATATTGCACTACGTAGCCAAAGCTTTTATAATCGTGTACTACAGGATCACTCAACGTGCGATAGCCATTTTAAAATATACAAACGTACGGATCACGGTACCATTTATCTTGATGATATCGGACCGCAATAAAGACAACGTTTTTGGAAACGGAATCCGAGAAAGCAGAGTGGATGACAGGAAAGTCTTCTTTTCCTATTTTTTTTTTTTTTTTTTGCGCAGAAAGCACATATTTTTTCGTAGGGTGGCATAAACGTAAACATCGAGGATGATTGTGATATCATACATAAGTTTATTACGCTTGCGTATAACTTGCTCAACTTGCTTAATGGCTTATAAAGAAATCCTTCGGCCTGTGCTGGAGTACGCCAGTACTGTTTGGGACCCCCACCAGGTTTACCTACGCGAAAAGCTCGAGAGTATACAAAAACGGTCCGCTAGATTCATTGCCTCTGACTATTCTAGGGAGCCAGGATCAATGACCAGGCTCCTTAAGGAACTAAACCTTCTGCCCTTAACTGATAGGCGAAGGAAAAGTAGATTGATCCTTTTTTCCAAAGGTGTGTTTGGCCAGGCTCAATTACCTGTTGATTGTCTCCAGCGGCCTACTCGTAGAACCCGTTTAATGCATGACCTTCATGTCTGTCTCCCACATACCAGTACTAACTGTTATAAATTTAGCTTCCTGCCTCGAACCATTAAGGATTGGAATCGTCTCCCCCTGAATGTAATGAGGGTTGACTCAGTCCATAAGGACCCTGCTACCTATATTACTGGGCATATTTAGCCTCTCGAAGCATGCGTGGTGAAAGAATGTCCTTTGGATGTATCACCTTTTTTGAAGAAGAAGAAGAAGCTCGACTTAAACGGGGTCTACGTTGATTGCCAAATGAAATTCGAAAGTCGATACTGTAAATCAAACCGACAATCACTGCGAAACACAGAATAAATCCTATTTCATTTACCCATCACTTATTGCAGAACCACGAAGGACTTTCTCGGCCACCCCATACCATGGTAGTTTCCAGTTTATGTGATCTTGCCAGCTGTAAAATTCCTCTTTGATAGAGGGTGCACTTTTAGTTTGTTAATACAGAAATCAGGAAAACTAGCGAACGTCATTCTTTTCCATGTTCTGTATCTTTATATTTTGTTATCTGCAAAAAGTAGAAAAATAACAATTACGTTTTGTGATTAACATGAAGTCTTTGAGAGTGTCCCTTAAAAAGAAGGGTTAATGGAAAATTTTTCCTTTTCATGTCTGAAAGGGGAACCAAATCTGTGCACTTTGGTGTAATTTTCATTAAATCGGACAAGTTTTCCTCGATAAAACAGCAAAAGAAGTTGTGACCTGAAAGGAGCTTGAGGCGAATAGGAGCTATATCACAGGTCAGCTCTCTGATATCACCTCTCACACATTGATAATTGACGGTACCGAACACTCTGAAAACGGAATCTACTGCCACTGTGCTTGTAGCTCAGCATAGGCAATGGAGTAGGAAAAACAAGCCAGTGAGCCACAACTGGAAAAGGGCTCGACTTGAACCAATCGGTTGGAAGCTGGGCCCTGAAACTCCATCTTACCTAACCAAACCTAACTTCAAGATAGCCATTCATGAAACATGAAAGTCTTCAAGGCTATTTTAAGGTGGTATAAAAGGATATTTCCTTAAGGGTACTGCAATCCCAAATCCCCACCAGATGCCCAGAGTTGCCTTAAGAATGTCATATCTAAACACTTTAGTTGGTGCCCGAAGCCCGCCGAAAGATTTGAGGTTTTGCTTGAAGATAAATTGGAAATAAGCGGATGTTAACCTATTTAGAAGGTTTCAAAAAAGGATTTGCCTCAAACAATCAGCTACACTGTTAAAAATTTCTCTGTAAATTTACATAATTTTTATGGCAAATTTTTTTCCAACCAAATAATGTTTTTTTTACAGCCAGACTGTAATCATGAAAAAACATTAAAGTGTTTGTTTTTTCTTTACAGTTTTTGCATGTAAATTAGTTTACAAAAGTCTACTGTAAAATCCAATTACAGAATTGTTCTGTTTTTTTTTACCTTAATTTTATGTGAATTTACAGCCTACTGTTTTCATTCTCGGCGTTTTAACATTTATTATAATATCGCTTTTTTCCTTTCATATGTTATTACGTAACATTCACTTCACCATTACGTAGATCAGGTATTTGCTTATCAACGTAAAGTGTCGTTACGAAGTTGTTTTCAATCAAAACACAATGAGGATGCTTTGTTGTCATATTGTTGTCAAGTAGACTGCTATCTCTAGGAACTTTGTAATTGGAAAGTCACATTTTTTGTACAATATAATAATTGTTTTTAAAATAAATATGACAAAGAATGCAAATACATTGGTTGCAAACATTTCCAGACAAGGTAAACAATAAGTTTATCACTTCCTGATTAAAAAAACGCCAAAAAAGATATTATTCCAAGCAACAGCAATCCTTTTGTTAGGAAAATGCCTACAAAATAAGCTCCGCCCATTTATGCAAAATGAGATATACGTCATAAAGTGGTAAATTTACAGACTCTTTCAAGTAAATTTGTGAAACGTTTTTAATTCGATCAAGTGCATGAGCGCCTGTGGCGATGAGTTGACATCAGTATACCAATTGTCAGTGCTCTGAAATTAGGGCCTTACAATTTCTTTTTACTTAAAAATGTGTGAAAAAACACCAGTTGTATGATATTTATAACTAAGAACGTAATAACTAAGTATGCTTTTATAATAAATGTAAGTTAATTTTCAAATAGGGCCATAAATTTGCCAAAAATGTTTTCTTTTTTAACTGAAACTTCGCAGAACGATGCATGTTATATATTGAAAATTTTCTGGCTATTTCTTATTTGTTTGTTTGTTTGGGCTTATTTTTGTTTCTTTTTCAGCTTAAAAACAAAATGAATGTTTGTTAAATGACAGTATATTTATGTGAAATCAGAAAAATACAAAATACTGTTAAAATTTCTGTAAATTTACAGAAAAAGTTTTACAAAGAAGTAAAATTTGGTTAAAAAAGCAGACAGAAATGGTTTTTCAAATAAACAGAAAATACATGTTAAACAACCTTTTTTTATTGTAGCAATACAAAGTGTCTGTAAAGATACAGAATATCTCTATTAAAAGTAAAATACAAAAAGTTTAAGTTAAAAAAAGTCTGTAAATTTACAGAAATTTTTAACAGTGTAGGTCCCTTCATATACTATCCAAGTCAGTTCCGATCCCCCCAAAATCATTTTCTCCTAACAAATGCTAAGCCACGCACTCTCCAAGCTAATACTTTGATAAATCTCCCTCCCGCTAGCTTGTGAAGGCACAAACCTAGTTTATTGTCTAAGACTTTATCACGGTGGTGGGCATGTATGACCGCTACGCAAGTATCCACAACAGATGACTCTGTACACACTGTTTAATACGATTTGCTCTGCACCATTTCACTTACAGTAGAAGTCAAGACTGCAAAACGTAATATGTGGAACCTAACCTTTCACATCTGGACAGAGTAAGCGCAGCGCTTGAAAACGTTTATAAAAAAGGTAAGCAAAAGAAAAAGAAAGAATTAAGCTTATTACTAAACACCTTTTTGGAGAGTCATTCGAGGTAAAATATTGCTTTGTTTTGATCGATTTGTCATATAAGAATGCACAGTACTCTCCCCCGCCCCTTGAGGCTAAAGTCATTTTGTCAGTTCAAGTGGAAGTTTGTTATGCATTTCTCTACCGCAGAATTTTGACATTTCAATGAAAGTTCAATTACTGTTTGCATAGGCGTAGGCCAGGAATGATTCACTTTTCATCAAACTGAGGTCAGAGTAGGCACACCACACTTTATTCTGCACACCAGAAATATCCTACAAAGTTAGCGGTTTCCATGTTATTATTTTATTTTTATTTATTTTTTTTTTCTGGTGGCTGGTCGACCTAAGGTGAACGGTCACTCCCTCTTTCCTATTAATCCAAGCTTGATAACAGCAATGTTTTGAGGCATGTAAAAATTTACCTTTCTATGTACATTTTGTGCCTATATTTATGTCACTGTTTGCAATTTAATGGCAGTTTTAATGTCATCTGCTGTGTGATTTGTTAGTAAGTTGGAGTTTCACGGCCCAGTTTCCAACCTATTGGTTCAATTCGAGCCAGTCACGGCCTTTTCTCCAGTTGTGGCTCACTGGCCTGTTTTTCCTCCTCCATTGTTCATGCAGAACATCACGCACAACGGCAGTTTTTCAAAATTTAGAGTCTTTGGTAATATATGACCCGACCTTGGAATCAAACCCGGGCCTTCCGCGTGAACGGCAGATGCCCTTAACCCTTTACCGTTGTTTGGGTCCTTTTGGACCCATGCGGAGAGCTCGGCTGTCACACATCTTTACTGTTTCACGCGGAGCTCGAAACTGCGAGTAGCTACCCGAAAATTCGGCCACAACAACGAGAGAGGCAATAGTTTAAGGTCACGGGGTCAATGGCCTACGGAAGCCGATGCGGGGCGGGCTACGTCCGCTTTTCCGCCCAATCCCGAGGCGCGCAAATATGCCCCGATCGGAGCACAACGGTAAAGGGTTAAGCTAAAATATCTGCATTGCTCGGCCAAAGGTTTACGTGCACACACGAAGAGACAGTGGCATCAGCTTTGCAGTAAACACACTCCACATGCTTAGTTTAACCCTTTACCGTTGTTTGGGTCCTTTTGGACCCATGCGGAGAGCTCGGCTGTCACACATCTTTACTGTTTCACGCGGAGCTCGAAACTGCGAGTAGCTACCCGAAAAGTCGGCCACAAGAGCGAGAGAGACAATAGTTTAAGGTCACGGGGTCAATGGCCTACGGAAGCCGATGCGGGGCGGGCTACGTCCGCTTTTCCGGACAATCCCGAGGCGCACAAATATGCCCCGATCGGAGCACAACGGTAAAGGGTTAACAGGGCTGGAAAAAATGAAAATTTCCCAGAAGAAAATCAAATCTCCCAGCAAGCAATTCAAAATTTCCCAAAGACTTCACATGTTTATGTATACAAAAGTGGTCAAATTTCCTTCCAAGCACCAAAAATTCCCTGCAATGAGCTTCCCAAATTGTTGGTTTTTCTCGATCAAACACGCGGTTTGCCGTCTACTGTCTACAGTAAAAGAAAAGTTAAAAGATCAGCTCTAATGCGAACACAGTGGTATATAAAAATTGAACTCTAACCATGCTTTATACATACAGTAGGGCTAGTTGGAGTGATTTTGTTCGTGTAGATACACATTTAAATCTGCCATGACAAACGTTTAACACTGACACAAATAACAAGACTTTCCACTACAATCACATGTGCGGGTTGATATGATTTTGAAGGCGGATGAAATTTGGTCTTAAGCTTCTCTCCAATCCTAGTGATTGCGCCCTAAAAATGGTGCGGAAATTTTCAAAATATGATTGTTCTTTGAAACACGAAGCTCCATTTTGATGGTTCCTGTTAAAATAATGATATGGTTTCGAAAATTTAGGTTACAGAATTTTATTGGACTACAGTACGACACGCGGACGTAAGTTTCAGTGTGATACGATACAGATGGTGGAAATCGCGAGGGCGCGGGGAAGCTACGGTTTTTTATATATCACTAGGAAATCAAATTTTCACCTATGGCATGAAGGTAAACCGGATGGGTCTTATTCGTATTCGAACGAGTGGAAACACTTCAGACGGACATCACTACAGTGCATCAGAATAACATGGAGATAAACTAACTGTAAAATCAGAAATTGCAGAATGCTTTAAAGAGGTCCTCTCGACTCCCTGACTTTAATCATTTAATAAGAAACTGAACCGAAAAATCTCATCTAGATCTAAACCTGGACCCAACCCTCCGACAAAGAGTTAGTCCAACGGACGGTCTGGAGTTCAAGTCCTGGCCCAGTCGTACCGACGACTTTATTATTTTGAAATTTGTGTTGACACAAAAGACCTCGGTCTCCTCGACATCGCAATTCAAGCCTACGTAAAAATCGGTCTTGATGTGAACCCACAACTACATTGACCTACTCTGTTGCGTAGCTAGACATTTTTCAATGGGCGCATTTTTCGAATATTTTAAAGGGGTGAACTCCACCGTGCTATAGCAAATTAAATTACGGCCGTTTTTGTCTTTTTTTTTAAAAAATTAATTGGAAACATTAAGCTTTCATTGCAGAAAATTTTGAATTCTGGGTTTCCTGTAATGAAATTTGAAAAGAAAGGGAAATTACCGAAGAATTACCGAAAAACATACATTTCCATTAGAAAATAAGAGATTTCGCGGCCATTAAAGATCGTCTTTTGTACATAATGTTACCTCACGGACCAATTGAGGCTCAAAGCTTATATTGTAAGAAAATTGGAATTTTACGAAAACTTTATGTTAAATATAGCATTGTAGTAGCCGGTGCCAGTTAATGGTCTGGTGTCACATATGACAAATTTCCTTTTTTATTTCCAGAGCTCGAAAAATTTTACCACACTGTTTTATGACGAGCACTATTGCATGATTAGGAACTGCAATTTGAAATTTTGGTTCTTTTGTAACAAATTTTTACAAATGTGAGGTTTTTATTGGAGAGAATCAGGAATTTCATGAAAGAGTTGGAAAAACCACGCTGTAGTGGACTGATGTCACAAATGGCAAATTTCCGAATTTCTTCATTTTCAAATTTTGGAAGGGGGCAATCACCCCGCCCTCTGTATTGACGCCACCGAACATACTCTTTTGGTTGTGCATGTGACAGTAGGACAAATTGGAATTGATGTGAGGTCATCAAACAAACTTATTAGACGCAACTCTTTGTTTTAGAATGAAAACCATCCAATTGCAGTCTAACCTTAAAGTATTTTTTACCTTTCCTCAATATTCATTTTGAGTACATTAAATTTAGACCTAAGGTTGTCAATAAATACCGCATTCACTTGTTAATACACCCCTGATATTAAGGGTCAAATTCAGACCGTCACTTGAGTTTCCGGATTCGTCTATACCTGTAGGATTGCGATTTAAAAAAAAAGTCTGTACACTCCGTCCAACTGATGGAGCCATCTCTTACGAGGGGGATGATGCCTATGGTTTACCCTCCCTTGATTTCGAACTCGATCTCATGCAGTGGGCCCATGTAAAATGTATCAGATTTCTTGATGTTGTGGAGGCAGCATACCTAGGTTGTGTTCTTCCACTCTTTAAACTCATTTCTTTTATAGTTAGACTAGCAGTACGTGGAACTTTGAAACGACTTCGCCGAAAAAAATTACATAGGTGTAGGAAGCTATATAAAAATGAGGAAGGGGTAGAAAGGTGGAACAGTCTTTGGACTATTGCATCACCCTACGTACTAGACCAAAAGGTACATTTTTTAATGCCGATTCTCTTTCGCTTTTCTCTGGAGAGAGTGACAGATTCCGACACGCTTGGTAACTCTCTGTTTAATTGAAATAACGCCAGATATTTTAATACTCAAATACCACCCGAAATTTCTCAGACCCTTGCCTGAAACTCAGGTCTTGAGGATTTTCTTTTTGGGGGGGGGGGTGGGGTGGGGGTCTTTCCTTGCCTCGTACTTACATGCACATGATAATAACATTTAGGAAATAAAGGAATTGCAAAAAGACATCTACAGGTATTAAGGGTGTTCAACTGGCAAGACTGCAATTACTTAGTTATTTAGTGGGTCGGTGGGTCGGTTGGTCGGTTGTTAGGTCGGTCGGTGGGTCGGTTGGTCGGTCGGTTGGTTAGTTAGAGTTTAACGGTCCGGTTTCCAACCTATTCGTTCAAGTCGAGCCTGCCACGGCCTTTTTCCACTTGTAGCTCGCTGTCTTGTTTTCCCTGCTCCATTGCTTATGCGGAGCATCACAAACAATGGCAGTAGGTTCCATTTGTAGAGTCTTTGGTATGCCTCGACCTGAGAATTGAACCCGGGCCTTCCGCGTGAGAGCCGGATGGCCTTAATATTAGACCAAACACGCGGTCGGCAAGACTGCAAGGCACTTGGATGACAACGTTTGGACACCTTGTGACAGCCATTCGGTTATAGTGATATTACTCTTCATAATTATTCTCTTCTATCCATTAAAGAAAATCACGATATACCTGATATGAGATGAATGATTAAAGAAATACATATCATTCTCCCCCCCCCCCCTCATTATTGGAAGAAATTCTTACAACATTACTACGTTTTAGCACTTCAAGTTCCAACTTATTGAAAAATTAAGATGTAATCGTTAAAATATTCCACATGAAAATACTTGTTTCCCTTCCTGCCTATATCTATATATACTGTGTAAGTACCTCTGAAGTTATTTAGTGGGTCGGTAGGTCGGTCGGTAGGTCGGCCGGTCGGCCGGTCGGTCGGTCGGTTGGTTAGTTAGAGTTTAACGGTCCGGTTTCCAACCTACTGGTTCAAGTCGAGCCTGCCACGACCTTTTTCCACTTGAGGCTCACTGGCTTGTTTTCCCTACGCCATTGCTTATGCGGAGCTATATATACTGTGAAAGTACCTCTGTATTGTTTCACCAGTTACATCTTTAGTATATAAGAAAGTAACTGTTTTGAAGAGGAAACATTCACCCAGGGAAATCAAGAAAGGCTACCCTCTTCATTTCATCTTTGTGATGTAGTGACAACGCCACCTATTTTATAAGATCAGTGCTAAAACCACATCTAGAGGAAGTAAAGAATTTATTCCGCAAGTAAGAAATGTCCCTTTATCTTCAATTGATGGTGACTCATAAAAACACTAAAAGATTGTAATGTGATCCCATACAAGGAATGGATCCATCACAAAATTTTCCAATTTTTAGTATCTGTTCCAAATTTACCACAAGAATTTGTGTAAAGAAGCAGTTCTAATAAACAGTGTTTCGATTCACTAACTTCACGTTTATACTGAAGGGTTGAGAAGTATCTAATCTGTTTGACTTTGCGGAATTAACACGGGTGCGGACGCTCCCTGGTGCTGGGGTCTGTCACTGTAATCCTGTCATGCATGTAAAAAGTTGATTGTATAATGAAATGTGTAATATAAATTGCTAACGCTCGCATGATTTAAACGACATGTCTTAACCTATTTTACGGGTTTGTGATTTGGCGGTTTAATAACCAACAAGCGAACAATTGAGCTCTTCAAAAGAATTTTTTGGGGAAAGGGGTTAGAGGGCATTTAATTTAAGGAACCATCTTAGGTGAATGTGACAACTTCTGAGACAGTCGATATTGTCAGAGAAGAAAACATTAACGAGATGACAGCCTTTGACTTTCTGTGGCTGATGACTTTATTTTTTGCACTTTAGTTGTTGAATGAAGAGAAATCCGCTTCATCACCAGTGAAGCAACCAACTGCATCGTCAAGTGGTTATAGTATCAGACTGCAGTCGAGAGGTCGGAAGTTCGATTCCTGGCTGGGTTATCCGAAGATTGTAAAGACGGAACCTAATGCCGTTGTGCTTGGTGGTCAGTATAAGCAATGGAGTAGGGAAAACAAGCCAATGAGTCAAAACTGGAAAAAAGGTCGTAGCTTGCTCGAATTTAACCAATTGGTTTGAAACTGGGCCGTAAAACTCCATTTTATACCTAACCTTCACTAGTGCGGCAGTGTTTCTATTACAAACTTGGTGGCTGGGAAACGGTATGGGGGTTATTTTGAGGGAGAGTCACCATCCGTCCCAGTCCGCCCTAAACTCTGGAAAAAAAAACTTATGCAAATACCCCTTCTCTTGATCAATTTGTAATGCGAGATTTTATTTGTTGAACCTACTAAAGGTACCCTTCATGAAGTCCCTCCAACAGGCCGGAGACATAGGACAAACTGCCTGCCCCTGCGGGAAAATCCTGAGTTACGTCAAGGTCTTCACTTGAAAATCAATCTGAAACGGTGGGACTGTAATTAAGTTTGGTCAGTTCGCCAAGAGAACACTTTTTTTGGGAAGGAGCTGTGACGATTTCATGGGCAAATGTAAACAAAATGTTTTTTTTTTTTTTTTTTTTGGCAAAGTAGGTAGTACATCAATGTACGGTGGTGCTACCTACGGTATATTTTTAATGGTTCATTGTGCCTCTTTAAATGCGTTTTGTGGTGCGGATCTATTTCAACCATTAAAATGACAATTTTTGTCACCCAGAGACTGCCAACCCTCCCAATTGTGCGATTTGTACTTCCCCATAACTGTATGAGGTACATACTCCTGCAACAGTTACAAACCGTTTCCTTGCTTAAGGTCATGTTCTAATACGTACGCAATGCTATAATGTGAAATGCAAGCACAAATATTGTGGAATGAAAGGTACTCTGCATCGATCAAAGAACACTATTCGTCCCAGAATTACCCACTTTACTTTCCCCTATACAGTTAGCTACATTTTATGTAATAACAAAATGTGGTTAAGGCAATGAGAATTTAATGGGTCATAGTATGAGGGGAAATCCTATTTTCCGAAGAACAAACACAGGCGAAGGACTGTCGGAAATACTGAGCTCAATTTTAAGAAGGTCTGTGTGCACTGAATTTGCAAAATATTAGGACAAAACACCTCTAAAACTACTTTTACCCCAAAAATGAAAAAAAAAAAATGAGTCTGAGGTGGCGATTTATAGCGCTGTAGAAGCTAATGGCAATTGTTGACAGGTTATGGAAGCCCATGCTCCGGATCTTTGATGTTTCCCTCAGCATTGTATTCTATCTAGGCTCACAATTTTCTGATCACACTTTAAAAAGAAATAATTAAGCGTCTGTGTTCATCGTAACGGAACCAATTTTCTTTAATGAGGTGATCAATGTATTGGAACAAATCAGAATATTATATTACCGGTAGGGTTGCATCTGAGGAATAAAGGAAGGGTACAAAAAGCAAACGTTGTAAGCAACTTGAGCGCAAAAAGGTGGTATTTTTGGAAGGTGTAGTTGGAAAACTTAAAAATTGGTACTTGCTTTGAAAGAAAGTTGAAATTATGGTTTCTTAAAAGAAAAAAACTCTGATAACCGCATATGACCTTTCACCTGCACCACCAACAATAGGGTTCATGAACTCAAGATGGGTCATTTACTGTACCAAAAATGAAGATCATGCAAGTTACTGCCCTCAAGATGTCTTGCAAGCAATCAAAAAGTGTAACACACACGCAATATCACAATCACATGGATTCCTTGTCTGCCTTCGGATAGGTATCAATCGGCTAACTGAGCACTCTAGGCGATTACAAAATTGGTAAAACTAAAGGTTAAAAAGTGGTAAAAGGAGACTTAAATCACAAGTGGTGACCGTTAAAAAAGACATAAAGTGGTGAATTGATTGCAAAAGTGGTAACCTTTTACAAAGTGGGGATTATAACAAATATGGTTGTTACATACGTTCTTGTTTTCCCCGTTCATCCAGAGAGCTGTTACGGAAGAAGATAAAGCACTTACCTTTCCCTAAAAGCTATCAGGATTGTCGACAACAGCTCCTAATTGTTGTACTCCCAAAAACTTAAGATCACGTACAAAAGGGATGAGTAGGTGAAAACAGTAGTTCTAATGGTCTGCTAGATCTTAAATACTTGTGGCATGATTTCAACTACTGCCATAATAATGCCAGTCGTTAAATAAAAAATATTCTGCTTTTATTCGCCAGTGTCAACGTTTTCATAGGTTCAGTTGAGCTCCAATTCAGTTTTAGATAATCATCACTTTTTTTTTGCTGTTTCAAGAGCAATCCGGAATCTTTACAAAATTCATATACAAATTTTAGACTGCATTCATTGGTGAAAAAGCAATGTCAGTGACCAATGGAAAAAATCAGAAATAACAAAAGAATATGATCAATTAAAAGTGCAGTTAAGTCGATTTGTCTAAAGCTGACGCATGTGTCACTCTTGTCGGCAATGCCGATAGCTTTGAAGCATTGTCAATATGAGTTCTTTGTTTGAGGATTGGTCTGGTATGAGGGGGTAGCTCTAGATTTCTCATTAGGAAGGCTAAATCAAACAAACTTTCAAGAAGTTCTAAAGGACTTGTCCATCAAAGCCTCTTCTCATAAAAAGGATTCAAGCAGTCTCAATACATATTGTTTGATTAGATGAAATTGAATGAAGTGCGTTATCTCCTTCCGTAACAGATCCCCGGTTCACCCGACTTTCCGGGACGTTCCGACTAGAAGACTACTACTTGCTACTTTTCACAAAGGTATTAGACTACGACGTTTCGTTCTACAGTAGAAAGCTCATAGTGTTTTGTGCTTTTCCGTAATAATGTCACGCATGACAGGTCTTGCTTTTCGATAAAAGTTCCTGTTTACTGCACAAGGAAGTGTAACCGTGCTCAAAATAGTCGTTATAATCCCACTGGAAGAACATCTCAAGAAAAGCAACTGGATTGTTTTAGTAGTCGAACAATATGACATCATGCATGTACATTTTAAACATGTTTCTTTAGTTTTGAATTCGCTACATTGGATATTATGGCAACTGGTAGTCTGTCGAAGTAAGTTCGTTTAGTAACATTAGCTAGATTTTCAAAAAGTACTGTTCACATGTAAGTATTCAAGTAAGATTCAAAAACAAAGTTGTTACCTTGAATGGTAAAGTAATTAAATATATTGCAAAGTACTGGAACGATATATTGTTATACATTTTTAGATGAAGGTTCACGGAGAACTTTTCTTTTGGGCCCTATTTAAGTTCGCGACACTAGTTTCTTTAGTATGTTGTTCTCTATGGGTTGGCATAGTTAGAGGTACAAGGCGGGCCAATCGTCTGCAATATCTCGAACAGCAGGTCGGAAAAAGTTTCAAATGCTTTATCATTGTCAGTTGCTTAATCACGTAACTTGAGGGTTTGGAAGCGTTTACAACCTCCTTCTTGTCTAGTTCCCTGTTGTTTGTTCAAAAGGTAGACAGGATAGGAAGATGAACCTTAAGGATTTTCGATAAGTGCAGTGGTCATTATTTCATTTAGTGTAATTTTATTTTCTAAATAATGGTTATAAGGATAAAGCTTTACAAATGCCCCACAGACTTGCCGAAATATTGAATTAATATTTAGAAATCATTTATTTCAATGACAAACCTTGTATCGAGACTCTACTCCACGATATCTTTAGTTTCATCGAAATGTGTTTGCCACTGCTAAGGTGTATCTGCTGCTTCGTCAGCCCATAAAACTCTCAATATTCATTAAACAAGGCTTCACACAAGGAGCGAAAGCAACAGAATAAGCACAAATAAGTCAAATGGTTCCTGAATTGAAGAACCACATTGGCCACTCATATTTGACTTATTTGTGATGGAATGTGATTAATTTCATAGTAATAGGCTAAATAATAGGCATACCGGTCAACACTGTATATCAATTAACTCCACTGTGTATGCGCTTCCTTGACAAGGACGTTTAGCAACCTGGTGGCATTAATTTATACTTCCTCGATTTACTTTACACAAACACTGTACTCATGGCACTTTTGGATAAGAAGTGATCCTTTTCACTCAACTATTTTTCTTGAAAACGTGGTTTAGATATAATCACTCATTTTGGTCCAAAAAGGCAGAATTCGACCGTTCCAATTTTAGCCCCGAAAGATAAATACGAAAGGCGTACTTCTAAGCAGTTTTATCAAAAACAATTTTTGTCCATATTTTCTTGCAGTAGCATCAGGTCAGCCCAATTCTGAAGGAGGTAAGTTTTAAGTGTTTTAATGCTCAACGCTGTGTACATACTATACAAAGAAACTTGTTAAAAATGGTGGGAAATTACTGCAGATTTTGATGGTTCTTGGTCTATGCAGCTTCCTATATCAGCTGGCCTACAACTGAATTTCTGACTGAACTCAAGTGTTCTTTTAGCCTGAAATATCATATTTACACCTATAACGCTTAAAAGTGATGCGAAATGTGTATATTCTCTTCTTAACAGAACATACGTCAACTGAAATAATTATTGGTAAAGCTTAATCGCTCAATTCAACATGTTTGTGGTTGTTCACCTTTGCTATTTTTCAAGTGCAACTTCACCGGTCAGCCTGTTGCAGACTAACGAGTGTGATCACTAGCTTACTTACACAATCGCCAAATCATTCAATTAAGCTACGCAACAAAACAAAAACATTTGAAGGTTCGTAAAAATGATTGAAAAAAGCTGGTAATGTGAGTTTTACCAAAGGGCATGGCAAATAAATTTGATGTTTCAATAGTGGCTATCCCGGCAATGATATAGACGAATGTCATCGCTTCTGTTTAGTGACTATAGGCAGCCATTGGTGGGGTCCATAAGCCTTAAATCGTCTTCATTCATTGTTTACTCGCATTACAAACCGTCATAATTGAAGGAATCAAGATACGATTTAATATACAACCACCCATGATACAGATAATTAAGCAAGGGAATTAAAAGATTAAAAAGTGATAAATCCCACTTATGACCGATTGAAATCACAACATGAATTGCTGTACAGATTCCTCTATAAGCTTTGAAGATGTGAGTTGGATGAATCAGATGTATAACATTTTTAATTTCTAAAATATATCCCTGTAATTCTTGATACGGCTTTCACATGGAAAAACGTATGAGGGGTAATTCATTTAGAGTGATGCTGAGTATCTCCCAAAAAGTTCTTGCATTAACATGCAACGTAAAAAGTAGAAATAACCATCATTAGCCATTATGAACGCATTTTTCTTTCCAAAATATTACTAAAACCCGGACCACACCGACACGTCTGGCAAGTGTCAGCTGTTCTTGTTGCAATGTTAAAACTTCCACAAGTAAGATATTTTTCCAGCTCAATCGAGGTAGAGGGAAGAGCTGGAACTTCTGGGGTCCATACAGGTTTCTACGACGGATAAGTGTTGTAAGGACGAAAGTGGTCGCTGCAGTATGATCCAAACTTTGAAACTTTGCATTTAGATATGGATCAAGAAGCCTTGTAAGTTATGGCCACCCGGCCCCTGTTTAGGTGGCAAAGGAACGATCCCCAGTTTGGTGGGAACAATCGTGGGTATATTCATTGGCTCCTTGGTTCACCCTAAATGCTTATTGCTCTTTCGAATTTTTCCACGCTATACGAACTTCGAAATCGGATACCGAACTACATTTAGGAAAATGCTGTACTAAATCTTAAGCTTCACGGGATGCTTTGCCAGACTTCCCAAAGTCGAAGATAAAAATTGTTGTGAGCACTAGCGTAGCCAGCGGGGGGGGGCAAGGGGGGCAGAGTGCCCCCCCACACAGAAATTTTGGGGACGCAATGGGCGATGTTGAAAAAATGAAGGAGAGCAAAAAAAAAAAAAGGCAAGAGGAGGGAGGGAATCAGGGGTATTTTTTAGTTTTTCGGGGAGGGGGGGTCTTAGTCGTTACGATAAAGTATGCAGTCCCCGACGACGACTAGTCTCCCCGGTGTTTTACCTGTTTTTTGCTCTCAAATGACAATTTCTCTAATAAGAACCCTAAATTTTCGGCGCGCTACGCGCGCTGTAGGACTCACTCCAGTTTTTTCAATGCTCCCATTCCACATATCTAGGGAGTGTCTGTCAACGTTACCAAGTAACGGGTAAACACAGTACACAGCCTATGTAGAGGTCGTAAATTTCATCCCACATCACAAAGCCTAGTTGCTGTACTCTTGTGTGTGTCATGCGATATGTCAGTTGGTGAGCGACTAACGGAGCATAGTTTGGCTATTTTATCGGGTTCTCCAGGTGATTTCGACACAATGTATGTTATCCCCGATACGGTCTACAACCCCCATAGTTTCTTTTTTTTTATTTTTTTATTTTTGTTTTTAATGATTACATAGGCTATGTTATTTTTGTAAGCCTAACAAAAATTTTCGCGCGCTCCGCGCGCTTTGCAATTTCACGATTCAGACTCAAAACAACACTATCACAGCGCAACTCGGCTTTTAAAATATTAAGTAATATTGTGCAAAATGTGCCCCAGGCTGCAATGACATGGGATAATTCGGCTCCTTCATATTCCCTTCTCACCAACCCCTCGACATAGGGGCTATCGGAACTTGTGAGCGCTGGCATGCCCCCCCCCCCCCCCTGTCGGGAATAATCTGTCGCCTTCCCATGGTCGGTCTAGTTATTTTGGCTTTCAAAAGAGTTATTTCTGCGATAAAACCCAAAAAGGTTCGGTACGCTTTGCACACTCTTCCAAAGTTCCGTTACCTAGAGCTAATAAAGTACAAACCCTTACCATCTTTTCAAGTAAATTACTAAGTAGAATAAATGGATTAATGTACATGTCGGGAATTTCATCTCATTTCGCTAAACTTAGTTAATAATCTCTTGTGTCAGTCGTGCGGTACGGACTCGAAGAAGGAAGTACAATATAAGTTGTGCCCGATAGGGCCCAAATGCCGGGACAATTGACCTGTATAAGCTTTAAATAAATACAGATTCTTTTTAGTGTAGGCTAACCCAAAATATTTTCGTCCGCTTTTCCACGGTTAAATCAGTGCGGAAATATCTTCCTCCAGCATATACAAATTTAATGTCGTATATGACTCGCAATGGTAGGTATAGTGCACAGGTTTTCTTCAAATCTCCCTCACAAACACATCGATGGCATCCTGGCTGTCGGGGCTTGGGGTCGCTACCCACCCTACCCCTCCCCCGTTCGGAGAGTGGCCCTTCGTCCGGCAAATCCTGGGGCCAAGCCTGGAAGGAAGACACATTTTTCCAGTTATGATTTGTATATGTGTAATGAAGCAATTAACTAAAAATGGAAGCTGCATTTTTTGGCGAGCGGCAACTATTTTGGAGGGGCGGCCAGTTTCACCAGGAGGGCATGTCGCCCCTCTAAAACCCCCTGTGGAGAACACTGGAATCTAGTATAAAAAAACAAAACAAAATATAGCACCATATTGCATCTAAGCTCTTCGAGACAGCGAAAAATTCCAAAAGGGAAGGGGAAACCCAGGGAACAGGCCCGTAGCCAGGGGATTCGCACTTACTCCCGCCCAGACCTAATTTTTTTTATTTTTTTTATTTAAATGGAGTTTTTGCGTTTTTCAAGGCAAAATGTCAATTCCGCCGGTTTAGCCAATGGAAGCCTTATGAGTAGCTGTTTTGTTACAGTTCAACACAATTCCCTAGGGCCCCATTGACTCGTACAGTAACCCTCTTACAGGCACACACTAACTCTCGAGGGAATAAGGAAAACATTGATAAAAGACTGAAAATGTCAAAAAATTCGAGCTTAGGTGTTCACCAGATCGCTCAATTTTGATGTAAAATTGCAAACTCTCCTTGGGGTTGGAGGGGGAAAACCAAGCCCTCTCCCCGTTCGGACGCTCGACTCCTCACTTGGGCGCTTCGCTCCCTCAAGAAAATGCCACACCCCAGTGGCGGCGATGAAAAATATAAAAGTGGGGGCTAAAGGAAGGTATGTTCAGCCCCTCAATATTTGACAAGTGCTCCAATTAAGAAGCGGAGAAAAATTCGAAGTCGGGCTGAACATATTCTTGCTTAAAACACTAGGGAAGTGCCGTTTCCGGCCATCTGAGGGGTTTGTAAAGCCAAAAATTTCCTGGTACACTCCGCGTCAATCGATGGTAGAGCTCCGCTTAAAAACATATATTAACATTTTTCATAGACTGTTTTTTTTTTGTTTTTTTGCATTAATTGAGAAATTTCAGATATGAGATCCATATTTCCAGGCTGGGAACATGCAGCATGAAACATTCGGGAAGTACCGTTTCCTGCCATCTGAAAGGGTTTCTAAAACCAAAAATTTTCTTGTACGCTCCGCGCCAACTGATGGTGGCGCTCCGCTTAGATAGTCCTGTCGGTCAAGATTGGGGACGATGAGTCGACTTTGCCCCCCCCCCCCACAAGAAAATCCTGGCTACGCCCCTGGTTGTGGGTGAGCCCCTGGCTGGTCATAGGCTTAGTGGTCTCCATGCCTTAAATTGACCCCAGTTCCTAGATTTGTAAACATCAAGCAAGAGTTTATGAAAGTTTATGAAAGTTTTCATTCTCTCCTTGTATGTCATTTTTGTGTGCATTTTTTCTACACAAGTTGTTCGTCTTGTCGGAGGAAGTGTTGGAACCGAAGGCAGAGTTGAAGTTTACCATAATGGAGAATGGGGGACCATATGCCAAGATTACTGGGATGATGTTGATGCTAGTGTTGTATGTCGACAGCTAGGTCTTGGAGTACCAGGGAAGGCTACAGCCCGTGGTTCATTTGGGAGTGGTACCGGTCCAATTTTTCTGGACAATGTGCAATGTAATGGTAGTGAAAAATCCATTTTTGACTGCGATCATAACGGTATAGGAGAACATAACTGCTACCACTATGAAGATATTGGAGTATCTTGTTCAGGTATGTTAAGGAAAAGTAATTATTGCAAAATATTGGTATAAAAATAGGGTCGATGTAATAGTCCAGTAGTTGCCTTTAAAGCAAGTATAATTGCTAAGTCCTTCGCAATCGTTATACCACGAGGTAATCGGAGAGGACAAGTAAATCAGACCCCATTGGGAAAAGTTGTCTATGACTGAAGAGTTGTACTCCGAGAGTGTGAAAATTAATAAGTCTAACAATACGTTAGGATGCAAGTGATACGTAATTGTAATATTACTAGTTATTATTTAAAATCTTTTTAAATAAATCTCCAGTTTCATTGAAATTGTGACTTATTTGAACCAAATTTATTTGTAAGGGAATGTTCATACTCGATAGCATAGTTTTGAGAAGTGAGTGATACCCTCACTCCAAATCCAGATGTGGATTGATATCTGGATATATCTGGTTAAATACAGCCTTTATATGGCCATATCAAGCCAGATATACATCCAGATTTAGATGCTTTGATATATTATATCAAGTTTTATATGTCCATATCAGGCAGATATAACTTGATTCAAGAAAAGCCAAGATATGCAAATAAAGTTTTATACGGCCATATCAAGCCAGATATAATTTAATGAAATGCCATCCCAGATATGCAAATAAAGTTTGATATTACCATATCAAGCAAGATATAAATTGATGAAATACCTTCCCAGATGTACAAATAAAGTTTTATATGGCCATATCAAGCTAGGTATAACTTAATGAAATGCCTTCTCAGATATGCAAATAAAGTTTGATATGTCCATATCAAGCCGGATATAACTAATTAAAATACCATGACAAAATTGCATATAAACACCTTTACATAGCCATATTAATACTTTTGGTTTAATTTGTGAACCTGTCTTACATAAAGACCTTCTCTGGAATCTGACAGGTATCAGCAAACCAAAATCAGAACATTCAAACCATATTCAGCCGTATTAGACTAACGTATGCAAATGACTTTCCAATGTGGGCGTGGTTAGGAATTTAGGGTCCTGATTTTCTTTTTATTGTGATTAAGGAAGTAATATGTGAAAAATCATGAAACCTTCAACAAAATGTATGTTGGGATATTGCCCCATATGATAAATTAAACCAACAATGCAGTGTAAATATTGGAAAGTAGGAATTTCAAAGCAGTTTTTTCTTCACTATTAAGTAATTTAACAACTTCGAATACTTAAGTCAATGTTATACAATGGGCATTGAACTTTGTTATAGATGTTCAGATAGCCCTTAGCATTATGCTGGCTCAGAAGGTTTTGATACGCTTTACACAAAGTTAGTGCACTAATAAATTTTGGTCCAGTCATATATGGTCCAGATTTGGGACATATATGCACCATAATTGTCTCCTTAATATGGCATCAATACAGTAAATCTTTATATAAACCAGATATGGCACTGCTTTTATATGGGATCAGTATAGAAAAACTTTATATAAACCATATATGGTATTGCATTACATGGCTCATATCTGCTCCAGGTAAAGACCTGATCCGGATAAAATTTTATTTGGCCCATATATGGATTAGATCTGGTTCTGGCACAGATCAAGGTTATATCTGCCCAATTTTGTATCTGTCCCAGATATAAATCCCATATCTGCAGCAGATATGGGCCAGATATGAATTTCATATCTGACCCCAATATGGAATTTCATATCTGGCCCATATCTGGATTTGAAGTAAAGGTAAGTGGAAAAATTAACTTGGTTTTGGAAATTAAAACCCCACAGCTCACTTGAACAAACAATTCGAACAAGTATACATTATGTACACCTTTTATTCTCCTTTTGCAGTGAGTATTGGTTGGTTGTTCTTAACATAACTTCAAGGACCAGTTTTCTCACCCCTCCCCGTCCCTTTCCTCCCCTTCTCACTCTCCTAACCTTCTTACTGAAGCCCCTCCCATAATTGTCTAGAATTCATTTTCATCCAGATACAATCTCAGGTTATTGCTTCAAAGTGATTATAGAAAAACTCACTCGATATAATCAAAACACTCTCGGTACTGTTCATGTTGTGTTATATAAGGTTTGGTACTCTAGATTGTCTGAATCAGTTTTCAATCAAAGATCTGAGCCAATTGAGAATTTCGGTACCCCGTTCCAAAATTGTAGTTTGGGGTGAGAGGTTTGACCCTTTAAGTTGTTTTTTTCTTAGGAGATAATGTTAAAGAGCGTTGAGGTTAATAGAAATGATGTACCGGTAAGTTCTACAGAGTATTAAGAGACTTAGAAAAACAAATTAAAACATCATTTTCCTTCGAAACAACAATAGATGAACAGTTTCGAACGCCAAAGTGATATTCTAGGATTGACGCTAGGGTTCAAACTTCTAGTAAACGTGTGATACGCCCAGAGAATTACTTTACCAGTGATTAAGACTAGTTGTAAAGCTATAAAGAGGGCAAGGGTTTCCATTCTATTGATACTTGAATGTTCCTTCCCACACATTTATTTCTTTCACAAGCACGGACACAATCTATGTTTAACTTCCGAAGTTGTTCTGTGGTAAAAGACAAAAACCTTTCAGTGAATTCAGTTTTTCAATGGAATCTTGAACTCACCGTAATATGTAATTGGTGAAATGATCATTCATTTCTGGTAGGGTACTTTCCTTTAACAATGCATGATTCTACACTGTGTAACATCTAGCACGTCCTCCGTTGTAAACTTAGATTTCCATGCACGCACTGTTAATACACTGATTTGTTGTTGGAATGTAGACTAGAATGAAAATAGTATCTTAATATTTGCAAAAATATTGTTTTCCAACGTTTAAGGAAAATGCTAAAAATTAAGTTGACATATTTTACAGGACAAGGTTATGTAAACTATAAACATTTGATTGCCCTTCGATGCGTGGCAGTGCAATATTAAGGCCCAGGTCTAAGTAAATTCTAAAGACAATTTTTTTACCAAATTTATGACATCTTTTACAATGGAAAACATAAAGGGAGTACCAATTCTTTAATTTTTGCATGCTTTCCCAGTTCTGCTTTTGACTGGACGCTTAAAAAAGGGTAAACAAACTTTGTTTTATATGTTTTTCGCAGCTCAGTGCATGACATTTGTACGCACAGTCCATTTGTGCATTGAGCTAAAACTAACAATAGATGATCCATGATCACAACCTAACGTCGAGATTTGTCATTGTGTAGTTACGGATTGACCCATTTCTGAATAGCAATCACAAAGGATTGTGGGATAGGTTTTAGGTATGCATAATTTTTGTCAATGACATTTTATTCTAGTAACAATTAATGCACACCAACATTCTATCCCACAATTCTTTGTAACAGCTATTTGGAAATGTGTCTATGTCTAATCGTGCATCTGTGTGGAATTTTGTCTAATTCCCAAATACTCAGAAATTTTCATTCAACAATATTTAACAATAAATTAACCTGTCTTCTTACCTGACAGATCTCTTCGATATTTCTATACTGGGTAAAACAAACAGTTAAGAAAGGGAAAACTAGATATTCTTACAAAAGATTAATATTTGCTGCCAAACTCTGATTGCCCCTTTTAAAATCCATGCCTTTTTTCTGTTCACCCTTCCATTCATTACGTAAATGTGGTGCCAAGTGTTGGAGGGGAAGGGGATTAAAATAAGGAGAACTTTTCTGACTATCTGCTGTCGGTACATGATGTACTGACAGCGGATAGTCAATGTAACGATACTTGACAAAGTGGTATCACTTCACAAGTAACTCCCGCCGCTTCCGTGTGGCCGTTATTTCCTTCCAACTACCCCTAACAGACAGTTTGTCAGGAGTGACACCATGTGATAACCACTTTGCAGGAACCACATTCTCAAGCCTACCACAAATAGCTCAATCTGCATTTGCACAAAGGGTGCTCATGGGACGAGTAACACCAAACTTGCTTTTCTCATGTTAGAATGTACACAGGCTTTTAGTAAAAATTACCCTCATGTACGAGGAATGTGAACAGTAACATAGAAATTTTATCAGGACTATGAATTAGAATGCAGGTAGTAGATTTTTTTTTATTTTGAATCAAATTTTTCATGGCGAAAAAAGCTTAATTCAAAACCTTTATCAGAATATCATTCAAATTCTTTATCAGGGTACGAATAAAGTAAGCTTCAAAATAATGAAAGCCTGAAATCATGTAAAGCATGAAAATGAGAGGTTTCATGCACTGCGGGAAACCCCTTCATCATCAGATCATAGTGCAAGCTAACTAACTTTGAGTCTTTTCTTAGATAACTTTAGGTTACTGGCGATTCGAAAACTGTCAAATTGCTTATGTCCTGGACTGGCATTGCATACATACAATAAAAATAATACGTAATAAGAACCCTCTCTGTGCTTGTCGCGTTATATGTGGGTTGCCTCACGCCAAATAGCTTTCTCTCTTCTTACTGTTAGGAAGTGAACATCTTACTGCAAACGGCAAATAGTAAAAAGGAAAAGATAGTGACTGCTTAGATACCACGCATAAGCCCGGGAAATGTTACTTCCGGCCAACTGACGGGTCCGATTTTCAAAGTTGTTCTGTTCGCTTCGCTCCAGCTGATGGTGAAGCTGACCGCTTAGATACCGGTAGTCTTTGTGGAAGGATTACGTTTTGGGAGCAAGAAGGCCCCAAACTGAAATACTCCCGTACGCCTATGCGCATTAGTGATGATCTTTAATTTTGAATCCTTAAAGTATGAAAGTTCAAAGCTGACTTCCAAAAGAACTTTACCGGTACGGTATATGGTATTTTATTACAATAACACAGAACTTTCAGTTTGATTCCCATTAACCACCACGATTCAACCTTCAACACACTTCCCGTCAAAGTAAAAAACTTGCACCATTTTTCATTTAGGCCCCTTTAAAAGGCCAAAACTTTTCAAGGGAGAATTGGACATCCCCTCCCGTAAAGACCTCTCCAGGCCGGCTATCACTCGCAATACTACACGGCACCCCCTTGAGAGCAAACCTGCGTAAACCTCTGACCATAACCGACGTACCTGCATAAGAACTCTGGGGCCCGTAGCCAGACTTGGAAAGCCGGGACCAAACCAATCTTAGTCTTTCCACAAACTTTACTGACTGTCACTGTAGGATAAATTAATAAAAGATGTGAGGGTCTAAAGTTCTACAAACATACTGTCACACAAAAAGGTTACAAATAAAGGATTGTTTAAAGGTATTTATATGTGACAAAGGTGAAATTAACCCTAGTGTACCTCCTTGGCGCGTTGAAAGTAAAATTGTTTGGTATAATGCCTGTTCTGAGTGATGTGGATTTAGATGTTCACAAATTGTGTACCTGCATCTGACAAATGCCGCCATTTTCTGACTGGTGTGAATTCAACTTTTCCACCTGTCTTTTTGCATTGGCGTACGAGGAAGCGATGGGACTGCTCCGCCAAATTTGAATGTCATAACGTCGGGCAGGGAGTAGGAAAAAAGTTGGATAGACACTTGAATTTTTAAAAAAACGTCATAGTTTTTCAGAAGATTCCTGGCCACTGGCACTTTACAGGTGCTTTTAGAATGATACCGCTTTCAGATTTTGCAGCCCCTATGTTTGCGCATCATACATGTCGTGACAATGCTTCTTAAGAATGCAACAACTGACACCCGGGTAGATCAAAAGCCGTATGACGTGGGAGGTTACTGCCTGTGAACTGAGTTTGTTACATGATCTTTGCACTCAAGTGTTCTTTGCTTTCATTGTGTACACACTGCGTGAAGCAACTAACACTGACATCTTTGGTCACCCTAAATGTTACGTACGGTACGGTAGTTTTTGGGTGTTTCGGTATGTCTGCATGACACTGTCGATCATTAATTAGATTAGAACTTGAAATCAGACTAGTATCAAGCTTGTACCTAATGTGCTTCATTCCCTCCCTGACGCGACAAGATGTTATCAGGTCGAGAAGGAGATTGTATCAAAAGTAAGAAGACAAGTTTCTGGTAAGTGGGAGGGGTGGTAGTACTCTAACCACAGTTCCCGTTTTCTTAACAATAGAACACTCACATCACAAAGGGAAAACCGTTTTACACTAACAGAAATTTAGACAGAATTTCCGCCGTTATTCGACAGCCGTTGCTTATCAAACATGAATGATGAAGATGACTTTACCGTAAACAGTATCTAAGGTTGTCGGGAATTTGCTAGTTCTTGACAGAACAAAAAAGAAAAGAGAAGAAAAAAAAAAATAGGTAGGGCCTAAACATGTTCAATTGATTGGTGTTGTTGTCTAAGAAGCAAGCCTAGTAGAGACAGGCCAAATTTAAACAAACAAGACTCACAAATGAGAACGACAACTATATTGTTGATGCCTTCGACATGGGAATCTGGCTAAAGGTATTAACAATATGGCAGCAGCTTTATGACTTCAGCCACACTATCGTGTACTAGAACAGGATAATTTCAATTTGTTTTCCGCCTTTATGTACTCATGACATTAACTAAGTGGATTGTCCCACAGAAGCAAAATATCAATCACTTCACGTTCGTGTCCAAGATATTCTCACTACACCATTAAAGGCTAGTAAAAAGTGCCAGTGCGAGAGTTTTTCGTTTTTCGAAATTTTCCGTGATTCCCTCAATTCCGGACTGTATGCGTGTAACCGTTATACAGCTCGAATTGACTCGTGCTTGTGAAAATATAAGACGATGTTGGCCGACCTGATGTTCTCGTTCGCTCAAGCGATGTAAACCTAAAAAGAGCCTATGGACTTCGACCTCCGGTGAATATCACGGTGGTTAAAGAGATACGATGTAACAGCTTTATATGAGGCTACTTAGTTCCGACTTCTATATCGGGTGAATGCCCCGTATTCCAAAACTCCTGTGTTCCGACAATTTCTACATTCATCTATACGATCGTTTTGTCGGAACACAGGGGTGTCGAAATATGGGGCTGTATCCCTATGTCGTTACGTCTTCATCTTTGTGATGGTCAACTTTATTTTTTTTATTTTAAGTAGATGTTTCACTGCGTTTGTCAACAGGCGTGCGTCTTGTAGGTGGAACTGGTCCTCACGAGGGTCGTCTTAACGTTTTCGCAGATGGACAATGGGGAACAGTTTGCAGTGATATGTGGACTCATGATAACGCAAGGGTCCTGTGCAGGGAAATTGGCTTGGGTCAGCCAGTTGAGGTGATGTCAAATCTTTTTGGCCCGGGAGATGATGTAATTTGGTTGGATGATGTTCAATGTGTCGGAAACGAAGCATCTCTATTTCATTGCCACCATTCCGGGCTTGGCCAACACGACTGTGACCATTCGAAAGACGTTGGTGTAATTTGTTCAGGTAGGTCAAAGCAAAGGAGGCCAATTCGAATCACTGAGTGGAGTTAAAGGACCGTCTTCCGATTTGGAGAATATACCTATGGCTATAGTTCGTCTTAACTGCAAATAGACAAGTTAGAGTAGATGGTGGGCCAAGTGATGTATCATAACCGGTGAATATTGCACAAAACTCAGGAAAGGCCCAAAATGTAAGTCGGTTATTGATCAATTTTCTTTGCTAACACTGACGTGAACAGGATTTTAAATTGGGGTGGCCAACAGCATGCAGGACCTGGTCTAGGGAAGGGCTATTGCGAAGCATATCTTATCACTGAGTCATTTTTTCCAAAATGAATACTGGTAATACGACATGCACATGGACAATGCTTGTGTGTTGAAGGGGCGGTTGATTAAAATAAGGTTAGGTGTCCTAGATACAAAATGTTGCCGTTCTAGGAAAACGTTTTTTGCTACATTACTTCATTGAGGGTTAACTAGTAAAGAACCATAAAGAATGCACGCTATGCGTGAAGAAATTTTCCGTTTCATGTCATTTCTGTAGAAAAGCTGAAAACCTGCATCAAAACAGACTGCAAATCACAAGGCGAACCTTCAACCTGATGATCCACACAATGCTTTTAACTTTTGCTGTCATGCTTCGAAAGTTTTTTTTTCAAAATATGGCGATAAAAAGCAACATTAAGATGGGAAGTGTGAAATGCGCGGAATAGTTTGAGAACTATTTGTGATAGAACATGGTAAAAGTAAACCGATGATTCCGTCGAAAACACACCCCACCCTACCCCTACAAGAAAAAGGTAAAAAACTATGAATGAAATCGTTTGGATATGCATGCACCCCAATTACCTTATACTGGTGTCACTGAAAAATAGAGTGTAAACCGTGGCAACGCGAAGCGGGCAAACTTTTCATTTTAACTTTGTTGAACCAACAATACCGTTGTGCAATGTGAATTCAATTTAGACTATATAAAATAGTAAAATAATAGAACCGAAGATTACAAGAAGCAAGTTCTTAGCAGCAACCAGGAATAAAATCGTGTTCACATTTTCGTATACTATATAAAAACCCCGCGCAAAACTAGATGCAACATTTTTCTGTTTCTAGCTAACGACAATGTCCTGGCGATAAATTGCAGATTGAAGTTAGATGCAAAAGACGACAGATCGATTTTCTATGAACTACTCTAACCCATTGTAAGTCTTGTAGAAATTCCATGAGAGAGAAAGAAAGACAACAAGAACTATTGTGAGACCCTGCAAACTTAATAACAAAGGGAGCAATCTCCTCCAAAAACAGCTTCCTGGTACAATGGGAATTTCACGTCTCACTGTGCTTCATTCTGATCAAAGCACTCAGGCTAGCTTTTATTGAAGAAAAAAAGCAGTTCCCTGCTGTGCTTGAATTTCTCTTGACCTTCACACACCATGGTTGCTTGATATTAAGTTTACAATAGTGACTAGTGACACGACCTTTACTCTCCTCACTAAGGGATTTTCCCTTCGTTTTTATAGTATTGTCGCGTTTCAACTCTTTAAAAGACGACAGAAACGAATCAAGACGCACGAAGAACGGTTAAAAGTTTATTTAAAAGTAACTACGGACTCAAATGGGTTGAAGAGTATTATGAAGAGATGATAAAATGCAGTCTTAGATATCTCATGGGGTTACGAAACTTTGGTTAACTAACTACTTTACCAACTCTAGGAATGTGGTAATGTATTCCTTTATCTTTCGATTGCATCCTGTGTTTTGTCAAGATTAATGGGTTCTTCTTCTGAGGTTGACAAGTTAGGCAACAGTTGAAACTTCTGCAGCCGAAATGGTTAAAGATCGCTGGTTGGTCAAAAAGGACAGGGAAATGGTAAGCTTTGTCTGATTGGTTATTAAAGACATCGCACACCCACCTACCCATGATCACGCTAGGTGGACTATTAATCTTCTACCTGTCGCAACTGAAATGAGGATAGCAGGGCATATCACAATCGTACCGATTGGTCAGTAAAATAGGTTTATATTTCGTCGCATTCCTTTGGATACTTGGGACAGCGCCTTCCTAGGGTCAACTAAAACAACATGTGTTTGATGTTCGACCTGCCATGGCTAAAGACAGTATGTATGGTATGACTGCGCTAGTTGGTCGGTGCGTACATCAAATGTCATAGTGCAACTGATTGGAAGATCGGGACAGCGCCTATCTAGAGGAACAGTCTAAGTGCCTATCAGCAGTTAATAAATTTTCGCGGCGCCTTTGAATAGTTTAGACGTTACTTGGTAAGCGATGGAATAGCGAGACTTGGAAAAGCTTGCTTATATTTGAATTGATACAGAACCACTCCCAAGAGTTAATATAGAGCTGATTGGAGTGAGGGCGCTTTTTCCGACTAACAGCACTCTCTCTTTTGTGACTACAACTGTATTTCTGAACGACCTGTTCAGTAAGTGAAAGCAATTCATCAAGTAGCAACTGTCAGGATCTTGCTCCTGGATTACATCCATGCGGAAATTGGTGTTTGTCTTGTTGTAATTCAGTCAAACCATTCCGTGCCAAGGTTGGGAACGAAATCCGGTGTAAGTAGGGCATTAACAAAAAGGTCCATTTCCCCTTTTAATTCCTTTACTGTAGGCAGGCAAAGAATCTATGCGAGGGTGATGTTGTGTGTCTGTGTTTACGATGTGCGTATGTTTGTGACACTACCCTTGCAAACACGATATCTCAAGCTAGGAATGTCGGACACCTTTCTTATGTGTTATATAGATTTACAATGTTAAGAGAAGAAGCCTCATTTTTGGTGGAGGTTAAGGGTAGTTTGAGGTTATCAGGGTCCAAAACCGAAAACCTCGTACACACGAAATCTCAGGTTCGGAATCACCGACACTTTTCATATTTGGTGCATAGATCTATCATGATAAGGCGAAGAACACTATTTTTTTTTTTTTTTTTTTTAAGATGAGAGGTCATTTGAAGTCGTTGGCAGTAAAAATGCGAATACCTCGAAAATTGCGTGTGAAACACGTTATCCCATGGAAGGAAACACAGACACCTTTCATATTTGGTATATAAATTTACCATGTTGAGAAGAAGAACCCTATTGTCAAAGGTCATTTTAGGCAACTAGGGATCAGAACCAGAAAAATCTCGTGAACACGATATCTCAAGGTAGGCATTAAAGACACTTTTCATGTTTGGAATATAAATTTATAATGTTGACAAGGAGGACGCTATTGTATTGATGGAGGACAAAGATCATTTGAGGTCGTCAGGGGTCAGAACCGGAAAACCTCATTAACACGCTTCCGTTCTCAAGATAAGAACGATTTACACTTTTCATATCTGGTATATAGATTTTTCATATTGAGAAGAAAAACCCTATTGTGTTTGGTGGTTGTCAACCATAATTAAAGGTCAGTAGGCGTCAAACTTTGAATAGCCTTGTAAACACGATATCTCAAGTAAAGAATGACCAACACTTTCCATGTTTGGCATATGGATTTGTCATGTTTGAAAGATCCCTATTGTTTGTGGTTAGGTCAAAGGTCATTCGAAGTTACTAGAGGTAAAAACTTATGATCGGCTTTAATTTTCAATATTTTGCACCCTGTAGAGTTTGAAGTTTTCCGTCAACATTCATTTTGCCCCAGAAAAGATTCCGCTGTATCCTGCCCCCTCTAAAAACGTTTTCTCTCTCCAGTACCTTGCCTGGTCACAGGCCTGGAGGGCTTGTTATCAGAATATCTCAATCAAGCAATAAAGGACAATTTTCATATTTGGTTCATTGACTGACGTTTGTTCTTGGTTGGAGTTCAAAACTCTTTTGAGGTCACAGGCGCTAGCTGGGAGAAAATCTCATTAATGGTTTATAAGGTAACCAGATCTGAAATGCAACGTCACTGGAAATCATAAGCTAGGTCAGAATAGGTCATATGAGAGGTACTAAGAGTTCATATATCAGGTCATTAGAGGTCAAATGCCCAATCACCATACGCCATATGCCAGGTCACCAGAGGTCACTTGGCACGCAGCAGAGGTCAAATGCAAGGTTACCAGAGATCAAATGCAATGTGAGATCACAAGGGATTAAAACTGTTTTCTACAAGATACTACAAGTAGTAAAGTTGGAAGAATTGGTACGTGGATGCATTACGGTTAAAACAGATCCCTTTTGTTTTCGGGAAGGTCAGAATTACGTCATTTGGGGTCCCCAGCCATCAAGAGGTATAATTTCGCTACAATTTCTAAGATTATCTTCTGAGATCTGTTTTTGGCACACTTGACGGTTGTACACAAAATGTGGACAATTGAATGCATCTTATTGGACTTCATTTACTGTGGCAAAACGGGTTTCATTAAATTTGGCTCCAAATCTTACTGCGGAGTTTGTCATCACCATTGACATCATCATCGGTGACATTTTGCAAACGATACCAAAAAGGCTGTACATTGAATGCACCTTTCTGTTCGATAACCTGAAGTTTTAAGATGTACGTATTATTAGAAAGATTGACTTTGACGACTTACAAAGCCTGACATGCATAACCATCTCTTTTGTGTTTAAAGTGGTTCGCCTTGTCGGCGGTAGCAGTGACACTACCGGACGAGTGGAAGTTTTCAAGAACCTTCAGTGGGGAACTGTATGCGATACATGTTGGGATGACCGGGATGCAACTGTTGTATGTCGTCAACTAAATCGAGGACATCATGGTACTGCATTTCGATATGCTTCCTTTGGTCAAGGAAGTGGTCCCATGTATGCGGACGAAATTAAGTGTTATGGTGATGAAGATACTTTATTAGAATGCAGTAGAACGGAAAGTAACATTGAAAACTGCGAACATGCTCAGGATGCAGGTGTTTTGTGTTCAGGTGAGTTTGAGCATTGAACTTTTCATTGCCATGGTAGATACATATTTGTATATTGAATCCGCTAAGATAATTAAGTGGAATTGAAAGTAAGAAAGTGATCTTCTTAATAATTGAAAAATTTGAAAAGTGCGATTTAACCAACTTTTGATCATACCTTTGCGGTTGACAATTCGGGAAGCTAAGAAGGCAAATCATCTCTTTATGTGCGCAATATTAGCACATTGTTGTGGAGGTGGTCGTTGTATCCTATTTCCAGTAGTTAAGATCAATGAAAGTTTTATGCAATGAAAATTTCAGTAATCAGTGCCGTACATCACGTTTTGTACAAACGCAATATCATCCTCTCTGCAAACTGCACAGCTAATATAAGTTTTGTAATATCCTATTCATAGCAGTGACACGGTTTTTTTCGAAGTTAGGTAGTATACGGGAAAAATGTATATTTTTAACACAATCTAAACAGGCGGCTCCTTGACCTAAGTCTCCCGAGATCGAGGAACACTTTTCGTTAGCGACATCATTTTGTGTACAAAACCATGGTCTCTCGCTTTTCAGAAGCTAATTTATTTTCGAAGGTCACGTCAAATTTGGAAGATGTGGTTTTTAGTTGGTGTATTTCCTAAGTTACCCAAAATCATCATCTTATTCGTTGATAGTTCAAAAAGTTTTTTACCACACATTTGTTTTTTTTTTCTTCAGCCATGTCTTTTAGCTACCAAGGCTGTATATCCTTCTGCTATTTCAGGTTTTTCAATACCGTTACTATCCTCCAAGCAGCAGAATTTCCAGGTTAAAAGGGTTCTTTTGTAGACAATTTCTGTGACTTCAAAATATGCATTACAATCTTCTTACATATGCTCAAATAAATGCAATTTTGCTGTTGAGAAGATGGGTCATTTTGTGGGACCGGCAAAATGGCCAATTTGGAAAGTGAGATATCTTGTTTCAGGAAAGTGGCGTTGCGAATCTGTGTGGAGGGCATGGTGTGGGATACTTTTCCTTTCTTACATGACCCTAGTAAAATCCCATCAAAATAAATGTCAGATGTGGATTTCGATAATAAGCTAGAAGTTTTTGTTGTTTGAAATCATCAAATTTAGTCCCTCTTATTTGTTTCTAATGCTGTCACTTCATAATATTTTAGAATTGACTTTATGTCCGCTTCTGCTCTTGCAATGAATTACATGTGATCGCGATGTAATGCAAAACACAATATAGACGAAACATAGTTAAACATACTTCAAGTGAAGAAAAGTCATTCTAAAGGATGATTTTGAGGGTGTGATCATTATTCCACATGTCTTTCCCTCCAACCGGTATTAGGTTCCGAATATAACATTTGCACTGCACCAAGATTTCGAAAGGTCCCTATTCCGAAGACCATTATTCCGAATGGAAAATAAAGATAGCGTTTAATGCCAAAGGGTCGTTTTTTATTGAAACTAAAGGTCGGTATCGCGAATAAAGGAAAAAATGGTCGTTATTCGAATTTAAAAGTTTCCATTTACATAAAGCTTTCGCGATTTCCTTTCAGAATGAAAACCCGTATCTTTTTATTTGGAGTTACATTAACAAACCTTAACCTCTGTTAGGAATAATGACTCCCGTTCTCCCTTCAGAGTAAAAACTTCTTTTGAAATCCAAATGACAACCCTTTTTATCATAAAGCGACCCTTCGAAATTGAATAGATCCATTTCAGAAAGCGATCGTTTGACTAGATCCAAAATAACCACCATTCTTCCTGTAGTGATATTTTGGAGTATCTAATAATACATCCTTGGATCAATTTCTCCTCACTGAGGGTGTTTCTTCTCTAAGCAGGAGATCGAACAGATCTTAAAGCCTCAATGTGCGCCTGTAACGGACTACACAGTGTCCGCAGGTGTTGGTGAGCGGGACTTTCGGCACCATATATAATGAAATATGACTCTAAGACGATATGATTTGTGTTTTAACTATCTGTCTCTTTTAGTACATGAGTTTAGGTTATTTTAATTGTCACTGCGGGGTTTGTGCTTTCTTGGAAGAGGGTTATTTCAGGCGACGTCGACACATAATTTGGGTTAAGTTTAGTAAAATTATGTTGATTGCATACATTATTTCAATGACAAAACGTGCAGTTTAAGTACCTCCCCCCCCCCCCAAAAAAAATATCGATGACAGAAAAAACATTACATGATTTCTACAGGCTTCTCAAAAGATATGTTTCTTTGTGAAATCGACTAGCATACGCTCCTCTTAAGCCTTCCGCACTGGCGTCACTGATGCCACAACAAATTTTCCTTTTAAGATCTTACAGTCCTCGTTTAAAGTGGGAAATATTGGAACAGGTGATTGCGGCATCATGATTGTACGTTTTCCAATATTATTTCGAACTACATGTGAACATGATAAAATCTTTTGTTTAGATGTACGGCTTGTCGATGGAAAGACAGAATATGAAGGCGTTGTTGAGGTCTATTTGGAAAGACAGTGGGTGACCATCTGCGATGATAAATGGGATAGCATTGACGCAACGGTAATTTGTCGACATCTTCAGTTTGGTGACAGCGGTTCTCAAATTCCAGACGAGTCCCAGAAGGATTCCCATCCGATTTCCATTCACAACGTGGAATGCTCTGGTCATGAAGAATCTGTACTGCAGTGTCAATTTTCCAACAGTCAACAGAATTGCCACGGCAACAGGAGGGCAGCTGTAAGGTGTTCCGGTCAGTATATCTGTCAGTCTCCCGACATTAGACTACCGGCCCTGATGTGGTGAACATAAAATTAGTACCGCCATATATTGTATTTTTATATCATTATTTCCAGCCTTTCTGTCCTTCATTTTTTGCGACAAAAATCAATCAGCACTATTACTTATTGCTTATATTTCATGGTGGGTTGAAGTTGGGTAAGAAATGAATACATATACGCAACACAAATTTAGTTAGTATTATTTGTGCAACTTAGTGATATTGTTGTTTTCCTGCTTTTATAAAAATGAATTGAAGTTCGAAAAGAGGAGTTAATGTTATGACGTTATGGTGTTTTCGTTTTGTATATTCAGATCGAATGTTCTGCTACAGACAGGTGGTTAATTATAAAGTAAATTGACCATTGGACTTGCTTGTTACTTTCGTTTTATCCACTAAATTCAACAACCCTAGTCTGCAAGTGTTTTCGGTTAGTTTCCTCTGCAGACAACATCACACTATTTTACACGTCTTAACCCAGCTTATTTTGCTCTTCGCGTGCAAAGTTTTATTTTATATCTTTACATTTCAAATGTATCATTTCAATGTGGGTAGAGTTCAAATCATAAATGTCACTGCACCATCCGTGTCGGTCACTGTGTTAATGGTTGCCATCAGAGGTATTTCTCTTCACTTACAGCAATTCGCCTTGTTGGGGGAAGTGATCTATCAGAAGGTCGTGTTGAAGTCTTGGTAAACAAAAGGTGGGGAACCGTCTGTGACACCTCATGGGATTTCAACGATGCATCCGTAATATGTAGACAACTTGGGTTTGGGGAATCTGGAACAAAGACACCCCGCGGGACTTTTAGCAGAGGTGAAGGTCCGGTATGGTTTTCCAATGTACGATGCAAAGGAAACGAATTTTCCATTCATGAGTGTCAATACGATTTTTCTGAGAGAAGTTGCCAGCATTATCAAGACTCCGGTGTGCGGTGTCAAGGTAATTGTATATCAGTATAACACATTATATTTTCTTCACCTTCTTCACCTTCGTCCTTGAGCGTCGGTGGTGTTACGACGAAGCAGATTTAGAAAATGAAAACAACAACACAATCGATAGAGCAGTAGCTAAGTCTACTGCCAAAATCATCTTTTTTTTTTAAATTGAACATTGAAGATAGAATCACATAATTATCAGGCTAAATAAGGAGTTAAAAATGAATTCAAGGCCTTGACTACTTAATTAACGTGTAGCGCTACACTAGCCGAATAAAGGTTAAACCCGCGTTTAGTCCAAGTAGTCGTCTGGGTGTTTTGCAGGGGTATACGCCCTAATAGTTGTGTTCATGACCAGTTCGTTTTGGGATGATGGAACTTCGGTTCATCGAAAGTAAATGTGGAGGTGGGTGCTTTTAGGAAGGAGGGGACAGCTGTTCCATGGCCGATTTCTTAGTGCTAGTCTTAATCCCCCCAAGATTATATGTAGAAACACTATGATGGCAGGATTTCAAGATAAATCAATACAACACCAACAGTCAGCCAGGGGAGTATAAACAGCAATATCACATATTGCGAGGATTACTTCTGTACGTCCAACGCTCACAACAATTAAAAGAAATAGAACGATGACAGAATATGGAGGTTGAATGATGATTTCAAAATTGAACAGGGTTATATAGGTCTTACTTGGTCCATATCCAAGCTGCTTCTCCTCGATATTCTCAAGGCAAGTTTTTTCTACAACTCAGGATAACCAGATGGACTCTCTCCACGTCAGGTCATGAACTTATGAAAGTTCAGGGACACCCTGCCTATACCTACGGTATGATAAATAGGATATTTATAAGAGGATGACAAGCGTCTTACCTTGTGGGCAGTAGGTAACTTTTATGAGTACATTAATTGTGAATGATTGACAAGCGGTTTCACTTATGGCAGGAAACCTAGCAATGACATTCCTTAATTTGAACAGCTTTGGCTCAGAAACCAAGACCGGGTCACAGTGCTCAGTAGGGCAATATAGATATAGCAGCGAAATGAGGTTAAACACTGATGTACCTCATGCCCATCTTAAAATGCTTCAAATATTAAAAAACAACATTTTGCATCGCAACCTTCCTACAACAGCAAAAACTTTCCAAGGGGGGAAGGGGAGGTCCTCTCACCTTAAGATCCTTCCCCGAAGGTAGTGAAAATTCGAACCTGCCACTATTAGACACGTGTAAGACACGTTTTGCTTCAGTGATAATTGCAAAACAATGTGCAAAGTGCTGCGGGTATCGTCATCTTTTTGCGATTAGCCAGTTTCAACGGTGAAATTTAACTTTGTCCGGTGGTCCCAATTCCATATCAGTCGGGGCATTTGCCATTGGTCTTCACCTCATAATTACTGCTAACGCCACTGAGTTGAAGACCACTATCTTGAATCAGTAAACGAATCAAATCCCCACATCATCCAATGAAGTATTTGACATCCTTTGACCTTCTCCAAAGTGTTTCACTATGTTATTAAGCCAGGTACGTAGACACTTATTCGCTTTTCAACTGTCGTACTTGTTTACCCGGAGATGCCATTGTTGAGAAGCACCATGAAATTAAATTCCTTAACAGCCGTAATATAAAAGAATGGCAGTCAATTGTCCGATATGAGAGCTGGCCATTAATTATGAGTCCCATTGACTTACACACTAAATTAGGCTACTTCACTGGCCACTGGCTCCCAGTAGAAGTTTACAACCAAGACAACCAGGACCAGCCACCCCTCTGATCGAAGCTCACTATGATAAAAGATATTTTTGAGCACAAATTACAGCTTAAAACATTGGCAGAAACATTGGTGTAGCTGCCCAAGTTTCATTCCAATCAGCCCATTCCTTTCCATACTGCACTGTACATGCCATCAACGGATGAAGACATTTTGTCAGTTTTCTCAACTGTGTCGAATTGAGATCACAGAAAATCTTTTCTCTTAAATAGTCCAGTCAATCTAGATGAATATTCTGTTGAACCTGGAAAAAATTGCAACAGAAATGATTTCAACTGCATTGGGTTCAGAAGAAACCTATTTATAACATATCCAAAATCCGCAAAAATCATAGTACGGCAAAATTGTCAAATTTGCATAATTATGCAAATTAGTATCCGCCATTAGCCAAAAATTGAAAATTAAGGACAACTTTGTATCAAATGGTGCTATGGTATCGAAGGTGGTGTCTATACCCATGTTTTGATGGTCAGGAAATTGAATGATGATACGGACTTACCACGGCTATTACGTAACACCGATTATGCAAAGTAGCATCCGCCTTAAGCTAAAAATAGAAAAATAAGGATAACTTTGCATGGAATTGTCCTGTTGTGTCAAAACTGATGTCTATATCCATGTTTTGATGGTCAAGGAATTCAATGATGATAATATGACCTCACCATGGGTATTATGTAACATGGATTATGCAAATTAGTATCCGCCATTAGCAAAAAATACTTTAGAAAATTAAGGATAACTTTGCATTGAATTGTGCTATTGTATCTAAAGTGGTGTCTATACCCTTGTTTTGATTGTCAGGAAATTCCAAAATTCAACGATGATGATATGATGACAAAGGGTATTATGTAACATGGATTTATGCAAATTAGTATCCACCATAAGCCAAAAATAGAAAATGTAAGGATAACTTCGAGTCAAATTGTGTTGCCATATCAAGTGGTCATTCAATGAAATGATGTGAACCTACCATTGGTATTATGTAACACAAATTATGCCGATTAGCATACGCCATTGCCTGTAAGTGAAAATGTTTTAATAACTTGGACTTGGTATATACCCAAGTGGAGTTAATGTCTGTCTTGCTCTATGTATCGAAAGTCAAGGAATACAATGCCCACTACATATCACTCATATCACCCAGGCCTGAAAAGGTTACACTGGCCACATATTGCCTCGTTGGGCCAATCCACTCCTGACAATTTAGTCCATGAAGGGAGGGGAATAACTGCAGCTCAGTCTTTTACTGTCAAAGCAACTCATTGAAATCAAGTCAATGTTTCTCGAATGAACATCTCATTGATTTGTGTCTTTGAAATAGGCAGAATGGATCATAATGAGCCCCTGACATGACCGTTCTCACTACGATGATCCCGTTTACAATGCAAAAAACCGTGGTACCTTTTTGATGCACCTGTACATTTGACTGTTTGATAGTAAACAGGCAGAGTGTTAATCTATGGTAAAGATGAACGGTATGTTCAATGCTTCCACAGGTTTGGAGCTTCAAATGAGACTTTCTGTGGATCAGTTGCACCGTAGCTTAACAAGATCACTGTTCGACTCTATCTCCATTATAGAGATAAGAGCCTCTTTATACAGCATGTCAGCATGTCATATTTGGTAGCATTATTTTGGACATTGGATGCATCTCCAGAACACCGGGGCTTTTATCACAAATCTTTGAAAGGCCTGGCGGTTTGCTTGGCGTGCCGTAGGCCCATATAGGCATAGTGTCACCAATGGCAGCTTCCTGTTGTCACAAACTATGATGACAATTGGAAGCAAACGGTTAGAGCAAGTCTCTTTGTCAAGTTTTTCAGTTGATATCTAAAGGATATTCCAAACATGTTTCTTCCTAGAAATTTGTTTCAGTTTCAGTCTAAAATGTAGTCTTTAGCCTTTGTGTCTGCATAGTGAGGGTTCAAAAATATCAGATCTGTGTCATCACCAATGAGACATAATACCTCACAAGACTGGGGAGATTCAAAGGCAGGTTGAACGAGTAACTTGACAGAGGAACACCCAACATTCTGGAAGCACAGCCGTCACCGAGGATGATGATAAAAATATCTATTGGTATTTATTGTCCTAACTCTTGCACAAGAAGCTGGGCTCTTTCTGTAAAGTAAAAATGTTTTCTTTGGTCCATATCCCAGGCAATTAACTTCTGCAATTTGTAGCATGCTGTATAGTTAGACCATGAACATAGCCATAAGCAGCCTACCTGTACTAATTGTTAACATATCCAACAAACTTTTTGAAAACGGAATCAATGGCCTCTCCCTTCCCAGCTGAAAATTCCCATTAAAATCCTTGGGTTACAACCCTTTGAATTCAAAAGGATTCAAATGGAACCGTATGGGAAAACCCGTTGAGTTAAAAGGGTTTCCCTTGGTTATTTCTAGAGACTGGACAAACCACAAAGGGAATTACAAAATTACCCTTTTTTGGTATAAACTAAACCCGTTGAAACCCCTTTAGAACTTATTAAAACCACTTGAAAACTTTTTGGTCAATAGAATATGGACGAGGGGTCTCAAAGGGAATTGCCCGCTGGGTTGGTCCTTGCATGGGCTACCATGATCCACTGAATGTGCTGCAAAAGTGCTCCTTTATCACGAACGCAAAGCACAGAGCCAGCAAGAATCTTATATTTCTTTTCCAACAATATTACACAATGTATCTGGCGGTGTGGATTTTCCATCTCTCTTAGATAGTTATGTCCTGTAGAGGAGTACAGGCAGATGGTATACAAGTACTTACAAGGGTTATCCTTTGAAACATTTGTAACAAGGACTAGGAATTGTTGGTCCATGTGCATCTTTTTATCGCTATGAACTGTGATAGACTGACAGATGACGCACAAGTTACAGCCTGATTTGACTACATGGCCAAGTGGTTAGAGCATCCAACTTGTAGGCAGGAGGTCTGGATCACGACTACTGGTCATATCATCCCGAAGACTTTAAAGAAGAAACCTATTGCTACTTTGTTCAGCCTGAGCAATAAAGTACTACTTACCTAGTGAAACAGCCAGTGTGCCCCAACTGAAAAAACACTAAATTGCAGCTTGTATTTCCTGTTGGAAATATACTCTGTGTATGTAATTTTCTTGCCAACAAGGGAATCTAACATACATTGACTAAAAACCTCTGTTTTATCTAGTTTTTATAACGCTCACCCATCAGTATTTTTGATCACTAAGTCGGAAGAAAGTTCTGCCTACTGGAAATACCTTTGATGAATGACATGATTTGCTGCTAAACAGTTCTTTAGATACTTCTGGATTTGTTTCATGAAACTGAATCATTTTAGGTAAATGTAAGTGGATTTTGCATGCAGGCTGTGTCCTTCAGCAAAACATGGTAACTTGGTACAACGAACAAATTAAAGGTGCAGTTTCCTGTCTCTCATTCTCTCTGTTTGGTGGATTTCCTCAAAATCTCCATCATCCTGTATTGGGGCAAAGTTGCACAGTCTTATTTTCAAACTGCCATTCTTAGAAGTGAATGCTCCAGTCACCCTGGGTTTTTCATGATGCTACCTACAGACAAAAACTCGCACCGGCAGAAATTGTACTATGTGTTCCTGGTGAAGGAACACTTTTGCAGAGCATGTCGTGGACAAGGGAAACCCAAAGGACTTCGTCTTCAAACAGTTTATCGGATAGTTATACTTTCTTCAACTAAACAGGTTGTTTGTTCATGTGATCTCAGGTCAATTTGTGACAATTGTACGACATGGACATTTCAAAGCGATGCTTGTGTAATAAAGACATGCTGCTGTTTGTGGTGCCGGCTGCAAATGACTAAATTGCAATAATTCTTTTAAGTGCCTTTTAGTCCCTTGATGAACAAGACTGTTGTAAGTGGTTAATCCACCAATCATCCACCTGGTAATATATGGCCAATTTGGTATGAAGTTCTCATACTTGAGTTAGCTAGGGGATGTGAATATACTGTGAACATTTAATTCCTTGACTTTCAAAACATGGAAACCAACATTAACTACACTTGGTTACCAATTAAGTAAAGAAAATGTTTTGACCAAAAGGCAATGTGTATGCTTACCAGCATCTGTGTTCAGATATGTTGTCATGTGGCGAATCGAGTCCCAACCCTCTGACTCTAGGTGACTTGAAAATTTCATGGTAAATTTCTGCTATTGAAATAACACAGGGACTCAAGTCGATTACTTGACTCGAGTCACTAAAATAGCAGCAGTTGATTTGACTTGCAAAAGAAAGAGCGAATTGACTACATCTCTGTCTGAGTAAAGTAATACTCATCGTAATTTTATATCGTTATTACTGAATTCGTGTAAGTACCACTTTTAATATGACCGTACAATTTAATGCAAAGTTATCCATTGTGTTCAATTTTTAGCGTATGGCGGATACCAATTTGCATAATCTGTGCTACGTGATACCCATGGTGAGGTCCTTTTATCATCATTGAACTCCTTGACCATCAAAACATTTTTGACACAATAGAACAATTCGATGCAAAGTTATCTTTAATTTTCTATTTTTAGCTTACGGTGTATACTAATTTGCATAATCCGTGATACGAAATACCCATGGTAAGTTCGTATCATCATCATTGAATTCCCTGACCATTAAAATATGGGTATAGACACCACTTTTGATTCAATAGCACCACTTGATGCAGAGTTATCCTTAATTTTCAATATTCGGCTAATGACGGATACTAACTTGCATAATTATGTAAATTTGACAGTTTTCCCCTATTACGATTTTTGCGGATTTTTAATATGTTTTAAGGGGTATTTTATGAACCCTTTACAGTTGAAATCATTTCTGTTTCAATTTTTTCCAGGTAAAGTCACATATTGACTGGATTATAAAGGTGTCTGGAACATCCAATTTTTAGCTGCTTGTTTGCAGACTAGCTTTAATCATAATTTTGATCGACAGAGAAGTAGTCGCTCGGACCGCAGTTGCTGTAATACCACCTTGTCTCTGTAACTGCCTGGTCCAGTCTGATATCTTTTTCATCAGCAACTCATTTCTCCCACAATTTCATCTGTTTGGCTTGTTTCCTTGTGTCAGATTGCCTCGGCAATTCAAACAAAACAAGTAGACTGTGCCATGCAACCTGCCTGTTTGGGGTAACTCAATTGCAAGGTTCAGCATGTATATACTTTATATATGACTAATGTTAAGGTTTTAAAGGACCATATCAAGCCAAATTTGGTAATCAAATATGTTGTTTATAATTTTATATTATTGTGTTTCAAAGATGTGTCTTTGTGTGACTCCCAAAACATATTACATTAGATCAGATAAACTGTTTCGTTCTACAACATGGAAAAAGAAATTTATGAATGGATCGGTATGGTACGGGCACACGCCTTGACGTGCGCTGCTTCTTGACAATGCCACATAAACACTCACTCTGGTAGATCAAGGGTATTGTAGGGTGTAACTGGTATCTGAGTTGTTACATGATCTGTGTTACCAAGTGTTCGCCAGTAAACAATGAACACATACTTGACTGGCCTGTTACCGAACCCTAATGTTGTGTAACTTCTGTTTATTTTGATATATCTATCAATCAATTAATCAGATGCAGAACTGGACTCTATAAAGTATGTATGTAGTGTGTTTTGAAATGTTTTCAGGCAGAAAGGGAGATGTCTCAAAAGGTAGCAGAAAAGTTCCATCATGGCTATTGTGACAGAGAGCGTACTCGCGTTGAATGTACAAGAGAATTCGTTTACAGTTTTAAGCGACCATTTCAAAATAGACGTACGATACAATTTACAATCAGACTATACAAAACAGTGTTTGAAAGAATAATTAGGACCACGGGTGGCGATCATGGGTAGGCGGTACAGGGGGACAATTCCGGACATGTTCCCCAAACTGTTGAGGGGAACAAAAAAAAAAAAAAGATAAAATACTGTAATGTTTGCGTGAAGGACTCACAGTCCAACTATATATATTATTAGCATTAACTGTTAACAGCTAGCTATTCCGGAAAAGGCTAGCGGAACGCTCGAAGTGCGTGCATAATACATCACCACGTCGGGTTTCACGTCAATAGTGGATCCAGGGTTTGCCAGAAAGGAGGAGGGTCAGTTGTCGGGGAATGGATAAATGTGAGGGATGGTTGAAAGCCAGCAGGACTAGGACGAAAAAGAAGGGCGCCGGCAGTGGCTGGCCCGGAGCTTCAGGAAAAGTTTTACAAACCCTCCACACTGCCGGAAACTGAGTATCAGACTTACATGCTAACTTGGTGACAGGGATGATTGATTTTGGACTAGAACCCGTTAAGCATACTTATTTTAAAATTTACCTTTTCTCCTTATCATGACAAAATTAATTCAAGGTAAAAACCTTTTGTGCTGAAGACTGGCTAAGCCATGCACTGACCTGCTCATACATAGGTCCAGGCTGTATTGCAGAGGGCAGGTGGAAATTCTCATAAGACGAGAAAAATTTTCGCACGCTTCGCACGTTTGGGCACATCATGAGCCGCATCGACACCGACAATTACCCATGGCAAGGTTCAGATATGGCATGTGATTTCTGCAAACAGTAGTTACCACATGGTGTCAATACTGACTACATAACCCTTCGCCGGTTCCTCTCGCCATATCAGATTTACTAGTTACCCGCCTCCCTTTTGTAAAAATGCCCCTCCCCAACTATCTGATACAAGTCGCCTTCCTGGACTAGGACTTTTGATTCTCAGTTAATACCAAAGCTTTGGCTTGGTCAAAGTACTGAATATTCCTGGCATTCCACAGAGATACCAAGACCTGTCAAAAAGGGAACAATCCATTTCGGCATCATATATGCTTTGTAGGAAATTTAATAGATAAAGAAAGCTCAATGATAAGTTCAATCCAGGTCACCCCTGCAACGACATTTCGTATAATTGAATGGTACCTACAATCAGCGTAAAACGTTGAGATTCCTTGTATTCCGCAAAAACGAATGGTCTACAATCTTCATGGAACCTGTACTCACCCTTTAGTATGTGTATCATCGACTAAATCTCTCTGTGTTTTGTTCAAATTTGCCCATGCAATTACTACTCAAAGTCCTCACACATGATTTTATGAATCTAGGGAAAGTATATTCTTATCTGTTTAATTTTTTTGTGTGTTGAACCATACAGACAAAAATATTTCAAGAGAGGGTACTGAGCAAAACCTGCTTTGGTAACGAAAAATACGTTTGCTAAAAGTCATATGACATAAACCACAATATCTTGGCTGTAACCTTTTAAGATATAAAGGAATATTTTCTAAGCTTACATGAAAACTTATTTCTATTACAAGTGATATAATAGTGTCGCCTTTTTATGCCTTTTCTAATTCAGTTTATTTCAACCATTAACAATTGCTTCTACCGGTACAGCTGTTAGACTAGTTGGTGGAAGAGGACCATACGAAGGCAGGGTGGAAATCTTCTTTGACGGACAATGGGGAACGATTTGTGATGACTCTTGGACGAATGAAGATGCCTCGGTGGTTTGTGCTCAATTGGGAATGAATACGCCGTCTACAGCAACAGGAGGTGGGCATTTTCCAGCAGGGAAAGGGCCTATTTGGCTAGGGGGTGTCCACTGCAGTGGTAACGAAGCATCTCTTCTTGAATGTCGTAGTAATGGAATAGGACAAACCGGTTGTGACCATTTATCAGATGCCGGCGTACAATGTTTACGTAAGGGTTTTTTTTTTTTTTATGAGTGATTACCTCTAAGAGTGATGAAATGGAAACGGGTGGAAAATCGAAAAGCGTATGTAATGAAAATGTATCTTTTATTTCAAGTCTGTAGATAAAAGTGTCAAACGCTTGTTTAAATTAACTTTCATGAGGAATGGGCAAAGCGAGTTGTAAAACGTTACTGCAAAATGTTTGAAAGTATTTCTTTTGCGTAATTCGATACAGCGACCCGTCTTGTAGGAGGCTCTGATGATTTGGAAGGTCGTCTTGAGCTGTTTACTTTCGGCCGTTGGACATCTGTCTCTGGAAATACTTGGGGCATCAGTGAGGCTACTGTGGTGTGTCGTCAGTTAAGTCTTGGAGAAACGGGTAATCCGGTTCGAAATGCACATTTTGGAGAAGGAGGGGAAGACATATTTATCCAAGATATAAAGTGCCGCGGAAATGAAACCGCTTTGCAGCGTTGTGATTCTGATAACGAGAGCACAGCAACGCGTACCCACGACCTACACGTTGGTGTTAGATGTTCAGGTAGTCCATGACTTTTTTATTATTTTTCTTTAAATGTATAATTATATATCTTTTAGTGGCAGATTGAATTTTTACGTGAAATTCAACGATTTTTTTTTCAAACCTGTTAAGTTTTCTTCACATATGACAAGTTGTCAACTTAGACAATCCCTATTTTCTACACACAAATGGTTGGTTCATGAGTGATGACTTAAAGGTGTTCAAACATCTGTGACCAGACACTTTTTTATGTTATGCACAAAACCCTTACAACTCAGAACACCACAAAACTTCAAATTTTTAACTTTTTTCGTACGCCGCATTTTCATTTGCTAGTAACACTGTTAAACTATCATGAGTTATTAATATCAACGCAATGAGCCGTTTTAAATATATCTTTTGGAACACGGGGATACCAGATTCATCTCCCGTAATGCAAAGATGCTTATTTGGGCATGCTGATTAAAGTAAGCCTTTGTATTAAACTCAAAACAAAGTTCTCAAGTAAAAAAAATGAAAATAATAAGACTGACACGGCTAATTGATTACTTTTTCAAAACCTGATCGGAACTTATTTCTCAACTAGGTGTACGGCTAGTTGACGGCAGAAGCCCATACGAAGGACGTGTAGAGGTATATCGAAATAATCGGTGGGGCACAGTGTGTTCCAACTCATGGGATGACAAAGACGCAGAAGTAATCTGCCGAGAGCTTGGTTACGGTTCCTCTGGAACCGCACTAAGGGGACATGAAACTCAAGATGGTACCGGCGCAATATGGTTGGATCAAGTTGAATGCAGCGGCAGTGAGACAACAGTGGCCAACTGCCAACAAGCGGAAATTGGGCAAAACAACTGTGACCATGTAGATGATGTTGGTGTAATATGTTCAGGTAAGATAACTTGACGTATGTTTCCGTAAACCAGCCAACATGAATTTTAGTAGAGATAATACTGTGAATTATTGCATCACAAACAAAAAAATATGAGTTTTCGAACCATTTATTATCCTCGCCAGTTCAATGTTTTTTAACGAATTTCAATCATTTCATGTCGTTTGAATATGATTCTGCTCTCAGCTATACGTATTTCGGGCGGTAGCACACCTTTGGAGGGTCATGTGGAAGTTTTAAAAGAAGACGAATGGGGGTACGTTTGTGATCGCTCACCATGGAACAATATTGCTGCAAGTGTTCTTTGTCAACAGCTGGGACTTGGACCCAAAGGTGAAGCTTTGTTCAACACTCCCTTTGACGTTGCCTCCCACAGTAGATTTTGGTTGAACGAGGTTTCTTGTATAGGGTTGGAAGCTTCCTTGCTGGATTGTGATCACGATGCATCTCGGAGACACTCATGTAGAACGTCCTATGATGTTGCCGGGGTCAGATGTGGAGGTAAAGTTTTATCAATTTAATGAATGGCTGTTACCTTGTTGGTAGTAAGTATTTTCACGTATGCGCTCAACCTTAACTGTCCCCCTTTTGGGCTGGGGGTAATAAAATACCCACACGGTATTTCCCTCCTGTCGTTAGAGGTGACTAAAGGGAAATAAAATTTATACTTGGACCATACTTGCAAGTAAATATTAACTTTAAAACTTTCTATCGAGTTGACTGACACTATAAAATTCATTCGTATTGGCGTGTCGTTGAATCTCATTTAACTAACTAACTCAACCTAAACTGATTTTCTTCCAGTATTCTTCACAATTTTTACTTACATATTCTTATGAGGCCATGCTGCTTATTTTTTAAATTTTCAAATCCTAATGACCTTCAATCCATGTTTTTCGACCAGCTGATGAAGAGCAAAACATCATATGGACTTTTAGTGTTGAACTCAATGACTTATGCGACGTTGCTTACCCTTTGGAAATTGGACACGTTTTCTAATATTACATTTTATATCATAAAGCAAATTAACTTCTCTGGATAAATACCCCTTCAAACATACAACCAGCTGTCATTTTGCATAATGCTTCCATATGCAATTGATTTGAACCAACAAACTAGCGGGCCCTGCAATTGGTAAGAACATGAGTTACCAAAGTATCTATGATATAACACACCGTATTTTACCCCTGAAAAAACGTTGTTTTAAACAGAAATAACCATTTGTGGCAAAAAGTTGAGTTGAAGTGTGTACTTGCCAAAACGTTGTGCTGTTATTACACATTCTGGGGAGCCTATCGGATTTTCAATCCTGCCAATATGATATATTGCTTGGGTAAGCAACCATGCAAATGCAAAAGTAAAATATTAACTATTTGCAGACAAGATTTTGTTTGGCTCTTGAAAATATCATAATTCTTCTTGAATTTCAGAAGTTCGCTTAACAGGCGGCGCACGTCCTCTTGAAGGTCGTGTAGAGATCTTTGTGAATGGTCAATGGGGAACAATATGCAACAATAACTGGAACGACATCAATGCTGAAGTTATATGTCGCCAAATTGGACTGGATGGCTCTGTGGCGAAAACGGCTTTTCCTGGAAAATTTAATCAAGGAAGTGGACCAATCTTCTTGAACAATCTTCAATGCACTGGATCTGAAACATCCATTTTTGATTGCAGCCACAGCGGAGTAGGTGTTTTTGCTGGTTGCGATCACTCAATGGATGCTGGAGTCGAATGCATAGGTAAATTTCGGCCAGTAGAGCAAACCATTGCAATATATAAAACATTGCATGTAAAATTTCGTTGTTGGGGCGTTTCACTCTTTAAAATGTTTGCCCAAATTTGAACCGAATATATTCCCAGCCAACATGCCCAGCTGGGCCCCAACTGGGTTTCAGCTGGGCTACTTGCTGGGCCCCACCTGGGGCCCATTCATGTTTGTCAGGTGTTCCCACGTGGGGCCCAACTGGGCTAGCCTTTCCCACTTGAAGTCCAGCTGAAGCCCAACTAGGCTTCAGTTATTGAAGCGGGGCCAAGCTTCATTTCATTTGGGCTTCAGCTGGGAAAGGCTAGCCCAGTTGGGCCCCACGTGGGAACTACTGACAAACACGAATGGGCCCCAGCTGAAACCCAGTTGGGGCCCAGCTGGGCATGTTGGCTGGGATTATCATCACAGGTGCCACAAAAGAGAAACCTGGTAAATTATTTGCTCAGATTTGGTTTAGAAATTGTTCGATTGAGTTCGTTTTTAATCGAGAATAGTAAAGGTAAGATTCTTGAAGGCGCATAGCCATGATTGTGTCATGGGGAGCGGTTTGTTTGGTTTCGTGGGGTGGAGGTTCGGGCACAAAATGAAGGAAACGTCATTAGCATAGAGAGAAACAACCGCTATTTTAGGTGCTTTTGCATTTCAAGGTTGGGTCATGGGGGTGTGACCCCTCAAAACCCCACCCGCCGTGGCCAAGCCACAGTCCTGTTCATTGCCCCTCTGATAGGCGGTTTTCAGAGTGTATTATTCACTACATTAATGTAGTCCTTTACAATATCCCAAATGAAAGAATGAGAACATGCAAGTTAAAAATCAGAATGTAGCATCCACCAGTTCCTCGGATACAATTTCCCTTTAAAACCACTTCGAAACGTTAAAAAATACTATTCAAACGTTTTTGCGAAGAATAAGGATGAAGCTGTTACCAACAGAACACATAATGTTTGCGTTGTTACTTATAGCGACCCTTAAGCAGTACTAAAGTGCGGGATGCAGGCGTATAACCCATGGCCGGCTGACAATATCCAGTTTTATGTAGCAAGTGGTGTGGTTGGCCTAGAGTAAAGTCCAGTATTTCTAATTATTTCGAAATGCTCGGCTATCTGAGAAAATTTGCCGATGTTCAACAATTTCGGCAAGCACTTTTTTGCATTCAAATGAAAGATGGATATTTATGTACATATCTCATAGCATTTATGCCTTAATACTGGGCGTTAGTCTTGGACAATCACAACTTTTCATAATACTGGTAAATCTCAGTCAGAGCACATGCAATTCTCACTCTCCTCCTAATGTGATTCAGGAAGAGGGATTGTATGTTTTGAACAGCATAACTCTAGTCAACATTGGAAAGACGAGGGCGTCCCACAGAGTTACTTCATGTTTGTAGCTGAGCTGACCACTGTCCTGTTTCTATGGTTGTTGGGTGTTACTCATTTCTTATCCCATATATTTTCCTTTCTTTTTCTTTTTAACTTTGTTATTCTTTCCTCTTTCATTTCCTGTTTCCTCCTTCGTCTTCTTCTCCTCAATATCCCTGTCATTTTCACAAGGGGCAACTTTCTCATGGTAGAGTAGTACCACGTTGGCAAAGCTGAGGGTTTAGTAAGGAGCCGGGCACTATTTTCATTTAATTCTTATAAATTAGTCTTATAAAAATCCTTATCCAATAGACTTTTGGCACCATCCTGCCATTTATTCCAACTTTTAAATTTTGCTGTTGCAAACATGAGATTTCAGTTCCGATTGTAAAACAATGATTTATTGTATAAGCTAGCCGAAATAGTAGGAAAATCGTTTAATCTAATCTGTTCGAAACACCCTCACTAACGTTTACTTCTTCTCATATGAAAGTTAAAGATTCACCTAAAGTTCCCCTTTAAGCTAAATTCATTCTAGACGTGCAAGGAAATACCATGCAAACACTACAACTAATTTTGTTATTGTCGGTTGTAAAGGCAACACTGTCAGAGAGTTGTTTCAGTTTTTGTCAGAGTTTTACCAAATAAAGTTTCATAATACTTTTACGGGGTATAAATGAAACATAGTTTTGGTGTACTATATGATGGAAAGTCTGATAGTATAAGGTATTTGGGGAAGGGGCGAAACGACTACCACTTTAGGGACAAAACGACCTCCACTTGGTGGCGAACTGGAAAAAGGTAAATCGACCGGGGCGAGCGACTGGTAACCGTTTTGGCCATATTGTGAGCAATGACAATGAAAAAGGGCTAAGAAAATATATGGTAGTTCCACACCCTTTATCGCACTGCCACTTAAAAAACAGGTTTTCATTAAACCTTGTTTGGATAAAAATTAAGAACATACCTGGCGTTTATCGATATTTAAGTATTACTAGTTCACCCATGTAGTTGGGTAGTGTACTGATGATTGAATGAATAATGCATACTCTTTTAGTTAACGTACTACATCTTGAAGGTTATTCTTTTTTGAGTGGTCATGAAACAACTATCTGCTTGTCTTGCCCTTTGTCTTTTCGGCTGGCTCTCTTTATATCGTGTTTGTTTGTAGGTTCCATGTGCGAATGTCTCTCTTTCTGTCTTCGTGTTCGTTCGTCCGTGGATTCCTTTACCTGCCTTCCAGTCTACAGCAAAAACCAAAGTGCAAATAGTACTATCATCATGAACACTTCTGTAATACAATCTTTCTTCACAGGGATCCGACTCGTTGATGGTGGAGATGCCCTTGAAGGTCGCGTGGAAGTTTACGCCCATCATCGTTGGGGAACTATTTGCGACAAGCACTGGAACGATAAAGACGCAACTGTCATTTGCAGAGAACTAGGACTTGGTGCATATGGTAAAGCATTCAAGTATGCTCAGTTTGGTGAAGGAACAGGTCCGGTTTGGTTGAGTGATGTTCAATGTGATGGCAGCGAAGAGTCGATATTTGAATGCACGAATGGGGTGCCAAGTGAAAATAGTTGCAACCATCAGCTGGATGTAGCAGTTAGATGCGCAGGTGAGTTGAAAGAAGAAATGTGGTCACCCGAGTTACAAGTACCTAGTCCAGTAGTCTCCCATTTTCATGAATGGGTTTTGAGAACTGTGTGAAAATATTTTCTGACCGAGTTTTTATCTATATACATTTTGCAATTATTAAACTTTAAAGGATAATGAAGGTTAAGTACAAGACAAAAGAAGAAATTAATGATTAAATTTGTTTTTTTTCCTCAAAAGGTTCGGAGATGGCGGCTTTTCTTGCCTTTTAAAATGGTAAAACGGTAATGACATAAATGGGAGAAAAAGACGAACTTAGTACAATTAATTAGGAATACATTGGAAATTTTCATTTACCAATTCTTTATTTTTCGTTTAAGATTTTGTGTCTAGAATGTACAATATTACCAAATGTGCAATATTACCATCTTTTGCAGACGTACGAATAACTGGTGGAGGGACGGAGGGAATTTTAGAAGTATTCGTGAACAATGTCTGGGGAACTGTATGCAGGAACTCTTTTGACAACAACGCAGCAACAGTAGTTTGTCGTTATCTCGGGTTAGGGGATAGCGGAGAAGCTATTTTCATTGATGGAATCGTAGAAATGGTAACCGGTCCAATACTATTAGATAATGTTCAGTGTTTGGGAACGGAAGACTCTCTATTAGAATGTGATCACACCGGCATTGGACAACACAGCTGTAACCACACCACCGATACAGCTTTGAGGTGTTCAGGTAGTTACATCGAAGCTCTCCCTAAAGTATATCTGTAAGGGGGAAAGACAACATATGAAAGTCGAACAATTTAATATCTCTTCTAAGATGACATCCGTTTTATAAGATAACGTAATTTTGAGGTTCCCTTTTTACTTACGGGAGAGGAACCTCAGTCATCTATTCGCCTAGCCAGGAATTCGCTCTCAATCTTTTCGTTTAAATTGAGAGACTGTTCCCGATTTTGCTTCCAACTATATTTACGAATAACGTATTGTGTTTAATCTTTTCTCTTGCACTTAGGCGTAGTATAAATTTTAGAAGCATTAATATCTTCTGAATGTTTTTAAGGTTTCGAGCCAACGATTAGATGTAAATTTCTGGAGCACAAACGATGTTTTTCAGTAGTATAAATTTTTTATTTAACCGTTCAAAGTTTTCTGACAGTTGGCACAAACGAGTAGATAAAACTCAAAGGAAATTTTCAAAACTGGACTTGTTACCTAGTACTAAGAGCACAAAACTGAACTGTCAACATCAAGAGATGAACGTCTGTAATATTTTTTAAATGGAATGTTCTTTTTCTCAGGGGTTCGTCTTCGGGATGGAAGTGGGCATCATGAGGGCCGTTTGGAAGTGTATGACGATAACCACTGGGGGACTGTTTGCGAAACAAACTGGGATTATGTGGATGCAAGCGTTGTGTGTCGGCAACTACATCTAGGTACTCCAGCAGTATCAACAGGGAGAAGCATTTTTGGAGAAGGAAGTGGTAGAGTACATTTTACGAACGTAAAGTGCAAAGGTGATGAAGAAACTATTTTTTCTTGCAACAAGACGTGGGAAAATACATGTAGACACTACTCCGATGTTGGTATCACCTGTTCAGGTATGTAAGCCTCAGGATACTGCCTACATGCAATCAAACAGTGTTTGGCGAAAAAAGGGAAAATGCTGGTTTTAACGTCAGTGTTTGCGTCTGTACTTGTTACTTTTAAATTTGCATGGGGTTTTGCACCTCGAGTTCCTCATACCAATCCCCTGTACAGTCCTTAAAAGTCCTCATTGCGAAATATTAAACTTAAAAGATACCTGTAATGGCTACAGCAAGTTTTATAGGGGAAAACTGCGCTTCCAAATTTTTGAACCCGACAACTGTTTTGATACTCCAATTAGCTGCTTGAATGAACAGCTTTGATAACCGTTTTTGTTGAATAGAAGCTAACTTTTTAGAGGTTCAAATAAGCGCTGGGCAAAATGAGTGCTGGCAAAAATGGGTTCATACTACTCATGGTGCATTGAAGGGTTAGATCCCCTGTCAGGTTCATCTGAAATAAACTGCAATCAAATGTCAACCTCCAGGGATATTGTCAAGTGCGTGAATTACATCTTATTGGTATTGTTAACCGTTCTTGACAAGGTAAAGAGTAGGATAAATTTTTCGAATTTTTTCGAGATGTTATTTGTGGCTGGACATCCCTGTCTGAGCAGGACTATCGTAAAGAGGAAATTATCATTAAAATTTTAGGCAAGTTTTCCTATTTTGACTGTTTCATAAACAGGAAATGTTTACCTTATCGATTCACCCTCAGAGCAGTGTTTCAATGTAAAGAATCAAACATCATTTTGAAGGAGAAAATTACACGTATTTGTAGAAATAGGCTTTCACTTTGCGTTCAACATTAATTTCACCAAATATGTAGAGAGAAATGTTCCCTCCTTTCTTTTGAATAATTGTATACATTTTAATGTTTTGGATGACTAAAAGTAACGAAATTTAGTAATTCGGTAGTTTTAATTGAAATACAAATCAATCCACGTTTTCTTCGTAGGAATTCGGTTGATAAATGGGGAAACTGAAGCAGAAGGCCGAGTTGAAGTTTTACAATTTGGAAGATGGGGCACCATTTGTGATGACCAATGGGATGAAATAGATGCCACTGTTGTTTGCAAACAGTTAGGACTTGGAATACCCGTTGAAGTTTACACCCACGCATTCTTTGGGGGAGGCGTAGGACCGATTTCGTTTAGTAATATTAACTGCATGGGAAATGAAGGAACAATCTTAGATTGCGAAGCTTTAGGATTGGGACAACACTCTTGTGACCATTCAAGAGATGCTGGAGTAAAATGTTCTCGTAAGCATTTTATGCCATATCTTACGTGTCTTAATGTAATAAAATGTAAGATTTGCAAGGTTTTTTTTTAAACGTGTCACGGTTATCACAGGCCTAATATACCTCCGTTCCTTGAAAGGCCAAAGAGCCGTTTGCCTACTAGGCCTCATAAGGGAAAATTCTAGAGATAAAGTAAAACTTCTAAACTATTTAATATGAACATAAAAATGACCACCTTTTTTCAGGCTGGTGTGATCTTTTGAGTAGCGTTAATTTTTTAGTCGAGTGACACACAGTTTTGACCTAAAGACTTTTCATCCCACCGCCATTTATGGGAAACTAAGGACAGGTTTCTAAGAAATGTGACTCTTGCAGCAGCCAGATTGTAGTCTTATCAATTTAAGAACGGTAAAAAACATAAACTGTTCTCACATGGCGCACTTCTCCTATCTCGCCCAAATTTTTCCGTAGAATTTTATGGGGAAGAATCATGAGGGGTGAACTTTGACATCATACCATTGGCTATGATATATAATGCTTTGCCTAATTGGTACAAGCTTTAACCTCACATGATTTTCAATTTAAAACGTGTTGCTTGCTATGATATATAATGCTTTGCCTAATTGGTACAAGCTTTAACCTCACATGATTTTCAATTTAAAACGTGTTGCTTGCTAAAATTTGTCGTAAAGGGCATTGTTTATATTACCTACAACATTTCAATCGCACATAATGAATATACTGATAGGTACAATTATGAACTTAAAATTCCATTTCAAAATTTTACGTATCCTTCAATTTGAATAGAAAAACATCATGATTTACAATATTTGTTAGTTATCACAATATTGCTAGTAGGTGTCTTTGTTTAACTTTGATATTAACAGGTATTCGTGTTACCAATGGAAATGTGCAAACTGAGGGAAGAGTTGAAGTAATTTTGAATTTTCAGTGGGGTACAGTGTGCGGGGACAACTGGGACGATGACGCTGCTAGTGTTGTTTGTCGAGAGCTAAAACTTGATGAGTCAGCACTTTTAGAGTGTAGGCATTCAGGAGATGATGACAGTAACTGCGACCATGCATTGGATGCCGGTGTCAAATGTTCAGGTACAAATTTCATTTAATTCGTGCTGTTTCTTACTCAGTTATCTGGTACATTTAGACGAACGGAAATCTGCAGAACGTAAATTAATTGGTTTTAAATGTTGCGACAGACTTTGGGGCATTTTTTGTTCTATAAAGATAACGAAAATTTTTACTTTTACTTACTTGAAAGATTTACTTTGAAAATAATTCCCTCAGTTATAATGACACCGCAAGACAGAATACTTCCCAAAATGCACCTTGTTTAAAACTATTCATATTTCTCTTTAGATCTTTACTAAAAGAATCCAGATTTTGGCGTTTAGGTCTATTATTTGAAAAAGATGCTAACCTTCCGATTTTTTCCCATTAGTGATCTCTTCGTATCAGAAGATGTTTTTGAAATTACAATTCTCCTAACCTACTAAAGCCCCTCCCACAACTGTCTTATACTTTTCCTCATCCAGACACAATCTCAGTTTATTGCATCATGTTGAACATACAACACCCAATGTGCCATCAAAACACTGTCAGAAAATTACATGCCGAGCTACATTTCCCTGCATTTTTGTTTAATTGCTGTCAATGAAAGAAGTGTAGACTACTACAGAAAGTGTAGTTAAGGGGGATTATTGACTGTCCTTAATTTAGAAATTGACTAGTTCACTTTTTGTTTATGGCTCTCTGGTTCAATTTACCGTAAGAATCATCTTCTCGAATACAGTGGATTTGATCTAATGAAGTAAATATTTATTTACTCAAGACGCATGGACAGAAATGTGTCAAGGAGGTGGCGAAACCTTTACGCAGACGCAGATCTTAGCGTATGCTACTATATTCAAGCGAGGGTCATTTAATCAAAATTACTCCCACGGTTGCTGGGAGTAACAATTTTCTTGCCTGTTTACCTCATATAGTTTAGGAAAATACTGGTAATTAAGAAAAACAGCAGAAAAGCGCTGAAAATATGCTGAAAGTGGGAGATGCTGCTCATCAGGCTTCACACTGGCTACGCGCCTTTTTCCGTTCCACATTGAGGAAGACAACACAACAATCTTCACGGTATCCGGTATTGTGGGAATACAAACAAAAGCGATAGCATCAGAATTTTCAATGCTAATCTGTTACTAGTTTCGTTCATTCATCTGCCGACAAGTCATTGCAGCCTAAACTCTCCTGTAGCAAATTGTTTGTAAGGATGGATGGAGTTGTTACAGAAGAAGAAACAAGTAAATCTGTAGAAAAAATTTATTTAAAAATGATATAAATTAACCTGCATGTTCTTTTGTTGAATCCGTTTAATAAAGGTTTCTTCCATTTTTTCCCAAGAAAACCTTATGTACCAAGGCTGCTATCTGCATATGCTTTGAGTTGAGGCTTTTTTCCACCAATGACGAAGCTCAGTTTTAAAGATTTTCTCTAGAATGATTATAAAGGGTTGTTAACAGTGCAGATAAATTATGCCTTTATGATTTAAATGAAGCATCCGCTGGAAGCATTGTTAAAGCCTGTACACTTCAATCAAGTAAAATCATTTTTCATCATTAATAAACAAAATATCAGATATTAAAAGATGAAAATGCTGGATACTTTTGAAACTTTGAATATAAATATAAATTTGTTATATTGCAGGGTAAAATGTCTTTGCATTTGATGTAAATTAAAGGTCATTCGACGGTATCGGTGGTGTAAACAATATTTTTAGGTATGCAGCCGGGGTGTTTTGCACACTTGCACTTGGGTGCATCTAGATAGTTGACCTATGGCATTTGTTTTGGCAGAATTAAGGAGTTCCGGCAGAATGCAAAGATCGCATGATCTTCTGAGGGCACCAAATGTAAAACGTTCTCAAAACTGCTTGTATAGTCAATGTCTGAAGTAAGCAACGACGGTTATTTTGCAAACTTGTCATGTAAGGTTATCATGTTGTAACAATGCGATAGCCTAATTAGAACTAGACGGGTTGATCTTGCAAGCAAGTACAAATCAAAGGCACTGTAGATAAGAATAGAAGCGAAAAAGCGAAAACAACATCGGCTGAATTTAAGTCGGGAACAAATAATTCTTAAGGACTGAACAAAAAAGCAAACGGCCTGTTATTACCTCTTCTTTCTCTTCTCTTCATAAGAAAATGTTCTGCCTCCAACTCAGCTTTATGCATTGTGTAAGAAAGGTATCTATCAAACTGGCAACAGACATTTCTTCAGCAAATTGGACCATTTGCGCATAAGCAATTTAAGCTGAATCGTGTCAACAGTTTTTATCGACGGATCACCGTAGTAAACAAGTGGAGATTTTAGATAATGTGGCCAAGGAGTCAGTCCCCTGTAAAGCTGGGAAGCGGTGGAAGTTATCAAACTTAGTGTTTAGGAAAGCCAATAGAACTGCCTTTCGGATTGTTTCCTTTCCAAAGTAAGACTTTTTTTTAGTCGCGAATAGTTTGATAATTGATATGTGAATACGGTTAAGAGAGTGAAATCGAGCAAACTGTCGAAAATTCCACTTCATGAAATAGTTCAAATAACTGCGACGCAGATCAGAAATGTTGGTATGGTTCGTCAAGAATGTGTTCGCAAAAGAAAATTCTCTCAAGCAGACGGCGTTCCAGACTCTCGTTTCGCTACTTTATTTTCGGTTAGGTTCGTACGTTATATGAGTTCAAAAGTGGTCATCAGTAAAATTTTAGGGTCAAAAGATCTAAAAAATCTGAAGGAAGCAACACACTTGAATTCTCGTACTCCTCTTTTTGGTATGTCAGTTTTATATATAAGAACACCATTAAATCTTTATTCTAGATGTACGGCTACTTGGCGGCAAAACGTCACAAGAGGGACGAGTTGAGGTTTTTGCAAATGGACAATGGGGTACAGTTTGTAACAATGAGTGGGATAATTCTGATGCGGTCGTCATATGCCGTCAACTTGGATTTGGTGAGGCAGCCCGGGCAGTAAACATCGATTTTTTTGAAGAGGGAAATGGTGTGATATGGCTGGACAATGTTCAGTGTACTGGCTATGAAGATTCAGTGTTTGGTTGTTCTCATTCTGGCGTAGGAAATAATGTGTGTAGTCATAACACTGATGCAGCAGTTGTATGTGAAGGTGAGGAACCTTATTTTTTTTTCTTCCTGGAAGAAATATTTTATTGGGTAACTATTGGATAGTTTTCTAAGTTGTAAAGCCTGCCTCTCTTTTCTTCTATGTGTTGTATGTTGAGGTAGTGAGGATTCAAAGACTTTTTTTAGTGCAGCTAAAAATGCTGTTCGGATAGAAGTGAAGTGCTTTGGAAAAGGTCAAGCTGTTTTGATAGAATTGAAAATTCCCTTTGGTAAACGGAACTAGTTTAATGCGCATCAAAGATTTTACCACTTCAACATTGTCGAGACGACGCATTACGTCTCTTGGTGTAGGGAAAAGTAAATAAAATCTTCTTCCATCTTACCAGTGCAGGTTGATATTATCTGCCTAATTAAATTTTAATCAGTCTTTGTACCTTGTTTATACCAATTCACAATATTGATGTAGTTAAAAATGATAGCCTAAGGGACAGCAGTTGGTCTCTCATTGTTTATAACCTCACCCCACGCTAAAGTTTTTTTGAATGCCGAAACTAAAGACTTGCCGATAAACACAGCAATAACAACACAGAAACGTGCACGTTAGTTGCAGTGCAATGGGGTTCCATTCGTCAGTTTCAGCCCTCTGAATCGTCTAAAGTTAATATAGGTAGATCCTTCGTGCTCGTTCAAATTTTATTCGAGCCCAAACCCAATATATCGAATAGACAGTTTTTTCTTTGGGGGGTTAAGTGAAAGGAAATAGCCAAAACAATCAGATTTAGCGAAGGCCAATGTAATCCACCACCTTAACGACAGGGTTGAATGGCCACATACTTGAATCAGTTGCAATTCTTGTGTGTGGTGTTCAAGTTGGAAACGTTACTGCAACTATTGCATTTAAATAATTTGCTGTTTTTACACAACTTGTGCAAAGCAGTGACTTACCTATTCCTGTTTTGAGGATTATGAACAGAGATTTTCTTGGCACGAATAAATAGTCATACCTTTGTTTGAGAACTAATGGATGCCAGTGTCTGAGTTGGGGTTGGATAAGGTGAGGAATTAGGTAGGGATTAGGGTCAGGGTTAAGTTAGTGTATTAAACATTCTGTGGTACCTTCACCCTCTTTAGGCCCAGTGCGGATTTTAGCAGTCATTTATAAACTGTAGCCGGTCATTTCAACAGACATTTTTACACACAAAAACAAAAATTGGGTCGTTTCAATTGCTTACAACAGTTTTTCATGGATGTAGCGTAATGCGGTTGCCACAAAACAGTTATTACGTTGTACCAAAGTAAATCTTTGTAGTAATATGCTTGACTCGTGTCTATTTGCAAGAACATACTCAATGTCTCCATATGCGTTTAATTCGGGTGAAGGAAACTATTATACATCCCCATTAAACTATATTCTCCCCAAAAGTGGCCCTTCAGTTGCGCCCGCTTTGACTCGGGCGTTTAGGTTGGCATGCTCCTTCCAGCTAAAGGTAAGGATTTATACGAACATGCCTTCAATGACGTCATCATCACGTACGATTTATCGCTTTAGAATTTCAAATGGGCTGAGCCTGGCTTGTAATTGGGAATTCACAACGCTTTTTTCCGGTGTTCACGGACATTATTCAGTAGGGGAAACATTCGCTTTATGTCATGGTGTACCCAAAAAATATTTACTGAGAAAGTTACTTTGGCCGCGTCATGGCCACTTAAAAAAAGCCTTACTCAAAATCAATATACGGGCCATATATGGAAATTTATATACGGCCCATACCTGGTCCAGATATGGAGTTTGAATCTGGCTTTAACAAAAATTAGACATATATAACTTGATGTAACATAAAGGAATGTATGCCTATGTAAAATTTGTTATGGCTCATATTGTTTACGGGACATATATGGTTCATATATGGTAAACATAAAATGGAAATTTATATCTGGCACATATCTGATTCAGATATGAAATTTGTATCCAGCTTTTAGCAAAAATTTGGCAGGTATAACTTCAAGGAATATATGGCCCATAATTCTATATGGCTCATATCTTATATGGGACAGATATGGTACATTTATGCCCCATATTGGGAATTATATCCAAGCCATATCTGGACCATAGATGTATGTACCTTAATTTACCAGTGCACTACCTTGGTATAACGCGTATCAGAAGCTTTGTCTAGCCAGTTTAATGTTAAAGACTAACTGAACATCTCTTAAAAAATTAATGTCCAATAAAATAAATTGACATAACTATTTGAAGTTTTAAAATGACTTAATTGTGAAGACCAAAAATGCTTTGAAATTCCTTTGTTTTCACTGCATTGTTGGTTTAAATTACCGTATGAGGCAATATTCCAACATCAATTTTGTTGAAGGTTTTATGATTTTCACATTTGACCTACCTGATCATAAAAAAAGAAAATCAGGGCTGTAAATTCCTCATCACGCCCAGATTGGAAAGTCATTTACATATTTTACTATGTTATGGCTGAAAATGGGTTGTATTTAATGATTTTGGTTTGCCGATAGTAATTCTGCTTTCAAAGGAGGCCTTTGTGTAGGACAGGCACACAAATTACAGCAAAAGTGATTTATATGGCCATACAAAGTTTATATGCATATCTGGCGGGGCAGTTTTAATCAGTTATATCAGGCTTGTTATAGCCATATAAAACTTCATTTACACATCTTGACAAACATTTAATCAAGTTATGTCTTGCTTGATATGGCTATATAAAACTTTATTTGCATATCTGAAAAGGAATATCACCAATATATTAAATCTGGATATGGCCATATAAAACTTTATATACATATCTGGACTGGCATTTTATCAAGTTTTGTCCGGCTTAATATGGCCATATGAAACTTCATTTGCATTTCTCGAAAGGCATTTCACCGAATTATATCTGGTTTGATACAGCCATTGAAAATTTTATTTAAATACCTGGAGTGTCATTTGTTCAAGTTATGTCTGGCTCGATATGGCCATACAAAACTTGATGTAATGTACCAAGATACCTATGAAGGGTTTTCCATCTGGATTCATGTGGCCATAGAGAACTTGATATCTCGTAAGGGAACAAGCCACTGAGAACCTGCAGCGCACTGATTGCAAATATCAGTCACCATGTCCGTCACAGTGGCGTAACTAGTTTTTTTTCCGGGAGGAGCAAACACCCAAATTTTTCCACTTTTCTGACGTGTGACTATCACTGCATTTGGGAACGTAAATTGTAGGGCGCGAAAAGCGCTAAACGTTTTGCCCATTCAAAAAAAGTTTGAAAATATGGAGCTTTAATTAAAAAAAAAAGGGAATCAACGTTTCCTGTTGGAAAATTTGAACATTCTGCCTATCTTACTAGGAAATTCGAGAAATTACGAACTTCGTTGTGTAGCATTATGTTATTTGCGGGTAAAGACTTTTCAACGACAGTTTAACCATTCCCAAAGCCTTTTTTGCCTTTTTGAGACAAATATCTTAAATATCAATTTTATAACAGGAAAAAATTAAGAAAACAATACAGTGTACTTGGCCGGGGTGCCCTTTGAAGATCTTGAGTCACATCGGACGCATTTCCGATATTGTTTATTTCCAGTGCTTAAGAAAGTTTTCTAAACTTTTATTTTGTTTAGTGTGAGCAGCATTGCATCGGGTTTTGAGAATTCGGAAATTCATGATACAAACACACTGCAGTTGAACGGTGTTACTTTATCATCTGGCAGAATACTATGGCAATTTTCCGATTTTGCACTTTCAATCCAGGAGACAATCACCGCCCGCTCCCCCTTGTTGCTTCTACACTGGCTCATCATATGACACTTCTACACAATTCCAACTTTCCCTTCAAATTCAACAAAATCCTCCCCCCCCCGTTCCATTTCCCAATTTTATTGAATTTTAGAGGTAATAACACGCAATATAGTAACAGGTTTAGCAAGATGGTCAACACAATTTCCAAAAGTTACCTGATAGTACAAAGCCTACAAAATTTGGACGTCTCGAAATTTTAGTGATTTCTGATGCTAAACAAAGGTGCGCTGAAGAGAAAATTTTTCATTCATGAACCTTGTCACGATTCTGCTTGTAACTTTAATTAATTGAATTACGAACGGAGAGATGAGGGCTTTTAGTTTCGAGTTTGACGTTTTAAACATCAGTGCATGGGTAGCAACTAGTTTGGAAAGGGAGGAAGCTCCCACGTAAAAACACCACTAAACACATTTCGTTCTTTATATTTAAGTGAGCTATATTGAACACTTGTAAATGTAAAATCTGCTCAAATTGAGCATCGGCGATCCCAATTGATGGAAAAATCACGGTCACGTGGTACCTATCTGATCTACGCAGAAGTTCTTCATCATTTAATTCAAGTCTAGTCTCGGCTGTGTCTACAGTAGCAAAAACAAATTATAAATTTATGTTTTGATGTCATATTGTAATCATTTATTTTATTTTATTTTACTTTATTCACATGTCTATCTTCCCAATGTCATAAATATCCGATCGCCAGTGGGAATTACAGGCGGCTTGACAATTTCTCCTCAATGCCCGGTTGTTACGCTAGTTCCCCACGAGGAAATCTTTTTGCCCGTATTTTCAACCTTTTACAGATTACGTCACCTCCATTCTGGCCACAAAAGCTTAATTATGGAATGAGGTATAGACTACAATATTCATTTTCCCTTTACCCCGCCCCCTACAACGGCGGTCCAAAATCTGGTCTAGTATAGGATCACCTTTTACGTACGTCTACATAATTTTTTCAAGCATCATTAAGGGCTTTGGGATTTTCAAGATTTCCATGAATTGCATATTCGGAATTATTGTATGACTGCACTTTGGCATCTGAAAGCACATAGCCAATATTTTGTTAACATATAGCAATGTTTTATTTGAAGAAAAAAGTAACAATGATGATATTTTTCCTTCCGCCTTCATCACTTATCTCGATGGTGTCTGCAAAGGAGTACAACTCACTGAGGGGACGAGTATAGATGGTCGAGTCGGAGTGCTTCTGCAAGGGTGGTGGGGTAATATTTGCGATTATCAGTGGCATGACATTGACGCTTCTATAATCTGCAGGCAACTTAACCTTGGTGTTCCTGGTAAAGCTGTTTATAATATTCAAGGAAGTACAACATACGGATTGTCCAACGTTCAATGTGAAGGTTTTGAGAACACTCTCCTTCAGTGCGCCAATGATGGGTTCGAAGAGGGTAACTGCCGCTATTACAGAGATACTGCAGGCGTTATGTGCAAATGTAAGTTATACAAATTTTGTGGAAATTCTTATACTTATTTCTTTTTCAAGACAAATTCTTAGTTCCATCAATCCTCTTGCTAATCATACAGGACGAGTTAAAGTCTTTGATTGCAAGCACGAATTACTACGATGTGATATCATGCATGAAATTTCTTGTCAGAAAGTCTCGAAATATTAATCAAATGAAAGGAACCTACTTCATGCAAAATAAAACCCGATAAAACGGCATCCTAATCTCTTTGCTTTCCGAACTATTGCCATCTCCTTCACTTAGCTGTTCGACTTGTAGGAGGACGTGGTCATTATGAAGGACGCCTAGAAGTGTTTCAAAACGGACGTTGGGGTACAGTCTGCAACAGCATGTGGAACGCCAATAATGACCAGGTACTTTGTAATCAGCTGGAACTTGGAATTCCGTTGGCATCTTCCAATTCCTTTGGCGTAGGCAGTGGACCAATCTGGATGGCCAATGTGCAGTGTGACGGAACTGAAGACACCATTAACGATTGCATTCACTCCACAATTGGGCAACACAACTGTGATCATACCCAAGATGTATCCGTGACCTGTTCAGGTGTGAATGACTACCCTTTCATGATGTTATTGCAAAGGCGAGACGACACTTAATGCCATGCATTTTCTATACTTCCCCATGAGCTTTTGTGGGCAGACCCACTATGTGAAAACCATTTTTGCACTCAGCCAATAGGATTTAGAGCAATCATCCTAAAGAGAATTTCCGAGATATTTATTTTGAGAATTATTAGTTGGAAGCTACCAAAGGAAACTTACAAAAACGAATAAACTTTCTTCTATTAAAGTACCGAGTCAAGGTTGTTCAAATATGTGTAACATATCCAATTAGATATAACCCTGTGTTACCAATTGCTTCTTTTGAAAAATGTATCATTCACCAATCATTATCTAGTTGTAGCTGTTCCGGAAGTGAAAGAGGCGTACAGGCTGTTGATTTTTCAGTTCCTTAATATTAAGTGAGATACTCAATTATATCTTGTTTAAATAACAAAATTAATTACCTTGGGTTATTAAACAGGAATAAATTAAAAAAATCTTTAGACTCAATGGATTTTCGAAGGATGAAACTTTCTGGTTTAGCAACTACAATTAGTTACACTAGTCTAGTTATCAAAGACCTGAAGTGGTTCATTCAATTTTATTTTAAAGAAGCTTAAAACACGTTCTAATCTAATCACCTGGAAGAAGTTTATTTTTATGAAGTTTTATTGTAACATTAAAACAACCAAATCCAAACGAACCCATGTTTCCTTCCTTTAGTTCTGCGTCTTGCTGGAGGTGAGGATATGTACGAAGGACGTGTAGAGGTGTACAGAAATTTCCAGTGGGGAACAGTTTGTGATGACTTCTGGGACGACAAGGATGCAACGGTGGTTTGCAAATATCTTGGACTTGGTGCGTCAGGAATTGCATTTAAAGCGGGTACATTTGGGGAAGGAAGTGGACTTGTTTCTCTCTCAAACGTGAAATGTTACGGGAACGAAACGTCCCTTCTTGAATGTTCTAGCGTCGGGGGAGAAAGGAAGAGCTGTGATCATTCAAAAGACGCCGGAGTGAGATGTTCTGGTAGGACAGTTCCTCATATTAATAGGTTGCAACTTTTCAGAACATTGAAGGAAAGTTCAGCTTAACGAAGTTCCTAATAACATCCCACAAAAGGGAGAAATGAAGATTAACACTTAAAAATGCCTTTTCTCATTAAATTTCCCCCTTGATTCATTTTGTGTTCTAAATGTAATGTGGCTTTACTTAGATGTTGTTTGTTTTGTACCCTATTTATACTAACATTTTTTTTGAATTCTTATGCTTCTCTAGATGTACGTATTGTAGGTGGAAAGGAAAAATTTGAAGGTCGTGTTGAAATCTACCTGAACAACCAGTGGGGTACAGTGTGCGACTCTGGATGGAATGATATTGCTGCAACCATAGTTTGCAGTCAGGTTGGCTACGGAACTCACGGTAAAACACTGGTAATGGGCGAATTTGAACCTGGCGGTGGTTCTGTCCTAATCAAAAATGTTTCGTGCAGTGGTGAAGAAGAATCACTGCTTGAGTGCAGTCATGAAAACTCCTCATCGAAAACCTGTGACCACACAAACGATGCAGGAGTGGTGTGCACCTGTAAGCTTTTTCCTTTGTTAGACTTTTTCAATGCCATCAGCGTATAACCAAACATATATATATATATATATATATAGATATATACATATATATATAAATATATATATATATATATAGATAAATATATATATATATATATATATTTACCTAAATTGTGCATTTGGGAGACAATAGTCGTTATAATCGGTATATTTGGGAGACATATTCAGTCTTAGGAGACATATCGATGTCTCCTAAGTTCCTCACCGTTTTTTTTTTTTTTGCTTCTTTTCTACATTCTACCCAACCGTTTCCTATCTATATGGTAGCGTTTTGGCTTCCTCTTTACTCAGCCACTATGTAGTCTGCAAGTATACACCAGTGGCGATGTTATTTACCATTGAAATACAGGTGTCTTGTATGGTGAATTGTATCTATATGCATACTTGGCGGACTCACATATACTTAACTGTATTTAATTTTTTTGTTTATTTTATTACACCTTGTGTGATAAAGATATAGCAAAATATACACTATCAGAGGTTAAGGGGCATCATCAATAGTTACTGGTATTTTTGTTAATTTTTTATATGCCCATATATGGAAATATAGTAAATAAACTAGATATACCTTTTTGTCTCCCTAATGGTAAGATTATCCGCATTGTCCCCAAAGTGCAAAATAAAGTGTTATATATATATATATATATATATATATATATATATATATATATATATATATATATATATATATATATATATATATATATATATATATATATATATATATATATATATGTATCATTATTATTATTATGAGGCTACCTTTAATGCAACAAGCGGTGAATACCAAAATGCGCTTCAGTCCAGCGGTTACCAATACCATCTGAAATTCACCGGGCACCAAGCCACCGGCCAAAGAAACCGAAAGAACAGACCCAGCAATATAATCTTGTTCAAGCCCCCATTTTCCAAAACAGTCAACACAAACGTTGGCAAAATATTTTTGAGACTTGTAGCCAAGCATTTCCCCCAACCCCACGCGCTCCATAAGATTTTCAACAAAAACAATATAAAAGTAAGTTATTGCACAATGAAAAATGTTAAATCTATTATTCAAAGCCCCAATTCAAAAATCCTAAACCATATCAACACCCCACCCCCACAAAAAAGGTGTAATTGCCGCAAGAACAACACCTGTCCCCTAAATGCAGACTGTCTTGCTGAAGCCATTGTCTACAAAGCCCAGGTTCACAAAGGCAATGACATCTTCACTTATATTGGCATGACCGGTGGGAGCTTTAAATCCCGCTATTACAATCATACCAAATCTTTCAACCATATCTCCCATTCTAACGAAACTGAACTATCAAAGTTCATCTGGGGCATTAAGAACAACAAAGAAGAATACAACATCTCTTAATCCATTGTCAAAAAAGTAATACGCTGGTAAATTCGTCTGGCCAATGTAATTAGTGCATTGAGGAGAAGCTCGCCATCACTAACAATGCCCACAAAAATCTCCTTAACAAAAGAACTGAAATCGTCTCGACTTGCAGTCATTCAACTAAAAAGCCACCCCTCTGGGTACTACTTGTAACATCCGTCTCCCTCCCTTAAACTGTGACACGGCTAATGTAGTTTATTTACTGTGCTGCAACGTGTGTGTGAAAGGCAACTATGTGGGTCAGATCAAAAAGACAAAAAAAGATTCTAGATAAATCATCATAAATTATTGCACTAGAAACTCAAACCACTCTTTGTCTAATTTAAGACGTATCCTAATCAATTCTAGTTACCCATCTGTCATTCAAAGACTTAAATCCGAAAGCAAATGGATCCTAAAACCGTCAACACATACCCGCGGCCTAAACAAAGACCATGGTGTTTTAAGCGACTTCCCTTTTGTGGTTTGCAGGGAAGCCGGTACTGTTTAACATTCTCGATAGGGTTTGTATTTCTTTTTTTTTTCTTTTTTTTTATTTTGTTTTTCAATTTTTCTTCACTCCGCATTGACGCTGATGACGAAGACAGGTGTCTTTGAAATATACGTTTCTCTTGCCTTGTATGCGCTCCAATATTGTCATATTTGCGGTGTCTTATATATATATATAGATATATATATATGTATATATATATATATATATATATAAATATATATATATATATAAATCAAATTGGTAAAGCTGGAAAATCTGGCTGTGGTGAAAAAACGATGTTGACTCTACTGGGATTCGAACTCGGGACCTCCCGCTTTCTAGTGCGGACGCTCTAACCACTGAGCCATGAAGCCAAGTTGGCTTGGCCTTTGTTCAAATAACAGATGAAGCAACTCGCAATTCACCTCCTGAGCAGGCGCCTAATTTTTTGGAACAGCACTAGTTCTCGTTTGACGCAAGCTCAACCAGAGATCAAAGTTGATGCTATCCAGCTGAACACAATTGTTTATTTATTATTATTTATTATTATATTGTATATATATATATATATATATATATATATATATATATATATATATATATATATATATATAGATAGATAGATAGTAATTAACATAGTTCAATGCTGATCAGGAAAGTGCTCAATACGAAGTAGAGCTGTACAAAATAAGTCAATATTTTGGATCAGGCCTCGCTACTAATAGTTTCACGCTGTCTTGCGATCCTCAGGCGAGTGACAATTCTAGCGAAACTCTCTCAAGGCTTTTTCTTTCTCCTCGCACGGTTCAGTGGGTCTAGATATCTGCACTTGGATACAAGTTCGGTTCTTTTGTTGAGGAGGTTGGTCTTTTGTGATTGGGCAGTGATTATGGCAACTTTTTCTTCCAGGTAGAGATTACATTGTGTGTCACTTCTTTTATTAGTGTTCGCTTGTTTGATGATCGACCAGTCTATTGAGTATTCTCTTTTCTGGTTTTTGAGTCCCCAGATAAATTTTGAAAGCTCTGTTTCATTTTGGTAGGCTTCGTTTCGGAACGATTTGGTATGGTTGTTAAACCGTGTTTTAAATTGTCCTCCGCACATGCCTATGAAGGTGTGTTCATTCGTCTCGTGTTTCACGGTGGCCTTGTAAACAATGGACTCTGTCAAGCATTTTCCGTTTAGAGGGCATTGACTGGGTGTTCTGCAGTTGCATTTTCTTTCTGGGGAGGGGGTTTGGATCTTGAGTATTTTGTTGTTGTGGGCCTTGATGATTGTCTTCATATTGCTCATGCAGCTGTAACTGACTTTTACACAATTTCGATTGAAGATTTTGTTCAGTTTGTGCGTTGCCGGGAAGTGTTTTGATACCAGCATCAGAAAATTTCTTCCTATATTAGTTTTTACAGTCTTACTGTACGGGGGGTTGAACCAGATTATGTTTCGCTGTCGGTTGTTTTGGGTGTTGGCTGTTGGGGATACTCCTTGTATTCAAGGTTGCTAGAAAAACCGCTTGTTTTTAGGGCCTCATTGTAACTGGGCACTGCGTTGTCAAATACGTGTTTGTCGGATGAGAGTTCTGAGAGTCTTTTGTTGATCGTTTCGGGTATCCGTTTTATAATGTTTGGTGGGTGGTTTGAGTTAACGTCGATGTAGACTGTGTGGTCTCCTGGTTTCTTATATGGGTAGTGTATTCCTGTGTTTAAGTCCATGGTTATGTCCAAGTAGTCTACAACTTTAAGATTAGAAGTGATGGTGATTTTCAGCCCGACTGATTGGAATATTTCTATGAACGTTTTCCTGAGTTTGTCTGCTTTTCTTCCGGATTTCGTGTTAAAGGCTGCGAGGCCATCGTCACGGTATAAGCCGATTTTTCCGTTGGGAAATTTCTCGTTTAGTTGGGCTAGAACGAACAGGCCAACGAGTTCACAGGTCTCCGCTCCGTCATAGCTTCCCATGGTGACGTCGAAGCAGTGGCTGGTGTCACGTTTTACCCACGGGGTACCTTCGTCAAACAACATAGATTTTCGGGCATGGAGGATGACGTCGGTGTCTGATTGTGATAATTGGGCATGTTGCTTTGCCCACAGTATTGCTCTGTCCAGAAGGGTTCTTGAAATCGATGGATAAAAGTCCACTATGTCAAAAATTATGAATGATATGCCTTGTTTGTTTTCTAGATGGTTGAACCATCTGATGACGTCACCAGTGCCTCGCCATTGGTTTACGTTGATTTTTCCACGAATTTTAGCGTTAATTCTCTGTAGGATTGCTTTGCTTACTTTGCCCATCTCTGACTTGACTAATCAGTCGGCATGTGGGCTTATTATTAAAGTTGTCCTTGTGATCTTTAAGTGTTACGAAGGCTTGTTTCTTGTCCATAGGCGATATCCTGTCTTCAATTCCTAAATTAGATGCTATTGTTTTTAGTTCTTTGTTGATATTTTCCTCTGTTTTGGGCTCGGCTAGTTTGTACTTTTGGGTGATGTTCTCTTTGAGCAACTTTTTGTAGTCGGCAGGATTCATTTTGTACATGTTACGTGTCTTGTCTGCAGAGACCAGGACTTTACTTGTTGCGTTGATGGTATGTAGGTCCTGCTTCAATTTGTGTTGGAACTTGTCGCTGTACTGCCTGAACAATATATTTTCGGCCATCCGCAAAAGGTCCTGCTCAAATGGTTTCATGCTTTCCACCTGTGGTGGGCATCTCCTGGATCTTAGACCGAATTTACTTGCATCGTCGTCGTTATTCTCACCGTCTGTGTCGCGTTCAAAAAAGAAGGCTTTCCATCTCATCCTTTTAATTACGTCCTCTATCTTTTCAATGAGACGTTTGGTGTAGTCACCGTTGGGTGGGATCGTTATGTTCTTGAGAGAGTAACTCAAATTGATTTGATCCATATTGATGAGTTTGATCAGTAATGACAGAGTGCTCAACAAGATAGGAGCATAAACAGTAATTAACATAGTTCAATGCTGATCAGGAAAGTGCTCAATACGAAGTAGAGCTGTACAAAATAAGTCAATATTTTGGATCAGGCCTCGCTACTAATAGTTTCACGCTGTCTTGCGATCCTCAGGCGAATGACAATTCTAGCGAAACTCTCTCAAGGCTTTTTCTTTCTCCTCGCACGGTTCAGTGGGTCGAGATGTCTGCACTTGGATACAAGTTCGGTTCTTTTGTTGAGGAGGTTGGTCTTTTGTGATTGGGCAGTGATTATGGCAACTTTTTCTTCCAGGCAGAGATTACATTGTGTGTCACTTCTTTTATTAGTGTTCGCTTGTTATATATATATATATATATATATATATATATATATGTATGTATATATATATATATATATATATATATATATATATATATAGTAATTAACATAGTTCAATGCTGATCAGGAAAGTGCTCAATACGAAGTAGAGCTGTACAAAATAAGTCAATATTTTGGATCAGGCCTCGCTACTAATAGTTTCACGCTTTCTTGCGATCATCAGGCGAGTGACAATTCTAGCGAAACTATCTCAAGGCTTTTTCTTTCTCCTCGCACGGTTCAGTGGGTCGAGATGTCTGCACTTGGATACAAGTTCGGTTCTTTTGTTGAGGAGGTTGGTCTTTTGTGATTGGGCAGTGATTATGGCAACTTTTTCTTCCAGGCAGAGATTACATTGTGTGTCACTTCTTTTATTAGTGTTCGCTTGTTATATATATATATATATATATATATATATATATATATATATATATATATATATATATATATATATATATATATATATATATATATATATATATATATATATATAGTAATTAACATAGTTCAATGCTGATCAGGAAAGTGCTCAATACGAAGTAGAGCTGTACAAAATAAGTCAATATTTTGGATCAGGCCGCGCTACTAATAGTTTCACGCTGTCTTGCGATCCTCAGGCGAGTGACAATTTTAGCGAAACTCTCTCAAGGCTTTTTCTTTCTCCTCGCACGGTTCAGTGGGTCGAGATGTCTGCACTTGGATTCAAGTTCGGTTCTTATGTTGAGGAGGTTGGTCTTTTGTGATTGGGCAGTGATTATGGCAACTTTTTCTTCCAGGCAGAGATTACATTGTGTGTCACTTCTTTTATTAGTGTTCGCTTGTTATATATATATATATATATATATATATATATATATACATATATATATATATATATATATATATATATATATATATATATATATATATATATATATATATATATATATATATATATATATATATATATATAGTAATTAACATAGTTCAATGCTGATCAGGAAAGTGCTCAATACGAAGTAGAGCTGTACAAAATAAGTCAATATTTTGGATCAGGCCGCGCTACTAATAGTTTCACGCTGTCTTGCGATCCTCAGGCGAGTGACAATTTTAGCGAAACTCTCTCAAGGCTTTTTCTTTCTCCTCGCACGGTTCAGTGGGTCGAGATGTCTGCACTTGGATTCAAGTTCGGTTCTTATGTTGAGGAGGTTGGTCTTTTGTGATTGGGCAGTGATTATGGCAACTTTTTCTTCCAGGCAGAGATTACATTGTGTGTCACTTCTTTTATTAGTGCTCGCTTGTTATATATATATATATATATATATATATATATATATATATACACATATATATATATATATATTTCACGCAGTTGTCGTCAGAGTTTATTTTCACTTCATCTCTGCTTTCACAGGTCTGTGTATCTCTTCGGAGATCCGCTGGCGAATAAACAATTGTGTTCAGCTGGATGGCATCAACTTTGATCTTTGGTTGAGCTTGCGTCAAACGAGAACTAGTGCTGTTCGAAAAAAATTAGGCGCCTGCTCAGGAGGTGAATTGCGAGTCGCTTCATCTGTTATTTGAACAAAGGCCAAACCAAGTTGGCTTCATGGCTCAGTGGTTAGAGCGTCCGCACTAGAAAGCGGGAGGTCCCGAGTTCAAATCCCGGTGGAGTCAACATCGTTTTTCACCTCAGCCAGATTTTCTAGCTTATATATATATATATATAGATAGATAGATAGACGGACGGATAGACAGATAGACAGATAGACAGATAGACAGATAGACAGATAGATAGATAGATAGATAGATATAGTAAAACAAAAACCCAACACACGAGGATTCAGTTTAATTTTCGGGCAACACAGTACCCTTGAACACAACTCGTACAACACTTAGTAATGATGCGTCTTTTTGGACTATAAATATATATATATATATGTATATATATATAGAAACTTAAGAAATGGTAGGATGCGGAGTCGCATAGATTTTTTTTTTGTTATAAGCGTTCAACATTGGCAACCTTTGCCTTAGTAAGAAAGACGATATCACCAAATGATGAAAAACTGAGGTCCGAGCTCAAATTTATTGTGTTTGTAAGTAAAGAAGTAACCGAGACAAAGAAAGAAACACAACAGAGGAGTCGTGAGGTATATTCGTAAGAGTGATCTTTGTTACTCGGCGTCAAAGTAGTCTCTGAGAGCTCTTTGTCCTCTCTTGGCTCTCCTGGTAAAAACATTATGAATCATAAGGAGTATTTAAGTTTCCGAGAATTTAGGGTCAGTATGGAAACTTCTAGAAACCGGAAATAATACGTCATTAAGAATACATTTATTGTTCAGTACACAACAATTTCCCCCTTGTAAAAAAACGAAAACCTCCAGCATACACTCATTACTATAATTACTAACAAACAGCTTTACTCACAATAGAGTAAATAAACCCCATGGGGTAAATATAACAAAGTGATTAACTTCTTCTACGCATCAAAGTTCTGATAGGGTTTTATCAATAAAAAACAAAATCTTTTGCCCAGTAAGGCATACTTCTTATCCTTTGTGGTTTGGCCTTAGTGTTTGGGTCGGGACGATCCATTTGTGATTAATGACCTTGCGGAGGAATTTGGCTAGGGTCTAAGTCTCCCTGTGGTTGTGGGTTTGCGTTGTACGGCGCCAACCGTTCAACGTTCCATTGTCTCCCATCAGAAGTTTCGTAGGTGTTGGGAGCGATTTTCTTGGTAATCTGAATTGGTTCACTTAACTTTGAACAACCCTTCTGTAAGGTCCCAGGTTTACAAACTCTCACCCAGCTTCCGGGTCTAATGTCCTGTTGGACGACCCCATTTCGTTTATCGAAATATTCTTTGCTCGCCTCTTGCTTACGTTGAACTTTCTGACGCAAGGCATGAGGAGAAACAGAAGTAGGACTCGTGGTCACCCCAGTAACATCTAATTTGGTCCTTAAATGACGACCGTGTAAAAGTATGGAAGGTTCGACACCTGTGGTAGCATGCGGCGTAGACCTATAGACGGCTAAAAACTCCATTGTAGCTAACTTTAGATTCCGTCTAGTTAGTTTGGCAGTTTGAACACTGTCATTAAGTACCCGATTAAATCTTTCAATTTCACTGTTCCCTTGGGGATGGTAAAGAGCAGAAAAACGATGCTTAAAATTACGTTCTTGTAAATATGTCTGAAATTCACTACATGTAAATTTTGGACCGTTGTCAGTCACGATCTATTGGTCGTTGGTTCCAACCCAGCTCGGACCTCAGTTTTTCATTATTTGGTGACTGTCTGCATCCTACCATTTCTTCAGTTTCTTTATTTAGAAGTCGCAACGTCACATCTACACTTCCGTATCTACACAAGCTGGGCGGGGCTTACTAGTGACGTAATGATGAAAACTGTCCCGTCTGGTATTTGAATTAAATTGACCAGTTCTTCCGACAGAGTTCCTATAGCTCAGTTGGTAGAGCGTACTGCACGTTGAGCAGTAGGTCGTTGGTTCAAACCCAGCTCGGACCTCAGTTTTTCATCATTTGGTGATATCGTCTTTCTTACGAAGGCAGTTTCTATATTAAGAAGTCGCAACGTCACATCTACACTTCCGTATGTATATATATATATATAAGTATATATATATAAGTATGTATATATAGATATATATTGATATATATAGTAATATAAATCAAATGGTAATATATATATAAATATATATATATATAAATATATAAATATATTTCACTAATTCGGCACTAAGGGGGAAAGTTGTTGTTGAAAAGTCGACCTTGAGGGGAAACATTTCCTAGATACAATTACTTCAAAGTTGTCAAATTTACGGACACCTAGCTGTTAACATGAACGGATGGCTCGCCATGACGTTAGGGCGAATACTTCTTCTTATGTATTTCATTGTTATTTTTTCGCCCTATGTAGGCGCAGATATAACAATTTCCCCCTAAGGTGGGAATTAGTGTTATATATATATATATACATATATATATATATAAATATATATATACACATAAATATATATATATATACACACATAAATATATATATATATATATATATATCAATATTTATATGTATAATCACAAAGTTATTTGCTGAGCCGCTAGGAGTGCTCAATACACCAAATAGAATGCGACGTAGCGGAAAGTAGTAGTTAGGTTGCTTGGGCCAGACTAGTACTTTCGCTAAGGTTTAGTCAACTTCTATGAGTCTGTCTCTTGTGTTTGCATGTGCCTTGGTATTCGGTGTTCCTTTACCTAACGTAAACGTCATAGTTGTCAATAAGATGTTTTTTTAATAACATTGAAGTCAATAAGATCTCACATTAAGTTGCATACTCATTCCAGTAATTCGTCTTACCGGTGGAGCCACTCCACTTGAAGGCAGAGTTGAAGTGCTCATCGATGGATCCTGGGGAAGGATTTGTAAGACACAAAATTGGCGAAATGTAGAATCGTCGGTCCTTTGCAAGCAACTGGGTATAAGCTCTAGAGGAATAACTGCTGCAGGAAACGAATTTGGAACCGGTAGAGGAAGTTATCATTTGCAGGACATAACCTGCGCCGGAAACGAGGAGTCAATATTTGATTGTTACAATACAGGTTATATTCAAAGAACATGCTACTCCTGGATAGGCGACGTAGGAGTGCGCTGCTCTGGTAAGTGCACCATTCATTGGAAAATTCTGCCCCACACAACTGGGCGTCAGCATTTGGGCATTTTTTTAACGACGGAAAACTGCAAATAACAAAGGGTATGGCATTTATACCAGCTGGTCAAATTGCAAACAAAGACTAGGAGTGTATCTTGCTGCAGAAAATATCAAGAAATAATGCTCGTTTGTAAATGTAAACAAGCTTAAGCTCGTTAATTTCGGAAGCTACTTCTTTGACATGAATTTTGAGTCCCAAATATCAATAATCAGATTGGTTTTGAAATTTTTAATTCCATGCCGGCATATTTTAATTTTATTTTCTTGCATAGCTACACTAAGTCTGAACCAGTTTTCATGGTTTAATATTCATTTGATAACCATCCCAGCCAACATGCCCAGCTCTGCCCCAACTGGGTTTCAGCTGGGCTACTTGCTGGGCCCCAGCTGGAACCCATTCGTGTTTGTCAGGTGTTCCCACGTGGGTCCCAACTGGACTAGTCTTTCCCAGCTGAAGCCCAGCTGAAGCCCAGCTAGGCTTCAATTATTGAAGCGGGGCCCAGCTGGGCTTCATCTGGGCATCTGGGCAGGGAGAAGCGCCCGGAAGCTCTCGGGTATTTACGAAGTTGTAGGCATTAAAATGATGCATTTTATCTTCAAATTTAAATGGCATAAGATGGGCACGTAACATAACACAAATATCATAATTTGACTTTCTTCAATTATATCCTTACTCCGCATGATTACAGTCGACCGGAATCGATAATGCAGAGGGTGTGAGGAGGGAGAATGGAATACTTAAAACTGAGGTTCTTCATGGGCTGCCTCTTGGTTCCCTAGATCTTCCTTTCAGAAAGCTAGGGGGCTTTTGATCTGATGTATATTCAGCCCTTGTCTTCGCGCGCCAATAAATTTAACGTTTAAGACATCTCAATAATGAAACTGAATGAAAATTAGAGAAAAACGGGTCACTTTTAACCTTATCTGAATAACGGTGCCTCCTAAAGACATTCTTACTGAAGCACAAACATACTATGGTTTCCTATATAGTCTCTTTCAGGTGACCTTCACAGAACCGTTACCTGTAAAGGGGCGCGCGGAGCGCACCGAAAAAATGAAATTTTACTTCATCTCAATAGTGAAATTGAAATAGAATTAGACACAGAGTGGTCCCTTTTCACTACAGCTGAATAAGGGTGACCCCTGAGGATATTTGGACTAAGCAAAAACGTACCGTTGGTTTTCTATAGAGTTTTTTTCGTGAGATTTTCATAGAGTCCTTGTCTGTGATGGGACGCGCAGAACACACCAAAAAAGGACTGGTTTTGAGACATCTCAAAAGAGAAATTATTGGAAATTAAAGAAAGGATTGGCCCCTTTTCAGATTAGGGTCAAATAAGATCCATCGTCCTTTCAGAAAGCTTGGGGCACTTGGTCAGAGAAGGGTACCAGAAGATGACCGCCTCCCTGCCTCCCCCTTTCACCAGTTACGATAGAGTTTCAGCTACGGCCCGGGCACTGGTGATAAGGTTCAGTGACAATGGAAGAAGTGTTCTACAAGGAGTAACCCCGAATCCTGAAATATTTAAAACGGGTGCACTCGAAGCGTGTCGAGAAAAAGGGTGGGGGTTGAGACAATTATTGAAGGAATATTGTTTTTATTTAGTTTTCAATGCAGTATATGACCTGTTTAAACACTAAACAACTTAATTAAGTATCACTCGCATAGCTCTGTCAGTTCCAGTTTGTATTTTTGTAGCAAAAGCATCCAGACTAAGACGTAAAAAAACTAAGTTCTGGAAAAAAGTGGGGGGGGGGCAGTGCCCCCCGTAATCCAGCCTATGCCAAAATGCAACAACTTTCTTGCAACATCTGTGATTTTTGCCACTGACAAGCTCTAAATTCTTATACAACCGTACAGGGTGATATGTATTGTTACCGACTGCTAGACCCAACAAAAGTCCTGCGTAGATTGCCGCTACCTCGTGATTACAGCAAGATGGCTTCCTGCTACGGTTTTGTGCATAGAGAAGGATAAGTTTTTTATTACTTCCCAAGATACACCTAGCATTTGACAAGCCTAAGTTAAGCCTAACGTAACTGCTTCGTAGAGAGAAATAACCCTGAGGAGAGTTAACGTCAAATGCTAAGATTTATTCTAGGCCTAATTGCGTACATAAATGTCATGGTCGTTCTCCGAACTACAAGTACTTGAGAAATACGACAGTACAATGTGTGTGTGCCACAATACTACAATGCTCTTTAGCTTGTTCGCGCTTAGCGACACTGTACGCGATATACTACAGGTACAACGCGGGAATGTGGCCGCTGTGTGATGAACAAGCATACCGTATACAAATTTGACTTACTCAAGCATTCTTTTACGAAACAATAAAATACATAATTGCCAAAATAAAACCCGCCCATTTTTGGCCATATCATAACCAAAAGTGACCATGATGTCTCGTTCCCGTCTACAGGACTCACTCTACAAAATGAACTCAATTGTAGAGCAAACTACTCACTGAAAATCAAGAAGCATTAAACGAAAGAACTGCCCCTCCAAAATGAGAAGTGTGCCTAAGGTACTGTCCATGACGTCATGGACAGTACAATAAGTCACCGTACTGCTGGAGTTGGAAAGCAAGGTCCAAGGTCTGATCATTTTTAAGGGACAGAATTTTCTAATGTTACAGTCATGGACGTCAATCCTGGGGGAGGATGATGGCACGCCCCCCCCCCCCACTTTAGAAATACTTCAATCGATTTAAATTTTTGCAATGTAAAAATTAGCGGTTAGAAAAATTGTTTCGCCAAGTTACAATAAACTTTGGTTCCAACTTATAACCTATACAATCTGCTACAGCGGACACGTGTTTAAGGTGGATATCTACGAAATAATATTTGATAGTTAATTTGATTTTCAATGACAATTTCGAATGTGAAAATGTATTGAAGAAGCTAAAAATGTGCTACGATTTGTTTTTTATTCCAGTCTGATGTAAGCAGCCGTCTTGAACGAATTTTCCGTTTAGTTTTAAATACGTTGGCTTTACCTGCACCCGATTCACACGAATATCCCAGTAATTACTGTGAATTTGATGGTTTGTGCCACAGGAATAACTGAGACATGCTGATAAGTCGGTAGCATGTGCTAACTATGATCACTGTAAGAACTGAGGATTTCTGTAATTTCGGCAGCTTCATGAACAAAAGCACGTTTTAAGTTGCGGCTGGATGAAAGAGTCTAACTGAGCTTTAGTGTTGACATGGCTTTAGATTGTTCCCTGTTATCCTGCTCTATGCCGATCGACTCATATTGCCTAGGCAGGCGGCCTCGGCCAGGCATGTATATAACGTTAGTGTAGTTAGTATGCACCTGCGAAGTAACTTTGTAATGGTGTGAAATTGCTTTGAGGTGTTAAAATTTAGCATCAATTTTAAAGCGTGAGTATGCGGAGAAATGACCCCTTGTTCGAGTGCATCCTATAGGCCTAGGCTACTGAAAGTCTACTGAACTAGCACAGTCTGATTCATCGTCCCGCGTGATGTAGCTAGCCTAGGCCTACTGAAGAAACTGACCCATGTTTTTTATGATGTTGTGGCCGTTCGGGCCGAAGGAAGGCTCAAAAAGTTGACTAACAATAGGCCTAACGTAAGGCCTAACGTTACTGTAGAGCTAGGCCCTCTTTTGGAAGTTGGCTAGGCTGTCACCGTTAGTTTCCAAACCCGTTAGTTTTCTCCCATATGAAACGTTAGCATAGTCCTGACCATACTGCAGATTAAGCCATTTTGCGACCGTGTAGCCTAAGCTGCCTGTTTTTTTATCGAGGCCTAGGCTAGGCCTAGTTCCTGCCATGGCCATGCTACTTTTTAGCCAATGCCTAACATTAGCCTACCCTAGGATAGGAGCCTAGCCTACAGTAGGCTAGTATCATTGTGCTATCATGAGTCGGCCAATTAATGTGTTGTACATCATGTAGGCTACGTGCCATACAGGAATAGCTCCTGCTTAAAAAATGTAAGAGGGCATCCCCCCCCCCTTTTGGTCTAAAATTTCGAGGGATATGAGAATCTTGGAGAGGAGGGGGGTAGACTCGAGCAAAGTCAAATCTTGACAATAAAATGACAGGTGCCTTCCAGGGCATAAACCAAAAGTGTTGTAACCCAATCATACCCTCACCCCTCCTCCACCTCTTCCTAGTACGTACTGCATGTACAATCGAGTTAGCCAGTTTTGCCCTTTGACCATTTACTAAAAAGAAATCGTGACAACCAGACCTTGTCTATCGAGCACTGATTACTAATGAACGATCATGTTTTCTGCAAAGACTTTTTATGTAGCTAAACTTGAAGATACACTGGGCAGACTGAAGGCATCCAGTGAACTTTACTCAAATAAGCCTAGGATATATACTGTTATTGAGGTCCAAAGCCTAGAGTTTGTATCAACTGTCACCACATACCTGTAAGCCTAGCCTAATCATTTATAATTAAGCAACTAAAAATTTTAAGCAGCTAAAATTTTACACAACCTTCAAGTTATTCAACTCTTTTTTTAAGGTTGATTGCAAGGTTTTGCCACTCTAATATGCATCTAAAATTCTGACATTATGAAAGTTCATGCCTCCAATCATCCAAGTCCTTTCAAATTTCAATGTCACTGTGGTACACACTAAATGTGTAAGACTGCAGTCTTAGAAACAAACCACATCGTGAAATTTACTGGTGTCCAAATTATGTTGTTGACATTTATTTCTCAAAACATGTGTGAAACGTGTAAAATACTTTAGCTTAGCCCTTACCAACATTTTGAAATGTTTCATTCAAAATTTTACTTCGCTACTTTTGACATGCGATATTTTTTCTTTAGAGCTGCTGGCACCAGCTCACACGCCATCCTAACGTATTGTCTATATGAATACATGAAAAGCCTAACATGTAATGTTAGAAGTCACCTTGTAATTACCCACATGCAAACTGTACACAGATTTTATGTTGTTCCACCAATGTCAAGCTCTCTCAGCACAACATAACTACTGTTTAAACTAACTAGTCAGTGCATGCAAGGAGTGTTCATGGGAACATACATCCATTAAAAAGTGCATTACTGCACTCACTTAAGGGGCCAAACCTCTCACTCCAAACTTCAATTTTGGTATGGGGGTACCGAAATTCTCAATTGGCTCAGCTCTTTGATTGACAGCTAATTAAAGCAATGCAGAGTACCAAAGCTTATATTACACGGCATGAACGGTACTGAGAGTGTTTTGATTATATAAATTGAGTTTTTCTTTACTCACTTTAAAGCAATAAACTGAGATTGTATCTGGATGAGCATGAAATTCAGACAATTGTGGGAGGGGCTTAAAGGCCCAGTTCTCTCACTCTAAACAGTACCAATTCTCCTAACCTTCTTACTTAAGCCCCTCCCACAATTGTCAGAAATTCACTCTTATTCAGTCACAATCTCAGTTTATTGCTTCAGGGTGAGTATAGAAAAGTTCCAAGTGTATGATCAGAATACTCTCAGAACAGTTCATGCTGTGTAATGTAACCTTTGGTAATCTGCATTGTTTGAATTAACAGTCAGTCAAAAAGCTGGGCCAATGGAGAGTTTCTGTACCCCCCTACAAGAAGTGTAGTTTGGGGTGAGAGGATTGGCCCTTTAAGTAAGAAGGTTAGGAGAATTGGTACTGTTTGGGGTGAGAGAACTGGGCCTTTAATGTGTGCAATTCGTGGTGAGTTTGACTACTCTGAATGCAAGGAAGAAACAAGATGGGTCTACACAAAAATCTGTGCGGGAATTCCCCCTCTGCAAGTTTTCTTTGTGCGGGAGCTGAAACCTTTTTGCGGGATTCCCGCAATCCCGCTGCTCATGCGAACCATGGCGCCTAAGGTTTTGTACGTAGTGACCGACTTAAGGTATACAAAAATGGTTGGTGAGAGATCAGTTTGAATGAATGTTCAATGTGTATTTCGGTTCATGGATCACTGATTGATGTTGATTCATGCAGTGAATGTTTACACAATATACTCTTCTGATTAACCCTTTACCGTTGTGCTCCGATCGGGGCATATTGGCGCGCCTCGGGATCGGGCGGAAAAGCGGACGTAGCCCGCCCCGCATCGGATTCCGTAGGCCATTGACCCCGTGACCTTAAACTACTGTATCTCTCGCTGTTGTGGCCGAATTTTCGGGTAGCTACTCGCAGTTTCGAGCTCCGCGTAAAACAGTAAAGGTGTGTCACAGCCGAGCTCTCCGCACGGGTCCAAAAGGACCCAAACAACGGTAAAGGGTTAATAAGACTATGTGGAGTAATTTTATATTGACATTTGCATACATATCATACAAACAGATAGCCATTAGCTGCTGGTAGATGACAATTCAATTAACATTACTTATTGGCTTTCACCAAAATCCAAATTTTCGGCAAGGGTGATGAATATCACCTTCCCCATATTTGCATTATGGATACGTACCCCTCCATAAAAAGTACACAAATGGGAGGTTAGGAAGAATTGAATCCTTCTTATCCAGTTGGTTACACAACAGATGAACTGTTGTCACCTTCCCTCTCTGCTCAGGTAGTGGGTAAGGGCTGCCCCCCCCCCCAACATGAAGTAAAGAGCTGCACCCCCCAACATGAAGTAGTGTAATAGACTATCCTGTTTTATGATTGGCTATTGCGATCATGAGACAATATTTTTTCTCCCCAAATGTGAAATGCACCAGGAGTAACTGCTTGACTTGAGTGCCTTAAATGTGCAATATTGATGTCCTAAAATAACATAGTACAAATGTGAGGAAAATTGTAAGATAAGTTTGGGGTGACTGCCTTGGCTCCTTAAATTTTTCTGTAAGTCGAAGACCAAGTATAATGGGTTTGGTAAGGTTAACAGACAATTAGTTTCGATGGTTACAAAACTAGTTTTTGAATCTTAAGGCATAGGAATTCCTAATGGTCCTCATTATCCCACTTCCTGCTTATAGAAAAATGGTAACTAATTTGATATCAATCAAAGAATTCTGCCAATTGAGAGTTTCTGCAGACTACTGTAAAATCGATGGAAGCTTGGAGTGACAAATTGCTATGTTTTAATGTAAGAAAAGCACATAAAATATACTGAGGAGAAGCAATATTAATGTGTGATCTGGCCTTTTCTTTCATACAATTAAGGTGTTCTAATGCCGTGACTTCAGTTGACTAAAAGGGCTTACTGGTCAAAACCTGTGCACTGTGGTACAGCACTGGCTACACTCATATGAGCATGTCCTCTGCTGCATTCAGAATTTATAAACTTTTGTTACTGATAAAAATCTTTCAGCAAAAGTGTCATCTCTAAAGTGCACCCTCTATTTTGCCTCTATGGACAAGAATGCGTGACAATATATTGGCCAGGACTAATCTTACTTTTGTCCTTATGTTACAGACCTCGTCAGATGCCCAACCGATCACCAATTCTGTATAAAAATGCACATTTTGCATGATTCCTTCAAATGTGCCTTTATTTAGTTCATTGGCTGTTGTGTCAACTGATTACCACCAGTGTGTTTTACCTCTAAGTCATTGCTATTGTGACAAAAAAGCACCATTGACTGTACACAATCTGGATCTGTTGCTAAAAATGGCCCATGCAAAACCATGGACTTAAGCTCAAAGAAATACACTTTCAAAAGTGGGCTCATTGGATATTATCTATTGTTCCAATCTCATAATTACTTTCTGTCTGAATGGTTTCTCATCTTGGTTACAGCAAGTGAGACTGAATGGCCAAGAGAGCAAAGGTCCACGAGACCAAAAATGTGGGAGGGTTCACAAGACCGAAGGTTTACAAGACTGAAAAATCAATAAGGTTGCCAAGACCAGAGGTTCACAAGACAAAAACGGACACTAGGGTTCACAAGACTGACATTAAAACTTTCTAACCTGTACTTATTTTTGTTCCCGCGGACCTCAATAGGGTCTTGCGAACCATGGCACCCTTTCAATTTTGTGACCCCTTTCACATTTCCATTTTCGCAAACCTTTTCGTACCTTTTTCAGCTTGGCTGACCCTTTATCATTTAAATTTTTGGTTTCGTAAATCTTCTGTTGGGTGAGATGTCCTCTTATCAAACTGGTCCCCTGTGTCATATCAGTCTCCCAACCCTTTGTTACCCATGTTTGCATATGATCGTGTTGCCTAACCATGACTCCTAAATTTAACCCATAACCTAGCAGCTAATGCTAACCCCTAATTCAAAGGAGTCTGGGACCAATTAGCAATAATACTAGGCAGAATGCAAAAGGGAACTACTGATATTGGTGAAAAATGCCTGAATTAAGCTAATTGATTGGAACAAAGAGATTTGGTACTACAGAGCAGACCTGTGTCTTCACTAATGTTACACTCACAGGGTCATTACCGTACAGTGTAGTTTGTAGGGGTTACGTAAGATAGACCACAGACCTACCACAATTTTACAAAGTTCAGAACTTCCATGATATATGTTATTTAGTGAGGTAGATTGCCACAGTTTTACTGCCCAATTTCCAACCCACTGGTTCAAGCCTAGTAGACAGTGTGGGTTTGAAGTCATACTTACCCTACATACGGTACCATACAGTCCTATAGTGTACCATGTGAAGTGTAAGATGGGCCGCAGAGAGAATTTTGAAGTGGGGGATGTAATCACCAAAGCAACCCAATATGTTCAACAACAAAATAATTTCAGGCAGGCCAAATGGCCTATGGCAGAATAAGTTGGGGGAGGGAGGGGGCTACAGTTTCCCAATCCCTCTATGCCGTCCCTTGATGCGAGAAGTTTCATGTTTCCATCAATAAACTGTATGAACGTATAAGACTATGGCCCGCGTGGGATCATGACCAGAAATTTATGTTCACTTAGCTAGTACTCCCCCAGTGGCAGCACCAGAGTGTCAAACTGGGAGAGGGGAAACTAACTGAAGAGCAAAGGATATTTTTAAGGGAAGGGGAATACTTTAGAAAGTAAAACCTTACCCAAAGTACCAGAACATTCCGGCATGGCGGTGGGGTTCCAGGGGCCCGGCGAATGTTCCCCGAGAAGGTCATGGTTATAGCATATCTCTTGATGAAAAAATAAGTCCCTGGAGAGGTAAATCATGTCTTTTCGGTTAACCCAACCCCTAAATGACCTAAGTTGGGAGGGGCATGTGGGGGCCAGGGAGTCCAAAATCTGGGGGGGGGGACTCCGCCCATTTTGCCCCACGGTATCGCCACCACTGATGGTACACCTTTCCCATACTGACATTATTTCTATTGTCAGTGCCGAACTGTAAATTGATGGGTGTGCAGAAACAATTAACGTCCTTTACAGGCCAAGTTCTCCCGTCCTAAACAGTACCAATTCTCCTAACCGTCTTACTTGTATAAGCCCCTCCCATAATTTTCTGACATTCATTCTCATCCAGACACTAACCCAGCTAACTATCGGTTTTGGCCTACGTACATTGCTTCATGGTGAGTAAAGAAAAGCTCAATGTGTGTAATCAAAAACACTCGAAACAGTTCATGTTCTGTAGTATAAGCTTTGGTAATCTGCATTGTTTGAATAAGCACTCAATCAAAAAGCTGAACCAAGTGAGACTTTTTGTTACTCCCCAACAAGAAGTGAAGTTTGGGGTGACAGGATTTGCCCTTTAATGAAGTGTGCTGTATGACCCAAATAAATTATAATGTTCTATAACCTTATCTATCTTTAAGTTATTGCGATCAACTTTTAATATTGTACACTTCCTCGGGTACCTACTGTAGGGATGGACGGGTAGGCTATATTTTGACAATGATTGCCTCATATTCCGTCGATCGAGTTGTGTGAACATTGAGTTGTCGGTACAAAGCCTGTCTTGGAATGTAATTGATTTTTTCAGAGTATAAGAGCGTCGGAATTTAGGGGTGTCGATTTATTACAGAGCTGACCCTAATCACCAACTATAACCAGCCTTACCAACAGCCTTGAGCTCCTTAATTCTGGTTTTTATTGACGAGTTGGCGGACCAATAAGACATTTGCAGGGTACGAATGAGACAGGTGACGCAGTATAGGTAGACCCTGACCTTATCATGATAATCCAACTTGAGGCAGGCAAATTTCCATGAAATGGAAGGAATTTTTAACCTTAAGATGACGTTGGCCTCAACTACGTTGGCATCCCATTTGTTCTTTCACAATGTTCCCTCTCCTTCGGTTTGAAAAGGGGGCCCAGTTTATATTGGTGTCTGTTCATGGTATTGGGGACTTCTTCATAACAATCTGTTGCCTCCTGCTTTACTTTTTTAAGAAAGGTTTGTTTGAAATTTTATTTTTTTTTTAGGTATCGGTACCTCACTAAGAATACGGTATTCGGAAGGAGCATGGGAGCCACCGATTAAAATCAAACCCTGGCCTTTGGTGTGGAAAATTTCCCATGTCAATAGAGTGGAGTTAACAGGCCGCATGGATCCGAGTGGGGGGGGGGTTGCTTTTACGGCTTTAGCCATCCCTTTTTCGCCAGATCAACTGAACAATAAAACATACAGGAAATTAGCGGTGAAACTTCCTCACTTCCTCACTTTCTCTAAAGTCATCCCCTTCCCTTTTTGGAATGTCATGGATCCGCGCCTCTTTACAGAGGAGAAAAGTTTGGTACAGAAACGATCATTTGCTCATTTTACACCAAAATTTCTTAATTGTTCCAGTTTAGGTAAGCTTAATCAGTTATGCTTCGAAATGATATGTCTAGGTGAAAGCAGCCCATGAAACGAAGATTTTCATTCGAAATACATAATTTTTGACGATTTCAAAATTTTGTGACGTCATAATTTTGGGGAATTTCCCCAAAATAATGCGTCATTTCATGTCACACAATCGCCGTTTACGACAAAATAATAGATCCAATTAAAACCAACTCTTTTCCTCCTGCTACCTATGACATGCAGCTACCAGAAACGCGTTTAGCCATTTCGATATATTTGTGTCTAGAAGTATTAATTTTTTAAATTATGTAAATTTGGGGTGAAAAGCACATTTTTGCGTATGGACATCAATTCAAATAAATTAATGATTTACGACAAAATTAAAGGGTGTGTCCAATCAAAAGAGTATTCACTGGGTGTGAAATAGTAGGAACATCACAAAAAATAAACCGAACAATACACCATGCGCCCACACACTGTAACGCATTTGTGAGGTTTATGATCGAAACTTTTCGATATGAGTCTATCTGCAACGTCATGCTTGATTGGTATGCCTTCATATAATTGGTATCAGCGTCCAGGTTTGTGACCCTAGGGATTTGAGACCAGAGGGGGTGGGGATTGTTGCCTGCGGGGCGCAACCTCTGTGGGCGCCAAAGAGATCACTGAAAAGTGTTGGTCACCATTTGTTATGAGCGTGATGTTGATGTAGCAATCTATCTTTAGGGCTGTGAAAATATTTATAACATTAGTCATGCCCTTCAGGAGGGTGGCCTGGGACAGGGACAACAATTTCGTTTCTGTTTCCGGGAGCCAAACCTAGCGTTCTCCTCTCTAAAGTCGAAAAACAGGTTTAAGAGCATATGTATATAATATAATATGCCTAACATTCTCCAAATGGAGACCCATTCCACCCTCTCTAATCTAGGCGAGATACCGGTAGCCTTCTACCGGGAGTGTAAAGCAACAACCTTAGATCATGGGAGTACTAGTACTTCCATGCTTCGATGCTCTCGATTTCCTAGACTAAGAACTCCAGTCGCATCAACGATTCAAGGTTGTGTCCCGTTATATGGAATACCGATATCATCTCTTCTCAGTTCTTACTGTGATCCCAGTTAGCACATGCTACCGATTTATCCGCATGTCTCAGTTGTAACTGTGGCGCTAAGTCATCAAATTCACAGTAATTACTGGGAAACATATGTGTATTGGGTGTTACTTTGTATTTGTAAAATTACAGACGTTCGACTATCAGACGGTGACAAATTGGACGAAGGTCGGTTGGAGGTTTTCCTCAATGGACAATGGGGCACAGTTTGTGAAAACATGTTTGATGAAAATGACTCCAAGGTAGTATGTCGTCAATTAGGTCTCGGAACTCCTATTACTGTTTCAACATATGGAGAAGGCGTGGGACCTATATGGAAAAATGTACAGTGCACCGGAGAAGAGTCTTCTATTCTTGACTGCAGCTACGAAAGCAATCAGTTACCAAACTTATGTAGTCATGGAAACGACGTCGGTGTTCAGTGCTCAAGTAAGAACTAATATTTTTTATTTCTTTTAAATTGTGCTCCAAAACTGTTCTTACTTTTACAACCGATGTAAGTATGACAGGCGCTTAGCCAGGATTGTGTCATGGGGGGTTGATGTCATGGGGAATCGGGGGAACGACATGAGGGAAAAGTCTAAGGATAGAGAAAAAACCGCTACTTTAGGTGTAGACTACTTTGCATTGCATGGTTAGATCCTGGGGGGTCTAACCCCCCACACCCCTCGTTGTTAGGCCACTGAAGTATGGAAGACTGTTAATAAAGAGAATCGAAAGAGTTGAAATGAAGTTTTCGAAAGTAATTTTGAGCAGGGGATATATGGGAATAAGAATTATTGTTCAAGCGTACGTAATAGTCCAATGGTTTAAGTGTGAAGTAAGTACCAATTGTCTTCGGTAAAACGCTTACAAAATTACATAAAGAGTAGGTGTTCCTGAAAGAGGATCCCTGAGTTGTTCCAGTCATTAATGTAATAACTGTTTGTGAAACCTGTTGGTAGTTCATGCACATGTTGAGGGAAAGTTTTTAAAGTAAGCACATTCAATGAAACAGCAACACTGATTAAACAACAAAGTTATCAAAGCATAACTGCCTCAGTCGAAATGACCTCTCAAATGTTATTCATCCTACAGCCCCTCTTCATACACAACCAAACAGTGGGGCTTTCAAGGGCAGACTCTACATAACAAAAAATCATGCTATGAATATCTATTGTAATCAAGGCCCAAGGCTTGTTCTATTTACATGTAGTATATCCAAAGGAGGCTGTTACACCTACTATTCCGCAAGCTCGCTTCAAATAAAGGAAGCGATAAACGACTAGCTGGGTTTAGCAGAATTTTCTTGAGATAACTTCTTTCAGACTGATCATACATTAATCTAATAAATTCAAAGGCCCACGACGTGAGACAATAGCATACGATTAAACGTTGTGAATATTAGACTGAAAGAATGAACACAATGCCATAAAGCTACATATGATTGCTTCCTCATCGCCGCTACATTCTAGGTAAACCTTTAATTCATTAACAAATGTGCTAGTATGTTCACATGTCACCAGAGATAAAGGAGAAAGCAACTCTAGCTTTTCCTGCTTCAAAAAAAAAAAATGTATCCTCCATCTGAAGGTGTCACATAGAAGTTTACAAAATGTTTAATTACTTTAATGTCACAGGTTTGCGCCACTGTTGTTTAAATTCTACCAGATCCCGGATGTACAATGGCGAAAGCGAGCTAAATATCAAACGCAATGGAATATAAGCCACCCTTCACATACTGTTAAGAATTGCACACGTAAAATGTTACACACCTCCTATTCGCACCTAGTCAAAAAAGGTTATATCCTTAAAGGAGCTTATTGCGTTTAAAAATCCTCTTATTTCGACGCTAGAAACCCTTTGATGCTTCTGCTATACTGTTACAATTCTAAACCCAATATACTTTGGAAGGAAAAGGTTTTAATGTCGTCAAAATTTTAGCAAAAAGAAGTACAGTTTTCCTGAAATAAATGCTCATTATCAAACGATGTACCGCGCCCTCATTCTTGTATTGAATATGCATACTACGTCAAAGGTCACGTTGAGCCGGTATGGTAGGTCCCGTGTGTTTGTTGAACGTGATGCAAAAATAGTATATGCAGTGTGTTATTGTACATTGCCTAATAGCTGACTTTTGCCCACGAAGCTTCCTACATCATTTTAGCCTTGTGCAGTGTTTAATTTCATCGAAAATTTACACTCAAACGCTAGATGGTTATGCCCACGGAATGGAGGCGGCATCATCACAGGTTTGTACCGCTACTTTCCTTCGTTCTGCTGTTAGTTTTAGGCTAACGTTAGATGTTTTTCCAGAGATTCGAATTTATTATTTCGAGGTTGGCAACAGCTGATTGCTACATGCAGGATACATCATTCTATAACGTTAGTTGTTCGGTTTACAGTAACGTTAGTAGGGCTTATGCTACACTGGCTAACCACAGGGGGCCCAGCTGTTACATTACTGTTAGACCTAACGTTACATTTTCAAAGGTTCGATAAAAAGTGTAGTTCACAGTGTGCAGAAGCAGTACACATGTTCATGTAGTATGGTGTATGCAGTGACCACTTACCAAAACAAGTTGAAAGTGTGTCATTGTGTGATGTCATTAGTATGACCAATTTGATTGGATGACCGGAGAAAATGAAATAAGGAAGGAGAGGTTTGCATGCAAAATTGTTTGGGTGAACAAATTTTTCGATTCTAATTTTAACGTTAATTACTGGGTAAATACAGCTTGTTGGTTAAAATTTGTATCGTCAGAGATACTATGTAATCTTCAGCAAGGTACCGACGTACCTAGATACCTGAAATACGGCAAATACCTAACAAACGCAATAAGCTCCTTTAATAAGTAATTTAAACAATTTTTATCACAAGTTATATAAGTGACATGAATCAGAGGTATTCTACAGTAGCATGAAGAAATACTTTTGGCAATTGGCAAAATCACCGTTGTTCACCATTCATTGTTTCACACACTCACAGTCTTGGTTCGCTGAAGTAAGATACAGTTTCATTTGTCATACTGCAAACACGTCCTCTCCCGAAGGATGACCCTGATCCATCCAGGGAGTTGCAACTCCCTGATCTATCTTATCATCGAATGCTATCAATGGGCATATTGTTTTGCGCAGTGACCGCGGTTCTCCAGTTCCAGTTCTGAAACAGTTCGTACACTCTGTGGTTTGACTGGATATATTTGCAGTTTCGTCTAATATAGTTGATTTAAAGAGAAAAAGGCTAAGCGGTACATTATGTTTGAAGATCGGTATACTGGACTTCGTACATTATGTTTGAAGATCGGTATACTGGACTTCATACCTCAGTTGCCTTACTGTAGCCACATATGGACTAGTGAAAACTCCAAGATATGATTTCATCTGCACCTACAAAGTCTCAAACCGCAGTCTATATGCTTTTTTAGTTTATGAAATAGTGTACATTCCATGTGTAGTGACTGGGACGTCGTTTAAATTACGATGTGGCTTGCCTTCGTCTTTTTAAGGCGCCCTTATTTTTCAAAATAAGAAAATGGTTACTTCCATAATGCGTTCATGCATGAAGGTGATGGAAAAGAATGAGAAAATTCATATTAAATGGTAGAAAGAATCAGTCGACTAGCTTTTCACAGGAAATGAGTCAGAGTTTTGGCCACTTTGAACCGTTGGGTGCAAAATTTGACTATGACCTTCGCTTTGAAGCTGTTTTTGTCGGAACAATTGTCGACTAGGCTAGTGAGACTGTACACGCAATGTAAAGGCGAAGCTTTAAAAACTTTTCCAGCATTACAAAGCAGAGAGCAGCCACTCAAAATTCAGTATTTATTATAATATGTTGACATCCTTCAGCAAGTCTCAATACAAACGTTGTCAACAGGTTTTTTCGTAACGATATTTCTAGCCGTCCATTATTTCTAATTCCGTGAGCTAGCAAGGATAATATTTTTGTCGGTAAGTTGCCCTCGTAATCATTGATGAGATAAAGGGTTGTTTTATTTCATCTCACTTGACTGCTTTACTCATACTTTAAAACAGCGATTCGTCTCGTCAATGGTTTGGATGCAACAAAAGGTAGAGTGGAGGTGTTGAAGAATATGCAGTGGGGAACCATTTGTGATGATAGTTGGGATGATGAAGATGCTACAGTAGTTTGTCGGCAGCTAGGGCTTGGAGTGTACGGCACGGCTTTATCAGACGCTCACTTTGGGAGGGGAAGTGGTGAAATCCTGCTAGATAATGTAAGATGTTATGGGAATGAGACTTCTATTCTTGACTGCCCGTATGTTACCTCGAACCGCCGAAACTGTCTTCATTCCGAAGATGCTGGAGTTCAATGTTCAGGTAATCTCACTATCCTATTTCGTAATCAACCTAAACATAAACTAAGGTTTAAGAGCTTCAACGCACCTGAAAACGTGACCTATCGCAAATGTTGCTATTAAAAGAAGAGGTATTTTAATGCATTGATCGCGAAGGCTGGCAAAAGACACGTGATAAGCACCCATTACCTTCTGTCTATCAGCAGGGAGTTGCCAGAGAGCAACTCCCTGCTGTCAGACTACCTCCCCTTTCCCCCGTGGAAAATCCTGTAAAAAGCGCAACGGTGTTTAGGGTTGCTCGTATTCGCGGAGTCTGCACCTTGTGTGTCTGGGAGGGATTTTTTAATTCAAGAAGAGAACCGTTTTAAGCGTTCCCATATAGTCATACTGCAATCTGTTGTTTTATTTGCCACAGAGTTGCTAGGGTTACGCAATGTTGATGCAAAATGGGAGAAATTTGTTGTACTAACCTCTTTGACAACTGAAAAGTTGAAATTAGACAAGTGCCACGTGTTTCATGTCTTTTATATGTCTTATCTGGAGTGGTGCATTTTTAGAGGCAGATCCGAATTAAGGGGGTCCATGGGTGTGAAAAAACTTGAGGTGTTTTCTTTCATGCAAATTGGGAGCAAAATATAGAAAATTCTTTACGTGTGTAATCTGATCAAACATTTTTCATATTAGCATTCAAATGTTTCTTTTTAAGTCATTTTAGATTTGTTGTTTTCAGATACGTGTTTCACATAAAATTGTCATGTTTTATGGCTTCATGCTTGATGACGAAAAATCGTATCGTTTCCCGAAAAATGCTGGTTTAGATTGCCAGAAATGACTATATGTAAATGCATTTTTTCACAGAGTAAGACATAAAGTATTTCGTCCTGTTCACCTAAAATTCTACTTTTGAAACAAGATTTTCAGGACAAAGGGGGACCATATGAGGAAGTACATGAGTGGGGGTATCCTGTGTGACTGACTGGGGAGGAACCTTTTTCCTCAAGTATGTAATGTTTAAATGATCTTGCTCACTTGAACTAACAGATACTGATTTGTTTTCAAGAAATACATAATCGTGTTGCTGATTTCTGCCTTGGAAGGTGCGCATGGTTAGGTATAAATCTGGTCAAAACACTATGTTTGTACATTACAATCATGTTGAATTTGCCAGCTCGTTTTTCCTTCAATAATTTTATCACTGGTGTGTTACCTCTCGGATGGCGCGTAAGTCTTTGTCAATATGGAGTTCATAATTACATTTATTAAATTAAATAAATAATATTTTATTACTTTAATTTCTCTCTTATATCGCGACAGATATGCAAACAAACAATTCAAGTAAGTGTTACATTTGTTGTAAGCTTCACATTTTATATAAATGCAAATATGAATTCTCCCTTTTTGTTTCATGCTTTGGGTTCTGAGTTTGTTTTTCATTTGAAGTGCCATGCAAAATTGATATAAAATCCTTAAACATTCTTAAAGGCATATTTTCATCATCCCAAACAGTTCCAGTTCTCCCAACCTGTTTACTTCTAGCCCCTCCCACATTTATCTAAAACTCATCTTAATCCAGACACAATCCTTGTTTATTGCTTCATGGCTTGTCCCAGTGGCCATACAAGTCCGTAATGTGTAATGACACTCTCATTGTCCATGCTGTGTAATTTAGCTATGATGCATTGTTTGAATGTGATGCCAATCAAAGAGCTGTACCAATTGAGAGTTTTGATATATGTATACTGAAACTGTAGTTTAGGGTGACGAATGACTGCCTCTCAATTGTTGTTTCAAGTTCTATCAGTCAATCACCATGATGATTTGAATGCTATTACGTTAACACCATGAGACAGTAACACAAGATTCAATTATTTTTGGGTGCAGGAGTAAGGCTTGTCGGTGGACAAGGAGAACATGAAGGGATGGTAGAAATCTTGCTCAATGGCGAGTGGGGCACTATTTGTAGTCATACTTGGGACCAGAATGTCGCAGATGTTGCATGCCGTCAAGTAGGCTTTGGTGTTCCAGCTACTTACTTTGACGGTCATTTATTCGAAGCTTCAACTTCCCAGAGCTGGTTGACCGGGGTAGAGTGTAATGGTGATGAACCAGAGTTGTCCAATTGTACGCAAACAGTTCAACGTGTTCGTACAAGTTGCCCATTCACAGATACTGTTTCCATTTGGTGTCCATGTAAGTATATCAATGACAACACGAGGAAAAACACACAAATTACTTTTTAGTTTTTCACACCGAGCATGTACGTAGGAAAAAAATTTTTTTTACAGCGTTCCAAAAATGCCCTACTCCTTTTCTCTCTGATTGGACATTGATAAAGGACTAGGCTATCACTGTCCGAAATATCCGTCTCAAACCACAAGGATATTTTCGCAGTGTTTAAAGCCTTTCGTTATTTACTATCTTTTATCTCTAACCTTGCCAACATGCCAAGTTGGGTCCCAGATGGGCTAAAGCTGTGCTACTTGCTAGGCTCCAGCTGGGACCTACACGTGTTTGTCAGGTGTTCCCTCACCGAGACCTACTTATATTGGTGAAACAAGTTCGACGTTCAGACTTCGTTTCAATAATCATGATCAATAAGGAAAAATAAACATGCATTCCCGACGTCCGAAAACTCCCTCAACACAATGTGTCTCATTAAAATATGCTTAGCTGTGCGTTAATTTTAAAAGAGTACGGGAGAGTTGCAGCCGCGTGTTACAGACCATCCTTTCACTCTAAGCCAAACAGCAAATATTCAAGGGAAGAGGCGTACTTACACCTGGAGCTAGTTCCTATTTTTCCTAGCTCCGTTATACGACTGAGGAAGGATCATGGTATTGAAGCCCCAGTTTTGTATCTTTCGGATATGTGTGTGTGTGTGTGCGTGTGTATACATGGCGGTTTCGTTGTTTTGCAATCCTTCACACCATTTAGCTGTCAGTTTGTGAAGATAGTGGTAAGATCAGAAATGCAGTATGTAGAGAAACGCATTTATCTTGATCTACTGCCACAATTTTGTTTAGCTAAAATAATGCGTTTAATTTGTAGCAAGTATTATTGCCGCTTTGGAGTTTTTCATGTTTTAAGTGGTAATTTACACGATTAATTTTCTCACAGCTATCCGGCTAGTTGACGGTGACGTACCTTACGAAGGACGTGTAGAAATCATCCATGAGGGAACATGGGGTGGCGTTTGCCGCACAAACTTTGATGACATAGATGCTACTGTAGCTTGCCGTCAGCTTGGATATAGTGGGGTTGGAATTGCCGTACAGTCACGGATTGGGTCACCTCTTCCCGTTTGGCTCACTAACGCTGCTTGTTCAGGAACGGAACAGTCACTACTTGAATGCAGCACCAGTAAACTCAATAGAAATTACTGTTACAGAAGAAACGCAGGGGTCAAATGTTCAGGTAGCAAAAAGGTCTTAATCCCTGAAATTTCTTAGTAATACTGACAATAGATAACCGATTTCTAAAAGCAAATGCTTCTATCGTTTGGCCCGAGCAAAGCTAAAATGCAAAAGGTTTTTACCTTCCACTTTTGTAATAACCTGCTCAAGGCCGTCTAGAGAGGGGTGTCTCGACCTTCACCAAAAATCGTCGATAGTTGGAAAACGATAGTTGCAAAATCTGAAATTCTAGTTGGAATTGTTTAACCTACGCCCTAGAATCATTTTCTCGACTAGGCTCACATCGACTTTTCCAAGTGGATCAAGTGCCGTAGACTTTCCTCACTAAAATTAGCACCATTTAGCCCCAATTATGCAAATCCTTCGCGAACTGGCGTCCATTGATTTAGGTATTTGCAGTAGGATCTCAACCATTATCTAAATTATGCATCAATCTAATGAAGGTCAATGGTTCGTATGAATATGGCCCCGGCTCCCTCTATTCCCAGTTTTCCACCAGGGACAATTAAGCCATATTTCTGCAGAGATAGAGTGAGATGGAGTTAGAGGGTTTTTTTGACCAAGAATCACTTTTGAATATGTTCTCTCACAAATAATTATCAAAAGCTCAATTTCCAACCAATCAGTTTAAGATGGGCCTGCCATTTTCCGCGTAATTGCGATTTATCACTCAATGTAGCCCTATACACCACTATCCGTCTGGTCAACAACTAACGCAGAGAGCAGAGGCGTGCGGGACCATTTCAATTTTGGAGAAGAAGATTTCTGCCCGAAAATGTAAATCCGCGTAAAAGTTATTTGGGCGTGGCGCCACTATTTTAGACACGGGGCGTACAGAAAATTTTGAAAATTTGGACCACTCGGGCACTTAAAATTGGCAATCCCTAGGGTTATGAGGAGGTTCTAGGCAGTCACTATTTTGACGGCCTCCAAATGTTTCGCAAGATATGAATTTCGGGCACAGGTTTAAACAAACCTAACCTGACGGCCATTTAAGTCTTAAACAACCTGGCATGCCTCTAATCACTTAAAACTGTTTAGGGTTCCTGATCTCTTTCCAGATGTTGCTCACAAAATGAAGGAGCATCCTAGTTGCTGCATTCTTTTCTGAAATATTCCAAAACAGGATGAAACTTTGCCCACATTCTGGGAGCCTACACACACACACAACACACAAACATACATACATATATCAGTTGCCTTCGGAGTTAGGACATTACTTTGCCTTATATGGTAGAATATCGTTCGGGCGGAACTGCAAAACGTTGTTTAACGATTCTAACCAGGAATTTGTTGCAAGTGCCCGTTTTATATTACCCGTGCTGACAAGAGAGTACCAACGTGTATGAAAGGCCCAAAGTTCTGACCAGAAAATTGAAATGGTACCTTTTATTTGGTAATTTTCTTATCGCATTGCAAGTTGTAAATTTCTCTGAGAAGTGAAAACTTTATTGCAAACGAAAGTTCAAAGTAACGAATGCTCAGAGTTAACACCTCCCTGAAGTTACTTACAAGCCTGGAAAATGGTGTTTCGTTAGTTCTGAAAATTGTTGATTTTTCGGTGTTTTTTTTTTTTTCTTTTGGTACTTTTTGCTACAACTGTTGAGTGGCTCCGCCTTGATTTATGATGCAAAGATCGCATACTTTTGACAGAGAAACCGCTCCCGATAACAAAAGCAATGTACATAACCTCATTGTTGATATTCAAGTATCTTTTTGTAAAGGTCAATTGTTCATTATATCCCAATACGTAAAAAAGTTAAGTTTCATTCATCTGACAGAGGCAGTGTTTTTATGAGAATAGCAACTATAGAATGAAAAGGTGGATAAGTTTTCCTCGTTATATTTTCCTTCGTCATACTACTTTTTGCTTTTAAGTCAAGCTGACATTAATATTTCACCGCAAGCGGTGTACCTTAAACGTTTTCGCACAAAAGGGGTGGGGCTATTTCAAGCCTGAAAAATGATATTTTCAGCTCTCTGAGGGTCACAGTTTTTCAAAATTTTCTGTTCGCTTTGCGCCAACCAAACCCGATTTCCACGTCTTCAAAGATGTGTGCCTCCAAACTCCAGATTTTTAATGCTTCACGTAAATTTGTTCCACATCTTCTCACAGGCTGTGTAGGCCTTGCTAAAACCAGCCTGGAAAATGCATTTTTCGGCTATCTGAGGGGTATTCACTTGTCAAAATTTTAAGTGCACTCCGCAACAAATCACGGTGGCGCTCCGCTTACACTCTTAAAATTTTGGGCAAATTTTTGACCAACTTTTAAGCGACACTGGGGAAATATATATCCGGCCAACTGTTGTAAAACATTTACCAATCTCGGATGATAAATTGCTTTACCCAATATGGAGTAATGTGGAAATTACTTCTCTCGCTAGTTGGGCAAAATTTTATCAATCATTGATAAAAATTAACAGTTTCTCTTTGCCCAGAAGATTGGTAATGTTTCAGCGTTTTATTTATTATTGCAAACTGGAATATTACAGAGAAGGTACCTTTTACAACAATAACAATTTCTATACACATGGGCACACAGGGCGACGATAACACCCCCGGCGCAGAGTATGGAGATAAAGATGCGAAATGGAGGTAGATACGGACACTCCTGAGAGCTCTGCCTCCAGGATTACATATACTTCTGCGCCAAGTAATAATTTCAAATGGTAGATCGTGGTCTGCTATTATATGCATTTTCAGGGACATTTGTTTGTTATTTTGAAAGATTCATAAATGCTTTTTGAGAATGCCGGTTGTGATTGGTCAGTTACCCATGTTCTACTCCAGTGTATGGACGTAAGGTGTATGGAGAGCAACTTTTTGATCAACATGACTATAAACACAGCTTTGCTGACACAGTATATGTAGGCTTGACTTCACAGATTTAGGTGACATACATCAAACAACGGTTTAATTATAGTAAACATATTGGCCAAACTACTTCAAAATGGTGACAGACGTGCAGAAAACCTCGCCTCTGGTCTCTTCCTACATGCATGAACCAGGCAGGGACACCATTGACTTCATTCGCTAGTTAAACATGCAAGTTTCTTCATAATATTTCGTGTTCTTCTTCTTATGCTGTATTGTACAATTGAGAAGCATGGTTTCCTACAAAAATTCACCGTAGGCAGTTTCAATTTATTTCAATAATACCTGCATTAGGTTTTTAACATAAATCTTGTTTAAGAAATTCGGAATGCTTCATTTAGGTGAAAGGTATATTATCCTGTTGTTCCAATTGAATTTCATAGCATTTTTAAATAGACTTCCCTCTCATTGTCTTAGAAAAAAATCATTGCCACAGTGTACGTGACCGTTCTGCAAAATATTTACTAATAAGAAATGGCAGTTATTTCAAAATAATTAATTAGCACTATGTTTAACCAACGTTGGGTAAAGAAATTCACATAACCATTTAACCAATTATGGTCAGTAAGGTTCTCAGCCCAATATTGGGCAAAATTTAACCAACCTCTTCATTGCCCAGAAAATTTTACCCAACTTTTTAAGAGTGTAGAGAGACGTCATTCAAGTCCCCTTAGAATATACTCCACAAGGCATTCTTGCTTAATGGGTTCATACTCTCCGACACTGGCCTTATGGCTCCACCATTCAGTTGGAAAAACGTCCAGCCAGTCGGAATTTGAGACCATAACACCACCTAAACATGAGACCTTAGCGACAGCCCTGAATCTGTCTACGCCATTTTGAAGTCGTGATCATTGAGCGAAACGTTTACATTTAACCTGTTATTAGTTTGTTAGAAGGTGATAAATAAGCCAGCTGATTATTAAGTACTTTGGACTATAAGTATTTCTTATTGAAGGGAAAAATTCAATATTGCTTTACCGGGAAATTTTCTCCCTTTCAACGTTTGCAAATTTCCCAAACAATAACAACAGGCAAAATTAACCTTTTGATTTAATTACTGAAAGTTTTTCCATTATTTATTATAGTGAAAATAGTTGGTATTCAGCAAAATGCTTCAAACAGAATATCCTAGCACGTATTTATGTCGTCCTTAAAAAATGGCATTCAGACAAGTTCAATTGAAACTAGAATGGACGTGACTTTGTGCTAGTTTTTAGTTGCCCATCAAGGGTAAGGATCTGGTAAATCCGATAACAGAGACGTAGATGTGGTTTGTGGAGTGTGGCCAAACATTTAACCAAAAATGTCTGTTTCCTTCTTTCTCCAGGACTGGTGGTACCTAAAAGTGCTTAGCTACTTCGATAGGGTTATCTACAAAGTATGAGAAAATATGGGATAAGGAATCCTGATTACACTCGATCAGTCCTTCATCTGTTTATCACAATGAAAAAAAAGGAAAAGTTTCCAAAAAACGGAACATTTACAAGCGACCTCTATGTCTGTATTTCAGGAAGACACGGTGCAAGTCACAGAATAGACTTCATCAAAACCAACGGTGGCAATAATCTGACAGAACATTGAATACATTATGTGGGAACGTCTGCTTAATTGGGCAAAGCTATCACCACTTGTATACTTCAATTCCCAAAGTAAATACCCTAAAATAGAATGTAAAAGAAAGCTTTGTTAAGTACATAAAAATTAGTCTTATTATCTGACCATATTTTTTATTAGCCGTCACATTAATGCCCTTAAATATCAACGTCACAAATAAAATTAAGAACACGTTTCCACAACGCTAAAACCAGTTTCTTCATCTGTTTTGCATGTTCAAATAGTATGTGACTTTTGTTTTTATGGTAATTTTCTTACAATTAAGGTGTTCGTCTTTCTGGGGGATCTAGACCTTCTGAAGGAAGAGTAGAAATTTACGTTGATGGAAACTGGCAAACAGTATGCGATTCCGCATGGGATGACACAGATGCTACTGTCGTTTGTAACCAACTGGGATTGGGCAGGTTTGGAATAGCTCTTAACGGGGGCCATTTTGGCACAGGGACCGGTTTTATTGCAATGAGTGAGGTAGAGTGCTCTGGATCAGAGTCTTATATCACACATTGCAACCATAAGCCATTTGAACTACTCTCTTGTAGTCACGAACAAGATGCTGGCGTGAGATGCCTAGGTAAGACTTTTCAACATATCAATCATTTCAAATTTAAGTAAGATTGCATACTTTGTGTAATCAATACTTCAAAATAACCAAAACTTTTCAAACGTACAAATGAAGTTTTCGTTGGGCTTCGCATGTGTCTCTAAACTTTTTTCATTCAAGACCGTTTGAGCAGTAACTGTAATTTTTGTTTTTCGAAATACAAGATATCAGACTAGCTCTTGGAAAGGATAGTTACGAAGGACGAGTAGAACTGTTTGCAAATTTCCAATGGGGTACTGTCTGCGATGAATTTTGGGGTCCAGAAGATGCTAGCGTGGTCTGTAGAGAACTTAACTTTGGAGAATCTGGAACTCCATTCAAAGGAGGCTCATTTGGTTCTGGAGAGGGCCCAGTTTTGATCAGCCAGGTGAAGTGTTCTGGACAGGAAAATTCTTTTTCCGACTGTGACCATTCAGGTGCTGGAGAACACAGCTGTGCTCACACATTTGACGCAGGTGTTAGATGTTGAGGTAAGTAAAGAAACCATTATCAATTGGACTCGATAACGTTTTTTTCCAATTGGCAGCGAGCTGTGGTCAATTAACGTTTACATTAGTGGCAAATAGGCTAACTAAATGTATGTCATTAAGTATATAGTGACAATCACTGGAAACATCTTTGTTGCTGTTTTTGATAGAATTTACATGGTATCACTTAGTCTGTGGCGGTCTTCTTATTAAGATACTACCATTGAAATGTTCGTGCTAAGCCAATTATCACTTATTGAACTAAAGTTTATGCTTACGTCATCTGCAGATGTCCGTTTACGTAACGGCACCGATATAACGAATGGGCTTGTTGAAGTTTTTGCAAATGGAACCTGGGGTACGATATGTAGTGATAGATTCGACGATAAAGCAGCTTCCGTTGTATGTCGTCAGCTTGGGATGGGAGATCATGGAACAGTGGTTAACATTGCATCAACACTTACAAGCTTCGCACCAATATGGTTGGACGACGTTTCCTGCAAAGGAGATGAGGACACCATCTTTGAATGTGCTCACGCAGGAACAGGCCAACATAATTGCGATCATTCCAAAGACGTGGCAATAAAATGTTCAGGTATGCAGTTTACAGCATTTTAAATGTATTTTGGGAGAACGGAATGAACTGGTCGAAAGCTTAAGAATAAAGTTAATGTAAACATATTTCGAAATGACTCATCTATTAAGCACATTTCAATACTCCTATACTAAGCTGTGAATGCCTTAAATTATCTTAGATTTTTCAAGTTTACTCTCCATAAACATTACCATTATTGATACTTCAGTTTGCGTTGGCTCCTCGTAATGACTAATACACCCCTTAAAGTAGACATTTGTACTCTCAGTTGGCAATGTTGGGTATGATATTCTAGATTCATAGAAGGTCAATTTCTTTTGAAACGTCAGATGGCAATTTATCCCACAGTGAGAAATGCTTTTGAATAAAGGATGATAGGACTAATACATTCCTCATTTCAATTTTTTGGTTGTTGGAAGAGTAGCCTTTTAATTATATTCTAACTCTTGGACATAAATTGTTTTGACCTAAAGGGTGAGCCTTGGTGACATTTCTCCGTATGAACTCTAATATTAAATGACGTTCGTATAACATATTAAATACTGTTCTCCATTGCAGAAGTTCGTCTTGCTGGTGGAAGAAACCGATTGGAAGGGCTCGTTGAGGTCTTTCATGACTCAATATGGGGCACAGTTTGCAATGACCATTTTTCTGATTTGGATGCCACGGTTGTTTGTCGGCAATTAGGTTATGGATATCCTGGAAATGCAATAGAACGAAATGAATATTCAAGTGGTCTTCAATACATTTTGTTAGATGAAATGCAATGCAACGCCGAAGAAATGTCACTCTTTGACTGTAGCCATGACGGTATTTTTGAACACAGCTGTGGGAGAGATAATTTTGCTACAGTTAAATGTTCAGGTAAATTATTGAATGGACGTAAATGTCCAGTGCTCTTCTCCCTTTTAAAACATGTGTGTATCAATACAAATGTAATCAAGGTAAGTGATAATTATTTTAACTTTTAACCGTAAGGGTCATTTACAAATTTATTACAAACAGCCGAGAAAAAGTTTGGAAAGTACGTTTACATATAAAAGAAGACTACATGGATAGTTACATACTCAAAATTGGCTAATTCTGTCATAGACGGGTCCATTTATAGCCTGATCCCCCAAAAATTGCAACAAAATGTCTTTCAATGGTTTTCTATACTATTGGATGTAGTGAATAAGAGGGGAAAAATCTATCAAATTCGGGGCACGAAAAAGGTTCAAAATTCAAAATGGCCTTCGGCCGCCATTTTGAAAATGAAAAGATGTTTAATAACTGTCGCCAGATGAACTTGAGTGATGCCAAAACTGTCGATTTCAACTATTTCTAACATGATAAATGCACTGGAGTAAACCTGATGTGTCTTTGGCATCATTTCAACACCTAAATCCAAGATGGCGGTTGCCCGCCATTTTGAAAATGATAAAATGTTATATAACTGGCACCAGATGAGTAAGAGTGATAAATAATGTGCCGATTCTGACTATTTTGGACATGACAAATTCACTGGAGTAAGCCTGGTGCAGCTTTGGTATCATTTGAACCCCTTAATCCAATTAAGATTATGCAACTGTCCGCCATTTTGAAAATGATAAAATGTTATATAAATGGCACCAGATGAACTGGAGTGATGAGAAAACATCGATTCCAACAACATCTAACATGATAAATTCACTGGAGGAAACTTGATGTACCTTTGGTATCATTCCAACACCTAGATCCAAGATGGCGGCTGTCCGCCATTTTGAAAATGATAAAATGTTTTGTAACTGGCACTTGATGAGTTGGAGTGATGAATAAAGTGTCGATTTCGACTACATCTAATATGGCAAATTCACTGGAGTAAACCTCATGTAGCTTTGGTATCGATCATTTAACTCCTAAATCCAAGACAGCAGCTGTCCGCCATTTTGAAAAAATAAAGTGTGGTATCTTTATAGCTACAGTGTGCTGGTTAAACTCCACATTTAACAGTGTCAAATTTCTTCTACGTCTCAGATGATCAATTTGCTCGAGTGAGTTTCAAGAAGAAGCAGCCCTCCTCATCTGCATCGATTACTGTGTTGGTTACTGTAAACTGTCAGTTTAAAGACGCTGTCAGTTTAATGACATCAACAAATTGGATAAAATTAGCCAGAACCAGATGCTCTGATGTAGCATCTTCCTGCAAAAATTTGTTAAACCAACTTTGATTTGTTACTTTCAGGCCACAGCAAATGACAAATAGGCTCATTGCATACTTTGTAAATAACGCCCTTCAGATACAGTATATTGGACAATATTTGATCAGCAAGACTGATACAGTAGAACTAGGTGACACCATGTCAACATCTGAAAGGCTTAACTCACATCTTGAAACTTACTAAGCTTTCACTGTTAAATCAGATAAACTTATTCTTCATTACTCTCATTAGGTTCATTGTAGCCCAAGGGCGATGATTGTCACAATATGTTAGTTAGCATGGGGGAACCGCCGAAGTTCAGGGAAGCCCGTAAAAAACATGCGACGCAATGCCTCTACGAGATACCAAATAATTTCCCCTGCATGCATCCCTCGGCAACCTCTTTATACTCATCCTAACAAGAAATAGGTTTGTAATGGTGAATTTTTTCTACAAAATTGGCTGCGCCATGGGGAGGCAAGCCTCGCCGGAAATATGAGACATTCTCATGTACTAACTTGGAAAACAAAATACTGACTGATCCTAGAAACATTCGCTGGTTTCGCTATTGAGACGACATTCTTACGTTTTTAAACATCTCGGAACTCTCTGCACTAGTCTAGTAAATAAAATTAATAAAATTCATGCCTCAATTTAATTAACATTAATTAAAAGTCGGCTACATATTTATACCTTACTATACTGATATTCAAATTCAAGAACTTTGAAACCCAAGGGCGGCTGACATCAAAGTCTACATAAAGCTAACAAAAACCTATCAAATTGATAGGACTTCCGCACGGCCCACTAGCCACATTTAAAGGCGTTAATATGATGTTGACGCTCCTCTTAGATAGTCTTCGGCCTCGTCGTATAAAGTGATTTCACATACGTCGAACGCCCCTCCCCTTTTGACGGGCATACGCATTTAGTGTAACGAACTGAGAAGCAGATCACGACCCACTTTGGGGGTGTTGCACTAAGACAGTATTGATTTTTGCCCGGCAGTGGTCGTGGTTTTCCATCTGTGACGTAACGTAAAAGCATTCTATAAGACTAATTCCATCAGGCATCCATGCTTCATGTATTCCTTCCTCCCGAAACTGGCCTGGTGGCTCCTCAATTCAGTCGTAAAAACATCCAGCTAGTCGGAATTTCGGACCATGACACTCCCTAAATATGAGACCCTATAGAGACGACGGCCCCGTCTACTGATAAGCACTGGGAAATATTAATATTCTTATTAATATGCAAATTAGATAAGGTTAAAGGTCAAATCGTGTCAAATATAGGCCGCAGTTAAAAATGGTACCTCTCAAAAAGTTCCTCATTCATAGAGAGACCTGAGATTTTAAGATATATAATATCCTTTTCATTGAGGACAACCGAATGGGTTTAGTAAAGAAAAACAATTTTGTGTTGCTATGGCAACTATGGCACATGAAGAAAAAAAAAGAAAGTCACCAATGTCAATATTCTTCATCGAGGATCTGGTGTTAGTTAGGCAGGTTTAGTTTGATGTAATTTCCCAAGACTCAAATCCTCGGCCTATTCCTCTGCTAACACTATAATTTGTCTTTTGACCCTATCTCATTTGCATAGTAATATGATTATTAATATTTCCCATTCTTTTTTCAGTAGACATCCTTTTACAGCATAAAAGGGCAAATCTCACATCAGTCAATGACTGATGTGAGATTTGGGGTAAATATATGGAGAAAACAAGATTTTTGACAAATAGAGGGCGCCCTTCAAACTTTTAACTTCAAAATGGCGCAGAAAAGCCCAATATGGCCAGTATACTCTGGATTTTCAGAATCAGCGACCCAAAATTGACCAAATCCATTTGGTCTCATAAATTTTGCTTTCGGGTGACGACACCTTTCCCCTTCTCCGCATGGTCTATGGTGGCCATTTTGGTTTTGACCAGTTTAACACCTTTTCCAAGGTCAAATTTTGATAGATTTTTTCCTTTTATAAAGTAAACCCCCAAAGAACTAAAAAACAGTGAAAAACCTTTTGTTGCAATTTTTTGAGGTTCGGGTCATTTGGGGCATAAATTGACCCGTCTATAAGGAAAACCTTAACGAAATTTATAAGTTCAAGAGAGTATTCATATGAATAAAGCTTTGGATGAATAAAGCTTGAAGAACTGTTTGGTGTAAAACATTGCTGAAAAGTACTTCAGTCTGAAACAATGCCCAATTTGTGTGAAAAAATTCATTATAACAGTGTAATCAACGGCAAGCTAATGACCTTCGGTAAAGTGATAACAGCAGAGTTTAGCAGCTTTTTGGTTGTCCTTGTGTGAAGCAGGAAACGGAGAAACCGTAGATGAGAAGGTAGCTTATCTAACACTTAAAACCTTTCTGTTCACATAATCCCTTTAAGATGAACAATTTAAATAACAAAAATTTATTGTCTTCGTTAGGTGGTGTTGTACAAGTACCCAATAACATGAACGATAGCTCAGAGTAGGTATTTTTAACGGGTTCACATCAACAAAGCCCTTGTCAAAAGATAAACGGCAAACAATTTTGCCTACGTAAAAGTACCTTTCTTTGAATGATTTTATATTGCATCAACACTTAACTTTCAGAAATACGTTTAGCAGGGGGAACCGGACCTCATGAAGGACGAGTTGAAATCTTCATAGATGGAGAATGGGGGACAATTTGTGATAGTCGTTGGACAAATAAAGAAGCTGAAGTCATTTGCAAACAGTTAGGATTTGGATTACCAGCGATTGCTTACGTGGGAAGCTTCTACGGACCCGGTGCTGGCCCTGTCTGGCTGAGCGACGTTAAGTGTCTGGGCCACGAACCTTCTATATTCGCTTGTAGCAACGTTGGGTATGCACAAAATAACTGTAACCACACCAGAGATGCCAGCGTAAAGTGTGAAGGTTATTAAAGTTTATGAAACATATTTGCAAATATACAGGATAGTTTCTGTCTATCTCAATTTCGCTCTGCATAATGTTGGATTAGTATTTCAAAAAAAAACCTCTTAACCTATGAGATTATTATGTTGGGAAAGTGAATTAAAAGTGTACTGGAATTTTTAAAAACTTCTTTGAATCCTAATCACTTTTGTTAGCAATAAATATCATACATTTTTTGTTATTTCAGTTGTTCGTCTTGTTGGAGGAAACAGCCCTAAAGAGGGAAAAGTCGAGGTATTAGTTAATTACGTATGGGGAGGTGTATGCGATACTTCTTGGAGCGAAATCGATGCATCAGTTATTTGCCAACAACTCCAGTTAGGTGCCACTGGGCAAGTCTTAAGAGCATCTGCATTCTTCCAAGATAGCACACCAACATGGCTAACGAGTGTCAGATGCAAAGGAAGCGAGCTGTCAGTCTTTGAATGTAACCACGATGTAAAATTAAGGAACTGTCCATCTTCGGACCAAGTTGGTATTAAATGTTCAGGTAACGTAAGCAATACCATGTACACCATGTATAGATTACTTACCATGTAATCGTCCCATTCGAGTTTGCAGTCATACTTGTTACTGCGTTGTGACAGCTTCCGGTAATGCATGTTGAACTCTCCTTCAGGGGCCCCAACTGTAATTAAGTGTGGTTAATTCAATGGTTTACTTTTCCTTGTGATAAACGTAACCTTTGTTATTATGTTGTCGAAACAGAAACTTCATTTCTCCGGTCTGACAAGCATTACCAAACCGTCCCCCCCCCCCCCAAAAAAAAAAAAAAAAAAATCCGAGCACCATACTGTTTCAATTCACCTTATTTTTCCTTAAAATGGTCTTTAAACTCTTCATTGTTATTTACGTTTTGACCGCGATCATAAACACAAAGAAACGAGTGTCCTTTACTAAGTCTTCGAGACGCTATAGAGCGGTGTGAGTACCACGCGCACGAAGCCCTCGAGACCTACAAATGAGGCGGAAGGTTAGAAAAGAATGCCCATTACCATTTCCGTGGTCGATAGTTGAAAAGGCAGGATTAAGGCATGTTTAATTTAATAATAACAACACTGGTAACCAACAAGATGATTTTAAACTGAATATATTTTATCCCTCTTCGGATCTTCGAAAGCGGATTTGGAAGGTAGAACGTTAACAAAATTGTAGCATTTCAATCTGTATTCAAAGCATAACGATGTATTCAGACCATAATATTAGCGTTATGAGTAAGCAGCTACGTATTTGGCACGTTATTGAGGATAGAAACAAGACGCTTTTTAGACGCACTTCAGAAACATTGTGACACAATAAAAGTAACTGGCAACGCCCTTGGAAATGACATCCAATAAACATGATAATGAAATACTACTAAACGCCGGTCCATGTTTTAACCTTGGAAAACTTTTTTCCATGAAATATTTCGATTCCGAAATTTTTCCTGTTCTGCATCCCAGATATTTCAACTCTTTCACTGGAGTACTCACCTACTGGAAAACGGTGAGTTCTGTCCTTAATGATCTGTCTGCGGTTATTGATCCTTGGACGAAATTTAGTGTGATCTCTAAAACATACATACCATTTCACAGGTCGTAACAATAGAATGTATACTACGGTGTAGCAATCAGAATAAATGCCAGGATGAATGGTCACAGGTCCAACATGTCGGTTAAATATAATTACACTATCAGTTAGTAATGTGTTACAAATTTTTCTTCTAGGATTAAAACATTCGCGATTACCAGTGCGCTGAAGAGTTTTGGGAATTTCACTATGAGCTAAATATCTTTTTAGGCTCTTGGGTAGAAGGGAAGCCGGAAGGAAGGGTTTTCACTGGATCATAAGAGTTTAACCCTCTGGCAGACGTGTAACGTTCCACTCATTCCATTTGACCATCTCATTAGTAGGGACTCTTCCAGGGTTATATACCTGGACCATTGGTATTGTACTCACAGAACATGATTTTTTTCTATTAACAAGATTCTAAGAATGCGCTTTATCAAGGAAATAATTTATATGTGCAATAACAGCTCTGGTAAATTTATCTCTTGGGTCAGAACATATAAGTATGTAACGTATTAAATGGATATAAACAATTTTGTCCTGTGCTGAGAGTGAGAACTCTTAGTTGAAGTGAAGGATATCGAGGCGACTGATATGTTTGTTATGTACATTAGTGGTTGTTTGCCCCCTTCGATCTTCACATGTACGTCTAAAGAAGGCGATTTCATTGAGATAACTCATAAGTAAATTTGAGAAAGTGTCATATTATTTGCTATTTGTACGACAAGTTGCCAACCAGTCATTACTTTGGGGGGAAATCGTCAATATCTATGTATCTATGTATTGAAGGTCTATGAGAGGAGATTTTGAAAGAGCAACCGCTTTTTCGAGTTTTCTCATGGAATTTACAGCCCTGTCGTAACACGACCCATTAGCCAAATGCAGCAGCTCTGCAGCTCTCTCCACCTAACTCCAGAGATGTTATTATCTCTATATAATCTATTGAGCAAGCAAGCGTCCAGTTAGTCCCCATTGACCACAACTTCCTAACATCAATAATTTGCAAGAGTCACTTGCTGCATAACTATCAATTACGTCTATTGTTTAAGAGATAAGATGCGCACCACTGCACAACCGTTTAGAATAGACATTTCAAATATACTACGTAAAAACCCAGCCGAGACAGTCACACGACATGTTCAGTTTCAGTTTAGCATTTCAGTCATCAATATTGTAACAGCATGGTGCCATTTTGGGAACCACAGCCGTGCTTTGACTTGGATGTCACAACATCCATCGAAAGATGTGTTTGAGAATTGGACCTAATAGTATTTGCGATATTAACGGGCTTGTGGTCATCGGTGGAATGAAGGCGACGGAACTGGCAAGGAAGTCGCGGACAGCCTCCCAAGCCGTCTTCCTGGGGAATGTTAGTGTAAAGCGATTTACCATCGAGGTAAACTTATAAGATATCACTCATTATATGATTTCAGAGACTTTTTTCGGGGAATGTGCAAAGTAAAGTTTGAAATATAGACTCCACTAACCGACTTATCCTGATAAATGTTCTGTTAGAGGACTAGAAAATCCTATATAAAGCAGATTGCAAAACGTTAAGGCGAAAGTTTTTCCCGTTTGCACAATTTCCTCCTAGGTTGGGCTTTTTCATACATTTCCCCAAGTCAACTTGAAAATTAGGCACAACTATACAGTACATTGGAAGTGTATTATTTTGAGTAAAGTTCTCATAAACTGTGATCTTACAGACGTCAGAATTGTTGATGGAGGCTCAATGTATGACGGTCGTGTTGAAGTTTTTGCAAATGGATCATGGGGCACAGTATGTAATGACTTTTGGGACGATAGAGATGCAACAGTCATCTGCCGTGAATTGGGTCTTGGAGATGGTGGGAGAGCAGTGGAACAGAAGAATCAGTTTTTGACTGTGACAGTTCCTCACTTGGACAAAGCAACTGCGACCATTCAAAGGATGCTGGAGTAATATGTTCAGGTATATGTCACATGCCCTGGTAGTTTTACAAATTATTTCAGTTACACATATTGAAATGTTCAGAATTGCGCTGATCAATGTTCTGAATATAGTGCAACACCATTAATTCTAATACTCTAGCAAAACCGCGCTTAAAGAAATAAAATCTTTAGAAATGAATAATACCTGCTTGATTATAAAACCAAACTTGGTTGTAGCAAACGATTGATTAATCAGGAAAGATCAGAAGAGATGGACATTGATTGCTCAAGTCTTTTAGAACAGGGAGTTGCTAGAGAAGGAGAAACAACGTTCTAAACTTTTTATGAGACAATGTTGGTTTCTGACGGTAATCTTACCTTTATCCGCCAAGGATTAGTGACGCATTATCAAAATTCCAATGAAGAGACGCATTCCTTACCCCTGACTCGTTAAAATTTCGTTGCCAGCCGTCATTCAAAGTTGTGAAATTTATCCAACTGGACGCTTTCCGAGATATGACGTATCGTTTCGTTTTGAAGACAGCAACACTTTTTCTACAATTATTTTCACAAACTTGTTTTCTAATAATGAAAGAACTGTTAAAAGCTGAGGGAAACGAAATATGCTCCAATCCAGTAAAGAACGGCACAAAACTGAAGCCAATAGTTTAAACGTTTGTTTCCGATAGAAATTCTTATTATAAGCATTGGCGGGAACGAACCTCCAGATCAAAGGATATTCATTTGTTAAGGGATTATTTGGAAAAATATATAATTCGTTTCAAGTACATACTGTCTGAAAAAAGTTCTTCGTTGCATCTTCTTCTCTAGCAACTCCATGCTTGTAAGTAAGTAAATCCTCGAGGGTAGATATTTGATTGACAGGTCACTTTCTTTCTGTTGTTTGACTTTTATTGACTCTCTTCCTTACTGAAGTTTTTTTTTTTTTTCAAAGTCCACTTATCCTGTAACAATGAACATTTCAACATACTGTTTTTATCTTTAAGTGCTTATCCGTCACATATAAAACGTTTTCACTGTTCTTAACGAAACGACTGTTCAGCCACCTGTAGGTTACACAAGTCCATTTTTATCCAAATAACCATTAAGGAAAGAACTGCACCTGTTAAAAATGCTACAGAATTTTTAATATGCGTCTTAATATTTCAAACATTTCCGGTTTGTTTCTCAAATAGCGATAAGAGTACTCTCCCATACTGAGCAATATAGAAACACGTTGTACCCTTTAAAGAAGTTACGACTGGCGGCACCGTGTTGAAATATTTTTGTTCTCTCTAACGGCTAACAATGTAATGCTTAGCAGGGAAACGATCTCTAATCTCTATCAGCCGTGCCAGACCTCCAGAAACATTATCCTTACTGTCTAATCTCTATTAGTTTAGATGAATTTCAGGACTGGGTGCGAGGCTCAAGTGACAGCTAGGCCCCTGGTACAAAGGAAGGGCAGAACGAACAATCTCCATCTTTCCCAACCCCTTGGATTAATGCAAGAGGCAACATTATTGCTTAAAGGTCACCACTTTAAGGGACTCCAATCACGTGGAACTCTTGAAACAAACTTTCTCTTTGTTCAAAGTATCATCTCTTACCAACCCTTTAAATAGAAGCATTAAAGAATGAAAATTGCGATTTCGCTGCGTTTCGCACCGCCGTGGCTAGGTGTACACGTTTGTTTGTCCATTCTTCGGAAGCTACCGTGGATGAATTTCACTATTCAATAATCCCCTAATCCCCTGATATTCTGACTGTTGTTTACTTCATCCCTTATCTTCCAAAAATGAAAAATGAAATAAATACTCTTGACCTGACCTAGCAGAACAATTTTGTGAAACAACACTATCTCTGACTCTTTTTGCAATAAGGACTGAGACTTAGTGGTGGAAGTAGCGATCACGAAGGACGTGTAGAAATTTTTAATAACGGAGAGTGGGGAACTGTTTGCAACGACCTATGGGACAACGTTGATGCAAGTATTGTCTGTCAAAACCTTGGATTTGGCTTAAATGGAAGTGTTGCTTCCTTCGGTCCTGGTAGAGGTCCAATCTTTCTTGACGATGTACAATGCACTGGAGCCGAGTCTTTTCTAATGAATTGCAACCATCGGGGATTACTGCAACATAACTGCCAGCATTCCGATGACGCAGGAGTTAAATGCTCAGGTAAAGTAATTTGAAGACGGAATGAGTCTGTATTATGTATTTTAGAAATACTTGACATTGATGTAGTATCAATCTAAATTCTCTTCCATTTAGGGGCAACATTCTGAGACTATTACTAACATCTAGTCTTCTCTTCAGAACGTCGGTACACGATTTAGTTGCTCAAAGAACGAAACAAAAGTTGTTGTTAAACTCTTTTTGAAACGTTTTAACTTACCTATATATTTGGATGTTTTGTAGCAATACGTCTTTCGGATGGAAGCGGGCGGCACGAGGGACGTGTTGAGGTGTTCTTTAATGGTGTGTGGGGCACTGTCTGTGGTAGCAACTGGAACGAAAAAGCAGCTGATGTCGTATGCCATCAACTTGGTCTTGGGAAGCATGTAACATTTAGTACCAATCAGTACGGGCAGGGGAGAGGGCGAATTTGGTTGGAGGATGTTCAATGTGAAGGCACTGAATCATCGATTTTCAATTGCCGATTTCGTAGGCCTACACAAAATAATTGCGACCACTCTCAAGATGCATCCGTGGTATGTTCAAGTGAGTACATGGCTCAGTCAACAGGACTGGTTTACTTTCTGTCAAATCTAGTTTTCAAAACAGTTACACCAGTAAGAAAACCTGCTCATTATAAAATCGAAAGAACCACCCAAGTACGTCTATAACCTCTCAGGCAAACAAATGTCAACAGGAGAGTTAATTGCGGCTGAGGTATGGTCTCCAAAAATTAAACAGAGAAGCCTCTCCGAATCAGTATTCTCCTGGTCCTAAGCAAAGAATAAGGAAAATCGGGAATACGTCTCTTTATGCTAATATTAAAAGCATTAGGCTTTTCACCTGGTTCCGCAATTTTCGACCTGGCCACTCTAATAGATGGCGCACGGTCAACCAAACCGGACCTTAGAACTTGCTGGCGAATTATAGAGCTTTAGATCTTGAATATAGTAAGGGCAACGCTTCTGTGGTATCCTAGACTACAAAAGTCTTCTCTTAATTCCACAGAAAACTAGTACCTAATACCAAGATCGTGATTAAATAGAACTGTCACCTCGACCTTCAAAGAGAAAGACACTCTATTAACCACAAAGTAAAATTCACGTAGCCACCCCGGTTCTACAGAATGACATATTACCTCAAATGTTGGAACAGTGCATAAAAATGCTTTTCAATGATAAGCGCTCGCACACAACTTCCTAACATAAGCAATTCGCGAAGCTTTTCCCGGATAACCCGATAAACTGCCTACAAATAGGCTAAAAATCATAAAAGTCTCTGAAATATTGAGATCTTAAGTTTGAGAACGACTCAATCTTAGAGGGAATAGCTTCAGATGATACTTACTCGATGCTCAACTTAAAGCAATCGAGAAAGACAATATATAAATATTTTGAATATCCCAAACCTACACAGAGTAAAAGGTTTGCTACTGATGAAGCTCCGCTATTATAACGCATGAGAGCAGAAACCGGTCTAGCTTGATCATAAGAATCAAACTAATTTCATACCCCGCTTATTAAAAGCGCCTTTGCATCCACCAGCCAAAGAGCTATCGTGGAACATTAATGTCTTAAAACCCCCGGCCAAATCATAAAGCCTAAGTTTTCTTTCGCATGAGTCACACGTATGACTCGGGCTTTTCCTAAAAAATGTGCGGTTCGACGGCTGTCAAGTGACGTCAGATGGTGGCACCACCTACCCTTATTTTACTTGATTTTGCTTCCCTTTTCTTCGGAAAATGGGACGTAGGTTAGATACACCGAGAATTCCTTCGTGGAATCTCTGACGAACACATGAGGAGAAAAAGCTTTAACTCCTTTCTCACCATTTGGTAGACCCTAACGCATCAAAAAGTCGAAAAGAACCATGAAAACTAGCACACTTGATATGAGAATTTGAGGCAATGCAATCCAGTCGACCAATCAGAGTCGCGAAGATCCAAATGCACTCACTTTAGTCAATCACAGGCGAGTATTCTCTTTCGCGTCTAGAAAAAAACACATAAGCCTTGGTTTTGGTAAACAAAGTCATCTCGCCAGGCTTGGATAAGCTTACCTTATCCAGAACCCCCAGTCATTAAAGACATCTCTGGCGAAAACCTTTGGCATAACCAGACCAAAGCGAAGCAACTAAACGCTTTGATACACTCCTACAAAAGGGTTGTGTACAAAACAATTTCAAGGTTCCTAGAAACCGTCCCAAATTGCCCTGTAACCTAAACCACTCGTAAAGTTTGAGATTCGATTTGGAGTCTCGGCTTAACTGAGCAGGCAAGAAACCGGGTATAATTTGGAGACACGAGCTCCCCCGCCATCTCAAAACGGCAGCGTGACAGTTAAGAGAATACATGAGGTTTTGTAACTTTCTTAGAATTCGTCAGAGAAGGGACTGTCTCCTCAACGAGACTCCTTCTACCCCAGTCTACAAAGACTTTGGACGAAAAATCTCAAAGGAAAGTGTTATTTGGTTACTCTGCCACTGAAAGGCAAAAAGTTCAACCAACTTCACATATAGTTACTACAACCTCTAAACTTCGTAGCTTACTAAACCCGTCCAACACTGGACATCCTATTCCATCCGTCCTGCTACGGTTATTTGTGGAAAACCCTACGTGCAAACGTGACAGAAACCCGGCGATAAAACGCACTCGAAGCTACCGTAACTGAATGGTCTCATATCCCCAAAGGAAATTTTAGACTTGCTTAAAGTCGCTTTCACGCCCACAACCTAAAAAGGCGAAAGAACCACCCAAGTACGTCTATAACCTCTCAGGCAAACAAATGTCAACAGGAGAGTTAATTGCGGCTGAGGTATGGTCTCCAAAAATTAAACAGAGAAGCCTCTCCGAATCAGTATTCTCCTGGTCCTAAGCAAAGAATAAGGAAAATCGGGAATACGTCTCTTTATGCTAATATTAAAAGCATTAGGCTTTTCACCTGGTTCCGCAATTTTCGACCTGGCCACTCTAATAGATGGCGCACGGTCAACCAAACCGGACCTTAGAACTTGCTGGCGAATTATAGAGCTTTAGATCTTGAATATAGTAAGGGCAACGCTTCTGTGGTATCCTAGACTACAAAAGTCTTCTCTTAATTCCACAGAAAACTAGTACCTAATACCAAGATCGTGATTAAATAGAACTGTCACCTCGACCTTCAAAGAGAAAGACACTCTATTAACCACAAAGTAAAATTCACGTAGCCACCCCGGTTCTACAGAATGACATATTACCTCAAATGTTGGAACAGTGCATAAAAATGCTTTTCAATGATAAGCGCTCGCACACAACTTCCTAACATAAGCAATTCGCGAAGCTTTTCCCGGATAACCCGATAAACTGCCTACAAATAGGCTAAAAATCATAAAAGTCTCTGAAATATTGAGATCTTAAGTTTGAGAACGACTCAATCTTAGAGGGAATAGCTTCAGATGATACTTACTCGATGCTCAACTTAAAGCAATCGAGAAAGACAATATATAAATATTTTGAATATCCCAAACCTACACAGAGTAAAAGGTTTGCTACTGATGAAGCTCCGCTATTATAACGCATGAGAGCAGAAACCGGTCTAGCTTGATCATAAGAATCAAACTAATTTCATACCCCGCTTATTAAAAGCGCCTTTGCATCCACCAGCCAAAGAGCTATCGTGGAACATTAATGTCTTAAAAACCCCCGGCCAAATCATAAAGCCTAAGTTTTCTTTCGCATGAGTCACACGTATGACTCGGGCTTTTCCTAAAAAATGTGCGGTTCGACGGCTGTCAAGTGACGTCAGATGGTGGCACCACCTACCCTTATTTTACTTGATTTTGCTTCCCTTTTCTTCGGAAAATGGGACGTAGGTTAGATACACCGAGAATTCCTTCGTGGAATCTCTGACGAACACATGAGGAGAAAAAGCTTTAACTCCTTTCTCACCATTTGGTAGACCCTAACGCATCAAAAAGTCGAAAAGAACCATGAAAACTAGCACACTTGATATGAGACTTTGAGGCATTGCAATCCAGTCGACCAATCAGAGTCGCGAAGATCCAAATGCACTCATTTTAGCCAATTACAGGCGGGTATTCTCTTTCAGGTCTAGAAAAAGACATATAAGCCTTGGTTTTGGTAAACAAAGTCATCTCGCCGGGCTTGGATAAGCCTACCTTATCCAGCACCCCCAGTCATTAAAGACTTTTCTGGCGAAGGACCTTTGGCATAACCAGACCAAAGCGAAGCAACTAAACGCTTAGATACACTCCTACAAAAAGGGTTGTGTACAAAAAAATCTCAAGGTTCCTAGAAACCGCCCCAAATTGCCTTGTAACCTAAACCACTCGTAAAAGTTTGAGATCCGATTTGGAGTCTCGGCTTAACCGAGCAGGCAGGAAACCGGGTATAATTTGGAGACACGAGCTCCCCCGCCATCTCAAAACGGCAGCGTGACAGTTAAGGGAATACATGAGGTTTTGCAACTTCCTTAAAATTCGTCAGAGAAGGGACTGTTTCCTCAAAGAGACTCCTTCTACCCCAGTCTACAAAGACTTTTGACGAAAAATCTCAAAGGAAAGTGTTATTTGGTTACTCTGCCACTGAAAGGCAAAAAGTTCAACCAACTTCACATATAGTTACTACAACCTCTAAACTTCGTAGCTTACTAAACCCGTCCAACACTGGACAACCGTCCTGCTACGGTTATTTGTGGAAAACCCTACGTACAAACGTGACAGAAACCCAGCGATAAAACGCACTCAAAGCTACCGAAACTATGAATGGTCTCATATCCCCAAAGGAAATTTTGGGCTTGCTTAAAGTCGCTTTCACGCCCACAACCTTAAAGGCGAAAGAACCATCCAAGTACGTCTACAACCTCTCAGGCAAACAAATGTCAACAGGAGAGTTAATTGCGGCTGAGGTATGGTCCTCAAAAATTAAACAGAGAAGCCTCTCCGAGTCAGTATTCTCCTGATCCTAAGCAAAGAATAAGGAAAATCGGGAATACGTCTCCTTATGCTAATATTAAAAGCATTAGGCTTTTCACCTGGTTCCGCAATTTTCGACCTGGCCACTCTAATAGATGGCGCACGGTCAACCAAACCGGACCTTAGAACTTGCTGGCGAATTATAGAGCTTTAGATCTTGAATATAGTAAGGGCAACGCTTCTGTGGTATCCTAGACTACAAAAGTCTTCTCTTAATTCCACAGAAAACTAGTACCTAATACCAAGATCGTGATTAAATAGAACTGTCACCTCGACCTTCAAAGAGAAAGACACTCTATTAACCACAAAGTAAAATTCACGTAGCCACCCCGGTTCTACAGAATGACATATTACCTCAAATGTTGGAACAGTGCATAAAAATGCTTTTCAATGATAAGCGCTCGCACACAACTTCCTAACATAAGCAATTCGCGAAGCTTTTCCCGGATAACCCGATAAACTGCCTACAAATAGGCTAAAAATCATAAAAGTCTCTGAAATATTGAGATCTTAAGTTTGAGAACGACTCAATCTTAGAGGGAATAGCTTCAGATGATACTTACTCGATGCTCAACTTAAAGCAATCGAGAAAGACAATATATAAATATTTTGAATATCCCAAACCTACACAGAGTAAAAGGTTTGCTACTGATGAAGCTCCGCTATTATAACGCATGAGAGCAGAAACCGGTCTAGCTTGATCATAAGAATCAAACTAATTTCATACCCCGCTTATTAAAAGCGCCTTTGCATCCACCAGCCAAAGAGCTATCGTGGAACATTAATGTCTTAAAAACCCCCGGCCAAATCATAAAGCCTAAGTTTTCTTTCGCATGAGTCACACGTATGACTCGGGCTTTTCCTAAAAAATGTGCGGTTCGACGGCTGTCAAGTGACGTCAGATGGTGGCACCACCTACCCTTATTTTACTTGATTTTGCTTCCCTTTTCTTCGGAAAATGGGACGTAGGTTAGATACACCGAGAATTCCTTCGTGGAATCTCTGACGAACACATGAGGAGAAAAAGCTTTAACTCCTTTCTCACCATTTGGTAGACCCTAACGCATCAAAAAGTCGAAAAGAACCATGAAAACTAGCACACTTGATATGAGACTTTGAGGCATTGCAATCCAGTCGACCAATCAGAGTCGCGAAGATCCAAATGCACTCATTTTAGCCAATTACAGGCGGGTATTCTCTTTCAGGTCTAGAAAAAGACATATAAGCCTTGGTTTTGGTAAACAAAGTCATCTCGCCGGGCTTGGATAAGCCTACCTTATCCAGCACCCCCAGTCATTAAAGACTTTTCTGGCGAAGGACCTTTGGCATAACCAGACCAAAGCGAAGCAACTAAACGCTTAGATACACTCCTACAAAAAGGGTTGTGTACAAAAAATCTCAAGGTTCCTAGAAACCGTCCCAAATTGCCCTGTAACCTAAACCACTCGTAAAGTTTGTGATTCGATTTGGAGTCTCGGCTTAACTGAGCTGACGAGAAACCGGGTATAATTTGGAGTCACGAGATCCCCGCCATCTCAAAACGGCAGCGTGACAGTTAAGGGAATACATGAGGTTTTGCAACTTCCTTAAAATTCGTCAGAGAAGGGACTGTTTCCTCAAAGAGACTCCTTCTACCCCAGACTACAAAGACTTTTGACGAAATATCTCAAAGGAAAGTGTAATTTGGTAACTCTGCCAGTGAAAGGCAAAAATTTCAACCAACTTTACACACAGTTACTACAACCTCTAAACTCCGTAGCTTACTAAACCCGTCCAACACTGGACATACTATTCCACCCGTCCTGCTACGTTTATTTGTGGAAGAACCTTGCTTACAAACGTGACAGAAACCCGGCGATAAAACGCACTCGAAGCTACCGAAACTATTAATGGACTCATATCCCCAAAGGAAATTTTAGACTTGCTTAAAGTTGCTTTCACACTCACAACCTAAAAGGCGAAAGAACCACCCAAGTACGTCTACAACCTCTCAGGCAAACAAATGTCAACAGGAGAGTTAATTGCGGCTGAGGTATGGTCTCCTAAAATTAAGCAGAGAAGACTCTCCGAGTCAGTATTCTCTCGATCCTAAGCAAAGAATAATAAAAATTGGGAATACGTCTCTTTATGCTAATATTAAAAGCATTAGGCTTTTCACCTGGTTCCGCAATTTTCGACCTGGCCACTCTAATAGATGGCGCACGGTCAACCAAACCGGACCTTAGAACTTGCTGGCGAATTATAGAGCTTTAGATCTTGAATATAGTAAGGGCAACGCTTCTGTGGTATCCTAGACTACAAAAGTCTTCTCTTAATTCCACAGAAAACTAGTACCTAATACCAAGATCGTGATTAAATAGAACTGTCACCTCGACCTTCAAAGAGAAAGACACTCTATTAACCACAAAGTAAAATTCACGTAGCCACCCCGGTTCTACAGAATGACATATTACCTCAAATGTTGGAACAGTGCATAAAAATGCTTTTCAATGATAAGCGCTCGCACACAACTTCCTAACATAAGCAATTCGCGAAGCTTTTCCCGGATAACCCGATAAACTGCCTACAAATAGGCTAAAAATCATAAAAGTCTCTGAAATATTGAGATCTTAAGTTTGAGAACGACTCAATCTTAGAGGGAATAGCTTCAGATGATACTTACTCGATGCTCAACTTAAAGCAATCGAGAAAGACAATATATAAATATTTTGAATATCCCAAACCTACACAGAGTAAAAGGTTTGCTACTGATGAAGCTCCGCTATTATAACGCATGAGAGCAGAAACCGGTCTAGCTTGATCATAAGAATCAAACTAATTTCATACTCCGCTTATTAAAAGCGCCTTTGCATCCACCAGCCAAAGAGCTATCGTGGAACATTAATGTCTTAAAAACCCCCGGCCAAATCATAAAGCCTAAGTTTTCTTTCGCATGAGTCACACGTATGACTCGGGCTTTTCCTAAAAAATGTGCGGTTCGACGGCTGTCAAGTGACGTCAGATGGTGGCACCACCTACCCTTATTTTACTTATCACATCATGTATGAATCACATTTCTTTTAGATGGTAAATATTTTCAAGATGTTAACATTAAAAAGTTCAATATGGGGTTATGCTTCAGTGAAATAATGAGAAAGTTTTGTATCTGAGAGAAATTTCCTTTCTTTTTTCCTGTTAATGTCCAATTAGCAGAATTATGAAAGAATCCCTTTGGTTTGCAGCAGGTGCATTTATTGGGATAGGAGAGGAAAGTTTTTGAATACAGTGCCAATAATTTTATGCTAGCACTTACTTTCCCAAACAGTTTTGCGAATTGTCGGGAACCCAGAGAATCCGACGAAAGGACGAGTTGAACTGTTTATCAACAATCACTGGGCAATTCTGTGTGATGAGAGATGGAGTGATAAGAAGGCATCAGTTGTTTGTCGTCAACTTGGTTTGGGCGCCTCTGGAAAAGGTTTTACCGGGGATTTTAGACAAGACTCTGCTGTGTTGCAGGCAAATTACTTTGAATGTCATGGAAATGAGTCATCGATCTTTAACTGCAGGGAAGAAAAGTCCACAGAAAAAAGTTGTACACATTCACAAACTGCTGCCGTTGCTTGCTCTGGTAAATTACTTAAGATTGTCACTTCCTTTTTCATGAAGTCTTTTAGAGGTTTGAGGTAAATAATCATTCTAAATAGACAACCGTGTAGCAAATTAAACGGAAAACAGCTTTATCAAGTCAAGCTTATGAAATTAGTAATTCCAAAATAGTTTGCATATAATATTAACAACCTTCTTAAACGTCAAAGATATTTAGAAAATTTCATGATAAGAGATGGGAGATACATCGCAATTACTATGTATGGCTATTTTATGGTGATAGCCGAAAGGTTTGGGGTTTACATGAAGCCTTTGGACTGTAGTAAAGAATCAGTGATGTAAATTGTAACCTGCTATCAGTGCAAAATATTTAACAACGTGTAAGTGAATCTGACAAAAGAAACGCTTTGTGTATTGAATTGACCATTTACACTGATCATTTCTTTCAACCTTATTAATTGCTAGATATTAGACTTACAGACGGGATCGGACCGTATGATGGTAGAGTTGAGGTTTACCTTAATGGAAAATGGGGAACCGTTTGCAATAACTCTTGGAATGACAATGCAGCTGCAGTCATTTGCGCTCAACTTGGACTTGGCGATCATGGAATATCTCTCTACAATGACAAAACCTCACAAGGCACTGGCCCTATTTTACTAGATGAAGTGAAATGTTCTGGAAACGAGGCATCAATATTTGACTGTGACTATAGCGAAGTAGTACAGCATTCTTGCAACCATACTGCAGACGCAACGGTGCAATGTGCAGGTAATCAGCAAGCAAAAAAATTGTTGAGAGCCTATATTACATCTAAAGTTGATGTTTTACTACACCATTTCTGCAAGTGAGTTATATACTGCGACAGTCTAAACAATACATAACTGAACTACTCGTTAAATTATTATTAATAAGCGGTTCATTATTGGCCCTTACGAAACAGTTCCGTAAAGCTATGTTGTAAAATCATCAAAGAACATACCTATACCGTCAAACAAGAACTACTTGAAAAGATTATCTTAAAACTGAATCATTTCTAAGGAACGTAGGATGGAGAACTCATTTCTTTCTCAACCCCTAAACCGGTGTAAACAAAAAAGAACATTACGGCTTCCAATCGAAAAAGGCTCCGCCACAGATACCCGAACTAAAAGAGTTGGAGGACGGCATGATGAGCCTCGTACAGAATATTACGTTTAACAACAACCGCAAGCCCTTCCAAGAACACTTAAAAACTGACACGACCAAAATCAAAGCGGACAGTAAAGTTTAGGTTGCGGCTAACGAAACCAACAACTTCTACAAATTAGAACTTGAACAGTATAACAAGCTGCTACAACAAAACGTAAACAAAATATACAAAAAAGCACCGCTCAACACACGCAATCAAATCACAACAGCTGACAAAATTATAGCTTCAAAACTTGAAAAACTAGGGAAGATTAGCAAACAAATACTAGAACGGATAAAGAAATCAAACAATCTACAGGTTACAAACAGTGGAAGAACACAACCGAAGTCATAGACTGGTTTAGTGAAATACACGACAAACACCAACAATCGTTTATTGCTTTTGACATTTATGAGTTTTAACCCTCAATTACTGCTGACCTCCTCAACGAGGCTTAAGACTTTGCATCAAACTACACAAACATACCAGCATTTGAAAGACATATCATCATCCACACAAAGAAAACTATGCTGTTCAACGTTGAAATACCATGGTGCAAGCGTACCGAATCTTTATTCGATGTCACCATGGGTAGTTTCGACGGTGCTAAAACTTGTGAATTAATAGGATTGTACCTCCTATCACAACTTCAGCACATTAACATGAAAGTCGGCCTATACAGAGACAACGGTTTGGCTGTTTGCAAAGCAACATCAAGGCAAACAGAAAAAATAAAGAAGAAATTTGCAAGATATTCTCAAATAACAAGCTAAAAATAGAAATCGGAGCAAACAAAACAAATAGTGAACTTTTTAGACCCCACCCCTGATCTTAGCACAAGCACATACAAACCATACATGAAACCCAACAACACTCCTCTCTATGTGCACAAACAGAGCAACCACCCCACTTATCATAAAGAACATTCCAGAAAGCATCAACAGGGGACTATCCAACATTTCTTCCGACGGAAACACATTCAACACACTATCGCCCGTATACCAAGAAGCATGACAAAGAAGTGGCTACTGGTACAACCTAAAGAACGAGACCCAACCCCCTAGCACCAATCATTCCAAGGGAGCCCCGAAACGAAGGTCGAAATGCTGCGGAGCACTGTGGAAATGTATAGGTCGATAGGAGGTTTTGTACTCTCGCTCCACACGGCCTTAACGTTAGAATTGACCTTTTGTAATATTCACCCCGTTTTTGAACCAGGTTTTACTCCTTGAAGACTTACCCGTTCTCGTTTTGTACTGTGTACGCCTTATTACTTTTTTCCGGACCTAGCTTTTTTCCCCTTTTTTCCCACCATGTTCGATTTTTACGTGCACATTTTCATCTAGGACGCTCCTTTTCCCCCTTTTTTTTTTTTTTTTTTTTGATTTGTGTTTCATCCTTCGTCCTCATGTTTTCTGACAGTCACTTTCGTCCGATTCTGTCTGTCGGATTTGATGTTTGTCGTGTTCAATTGTTACTGTTGGTTGTTCAGTTTGGTTTTTGCCACCTGATGAAGGAATTATACCCAAAACGTCGTGGAGTTTTCCGAAAACTTTTAAGCACTTTTACTACCCCTTTTCGACCTAAACATCTCCACAGTGCTCCGCAGCATTTCGACCTTTATATATATATATATATATATATATATACATATATATATATATGTATATATATATTTATATATATATATATGTGTGTGTGTATATATATATGTATATTAATCTAGTCCTCGTAGTATCCATGTAACATAAAAAAAATAAGTAGAAAACATCACAAATACCACAATATTATAGCAAATATACAACATAAGAGAAAATCGTTTATTACGAAGACCATGTCTCCGTCATCAGCGTCAATACGGCGTTAAAAATAATCTACAACAACAGACAGAAAAAAAATTACCAATCTTTTCTAGAATGGTAGACAGTATAAGTTTCCCCGTAAACAACAGAAAGAAACTCGCCCAGGATTTCATGGTATCCGTATGTGTGGACAATTTTAGCGTGTAATTTCCTTCGGATTGAAGTTTTCAGTGACAGATGGGTAATTTATATTAAGTAGGATACGTGTAAGTTTAGACAAAGAGTGGCTTGAGTTACTCCTGAAATGTTGGGACAGAGAAGAACTAATGAACTTTAATGGGTTGCCGTCTCGCGGTTAAAGAGTGTCTTCAACAAAGTTCCGTGATGTACCTGCCCACGCGGAGAATAGCAAAGTCTGAATGAATAAATTATTTACATCCTCTGTTTTAGAGAATAATAAAATACAAGTGTAATACGCTTATTTTCAACTTAAGGCTTGTAAGACAGCAGTTTGTCCCGATTGTTAGTGGAAGCATTGCAGATGCCCACTCTTATGGCAGAGGTACTCATTATTGAGAAAAGCCCAACGAGGTTATCAAATGTACGCATGTGTGTATATGTTTGTACACACTTATGCATGGGACATTGGTTCGAACAAGTGAGGAGTAATCATTTCTAAAAATTCATTCGAAGTATTTGCCTATCTTATTTCCCTCAGCAACTCGATTGCGAGGAGGAGTCGAGAGATATGAGGGACGTGTTGAAGTATTATCAGATAGACAGTGGGGTACGATATGTGAAGAAGAATGGGAAAGTATTGATGCCAGGGTAGTTTGTCGAAGTCTTGGATTTGGTACTAACGGCAAAAGTGCTGGTCGTAAATTTGGAAGAGGACGCGGTCTAGTCGCCATGGGTTATGTTCAGTGCACAGGCGAGGAAATTTCCTTACACCAGTGCAGTCATGTTGCGGTGTTGAACTATGTGTGCCAACACTACCGGGACGTTGGAGTTATTTGCCCAGGTAAGATAACAAACAAAGGGGGTTTTTGGCATATATTCATTCACTTTGATATTATATATAATAGAGTAATATAAACAACATTTTTACCTTAATATTTTGGTTACATTATTTACATCAAGTCTTACTGCAGAATATCGTTGAGATTATGTAGATACTTTTCAACAAGAAAAATTAACAAAGTTTCTGACCCATCAATTAAACCGTGGAACATCATGTGCTATGTGTACTAAAGCACTAATTATTAATATGATGCGAGACAACATTTAAAAAAGGTAACGGCCGATCGGTACTTGTTCGCAACGACAAACTGATTTTTTTTATATGAAAATAAGTAACTCAACCTCGGTGCTAAATTTAAACTTAGTGTAGAATGTAATGGTTTGGTCTTGAACATTTTTGCTGACAGGAATATAAAAAATACTTTGCACAGAGGAGAAAAATTATCTAGGCTTTTGCTATTTTCTAAATACCCAAAACGAAAAATTGACTCATCTAATTCTAATACATCCGTGAAGCAACTTGAACAAATTCCTTCCCAGAACGCTTTTGTGATGGGAAAATTCCAGAAAAAATGTGGAATTGTTTCATTGTCTGCATTGAAAAATTAAATAATGGGGACTCTTTAATATTCACCCTACATAAATCATCATTATAGTTCCCACAATCCTGTGGAGGTATCTAACAGTACGTACTGGATATTTGCTTCCCAAACAGCAGCATGAGTTAACATAAATATAGGTTTCCAATCAAAATCATAATTCGAGAACAATGCTTCCCATTTACTTATGGCTCTTGGAGAAGAGATATTATCAAACAAAGGTTATGTGCGTCCTTTTTTCAGGGCTGTCATAATAGGAGAATGTTTATTTCTTTGAGATTATTGATTACTACCACAGTGGATCCTAACGGGTGAATCGACTACACCTTGTTCTTGGGGTTGCCTTTTTCTGTGCACAATTGAAATATCAGACAATGCAGTCACACGTTATTTCTCAGGGTATGCCTGCATCAGGGTAAAGTTCATGTCTAAATAATGATTGTAATTTTTTTGGAATCGAGGTAGCCTTATAAAAGTTAAAACAAATTAGATCGTATATAATGTATACATTATTTGAAACGTAAAGGACCAAATTCCAACTGGATACGTTGTATCAGATTGTCATCATAACATGGAGATGTCTATGCTTTGCAGAAATTCGTCTAGCTGGTGGTAGCGACGTTTTCGAGGGAAGAGTTGAGCTTTTCATCAGTGGTCTTTGGGGAACAGTATGTGCTAACGGATGGGATGAAAAAGATGCTGAAGTTGTTTGCAGACAGCTGGGTCTAGCAACTCCCGCTAGAGCAGGGGCTGTTGGCACATATACTGGAAGTGTTGGACCAGTATGGTCAAGTGGAGTACAATGTTTCGGGAGTGAATCTTCCATATTTGAATGCAACCACACCGCAGGAATTGGACACTTTGATAGTATCTGCAACCATACCAGTGATGCGTGGGTGCAATGTTCATGTAAGTTTTTAAAATAAGAAGGACGAGCTGTTTCCGTACCATGAGATCAATGAATCACCTCCTTTGGGAAATCGATTACCAATAAAAATTTTAGCTATATTGACAATTTCACAGAGGTTTCAAAATAATGCTTTTAATCATGAAAGTGTTTGGTATTTGCCAAGATTTCTCAATACTTTAATCGATTTTATGCCTTACGAGCATTTCCAATTTCTGTTCTATTCAGGTTGCTTTAGAAGGTGTAGTGCTTTACGAGGAATTATGCCTAAAGCTTTTGAAAAATGCTGAAGCGCTACTGTTCTTCGTGTAGATGCAATTCTGTTCAATGCAACAGCTTTACATTTTAATCCAGGTCTAGCGTTGCTTTCAATTGATGTAATATTTTAGGCATTCCTCCAAAACATTTTTTACACTTTAAATCTTAATTTATTATTTTTTTTTTCTTCTTTTTTCTAATATCGTCAGTTGTACGATTGGATGGTGGAGGAAACAAGCTAGAAGGTAGAGTAGAAGTGTTTTCTAATTTGCAATGGGGCACAATTTGCGAAGAGTTCTGGGATGATAACGACGCAGTTGTCGTGTGCAAGCAGCTAAATCTTTCAAAAAGCGCACGAGCTCTACGAGATGCCCCATTTGGGTTAGGACCACAGTTTTCAGTGCTCGACAAAGTTAGCTGTCACGGGGATGAAATTTCGGTTTTACATTGTGAACACACGGGGATTGGAAACGCAAACTGTCAAACATCACGGGGCGCAGCTGTATCATGCCAAGGTAACCATTCATTGTGAAGAATGTTGTGTCATTTGTGTTAATAATGTTATTGACGGTACTGTCGCTTTCTTCGGTTGCACAGTCAGACAAGAGCGTCTTAATCTTACTTAATAGGCCTTTTTAATAATGTAAATTTTTACAGGTTGAAGCAACAGGCAAAAGCTCTTGGAATGGATAGGAAAAGCTCATTGTACTCGTTTAACAGTTCTGCTGGCTTTTTGGTTGCGGAGGCATTCGAGCTTATACACCAAATATAACAATGCATATATCATTGGGTCTGGAAAAAGATTCGGGGTAAATGTATTTATCACTTTTTAAATATACATTTTATTAACGTTTTATATTGTGACGTAACAAGTAGCATTTAAAGCCAGTTTTGTTTTAATTGACTCTACATCCCTACTTCCCTAGAGGTAACTATTGCTCAAATACCGAGTAAATAACCTGCTTTCCAGCGTCAAAATTTGATACGAGAACACGCTCCCAATGTACTCTTGTCGTGGCGTGACTGGTTAGAAAAATTATTATCTAACCCGTAGGTCTTGAAGCTATAATGATGTCTATGAACAATATTACCAACATATAAATCGGATGATTCATTTTGATATTACAACTGTTTTCGATAGGCAAAGTTCTTCAGCGTATTACAGCATTAACACTGCAACCGGGCTGGCTTTTTATGAGATTTTTCATGATAGAATGTTTTGACGATACACACCAAACATTAGTGAAAAAGATCCCTAATTTGGATTGCAAAATGTCAATAGCAAGGTCAAAAGGGCGAATAATACAAATAATATTGATACTACTTAAAATTTGACTTGAACAAAATCATTAAACCCCGTTTAAGGGGTGAAACCCCCCGGATGCCACCCCCACCCAGATCTGATTCAGGTGCACTGAACGCATACTAACGTTTCACTCAGAAATATACTGCAACATCATAGCTTCCTTGGGATTTTCTAAAGCCTCCCCACAGGGCTGTGTAAGTAGTTCTTGGACCTCATATACTAAAGCAAACAATACCTATGAGACTTTTTTGAGCTAGATACATACGAAAACTTCAGTGCTGCTGGGCACTTTGCTCTGTCACCGTGACGTTGCTTTTCAATAATGCAACAATAGCCCGGCTTCAGATTGAGGCAAGTGCCACCTGGAATGGTCATTAATGCCACCATGTTTTTTCGATTCCCTAACGTGTCTATAAACAGAAAAATTCAGGTATATGGGGATCTTCGGGTGGGCTGGGGAAATATACCGGGGTATCTGCCAAGAGTCAGGGTGCTGAAAAATAAAAAAATTAAGTGAGAGGGGAAAGTAAAATGGCCATTAATTTTCATCTAGAAACTCGAGAGCTGCAAACTACCCTTCAAAATACTTGCAAAAATTGTATTTTAGTTGATATACAGATTTTGAGAATCACGTGACTTTTGAGGTCATTAAAAGCCAAAAAGGTACGAACTTTGACCTTTGACCTGAATCTTGTCTTTCCTATTTTAAAATGAAATTGTGTACAGTAAATCGATTCATTTGTCCTAGTTTGACCTGAAATGATTACATTACATGTCTTCAAACAATTTTAGGCTACTAATGTTCCAGGGTTTGTACTTAGGAAGCACCAGCGTCGAACGAGATGTTTACTAGTAAAAGTAAAAAATCTGTTAGAAAAACATAGTTTTCCAACCCGGAAATGACAATCTATTCATGGTTAATGAGCGTTACAAGCTGTTCACCACCTCGAAATCATTTTTATATCCATTTAAGCATTCCTTGTTATATCCAATTTATTAATTGCATATCTACGTGTCCATATCGATACCCCTGTCCCTTCCTTATACCTAAAAAGGTGCAAATGGTAAAAGGTACAATGAAATATCAGTACCAATAGCTTCAAATTGTCCAGGAGATTGAGGTAAGTGCCATCTGGAGTGGTCATTGTGGGCTATGGCCCACAGGCATCTCACAGGCAACCCTACAACCCTCGTCGCAATATTATTTGGAAATGTTACGGTCCGCTGAACACGAAATCAAGTGGTATTAGTAAATATTTTGGGTGTCGCCCGTTCAAAATGGCTGCCAAAAACAAAATGGTGGCAAACATTTTGAATATTTTGTATTAAATAATAATAAACAAAATATTCTTAAAAAATATTTTTGAGGGATCGACTTTTAAAATTTAGTCATATTTTATGACAAGTATTCCAAAATTTAATTTTTGGACTGTTTTGGTGAGATTCAGGTTAACCAAGAAAACATTGAAATGGCTGCCAAACTAAATTTAAAAAAAAAAAAAATTCACATTTCCACATTCATCAATCACAATGATGTAAAATAATGTTTTCAAATAAAGGCGGAACATGACAATCCTAGATACAAGAGTATTTGTCATCCAATATGTCGGAAATGCACTGAAGAAGTAAAAACAATACAGTAAAAAATCCCCACAAAAATAACAAAATAGTTAAAAAAATGTAAATAAATATCAGAAATAATCACTAAAAATATATTTCGACTAACAATTTCTAATATCTTTATAGAAAATTGTACATAATTTTCAAAACATGATTTCTGGTATTTTATGCAGGAACCCATACTAACCAAGATGGCGGAAACAACAATATGGACGCCAATGAAATGATCAAAAATTATTAAAAATAATAAGAAAATTATTCATCAAAAATACTTTTTACACAGTTGCCCTTAATTTCTGGCCAGATTTTATGACAAATAATCCTAATTTACTTTTTAAAATACTTCTTTTGGAATTCAGATCAACCAAAATGGCGGAAAAGCAAAATGGCCGCCGATGCATTTATTATGTTGATATACCATGACAATAGGAAAATAATCATTAAAAGTACTTTTGGCACAGGAAAACCTAACCCCTGTCCATTTTCTGTTGTAAATATTCACAAAGTATTTTTCTGGAAATTTCTTGTACGATCCAGGTCAACCAAGATGGCGGATATAGCAAAATGGCCGCTAATTTTTCAACTAACTATAATAATAGAGATAATAATCATGGAAATGGGAAACAAGCCAGTTTCTTTGGATTTTTATACAGTATCTTTTTCACGGCAGTAGCAGTGCCCCCCCCCCCCCATCCAAATTCGATTAAATACATATCAACCGTGTAAAACTTAACGTTCTTTAATTTTGTTGATTCCGGAAGATATTCGTCTTGTTGGAGATTCAGACTATGAAGGCGCTGTGGAGATCTTCCATAGTGGACAATCGGGAAGAATCTGTACCAACGTTTGGGACAATACGGATGCAGGTGTTATTTGTCGGCAACTAGGGTATGGAGATTACGGGTTGGCAACCACAGTTAGGTCTAGTCAAGTGTTTTCGGTTTGGCTTTCAGATGTACAGTGCATGGGCATAGAAAATAGAGTATCGGATTGCAACCACGCAGGTTTTGGAATTCATGTATGTGAAAATGCGGATTATATTGCAGGCGTTAAATGTTCACGTAAGTATAATAAATTTATTCAATACTTTGTATTGTGCTTTTAATAATTTTACCGGCTTATGATTTAAGAATTGAAGTATTTAAAGTAAACGGGAAAAGAACAAGCTTTTATTGTTACAACTTGCAGATTAAGTGACGGTTCCTGTCTGAAGGTTTGATTGGATAAATGTTTATAGCGCACGTAATCTACAATGACATTCGACGCCAGACATAACATATTTCCTGTTACATTTGAAAAGTTTACATAGTGAATTACAAGCAAATCCGCCTATGTGTCACTCTGCCGATTTATTTGTCGTCAATAGGATCCCGTCTTGTTGGTGGAAGAGAACCTTTTGAAGGTCGCATTGAGATATTCTTGAACAACGAATGGGGTACGGTCTGTGATTCCGGCTGGGATGACTTTGATGCATCTGTTGTTTGCAATTCACTTGGATTTGGGACACTAGGAGTGGCGACTAGAAACAATTATTTTCGTCCAAGCGGAGGAGTAATTCATATCCGGGATGTGAATTGTCTTGGTAACGAGGCAAATGTAATGGAATGTGGCTACACACTTGCTGACGATAATTCATGCTACCGTAGCAGGGAAGCAGGGGTAATATGCCAAGGTTTGTATGAAAATTTTGAAAAATTTAAAAAGTTAGAAACTTTAGAGTTTTATTGATCTCGTTTGAGAGGTACCAGTTTTAGTGGACCGCAATTTCTGCTTCACTAAGTTGCTGTTATCTATTATTTTTCAAGGCAATTATCATTTAAATCCCAGACTATTCCAACAAATGGAATTTAAAAGTGCTATTCAATCGAAATATAGCTATTACAGAGCTTGCATGTCTTGGTTAACCATGAAATTATTATTTTAATGTAAGTATTAGTATCACGATAAAATAGTTTGTGACTTTTTCAGTATTCCTTGACTGGTTACGTGTAGGCAATATATATCCATTTGCAGACGTCAGACTTGTTAATGGAAGTGGACCTTATGAGGGACGTGTTGAAATTTTTGAAAATTACCAGTGGAGTACAATATGTGACGTTTCTTGGGATGATCAAGATGCAGGCGTAATTTGTGGTCAATTAGGTTTCGAAAACCGTGGCATAGCACTTCTTGCTTCGTACTTTGGTCGAGGAGCAGGACAAATATCATTACATCGAAGAGATTGTGTGGGGAATGAGAGTTCCCTCCATCATTGTGATACAGCAACAATGTTTGATGGTTGTGACCACTCCCAAGATGCCAGTGTCAGATGTCCAGGTATGTTTTTCTCTTACCCTGTTTTTCCCTGTTATACCTGAAATATGCGAAAGAGCAACCTCTATAATGGAATTATGAAAGGCCACATATGTTTGTGTCTGTGTGCGTGTGTGTGTGTTTGTGAGAGAGAGAGAGAATGTTTGTATACACTTTTGCAGTTTGCTAAATCTACATAACTCTTGGGAACAGTTACCACTTTTATTGCCTCTGCATATTTTCTTTGATAAGTCTTACGACTTTTAGGAGGAAGGAATCGCAAAGAGGGCAGAGTTCAAATATATCACAATCGCCAGTGGGGTACTCTTAGCTTAGACCGTTGGGATGAAGACAGTGCATCTGTTATATGTCGTCAACTTCATCTTGGAGCCCATGGACAGACGGTTAACGGGGAAGAATTCCAATTCGTGGCTGGTCGTGTCTGGCGTTTCCATTTTCGTTGCTTTGGTCATGAGTCCGATATATTTGAATGTGATCGATATGACGTCGGAGATGACAGTTTTGATCATTCGAGTGATGTTGGTCTCACGTGTTCAGGTAAAGTCTTTTTTCTCCATTTAGGTTGAAATTAAGTCCTGTTTTAATTCGCCCTGTCAGGTCTACAGACCAATCAGAAGCCATTATCCAAACGTACTCTGTCGCAGGTCCAATCGTCATAAGAAGCGGCGGGATAAGATAAGTGAAGAGTCTCATGACAACTGAGCTCCTAAGAAGTTGAGTCTTAGTAGACATAAAAACCTAATCAGAAGAAACTTTGACTGAAAATTTCATGAACCTTTCAAGCCCTGAAAAATGGCGGTACACTTAGGATCCGTTCACTGGAATAAGATTCCATGTTTCTGGTGCAAGATAAGAGCAGAGGAGGTGCCTGATAAAACTAATGGAAGCCAAAAATTACCGATACCGAAAAGAAAGGTGATAGAGAAAGCCAAAATAATTTCCCCATACAAAACATTTAACATCTAACGCCTAACAACGTGCGAGCACAAAAATGAATTCCACAACTTAGAAACTTTTCAGAAGGACACTAAAATTCACATAACGTTACCTCTTAAAACGAGTTTCCCATATCAACTTAAATTTCTTCAAATAGTAAAAAAGGCGACCTTCCGTTGATACTTGTTTCACTGCATTGGTTAAATATTCCAAGGTTAACAAGCCGAAAACATGAATGACACTTGGAAAAGCCTACAAACACGTACTTTCAAAGATGTTGCCATGGCTAAAAGATGGTGGGTGATGGTTAAGATATTGTAGCGCTTCAAAACGAGTTTTTTGATATTGTTGTCCGATCATAACACAATCTCATTGAGTTTGCAAGCCCTTTTCTACTCGAAAAGTTGAGTCATCATACGGGTCAAAGCAATATCAATGGCAATAGCTTCTAGACTGCAGAGATAAGACGGTACAAAATTTCATGAATATGGCTAATGAAGTGTTTCGTATGGTATTCCAAAAGATGTTTTTGGGCCCTTCCCTCAAATGTACACGATTACCTCACTACTCAATACTTCAGATGGTGCAACATCTAGTTCATGATCTACACTTTCTTTTCTCGGCTTCTGGTCTGAACTCAAGTTTCCAACAAGAACTTCGACCAACGCAGCGGACCAGTAATTTTGAGACATGGGGGAATAAGAGTGACAACAATGAAGGGCTTAAAATGTTTAATTTTAATGCAATAGCTATGAATAGGTTGACTTCCCATGTAACTCTTTCATGTCCATACTTCATTTTCTGCTAATAAAGCGTTTATCTAGAAAAATGTGATTTTAAGCAATACATACAACGCAAAATCAAGATTGTATAAACACACAAAAATGCTCTTAGATCTAAAGCAAAAAAATAACTGTAGTGCGACTGCCCTTTTAACAAACTGTAGACAACCTCGCTTGCAATGTTACTCCCACGGGTTTCCCAGACGTTTATCACAAAACAAATGCAGAATACAGCGTGTAAAGTTATGATGATGTTTTCATCTTAATTGTTTTCTTTATGGGCTGTGTGCAGTTAAGGGTTTATATCAATTGTGTACTCTTTAGCTTTTTGGAATGGAATAACGAAAGAAAAGAAACAAGGGACCAGTATCATGAACATTATGTTGTTGTTTTTTCTAAACTGTAAGAACTGCATTGCAGTCAAGGGGTCTAAAGTTTGACTCCTAATGGGGTCGTATTGAAGACGTTAAAAAATGGAACATGCTGCCTTTGTGTTTTGTGCTCAACATAAGCAAACGAGTAGAGAAAACAAGCCAGGAGTCAGAAATGCGAAAAAAGGCCGTGACCGAATCGACCAATGGGTTAGTTTCTGGGAAGTAAACCTCATCTAACGGTACAAAAAATAAACAATGGGAAAGGCAGACATGTCACCTACATGAAGCACTGCATTAAAGTTAATTTCTCCAGACAGCAGCTTCTGGATTATTCCCACTGAGGGATCAGAGAACTAATGAAAATATAAATGTTTTCATCTCCAACTGGAGAAAGCACACGGTGGCTTCTTTATTTCCAGCATGGAGCCAACGGAAAATCGGGCCAAGGACACTTTAAAGTTTTAAATATCAGTTAGATCATGCATAAAGTGATTAAGTGTTTTTAAAAAGTGTCTTTTAGGGTTTTTAAAAGAACAAATACATTTTAAGTTGCTAATAGCTGATAGCTTGTTCACTTGGAAAGGAACAACTTTTGTTTAATAATCTCATTATGCGTTATTTATGATATGGAGGGAATGCAGAAGAAATAAGGGCAGTAACATTGCCCAACCACTTTTACAAGAAGAAGGGAAAATATTTATGCGTAATTCATTTTCCTGTCTTTACTGCAACTAAGTCGCTTACGGAGAAGTTAAATTGATAGCAAAATGAATCAAGTGTAGGGCTATTGCGATCCTACCACTTTGACAAAACTACGTTACGTAGTGATATTAAAAATGTATGTAACTGAATTATACATAAAACACTTGCATTCTTTGTAGTTCCCACAAGCATGCTATGGATCGTCTTCAACCTGTTGTATTAGACTTTGGCAGAGTATCTACTTTGCTTGGTCGATAATCTGAAGCTTCACTACTGTGAATTAACGTGACTCAAACCAAAAATAACTAATTGTGAAATACCCCTTGTTGCGGCTTTTTCAAAAGATGAACGACATTTACATAGAGAGCATCCGATGTGGTGGCAAAGGTATTTCCTTTCTAATATGATTCCTTTAGTCCCAGCATGCCGCGAAGTATTTAACAAATTTATGAGTAAAGTGCGATCTCTTTCTTTACAGATGTACGACTAGTTGGTGAAAATGAAAATGAAGGTCGTGTTGAAGTATATTTGAACAACGAATGGGGTACAGTGTGCCGAGATCTGTTTGACGACACTGCAGCTACTATTGTTTGTCGTAGCCTTGGTTTCGGGACTCTTGGGTCTATTGTATTGGATAAAGGAGTTTTCGATAGGCCTGGAAACGGACCTGTGTGGCTGGATGATGTCCAATGTTCAGGCCATGAGCAATCATTGCTGGAATGTCAACGGGCAACTGCATCACAAGTGAACTGTGATCATTCCAAAGATGTTAGAGTCAAATGCCCAGGTACATTAACATATCCTGCCTTAAGTTAATGTCGATGCAACCCCACATCCCTTTATTAATTTTTTTGGGCAAGAGTGATTGTGACGTGCGCAAATACAGTTATACGCTTGTGGTCAAAGAATTTCCCAACTTATATTCGGAGGACAACAAATACATCTCTGATGTTTTTTTTTTTTTTTTTTTTTTTCAAGTCTCTATCTGACCATAAATACGTTTTATAATGGTAGAGTTGATTTTACTCTGATTTTATTGGAATAGTTTAAATAAAGATAGGAATGAAGTATATAACACAAAGTAATCAAAGATCACGTGTCGAAGTGAGGAAAATAAACTATTTATAAACGAGAGAAGTGCCTACCTTCATTAATTTCACAACTGTATTTTCTTTAAAGTTGTACGTCTTGTTGATGGCAATCAACGATACGAAGGAAGGATAGAAGTCTTTTATCGAAACCGATGGGGAACTATATGTCAAGATGATTGGAGAGAAGTGAATGCCGCCGTAGTTTGTAAACAAATGGGCATTTCTCAAGGAGGAACCACAATTAGCGCTGGAAATACCAAAGACGGAAGTGGTCAAATTTGGTTGGACAACGTGGCCTGCAATGGTGAAGAAGCTTCTATAATGAAATGTAGCCACGGTGGATTAGGAGTACATGACTGTTACCATTATGATGATATTGGAGTTGCATGTTCAGGTAGCCTACACAAGCTTTCGTTGTTTTGTTTCTTTTTCCCTCCTTTTAATTAGGTTAGCTGCTTAAGAAAGAACACGTTACTTTGCACATTAAGAACTATTAGAAGAGATCCCATAGTCCTTGTGAATAACAGACCTGCATCAATTATATCTTATAATGAAAAACATCATTTGCGACAAAAACTTGGATCATTAGTTGAAATTTTAATTTGTGACGTATTATAAATGTATAACCGGAAATGCGCTCTGTGAGAAAAAAAAACTTCAGAAGCAAGAGGACAATGATGTGATTTTTTATTTGTGATTACAATAGTTATTATAAGCTTAATACATATAACCGTCTTTTCAGATATTCGACTTGCCGGTGGAACAGGCGATTTGGAAGGGATAGTGGAAGTATTTGTTGATGACCAGTGGGGAACTGTTTGCAATCAGCCATGGGGTGACTTGCAGGCCGCGGTGGTCTGCCGGCAACTAGGACTTACTGTGCCGGCAAATTTGGTAGTAGGGGAAAACATTCCGGAAACGTCATCACCGTATGTATTAGATGGAGTGATGTGTGACGGTACCGAATCGTCTATTTTCGATTGTCGCCACACTAAGATATATAACAACTCGTGCAGCAGTGCTAGCCATCAGGTTGTTATTCAATGTTCAGGTAAATTTAATGGTTTAAATAAAAGTTTCCGAAGAAAAAGACAACCTCGATAAGCATCTTTCTTGAAACAAATGGTAGACACAGCATCATGCTGTTCACATGCTTGAAATGTAAAGATTTGTCGCATGTGGCTTCCTGCAACCAAGCTGCTGTTAGTATACCGCAACAAGAAATTACAGAGAATTCGGCTTGCGACAGCTCTTTTTTATGCACAAACGAGGTCTGTAATTTTTCACTTAGCATGCATTCTCAACTTGAGAATTGTAATGGCACTATTAGTTATAGGTAAAGAGTGTTGTATTCTTTTACTTTGGTTAGTGAGGTCAAATCATGCTATTTCACGAATCAACTGCTTTGAAATTGGCCACAGTGCTTCTATATAAGGCCTTAGTCTTCTTGAAATCCTGAATGACAGCTTTTTGTGTGATATTGATATCGTATTGTGAAAGAACAAGTCAAATATATTTTCCGTACGTTGTCGTAATCCAAATCAGTAATGTGAAACCTCGGCCCGGATGTATCTTTGAAACAAAAAAGTCCTTAAAGATCAATTTGGCCTTTCTTACCCGACGCAAAAAACAAAGCGACTAGTGTGCTTTCGTAAACAGACCGGTACGCATAGAAAAGTTAAAGCTTAGGATTGTCTCTGCCTGTATTTAAATCCATGGACGCGAGACTCTCTGTCCGCCATTTTTCCACTTGTTTCGCAAAGTCGTCTTCGTTTTTTTTTTAATCTGAGACAAAGATCGAAAAAATTACCCAAGACTTGAATGAAAAACACCTAACAAAGACTTGTTTACTCCTCTGTGTATTACCGGAAGCTTTCCAAAAGGGCTTAATCCAGTCTTAGCTATTGGTCAAAGGCAGGCAATGTTCTAATCCAGTGTATTTTAAACGTCACTGGATAGCAGCAACTACCCCTAGGCACCTTACTTGAAACCGCATAGTCTAGTCCTTAAACAGGACCGTGTACTTCGATTAACGGTAGGACATATTCCGTGTGGAGTACAACGAAGTGGATGTAGCTCAGAGTCCTGTTCAAGGACTAGCATAATCATATGTATAGAAAACCCTAACCCTAACCCTAATTAGGACCAGATGAACTTAGGGGCCGCATCAGGCCCATAGGTTCACGACCGGCCCCAAAGTTCAGAAATGAAGTGGGCGTCAGAAAACACCCTAAAAACGCCTTCTGGGGGCGTTTTGGGGTAATTTTTTTTGTTTTCAAAAAAAAATTTTGAGCACATTTTTGTAAATTACCCGTCAAGACTAATCGAACGGTGCAAAAATATTCAAAATCGAACATCGGGAAGTGGGTAAAAAAAAAAAAAAATAATAGTGAAAAATAGTAATAACTTAAATCGGGTCATGAGTTTCCATACTGGGTCGGGCCAGTAGTCCCGGAGTAACAACCCTTCTAGAGATCGGAGAGGGTTAGGGCCGGTGGGGATAGTGTCCTTGGGTGTCCTTTTACGCCAAAAATTGCCCCCCGTCAGCATCCCCCCCCCCCTGCGCCCTTCCTATCTTGAGTTGAAACGAAAAATGCAGTAAGACTCAAAACAACCCTATTACGTTTTAAATCTTGAGACGATTTCATTTTTTGGAATTTTGGGAAAATACAAAATGGCGTAGGAAGGTCCGATGACCTTGAAATTTTAGGAAAATTCCCCCTAATATTAATATATATAAGTCGCCCACATAAGACAAGGCCTACACCGACAAAAGTAATCATATCAGGTTAAGTAAACATCTTGTGAAAGCTTCCCATTCTCTTAAGGCAGCTCAGCAAACTGATAGATCTTGACTGGACTCGAACCACGTTACGACAGTGGCTTACCTACCTAGCCTACGTTAGAACTCTTTGAAAAAAAGAAAACAAGACGAAAAAAAAAATACAACATCAATAAGACGTACCATCCAAAGAAGATATTTCACCGTCCATCCTGTTCTCTGGTTGGTGAAGAGCAAGAAAGCCTAGCAGCATATTTCCTGTTTCTGAGCAGTATCAAAAGGTCAAGTTTGTAATCAGATAAGCCCTTACGTTAGGCCTGGCGTTGGGGTTAACGTTAACACCCAGCAGCGAGCGCTAGTACAAACTACTCTTCCCTCCTAATAACAGCCCCATGCAAGCCATGGCTCAAATAAACTGATAAAAGTGAAAACATGCAGTTGATCCATGGTACACCGCGTAGACTAAATTTCTTGACTTAGGCTACGGTGACCACAATGGGTATACTAGCCTCCATTTTGAGTTTTTCCCGTAAAGGTGATATACCTATGCCTATACTGCATTGTAACAAAAACGTACAAACTCCGTCTAAGGCAGTATATATTACGTTACTGTACTGTGTGCAGTAACCATACAAAAGGAGACCTGTGTATCAGCATAAAGGTTGTTCAGCTTGGTTTGGAAACTCCGCGATCTGACTGCTAATGTTGAGATTCCGGTTTTGGTCAGTCACGTGACGTTGATACTACGAGAGAGCATTGTTGTTGGACACTCCATACGTACTGTATATATGCAGACAGGGTTAACCGATTTCTTCGAGAGTCTCTTGGCGAAAAATTTTCCAACTGTTATGACTTCAATTTGGGCATATGTTATTGCGTACGAAAGGTTTGATTAAGATTTCTATCTTAAATTAGAACGGCCGTTAAGCGAGAATAACTGTACCCAAACTAAAATAGCGGAACAAGCGTTGGCTGGGCTAGCAACAGTAACTTGGTAAGCACACTCAACAATTCCGCGAAATTGAAAAGCAAGTAGCAATGGCACTGTACAACGTTAGACTAGTTGAATTAAACCATTCTAACAAGCGAGTGTAACGGTTCATCAGACGAGTGTATTATACAATATTTATCAGAAACTGTGGTCGTACAAAATTTAAGGAAGCCCACCTGGCGTAAAGAAGTAGGTCTACTTTAGCCGTCCCGCACACTGACTGGGGTATGATAAGCCTGTAGGGCCTACTAGATGTCCTGTATTTCACGCTTTAAAAGAGAAAATGAAACCCAAGAATATGGGATTTCTTCCTTTATTCAAAATTTTTAAAAACTCACTGATTATGAGGTCTTTTGCAGCTACCTTTAAGCCCTTGGTTCAACTTTAATTTCACTTCCCAGCAGAAACAGTACATCACTCAATGGAGCCATAATGCTATTGATCGACCGTGTACCTCTTCAAAGTCACGTGATGAACTGTTTTGAAGGGATCAACATGTTTTCAAGGACAGTTACGAACGCACCTTACAAAAACTATGAACGTACATACAGCTTTTACGTCTGTAAATACACAGTGTACCTAAGGAGTTTTCCAACGAGGGGAACATATAATAACTATGTTCAGACTAAAGTGAAACGACTTGAAGTAAACTAACCTACATCACGTAACCTACAATCGGCTTCACAACATTGTTCCTTGCATTTAGTTCACTAGTTTTATGTACAGTGGCATCACTAAAGTGGACATTTCGGTTTGAAATCTCTGAGCCCGTGCGTTTAGTTTGAGAGAAGATGGAACTCTTATTTCTAATAAAAGGTGTGATAAAGTTATCATTTAATATTATATTTTTAGATGCGTTAAATACATACATTATTCACAATTTTAATAAATATATATATTCACGGAAGTAAGAAAGTGACCCAATTATAAGATCTTTGTGAAAAGATATCTATTGTTGTGTGCAACAGAGTTGTTAAAGGTACAATAATATGTTTGAGCATGCATCTGGAGACGAATTTTTTCTGCAACCTGTTCGTTGAAAGTGCTTTAGTCCAAACTTTTACCTTCGTGAAAGATCCGTAAAGGTGAGTAGATACCTGAACTTTTAATAATAAACCATTTCATATTTTTTTCAGAACCAGCTTGGAAACAGGATGTTCCAGGTAAAGTGTGTTGATTTGTGTTAATATGGTGTGAACAATACGGTGATTTCGTGAATAGAAATATTGAAAAACTTATGTCGGAATTCTATTCCTAAACGGTTTGTCGCTTTAACGTCATTTCTCAGCACTAATTTGAGAATTGTGATGACATGAAGGTCTGTACCTGTTTTTTGTAATTTAAAATTGCCGGTGAAGTTTATTTGAATTTGATATTCACAAAAATATTATTCATTTAAAATCACTATAATCTCAGCTGTTACCAGTTTCTAACTTGGAAAGCCTGTTTTAAAAGTTTTACGAGGGGAGATTTCAAAGGGAAAATTGTCACAAGGACCTCAAAGAACCTTACTTAAAGGCATGAATGAGGCCCTTAAGTTTTCGTTTTCCGGTTCTTCTTGTGAAATTCTTGTGAAGCAAACACTGACTAGTATATCAAAATAAAAGGTTTGCCTAACAATAACTTGTATCTACTAGATATAAGTTAATATTAGACTCGAGTCCTATAGCTCTACTATCTACTGAAGTGGTAATTAACCGTTTTTGCTACTAGTTGAGTGACATTTAAAGTCTGAAGGTAAATAGGCATTGAAAGGCGATCGTGAAAGCAGTAATCCCAATTCGGTGCTTAGTAACTCTAATTTAAGAAATTGTTGGTGTTTTCTCTTGTTCGCGTATGTCACAAAGTGCGCCTTGTGGGTTCAAGAGTCCCGTACGAAGGACGAGTTGAAGTTTTTTACAACGGAGATTGGGGCACAGTCTGCCAAGATTCGTGGGATGATGTAGATGCTAGTGTTATATGTCAACAACTTGGACTCGGGATTCCCGGGAGGGCAAGAGAAAGACGGACATTTGGAGACGGATCCGGACCAATTCATCTTGACAACGTGCAATGCAATGGAAGTGAAAGCTCCATTTTTCAGTGTCATCACAATGGTATCGGGGTGCACGACTGTTACCACAATGAAGATATAGGAGCGTCATGTTCAGGTATTGCTAGAATAACATTCAAATTAAATCTGAGGTAACCATCGATTCTTTGGGATTATTTTCTCAGCTTGGTTGAAAATTTTTAACGAAAATCAGTCCTAAAGAACAAAAGAAACATGAGTTCATGGGGAAGATTACATAGAGTGTTTGATCCATCTTTCAAGCAACATTTGTAGAAAATAGTGTTAAAAGTATGCTCATCTCCAGTAAGAAGCAGTAGGGCACTTCATCCCCAGCACATCTGGAAAAATCAAAACATTGAAGAAAAATACAATATCAACATTGGTAAATATATCTCCAGAAATATTCCAAAAAATTCTACTTTAAAAATAAAGTAGAATGCAGCTCACAGGGAAGAGTTATCCTCAACTGGGAACACACTTTGGCCAAATGTTTCGCAGCATTTCGCACCAAACTATTCTGGTGCTGCACTTAGAAAGAAGGGTATTTATGAACACTTTTATTGTCCATTTACTGTCGGATTTAAACCATTGAGTAACGGATGGGTAATTAGGACTGAATAGGATAAATCGTAAATTAGAAAAAGATTGTTTTGAGCTACTAGGGAAAATCTTAGAAATAGAATAACTGCTTGATTTATCTAGGATACTTTTTGTGTCATATTTTGGGTGTTTTGTACCTATACATATATATATAAAATATTATACTTATACATTTGTCTAATTGGACACTTAGGAGGAAAATTGTTCAAAAGTCGACTTACGGGGGTAAAATTTGGGGGCGAAATAATAGTTTCGCCTTAACGTTTCCACACACATTTTCTAAAAGAATTCGTAAACGTTCGTAAACGGACAGAGAAGCCCTCTTAGATTTCCAAAGAAGATACAATTTCTTCAAAGTTGTTAAATTTACGGACATCTAGCTGTTTAAACGAACGGATGGCTGGCCATTAAAATAACGCTGGTTATATATTCAGAAGCTAGGGCGAATTCATATATGTGTATAAACATATATATATGTATGTATATATATGTATATATATATATATATATATATATATATATATATATATATATATATATATATATATATATATATATATATATATATATATATATATATATATATATATATATATATATATAAGTAAACACTTTTGCATTTCAAGATACAAGCTTGTTTCGTATAGGCTTACGTTTGTAGCCTACACTCCTCAGTCTATAAATGCGAAGCATAACGGTTATAAAGTAGCAGTTACACAAAGATTGCGCCTCTTGCTAGATGTGTAATTCGAATTTCCGTGTGCTAGAATTTAGAGTATGGTACGTTATTTTCCTTTAATGTCCAGATATATTGGCTTAGGGTGGTGGCATTCCTCTGTGTTTCATTTCTAAAACTACTGTTGGGGCCGTTGAATCTCGTTTTGAAGGGGTTTTCAGTTAATCCGACGTATGTTTCCACCTTTAGGTTGTCCTGTCTTGTTACTGAGGCTTGGTAGATTACACCTGATGCTAGGCAATTACCTTCTAAGGGGCATAAGTTATCTCTTCTCTTCGTATTTGATCTATATATGTGCACTAGTGGTGAGGTTTGAGGTGGTAACTAGATAACATATTCTGTTCTAGGGCATCCATGAATACATTGGCATAGCTAGGAGCCATTTTGGTCCATATAGCCGTCCCTTGGATCTGGAGGAAGTGACGGGAATCGAATTCAAAGTGGTTATGGGGTAAGATGAAGCTAATAATGTTGCAGATATCATGAAAGAAATCTTCCTCTAAAGTGCATTTGCGTAGAAAAACTTCACAGGCCTGGACTCCCTCATTATGCGGAATATTGGAATATGGAGATGACACGTCCATGTGACGAGAATGGCGTTATCAGGGAGCTTATCGATGCCACGCAAAGTTTATAGAAGATGTGTAGTGTCCTTAATGAAACTGAAATTCCGTGGAAACAAAGGTTTTAGTATGCTATCGACATATTCGGAAATAAACTCAGTCAGTGTGCCGATCCCTGAGACAATTGGTCTGCCGGGGCGTTGACACCAGCTCGGTCTGGGTCCGTGATGGTATTGTCACGCAATCTGTCCTGAACAAGAACAAGAAACTCGACATTGTCCCGAAAGGACTAAGAGTACAAAACCCTTTTAAGAATGTCTGCGTTGAGAGCCATAACCACAAGGCACAACGGATCTGTAATCAAGCCTCCACAACACTACGCAATTTAGCCCTCCAAGCGGACTTTTCTAAACAGAGTAAATTGTCTAAGTTACGGATGCCTCTAGCTCCACCTTACAGAATGCCCTAACCGATGTTTGTCCTCAGGATGTGTTCGGGGCCCTCAACGTCTGCTACCGATCTCACCTCATGAAATGTGTGCACCGCAAAAGGGCCAAACTAGATAACTTACGAGATGAGGACCAATTCCTAAATTATGTAGACCCCACACTGACACCTTCCTACAATGTCCTCGGAAGAAATAACCCTTCCAAGCACGCTGGTACAGGAAAATAAGAAATAGCTAACCTGCCTCACTACACCCCATCTGGCGGTGAAGAACAATTACTCTCGTAAGGTCTTTCCTTCTGCCTATCCAGGGATCTAAACGAAGTTGACCTTTGCCATGATATAGAACAGTTCTTCCGCCGAATTAAACTCAATGAGTATTTTCAGAACGAAAACACAAGCTTCTCTACCAATGCGCCATCCAACAAAGTGTTATCCCTTTATAAGGCTCAATAAACTCCCCCGAGTGGCCGCAATAAGTATATCGATTCTTACGTAAAGTCGGCCGGGGCCCACCTTGATAAATTTATTTTGGAAAATTGTCAGCGGTCAGACAAAAGTAATTTGACCGTCATTGAGCGTAAGGCTATTAGGACACTCCGTAGCATTACTGACATCACTATTAAGCCAGCAGACGAGAGGGGCAATATTACTATCATGAACACTGTTGATTATGTGGCGGAAATCGAAGCCCAACTAATAACAGTGATTTTCATGAAGAACTCCCTGGTGATCCCACCGAACACTTAAAGTCCGAGCATAGTGAACTCATCAACAGTCTCAGTTTCGATATAAAGACCGATGTCAAAGCCCTCATTCCGGAACAACCCAGACCGGGTATTTTCTACACTATTCCCAAACTTCACAAACTCCCCAAACTTATTCAGGACAGATTGCGTGACAATACCATCACGGACAACATTCCCACGGAGTTGTATAGAGTGGCCAAAGCTGTCGAAGTCACACCCCCGTCAGACCAATTGTCTCAGGGATCGGCACACTGACTGAGTTTATTTCCGGATATGTCGATAGCATACTAAAACCTTCGCTTCCCCGGATTTCCAGTCTCATTAAGACGACACATTTCCTACAAACTTTGCGTGGCATCGATAAGCTCCCTGATAACGCCATTCTAGTCATCTTTATATTACAATATTCCGCATGATGAGGGGGTCCAGGCCTGTAAAGTTTTTCTACGCAAATGCGCTTTAGAGGAAGATTTTCTTCATGATATCAGCAACATTATAAGCTTGATCTTATCCCATAACCACTTTGAATTCGATTCCCGTCACTTCCTCCAGATCCAAGGGACAGCTATGGGGACTGGCTATGCCAGTGTATTCATGGATGCCATAGAACAGACAATGTTGTCTAGTTACCACCTCAAACCTCACCACTACTGCACATATATAGACCAAATATTTTTCATTTGGACACACGGCTTGGAGTCTCTCCATGACTTCAATAGATTCGTTAATGAATTGCACCATAGTATAAAATTTACGTGAGGGCATTCTAACACATCTATCTCGTTTCTTGACGTATTAGTAACTATTGATAATATTTCTTTTTCTACATCTTTGTACACCAAGCCTACCGATTTCCACAGTTACTTAAATTTCAATAGCTGTGACCCTAGCAACCTTAAGAAATACATAATATACAGCCAATGCCTACGTATCAAAAGAATATGTTCTGATCCTGAAGACTATAATACTCATGTAGATAAGCTTACAAATCACTTTCTCCGAAGTGGTTACCCTCTCAGGGTTATTGAAGAAGCATTTTCTAAAGCCTCCAAGATCGACAGAGATAGTCTTTTACGCTATAATCCTAAGTCACTCAACCTTAGAATTCCCATGGTTTTCGAATTCAACCACAAACTTTCTAAGCTCTCACGGTCATTAGTAAATGACTTCAAACACCTGCAACTGGATCCCGACATTCGGGACAAATTCAGTAACCCTCCTCTGAGCGCCCGAAGACAGCCCCCAATCTGCGATCCTTGCTCACCTCTCCCAGACTCCCCAAACTCCCTGTTTGTCACGGCAACCGTACATGCAATAAACCTAGATGTCATATCTGTAAGCACATTATCACTGATCCCCTCTTCTCCCCTCCGGGCACCACCATAAATATCAAGTCCCCCCCCCCTTTTGATTTGTGACAGTATCAATGTTGTTTACCTTTCCATTTGTACAAAATGTGAAAGAGGCAATTATGTTGGTGAAACAGGCACAAATTCCGTCTTCGGTTTGATAATCACAAACAGTCGATCCGAAACAATACTAAGGACTTTGCAGTTGGGCAGAATTACGACTTACCTGATCACAACCTCAATAACCTTAAATGTATTCTGTTGGGATCATCGTATTCTACCTAACAGACACATCGTAATGCTGAATCCAAATGGATTTTAGCTTTAAATACTCACATTGAGGGTCTGAATAAGGATTTAGGGATAATCAGTGATTACAGTTTCCACAACCCCTGATTAGGTCTACGACCTAGTTTTTTTTACCAGTTACCCAGCTTATATAGAGGTTTCAATCATTGTTATATACGTCGATAAGGAACACAGGAGTGTTCGAAATATCCGTATTGCCGTATCGCAGTACTTTTAAGTGTTTGTATTATTACGTGGTCCGAAACGTCAACCGGCCCAGCAGCCATCTTTACTTCTGTAATTATTGTATTCTGAGCATACGTGGATTTTATCACCTACACACACACACACACACACACATATATATATATATATATATATATATATATATATATATATATATATATATATATATATATATATATATATATATATATATATATCACAGTGTGAACGATTTAAAATTGATGGGAGGCTTTTCTACAACTGAGATTCGTAAAAAACAAGAATTAAGGCTTATCTTCAGGTGTAAGAGTCACGTCCACGGTCTTAACCGTGACCTTTCATTCATGGCCAACAAGCGTGACCGCTGATCAGGTCGCTTGTACTTTCCTCTCCGTAACATTGTTAAGCTTTCCATTATACTGTCGATAAGGAATCTAGGAGGTTCGAAACGTTCAGTTTGTACATATTTTGTATTTTGTTACTATTTACTTTTTGTTCATCTATAAAGCACGGGATTACAGAATGTACCATCGTTTTCGTTTTTCTTGGTTGGTGGCAGAGGCATTGCTCTTTTTCTGCTTATTTTGTGTATTTATTTTCCACCAACGCACGGACTTCACCATGTTATATATATATATATATGTATATATGTATATATATATATATATATACATACTTTACTGAAGAGAGAGATCGTGTCAAATCTTCTGAGGCAACAAGAGTTTAAAAACGGTAAAGAGTTCAAAACTTAAAAGTTTTAAAACGGCAAAGCTCAGTTGTTAAAAATGCACTACGTTTCGGGGAGATACACTCCCCTTGCTCACGTGCTAAGAAATAACAGTAATGGAAAAAGTACTAGCTTTTAGGCAATGCTCTATTTAGGCTTACATCTTTTACGTAAAGACCTATAGGGGCAAGAGTATTCAACCGGTAAATCCATTTCAATTCAACCTCCTCCCTAGTTTTCTTGTTATTGTTACGTAGCTTTTCGATACCTATTAATTCGAAATTTTTACAAACCTTAAAATGCTAACCAATGGGAGTTTGACCTTTCCTAAACTCCTGTCGGTGACCCCTATGTCTAGTTCTAAGCTATAATCCCGTTTCACCCACATACTGCTTATGGCAATCCAAACAATTAATCAAGTAGAATACGCCTTTGGTGATACAGGTCAAATCCCCCACCACCTGGAAATTCTGACCTGTATTAAAACTAATATATATATATATATATATATATATATATATATATATAGGTCGAAAAGAGGTAGTAAAAAGTGCTTAAAAGTTTGCGGAAAACTCCACGACGTTTCGGGTATAAACCCTTCATCAGGTGGCAAAAACCAAACTGAACAACCAACAGTAACAATTGGACACGACAAACATCAAATCCGAAGCGATCGCTGTGAAAACAGAACCGAACGAAAGTGACTGTCAGAAAACATGAGTGCGAAGGATGAAACACCAATCAAAAAAAAAAAGAGCGTCCTGGATGAGAAAAGTGCACGTACAAATCGAACACGGTCGGAAAAAGGGGGAAAAGTAGACAAAAACTAGGTCCGGAAAAAATAATAATTAGGGCTACGCAGTAAAAAATGAGCACGAACGGGTAAGTGTAAAAGGAGTAAAAACTGGCTCAAAAAGGGGTGAATATTACAAAAGGTCAATTCTAACGTTAAGGCCGTGTGGAGCGAGTGTACCTAGCCTCATGATCAGTCGGTTTTCAGCACTAAGGCGGTCACGATCGGAGCCTCGGCACATTACAGCTGCCGTAACAGTTAAATGCTGTATAGAACAGGGTGAAGGGGGATTAAAATGTGCAGCCACCGGGTATCCATGGAGATTCTGTTTGATGGACCTAAGGTGCTCGGTGACTCGATCCGCGAGGCGGCGCTTGGTCTCTCCGACATACAACGAGTTACATCTCCCACAAGCTAAAATATACACTACATTTGAGGAAATGCAGGAGAATCTTTGTTTGACAATAAAGCTATTGCCGTTGGGGCCAGAAATGTTGACGAGGTCGTGTTTGCCGACAACTGGACATGTATTACAACTCGGACGGTTACATGGAAAGGTACCAGCCGTGTCGTCGAAAGAAGTTTGTGGGTGGGAAGCCCGAACTAAATGGTTGGTTAAATTTTTCTCAACTCTAAAGGCAGTGATGGGGGGTTCCGGGAAAACATCACGGGTTGAGGGGTCTTGCCGGAGCAACTTTACATTTTTGTGGATAGCGTGTAAAATAGGACGGATCGAAGGGTGATAAGAAATAACTAAAGGAATACGAAGATTGGTACCAGATTTGCTCTTTTTCTCCAAGGCTTCCTTACTGCTGGTTCCTTGAATTCTGCGTAGGGCATTAGAGAGGATTTTGGCAGGGTACTGGCGTTTTTCAAAAAAGGACAATTTATGAGGAAATTTTGTCCTTTTTTGAAAAACGCCAGTACCCTGCCAGGGGTACTGGCGTTTTTCAAAAAAGGACAAAATAGGGGGAAATTGTTATATCTGCGCGTACATAGGGCGAAAAAATAACAATGAAATACATAAGAAAAAAAATTCGCCCTAACGTCTAAAAATATAAACAACGTTATTTCAATGGCCAACCATCCGTTCGTGTTAACAGCTAGGTGTCCGTAAATTTGACAACTTTGAAGTAATTGTATCTACTTTGTAATTCTAGGAGGGCGCCCTTGTCCGTTTACGTATTCCTATAGAAAAAGTGTGTAGAAACGTAAAGGCGAAACTTATATTTCGCCCCAAAATTTTTTTCCCCCTAAGGTCGACTTTTCAACAACAACTTTCCCCCTAAGTCCCGAATTAGTGAAATATATATATATATATATATATATATATATATATATATATATATATATATATATAAATATATATATATATATATATATATATATATATATATATATATTGGAACCTGTATTGAAATTCCTTCTTCATTAGGTATCCGTCTTATTGGCGGAAGAGGGTCTCACGAAGGACGTTTGGAAGTGTTGGTCGGTCACTACTGGGGAACCGTTTGCAGTGCTGGATGGGACATTAGTAATGCAAAGGTTATTTGTCGACAACTTGGACTAGGTGGGCCAACTGAATTTTTGACTGACAAGTTTGGCCCTGGAGATGGAGGTATTCATTTAAAGGATGTAAATTGCTCCGGATCAGAAGATTCGCTCTTTCAATGTCGACATTCTCTCTATGGACGCCACAACTGTGATCACTCTAAAGATGTTGGGGTTGTATGTCACGGTATATTTTTCACAATTTATAAAAGTTTCAAAATTGAGTACATTTTCACTATTTTACAAATTTATATCAGGACAAAGAGTTGTATTTTAGATTTGGCATTGAAAAAAATCTCATGAGTGATACTTTGCCATATTACAAATTACTTATACGTATCAATTTGTTGGTTTTTAACACCCCGTGACGTGTGTAAGCATCCCCACACAACGGAAACGCGCCCTGTGGAAAAAATACGGTTTCGAAGTTTCGAAAGTCAATGCTCTATTCGCTTGAGAAGTTTGCATGGTATTTATTCAGTTTCACGTGACACTATATCTCATTTTTCGAATGACATAAAAAGGGCTTAACATTTAAGATTTACAAATGGACCAGGACAGATTTCGAATGCATTTTTTAAAAGCAGTAGCAATTAACTTTTGACCTGCTGTTTGTACAAACAATCACCGATCAGCGATATTCATACGAAACTTGCTTATGACGTATACTTTCCAAAGGTAACCCTTGCTTTCAAATTTTCAACATTTACTCGTAGGAACCAGTTCCAAGTACGCTCAAACAGCCACATATATGAATATCCATAGGTCTTGCAACAATGGCAAACGCCGCAAATTTTTAAAAACCTCCACCCTCTCGCGTCGCAGACAAAACTTACCGCACGTGTTGTATGTACAATTAGGAACGTGAAGTTGTGCATATAATTCTCAATACGTACTTTTCTTTGTTTTAGATGTAAGGTTGACGAACGGAAGAGACAGCTTAGAAGGTCGAGTGGAGGTGTTTCTGAACAACCGTTGGGGGACAGTTTGTGATGATATCTGGCTAGACACTCACGCTACAGTTGTCTGCCAGCAGCTTAATCTTGGTGCGCATGGAACAGCATTCAGAGGAGCTACTTATGGAGAAGGTGGTGGCTTCATAGCGTTAGATGACGTGAGCTGCTTTGGGGACGAAGAGTCTATTCTGTCTTGTCAACATGACGGTGTGGGGAAATCAAATTGTAATCACGACCAAGACGCTGGAGTTCGATGCTCATGTGAGTTTATTCTACACTGATCCATCTATTAATGATACTTTTTTGTATCAGGGTCTTTTTAATAGTACAGTACCACAGAGTTTGGAATATTACCAAACTTGTTATGTTTCTGTAATTGTCACTGTTTAAATCAAACGACCTAAGCACGACTCTAAACGTAACCCTTTGATTCTTCTGAATCCTTTTTTCTCAGACCGCATTTTGTACTTACCGTAATATTTGCTGCCATGAAGATAACGGAATCAATTTACGTGTGACATACCTGAATGGGTTCGAAACTTTCTTCGTTTGAGATTTCATGTATTTCGAATGTCTTTTATCTTACCCGTAGACGTACGTCTTGTTGGAAGGGGAGTCCCTTACGAAGGTCGTGTAGAGGTGTACAAAAACGGAACTTGGGGAACAATTTGTGCAGACCAATGGAATGACAGGGCTGCAACTGTCATTTGCAAAGAACTTGGACTTGGTGACTATGGCAAAGCTTTTTCATCTTTTCCTTTCGTGCATTGTGAAATTGTCCTTGCTAACGTCCGATGCACGGGAACAGAACTTTCTGTATTTGACTGCTTGTATACCGAAAGCCAGCAGGATGGTTGCACTTCCATGAAAGCTGCTGGAGTGAAATGTTCAAGTTAGTAGCTTAACTTTAAATATAATTATACGTGCGATAGATGTATCAACAAAAGAAAGATTTGCTTTTAATGGTACTCTTTTATCCGAATTTAATTTGTCAATATGTCAGTCAGACAGAATAATAGCCAACCTTTAGTTGAACTAACAATTCCAAGTAAAGGCACCAGTCAATGTAGATTAATAGTTGAAACAAAAAATTGCTCAATAGAGGTGCAATTACGCGAGTGTAGTCGTTTCCTACTATTTTACCTAGAACACGTCAGACGTCTTCCTTCTGCCGCTTTGCGGTTAACGTAGCACAGATTTTTATTAAAGTAGCGGAGCCAACGTTTTACTTTAATTTAAATCTATTTATGTTGTTCTATTTATTTGGATTAATGAGGAATTTAACTAAGTTTTCCATTATATGAAATCACTACAGAAAGTCGATACATGGGTATATATGGTTCTCGCACTACAAATTTTTGGTATTAAATAAGATTGTTGTTTATTTGGTTCCACTCCATTCTTTAGATTACATAATTTAAAAAACAGAAGACTCCTATTTTAGGGACAGAATATAAAGATCACGTGAGACTTTGAAGCACCTTCAAATATCACTTATCAAGGTGGGAGTTTGGCTGTAAAGAATTAAATATGCGTTGTACTCCGAACATGGAGATTATCATACTTTTCATTGTCTATGGTATGGATGAAACAACGAAAACTGTTATATACTTATAAATATTATATCCCAAGGTTAGAATTACTAGCACTTCTTTTACTCGGTACATGCATCAATTCCGGTGGGGGATAAAGACTATTTTGTGGTTTCAAGAGATCAAAACTTTAGAACGTTGAAGACATCTCGAGTTAATAACTATGATTGATCTTCGTTTTTATTGCATATATTGTATCATGGTCAAAGGCGAGTAAAGGGGTTTTAAAACGTCAATGTACCTAAGTATGGAAGGTCAACGTGCCCAAAGTCTAGAATTACTTGGATGTATGCAATTTACCCATTCATCCAAGTAACGCTGCCGTAGCTTCTTTCGTTGCTGAAATGTTAAATATTGAAAACTGATGCACTTTATGTATTCCATTGCCCTATACTGTCCGATGTCGTTTTTTTCTGAAACTGCCACAACCTTTTATGCCAATGTCGTTTAATTTTTCTTTTTTTTTCTTCTTTTTTTTTTTTTTTTTTTGTAGTGTAACACTTGACCCTTCACAACACAATATTATTTTGTATTGCATATCCCTGGGGGATCTCACACATGAACTTTCATTTCAGAAACACCTTGTTCAGTTCAAAATGTTTATTGCTTTTTGTAATGGTAAAATGTCAAAGAGAGGTCTAATCGTTTTTGACCTTGAAAACGACACCTCAAAACATATAGCTACGAGGGACTTACATGGACGATCCATGTTTTTATATTGTTGCAAATCAACACTGTTTTTGAAAATCGACAAGAGTAAGGTGAGGACACTGCGGACTGAACTGGAAAAAACTTACAAAATTCTATTCCTCAAAAATTCAACAGAGGTTTTATGCTTATCCTACATCATAAGAGAACTGTTAATATCTGAAAATGGAATCTATGAGAAAAAAGTTCTTCAAGATCTGACAAAATAAGGTCTTAGCTGATGTGTATCAAGTCCGGAAGCACTCCCAACTTTTTCAATTCCGACCGTCCCTTTCTAATGTAAATTATATCTACCCAACGACATCTCGAAATGTCTTTGGTTGTGTGTTACATTTTTGCCTTCCCAGCCCCTTGCGTTTTATTTCAAGTCATTACTTTAGAAGTCAAAATTGATATTTGTTGCTAATAAAAATGTCATGGCATGATCCTAGTTCTTCTGGAATGTCATTCGGCTAATTGTTTGAAGGCTTTATCTTATAGGAATGCGTTTGGTTGGCGGAAGCGGTCTTCATGAGGGACGTATTGAAGTATTAATAAAAGGAACCTGGGGTACCGTTTGTGATGGCTACTGGGATGACGTAAACGCAGGCGTAGCTTGTCATCAGTTGGGATTTGGAACACCGGGACATGCTCTCACCAGAAGTTTTTTCGGTCCTGGTACTGGTAATATTTTGCTCAATCATATTCAGTGTTCCGGAACTGAGGATTCTATCTTTGATTGTCAACAACCGCTATTAGGAAGCGCAAGTTGCAGCCACTACTACGATGCTGGTTTAAGATGTTCAGGTATGAAATAGCTCTTCCTGAAAGCATTTACATCTAATCCATATGAACTAATAATATTTGTTTTCTTCAAGTACAATATCGTATTCACTGGTGCCATGGAACTACCCACGCCCCTTGGGTATCTGAAGTAAAATAGGGAAGACGGACAAAGGGGAAAAGAATAAAATGTAGACTTGTGGAACTTAAGTGGAAGAGAAAAAGAGAGAAAGGGAAACAAAACTAAAAAAAAGAAGTGAAAATGCCCAAAGTGTGAATTATTGCGTTTGGAGGGTAGGGTGGAATAAATGCTTACAAAGTAGATGGTTAGTTCAAATCATGACAACAGTCATGAAACAGGCAGGGTATAACTGAGGGTATAACTGTGAAAGCGGTCGGAACGGCATGAATGTGAACGACATGTGATGAAGTTAAGCAAAAGATAATTGGATAAGAAGGAATTTAGGATTGTGGAACTACGGCATATGACTAGTGAAAGGAGTGTATGATGGGTAGCTCCAAAAGGATAGGCCAAACATTCCATTAAAGGGAGGTAAGAAGAAACACGGTAAGAAATTTATTATATTGGAGGCTGCGAATGCCAGAGAAGGTGTCACCACCCTCAAAAAGTCACAGAATGCTCGCTGTCTTGCCAGAGAATGAAGTTTCTTGTTATAAAACTCTCTAGGCTGGTGGCTAAAGCAAACTATAAAAAAGGCAATTTATCACTGCTGGGAAAGGTCATTTCCTGAAATTTCAGCGTTTTTGCCAGTATATTCCTGCCAAGAGACGCGTCAATTGAGGTTGTTCTCCGCTTGGATTGGTCGTGAAGGCCTCTTTGAGGAAAGCCATAGACTCCAATTCATAGATTTTACTCATTAAAACAAATTGCATCGAAAAATGATAAAAATGTATAACAAATGTCACATGACCAACCCATTGCGGCTCTCCCAATCCAATTTTTATTGCACATTGTATTTTCGTTTTCAAAGGTGTACGCCTGGTTGGCGGGCAGAACTTTCTTGAAGGTCACGTTCAGCTATACGTAGATGGAGAATGGGCAGGTGTGTGTGGAAGTAATTGGGATAAACGAGCTTCAGATGTTGTGTGTCGTTCAATGATGATGGGAAAAGCTTTAGACGTGTCATCTCTTGCCTCATTCAATACCACTGCAGAACATATCTGGCTACAAAATGTGCAGTGCGCGGGAACGGAGGAGTCTCTGTTTGATTGCCAACACAGTGGTTTTGGTCAATCTTTATGCGATGAAAGTAATGTAGCAAGAGTAAGGTGTACAGGTAATAAGAGTTTGCTCAACGCAGCATCAAACTTCACAGGAAATTGTAATTAATGATTATATTAATCCGGTCAGGAGATGAACCCCAAGGTGATCACTTGTTTGCAAGCACGGGCATCGAATTCCAATTTAATCTTGGAGGTGCAAGGACTTGTTCGAAACATGTATCGCGAAGTTTACGTACACTCGACTTGGAAAATGGAAAAGCTTTGTGTGTATAAAGTTAATTGTGCGTCTATTAGTAAAGCCTTACAACGCACGCAAAACAAAATACTTTGTCATGTTATTTCTTCCATATTAGTTTTACGTGTCTGGAAAGTAAGCATGTACACGAACCCCCTTTTTTCTAGTTTTGTCGTGCGAAGGAGAGAAAAGGCATGTTTCGAGCTTGTCCAGAAGCTGCGTCTTTGTAATTTCTTTGGTAGGTGTAACGAGCTTTATGCTGGTTTTGAAAAAATCAGCACTCGGGCAACTTGAATAAAGACCATACAATGGATTTTAAATCGTAACAATTGCCATTACTTAGCACCACATACAAATTAAATGATAACGCATACATTTAGAAACTGCGTTTGCAGTTAAATTTCCCTAAGAAACTTGCTCCCATTGAATGTGATATTACAAACAATGGACTTGCGAAAACAATTTAGTGACCTGTAGCTAAAGAAGACCGTATAGGAAATTGAAACGTAAAATTCAAGAATAGCCTAGAAGCATGCTTATTTCCTTCCTTAAAGGAACTAAAACAAATCCAGTAAGACCCATCTGCAAACAGCGGGAAAGCCTTTTACCTCATTATGCGTTGACACCGCTGACGCTTGATGTAAATCTTGGCAAGTAGTATAAAGAATACATTGAAGACTTCAAACATTTTGGTTGCTTGGTCCTAGGTGTCTAGTAAGTCGCATGTCTCCAAACACAGGGATTAGAAGACAAGGACAAAGGGAAGATCAAAGAAAAATGTCAAACTGTAATCCCAGTTTACTGTATCATGTTTCAGCTACAGATAGCCTTCCATTATGCAGCTGGAGACTTAAAAATCATTTTCTGTCTCCAAAGGTGGAGTGGGACACACTCTCTCCCCAGACCCATCCCCATGTCACGTTCTAAATACTCCCTTAAATAAAATACTAGTTGCGCAAATGTTAGCTAAATGCTAACTCTTGTGTCAATTTTTCATTTCGTCAATCAAAATTGAGAAATAAATGTAATATTGACGTTCCTGTTTTATTTCATTACCTCTAAACGTGACTCGCTTTTCCTTTAAGCCATCTATCTAGTAAATGGCAACGACAAATTGGAGGGTCGAGTAGAAGTTAGTCTCCATAATCAGAGAGGTACTGTCTGTGATGATTTCTGGGATGACGTTGATGCTACTGTCCTTTGCCAACACATAGGTCTAGGAGCTCACGGTACATCATTTAACGAAGCAACTTTTGGAGAAGGCATCGGACCAATCCTTTTAGATAATGTCCATTGTTCTGGAAATGAAGCAGGACTCTTTGATTGTGCGCATATAGGAAAAGATAAACAAAACTGTGACCATTCGGAAGACGCAGGGTTACGCTGTTCTGGTATGTCTTCATTGAACCCTCTATCTATTTAAAAAAAAGGTTAATTTCCAAAAGCAAACATTTCAGTGGTTTTATTCCCTGCCGTAGCAGTCAAAGGTCCAACGCTCCTATGATGATTTTGTCTTGGTTCATCAGGTAATCCTTAAACTAGCCGCACACTAAACGACTTTGCGCGTTGCAACTCAACTCGATCGTCGGATATCCAATAGTCGTGTATTGTGCGTGACTTAACGACTGCGACTGGCAGTTTTAGGACCAGTTTTAAGTCGCATCGCCTTCAGCCTGGAAGAACGAACATGTTGGTTCTTCCTTACTCTTTACGGTGACACTCGCAAGGGACTGAAAAATCTTACCAATCAAAATTACTGATTTATATGCAAGTGATATAAATACGGTGATAGTTGTCTGATGCTTGTTCCGGTGACAGCTTTTTACGTAACTTTGTGTAAAAATATTCAGTTGAAAAGATGGATATATGGACGAAAAACGGCGATTAGAGATAAGACAAACTCGTACAAATGTGGGAGAAACGACGTGTACTTTATAACTTTGGAAGCAAAAGCTATTCGTAAAGGAATTCTTGTAAAAACAGTTGAAACGATTGCCGAGGCAGTCGACATTACTGGTTAGCTGTCAACTTGCATAGGCCTAGTACGCTACCTACACACTGAAAGAATAGTTGCAAACTCTATGCTGTTCTGTGTTGTTGTACCGTTACATGTATAGCAGTACCGTGCACGTGTAATCGTTCGACTGACAATGCTCGATAGCTAGTCGTGTAGTGTGCGTGACCCTGTCGTGCGACTAAAAATCGTGACGACGAGTTGAAACTAGGTCACGACGGTTTAGTTGAGTTTCAGTGTGCAAAGTCGTATACTTTTCGCCAGGCTCTATGAGAGAATTGTACTATCATTTAAGTGTCAAACTGATTAAATCCAAGTTAAAGCATAGTATTTTCATTGGAATTAAACTGGACGTACTGTACCATTCTGATCCCAGACCACAATCTCGCTCGGAAGAATTTGTTGGATGTGGTCTAAGCTCTGCGCGTTACGTAAAATCTTCAGTAAACAGAGTGTAAATGATGGGAATCAAGGAAACCACTCTAACTAATCAAACGTGATATTAAATTATTTTGTGATTTCTATCCTTTGGACTGCTTTCATTTATAATGTAAAAAAGTGTCCTTTGGCTTTTCTTTGGCTTGAAACTCAACATATTGTTTTCTGCGTAGATGTCCGCTTAGTTGATGGTCTTAACCCTTACGAGGGTTACGTAGAGTTGTTCGCCAATGGGCGTTGGGGAGCGGTGTGCGACGATGATTGGAACGAATTTGCAGCGACTGTCATCTGCCGGCAAGTAGGATTTGGTTCGAGTGGTGTGGCGTTGAGAAACGACCTTCCAAAGACGAAGAGTGATTTTGCTTGGCTAAATAATGTAAAGTGTTCTGGTTTAGAGACATCGATGCTAGAATGTACTACATCAGAAGTAATACAACAGTCGTGTGCGGATAGTAGGAAGGCCAAAGTGAGATGTGGGAGTAAGTACGACATATGGACCATTTCAGAATGTATTTCGAAAAACTGAGACAAAACCCCAACAGGCAAACAAAGGCTATGTGTATTTATTTGTAGTGCTTTACGAAATGAAATCTCTGCGGTTTCTCAGTGAAACAATTGAAATGAAGATCAAGTGGAAGCTAATATGGTGTTTGGTCTTGTCTTATGTCTGAAGGTATGCGTAAAACTGAAAGTGTTTTCCTCTTAGGAAAAATACCGAATGATTTGTATGTTTTTATAAGTGAATCGTGCATTTACAAACTACACCAGGTTATGAGTTTTTTTCTGAATCGTGTTTAAAGTCAGTGGTGTGTTCTGAAAAGACACCCCTGACTTTAAACACACTTTTTTAACTATATGGCAAGAACGAACTGATGTAATGTACAAATTGGTGTAATATAGTAGAAACAACTGGAATGGATGTAGAGCCCAGGTCCTCATCCCACCCTGCTTCAGTTTCTACGTTTGTGGTACCATTTAGAAAAAATACCATTTGAAACTTTTACTTCTTATACTTATTACTTCATATTATTTTTTATGATTGTTATTATTACTTATAATTAAAGATGAAAAAATCTTTCATTCATTTTCTATAGGGGTCAGATTATCAGGAAGTGTGTCCCCTAACGAAGGGCAAGTAGAAGTACTCATTGAGGGCGTGTGGGGTCGTATCTGTGATAGCACGTGGAATAAAAATGCTGCAGGCGTAGTATGCCGTCAATTAGGTTTTAGTCCTAATGGATCTGCTGTACTCGATTCATTTTTCCCTGGTGGGCAAGGCAGAATGTTAATGGATAACATTCTCTGCATTGGAAATGAGGAATCGCTTTTCGACTGCAAGTACCAGAAAGATGTAAGAAGCAACTGCGATGCTGCTGGAGTGAGATGCACTGGTAAGTACAAAATACATTACCCAAGGCAGTGCGAAATCATACAAAACCATGGACCTTTGCAACTTGGAGACTTCGACGACGGTTTCTTTAAGACATTATTCATACAACAGAAGTGAATCACGACGTGTGGAGAGGAAACCACTAATATGGTGCCCAGTGGTACACTTCGACATTAACAAGGGAGGGGGCAGGATCTACATTTAATATTTGGTGTCTTCTTTAAACTCAGAAAATTACTTGGGTTAACTACTTCTAAATAAGTATTTTAAAGTATGGAGCTTAAATGCTTAAATTGGATCCCGGGTTTGAAAATTTTTAGTATTATTGAAGAATCCGAGATTGCACGGCGACTGGGGATCGATGTTGTCGCAAAATGTTATGTTACTCTTAAGCTCGCATTTTGATAAAGGTTGAAATATTTCCGAAATTTTGCTGTCTTTTTTAATTTGAAAAGCAAGGGCCTTTAGAGAACACTTGGACTTCTATAAAAGAAAATTCAATTAACAGCACTGTAATTAGCCGGTATCACTTGATAGCCTGTTGCTTCTTTTTCAATAACCTGAGCCAGAGTAAGTTTCCTTAAACTTTAATTAGTTTTAAAATGTGAACATTTCAACATTAAAAGTCACAATTTGGAAACGTTGCATTTTTAAAAGAACATAAAAAGAGCTTGTTTTGGAGAAAATCTGTGTAGGCCACGAACTTCCTACCCATGGACAGAGCATACAACACGTTACAATGTCGTTTTCGTACTTGCGAGAAGAAACGACGTAGCAAGATGACCGTCTGCAATGGTTGTGTTTGAAAGTGACTTGCTCAAGTAAATCAACAGATTTTGCAAAGGAGTTGAAATATTTTCGAAAAAACACAAGTTCAAAATCACTACATGAATTGCAGGAATATGATATTGTTCCCCATTCAGGTTTAACTTTTGTTTAATTTAAAACACAGTCGTACTCAAATTTTACAATTGGTAGCTACACGACGGCAATCTGTTTCACCCCAGACGGTGGCGACAATCTACTGGTATGACGAACTCGTTTCATGCTCTGCCCATGTATATAGGAAGTCCTTGGTCTCTTCCCATCAGCTCATCAGCTGAACGGATGGATGAACTGAATAGATCAACGAAAGGAAATCCTTAATATTTTTTCTTCCTTCAGTTTTTTAAGTGAAGAAAACCTTTAGGATGTCCTTTCGTTCATCAATTCAGTTCATCCATCTATTGAATTCCAGTACAATTATTCGTCCCGGTGTGTTGATGTTTCGGTTACTCTGAACAGCAATGGGAGTGTAACCACGGACCTATATAATAAGCCAACTGACACCCACCAGTTCCGTCATGAACAGCCGCCACCCTAATCACACAAAAAAGGCATTTGCTTACTCACAGGCTATTAGTATACTTCGGATTTGTAGCGACCCGTTTACGGCCCAAAACAGGTGTGAGGAATTGGTTGAGTACCTTGTGAGACGCGGTCATCGCAGGAAGCGAACTCGACTTCAGAGAGAGCTGGAAGAGCACCATAATCCACCACAGCGTCCTGTTATTGACGTCACCAGGACATTTTTACCGTAAAGTTTCACCACGGCCTACCAGATATCAAGGGAGATTCTCGAAAAATTTATGCCCCTCCTCCAAACGTCCGAGCGCATGCGTAAGGTGGTTACACGCTCTCCTTTAATTTCTTCCTCTCAAGATAGGAGCCTGGGCGGTCTTTTGTGTCGTGCCAGGCGTAGAAGCAGAGAGGGGGAACGGTATTGATCCCCAGCCAACAATGTAATGGGAGACGCTAACAGATGTTTTCTTCTTTGATCGCCTATGACAAGGTTACTAGTGCCAGTAATGGTAGGAAATTCACTTGTCATAATCAGGGTGCCGGTTGGGTGTGTAACAGTATGTAGGTCAGACCAATAACATAAGGCTTCTCGTGAATGGCCATAAGTGCGACTACCGTAAATTAATCAACGAGGATATACCGAAATCTGAAACATCTGCTTTGTATCCTCATCTCAAATCTCATGGTTTAGTTACTTTAAATTTCAAATGCTAGATGTTCTAAAATCCGATTTTTCTGTTACCAGGGATGTCCGCTTCTTTGAAAGTTTATTGGCTCAGAAGAAAGACATTTGATTTGGAAATTAAATACTTTGGTTTCTCATGGCTTAAATCTTGACGATACTTTCTACAGCCAAAATCGTGAAAAGGACAAAAATGCAACTGGGAACCCACCCCCTCTAGTTTCCGGCTATGCGCATTGATGCTTGTAATCTATTCTTTATGATCGTATTTGGCTTTTTCTAGTGTTTTCTAGAGTCTGCCAACTCTATTAGTGTTGTGCGAGTTGTGTTCAATCTACATTGTTACCCGAAAATTACACTGACTCCTCGTATGTTGGGTTTTCGTGAATTTTTATTTGAAGTGCCTAGTACAATTCTTTGGGTAAAACTTGAAGGGTGCAAATACAAATGAGAATCTGTAGGTTTAGTTAACAAATCAGTGACGATTTTTTGTTGGTCAGTAATTATAACTTTAACGTCAAGAAAACTTATTTCCTTACCGGACACTTCACTGGTGAATTAAATATGTGAATGTATATTGTTAGCATGATCGGAAAGTTTTTCTAGGTCCTCATGAGAATGTGTCCAAATCATAAAAATATCATCGATATAGCGGCACCAGACTAAAGGACTACACTCCGCACTCCTTAAAAGCTCTTTTTCCAGCCATCCCATGAAGATGACGATAATAGCGTATAGTGGGGAAACGATAGCCGTACCGGAAACTTGTAAAAAGTACTCATTAAACGAGAATACGTTGGAAGAAAGCGTGAGCTCAAGCATTGTGATGAGAATATCCTTTCAGCTAGGCTCTACGACTCTGCAGAATTTGCTCGAATGATGAGTCCTTTAGATTTGAGAGCAGTCAACTGGCGGACCATTTCGTCAAAAGGGGCAATGATCCGACTGCGGTAGATTGGACTATTAAACAGGCAGCAAAGGTGCCTAGACGAGATGCTCTGAAATATTCAATGAAGGAAAACCCAGTCGGGTTCCCCTGGTTACCTTTTACCACCCTAATCTTTCTCCTCTGCCAAAAATATTCTTAAGCATTGGTCCATCATTAAATCTTATAATCGTTTGGTGAAAATCTTCCCAAATCGCCCAGTTTTATCTTTCAAACGCCCACCTTACCTTAGGGGTATTTTAGTCAGGGCTGTACTTCCTCGAGACCACAGTGCTCCGACTCAAAATGTTCAGTCTACGAGGGGGTGTGTGAAATGTAGTAATACAACATGCCGAACATGCCGCCATATAGAGATAACCTTCTCCTTTACTAGCCATGTTACAGGAAAATCCTTTGAAATTCGTCAGCCCACTAGTTGAAGGTCGGTTAGTTCTATTTATTTAATTCAGTGTAAAAGATGTGGTTTGCAATATGTGGGTGAAACTGGGAATGACAGTATGTATTTGTTGTACGCTGATATAATTATATCAGCGCACAACAAATACATACTGGCGAAACAGGAAGTACAACCAGCAACGCGAAGCAACTGCAATTGCGGAAAGCAAAGCGAGTGCCCATTGGAAGGCAACTGCCTCACATACAACATTGTGTACCAAGCAACTGTAACACGCCACGACAACCACAACGAAGAAACATACATTGGTCTAACAGAGAACACATTCAAAACAAGATACACCGCCCACAAGTCTAGCTTTAAACACAAAGACAAAAGAAACGCAACTGCACTCAGTGAATACATCTGGAAACTAAAGGATTCAAATGTAGACCACTCCCTAAAATGGAAACTCATGAACAAAGCTCGAGCATACTCCACATCATCTAAAACTTGTAATCTCTGCTCGGAAGAAAAGTTCTTCATTATATTCAAACCTTCCTTAGCAACTCTAAATAAAAGAAACGAACTGATAAGCTCTTGTAGACACAGGAACAAACATCTACTGTGTAATTATTCCAATAGGTTATCATGTATCTTGGCTCGCTGTACACAGTTCTTGCCTGTTCACATCGAATACGGAACGAACACGTGCTTTAAAACGGACAAGTTCAAAAGCAGCGAACACATACGTATTCAGCGTTTTTGTCATTCTACTTCAGGCTTCTGACTAGTAAGGACCTACATTATTGGCCGTTACGAAACAGTTCTGTAAAGCTATGTTGCAAGAACTTATTGCAACCTTTTTCAATATATATATATATATATATATATACCAACCAAAATAATCCGATCAGGCCATTCCGGCCTAACAATTTCTCTAATTACTTTCAAGAGGATTTTCCTATTGTTGATGGGTTACACCCGAGTAATCCGATCAGACCCTCCCGGTCAATCAACCTGCTCAATTGCCTTAAGAAGGATTATCCTGTCACAATAGAGGTGACACCATTGTCAACACCTTTAAAAGCTTCCAAAATTTCTCACTCCTTGTCATTCTCTGACCAAGTATTGACAAAGAGGTAGTATTCCTCGAAAGCTCTACTTCAAACCTTTTGGCTGTTTAATTTATCTAAATTCTAGCCTTCCGCTATTTGTATCTCCTCGGAGATCCAGCCTTTCAATTCTGTAGGACCGTTGTTTTACAGTTTCTCCGTCATGTTTATATATATATATATATATATTGCGAGTTGCTTCATCTGTCATTTGAACAACGGCCAAACCAACTTGGCTTCATGGCTCAGTGGTTAGAGCGTCCGCACTAGAAAGCGGGAGGTCCCGAGTTCGAATCCCGGTGGAGTCAACATCGTTTTTTCACCTCAGCCAGATTTTCCAGCTTTACCAATTTGATTTATATATATATATATATATATATATATATATATATATATATATATATATATATATATATATATATATGTATTTATATATAAATCAAATTGGTAAAGTTGGAAAATTTGGCTGAGGTGAAAAAACGATGTTGACTCCACCGGGATTCGAACTCGGGACCTCCCGCTTTCTAGTGCGGACGCTCTAACCACTGAGCCATGAAGCCAAGTTGGTTTGGCCTTTGTTCAAATGACAGATGAAGCAACTCGCAATTCACCTCCTGAGCAGGCGCCTAACTTTTTGGAACAGCACTAGTTCTCGTTTGACGCAAGCCCAACCAAAGATCAAAGTTGATGCTATCCATATATATATATATATATATATATATATATATATATATATATATATATATATATATATATATATATATATATATATATATATATATATATATATATATATATATATATATATATATAGGTCGAAAGTGTTGTAGGTATACATTTGGTCATGAATTTTACACTGATCCAAGATAGAGTATAAACTCTTATCAAAGAAGGAACGGTTAAAGAAAAACGCCACAGAGAAAAATTGAGTCGCACGGGGGACCGAACCCACCATCCTCCGCTCTCCGGGCAGTCTATGACCACTACGCTAGAACAGCTCGTGATTCACAGAAGCGACAACAGGCTATAAATACCCCGCGTGAATCAATTTTCTCTCCTTGTTACCATAGTACTCCAAAGCGGGATGAATAATCAGTGGTCGAAGTTGATAGATCGAAGTTAGAATGTGTAGGTCGAAAGTGTTGTAGTAATACATTCGATCATGAATTTTATACCGATCTAAGGTAGATTGTAAACTCTCTGTGACCCACAATAGGCCTAGCCAACTACATGTACATATTTGATGCATGTTTGACCTATATTCGGAATTGGGCTCCAACAATTTGTCACAATCATATTTAGAGACTGTACGCACAGCCTGTATCTTGTTATATGTTTCTGTGGTCCAGTTAATCGAACCTCCCCCTGACAGACCAGAATTTGAAGCAGCCTGCATTAACGCTTTTGGGCAAGCGAGTTTTGCCCTCTCTGAGCTAACCGTTCTAGCTCCAGCCCTGTTCAAAGACCTCTTATTGCCATAACAGCTCATTGCATGGCGATAAGGCTCCATGCAAAAAATTTACAGAAAAAGAGTGGATTATTCACATTCAATAATATCGCTGTAATTAGGCGTGATATACTGAATACTCCATACTTAGACTATTTTAAACTAACTGCAGTCACTGTTACGCTCGAAAGCCTGTTGAAATTTTTTCAGACTCAAGGAAGAAAAATGCGTCTATTACAACTTTAGCAAGATTAAAAAAGAAGAACATCTACGGAAAGTCACAATTTATGAGTAATACCGCAAACTCTTCTTCTCCGATAGACGTGATTTCAGAAATAAAAAGCTGGCACGTTCATGGACACGAAAATTCGGTATGATTTTGAACATATCTCCCCCCTTCCCCCGCCCTCCCCACCCCAAACAAAAAACTTCATGACAAAGAACATTTAGTTGGCTTTCTTGCGTTGGTAAAATGAAGACAAGAAGGTGGAAGATGACATAGTTAGATTGTTTTAAAAAGTGTTCATCTTTTTGTTCACTACTGTAGACTAAGAATGCGCAGTAGGGCTAAAAGGGCACGTACATGTGGTCACGAAGGTAATGATACAGCTCGGAAAACACGTGTTCGCCGGCACTGCGTCTATGCATATTGTATACAGGTAATAGCGCGAAGAGTCCTTTTTTCCTCTTGCGGTCCTACTAAATACAGTCAAAACAAATTGAAGTACATATCCGTGTAGGAATGTACAAGAGAAGAGAAAAAAACCTTATTCTCTTGCATGACACATAGAGCTATCGCCTACATTGAAAAGTAGAGACATACCGGTAGTTTTTACGAACTAGGTTCTACCACCTGTGTGTGTGTGGAAAATTAGGTCTGTGGGTGGCTGGGGGGCAAAGGCATAAAGAATAAAGGTGTACTTAGTCTTTGTTACTCTGAGAGCCTCACCACCACTCTCCCCATAGAACCGTGTGCTAAATTATAGAACGTGAGTTAAAGCTTCTCGTTTCAGAAGTCTTAAATCAAGAACCGTCTATTTCTCTTTATGACAATTGTGGAAAAGTTCGTTTAGAATTTGGCAAGTCGTTCTTAATTGAAAACATCAGACTTCTTTTTTTATATATTCATATATATCGAGGCGACTTATGTCTACGTAATATTGTGTAATGCGAATAGCGTTTCCCATAATTCATTCTTTAACGATCAAACGTTATTGGAATTTAAGGATATTTGGGACATGAACTAAATGTGTATGTAGATGGCCAATTGTGCTTCACTACCTGTAATTCAGTAGCGTGTGCAATGAGGGTCCAGACCATGACCCATACCTATCCAGGGAGTCGCGGAAAGTCAGATGGTCGAGGAAATCACTTGGAGGTGTTCTAACCAAGCAGCGGGAGCACGCCCAATTGAAATTGACCGACACGTTCGCTCATAATGTTTCAAAAATGGAACCATTTTGAATCTCAGTCACCCTTAAATGCAAACGTTTTCCAAAGGAATGTCCCTCCTATACCCTTTTCCCAGGACAACAGGCACTCAAACCTTGCCACTACTGAAGGTTTTTGATATGTTCTTTTTCACTTACCACAAACAAACTGCAATTTCTGGTGTCCCAAGCACAACATGTAAATTCATATCTATCGTTAGAAGACACCATTTCGTATTCAGCCAACTTCGATGCACTGGTCGTCTACCCATGTTAGTCAAGGGAATTCCCTTTTGTCCCCAACCTCACAGTTCCTGTGCAAGCTACTGCTACCAGAAGTGTAATCAATGTTGTACTATTTTTAAAAACAACATATGTTTTCCCTGCATAGCTGTCCGGCTTTCAGATGGAACAAAGGCAAGTAATGGAAGGGTGGAGGTGTTTGTCAATGGCCAGTGGGGAACAATACGTAGCAGCAACTGGACTGAAAATGATGCTAGAATTGTTTGCAGAATGTTGAATCTAGGAGAACCAGTTATGGCAGCCAATATGTCCAGATTTAGAGGAGGACGTGGTCCGGTTTGGTTATGTAACCTTCAATGCAATGGAAACGAACAAACAATCTTCCAGTGCAAGCGTGACTTTTCTGTGCGTGGTTGCAACCATGACTATGACATTGAAGTTGAATGTTCAGGTATGATAAAATGCTTATTAATTAACCCATAAATTGTTATACCAGATTATAATCTAGTACAAATTATAGAAAACAAACAGATTAAGTTACAGGATGAAGAAAAAAGAAGTATATTTATTTCTTCTCTCTGGCTAAATACAACTGAAAATCAGCTGTCAAACTTGTTCCTGACCGGAAATCTTATGGATCTGGAGAAAGCAAAGACGTATAGGTCTATCCACAACACTCGTGGTGAAGACATTCCAGTCTATGAATATGTATGAATGAAAATATTTATAGGGTGACAACAAGTGTAACACGTTTCTAGAATTTAACTTTCACTTTTTGAATAACTTTCAAATCTATTAAACAAAAGAGGTTAATACATTTGTGAGTGAAACATAGTTTGTGTAAGTGCATGCAACTTACGTGCAGCAGTAGATGTGGAAAACCCACATGGTTAAGAAAGAATTTCACCGAAATTTTATGCTCCAACTAGGGTCAGACGGATCAGGTTGTCCCGAGTAATTCCAGTTAGGTACTACACATCCATGGTAGCACCTAAGGATGAGTGGTTAACCTCTGATTTCCAGAATAAATTTCGAGAAGGGAAAATTTCCCTTAGAAGTCACAACCCAAGCTTTTTGTGCCTTCTTGCAGTAACGCAAGATCGCCACAGTGTCACATTAACCCTTTCTGGGGTTTTGTTCGTAACGATTTATCTTGGTTAAGTCTTAAAGAGCAGCTCAAGAATTTAGTATCTCTCTAGTACTCAACCAATGTTTTTTTTCTTCTCCATCTTGGTAGCAATACGCCTTGTTGGGGGCAAGGACCACTTAGAGGGACGAGTCGAAGTGTACTCCTTTTATCAATGGGGTACAATTTGCGATGAAGACTGGGATGATCAAGATGCCACCGTGATTTGTCGCCATCTGAACTTAGGGGCTCATGGCACAGCCTTTACCGGGGGTGTGTTTGGAGAAGGGCGTGGATCATCTGTAATGAACCACGTACAGTGCTCTGGAGAAGAAGGATCTATTTTTGATTGTCCTCATAAAAATTTGACACAAACAAGGTGTCGTCATAGTCAGGATGTAGGCGTTAGATGTGCAGGTAAAAATCTTTTGGAAATCAAAGTAACAATTGCAAAATTTCTGCAGTTCATTCCACTTATACTTGTAGCAAATCTTTCATCACAAAAAGGTAAACTGAAATTTATTAAGACAACGCCAAATTGCAATTGACTATCGATTTTAGTATTTGTTGCTATTATTTTCAGATGTACGTATTAAAGGCAACGATGGGGAAGCCAAAGGAGTGGTTCAAGCCTTCGCATTTGGAGAATGGGGTACAGTATGCAATACACTTTGGAATGACATTTCTGCCAGTGTTCTATGTCGACAAATAGGTCTCGGGGATCACGGCCATGCCATTAGTCCACCTTTGACTGTAACAAATGGACCTATATGGTTAGACAGAGTAAGCTGTTTCGGGAGTGAGACCTCAATTTTTCAATGTAGACATTCCGGCTTAGGACAGACCAACTGCGTTCACCTCCAAGATGCTGGTGTGGAATGTTCACGTATGTATTTGTCTTTCCAATTACGGTTTTGAACATGTGAGTTACGCATGAAGATAAATAAACATTGGACAAGATTAGCCTACTGTTAAATATCATTTATTGGCCGTTTGCGGTTTTACTTGCAAAAATCCCACCACGATTTAACCACTGCTAAATGTACCAAATTTAACGGTTTAGGACCTCCCAAATGATTTTTGAAATACCCAAGGTATCAGTGAGGCTGTTTACACTGCCAGCCGCTCTATATGCGAAATATATATATATATATTGAAAAGTTTGCAATAAGTTCTTACAACAAGTAAGAACTTATTGCAACCTTTTCAATATTACAGCTCCCTTCACAGGGTTGAGCACTTTACCATTGCCTGGTTGACATTAATTATTTTTTACTATTACGGTTATATATATATATATATATATATATATATATATATATATATATATATATATAAAAACCAAATAACAAAAGAACACAAAAAATGGATACATTCATTTCCAACTAAATTATAATATAAATCCGTGAATACAAAATATTTCGGGCTTAAATTACACAGCCCTTCGTCAGTTGTACAAAAACACTATAGTGCAAAAAAAGACTGTATACACGTACTCGTTCTGCTTCCTCGCTTAGGTATCAACTGCTTGGGTGCCCATGAACGCCAAATCCCTATTCAGACCCGATTTATGATTGTTAAGTGAGATGATGGTTTGTAACTCACGGTTGCATCTCTGCTGAGCGCTTGGTTTATTTATATATATATATATATATATATATATATATATATATATATATATATATATATATATATATATATATATATATATATATATATATATATATATATATATATATATAGCAAATAGAGAATATAGCAAAAGAGATTTTCGATGACGCTACGGATAAATTCTTTATTTCGATTGTTTTTTTTTTTCTCTTTGCAACAGATATACGTTTAGCTGAAGGAAATAAACCAAATGAAGGTCGTGTCGAAATACTATTTGCAGGTCATTGGGGAAGAATTTGCAATGACAATTGGGACACTTCAGATGCAAGTGTTCTTTGCAATTTCCTTGGTCTTGGATCTCCCGGGAAAGTGGTAAATAGAGACACGTTCGGAGTCGGTGAATATCTTTTTCATTGGGAGGATGTAACTTGTTTCGGTTGGGAGGAATCATTTTATCAGTGCAGTCGTCACGAAGTTACAACTCAATATGATTGCTCCGTGTATAACAATGCTGCTGTTAGATGTTCAGGTGAGTCGGAAATTTCATGAGAGTCTAGCCCATTAATTACAATATCGAAATATCAGGCGAATAACGAAAATTTATCATCAAAAAATAAAGATCATCAACTACATAGTTTGGAAGATTGCGCTACTCTTTCTATAGATATTTTGAAATGCCAATGACAAACTGTCACAACTGACACCTCACGTATGGCCGATAGATAGTGTATATACGTATGTGTAGCACACGTAGATAACTTGCGGGGAAGTTGAAGGCAAATTCAAAATGAGGAGTCTGTTGCAAGGAATAACTAACCGATGTTCGGGGAAGAGAAAGGGTGACTTATGAAATTTGAATAAAGTTGAAATTTCTTTAAATATAAATTGAGATAGAACATTTTTAAAACATTTAACAAGGCACCCATTATGAATGTTTATCTCTTTTAGCTTGTTCCTAGACAGCTTGTGTTGAACTGTCTCAGCATGCATGTAGTGCTATTTTTAACCCGACAGCCCACAGAATGACTACGTTGATCAAATGTTACGTCAATTTACGCTATTTGAAGATGATATTTGCTTAACTCTGTTGTGCTTATACATATGTATTGTCATATTACTTTTTTACAGTTGCGTATTTGGCATAATGTGAGATTAAAGTCGATATGTGAATTTTAATAATCAAAAAATTGATAACTGCGCTGATACATGTTGGAGTTGAAAATAAACCGATAAACATTAAAACCGAGACAATCACAAACAAGGGTTCGCCGTTTTCGAAAGTTCCTCTGGAAAGGCCCCATACTAGAACCTCCAAAGACACAATCCAATACTTGAATATATCACCTTCTTACAATACCAACAAACTACCTTTTCCGGATCATTGACTCGACCGTACACAGTCTTACAATAGATGTTATCAAATCATGGTAGTTTGGTAATGGCAGTCTGCAAGCCCTGGTTGCATGATTCCAAAACTGTCAAACATAAATATGAATTTTTTCTCTATTTTAGAGTTTACTTCGAATTTCTGCTCCTAGACCCAGCCAAGGGGGTTGATGCAGTAGTCCTTGTCATTGTTACTATGTTTAGTCCCTTTATTCGTCTTTTTATCAGCATTTTATGTCTCGGCTCAAAAAGTTCTTTTGAAGACGGGGTGTGGATTGTTAGAATTTATTCTTTATGCTTGGTTTATACATTCATATATACAGTTTTCATAAATACATATATACAAATATATATATATATATATATACACACACATACACACACACAAATATATATATATATATATATATACATATATAAACACTGGTAAGACGTAAAAAGTTAAAAGTGTAAAATTGTACAACGTTTCGAATCCATTTTTGATCACGTACACATACAAACTGATCCTTAATCTCGGACAACCTTCTAACAAAATAGGTTGATTTAAGGAGTATGAAAGATTAGAAAAATATTTCGAAATTTTCATTACTCCTGGGATTTTAAACAGCGAGTATCAAAAATAAAATGAGAACAATTACTAAAAATGAGTGCCTAAATTAAAAAGAACGGAAATCTACAGTTAACTGCAGTATCAGGAGGGAAGATTAAATTGTTTGTTAAAATAAATATTACATACTCATATATATATATATATATATATATATATAGAACACCCTCTTCAGACTAAAAGGTCAAGTTGAAAGTCATTAATTAGATTTTACAGAGCTTTGTTTGTTCCTCGGTATTGTAGCCAAATTGTGAAGTAAAAATAGGTGGTAATAAATCACTCTGCCTTTAGTCTCAGATCTGTGGGCCTATTTTCTATTTTTGCCTTAAAGGCAAACACATTAGGTAGTCCAAAGGACAACCATGACATAAATTATAGTCGTCCATCATAAATGTTGGTTGTCAGGGATGACTAGATGACTGTCAAATGTCTTTCCTGCACCAGGGACACTCGTGTTTAGGTAAAATGAATGTGTTGACCTACTTTGACCGTATTTGATCTCTGTGACTTCTTTGTAAGGTCTGGATTTGAATTAATGAGGTGAACCAAAAAGGCAATTAACTACCCTCCAATACTGCCCAAAACTCAAGTTAATGACATTTCAGTTAAAGGTGATGAATGATGTATTTGTCACATGGAAATGGGAGGTATTCAGTGTGATAACTTGAAAAATCAAGCGTTCAGTTTTTCCCAAACTTCAAGTATTTCTATGAAATTTAACGTGCCCCTATTTTTTGGTGAAGACCAAAAGTCATTGGGGTTGAAGGTGCAAATGCCTTAACTTGCGACTTCCTAAATGCAAAATCATCTTCAATGGAAGGAAACATGGTGTCCTTGGGCTCTAGTTCAATTTCCTTTTAAACAATGGTTTGTGACAATTGGTAGTTGTCACCAAATCCACCGTCAAGCTGAACTTTCTTCATGTTTATATCAATTTAGGGATTCGTCTATCTGGTGGCACTGAGTTCTATCAGGGTCGAGTTGAAGTTCTTCATTTAGGAGATTGGGGAACTATTTGTGATGACGGATGGGATGAAAAAGACGCTAGTGTAGTATGTCAGCAACTTGGTCTAGGGGCTCCAATTCAAGTTTTCACTGGAGCTGTTTTTGGTGAAGGCGTGGGACCAATCTGGTTCAGTGACTTGAAATGCACCGGTCAAGAAACATCGATAACTTCCTGTAGGCATGCGACATTTGGACAACATATGTGTAATCATACACAAGATGTAGGAGTCGAATGTTCCGGTAATAAAAGTTGTTTTTCAATATGCAAATGAAATAATATGCAACTGCTTATTGATGGCACGAGGATTTTCAAGTGCCATCTTCTTCACTTAAATTCAGATTGTTAATCCAAATTTAGCCATTTAATGATATTTGTGCATGATGGTAAGTGTTAAAAGCAATTTGAGACATGACTACAACCGTGTTTATAAGGCAGATTTTTCTCATGGAAAGAATTGGAAGAAAGTCCAATATTTCCTGGAAAAGAAGTGGCCATCATGGATGTATGAAAACGATATTTTTCCCCCTTCCAGTGATCAGACTATCAAATGGAAATGATGAACTTGAAGGAAGGGTTGAAATATTCTTGAATAACCAATGGGGTACCATCTGCCACGATTCATGGGACGACAATGACGCAACTGTTGTATGTCGTCAATTGCGCAAAGGTGCACATGGCACAGCATTCAAGTTCGCTCATTTCGGAGAAGGTATGGGTGCTGTCTGGCTGCAAAATCTTCAGTGTGAAGGACACGAGTCAGCGATCAATCAGTGTTATGCTAATGCCGATAAGTTTTTAGACTGCACTCATGCACTGGATGCTGGGTTGCGTTGTACAAGTGAGTATCCAGCTCAAGTATATATTTCTAAAACAACGGTAAAAAATTAAGACATTTTTTAGAATCAAGTTTCGACCACTCCCGTGCGATTGTCAGATGCAGTGGCGTAGCTACTGGGGCTGGGGCAGGGGGGCACTCACACAAAAAATTTATAAAATTTTTGTTAGAATAAAAATTCTGAGACATTTCTCACACATAATATTTTCATGCAACAAATTAACCCAGATTTGAGATTTCGTCAGTGTCACATGAACCGGCCCTACTCGCGTTCCACAGAAATGTCCTCGCCGCGTAGCAGATTAAATGTTCTCTTGTATACGCGCGGTTTTTATGATCAGTGCATTTCACTGCACATGAAGCTGTTATTCACTGAGGAATTTAACAACAGCTGATACAGTACAACTAACACTGAAAGGCTGTAAACCAGAACTTATCCCCTTGCACACAGTCTCTGCATTGTACACTTTGAGAATTCAGTAAAAGGATGTGAAAACTGACAAGTCACTGACGTAGACCCCCCCCCACAAAGTTCATTATATTGTCCCGCAAGGTAGTAGTAGCTATACCGATTTTACTCTGTGTACATAACGATGGATGGCAGTGAAAAAAATCCATGACCAACGATTAACTTAAAGTTAGTCTAGAAATTAGAATGAACAGGAACCATTGGCGTAGTTAGATTTTGTTACTTAGCCTAATCTCTGGAGGCTTACAGGCTAGTTCGGGAAAAAAAGTTTTCTGCTCACTTGGGGTGTAACAAAAACGGGTCCATGAGTACCTTGTAGCCTTCTTCACTTAACAGACTGCTGTTCTAACAGGATATCATGTTTAATCGAGCCACTATTAGGCCTCCTCTTAGTGGCGTACGAAGGGGGAACCATTGGCCCATGCCCCCCTCACAGATGCCATTTTTTCTTTGTTCTTAAAAATAAGTAGTTAAACTTTTGTAACACAGATTTTACTTCAAAAGATAGCATATGTGGCACCAGGTTGCATATAAGGACACCCAATTTTTCAAAAATTTTCAAAGGAGAAGGATTGTCTCTGCAAGTACGTCCCTCAGTGATGCCAATATTTTAATTCCTACAAATAGGCAAATTCTGTCAAATTCCAATTTTTACTTTAAAAGGTAGACTCTGTTTCCCACTGGTGGCATCGATTAAAATAAATACTACATGTTTAGATTCTCTTTACAAGCATGAATACGCTATTTTTGACCATATGAGGGGTCTGATTTTTCGAAAATTTTTACCCTCCGCGCCAACTAATGGTGGCGTTTCGCTCAGGCAAAATTACATTTTTGGGGTCAGATTATCCCTAAACTTTCTTTGCAGTTTGCGAACATACTTTGAAGGAAGGATTTTATTTGCAAACGGCAAAAGAAGGTAGTGACTGGGTAGATTCTTCGCATAAGTCTGGTAAATGCTATTTCCGGCCATCTGAGGGGTCTGATTTTTCGAAATTTTCTCTGCGTTCCGCTCCAACCAATGGTGGCGCTCCGCTTAGATAATCTTTATGACAATAGCGTTTTGTGGCCAAGAAATACCACAAATGTTATACCGATCAATGCTCCTTTATTTTGACTCCTAAAAGTGTGCAAATTTAATGACAAGTTTTACTTCGTAAGGTAGCATTAATGGCATAAGAGTGCATGTAAAGACACAAAAGTTTCAGTTTTATCCTCATGAACCACCACGATTCAACTTTTTACACTGTTCCTGTCCAGTCGAAAATCTTGCACCATTTTGCATCTAGGCTCCTTGAAAACGTCAAAAAATTTACGGACACCCCTCCCCTTAGACCATACTGCATGCCCCCTCCCCCTTCAGGGAAATCCTGGGTACGCCACTGCGTTAATACATACAAATAAACCAGATATTGTTGACCAAAATGATATACTAATATGCTAGAGCTGTTATTCCCAATTGCTCTATGTTATACTTTAAGATTAAAAATGTAGGTAATATTACATAATGACATGGTAATGTTGTTATACTTGTAAATTTGCATTTTTTACATGAAATACATACACATTGACCCGGAAAAATTTGGGGGAAATTTCCCCCTGGAAAAAATCCTAGCTACGCCACTGGTCAGATGGTCGTAGTTCCCGTTTGTTTGAATCAGTGCGTCCCAGTATACTTACTTGAAAATGTGGAACATTCAGTTCAAATTGAAAACACATGTGGCACCTAACGAGTGACAACCTCTTAACCTTCAATCTTCCTTCAAAGACAAACATGATTGGTAGCTTCTAAGAAGCTGGTTAAATTTTTGCAATGATGTTATTGGTATTTTACAGCATTCGTATAAAAATAAACTTATTTTCCTCTCTCTCTGCCGGTGCCCACCGGACTGCAGTAAAGTTAGGATTGTCCAATCAAGTTTAACATTGAATTCTTTCGTAGACGTGAGATTAGTTGACGGAGTCAACGGGCTTGAAGGACGTCTCGAGGTGCACTTAAACGGTCAGTGGGGTTCCGTGTGCAGCGACAACTGGGATGAGGATGACGCTTCTGTTGTGTGTAGAGAGCTCGGTTTAGGCAGTTATGGAGAACCGTTACGTGGAAATGATATTCGGCCTGGGAGAGGACTTATCAATTATTATCATGTCATGTGCCAGGGGTATGAATCAACTTTATCTGAATGCTCACACATTGAAGATAGTCCGCAGCCATGTGGTCACACTGAAGATTTGGGTGTAAGATGCTCAGGTAAAGTATAACCTTGTTAATTTCTGTATATATACATAAAAATGTGGATATTTAATAAAGTGACTGACATGTAGCAACCCAGGTTCATTGATTGATGGAACATGTCTGTGAGCTATCTCTATGTCTTCCATATTGGATGTTTGTATGCCATCGCCATGAAACCTCTGCAACCTTAGAAGGACAATTTGTTAAAGTAGGGGTTCAATCCAATAGAAAGTTTAACAAGATTTACAAGCAAATGAAATTCTGATTCCACCTTTGAGTTTGATCCCTTTTCTTTGGAAATGGTGTAGAAAGTTATCCATTACAGCTCTGTGAAAGCGACTTTTCAATCAGTCCTCCTCTTTTTCGAGTTCAGCTATACTTACTTTGAAACCCACATCTTCTGTACTGATTCATATCGTTTGTGTAAGGTTTCAAGGACCTCAGAAGAAGCCACTGCTACGTAGGGAATTCAACATTCTAATCTGTTGGGGACTTTTTTAATAAAAATCAAGCTTTACCAAGGCAGACAATGTTGTAAATTTTCATCTTTAAATACATGAGCAACTGTTAGTTTCTTTCTTGTATTTTTCGAATCCTATAGTATGTTAACAGTTGCATATGTTTAGGACACAGAGTTGCCACGATACAATGCTTATAATCACTTCGCTTTGAAACTTGTATCTTCTGTACAAAATCATATCGTTGGTAGTCGACGTACGTTTGTAATGATCTCAGACGAAGAAACTACTACTTAGGTAAGTTAATCTGCGCCGAACACAAATTCTGCTATACACCAAAGTAGTTTCCCAAGTTTGGTTTTGAACAAACCAGTACAGCATAAAGTTTATGATTTTGAGCAAAATATGCTTCAAAAAGTTTTGTTTCATGCTCTGGCCTCATATAATATTAGCCAATCACGAATCGTAATTGGCACTTTTGAAGACCCCCTTACCCTACCTTCACTGGAACCTCGCCTAGGGTATCGGGCAATTGCTGCCTGCAGCCCCTGACTAGACTCATTTTGTCTGAACTGCTCACAGCTTTGGGTCAATTTTCACAACGTTTTGTTAACTTCTTGATCAGAGGGTTTCAGGCTTCCAGTCTGTGTACTGTGCTATTTTTTCTAAAATCAATATGCATTTTGACCTTAATGTTTCACTTTCATCATCGTTATGTTAGGTGTGCGTCTTGCAGGTTCACAGAATGGACGAGTTCAGATTTTTGTAAACGGTGTTTGGGGAGAAATCTGTGCCAATGAATGGGACGATGTAGATGCGTCAGTTGTTTGCAAACAATTAGGGTTTACTGCAGGAGGTCTAGCATCTACGAGTTATGACTCAAGTACAACAAAGTTTCTTATGGACTATGTTCGTTGCGTTGGCCATGAATCATCGATTTTTCATTGCCAGACGGCTCAAACTTTGCCACATAGTTGTTACAATAGGGCAATGGTTAGTTGCCGTGGTAAGTTGACTAGATCGTTTCTTAGGGTCAGCCACATAATGAAATTTGATCAGAGTAGCAGAATACAGTGGATATACCACACTCAAGTGGCTTAGCCAATATGAGAGTATACTTAATTTTTGATTCCTTTTGAGGTACCATACCATTAAGTTTTTGATTCCTTTCCTAATGGTTTAATCATTATTTTAGTCTTCAGAATATTTTATTCCCTTTTCAAATTAGCTGACTTTTTCAATCAAGTTCGAAAAAAGGGAAATATCATTTGAGGTGAAATTATTACACGTCATCAATTCTAAGAGTCTCCGTAAACAGCGTTGAATAGTTTAGTGGAAATGACGGGAAATTCACCTGAATTTGGGCTACCACATTTACTAGCGGAACGGTAATGGTTATATATGTCTTAGTGCTACAATGTTGCTTGTGTTGCAGTGCTACAATTTTTGTCTTTCACACTTCATGTGGTATGTGTGTTACTCACTGTTGTTTTGCGTAACAATAGGGCATATGTGGTTTTTGCTGAAACAAAGGAGTATGGAACGCCGTTTGTACAACTGTTTGAGATCATTAACAACAAATACCTTTTCTGCGGTTAACAGTTGTTTCAACTGTACGTTAAAATATAAATTAGAACTCCTGAACCCAACGAATTGAGTTGATCTATATGACACTTTGTTACAGCTTCTTAGTTACAGTATGCAATCGCTTCATGAAGGGGTGTTTTTCTGAGCTTACAAATATACGTTCTCCTTCCCAGCCATTCGTTTGAGCGGTGGGGATGCCCCACATGAGGGTCGTGTTGAAGTATTCTTGAACAACATTTGGGGAACAATTTGCAATGAAACCTGGGATAGCAAAGATGCTTCTGTTGCATGCAGGCAATTGGGACTGGGCGAAGTTGTTGTTCCGTCGGCTTCTTATGGACCCGGTGACGGCCCAGTATGGTTTCAAGGACTAGAATGCAGCGCAGAAGAACCCGGCCTGATAGATTGCCAAAGGGCCCAATACGTATCAACCACCTGTGATCATTCCAGAGATGTTGGAGTAATGTGCTCAGGTAAAGTTACATGTATGACATGTTGTGGTAACATTTACAGATGTACAAACTTCGAAGTGTAGATATAACAATTTATGTCAAAAGAAGCTGAAATTCTGGCCCCCTTTAGTCCTTTGTTTTTCTACTTTTTTATTCCTCACCCGTCTAGGACAGACAAAATAATGTCAGTGATTATTCTTTGGTTTATTGGCCTTTATATGTGTGTAAAACACTGTGCTGGTTAAAGCGAAGTAATCAGGTTAATTGTTTCAGATACTGTACGTGACATGTTAATATTCTATATTGACTAGGTATATCTTTTCTGGTACTTTTTGGGATCTAGACTAAGTAGGATTAAAGTTTCACCAATAGATGAAAGAATGTGATGCGTGAATATCTCAAAAATCGTTCATCCTTAAAATTATCATAGTTATTGCATAAAAAGTCATAAAAAATTAGCCTTATTAAAGAGCTGTGTTATATCGAAGGGGCAAAGGGAAAAAATTTCGTACATTTTAACATATGGATGTTTTGTTACAATACAAATTTTTCACGTTACTTGAATGTCAATTAAATGTGAGATTGAGAGTACGTGGTAATCATAATATCACAAAACGTAGCATGCTTGTGAATCTAATAATTGATGAGTGAGTTTCTCACATAAAGCCACATAAAGTAGAAGATATGATTAAACTCAATTTTTCATACGCGGGTGCTATAATACATCCTACAGGTCAAAGGTTATTAGACGTCAGTGGAAGTCAATTTGAAAAAAATCTTTTTGTGATACTACAGTGTCTACATGTTTTTAATTTATCAGAGTACCACAATACGTTTACAATTTATTATGTTTTTAACCGCCACACTGAGCTTGCATCTACTGTTTAAGGAACCACGAATCCTTTTCTGGACTCCTTGATTTGGTAGACTGAAGTATCGTCTACCTACCTTAATATATTTTGATATTGGTCTTCCTTTGCGTAAAACGTCTGTAAAGTACACTCAATTGTTTCTTATAGCTTATAAGAAATGATATATTATATATTTTTAAATTTTAAAGTTGTGAGGTTAGCAGGAGGAACAAATGGCAGAGACGGTCGAGTTGAAGTTTATGCGAATATGCAATGGGGAACAATATGCGATGATTTCTGGGACGAAACTGCAGCTAGAGTTGTGTGTCGTCAGCTAGGTTTCGGAGCATGGGGAACGGCATTTAAACGAGCGGCATTCGGTGAAGGACTGGGAGCTGTCTTGCTTAGCAATGTTAGGTGTCTTGGCAGTGAGTTATCCATATTTGATTGTAGACATGTTGGAGTAGGACGCAAAAGTTGCCCTCATTCAGAGGATGCAGGAGTTACATGTTCAGGTAATCGAAGAGTTTATTTTCATTACGTCACATCTATATCTAACCCAACTATCAATTAAACTCGTTCAATACAACTGTTCTAGCGTTGAAAAACCACACCTTTCTGTACCGTGTCAAATGATGCACACAAAATTTCTCATAGAACACTTCATTTGAACAGACCTAGTATAGGTCAAAAAGCTTTCACCTCATTGTCCTACTTGTAAATATAACGTGAATAGTGCCAAATGTTACAAATTCGCCTGACTGATAATTGAATATCTGTGAAAAATAATTTAAATATGCAGAGAATAGTATGAAGCATTTTAACATAAACACATGTTCATGCTCTCTTTTTTCGGTTATTGCATACTATGGTGTATGTTGGTTGACAGGTCTTCTGGACAGGATAAAATGAAAAATAGCGGTATTACTAAAAAGTGTAGAGCCCTGGTTTTATTAGGTTTGCCGCCATCGTAAGATTAGTTCTATATTGAACGATTCGATTCACCTTCTGTATGACGACCTTTCTGCATGTGAGTTGAATTGAGAGCAGTGGGAGGATCTGGCCTAGCAATCCTCACAAAAGGTTACAAACACACTTTGATTCAAAAGCTTTACTCACGCAAGGTATTCTATTTTTAACTCAGAAATCGTATGTGTGATAAATTGCTCGCATTCCCTGCTTCTTAATATGTTCTATTGATTTCTTTATCTTTGATTGGTTGTGGTTTTTATTAGTCTCGTTTCGATTTTTGTATCTTACTACTACCAAGGATGTTCTCTCCAGTTAACGCAACTTTCATAAGGCTTCTCTCTTAATGTTATCATTTTATGTTTTCAATATTTGTTCATCGCCCAATTTTTATAGCGAGATTTTCTTCCCATCACTGGTGATCCATAAAAATTATGTGAATCTGAATATCAAGTTTTTAATTCAGTATAAATCAATATTATTATCAATCTTTGTTTCAGATACTCGCTTGGTGGGTAGGGAAACACATGAAGGGCGAGTTGAGGTGTTCTATAAAAATCAATGGGGAACGATTTGTAATGACGGTTGGAACAGTAAGGCTGCTACTGTAGTTTGCCGTAACCTAGGACTGGGACACTACGGCGTCCCATTGGCTGATTCTTCTGTCAGGCCAGGAACTGGTAATATAGTGTTAGATGATGTTCTTTGTTCCGGGGCTGAAGACTCTATACTTGATTGTGCTCACTCTGGGTATCTTGTACATAACTGCGATCACACCAACGACGCAGGAGTCAGATGTTCATGTAAGACATATTTACTTTAAATATTTTGTACGTTATGGATGAGAAAAATAAGTTCTTTTTTCTAGTCTATATTTAGTTGCTTTGCCATACATTCTAAAAATGAAAAATTTAATTGATTCAATTTTCATTTTATAATGAATGATTTTTTTTTATGGCCCTCTTTTAAATCTCCTTATTTAAACGAAGTTAAATAATTTCATATGTCTATTCAAACCGATTTCCGTAAGTTTTAGAATGATTTGAAATGCCTGAAGAAATCATGAATAAAACAATTTTTTCCAGCTTCAAGATTAGGAGATAAAGCATTAGATTCAGAAGGGAGACCTCAAATACTTTGGAAAGGGACGTGGAATTTTATTTGCGGACTGAACTGGAACGATATTGATGCAAGTGTGTTTTGTCAAGAGTTAGGGTTCGGTACTCCAAGTATTGCTCTGGATAGAGGTCCAGCATATGGAAAATTTCATTTAACAAACGTAAACTGTGCTGGTTTTGAGGAATCCATTAGAGATTGTAGTCACAGTGGTCTTGGAGTAAATGAGTGTTCGTCATCTTACAGGAACGCTGGAGTCAGATGTGGACAAGGTATGTTTTGTACAAATTGCCAAAAAAAAAAACCCGAAATAAGCTGTAACTTAGTTTCACTTGCACTGCCCGTAACCATAATGCAAGAACGGTGTCTTTCTAATTTGAAAGTGTATCTCTCATTTTCACCCAAACTCCTACATCAGAACCATATCACTACAATACCATGATCCATGGATCATAAATAAGTCTGGCCAGCCCAATGACGATATCTTACCTTTTCATCATATATTTTATATATTAAGTGTTAGAATATGGTCTTGAGGCTTAAGTTACCAGAAAAAAATAAAATGTTTTTCTCACTTAATTAACAATGATGATTACCATTTGTTGAATCCTCTTTATAATGTATGAAAAACTTCGACAAAAACTAATTCCCTGCGTATTATCTTAATTTAATTAGTATTGCCTTTGCATATCCAATTCCCATCGGAATGAATCGTTAAATGATGAGAGAATCCAACTTGCAGCCGGCAGGTCTGTAATTCGACCCATGGTCGGGACATACCAAAGAGTTTCAAATTGGCCATTTAATTTTGTGCTCGGTACTCATCATTAGCAGTGAAGTAGGGAAAACAAGCCAGTGAGTCAAAATATCTATCTGGTCCAGACATTAAATCTGTATCTGGCATTAACAAAAACTGGGCAGTATTACATGGTGTAACATTAAAATCTGTTATGGCTCAAATGTTACATGAGACAGATATGGTTCATATACGACAAACCAATATAGGTGCCATATAGGGATTTAACACTCGGACTATACCTGGACCAGATATAGGACTTGAATATATGCAAGATTCAGGAGGGCCATGCATGTTTTAGTCATGTCTGCACCACATTTAGTTAGTGTTTTACCCTTGTGTCGAGCATCAAAAGACTTTGTTTTTCCAGAGTTCTCCCGATTCTCTTTGGCGAGACCAAACAATAAATACTCTCGAAGGAGTTTGCCTCCCAATGAAGCTACGTCCAATAAAGGACAACACTTTGCTGATCATCAGAAGCTCCATTCTTTTTCTTTAACGTTTTTTGAACTCCTTTGAACCTATCCTAATGGGGCATAATACATTTAGCCTAAGCTACGAATACCTTCATTCGCTTATACGTTGGTTATTGTTATCGTCATTTAATTCATGTAGGTATCCGCCTCGCTGATGGAAGAGGACCCTTTGAAGGACGCCTGGAGGTAGAAGCTAACGGAGTGTGGGTGTCTGTTTGCAGAAATGTTTGGATACCCAGCAACACGGAGGTAGTTTGTCGTCAACTAGGATTTAATGGACACGCGCAAGAAGTGCCTGTAACTGAGTTTGGGGAAGGATCTGGACCAATTTGGTTACGAAATATGCACTGTACTGGTAACGAAGCATCTGTATTTGATTGCGAACTTCAAACCACCACCAATGATGTCAGGTGTGATCATTCTTCAGATGTAGCGATCAGATGTCTTGGTAGGACAGGTTTCATATTACACAGTGACTGTAATCGTAACAATTTACCAGCATTTGCCACTTTTCAGTAAAAATAAATCTGATTTCGCCATAACCAAATGACTGCATTCATACTTAAAGCCAACCTCGAAAGAGTAGGCTCAGTGCTGTACGGTGTTAATCTCTTTTATTACTCCCTCGAACCAGCTCAAAGAAGTGTTTGAGCTATTTGGATCTGCCCTGTCTATCCGTCTATCCGTCTATCTATCATGTCTGTTCACAGTTGGCCATTCTGTTTCTTATGTAGTGGCTGTTGAGTCTTTTACCTAGATATGTTTATCCAAGGTCATTCGAGTTCATACCAGGTGAAAATAGGCGACTCTTGCTTTGCACCTGTGGGACCAATTGTTTCCGAACATGACATGTTTAATCGACTTTTGAAGGGCTTCTATCGAGTTGAAAAATAAAATTCAAAGGTCATCCAAATACCATGTTTTAAGGCAGTAGAAGGAAATATTTTGGAATGCTATATTCACCTAGATATATTGCAAGACTGTGCTCATAATTGTTCAGAAGGATCACTAGTGTGTGCAAATTACAAATTACTCGTCCAGTTTGGGATGAATAATAATTGTGACACCTTTGTGACCAATTTTGTGACACCACTCTATTTTTGCTAGTCTCAAAAATTTAGCTAAATATATGTTTCCCATTGAACTGAACAACGTGGCTTCTTTAAGATGGAATGAAGAGGGTCAAATGTTTCTTGTATTGAATTCAGGGAGAAAGCTTTTACTTACCACTGTGCTATCACAGCCCATTAAACTTGCCTTCTGCCTCGGTCTGTTTTCAATAAAAGTAGTAAGCAAGACAGTGTGGGGTTATCATTTTACTTGAGAGAAATCAAAGCATTCTAAATTGTGGATGCATCTTTTCAAGAAATAACAGCCATGCATGATAATTACAGTCCCTGTAGTGATTAGAATATGCATTGCCTAGGGAGTGATTTTCTCGACATTTGAATTAAACAATCTGCAGTTATTCAACACGTTTGAGCTTCAGCACCATGGTGCTCTATTTGCAGAATGGCGGCATATTAATCTTGTGATATAATGATTCAAAATAGTTCGTATAGTTCTTCGTTTCTTTTATAAATTTGATCCATTGAAATACAACACTGTTATCTCTTATTTGGGTCAAAGGTCATTCACGAACACTACATGTCTAAATCTGAGAACCTTTCAAGCTAGTATGTTCGCAAATATATATTTTTTCTCTATTGGCGTATCATACAAATGAATTACAGAGAGCAAAACTCCATATTTCGGTTTTCTAATTTAAATTTAAACTGAAACCAGCAATATCAAACATAAAGGTCTTGAACGTTGTAAGGAGTGACGTATAATACCTAATCGGATAAATATGTAAAATTACGTAACTGCTTTTAAAATCATTAAGGATCATTCGAGTCTCCTATGATCAAACTGTAAAAACTTTGTTAACATGATATCAAAATGTACTGATACGATCTCATTTAGGGATCTCATAAATGGAACTTTCATGCCACATCGTAAATCTTCTTTTAAAAAATAATGACCTTACTGTTTGATTATGGTCACAATATTCAGCTGAAGTTATACTGTGAAAAGTTGTAAATCACGTGTAAATCATGAATTTACATGTTCCATTCCATCAGTCCCCAGATCGTAAAATCCTTGCAAGAGCAATAGCTCTAAATGAATTTTACATGTTGTAAGTGTGTTTCCTAAGTCTAGAATAACATTCTTCCTGTTGTGAAAATGATTTTAAACGTTTATGGGATCTATACAAAATGTTGAAACTTTACCAAAATGATAACCTCCAGATTGCCCGAATAGAAAGTTGGTACCTCTCGGAGTTACTCAAATGGGTGCCCCGTGATGAGTAAACAGCTTTCAATTTTTGTTACATAATCATTTCTGCCTTTTTACTCTTTTCAGCTCTTCGTCTTGAGGGTGGATATGGAAATCTCGATGGACGCGTAGAAATATACAGAGGTTTCCATTGGGGTAAAATCTGTTCATACGGGTGGGATAATGACGACGCAACGGTTGTTTGTAGCGAACTAGGGTTCGGTGCCCATGGTACCGCACTTGGGCATTTCCCAGTCGATGAAGGGGACATTGGCAACTTGTTAAGTAACTTTCAATGTAACGGTAATGAAACATCCCTATTCGACTGTATCAGTTGGGAAGAAAACAAGTGTATTGGGGATACCTTGGCTGGAGTGAAATGTACAGGTAACTCAAATTTCGTTCCCTCAATAAACATTTGCTTCAAGTTTCATAATCTAATCAGACGGGAAATATTCTAAATTAGTATTTTCAGTTCTAGAGCATACTATGTATTTGTGTTTATTTTCCTAGCCGGTTTGCCAATTTATAATATTCTTTTTGTTTCTAATTCAGATTCATTTTCGTGACCTGTTTAAGGGTATGAAATTCAAAATGTGGTTGAACTTTCTGCAACCTTTTAGCACTAAATATCACCTTTTGAACCAAGACGTTTCAGATTCACTATGCAGAACTTTGACCCTTATTTTATGTGCCTTTGTAGGAAGAGAAAGTTACAAAATATTTTAGGTTTAGTTTAGCCCTTGCTTGTCTCTTCTGAATGACTATGATTTAATTTATGGATGAAATACCTATAGTCTTCAAAAGTTACCATTTGTTCAAATATTTAGATATTCGCCTTGCTGGTGGTGAACTACCGAACCGGGGTCGGTTAGAAATATCACTAAATGGAGAATGGGGTACGGTTTGCAGTTCAAACCCCACCATATCTGCATCTGTTGCCAGTGTAGTATGTGCAGAGCTCGGATATAGCTCAGATGGGGCAAATATAACATCTGCTTCAGTTTCACAAGGAACGGGACAAATTGTTCTCGACGTTAACAATTGTTCAGGAAGTGAATTATCAATTCTCGATTGTCGCCATTCCGTTCTAGGACAACATAACTGCGATCATTCGAATGATCTTCATATTGAATGCAATGGTAAGGCAATCACTTGTTTCTTATCTCTTGTCTTTTATCACGCGTTTTGAAATTCGCATCAGCAATACTTGTGTATTGGAAGAAATATATATTGCATGAAAGGATAGGATCTTACTGCAATGAGAATTGAAGATCACATAACAGTAAAAAAAAAAAAAACCGGCAAGTTACAATCCTTTCATATGAATGAAAGTGTCTTGTCACTTTGTCAGAAACAAACATTTTGAAAAGTTTTGTGTCTCTTCTCAACGTTGCTTAAGGTGGGAAAATGTGCTGCACTTAGACATCATTTGAAATAATGTTTTAATTGCTTTATGAAATAGTGATAGTTCGTAGATTCAAGTTGTTTGAATTACCAGTTCGTTTCTGCTTGCCAATAGTTGTTGTTTTCTTTCATACAGTTTATCCCGGCCAATCTGGAGCTAAAGGTACGGACCTTTGAATTCATTTGTAGTATCGATTTTCTTTTATAGCATCAAGCAAATTTTAATACTGTCTTAGAGGCATTTTGATTGTTGACAACTACTGTTTTTATTTCGCATAGTGGTTGTAAGACTAATGGATGGAAACAATGCACGCGAGGGACTAGTTGAAGTAAAAACTAATGGACAATGGGGAACTATATGCGATGATCACTGGGACGAATTTGATGCAGCCGTCATATGCCGTCAGTTGGGTCTAGGAGATGCGGGAATTCCTTTGAAGGGGTCACTCTTTGGGACAGGCACCGGAATAATTACCTTAGATGGCGTGACTTGTCAAGGCAATGAGGACACAATTGCTGATTGCTCCCGCTTGAGTTTAGGGCAACATCATTGCGACAATACGAAGGACGTAGGGGTACGGTGCCCTGGTAAGTGTCGTGTTATAAGATAACGAGCATGTTACATGAATCTCAAAGAAGTCGCATAAAAGTATTTTTCCGAAAGGTAGCTTTTAGTTGTTTGTGTAGGAAAGATTTTTCAAATTAAAGCAAAGTACTCAAAACAATGTTTTTTAGACAAAGGTTTATTATGAGTAGGTTAATGTCATTAATAGTCATTCGACTAACAGAGATTTGAATTATGATTGAGATCCAAATATTGTAATACATAAAACTGGCCTCCCGCTGGCTGATAATCATCTTAACACTAACGTTGTGCACAGGTTGTAAATCCTACATATACGGACTGACTTACGTTTGCCTCTTTCGGACAATCATGTACATGACGACTGCAGACGAACGGTTGAGAGCGGTGATTTTAATTCTGAGTGACTGAGACAATACCACGAAAATGGTCAACTACAATGCAGCTTAAAACAGATAACTTGTGTTCAAATGGTCATATGATTGTTCTTTATTTGAAAATGTGAAAACGAATAACCGTTTAAACCAATAAAGAAAATATTTTTCCACAATCTGATAAGGAACTGTTGCACAATATCACAGCTTTCGGCTAATATATAGAAACATTTCCATTTTTGAATTTGTAGGTGTTCGACTAGTTGGTGGATCAAACCAGAATGAAGGAAGATTGGAGGTATTTCATAATGGTCAATGGGGAACGGTTTGTGACAATTCTTGGGACGATGTAGATGCATCTGTTGCCTGCCGTCAGCTTGGCCAGGGGTTTACAGGAGTAGCGGTTTCGATTTCAAACTATGGTATCGGTAACGGAGAAATTTGGCTAGATGATGTCAGATGCAGTGGCCTGGAGTCTTCACTTTTTGACTGTCAACATTTACCATTTGGTACCCATAACTGCGTTCATAATGACGATGTTGCGATTAAGTGCAGTGGTAGGTTATCAAAATGTAAAACAGAAGCCTATTAATTCAGTAAAAAACAGTCTTTTTACTCAATAACAAAAGAATCAAAACACAGTATTGTCAACAAACAGACAGGAGAATGATTACGTGATTATTCGATTTTCTCGGGGTAGATATTAATTACATACTTTTCCTTATATATTTCTTATACAGATATAAGACTTGTTGGTGGAAGCTCAACGCATGAAGGACGTGTTGAAATATTTGTCAATTCACAGTGGGGAACAATTTGTGACCAACAGTGGGGATTAGAAGAAGCCAATGTCGTGTGTAGAGAAATCGGATTAGAAACAGATGGATCACCTTTGTACGGAGCACATTTTGGAGAGGGCGATGGTCCGATTTGGTTCAATAATTTGCAGTGTCTAGGCTCAGAAACATCGGTTCAAGATTGCTCCCACTCGGGTATTGGCATCACTGGGGGATGCAGTCACTCCATGGACGCAGGAGTGAGGTGTAAAGGTTGAGAACATAATGCAACTACTTGCCTATTTGTCACTAAATTGTTAATTTTACTTAAGTAATGGCCTAAGAACTTACGCAATATCTGCTTAAGATCAGGTTATTGAAAAAATTACTAAAATACCTTACTTCCAAACATTTGGTTCCTCATAGACCGATATATCGATCGATCCAATGAGATATATATATATATATATATCCCACGAGTATTGTTACAGAGAAGGTGAATAAAGCCTGTACTGTTCCGAGAAGGACGCTTCTCAACCGTTACCGTTCCATTTGTGCTAAGAGGAGTTTTAATGCCCCCCCCCCCCCTGGTTGTTACCCGTAACCCAAGGTTACCTCCCCTGAACAATATTATTGAGAAGCATTTTCATATTCTTAAATCGTCCCCCACCTTTAATAAAAGTTTTTCTAACCCGCCCCCAATAGTTTACAGAAAACCTCCGAATTTAAAATCTTTACTGGTAAGAGCTAAAATACGTCATAATGCAGAGAATAGAGGTTGTTTCAAGACACACGGTAAAAGGTGTGTCACCTGTAGTGTCTTACGTGAAACTTCTGTCGTTTAAAGTTTTAATACAGGTCAGAATTTTCAGGTGAGGGGGGATTTAACCTGTACCACCAAAGGCGTAATCTACTTGATTAATTGTTTGGATTGCCATAAGCAGTATGTGGGTGAAACGGGATTAGAGCTTAGAACTAGACATAGGGGTCACCGACAGGAGTTTAGAAAAGGTCAAACTCCCATTGGTAAGCATTTTAAGGTGTGTAAAAATTTCGAATTAATAGGTATCGAAAAGCAACGTAACAATAATAAGAAAACTAGGGAGGAGGTTGAATTGAAATGGATTTACCGGTTGAATACTCTTGCCCCTATAGGTCTTAACGTAAAATGTGTAAGCCTCAATAGAGCATTGCCTAATAGCTAGTACTTTTTCCATTACTGTTATTTCTTAGCACGTGAGCAAGGGGAGTGTATCTCCCCGAAACGTAGTGCGTTTTTAACATCTGAGCTTTGCCGTTTTAAAACTTTTAAGTTTTGAACTCTTTACCGTTTTTAATATCTTGTTGCCTCAGAAGATTTGACACGATATGAGTGTGTGTGTGTGCGTTGGTGTCTGTTTATATACACGAAGGATGAGAATAAGTAGCAGAAACAGTTGCATAATTTTAAAATCTTGCAGAACTTGACATCTTATATACACGCAACGGTATACCAGACACTGTTTGAAAAAGTGCTCAGCACATGAAGCACAGCTCATAATAACAAAAAACTCAAGATCTAGCCTTGCTATTAAAGGTTCACGCACTTTATATTTACATATATATAATACTTATATACATGTATATATATACATACACACCCGATCTATGTACTATGACTGCGACTCCGAGTTTTATGCGATCTTTACAATCCTCAGGCACCAAGTGACAATTGCGAAGGTCGCATGAAACTCGAAGTCACAGCTATTAGTCCATAGATCGGGTGTATATTTTATTGCATAGCCTTACAACAGTTTGGGAGATAACGGTTTCCGGGTGAAAATGAGAATTCACCCTATCGGGGGAAAATTTGCAGCATGAATAATTGATATTCATGAGCACTTAATGTGTACCTCTTCACATTCGTCGCTTCGGCTAAGAAATGTGGATGTATTCAAATACAAGGTAATTTTTCACCACCACAGACCGAGCACAATTGCAAGCACGAGTAACTTTCACAACTTTCTGTAGGAAAAACTGCATAAATCTGTCTGCTGTGTCGAGTCTATAATTTAAGCTTAGGACACAGAACGAGGAAAAATTGCTCAAAATTTTAAAATTTGCGCGGGGAACTACAAAACATGATCCGGCCTTTTTGTTCTTTCTAGCAACAAAGTTTCTATATGTTCCAAAATTTCTCTTTCCTAAGATCGATGAAATTTTTCAGGTGTTTTGAACGTTTTTCTCCATTTTATTTGCGCGGTAGGATCGCAAAGCATCATAGGAGATATTTGAAAATGACGCCACCCATGGCCTTGTTTTCCCTCGGTCGGGTGAAAAATCATTCTCCCCCGAAAGAGGCTATCTCCCGAATTGTACAAAGCTCTGGTTAGGCATCGAACACTTCTCACCTTCTATCGATATATGCATCCTGTAGTACGGTAAATAGTGATCGTAACGTTAGTTATTGTGTGGTAAATTGATTGATGTCATAAGAGTTGTGAAAGACATTGTTTCTTGTTTTTCTTGATTCTTTACTATTCTTTACCTTCATTTTACAGCCGTGCGGTTGGTAGGTGGACAAAGTAGTAAAGAAGGGCGAGTACAAGTTTACGCAAACTTTCGGTGGGGTTCTGTGTGTGACGACTTTTGGGACGATCTTGATGCCACGGTTGTTTGTCGGTATTTGAACCTTGGAGATCATGGAACAGCTATGAAAGACCCAACGTTTGGTAGTGGAAATGAACCTGTGTGGCTCAGCAATGTAGAATGCCATGGGGACGAGTCATCTCTATTTGACTGCTCGCATTCGCGCTTAGGAAAGGAAACTTGCCATAATTTGCAAGGTGCTGGCTTACGTTGCTCAGGTTCGTTATAGTGTGTGTGAACCGTTATGTTTCATGTAAGAGAACAACGACTGAACGATTACGCACGCAATTTCTTATTCTGTATCTCTCATTAACTTTAAACATTCGTTCATTATTATGGCATTGGTGCATCCCGAGGGAAGCCAGAGGGCATGCCCTCTAAGCGAATTCTAACTTTTGTCTTCATTTTTTGCAATTGATTACGAAAATGAACAAACATATGTGTTGTTCCATTTTAATCCTTCATCTACCTTAGATTTTTTCGTATTTCAGTGTGTTAACTTAAACATCATTAGCATTAAGCACCATTAGATTGTTGGTGTGCATAGCTCATAAGGGAAATTATGAAAGAGCAAAATATTCACGACAACAAAGAAGGGGGAATAGTTCTTCCCTTTCTGCAATCATTTCCATTTGTCATGTATAATCCCGAAACTTGAAAACTCTATCCAATGAGCAGGGAGCAGGTTACCTGTTTTGGCAAACGCTGTTTTTAGGGAAGTGAATATATCCCAGTGCAGTCTACATGCAACTTTCTTATCGAAATAAGTGATTAATAATGCTGTCGTGCATGCGTCACGATTTGCACTTTTTAATTTATGATCATTATAAATAAAAGGTAAATAAAATAACACGGCTGTTTTTCTGGCAAGACACTTATACCAAAATTGGAATTACATCTCCATATTGTGTCTGCAAGGGGTCACGGAGCGTTGTGCATAAATGTATGTCAATCGTTTCCTATAAAACGAAGTCTTTTTAAAATATGACCGAACATTTGCCTACTTTTGACAATATAATCTTCGGTTATCTTGTTTTAATTTTAATCCGGTCTAAATTGTATTCAGATTGTTCAAAGGTACCGTGTTTCACAACAAATCTAATGCAAAATTTTTCCCAATTCTCAGCCTGGCAACCGTCACGGTTTACACTCTACATCCCAGTGACACCAGCATTTGGAAATTGTGGCACATGCCCACATCGACTTCCTTAAAAATGTATTAAAGTTTATTCTTGAAGGGGTAGGGTTAGGTTATAGCGTGAGTAGGGATAAGGGAGGGTAGGGGGATCATGTTTTATCACAAATGGCTCTCAAACTATGGATTTTTTTCGTGCGCTTCCTACTTTTCCTAATTGTTTTTTTTAATAACCACCTCTTGGTAACAACTTCCGATGAAGCACGAGAACAAAAGGTTAAAGCTATGTGTCAATCATCAGGTTGAAGACTAGCTGTGAATTTGCCGATAGGCTTTGATGGGGAATTAAAACTGTCTCGATGCAGACTTTCAATGCATGTTTTGTTAAAACAATGATAAGGAGTGTGCGCCCCTTGAGCACATTCAACATGGTTTCTACTCCATAATTGAAGAACTACAGTTCAAACATTCTTTTCCGAGCATGGTACAATTTCGCATTTACGACTCCTTATTATAACAAAATTTTCACAAAAGGAGAGAGGTATTGGCAAATAAGACATCCGTTTCTTCACGCGCTCTCCTTGGAAACACAAAACAATTAATATTGGCATGTCGTATTTCCCGAAAATGTATTCAATATGGAAGGAATTGCACATTCATTAGACATGCGTTGCAAAGCTCTTCCCAAGAACGGCAATAGATCCTGCAGTTGGCTTCCCCAATCAAAAAATCGTGACTACGGCCTTGCACTACAAAACGACATACTAGTTTATTTATGAATGTATCTGTGACAAAGAAGTACCAACCAATATAAATTATCCCCTTTGCTCTCCAAAAATTTTCTATAATTTGATGAACATGTTTGAGCAGGCTCACTATAAAAACTCAATAAAGTGGTACATAAACATATGTTCAGGTTTTGTTGATGCTGATAGAATTTCCTTTCGTTCGAAAAGTTTTGCTGAACCATTTGTTAATTTATTCCAACGCAGATGTTCGACTTGTTAACGGTTATCTCCCACATGAAGGAATTGTAGAGGTCCGTCTAAATGGCCAGTGGGGAACCATTTGCAGCAATTTCTGGGACAATGCGGCAGCTAGTGTGGTTTGTCGTGAAGTTGGTTTTGGAAACTTTGGAACTGCTTCTCGTCACAGTGTTCCTCAAGAGAGTTCCACTTCTGTTGTATTAGAAAATGTGAAATGCATGGGGAGTGAGGTTTCTATCCTTGACTGCAGTTTCTCAACGTCATTGCAGTTTTCATGCAATCATTCTGAGCTTGTCGGTGTCAAATGTTCAGGTAAAATAATCAGGCATGATTGCCTCATGATTTTGCTTTGACACAATGTGTCCATTTCATTTTCTTTGTAACGATGCTTCAAGTTTTATCCCACTGTAATTTCAATTTGAACTACGTTTGCCAATTGGGCAAATACATGTCTTAGATAGTTTTAATTGAAATCATGAAAAGCAACATTTTATATTCCGCGTCACCAGAAGCATTTTATTTTTCAGGCAAACTTGACAGATCTTAAACGGGTAGACAACGTCTGGCACATTTGTTCACAGCACTCAATGTGAAATTTGAATTACAACACGAGTTTTTTTTTTATTTAGTATGTTTTGCAGAAAGCGACAAAACCACTCTGACATCCAAAGACATCTTCAATCCTTGACCGTAACCATACATCCCGCTGTTCTTTATTTCCGTAACAAGTACAAGAGTACGAAAACGTAACGGTTCTACCCTAATTGGAATACGTTACCTGAATTTTCCAAGTAAATTTTTGGTGAAGACCATTGTTTTTCATAAATTTGGAAACTATTAAACAACGAAATCTAATTCAATTCAGCCTATGATATACATATGGTGTTGAAAGTGTGGCAAATTCCAGGTGAACCAACAAAAGGAAATGAATACCAGTTTTCCATTCTGGAATAACCTGCATTAACAACCTTACTATTAAAGAAATATAAAATTGAAATCTAGACACAGGGAGCGTTTTCTCTTTTTATTAACATGGTCGGTAATTTTTCACTGAACGTGTTGTGAAACCTGTCAAGAATATCCGAATCACCCATGTATCGAAATAAGCGAACAGGTTAGTAAGTTAGTTAGAGTGTAGTTTTACGGCCCAGTTTCCAACCTATCGGTCCAAGTCGAGACGGCTACGGCCTTTTTCCAGTTGTGGCTCACTGGCTTGTTTTCCCTAATCCGTTGCTTATGCGGAGCATCAAGCAAAGCGGCAGTAGGTTCCTTTTTTTACACTCTTTGGTATGACTCGACCTGGGAAGCGAACCCGGGCCTTCTGCGTGAGACGCGGATGCTCTACCGTTAGACCAAACACGTGGTCAATAAGTGAGCAGGAAGCAATGTCCTTCGTATATCCAAATGTCCATGAACCAAATATTTCTCCACTTGAAAATGTTAAAGATGCACCACGGTGACCAAAATCTAATCAAAATATTGTAACACTCACCTACACTTAATTGTGCGAGAAGGGAAGGAAAGTCATGTCGTTGTGGCGTTGCAAGAACTATTACTCGGTAACTTACTCTGTTAAGAGAAATGTTGATTTTTGAGTATTATTTGATGATGTAAGTGTTATGAACTGTTAAGTCAATTTTATTTTGTCTTCATAGCTACTCGTCTTGTTGAGGGAATCAGTTTCAGCGAAGGACGGTTGGAAGTGTATGTCGATGGTCAGTGGGGTACTGTCTGTGACAGGCAATGGGACAATGTCGATGCAAGTGTGGCCTGTCGGCAACTTGGTTTGGGAACTCCAGGATTTGTAATGCCGAGAAGTGACGTAGAAGAGGGCGCATCCCATGCCCCTATCCTACTCAGTGATTTACAGTGTGCTGGAAATGAACTTTCTTTATTTCATTGTAGTTACTTGGATGGCCTGCAGTCGAGCTGCACTTACTACCACGACGCTGGATTGCGATGCACAGGTAAAATTCGTATTGAAGTTAATAAACGTTCAAAGCAAAAAGAGAAATAGAGTTAACACATGACATATGAATGATCTGGTAAATTATTTATCCTTAAATGCGACAAATTCTCGTCATATGAGGTCAATCGCACACAAATATAACATCCGAGTCCGTCGGGGCTTAGAATGATTTGGGAATGGATGGATTTAGGTCTCTGTAGTACAGGAAACATAAAATCCATCATTTTTTGCAACACAAACTGTACATTTTGAATTACTGTTTCAAAGAGTAACGTTTGTTCACACTAAACAAAGAAATTACATTGGTTAGAATAAAATGGAAAATAATGAATCCTTCAGTTCTTGCTTACCTAGAAAAGGTCTAACTGCGCCGCTGAAGGACACAATGTTTTAGTTCTTCTTGCTTCGTTAGTTCACGAATTCTGCTGAATAATTCATGTCTGATGGAAACCATCGTCTAACTTTACAAATGGAATAGGTTGGCGCGTCACGATATGAAAATTGTGGAAAAAATGCTGTAATTGACTTTCTTGTATGGTAGCATAAATGAAATGCAGTTGATGGATTAATCATCTATTGTATGACAAAAGCGAGTCGTTTTTACTGGCAGTTCTTCTATTCAGATAAACATTGAGGCGTTAGTCCCTTGATTGCCGGTGAACAGGGCTGTTTGTTAGTAGTCTCTCGGTAATGGAAAGGCACTCTTCCTAATATAGGCCTGTTCGCTCAGTGTATTATGTTTAGCATGGTACTTTATTTATTGTGTTTATTATCATGGTCTTCACACTTTCAGTGCCAATTCTAATGCTTTGAAAATTATAACCTACTTTGTTTACTTTTGCGATAGATGTCAGATTGGTTGATGGCATCGATCCATATGAAGGAAGAGTGGAGGTATATTTTAGTGGAAACTGGGGTACCATTTGCGACGACAAGTGGGACCATGCAGATGGAGAAGTGGTTTGCCGTCAGTTGGGACTTTCAAATCAGCCTCTGGTGCCATACAGAGGTGCATTTTTTGGTGAAGGCCAGGGTACAATATGGCTAAATGACATTGCGTGTACTGGGGAAGAATCGTCTTTGTTTGATTGTCCTAACAGTGGAATAAACCAACATGAATGCAATCATCAACAGGATGCAGCAGTCAAGTGTTCTGGTAAGAAGTTAACATAGCAGCTATCCGTGTGTGGAAGATGGGCGCTATATCTGATCCTCTAGAATGTTCGAACGATATTCCAGAATGCAATCTCTGAGGGCGGAGCGCGACGTGATTTTATGGCCTGTATCAATGGCAAAACTTTATATATTATAAGGCATATCAGGCGCGGATCCAAGGAGAGGGGAGGCTTTTACGGCCTCAGCCCGCCCCCTTTTTGTCACGTCAACAATAACAAATACAATAAGAAAAGCATGATGTTCATCTACGAGAATATTCAAGGGGACTATTTCAGGCTCATCCTTTTCCTCACAACACAAGTCCAAATTCACGAATCTCGTATGATATTCAGTCCGGTTAATAGTCCTTCTACTTACTTTCCTACCACCTTGCCTTCGCAACAACAGTGGGCTGCAACTCCCTGGTCACAACAAAAAGATTTCAGTAATGTGAATAGCGGCCGTCCAGTATATCATCAGGTAATGAGCGTTACCGACTGAACTTAAGGTGCATTCGCCCTCAACGGGCTCAGCCAGTTTTTGCCTGGACATGTGATGTAAGATACGTCACACGGCTCAACTAGACCACTTCGGAGGGCTGGTCGTTTTGATAGGCTCAAGTTGTGACGATTTGATGACGTTTAAATGGCCTTGACATGAATTCCTTCACGAATATTTTTGGCAAATTGCAAGTGATATTGATATAACAAAGAATTCTCTACAAGGTACATCCATCGGCCTTTTTTCAAAATGACACCTTTCTGTCCTTAAAGATTAAAAGGGACTTGGTGCTTTTTGAGTTCAAACACCAAATTTGCGTTGCCAAGTTTCTTCTGAATGTCTTCTTGGTTACGAAAAAGTCAGAAAACACTTTTTGAGTGAAAGAGATTACAACGCCACTGTTTTGGCTGGTGAAGCGATGAAAAGCACTCACGTAGGTACAGTAGGTTACGTTAACAGTAACACTGCACCCCAATACGCTTTACGCACTCTTTCACTTCAAAATCTGTGTACATGTAATCTTGTATTTCTTTGTTTAGACGAATACGATTAGCGCTTGCTTTTAGTGACTGTAGACAGCCATTATATTCATCCTGGCCCTTTTTCCTTTTGGTTAAATTCATTTCGGGACGATTTTTCCATGTTTTCATCCCTGCCCAGTGTATTCGTGAGTGAAATTGGTAACTTTTTATTGCATTGTAAGTTAGTAGCCTATAATCAACAGTTCATGGGTTTAGATTCCAACTAAACTGCGTGCACGTAGATGCTTTGAGTCAAAGGCCTTTTTCGAACACTTTTGCTTTCCGTGCCGTCTTACCTACCTTGTACGTTAGGAGCGATGTTCCCAGTGAACTATATGCTTTGGATGATCCATTTCTGACGTCACGGTTTGTTAACGATGTGTTTCAGAATGTCAAAAAAGGGAGGGTTTACAAGAAATGCTCTCGTTTTATGAAAAGTGTAGTAAATTGGGCTGTTAAACAAGATTTCATGATGATTTTTACTTACAATCAACTGATAAGTATTTCTGTGGGATTGTTGTAGCTTGTCACGGCCAATTTAAGATCACTTTTCCGAAAGATTAAACGCTGGCTGAGACAGTTGAGCTGGCTCGAGCCGCTAAATCGAACGCACCTTATGTTCACACATTCGCACTCCAGCCCACGTGTGCAATGTAGTGATTGTGAACGGTCGGCGCGTTTATCTTGTCTCAGTTTCCCAACGGTGGTTCATTATTGTATAAAGCAGGTGGGCAAACCTTTGGACAATATGGATGGCCTCAGTGGAGTAGATATAGGTGTACACTAGGTGGCGTCTTACCGTCATCCTTGCCCTCATCCCTCTCCCTTTAGATTGACCAATGTGCCAAGACCCACATGCACACCCCTGGTATAGAGGGACAGCGATCAGCAACAATCACGTCGGAGAAACATAAAAAGCATCTTGCAATTTTCAAGTAGGACCTATGTTCTAAGTGTTAATCGTAAGAACTCAAGCCCTTGCAGTTGTTCATGCTGACAACAGAGAGTTGGGCTATTTGTTGATTTTGATTTCTATTTCGTCCCTCACCGGTTTGTTTTTATTTGATGCGTAAGGTTTGTAGGTATCAAGTGTGCAGAAACTGTTGATATGGACTGCTTTTTTTGTTGGCTAGAAAATAATTTGCTCTCTTGTTTGTTTGGGATGCATATAATTATGTGTATAGAGGCTACTACCTTGTGCGGTAAATGCGCGAAAGTTAGGTCGGTTTGGTAAGGGCCAATTATTTTCGTGCGATTGCCCACTAAGGTAAACTTCGAGCATGTAAGCGTCTGAGTCTGGACTGATCAGGCTGCTCAAAAACATGGGATCCTTGTAAAGTTCGATGAAACTTGGAAAGGCAATAGGTAGCCGGCATGTGATGCATTGCCACCCTTCCTTGAAGCTTAGTAGGGATTTACGCCGGTCAATGAAGTTTTTAATTAAACCGGTTCTCATCATAATCATATGTAGCAAGGTATTCAAATAGTTTGTAGAATGCCAATACATTTCAAACTCATTTTCCAAAGATTAATTTCTTTACATTACCACTTTATCCAATGGTAGAGGTACATTTTTTGGTAGTTTTCTAAATTTTTTACAACTAAATCAATTTTTAATTGGAGTATAAATTTTATTGCAAACGAAAGTTCGAAATAATGATTGCTTCGATTCTACTTGCAAGTCGGTTGGAAATACCATTCCCGGCGGCTGTCTGAATGGTCGTGATTTTTCGAAATTTCATGTTCGCTCCGCGCTAACAGATGGTGACACTCCTTCCAGTCTTTTGGACAGAATGACATAATTTAAGCAAAGTACTACGTTCAGCCCCCTTCCCCCTTTTGAAATGTCTGGATCAGCGCTTGCCTATTGTTATGTTTACTAACTTGTTGTTTGCGTATGTCCCACGTGTTTAAATCCTATTTACACCATTTTTCGCCAGTCATGCTGCCTTAAAACCAGGAACGAGGCTGCAGACTCAGCCAAAAAATGTCCTCATTAAAGTCACACAATCATACAACAAAACAAAACCATTCGTGGTCCAAGCTCCAAGTTTTAGTTTTTAAGGGGCTAGATATCCAAAGCTTTTCCTGAAACTTAAAATTTCTTTAGACTTTTCATGGATACGAGATTGGAATTTCCCCATAACGCGAAGAGACAAGATGCTGTCAAACAACGCTAAAATATGGTTTATAAGGTTTACTCTCTAGGTGGTATAACATGGGATAATGCATGATGTATTTAACTGTAACTAGAGCTGTAGTCGAGTCGAGAGAGTCCGTGTCACGAGCCCGGCAATTTTCAACTCCCAAGGACTCGAGATCGGACTCGGACCTGAGCCCTGTGCAATCTCAAGGAGTAAAAGTTAACCTCTCCTGCCGAGTCCTTTTAATTCTGAAACCACGTGATGTCCAATTTACTACATTTACTACATCCCTGGCGGTTAGTATCGTGGGAGTAGTTTTGACGGGACGGGACATGGGATACCCCCCCCCCCACAAACACCTTTGGATACATACCCAATTGCTGTTTAAGTGAATCGCTTAGTACATTAATAAATTTAATTAATGAAGTGGCCATGTCCATTCTCATTGCAAGAAAAGTCCATGTCGGGAACCCCCAAGGGACCAGGACCTTTCCTAGATTTCCGAGCGAACAAACTTGCTGGCTCGGATCTGGACAAAGAAAAAGACGAATGTCAGTTATATATATATGATAATAAAGAAAATGGCTAGTTTTTAACCAATGAACCAAGGAATTAGGTAATACTAAAGAATATTCCCGTCAGAGTACAAATTTCCCAATGTTTACTTTCGTCCTGTAGAAATGAAAGGACATAACAACTTGATGTTTATACGTACCATATGAAAACTGGTCAAAAGGAGTGACTTGTATACATTTAAAAAAAAGAAAGATACATCAACCGTCCTGGTATGACACACCAAAGGCTAAGACATGCGATCGGCTTAAGCGTATACTGTTTAACAAGGTGCTTCTTGATTGGCTATTGCCATTGTATTTTACACCGATTGAATTCCTTGTTAGGGTTAGGTATTATTTCAGAAGTTAGGGCTAACGTTAGAAAGAAGGAAATTTCTTGTGAAACTAAGTGCATCGCCACATGCTAAAAATATACGTTCATGTTCTAAACTTTCACCTACTTTTTTCAAAACTAGGTAGTTATATAATAACTTTAATAGGATCAAAAACTTTTAACCACCGTTTACTATAAATAAGTTTATGGTGCTTAATATAAGGACTAACATCTAAAACACGATCATCATGTTATCAATGTGATTAACACATGCCATACATGTGAGCCTATCGGCGAGCTGCATGCACTTCAATAAGCTCAGCGACATAGCGCCTACGTTGATCACCTAAAAAATGTGTAAAATTACTCGTTCATGTACAGTAATAACTTCTTCAGATAATGTTCTGATTGTTTACGATTGCGTACGTTTATGTATTGAATGCGTACTTCATGTAATACGTGCTGTCGGGTATTGAAGAGACACCGGGGGAAGGGGGTAGCGAATGGCAATATAGGTGGCACAAATGACCAAAAGAATTTATACTTCTGCCACAACGTGAAGAAGGTTTTTGAATCACTAAGCTAGACATTATATTTTTTGAATCAGTAACAGAAGAGAGTGCATCTTAATTTTATTTCAGGTCTTCGCATCGTTGAAGGGAAAACTTTATTTGAAGGCCGAGTGGAGATATTTCACAATTATCGTTGGGGATCAATTTGTGATCTGTCTTTTACCATCGACGACGCTTCAGTGATCTGTAAACAACTTCACCTTGGAGAGCATGGTTTTCCATTACCTATGTCTGAATTTCAGAGAGGAACTAGCGACATTTTGCTGGGGAATATAGCTTGCCATGGAAATGAGTCATCAGTTCTTGAGTGTAGACACTCTGGTCTTGGAAGACAAAGCTGCCCACAGTCTACAGTTGTAGGAGTCGCTTGTTCAAGTAAATACAATGTAGCGATACCATTATTGCAATATCTAGATTTTACCTGCAGTCAGTCAACTGTATAATAAATTAGACCCATCCCTATAGTTTCCTCTAAATTTTAATCCTACGCACCATAGGGAGATTGACCACTTATGCCTCAAAATATTTCTTCCCAGCATATCATTATTTCAGTCACGTCACTGTGTTCTGAAAAAGTAGACCAACTTCTCGAAAGCGTTGACTCTGAAAAGGAACTGTATGTTCAATGCACTGACGTGGCATAATTTACAATTTTTGTTACAAATTGAGGAGTTTTTACTGACAATATTCCTAAGTCTTACATAGGTCTCAAAGTGTTAAAATGTGGGACGCCAAATTTGAAGGTGCGGTGCCTTTTTTCCTTACACCCATTCATTTCTTAACGCATGGTTACACTTGTAATACCGGTATGTTATGTGACACTTATCTACATTTGTCTAGAACCACACCTAAAGAGAGCGCTTGTCAACCTCTGAAAACAAAATTACCACCTTAAAAGTTAAGGTTTTAAGACCACAGAAAGTAGAAATATCTTATTAAGTGATTCCATTTTGCCTAATTTCCCCCATATTAAATGGCAGCCTCATGGCACACAGACGCATTTGCGGGTAAGCTTCATTCATGATGCGCACAACGTAACTGTTACTTTTCACTCCGTGCCACAGTCGCGCATATAAATTTTAGCACATGGTCGTTTCTTACAAGTTTAATCCTTTATTGTTTCCTTTTCGTATGCATGCAAGGAATCTGGGTGAACGTGACGTCGTGTTTGTGGGTGTTCGCAATACTTTTGCTTATAAACACGATATCGCAAGATAGCAATGACCGACACTTTTCATATTTAGTACACAGAATGGTAATTTTGAAAGAAAGAACTTAATTGTTTTTGTTGGAGGTCAAGGGTTATTTGAGGTCGCCAGCGGCTGAGAACCGAAAACCTTGTAAACATGATATCACATGATATCTTAGGTTAGAAATGGCCGACACTTTTCATATTGGTATGTAGATTTTTCATGCCAAGGAAAAGAACCTTGTTATTTTGGTGAGGGTCAAAGATCATCAGATAAAACTGCTAACACCGCAAAAATAGCTTCCAGTACCACGAATCTCAAGATAGGAATGACCGGCACTTTTCATATTGCGATAAAGATTTGTCATGTTGAGAAGAACCCCAATTGTTTTTGGTGGATGTAAAAGGTCATTTGAGGTCATCGTGGGTAGAACCGCGAAACAGTGAACAGTTTGTAACGTTAAACGTAATAATCCAAGAAAGGAAGGACCGGCGCTTTTAAAATTTAGTTTGCAGATTAGAGGGAGACATCTATTGTTTTGGCAGACGTCAAATATTATTTGATTTCACCAGAAGAAGGGTTGTGGAAAACCTTGTTAATTACAATGAAAAGAAAAGCCCTCCAGATTTATAAAAGCAAAATTGTCCCAACTTTTCACTTCGGCAAGGAATCACTAAGGCTTCCTGGTGTCTTTAAACAACTGTAGGTTCCACAAAAAAACGTTTTTCTGAATGGTATTTTATATCTCAAATTGTTTTCTGGAAGATAAAGAATCGAAATATGTCAAGATGCAAACCGTGACACTTCTGCCAGTCCGGGAATGTTTGGCAAACCTACAAAAAATTAAGGTGGCCTCTTAACTTCTTAAAAGTATTACCATTTCAAGACTTTGGTAAACAGCACCTTTTATCCAAACAAATTCCCACAAAGACATAATTATCTAGGAGAATTTATTTAGACAACATTTGCATCCAACCAGCCAAATACAATCTGATGACATGAAAAAATGAACTCAGAAGCCAGTATTCCTACCATGGTTAGAGTTCAAAGATGGCAAAGATCATCATCTTAACTATGCCTGTCTGAATCAAAGTGTTTGTAGATACCACTTAATGGAAGAGGTACGTTATATAATTAATTCACAAATCTTGAAAAAGACAGTACCTAATTTGCTCATGCCTAACCAAGCACTCCCTTCCCTCAGACAAACACGATATGACGAAGAAAGTATTCCTGCCATGTCAACTAGTCTAGGTACACAAATGGAAGCTTGCTATATGACGAACTCATTATCAGATTAAGTCGTAAAAATGAGAGGTAACGGTCATCATGTGAGAAGCGAGCATTAGTGTGAAGAAAGTAAAGAAAACCTATGGATTGGTGAGGTCGCACTTTCACCAAATCAAACAAGAGGCCCAATGAGGAAATTTGGATAATTAAAATTCTTCGTAGCCAGTTCGGAAGACAATCGTTTTCGGAGGTAATCAATTTTCAACCAATCGGGAGAATATTTTGCCATGTGTGGCGCCATTTTTCAGTCTCTCAAATCGCGATCCTACCGTGCAATTCAATGGAGATAACGTTAAAAGTAATCCTGCAATATTTATTGATATTAGGAAAGAGAAATTCGGTCAAATTTAAAGTCTCTGTTGATAGAGGAATAGAAAAGCTTTGTCACGTCTTCTTGTTCACCACAACGAATTGGAGATACCGAGAAATTTTGCTACGTTCTTTGTTCTGAGCTTTACTTATAGACTCGGCACAGCCTAGTTCACGGTGCCGTATTTTCCGAATGAAATTGTTCAAACGGATTGTGCCAGAATTTGTATTTGAAAATGCGTTCTTGAAGGCCCCTTGTGTTTGGCCTTCTGTGTCAAAACTATAATGTCACATTTAAATACATCCACATTTGTTAAACAAATCGGCGACTGTGAAGAGGTAGACACTAAGTGTTCATAAATATTCACATCGTTGAGAGTCAAATCCCCCCCCCCCCCCGTAATGAGAAAAACTCGTTTTCTCCCCAAAGCGGTTATCTCCCAAACTGGTAACATTTCTGGGATACCCCTTTGGGGAAAGTTGTGTTGGCATAATGGTATCCGAAAGTCAGAATGTTTTTCTATGTTGCAACCAAAAAGCATCATAGAAATCCGATTGAATATGATGCGATCTGTTCAGTTACTTTCAGTAATCAGTCGGTCTACCCAATTTCAAACGAAATTTAATAATTTCTTTTTTCTTTTCTTTTCTTTTTTTTAATTTCATACTTTTACCAGATGTGAGAATAGTAGACTCCAGTGCGAAGACAGGGGGAACCGTTGAGATTTACACAAATGGTCAATGGGGAAGAATTTGTAGTAGCTCGTGGGACGATTCTGATGCTTCTGTTGTTTGTCGTCAGCTTGGTCTAGGTGACAGTGGAAAGGCTGTTCGCATTACTCGAAGCCAATCTGAAACAATGCCGACCGCTTTGTGTAACGTGCAGTGTACTGGCAATGAAGATTCTCTGCTGGACTGTACAGCGTCCTCAAGTGGAAACAGTACTGAGAATGCGGGTGTTATCTGCTCATGTAAATGTTTGATAAACAATTTATGATTGATTTTTTACAACTTTAAGAGCTTAGTTTACATAAAAGATGTTTGAGGCATCTGATTTTCTGATCCTTCCCTCCCATGGATGTTTTTATCACGATTTATAAATGATTTAGAGTTTAGAATATTGGGCCTACTATAACTAAAGTGCTCTGCAATGTACATCAAACTAGACTGAAAGATATTGTTACTCCCTTTGTTTTCAGTTGTTCGACTTGTCGATGGAACAAATGAACATGAAGGTCGCGTGGAAGTCCTTGAAGCGGGGAATTGGGGGACTGTCTGCGATGCGTCGTGGGACCACGTTGATGCAACTGTAGTGTGTTCACAACTTGGCTTTGGTGTACCTGGTAAAGCTGTGGAAAGGGGGACATTCCCCTCAGGAGAGGGTCAAATTTATCTAAGTAACGTCAAGTGCAATACGAAGGACACAAATCTTTTAGAATGCAGACATAGTGGCTTAAATATTAATAATTGCGGACATTACCAGGATGCCGGGATAAGATGTTCAGGTAACAAATAATTAAATCAGGTTAAAGATAATTTAGGCTGGACGGCAACCTCAAGTTTTTCCTCTGGTATATAAAAAGGGATAAATATAAATGAATACGTATTTTGTAGATTTAAGTTTAATTTGATTCCAAAATGTGGTCCTCTGGATAGATAGAAGTATACTGTTGTAAATTAAAACTAACAAATTATTTTACCAGAAACACATGGAATAAAAATTCCTCGTGGAACTGAGAAGCTTTCAAAAAACATCTGGTGGCTCTCATACATGCAGTCAGTACATGAAAATTCAAGTTTTGGAAGAGAAAGTAGGTCATGATGTGAGATTTCCTTTCATAAGATTAGTCTGGAATGGAGATGTGTTTTAAAAACGGTAGAATGGTAGCAAGTGTCAAATTACTAGAAAGCCTAAATTGTTTAATAGTCCACCACGTCAATGCAAAATTTAATTTTTAATTTCGAAGAAATAGAAACTTATGCACTCGTGCTAAAGTGTGTATGTGATTATGTGTGTGAAATGTGTGTTTGTGATACTTGGCTCGGTAACACAATATTTCAAGAAGGGAAACTTTCACAGTTGTCTAACTTGGTACAAAGAAGTCCGAAATTGAGGAAAAGAACCATATTGTTTTTGGTTGAGATCAAAGGTCACCTCGGGTCACTAGGGTTCAGAGTCTGAAAATCTTTTTCAAATGCAATATCTCAAGAAAAAACTTGGAAATATTTAATTTTTCAATACGTGGATACAATATGGTCAGAAGATGGTCCCTACTGGTTTTGGTGGAGGTCAAAGGTCATCGGAGTTCAAATTTAGGGAAAATCTTGTTGAAACAAAATCTTAAGAAAGGGAACTAGGAAAGATGTCACATTAAATATAAGGATGAATTCTGCTCAGAAGATGATCCTATTGGTTAAGGTCAAAGGTCATCTGGGGTAACCAGGGGTCAAAGTCCGAAAATCTTGCTTACACAATATCTCAAGATAGGAAACTAAGAAAGATTACATGTTTGGGTACGTGGATGCAATATGGTCAGAAGATGACCCCTTATGGCTTTGGTGGAGGTCAAAGGTCATCGGGGTAAAATTCAGAAAATTTTTTAAAAACGATATCTCAAGACAGGAAGCTTGGATAGATTTCATACTGGACATGTGGAAGTATTATGTTTAGAAGATGGACCGAATCGTTTTTGGTGGAGGTCAAAGGTCATCTGGCATCACCAGGAGTCAAAGTCTCAAAACCTTTTTAAATACGATATTTCAAGATAACTGTCAGTCTGTCTGTCTGTCTGTCTGTCTGTCTGCCTGTCTGTCTGTCTATCTCTCTGTCTATCTATCTATCTATCTATCTATCTATCAATGGCTCTTATGGCAATATAAGCTCATTTGGGATCACAGGAGGTCGAAATTGGAGTAAAACCTTGTTTCGTGTTGAACACCTCTCACAGTTGGAGACATAAATAGATTTCACTTGCGATGTGTGGTTAAACATTATGGTGAGAAAATGGTTTCTATTTTGTTGGTGGAGGTCAAAGGTCTCTAGTCAAACAAAATTACTCCTTACTAACTAGTATACTGTAACATTTGAGTGAGAAGATATGGTACATGATGCCATTTTTCAAATGGAACATTGATGCATCGTCGAAACCTCAACGCATTTTTGCATTCTGGTTTCTTCATGTCGTGATGTTTTTTACGAATGCAACAAAGACACCTCAATAGATCGAATGCGGTGAGGGGTGCAACTGGGACGCGAGTTTGTTAAAAGACCTTTACCCTCAAGGAGTCTATTCTTTCATCGTATTCACATGCTTAAAAAGTAATTAAAACATCCATGACTGACCTCTTCTCTGACCTCAAATTTTTCGTAATTTTTCCTGTATTATGCTAGGCTATTCTGGCACTATCAATCAATCAGATTGGAAACCTGACTGTATCAGGTGTATATTTAGTACCGTATGCTTCATTTGCACCCTGATGTGTTCAGATGTAATTACATATGTATTGAGTAATCGAGAATTTTGAAAAATGTTGGAAGTTATTTTTCTTGAAGGCATTCGGCTTATGGGAAGTAACTTCAGCCATGAAGGAAGGGTGGAAGTTTTGATCAATGGCCAGTGGGGTTCAGTTTGTGATGATTCCTTTAATGAAGACGACGCAGCCGTTGTTTGCAAACAGCTTGGTCTAACCGGTCCGGCTCAAGCTTTGTCAGGAGCATTTTTCGGACAGAGTCATGGGCCAATTTGGCTGGACGATGTACAGTGTGATGGTTCCGAAGTGTCACTTTTGGATTGTGCGAATTCTGGTATTGGTCAGAGCGATTGCGACCACTCTAAAGATGTCAGTGTCCGTTGCTCAGGTGAAAGTCGTTATATTTGATAAAGCTAATGAATGATAATAAAGCTGACAGATCGTAGTGATCACTACGTCGAATAAAAACAGGATTTCGACTGTTAGAGGCTCAATTCTCTCACCCAAACAGTACCAATTTTCTTAATCTTCTGACTGAAGTCCCTCCCACAATTTTCTAAAATGCATCCTCATCCAGACAAAATCTCACTTTATTGCTTCAGGGAGAGTATAAAAAAGCTCAATGTGTATGGTCAAAACATTCTCAGTACAGTTTATGTTGTGTAATAAAAGCTTTGGTTCTCTGCATGTGTTTTAAATTGCTGTCAATCAAAGAGCTGTGCCAATTGAGATTTCGGTAAACCCCTACAGGAATTGTAGTTTGGAGTGAGAGGATTGGTCGTTTAAATACAACTGCGAAAGGGATGTCCCTGCCAATAACGTTAACTTTACAACAACGACCGAAACGACGACTTCGAATATGCAGTGTCATCAATTTAAATTTTTCAAAAAAAGTAAAGCATAAATAATTCTCCCCAAACTTTGAGCAGAAAGCACTGATGATGGAATGTTTTCAAATCTTATTGTTAAGGTCTATGACACTGACTGTTAATCGTTGCAACATCCGAGTGCCACCTGGATACTCCCGAGGTTATAGTGACACAAACTCGTCAGTGTTATTGTGTCACAGTCATACTAGAAGGAAACTAATAGTATCGATTAGAATTGTGAATTATGAGATTTAGGCTAGTCTGATGTTCCAAAGTTTCTGTTCTGTCTCTCTTCTTCTATTAGAAATTGCAAAATACTCGCCGATTACCGTCCTAGAACAGGAATCTTTGGTCGTTTTTATTTCTTTTTGCTCACTTTCTCTTCTTTTGGTTGAGATAGTCCTCATGATAATTGGACCCCATGCCTTCTACTCTTGTTCTAGCATATAATACAATAGAATACAATGCCACAAATGTCAAAAATAAATTAGAAATTCTAGCATTTCATCTCTTATAATAAAAGCCTTCACAAAGTTACTATTCTACAATTTTGCTATTAGTTTACTTTACATGAGCAAAAGTGTTCAGGAATATATGAGTTGCCACCTCTACCCTTACTTCTAAGATCAATCATGGCAAAAAGAATGAAGTGTCTGAAATTGTTGGCTGGGTACAAACTTAACATAAACACTATTGCAATTTTGTCAACTTATTGACGACAACGAAGACTATGGCTTTGATTTTTTAAAAATTCCGTGAGCAGTTATAGTGAAGCAGATGAATGTTTCTCTTCCAAGTTAAATTTCGTTTCAGGCTGTTCAGAAATGAAAATAAACCTGTTTTTAAGGTTATTAAGATTTGTTTTTTATTTCGTAGTCATTCGACTAATTGGAAGTGATAATCCCTTAGAAGGTCGAGTTGAAATCAAACACAAGAGTTGGGGAACGATTTGTGACGACAAGTGGGATGACCAGGACGCCACTGTTGCTTGTCGACAACTTAATCTCGGGTCACATGGAATTGCCGTCAGAGGATCATATTATGGTCAAGGGAGTGGGGACATTCTTCTAGATGATGTTAACTGCGACGGCACCGAGTCATCTCTGTTTGAATGCAAACATTCTGGGATTGGAATTCATAACTGTTTCCACAGAAAAGATGCAGGAGTCAAATGTTCAGGTACTCCGCAAACTGATTTGTTTCTCTTTCTCTTTATTTCAACTCTATTAATTACGAAATTTTTGATAAACGATCGTGACATACTTATGAGAGTGAAACCAAAGGTTAGTATTATCTGTGAAAATAACAAATTTTTCGAAACGCTTTAAGCATTATAGATGTTGTATAAAAATGTGATGCTTTTGAAAGATCGATGAAAAGTTCGATATTATAATTCTGGTGGGTAGCCCTTTTATCGTGATTTGTAACACGCTCTACTTTTAAGGAAGTCTTACCCTTTCCAATCTTTTCATATTCTCCTTCTCACAGATGCCATCTGCATTGCTTGATTGTTAAAAAGCATTTTTTCACTTTTTGACCCTTGTTCTATCTTTTTTCCTATGGTTATTAACCCTTTGTACATCTGCTGTTTTCGACAAGTAGTTTGAACATTTTCTTGTTCAGTGATACGAATATTCCATGCATCGCTCATTTCTTTCAGATGTGAAACTTGTTGGAGGTACTTTACCTGGCGAGGGACGACTCGAGGTCTTCGCAAACAATCAATGGGGATCTGTTTGCGGACATTCTCTTGACGACAACGTTGCAGCGGTAGTATGTCGTCAACTTGGCCTTGGAAATCATGGAGTAATACTACAGTCAGGACAAATAGAGCCTGGAACAGGTCCAGTTTTGTTAGGAGACGTACGATGTGTCGGTCAGGAAAGAACAATTTTTGACTGCGATTATCCTGGACTTGAACAAAAAACCTGCGATCATTCGCAAAATGTGGGAGTAAAGTGTTCCCGTAAGAAAATGTTTATCTTTTGATGTTTGTTTTAGAGGATTGATGTTTAATACCCACAGCTTATGGAGTTTTATCATATACCCGATGCTCGAATGATGTGCGATTTTGCTAGTTGGTAACCGGCTACTACCCATGCATATAATAATGCACGAATTAAAATGCAGCTTGATCTGTGATTAAAACTGATACCATAACTCCACCTCCGGCAGGATAAAAATAAATCATCTTATAAGTTAAAACAAAGTAACAAATGATTAAGTGAACAACTGGATAATGCAGTAGTTCTCAACACATTATGTGTAAGTTTTTTGTGAAAGTTTATGCCTATTTACAGCTCACTTCATAACGTTTGTCGGCTCTGTTTTTTTCCCGTAGTTATTCAACTCAGGGACGGAGACGGACCTCATGAAGGGCGTTTAGAAGTTTTTGTGAAGAACAAATGGGGTACCGTGTGTTCGGATGGATGGCAACAGGTGGATGCTCGGACGGTGTGTCATCTATCGGGTTTCGGATTTGCTGGCAAAACTGCTAGCGGAAGTTCTTTCCCAAGAGGAACCGGAGACATCTTCTTTACAGAAGTGACCTGCAGAGGATCGGAATCCTCTTTCCTTGAGTGTGAGAGTAATGGATTCAAAAATACAAGGTGTAGTCATTATCAAGATGTTGGTGTTATATGTCCAGGTAATAACAACTTCTTTAAATAAAGGTTTAAATGATTCGCCATGGAAAACACAAGAATGGAAATTATTAATACGAAATAAATAGCACAAAAATGGGTAATGGAACGAAAACTTACAAAGCTCGTGTACAAAAAACCATTAGTAACTGTCTTGTAAAAGAGACAATTATCACTGAAGGGGCAAGTGTAAAACTCTACGGTTCGTTTGCACTTCATTGGTGTTAGTGGGATGCAGGTATTTTGGCAGGTACGCACTAATTACTTGGAAAGGGAAAATTTGAAACTGCCTTGGAATCTGTGAATTGGATCACTCCGGTAAGAGCGTCTGAAAAAAGAGAGATGACCATTTTTGGTGATACTCTTGCCTTATCCCGCCTTGAAAGTAAAAAAAAAAAAAGAAACAAATACATCACTAAGTCACCACTCATCAATGGATCATTTCATGAATTATTTTGCGGTCAACTTGTTTGGATTAATGTGTTGACATATCAGTAATAGACCAAATTTAATCAATTGATTGGAAATCGTTTCGTGAATCATTTAGTTAATTTTTCCTACTGTCCACTCTAAAATTGAGGTGTGAACTTAGTTACGCCCTAAAAGAAGGCAAAGTGTTAATTAACATCATTACAGTTAATTTCACTCCAAGAATGGTGAAATTCACTCCACTAAGATTAAACTTCGCTCCAAGAAGAGTGAAAAGTCACTCTCTAACGAGTGCCTTAAGGGATCACTCTTTTCAAGAGTAGGCCTAGTCCCTGTAGGCACTCCATCAAGAGTGAACCTTTGCTCTTTTGGAGCAAATATCCACTCTTTTGGGGGAAGGCTTTACAACGTTCTTTCTTCAAACGAGTTAACTTACACTCATCTTATTTTTAGAGTGTAGTCATTAATAACGTTTCTTTCTATTTTTGCGACAGAGGTGCGATTGGTTGATGGTAAACAACACAATGAAGGACGTGTGGAGATCTTTTTGAATGGTCAGTGGGGAACTGTTTGTGATACACTTTGGAATAACAAAGCGGCTGAAGTCATTTGCAAACAGCTCGATTTAGGTGTACCCCTTCGAACACTCACCAAAGACTTTGGAGAAGGCGTCGGACCAATATGGATGGATTCAGTTCAGTGTGAATCGAGTGAAACCTCGCTCTTAGAATGCGAACACGCTACTATCGGTCAACACAATTGTGACCATAGTAATGATGTTGGTGTCATCTGCTCAAGTGAGTGTTCTTATTTGTTAAACCAGCAGGAAATCAGTAATTATTATTAGTTAGAATGTAGGGAACGTTTCTGTTCAGGACACGTTGGTGTTCGGAAGACAAAAATATCCCCTTCCCCAAATATTCACATTAAAGCAATTAAAGGAATTTTTGCCAAACCACTCAGTGAAATAAAAATCACAGGTGCTTTCTTTTCAGTGTGCTTTTCTTGTCAAATATATCACAAAAGGGTCCCTGAAAAAATTAGGAGATATTATTAACTTTGCAAACAGAGTCTTGAAAGCTAACACCCACATTAAAATTCATAGAGGAATTACAAATAAAATAATTGTCCAGGACTCAGATTTAAGTTTAATATCATAAATTGAAACATGTTCTACGAATTTTGGTTACATTGTCCTGTTGGCGTTCTTGTCCCATCTTCATTCTCAATAAATTAGCAATGTAAGTTGACACATTTTGAGAACTTAATGGAGGCATGTGTTATGCAACGGATTCACAATAACGGTCAGTGAATGGTTTTTATTTATTGCGTTGGACCAATATGAATGAATTTTTTATGCAATTTTTGGATTATCCAGGGATTTTATTTTCACAATTTCGTTTCCAGGATGAATGTATGGTATCAGTATATCGGATTTGCAGTATATTTTAGTAGAAAAAGTATTTTAAAAATCCATCAATGGTAATCCAAGATGTCTTGAAGGCTAACACTCCCATTAAAATACATGATAGAATTACAATAAAGTAATTGTCCAGGACTCAGATTTAAGTTTAATATAATACAGTGAAACATATTGTACGCAATTTGGTCAAATCATTGTTTTGTCACATATTCGTTCTCGATACTTAAGCAATGTAAGTTGACACATTTTCTACTTTGAAAACTTGAATTGAAGGCAGACATGTAGTTGGTTATGTTTTTTTTTTTATTTATTTATTTATTTTGTGTGCTATTGTAGGATTCACTAGGGAATATATTTGCAAAATTTCGTTTCCAGGATGGGTGTATGGTTGCAATGTATCAGATTTGCAGTATACTTTAAGTACAAAATTTATTGTAAATAAAACTCATCAATGGTTTTCCAAGATGTCAACCTTACTTGCTTTAAGTTTCCTTTTTGTCGAAAGTGTCTCACTTTCATTAATGTCACGAGCCTTTTTTTAATGAATTAAAATTTCCCAGAATTGATAGGATATGTTTCTTTTTAAGCTACTAAAAATTACTTAGGTGCTAAACTGGGTGGCATTGTGATTGTCACGTATAAATTGAAGTAAGCATGAAACAAAAAGACATCAATATAGCATCCGGAAACTGAACACTTACATGTTTCAAATCCTAACAGCTCCTTGTTTAAACCAAACACACCACTGATGCACTTAAACTTCATTGAGCTGGAAAAGTTTCACGATATGATCTTCATTTGCTTTGGGCACTGTCAATGATTTCAAATCTTAATTGTTAAGAAATATCTGAAAAATTACACTTTCATCTTACTGTCACAATATTCGTTACAATTGCAAACATCAGTTAAACGTGTTAGTCTTGGCAAACACAGGATCTAACTATTTTACGATGAAAATTAAAAATCAATCAACAACTGTAGTTTGCCACAGATATATAGCCAACCCTCGGACATGAGGAAAGTAAGTGTTCATACAGAACAGCAACAGGTCGCCAAATTTGTTAAATTAAAGACGTTTTTCTGACAGATAGACTATTACAGAAATGTAATGACGCTTGAATATCACGAATAAGATCAATCAAACTAATTTCGAATTTATAAAATTTTTTAAGCTATTCGACTCCTAGACGGCAGAGACTTCAGGGAAGGTCGAGTAGAGGTCTTTGCAAATCTTCAGTGGGGAACAGTTTGTGGCAATTCGTGGAGCAACACCGAGGCCTCAGTGGCATGTCGTCAGCTTGGTTTTGGGAATCATGGGACTGCTTTTCTCAGGGCATCATTTGGGACTGGTGATGGTCAGGTGATACTATCAAATGTCAATTGCTTTGGAAACGAGACTTCGCTGTTTGGTTGTCGTCACCACATGATTTATTCTTCAGGGTGTAGCCATTCGGGCGATGCAGGTGTACGATGCTCAGGTAATTAAGCTTTGCAACAAGCAAGACCCCTTTTGTATTGACTTGAGTTACTATAGTCCAGTGACAAATATTATAATGTAATATATGGGAAATCGAGCATCGAAATTATTTTTTTTCCGTTAGGATTGCTTTTTTTTTACTTTTACTCTCAAAATATACGTTTCTAAGTTCCAATGGTTTCTGAAGACACTCATCGTTAATGCAAAGGTATTGCACAGTCTCTGAATCACTGATTTTGATCGATTTAAAATGTTTCCAAATGAAAAAATAGCTTTCATAAGTAGCCCTGAGGGGATTTCAATGCTACCGGCGTCATTGAAATTTTTAATCGGAAAAACAAAGACTAACATGAGCCATGAATGATATGTCCATCACATATTTGCATATCAGGGCTTATGCTTATTCATGAGACAATTGTGGATCTGAATAGAATTTGCCCGTGTCTTCTGGGTATTTCAGGCTCTTTACTTCAAATATACTTTCATGTCCCACATGCTTGAACACATTGACGACGTGATAGGATACATAGACAGAACATAATGAGAGCTGCTGCTAGGTAGTAAAGGGTATTGACGATACTTCAGAGGTATAGAAAATTCGATGTCGGCCATTCAGTGAAAGTGAAAGAATCAACAGGTACCTGCAGTACAACCCAAAGAATTCCCAGAACTGGCTTTGCGCTTGAGGAAAATGATATGTTTTGAGGCGAATTGAAGAAAGCCTCTTTACCTAAGTCTTTTGATGTAAAACGACAGTGCAAGCTGTCTCTTTTGGGTGCACCGCAGATCCTGAATTCGCCTCACAGTATAGGGAGTCCACAAGTGCTAGATATTATAATTCTGTAGCACAACCAATGCCACCTTTCATGCAAGTAGGTAAATAATCTGAAAGATTAAGATGATGAAACACAGGTACACACCGACGGACCAAATCATAACATCACTTAACTGCTCGAATTTGTCTATTTAGTTAAATTAAATGCAAAAGATGCCACTTCGCGTGGTTCAAATTGCAATTCTTATCATGGAAATGAGTAATGTTTTTGTATCTTTTCAGATGTTCGTCTTACTGGTTACACTGGGGAACATGAAGGCACAGTTGAAGTTTTTGCTAATGGTCAGTGGGGTAAAATTTGCTCAAGATCTTGGGATGATTTCGATGCAACAGTTATCTGTCTTCAGCTCGGTCAAGGTAGCCATGGAGTAGCTTCCAGTGAATTAATGCGTGGCTCAGAACACATCGCTTTAGATAATGTTCAATGTATAGGTCAAGAAGAGTCAATATTTAATTGTGATCATGCTGGACTTGGACCACACAATTGTGACACTTCAGAGATAGCTGCTGTACGCTGTTCACGTAGGTTAAGTGCATCAAAAATGTTTATATTAGGCTAAATTTCATATTTCATATTTATTTCATATTTCATATTTATTTTTTGATTTTCCACAACAATATATACACATAGATAAAGTACAAACATGTAATTGAAAATACAAGAAAAGTGATTGATGTAGAAGGAAGTATTCTTAAAAACCCTTGTGGGCTTAAAGACAAGAACACTCCCCCAAACAAAACAAAAAGAAAACAAAAAAACAATAGAGACAAAAGAAAAAAAAAGCAGACAAGATACAGAAAAGACGAAAACCCGTCTCGGGCAACTCACCAAAACCACCCACCCACCCATTAATCCACTCATCTACGACAGTTAATAAGAACTTAAGAAATAGGAAAGTAAGCTTTTCCTTAGAGACACTATAGAGGGCTTAGACCGTAAATTCTGGGGCAGCCTGTTCCAAATGAAAATTGAACGAGATTTGACACTCCTTTTATGATTATTTTGATTGACTAAGACAGGATGGGGATTAGCAGCTTGTCTGGTATAGTAGGAATGTTCCTGACTTTTTACTGTGTAGAAGGAAGAGAAAGAAGTTGGTAGCAAGTTTTTCAAACAACGGTATGTAAATATAGCTAAGCTCAGAGTAATGATGTCAGGTAGTTTAAGCAGATTCAACGAGGCAAACAGACTACTGGTTGGGTCCCGTGGTGCAGAACAAGTCATATGCCTGACAGCTCTTTTCTGAAGAATTGATAATTTACTTAGAGTAGATTTATTCGCACCTGACCAGACACTACAGCAATATGAGAGCTGGGGAAAAATAAGGGTTAAGTATATTAGTCTCAGTGCCTTTAAAGGCAGAGTAAATTTAAGTTTAGCTAGTATGCCTACGCTTTTCGAGACTTGAGTTGCTACATAGCTGATATGGTCCCCCCATGAAAGTTTGTCATCAATGTAGACGCCTAAGAATTTTGCTGTCTTCACTCTCTCTAAGGGTACATTAATGTAACGAGTTTCATAAACCATGTCACGGAATTAGAAAAGTGCTTTTATGAAAGCTATGGGAGCTAATTCTAACCTGGCTAAAGCAGCTCAGTGTGATAGAAAGACATTGAATTTAAATTCCAGTCATATTAGCATTTGAGTTAACTATTGCTGAAAGTTCCATAGAAAAAAATATAATCATTTAACGTTAATGACTACACGTAAAATTTGATATAATTTAAAAGGCTGTACAGTTAAAAGGAAATTCTTGATCATTGCATGGCTTTTAAACAATGTCTGAATTTTAAAACAGCTGCTCATCATACAGGAACTGTCAACGTTGCGGTTTTTTTTTTTAATCGAGCTAAGAATCAATATTTCGTGCTCGATCAGCCAAAATTAACAGAACTTACAGAAGCACTGTGTGTCTTAAATTTGTGCAATTTCCACCATCCGCTTAGATTTCAAGGTCTACTGTTCGTAATGATTTCTTTGCTGTGTTAGTTTGTTTTTTAAAGTCGATCAAGAATATTTTGAATCAGGCGTAGAACCTTCCGTTCAATAATGACCTTTATAACGTTTCTTTAATAGTGACACGTCTTACCAATGGAATGAATGAGCAAGAAGGGCGTGTAGAGGTACTCCAAAATAGGCAATGGGGCACAGTTTGCGAACAACATTTTGATGTAAGAGAAGCTTCACTGGTGTGCAGACTGGTTGGATTCGCTGCCCCTGCTATGAATTTTGACAACATATTCGGGAGAGGCAATGGTCCTATTTGGCTTAACAATTTGGATTGCAACGGATTTGAAAAGTCTTTATTTGATTGTAGCCACAGAAGTCTCACCTGTTATTCCCACAACTTTGACATAGGAGTATCCTGTCAAGGTATTGCTTTTGCTCTAATTTGACAAACGTAATTTTTTTATGATTGAATATCTGCAGTTTTTGGCCTAACTGCTCGCTCTTTGTATAGCAATAAACGATCGAATTTTAATTCAGTTTATTTCACACCTTGTCTGAGAGGAATTAAATATGCTTTTTGTTGGACAAGTACACTGACTTTATATGTAAGTAGTCAAAAATACCTTCGAAAAACTAAAAAGAAAGAATGACCTCATATTAATAATTGTTGTTTCGTGAGCAAATGCAATTGATCATCGGTTTTTGATATGAAGTAAGTATTGAATGTTGTCTTCAGTGTCCTCTTTGACAGCAAGACGGAATATCGTGGCATATCATTTGTAGGAAAATGGTATCAAGTTTAACGTTATGTTATTGTTCAAATTTGAAAGCTGTTAGACTAAGCGGTGGCAACGACAGCAATGTGGGACGCATCGAAATATTTGTCAACGGTCAGTGGGGAACAATATGTAACAACGCGTGGGACACCAAGGATTCTGAAGTGATTTGTGCCCAGTTGAATCTTGGACGACCTATGACGATAGAAAATGCTGAAGCTATCGAAAGAGGAATTGGTCCAATATGGTTTGATGATTTCCGGTGTCGCGGAAACGAATCATCACTTCTTGATTGTCATCATTCCCCACTTGGTTTCCATGGTTGTGATCATTCCCAAGACGTGATCATTAAATGTTCAGGTATAATAATGATGATGACTCAACACGTTTGTTATAGTTGTACTTTTGCAACTTGATCTTATATTTGTGGTTGCAAAACTACAGATTTTTCTCCTGTCGGAAATTACTTTGTGTGGACGCCATTTAGCTTAAAAGAAAGTTTAAAGCTTATTAAATTGCAAACGTAACTTTGACCTTCTATTTGATTACTGATTGTTGTTGACAAGCTCTTGTTTTGTTCACCCTTTTCCGATTAGTTATGATTTTTTCTATAGTTTCTGTTAAATAGGGGCGTCAAAATCCATTAGCTACAAGAAGTTTTGTGCTTAGCCTCTTCTCAATTTCTTCAATTTTCCTCTCAAATAATACTTGTTGTGCAATCAGTCTTTATGTTATCAGATTACCTATTTTACTGGCATTTTATTAATTGGGATTGATATGTTAATTGGGATTGATATCAAGTTACAGTGAACCATTGTGCAGGTGTGAGATGCAACAGTGGCAATGTTTCATAATTAAAGATAAAGGTTTTTCTACTGTCACGACCACAAAGTTTATGTATTAAACAGTAGGTACAGAATTCTGAGAAGATGTTAGCAGATTCAATGAAATGAAATTACCCAAACTGACTTAAGAGAGAAGAAAACGGTTCTTTTATGGAAGGTATGGTTTTATCTCCATACCAAATGTGTCAATGCCTTTCCTATTTATGGATAGTTTTTTGCCATTTCCAACTGTTTTATTAAATTTCATTGGTAATCCAGGTGTGCGATTGGTGGATGGTGAGAACGAAATGCGTGGTCGTGTTGAAGTTTTCATGAGTAATGTATGGGGTACAGTATGCGAAGAATTCTGGGACGAAAAAGACGCTACCGTTGTCTGCCGTGAGCTAAACTTGGCACCGTACGGAATACCAGTTTACGGATCTGGTTTAGGATTGAGCCCGCAACCAGTTTTCTTAAGTGAAGTCCATTGTAATGGAGACGAGGCATCTATCTTTGAATGTTCTTCTCAACTTGGTAAAAGTAAATGCAGTCATTTTGGAAATGCTGGCGTCATCTGTACAGGTAAAAACAAAGATTACAATTTGCAGAACATTTATGACCTGGGCAGAATCATAGTGTTTTCGCTTCGATCATTGTTTGTCAAATCAAAAAGACAACTTGAAGGGAGCTTTCCCTTGTTAGCTTTTATGCATTAGTTTATTTGTGCTCTTAAATTTTATTTTGGTTAAGAAATTATTTGTCTGTTCTGAAATCAACCATTTAAATTGCACAATTTAATTGTACATTTTTTTTTTACTCCCCTACCTCCCTTCATCAAAAGTTCATAGCATTTTCAGACGAAATGTACTCTCTTCGACACGTATCTTCCACAAGGAAACTTCTCCTTATTCAAATAGCGCAAGATAAAAAGCTTAGGTCATATAAAAAGCCCAGTTTCCAAATCACTCTTTTACTGCCTTAAACACGATTTAGTCAAATGAGCGAGTAAAACGTGTCTTCGACATGAGTCATAAGGGAATCATATAGGGTGGAGCAGGAGACAGGCGTACAACACCCAACCCGACTGACACCAGGGAGGTAATTCTAGTCATCATTATCTATTGACACTTCATTGCTGGCACTAATGAATGTTGTATTGGGTCTACTAGCATGAAAAGTTAATGAAGACAAACTTCCCTCGTGTGGAAAAAATCTAAGTTATGCAACTGAACTACGGAGATAAATCAGATACACTCCCCATACCAGTTTGTATTCAATGTTCCAAGTATTTACGAATTTGCGTTTATCACCAGATACACGTCTTTCTGGTCCTCTTGCACCTTTGGAAGGCCTCGTTGAAGTGTTCATCAACGGTGAATGGGGAACAGTGTGTAGTGATTCTTGGGACGACAGGGCGTCATCAGTTCTTTGCAATCAACTGATTCCTGGTAGTCAGGGATGGGCTCTAAAAACATACCATCCTCTATCTTCGGCTGCAGCTCTATCCATCGTGCTAAACAATGTCCAGTGTACAGGATCAGAACTCTCAGTTCTAAATTGTAGCTATTCTGGTATTGACCAAAGTTCCTGTGACCATTCCAAGGATGTTTTTGTAAAATGTAGTGGTGAGTAAATCCATAGCCTGGTTTAATTATGGACCAAAAAGCCTCAATTAACCATGGGCCAGGAAATCTTCAAAAAAGACGATATTGTTATGTTTTGGGAAGTTCACTCCTGTAGATTAAATTCACAAACGCATTGAATTATGCAGATTACCTCTTTGCATAGCAATTCTTGATGTGTATGCTGAAATTTACGTTATAAGGAAACTGTGGAGTTGATTTACGGTGGGGAGGGCAAGAGTGGCGACAGCCATTACCCTTTTTTCGTGATTTGCACCTCAGTATGTAGTCTTAGCTGCACTGCTTAAGTAGAGACATAAGCGTAGGAGGCCGGGGTGCAGGGGGCACTCGCTCTCCCAATTTGGGCAGATAAAGTTGGTCCATACATGATAAAGGATATGACATTATTCGGGAGAAATTTGCTCTTGCCCGACCCACAAAAATCATCCCCGTGCGCCTATGAGTAGAGATTTCATAAGGGGTCCACTACAGTGGTAATTACAAACCTATCTAACCTATGATCCATACAATATCAACAGCCAACCAAGAAATTCCCTGTTAAGCAGCGCATTACCTGTAGTATTGTGGAGTATTATAGTGGAAGGATCCCACATTATGTGCACCAAACACTGTGTTACTGGTTCAATCGTATAAATGTAGTTTCCTAGAATATCAAATAATTGAGTACTTTTACAAGTTTCATGGGGATTAAGTTACTCACTGCTAATTTATCAATAAGTTTGACCGGCAAGTTAACAAGGCAGCTTCTCCATTTTTTTCCTTTTTGGGGTTTTTATTTTGGCCCTGTGGCAACAACTCAACTAGTAAAATTACACCCGTTTCGATACAACTACAATCAACGTTTAAGTAAACGAAGATTAGTAAGGGCATACTGATGTACAGGAATGTCAACAAATAATTTTGTAAAAAGTAGGTTCTTCATTATTTTGCCCCATCTTGTTTTTGCCACATGAGTGAGCCCCCAAGGATTACTTTCACTCGATTTAATGTTCACGGGATTATGTAAAGATTCTTACAAAATGTTGGATCCGAGACTTGTTAAGGCCTCTGCCCACTGGCCTAGAACTATATATTTTGGTTAAATTAATGCCTATTTATCACGGATAGGCACCGAGTGTCATCTTTACTATTTAATGGCGTGATTGTATTTCAACACTACAAAGATTACATCTTTCTGTAACAAAGCAAATCATTAACGCGGTTAAAGGCCCATGGTCTGATTCTGCCAGTCATAGCGCTATTGATACTTTTCAAAATAAATTCAGATGGTCAGACTCTCCTTTTTATTTTTATCTAAGACCAATACTTCTTGGAGTGAATCAGTAGCGTAGCCACGGGGGAGGGGTTGGTTGGGGGGTTAGCTCACTCCCCATGACCCAACCTTGCAATGCAAAAAACACCTAAAATAGCTGTTTTTCTCTCTATCCTTCGATTTTTCCCTCGTATCGAGTCCCAACCCCCTCCCCCTCCCAACACAACAACCCCCCCCCCCCCATGACACAATCCTGGCTACGCACCTGGAGCGAATCTACACTCTCATAGAGTGAATTCGCAATTTTCACCATTAGACATTGACTAAGTTCACTCTTTTGTTTTTTAGAGAGTAAATTGATATTCATATCAAATTGTAAAGTTTTTCATTACTCTCTTACAGATATACGACTTGTTTCTGGACATGGGCCTCAAAGTGGTCGTGTAGAAGTACTTGTGGACACTATATGGGGTACTATTTGTGACAGGAGATGGGATGACGTAGACGCTACATTAGTTTGCCGCCAATTAGGTATTCATCTCGGTGGAACTGCATACTATTCAGCATATTTTGGGCAAGGGCAAGGTCCAATATGGTTAGATTATGTTGGATGCAATGGTGACGAAACATCAATCTTCGACTGTTTGTACTCAGAAATCGGTACCAGTTCTTGCCGCCACTCCAGTGACGCAGGAGTTGTATGCTCAGGTAGCTTTCTGTCTAAAGCAGTGTGTTTTTCTACTTACCTAATGAACAAGATTGTCATGTAAAAATTTGGGTAAAAAATGTCAATGATAGCAACCAAGTAATGGGAATGAACTTATATCGTTGCATTATAATGTTACGTATAGTATTACGTAAGATGTATTGAGGACATTCAATAGAGACTTTACCCTGTAGCCTAGTATGTAACCAATATCAATGTTGTGTTTGTTTTCTCAAATCAAACATTCTGAGTTTCACCAAGTTATGTTCCCATTGAACTTCAGACTACAAAAGCAATAAATTCCCTGTTCTGAACAACCTACAAATCAAAAGTAGTGATTGAAAATGTGAGATATATTTAAGCTGTAGTTACTGTTCGTATCGATAGAAAATATTAATTACAACGAAATTGTAACAAAAAAGTGGATGTCACATTAAATTTTTCCTGCTTTATAGTTTCAAAACATCCTTTTTTGCCTCTCGTAGATGTACGATTAAGAGACGGCTCTTCTCCCACTGAAGGACGAGTAGAAGTTTTTAAAAATGGAAGCTGGGGAACTGTTTGTGATCAATCTTGGGATGAAAAAGAAGCAATAACTGTTTGTAGACAGTTAGGGTATGGTCCACCGGTACAAGCATTTAACGGTGGACAATTTAGGGCAGGAAGTGGTCCTATCGTGTTGACAGACGTCCGGTGTACAGGAAGTGAAAGTGCTATACTTGAATGTACACATGATACAACAATTGATCAGAGCTGTACTCATTCCAGGGATGCGGGCGTCAGATGCACAGATATCTGTGGACCTGGTTAGTCACTGAATTGTTACAATTGTTTGGAAAATAATAGTTGAGATATTCACTATGGAAAATATGCTACGAATAAACAGTTGTGTCATTTTCTCCTTAGATCATCGTCTTGCTAATGCTTACTTTATCACTTCTACCATTTTGTTATTTCGTAATCGCTAAAGGTAAAATATGCATGTAGTAACTTCCGTTGTGACTTTTATCAACAGATAACCCACCTCTTTCCATAACATACTGTCCGAGTAATATTAATGTTGTTGTTGATGGCGGAAATGAAGCCGAGGTTTCATGGGCAGAGCCCGATATACCACGAACATCATGCGGTGGAGAGGTGAAAATTTCAAGAACTCACTCTTCCCCGGAGATCTTTCCGTTGGGAGAAACAACAGTTAGCTACTCTGCTTTTGATGAGCAGAACAACCGTGCATCTTGTTCTTTTGTTGTTTCTGTTAGCATCGCAACGGTAACCACTGGTAAGTGACAGGAATCTCTGTTGAAAAGGTCACTTAGCTTTTCCTCAGATATATATAAAGACATATAGGGCCCGGTCTAGTTAAACGTGTTTGTTCTTCATAAGTGAAAGTGACCGAGAAAAACGGTCTATATTTGAAGTGCAATTGATTTTGTTCTCTCCCAGCCAATATGCCCAGTTGAGGCAAGCTTTAACAGCTGAAACCAGCTGGCCCCAGCTAGACTTAAGCTGGGAAAGCATGACTAGCCCAGTTGAGTCTTTTGTGGGAACACCTAACAAACATGAATGGGTTCCAGCTGGGGTCCAGAGAATAGCCCAGGTGGAGCCAAGTTGGGGTACAACTGAGCATATTGGCTGGACTGTTTTTAGAGTTACTACTTGAGAACATTTACTCAGCCAGTACAACCAAAGGTGTAATTTAAATTTTAACCATGTGTATTTGTGGGAGGGGTAAGGGGAAGGGTTGGGAATAGACGAAGCAAGTTGGAAAGGTATTTTAAATCTTGTGTAATCTTTGTTGTAAATAAGGGATTTTTTAGGGGAGTGATCTTTGATGAAAATCTCATAATGGTTTTTTAGTTCACTTCCATCCAAAATTATTCTATATCTTTCTTCCCTCTGTTTTATTTTGACAATGTGGAAAAAAGATGAATGAAACTAATTCATTAATTAGGTCGATGTTTTACGACTCACTCGAGTGGGTCGTAAAACTCCATCTTACTAACTAACTGAGCGACTCGACAACATCGTAGTCGTGAAGGCATTCTTATCTTCGAGATTGTGAGACCAACGCCTTTGTTGTGTCGAGCCGTGCAACGTGAGGGTCTCATGTCTACTTTGCAATTTTATTTGTACAGTTAATATCTGTTTTCCTTCAGTATAAGTTATGATTTATGAAAATAAAACTGTCCAACTTGTGAGCTGTACTGGGAAAATCTAGAGATGACACTTTCTTGGACTGTCTGGTCCCAACAGCCTGCTCCAAAGGTAGTGTGACGTCAGCAAAAAAAACCCATGCCAAGATGATGCCACATAACTGACGGTCTTCAGAAGTGGCAATGAACTGGGAAACTCTTTCAACGAATTGGGAGATTTGATGCTTTATTTTATGGACTTCTCAAAGCCGAGTTGTAGTGGAACATTGTAACACAGGTTTTTCTTCAAAATAGCGCATTTAGCAAAAATTTTAATTAAAAATTCGGGTTCTATGGAAAATTCTCGGTGTAAAATTTTACAAAAGTTCAAGTACTTACAACGTTTTAAAAGAAAGAAGAAAATTTAAAAAGGGATCAAAATAACTTAGCACCTGTTATACTAGATTTATGACAAGACTGATGCGAGTGTTCTGTGGTATCAGCATCTCATGCTGACTCTACGTGGTAGTTAAGGAGTAAGTTTTCCTACGGAAAAATCTGTCGGAATTACGTCAGTATCTTTTAAGGTTCTTAAGATAAATCTCTTCAAAGTTTTTATGTTTCTAAAGCAACTTCTTGCTTATTCTAAAATAAGGATGCCGAATGTTGCGCGATGTTGATATTTCTTTTGTTAACCCTTTATTAATTACCTCAAAATTACTCACCAGATAGTTAAGGTTTGGTAAAAAATTTCAATCCTCAAAATATCCCCCTCCCGGATATTTTAATGTTACAATTGTCCTTGAAATGAAGATTGCAAAATAGAATACCATCAGCCCTTCATGTATTGTCCCTCCCCAGATATCAAATGATTTGCGTATTGTGCTCATGTTTATGCATGAAGTGCAAATCAGAAAGTACCTTGCAAAATGATCAATTTTTGACGGATTTTGATGAGAATTGGGGCAATTATACTGGTATGTAATGCTTTTTACATGGAGCATCCAACTTTGCCGTTATCGTGTCACACAATCTTTAAAGCTCTCAAAAAATTTGGACACATGAACGGGTGGCTTTGACTAACTGTGAGAAAATTCATATATGTACTTAATCTAGACATGGTTTACGTTATCTATACTTCCTTTACAGACCAGACTGTTATTGTTACACATCCTCCTAGTCGATCTTGTGAATCTTCGCCATGTCAAAACGGAGGTACATGCAACTCTGTAGAAGGTGGCTTTTCTTGTTTCTGTTCACCAGGTTTTTCAGGAGAGACTTGCAACCTATGTCTTACAGGTGATTAAGCTATTTTGAAGACTTATAAGGTAACACTAGACCGAAGGATAGCAATGTAAGACTCTTCCCCTCCCCCATAACTGAATTTTATCTTGTATTTCTCACTTACAATCTGCTCATTGCGTTCTTGAAGGTCTGATCCTCTCACCACCAGACTACAATTTTTGAAGTATTGCACAGAAATTTTCAGTTGGCACAGCTCTTTGACTGAGATCATGTTTAAAAATGCGAAGTGCCGAAACCCATCTTACACAGGATGTACTGTACTGAGTGTTTTCATTTTACATTTGAGTCTTGTATATATTCACCCTGAAGCAATAAACGGAGATTGTGTTTGGATGAGGATGAACTTAGGACAGTTACGGGAGGGGCTTAAAGGGCCAATCCTCTCACCGCAAACTACACTTCTAGTATAGAGTAACAAAAACTCTCAATTGGTTCAACTTTTTGATTGACTACTATTTCAAACAATGTAGAATACCAAAGCTTATATTACTCAGCATGAACTGTTCTGAGAGTGTTTTAGTTATACACGTTGAGCTTTCTATACTCACCCTGCAGCAGTAAACTGAGATTGTGTCTGGATAAGGGTGAATTTGAGACAATTGTGGGAGGGGCTTAATTAAGAATGTTAGGAGAATTGGTTATGTTTGGGATGAGAGAATTGGGTCTTTAAGTCACTATGTTAGGCGAATAGGAACTGTTTGTGTTAGAGGGTTAGCCCTTTAAGCCTGGCCCAAGCCGTCCTCTTGCATGAGGCCCTTCAGTCCTGTTTTACTTTGGTGACCTTTTGATCCCAGTCAGCAAAAATAGATTTCTTATTTCGGACCCAAAATGAACACATTCACTCCTAGGCTTCCTCTACGGAATACACATCAATTCTCAAAATTTTAAATCCCATGACCCTTGGGAAACTTACATGATGACTTTTTATCAGTGCTAAAATTTTTTGAACAATGTAATTGTTTGCAAACTGGCTTATCTTTTTTTTTTTTTTTTTTTTTTTTTTTTTTTTGCATGTCTATCTAAAATATATATATAATATTAGACATTAATGCCTGACTGCATCTTTCCTTTCATCCAAACCAACAATAACGTCTTTTGATTACGTTACAGGAGAACTTGTAGGCTGTCCTATGCGTCCAATAACCCGCATGGCATCAGAAAAACTTACCCCGGTTCACTGGATCCCTCCAGAAGCTATGTTCTCCGGAGAGAGGTTCATTCTTCAAGAGTCCACCACCATTGCCCCTGGAGATGAGTTTTTTGTTGGTATCACAAACTTAAAATACACCTCCGGGTGTTTCCAATGCTCATTTAAAGTAATTGTGTTAGGTAAGTATGGAAGGATATCACCATGTTGTTTAACATAATGTTGATTGAAAACAATATTCATTTTAAACTCTTTATTCCATGGGTTCTTGCCACAGTTAAGTTCAACGCAGGATTTGTATACTCTCGATTGGATGCTCATATGACCTAAACATGACTAAAACGTAAACACCTAAACAATTCAAACCATTACTGGATATAGTTCAAATGTTATGTCCTAATGGCAGTGTTAGAATGCAAGGAGCTCAAGCAAGGAAAACATTCTCATTTTGCAGATGAAACTCCTCCTAATATTTTGACATGCCCAAGTGACATACTAGCGATGTTAGACGATGGTCAGAGTGGAATAAGTGTAACATGGAAAGAACCAGTTGCAGACGATTTTCAAAGAGAGCCGTTGCTTATGACGTCATCTCACAAGCCAGGAGACATTTTTAGGGAGGGTGTTACAAAAATTACATACAAGTTTGAGGATGCCTCTGGAAATGAAGAGTATTGTCTCTTCCAAGTTATTGTGTCAAGTAAGTAGAGTTTTCCACTTACCACCTTTAGGCGTGTTCAATTTAAACTAATCAAAGATAATAAACATAAATGCATATCGTCCATCCCAAACTAGACCTACATAACACAGGAGTTTTACCAAAACAACTACTACTACTAATATAGTAATAATAATAGTAATGCAATTGCTAAGACATCACTTTGTCATTTGTGGCAAACTTATAAAGATTGACTAAAGCCAAAGTTTGGACAGCGCCAACTATACCCCAAAACATGTCGACCTACACGTGTGGCATTCACGTAAAGCTATGCATAAATCTGACTGAAACAAAAATTTTTAGCCCATATGTGGCTGTACGTCTGTCAGAAATTTCAAAGGTAGTAGAAAACGGACGCTAGGGATTAAAGCCCCATCTCTTGTCATCAAAGATATCTTCTGCGTTAGTATGACCCCCCCCCCCTCTCCTCGCCCATCAAGGAAAACACCCTTCTTTATGTTCACAATGGAAAAAATCGAGAATTTGCAGCAATTTTTCAAACGATTTGCCCAAACACTGCACCACATCACATCTAAGGTTCATCAACTGTTTTCTAAGACACCTCACTCAGGAGGGTTGTCCGAAGTAACGTCAACCCGAATTAACGTCAATCCCCCGCCCCCGCCACGTCACTCACTATAGAACAACTTCCTTCACCTGTATGAAACACCTAGGGAAATTTCAAACCTATCTCTACAAAATACTCAATGTGTGACATCTTCCTACATAGAACCCCAGAGCGATACTTTACCACCCGACGTCTTTGACTGTCCATCAAATACGGTAACAGTTCCTTCAAGCATGAATAGCACACGGGTCTACTGGTCACAACCCTATGGAATAGACGAATCTGGATTACCTGTAACCACCAAATCAAGTCATTCCTCTGGTGATGTGTTTTTACTAGGAAGCACGCTAGTAAGGTATACATTTGAAGATATTTTTGGAAACGTTGCAGACTGTGAGTTCATCGTTGTCGTTGAAAGTAAGTCACAAGTTCTTCAAATTGAAACGTGTGTCGTCGTAACGTATAAGGTTGTTATAATTTACTTTTACGAATAAAGTCACAATATAATCATTTTCTTATATTTAAAGGTAAAAATTTAGTTTAAAATGTTCCAACATAGCATTATAAGTAAATAGTTCATTATCAAATCATTCAGTGTCAAGGATAAACTCTAGCAACAGCTTCATCTCCTCAAAATATTATTCACAAGAAGAGTTATGGAATTTGCATCTTTTGAAATGTTGAAAGTTTTGGGTGAACAAATTATTCTTGAGCAACAAGCAACTGAATTTCTCTCTAAGGAAAACTTATTTTTTGAAAAGAAGGCTACCATACTGCCTGATTTTTCATTATTTACCACCATTTGTCAATAAATCTTGGTTTTTAAAGGATGGATTTCCTTGTGCAACAACAATACTTCCCTTTAAGCTGAGTATTAAATCATTGTTAGCAGTTTATTCTTTTGTATAAGACCAACCTAAAGGGCAATCAGAGTTTGTTTTGACAAAGTCTTCCACGACTTTAACTCTGCACAACAATCTTACATTGAGTCAAAACTGACGATAATGATCTCCGACAATCTTCATGGTTTTACGTTGGGATTAAGCACCGTAATTATGAAGCTGTCTAGCCATCGTTGTGGATTTTTACCCGAAAAGTATCACAAACTTTTAGTCAACAGTATACAGAGAATCAAATTTTTTCTCACTCGAAAAGACCTCTTCTATGTCTCCTGAATCTTGTAAATAATCAGTAATGAACGAAGCGTTGGAACGAATGGTTATATTCCATGTCAAACTCTGATTGCCCTTCTAAATTTGTCTTCGTCATCATTCAGAACAGTATGTTAAGAAAACTTCGACTTTCACAAATACTCTAACCCGAAAGAGTCTAACAAATTGCTGCATGATGCATGAGGATTACAGTTTTCCTATTCTGATATGTCAATGCTCAGACATAAAATCTACATTGAACTCAGCATCAAGAGTAACATATTTTGCAGTGATGGAAGTTGAGGCTGTTTGGCTGGAGCTGCGGAATTTTACCCCACCTCTCGCCATTCTTTAAGAATCTTTCTTCTTCAAATTTAAAGGAGTGTAATATTTCTTAGCCATTTTGTGAAAGGCATAAAGCTTCTTCCATACATCTCAAAGTAACTTTCTAAAAATTGCACTTAAGAATTTACTCAAAGTGATGCATTAACAACATTGCATTCGTGAGTATTCAAATGTTCCTCAGAACAAATCTTACTGAGGTTTCCACAGATTTCTCCCGCGATTCCGAGATCTAAAAGTTGTTATACTCTGCTAACATTTGCTATATATATATATATATATATATATATATATATATATATATATATATATATATATATATATATATATATATATATATATATATATATATATATATATATATATATATACGTATATATATAGAACAAAAACACCTAATGAAAAGATTGAGATTTGTCTACAGACAAAGGTTCAGTCAGCCTGTGATGAATCTGTGACGAATTTACACATTATCTCTTTGCTTTTGATATAAATAGAGATGAATAATTATGATTACCAATTAACATCCTTAATTTTCCCCTAACTAGGAGCCTATGTATTAAAAATTCTTGAGTTTACTGTTTGCAACACTGTAAACACAAATTAGTCAAAACAGTGCCTTAACTGACTAATCACGTTAGTCAACAACGTTGCCTAATGTTTGAATATTACGTTATCTAGTTGAATTAGCTTCTTACAAATATTAAGCCTCCTTGACTAAGTTTTAACTGATATTTTTAGTCCATTATTACGAAATTATTCAGACATCATCACAAATTAGTCAAATGTGACTAACCTAAGTGGTTAGTCAATTTAGACACCACTTTAACTAACTTGTGCATACATTGAACCCATAGTCTTTCTTCTCAACATCTACGTTAATATTTTTCTTCCTTTTAAGTTGATTTAATTTTATTACAAATAAATTAGTCCTACGTGACACTTTTTTGTGTTTTTTCGTTTTGAACTTGACAGATGCAGGTGACAGAATATTGCCTACAACATTTTTGAACTGCCCAAGTTCGGTACAGCAATATGCGGTCAATACTTCGAGCAGCACACCTGTCTATTGGAAAGAACCATTTGCGCCCATGTCCCAAACCCAAGTGGTAACTCAGACACATTTTCCCGGAGACCTATTTCCAATGGGCATCACACTAGTTACCTATAAACTTACAGACAGCACGGGAAAATTCAGCGTTTGTGAGTTTTCCATTCAAATCATCGGTAAGTGTGCTTAACATTGATTATTTTCCTGTATCTTTTTCTTCTTCTAATTAGAGTTTGACAGAGAAAAATAACGTTTTGTTTAGCACCTTGTTTTCTCTTCTGTCGAATTTTAACAGTGAAGAAACATTTTAGAGGTTTCCTTTTGTTAAATACTGTTGACTGAAAATTTCTAATATTTGTAGGTTTAAAAATGACACACAGGTGCACAACTAGACAGTCTCCACTGCCGTGTAACCGAGTCATATTAAATAGTTGTAAAAACATGTCAAGTGATTGCTGCTTAATTGCCTCTTCTGGACAGACTTTATGAAACTTTTCGTCAACATGCAATGAAAGATAAACAGCTTGTACAGTTGTACATTGTGCGATGTGAAAGACAAAGCCTATTTTTTCTTTAACCACAAAGAAAATGAATGCAGCTGTTTTGATAGGTGGGTTTTATGATAGCATTCATTTTTGGTGAAAAAAGTACGATAGATACACATGCAATTTTGACTTTGCCTATGCTTAAAAGTTAACACCTTCCCACTTTTTTCTTTTTTTTTTCTTTTTTTTTTCTTTTTTTTTTTGTGCTTGATATTAGGCATAAAATAAAATTGGTCATGAAGGGAACGGTAACCAAAGACATTCAGGAACAGTTGCACAGGCTTTCGACTATATTTCGTTTACTTTTAAAGAAATAAATCCGAGGGAAAAGCAGAAATAACAGGAAAAAATAACGTTTAAGAGCATTGCATTTACAAGGTCTATAAGCAAAAAATTGTCTTCGCATTTGAAAAAGAAGTGACTTCTACCCACATTTGATGATATTTTGATTTAAGTTTAATGTATTTGAGATATCGACAGACGTTGTACGTGTTGCATTCTCAGGTGAACTTCGAACAAAATGGAATATCTTCTACATAAGAAAATAATGTCCTATGAATGCTAATAAATTAGTTAAGTTTTGCATGTTGGCTTTGATAGGAATATGGACCACTTGGAACTTGAAAAATTGCCAGAGTCTTCATTGTGTCATATTTCTGGATGCGCAGCATAGTTGTAACAAGTAGTTGTAACGGTCCTCCCTGGTAGTAAAGGATCGATCCATGTTGCAATCGAGTCCATTTATTTACTACTTAGATAATAAATCAAGTCGAACGAATCGGTGACTCAATTCATGAGGGAAATTATGTTAAGGTATAATTTCTCCAGGCATTTACCTTTTGAAAATTAGTGACTCGTGACATGACTCGTTACAACACTGTTGAGATGTGTAAAATACTATGTGCTTCTTAATTCTGAAGTACAGGTGTAAAGTGTCTTGCTTTGGGTAAGGGTTTTTTAAAGGGGGTTTCTAAAAGTAGAAATCGTACACTCTAAAAAAAAAATTTAAACGATTTTGTTTAAAAATTAGGATACTCACGAAGATGAGTATTTCTACTCGAAATAAGTGAGTACTTCAACTGAATTTGTGCAAAAGTTTACACAAATTGCTGAATTTGTGCAAAATTTTACACAAATTGAGTTGAAGTACTCACTTATTTCGAGTAGAAATACTCATTTTCGTGAGTATCCTAATTTTTAAACAAAATCGTTTAAATATTTTTTAGAGTGTACAGTCTAAGTAACGTAAGGCGCCGAGAGGATGAAGAGAGCCGAAATGTATCTAGACTCACAGTTGTAAAGGCGAGTCATGGCGCTGGGGGTTCCTGGGGGTTCGTGGCTTATGTTTTTCCTTCATTTTTATATACGGCATTTCGATTACATAAGATATAGGCCTAGTTCAACTTTTCCAGCCACCACCACTTTTTTTTTTTAATTCATGCTGCATTTTTGTCCTTGGCATACACAACTTTGCTAGTGGCCAGTCAAATTTTAATGAGGTTAAACATTAGAGAATTTCGGATGATCGGAATTTGGAGAGTGATGGTTTTCTTCAATACACGCCCAGTTTGATCACTTGGTATTTTACACCATTCTAGACTTTATAGGAAATCCAGCATCCCTCGGGTGTATTTTTTAAACGTTGATGAAATATTTTTCTAATGATGATTGCAGCCAAACAAAATTTCCACGCAATTATCCCCGGAATCCCTACCTTTGAGTTTCCTCACTGCATTAGGTATTTTCCGTTGCGAAGGGTGCCAACCAAAACATTTGCTATTAAAAATTTTCCTTTGTTTTAATGCACAATTCGTCTCTTATTTTTAAATTCCCTCACTTTCTGTAGTTCGTTCATTTATTTATTACTTTTTTACTTTTTTATCTATAAGCCCTGAAAACGGGGAGGGGGTAAAGTCCCCACTTCCACCTACCCCCAAATGGGATAAAAGCACATGTCATCCTGATCCACGAAAAAGTTGTTCAATATTTTTACGACTAACACTGTCCTACCAATTATTGCTATCTTCTTTTTCTTTCTCAAATGACAGACATAACGCCACCAGTAGTGGAAGGTTGTCCTCATCAAGAAAAGCTATTTTCCTGTAATGACGTCACACCTGTCTTGTGGATTGAGCCGTTTTCTTTTGACAATTCTGGAGAAACACCGTCAAGGGTTCAGACACATTATCCTGGAGAATCAAAGTTTCCTCCTGGAGACACTAACGTCATTTATTGGTTCAAAGATGGGTCAGGAAACACAGCTCTGTGTAATTTTACCGTCGAGGTTCACCGAGACAATTGTTCGGAACCCGTCACATTATTATTCATCATTTCCGTGACTGCATTTGGTGGTATATTAATATTTATATTGCTCCTCAAAATAATTTCGTGTCGCTACGATGATGAATTCCATGATGATGGTAAAAAACTAGAAAACACAAACCCTGGCTCTGGCGCTGGTTCTAATGATGGCGGTTATATAACAAATGTAACACCAACAGGTAACGATGATGTCGAATTAGCAGAGGTTGTAAGAAAAGGGGACCATTACAATGACAGCTACGAACATCAAACAGACGACAAGCAAACGGAATCGACGTTTTCTGAAGTCCATAGTCATACGGATTATTCGACTAGGTTATATGAAAAAGGTGATGGGCAAAAATCATGAGTAGATTCAATTAATGGTTCCGGTCGATGGAACTTTTCAACTGTAGCTAATTTGGGATGATTTTCGGTCGACTAATATATACGTATGAGGTACTTTTATGCCAGAGAAAAATTTAAGCCTTTGTTACTAGAGAAACTTTGCTTTTGCCTGCAAAATGGTTCTAAAATCCCAGCATTACCTATACTGTACGTAACGCCAGCATGCAAAACGACGATATGAGCCAAAGCATGCAACGTAGATGCAACGATAAAGATTTTTTCATTGAGATGTGCTATTCCTTACATCTTAATATGGTTGTTACTTTTCAATATGTTTACTCGGGTTTTCAAAATTAAAGGAAAAATGATATATTGAGAAAGAGGATTCAACTTTGTTTTAAATTGCACGAGCAGTCTCCCAAATTTGAAGTTGTGTAGTTGACTGTCCTATTATTGGCTGTTGGGAGTCATGTGACAACGTCAAATGTGAAATTTACTAGGGATACTTGCTTGGTTTACCTTGAATATGCAATATTGAACTCATAAAATAAGATGAATGATACTTTCGAATAGAAATCAGAAGAAAATTGTCACAATTAGCTGTTGATTCAAAATAAGTTTAGGGGACTGCTCGATCTAAACCTTTAATGTTTGAGTGTTTAAGTGTACAATTTAATCAGTATCGCCGAGATATCTTCCATATACTGACTTACGTAAGTTACAATAGCTGTAAAGCAATTAAGGGTTTGATTGCAAAAATATATCCAAATATATTATCATCTCATATATATAGATGACGTTAGTATGATTTATTAATATACAGTACACAGTAAAAGACACATCTTCGTAGTTTCGGCATGTACTGTAAATAAGTAGCATGGTTATATGAAAGTTTCGCGCGTTCCAGCACTATTCTTTAAACATCATAGTCAACTAAGTCTTCGATTAAAAAAAACTTATAACCAGGCCAAACTATCATTCGTTTGCTTTATTTTGATATAAAACATGCTTTAGATACATAGGAATTAAGGAAACAACGGTTGATTGAAGTTCGACTCTTTTGTCACAACTTCATGTTGTTTTATGTCCCTTAGTTTCGCCCACCCTAAACTTTAGTGATGGCGTCCTTTGTGGGAGTAAAATCAGATACTGCATTTGTCGGACGTTGCCAAAATTTGATTACAAAATCGTAGATATAGAAATGTGCTAATGTGAACAAAAATATAGTACCTGCTATACCACACGAACGTCTTTTGTTTGTTTGCTTGATTTTTATTGTTTTCTCTCATTTTTCTCTCTCGGGGTTAGGGTTTTTGGCATTTCCGTGGCATATTAACTAGAAACGAAGCAGTTGTTATTTTCAGCTTTCATTTCATCTTTTTTTTGTCACTTCAGTTAAAGAAAGCAAACGGCAGAGTGATTAGAAAAAAGCCAGATAAAATGTACCACTACCATTGTAGGAAATTATTTTGTATCTTTCCGGTAAAAATCTATACAAAGGAAACATGTTTGTTTTTACCCTATTGCTCCTCCAAGTTGGCTGAATTCAAGGTCTATTGAATTGATGAAGTTGTCTATAACTGCCCGATCTCTCGATTGTAAATGACTTTTTACTTATAGCACCTTTCGAAGAAAATGTCAGTCAATTTACAAGTTGGGTGTACATAAATTTTCAAATAGACCTGTGGGAAGACATTCTCACAGCCTTTCATTGTTTGTAATTGAAAAGCAACCTACTCGATTTTTATTATCGTTGCTCGAATTCGACAGTCGGGACAGGATAGATGGCAACCCGCTTTGTGCTGCACATACCTCGACGCATCCGAGTCCGTTTCGTACCCGTATGTAAACATCTCCACCAGAATATTTCACCATTTCGGGCAAAGTTTTCGAAACACTTCAGTATGAAGTGAGGCTGAGGTAAAGTTGTAAGTTCATGACCCCCTGAACGAGTAGCAAATCTTTGTAATCATTTTGCTTTTCCATGAAGGTTTGACTTCTTTGTTCGTCGGCCATTTCGAACGATTTTTTGAACAAGATTCAAAACAGGGTTAGGAATCATTGTTTCTGAGAAGCCATAAGCCAGTAGCGTGGCTAGGATATTTCCCGGGGGGAGGGAGCAAAGCTCGAAAATTTCCCCCAACTCTTCAGTTTCAGTTTATTTTCAGTGTCAGTATATTTTCAAGGTCGAGGTGCATGTATTACATACAAAATACGTAAATTTATGAAAATAACAAGATAATCATGACGTCATGTTATGTAACCTAAGTTAATACATGGCCTACAAGATCCTGAAGCTGCCTACTATATACTGTACATAGGATTCAGACAATGTCACTATGGGCCCGTTGTCACCCCCCCCCCCCCCATCCCCAGTGATTAATTTATTTTCCGATCAAATTAAATAGATTAATTTTCCGAACCAGTCCTTTAAAAATAAGGTAAACATCATACGTTTTTCCAGGTTTGCAGGGTTATTATGTCTAGACAACGGTAAGCTATTGTTTTTAGCTCCATCCATGGTTAAACACAGAGTAAGATCAGTCTATAACCCTGCCAGGTACTAGCTTGTAGCAGGGAGTTGTTTTTTGAAAGGAGGCAGAACGCTTTGAAATGAGGTTTACGCCTTCAAGGTCACTCAGTAATCCGTCTTTTGTATCGTTCTTGGCATTTCTATTATGCTTGTACGAGATTATTAAGAAGACACAAAAAGGCATTTGTCGTCTGCTACGGTCAGAGTAGGACCGGCAGGTTTTTTGCACTGCCACAGCATTGCCAGTCGTCAGGTAAATAAAGGTAAAATTCGGTCTTTCTTATCTCGGATACGCGTATGAAAAAATATCAACTCGGTCATACGTCGAAATCTGAACAAGAATTTACATCTGGCTATTTCAGGAAACCTCTGCAGGAAACGTCTGATATTATTGTCAAAAAATTAGACTTTTCCCCCATAAAACCTATATGCATATCATGCCATCTAGAGGGAAGGGCCAATTGAATTCATTTGTTTTCAGTTGACCAGTCGTTTCGAATGAGATTGTATCTGTTTTAAAACTGTTAGCGGTACCAACCTACCTATCAAAGCATTGTTCTGTATGAGCCACTTGTCTAAGGATTAGTTGCCTTGAATGAGATGGTGTCCCAGGAATGATATTGAAGCGGCACCGCAAGTAAAGGAGGGAAATACCTTTGCGGCAATTTTACAGCTTATCTTCATTCCTTTAAGTGGGCCTCAGAGTGTAAGCATAAATTAAAATTTCCGTGACATCTCCTTCCAAATAACAGCTCCCTGCTTGTAGGATGAGAGGCCATTAAATGCTAAAACTTAACCCAGGGTGCTGTCAACCAATAAGTTGGAAGCTGGGCTGTTAAACCTCGCATATAACCTAACCTAATACAGGGCGTTGTCAACGTTAGTGACGGGTGAGAGTAATACGCTGAGCGTCCCACCAGGGGAAATTTCGCTAAAATCACCCCTAGATTGCAGGAAATGACACTCACTGTGCCTCATTACTGCATGCTTAGAATGCCATATTTTCTTGTCCTGGAAACTTTTAAGGAGACAATTTTTCACAATGTATATAAAAAGGAAAAATTTAAAAATCTAAGGCCTACTGGTATGTGTTGCTGACAGCCTTAAATCGAATATAAATATAATAGTTGTGGAACGAAAACAAACGAAAATTGAAATAATGCAATCAGGGAATATTTCGTTCACGAGGCTATGATTATGTTACTATTTATTAGCAACGTAATATCCAATAGTGCATCAAGTTGATGAACATTAGCTCAACAGTACGTAGGGAACTAGCTCGATGATGGTATCCTATGCTCCGGTCTTAAGCCCCCATCCCACTGGACGAAGATCACGCTACGCTCTCGGATTTTCGGAAAAATCAACAAAACGTGGCAGCAACTTCTTGGTCTCCGAGGAAATCCAAGGAAATTGGAAAATTGCCCCATTCACGCCAAGTTCTTGCCAAGAACTTTCTACGTTGCTGTTGCATTCATGGGTTTCCCATGGCGTTTTCGGAGTAACCACTCGGTTCTATCTACGCCCAGGATGCCGCGCGCGCGACGTCTGGTTCGTTTCCCGTACGCCTCCACTGCGTTCACGCTGCTCGAGACTCGTTGTTCCTACGTCAACAGTATTTCGACCACAGTATTATCACAGTTTTTGTTTTATGAAAATACATAAAGCTGATTCAATTAAACCCATACAAATATATGATTCAAAGGAAGCTTTCCAAATGTTAACATGAAATTTATTCTTTTGACGATATTTTCATTGTTATTTTTAAAAATTTCAGTGAGATTAAAGGATCTAAGTATAGATCAGAAACAACAATCAATACAAATGGTCCCGGTCTAAAATGGACCTATAAAAATAACTCGTTCATATCTTCATAAATATCGAATTCGATAAGCTTAATTCCTTTCACATGTGTTTGGCACTTACAATAAACCAAATCGTGGGGATGTAGGGAGTCACTGATAAACTGCACTTGTGACCTTTTAGTTCAAAACTAACGTTTGAGAGAATGTTATCATTATATCATGCCAAGGCACATATCCAGCAGGGCTATTGAAATTCAAATAATATATTGCAGTGGTATTCCTATTTGGCACATAGGCCTACCACTATAGTTTTTTCCACTCTCTTGGGATAAAAATTACACGTTTTATTGAGCATGCATAAAGCTGATTTAAATCCATGTATTTATATTATTAAAATAAGCATGCATCAGGAACAAAACAATCAATACCAATGGTCCATGCCCAAGATGGGCCTATAGAAATAACTCGCCAATATCTTGATAAATATCGATTTCGATAGCCTGAATTTCCTCTTCAAACTTTTTGTTCAGAATTCATGTTGGAGCTTGTTGAGAGAATCTTATCATAATACCTCACAGATCCTGCTGCGCTAATGAAGTTAAACTTCAAATGCTGCCTCTCCCTCTTTGCTGTAATTGTATCCTATTTGGTCCGCAGCTACATTAAGGTCATGCAGGTTGATAGTTTTTCTCCACACCCTTAGGATAACATTATGGTCATCATCTTCTATGTCAAGTTGAGCATTCTGCAATGTACGATATCTTATCCTAATAAGGTTGTGAAGAAACACACAAGTCTCAACGATAAGTCTGACTATATCTGGACCTTGCTGCAAAGTGATGAGGAGTAACTCTCATCGCAGAGCAAGTATTCCGAATCCATTTTTTACCATCTTCTACCCCTGGATATTCTGTAGTTGGCTATTAATTCTTCTTCAGTCAGTCCTCTGTTGGAAAATGGCTTCAGTAGGTAGGTTCTGAGTCTCGCCAAAGGCGTCGTCACCCAGCAGGAATAATGACATGTCTCGATCATCATTGGGCATGGTTTCGGGATCTAGGAATCAAATTGTTCCATTTTCTAAACACTCTTTCAGTTCTGAATCGTTGTAAATCATTAGACATCGACCCATACCCACCAACGTCTATTCACACAAACATGTAATCTGCTTCAACTAAAGACATCAAAACTACGGAAAAGAAATCCTTATAAATGAAATACAGGGAACCCGGGCCAGGTGCTTTCTAAGAGCACTATGTTTTCCATCAATGGCAGAACAACCAAGCGGGACATCCCATTTTTTCGAAAGTTCATCAGCAATTAGACGTCATTCACCTGGTGTTACTGGACAGGAGATAACTTCTTCCTTTAATACATCAATATCGCACGGCAGACTTCTGGTATAAGAATGGAGTAAGTGTTGCGTGCAACCCTGAAATCATACTGAAGGGTTGGGTACTTATCCCCGGATGCCAAGTGACATATAGTTGCAGCAAATTTTAGGCCGGATTACAAAGCTTCCCTACAGTTAGTGTCTTGTTCGGAAATACTAGGACAAACTCTATTCAACAATTCATCAAACATGTCAGGAGACATTCCCAGGAAATTAGAATATGATTTTTGATACCCCATTCTTAGTTCAGCAAGCAGTCGGTCATGATGGCATGCATCCAGGGGGCACCCAACATGATTTTGATTCCCTTCTCTTTTTTCTTCTCATAATTAGCAGTCCAAATTGTCAGTCTAGAATCTGCTGATTCAAGTGCACAGAAAACTGCTGAAAAATCAAATTATTTTGTATTTCAGTAGCGTAGTCATAATTGTGTTACAGGGGGCTGGGGTTGGTTTGGGGTGGTGTCATGGGGAGAGGGTTAGGGCACGTCATGAGGGAAAAGTCTAAGGATAGAGAGGAAAAAACCGTTTTAGGTGTATCTTGTATTGCAAGGTTAGGTCATTTGGGGGGAAGTGGTTTCAAACCACCAAAACCACCACCGTGACTACGCCACTGGTCTGTTAACATTCATATTTGAAGAGAACTGATACTGAGTGATGAGAACGTTACTGTGTCTTTGTTTGAACTTCATTGACGTTGCTGGAATTTTTAATGAACTTGCACAGCGCAGAACTTACGTAAGGGAGTCTTCTGTAACGAAGGATGAACTTAGCTCCATCGAGAGGTAGGACGTACTACCAACTGACAACGCGTACTAGGAGCGCAAGACACTTTGGCGAAGTGGCCGTTGGGTTGTTACTACGTTCTAACCGTCAAAACTAAGTGTCCACTACGGCTATGTTACGCACATGGCGTTGTTAGGAGGTCTTTACTGCGTCTTGTTTGGGCTACGTCGATGCTACGTGGGTTTTGAACATGTTCAAAGTCCACGTAGCAGAAACTTTGCCTCTGGAGACCACGGAGATCACACCGCGTTGGTGAAAGTTCTCATCACGTCCTTGGAGATTTCTAGGAGTTCCTGCTGCGTTTCAGCGTTTTTTTATTGACGCAGCGGGAAATCCATTGACGTAGCCTCAGTGTGATGGGGGTATTACAGCCTGTCAGCGTTGCGCAGTATACACTGAACTGATCAAAATACCCTGCATGATGAACCAGAGAACATTCACGTTGCTGCAGAGAGGGCATTTCTGCGGAACGCGAGTCAAGCGCGGTTCATGCTGCCGTGACACAGATGAGATCTGGGGAAATACGTTGCATGGAAATTCAAAGTTATGCATGAGAAATGTTTCACGATTACTTATAGTGAGAAAACTTTAAAGAAACAGGAAAAAGAAGTATTATTTCGTCAACTTGAAATTTCCCCACATTCCATAAATTTCCCCAAAATATTTTCCAGGGGGCGCCCCCCTCCCCCCCCCCCCCCATTGGCTACGCCACTGCCATAAGCTACATACAATTTGTCGCGAAGTCTTTTTCCCTCGTAAATATGTTACCATGGTTATGATTCTCTTTTATTTTTTGACTTTTCATGGCAATTTTTCCGTGAACATTCTTTTTTTTTTTCGGGGGTATCCTTTAAGCAGATTTCGGACTCAATGGCTTAGGGGTTCCCTGTGTAATTAAAACCAAGCCATTTTTTTAAACTCAAATGGATGTGCAAATTTATTCTCACATTTCTGCCCGAAATTTAGTTATTGCTGAAAGCTGAAGGAAGTCTACCATCTATCCAGCTCCCTCCGCTTGTTACGTTTACATTTTATTAGGATATCGCTAAAATATTTTCGAAACTTAAAATGTGAAGATAGAAAATAATTGCACGCAAATCTATAGGCTCTGTAAGTGATATAGTCAACGATCTGGAATGCATTCTGGTAGTGTATAAAAGTAACGCATGTGACGACGTAGGTGGATATCCTTGTTGAACGCACCTGGATGAGTAAATAAAAATTATATCATAACATAACAGGTTAAAGGGCAAAGAAGGGCTAAGGCCCCAAAAGATGCCCTTCAGTCCATACCCCCATAACACGCAACTAACCTAGTCACACAAGTTTATCACAATCTACCACAGTCATGGGATAACTTGTCAATATTAGCCTTTAAGCCTTGCACAGATGGGGAGTTTACTACACACTCCGGCAGACTATTCCACTCATTGGCAACTCCATGTGAGAAACTGAACTTCTTAACATGAAGCTTTGTGAAACGCTTGACAAGTTTTTTGGTTTTCCGAAAGGGAAAACCTATGGACTCATGCAGACAAGACTTTTGCAAAACATGAGTAGGATCGTGCACTTTAGAGTTGGCGTATACTATGGTTCATCGACTTTCTAAACATTGATGCACAAGTACTAAGCGACTTCATAATTGTTCACTGTCTAAAGCCAATGACCGGCTTAATCGAAAATTGGTTTTGATGACTGAGCCAGACGAGACTATTATAACGTGGGCAATTGTGTGCTCTGTTTCTAGAAAAATAGTATTGTTTGCGATGAAGTAAAAACCCGAACACTTTTTATTCTGTTTGATTCGTTTAATTCATATTATGATAACGATTCTCCTTTCATAGTTTAAACTTTGGGGAACAGCAACTTTTGACGAGAGAAATATTTTTACCTCCTTTGAAATGTTTCAAACCTTCACTTGGCGTTGAGTTACGTAATAGGTATCTATCGAGTTTCAAATAAGATTTAGAACGTATGGAAGCCGAGAGAAAGCTTACAGAAGAAAGGCATATGCGCTAGCACTTTGGGGGAAGGCGTCATTCCTTCGGCAGTTATTTAAAGGCCGTGTCCTTGAAACCCTGTCGCAATTCCTTTTCCCAACTCAACATATCTCATTTTAAAGATTGATTACTTTTGTTTAAAAATACCGCTTCTCGTGAACAAAGCCACAACAAATTATGTAATGTGGGTACATTGTCTCTCATTCGTTTTGTCTTTCTATAGAGGTGAAAGTCCCTTTGTCCTTGAAATTTTATGCTGTGGGAGTGTTTAAATATCTTTGCCTGTAGATCAAGCATTACCCTTCACCATACATAGAGTACAACTACCACCGTTGGTTAATATTTCCTGCAGTGGCATCAAAATTATAAATATATTGAATGTAATGTCAAATTAATGAGCCGCGATTTACATGATGCACCAAATCAAAAGAAAAAAGTTGCATTCCTTCATAAATTGATATCTCAGTCCAAATGTTATATGCTATTGGGATGAAATTTTTGCCTCCTAAAAAAGAAAACTTCTGTATATCTTGAAGTTAATGAATTTTGTGTCCGGGAAGATGCCTTTAATTATCCTTTCGGGAAACGTTTCAGAATAAAGTTTTGATTTAATACTGTGGCCACGAACCCGAAAATTACTTTCAACCTATAAATTACTACAAAACAAAAGAGGATTTGTGTTAGAAAGAAATTTGAAAACCTGAAGCATGTCGCCCCTAATCTTTCTCAGGGTGGTAAGCCCAAGATGCTGAAGTCTAGTGTCATAAGGTAGATCTCTCACCTCATTTTTACATGAGAGTTCTCAACTGGGACTGCTTTTTTATTGACAGAAAGTTAAAAATGCAGAGCACAGCCGCGAAGCCCATATTTACACAGTATGTACTGTACAGAGTGTGTGTACACAAATCTTGTATACCCACGCTGAAACATTAAACTGAGATAGTGTCTGGATTAGGATAAATTTAGACAGCTGTGGGAGGGGCTAAAGTAGAAGAATTGGAGCTATTTGGTGTGAGAGGATTATCCCTTTTATTTAAAAAGTAACACCTCTACGTAAAACGTCGTGGAAGGTGACATGTAACGTTTCAAACTTGCACACTGTTATTACCAATGCAGAAATAATGCATTTCACCAACTTTCCCAATTTATCAGTATGCAACCAATCAAAATGAAGGGTTCTTAAAAACAAGCGTGTGGAGGTAGAAGAATATATGACTGAAGGTTTTCGTTACCTTCAAAAGTTGTCACTATATTCCGTACTGCAATTACACTTGGAAAAGACGGAATAATCATTTAAATATAAAATTTAATTGCATACTTTGAAAAAGATCCGTTTTCTACATAATCTATTTTCAGTTAAAACTTTTAATGAACAAGTTCCTTATTGGCAGTATTAGTTTTTTTCAAATGATACTCATATACCTCTGCTGCATACTTGAACCAGAATGCAAAAATGCATTGAGGTTTCGATGATACATAGTGGCGGAGCTGCCATATGGTCAGGGGGGCGGTCGCCCCCCCCCCCCGACGGACCAAAATATTCTGTCGGCGCCCTTTTTAGGTTTTTAACATACTCTGCTCTTGCACCATTATTGGCAAAAGACATAATTGAATAGTGTTGTTTTAAGGCCCAGATAACAAAATGCTTAAACAGCCACCAGTAACTGTACTATCTGCACATTACTCTGATGAAAAGGGTCATCTTCTGTAATATAGGGATATGTTTTTCCGAAACGTATCTTCATGCTTTATACGCTTTTCGCTGTGCTAAGTTAATTGCTTCCACACCAAGCATGATTATAAGCTTACAAAATACATGTCAAATAATGTTTCTTCGTGTACTTGTCTTGATTTCCAGATGACAAAAATGTACACCTAACGGTGATTAATTTCCATAACTTTTTCCCCCTGTGAGATTGTTTGCTATTTGGCTCTATTAGGTTTAATCTTTATCACACTAAGTAGACCATTATTACATTAAAATCTTAAATCAAGACACTAGCACAAAAAATAATGATCGCCTTCATACGAGAATGTGAAAGAGAGGGATAAAAACATGGGCATCCGCAGGTAGGAGCAAGGGGGAGGGACTTGCCCTCCCCTGGAAAATAAAAAAAACCTGAAAAAAACGAAGACAAAATAAAGAAAAGGACGAAGAAAAATTGACATCAACATTTCGTAACAGTTCACTCAGTGTTTTCCCTATTTATATGCGGTAAAAAGGCTTTAGAAATGCCATTTCCAGCTACATGCGAGGAACTTTGGGCCAAAATTTTCCTGCGCTCCGCGCCAACTCATGGTGGCGCGGAGCTTTTCCCTCCTTAAAGAATTTTGTCCTCCCCCCCCCCCCCGAATTTTCTTCTGCGGAGGCTCATGGATAGAAAAGTTAAACATGTTTTAATAGAAAAATTTGCTGATGAGAAATGGCAAAATAGGTCTTCTACCAGGTGCGAAAATCAAATGGAAAGTCTGAGAAGCCGTGGCTTCGATCATGCTGAGCCACAGGGTATTTATTCCTTCGAAGCGCCCCTGCAGACCATTTTCGCCCCCTGTAACCGAAATCCCTAGCTCCGCCGCTGATGATACATACATGCTCTTTTCAATAAAATGCTACATTTCTTGTAACAACTGGTGATCCAAAGCGACCTTTGACTCCACCTGTTAAGTAACTGGTTTTTCTTTTAACCAAAACACTTCTATGTTCAAAAAGCCAAATTTCATGCTGTGCCTTAAGATATTCTGCAAACAAGGTTTTCAGAGTTTGATGCCAGGTGATACCAGATGACTACTGACCTCCACCAAAAACAGCAGGTACAGTACTTTCAACTCACCATAACACATCCACATACTAATTAGGAAATCCATCCAAGTTTCCTATCTTGAGATATCCCATTTTGACAAGGTTTTCAAAGTTTGACCGATCATGACCACAGATGTCCTTTCACCTCCAGCAAAAACCTTATACAGGCCATCTTCTCACCATAGCTCATCTACATACTAATTATGAAATCCATCCACGTTTCGTACCTTGACCTATTCTAAACAAGGTTTTCTGAGTTTGACCCCCTATGACCCCAAATGACCTTTGACCTCTACCAAAATCAAAAAAGTTCTTCCTTACATCATTATGCATCACCATATCAAGTTTGAAATCAATCCAAGCTTCCTACCTTGTGATATTGTGTTCAAAAGGTTTTCAGGATTTTTCCCCTTCTGGCCCCAAATAACCTTTGACCTCCACAAAAATAAATCGGGTTCTTCTTTACATCATAACGCATCAACATATCAAGTTTGAAATTAATCAAAGTTTCCTACCATGAGATATCGTGTAAACAAGGATTTTGGGGTTTGATCCCATGTGACCCCAAATGACCTTTGACCTCCACCAAAATCAACAGCGTTCTTCCTTACATCATAATGCATCAACATCTCAAGTTTGAAATCAATCCAAGTTTCCCAGCATAGGATATCGTGTAAACAAGAATCTTGGGGTTTGACCCCTGTGACCCCAGATGACCCTTGACTTCCATCAAAATAAATAGGGTTCTTCCTCTCAGTATGGGATATCTGTGTACCAAGTTTGAGAACTGTCAGATCTTCCCTTCTCAAGATATCGTGTAAACAAGCAAAGTGTCACAAACACACACACATACACACACCCATACACACATACATACGCACTTACACACATACACACGCACGCCATCATGAATGCATAGGTTTCTCTTTTCATCGAAACCAAAAAGAAGTCACTAAATATCAAGTTTACCACCCTTGACTAGGGAAAATTTCATTTCATTGACCATCTTTTGTTTCCGTTCTCATTCTGTAAGGAACAAGTCCCAGTTTCGGTCTATTCCTGTTAAATCTACCGAACCACTTAGTTCAATATCAAAACATTTTACACTTTCTTCTTTGAGATTCTTCAAAATGTAGTACTAAACTTCATCACGGATAAAGCAGATTTCCAAACGATTTCCCAAAGGAATAAGGATACGCTCCACCCTTAGAGGGCTCTACCCATAAAGGACAAGAGCAGTCGCCCCAAATTATATGTTGAATAGTTTATCTTGTTTATTGAATGTTTCTTGAGAACTATGGGCCAATATTTCATTTTCGAACGAAGTTGTGGAATTTCTTGCGTGTGACTAGTTCCTTTTTCTTAGATATGTGCAATTATTCTAGGAAAGATACGTAAAAGAGGAAGAAGGACGGCCATACTGGTAAGAATTGTTTCATAATACTTGGGAATGACTGCTATTGCCTTTTATATCCCTGTCTGGGTCGACGGTGTCAGTTGTCAGCCCCATTTAGCTACATACCCGTCCCAGTAATTATGTAAGGTGATCTAACACAAAAAGTCGAAAAGGGAATATTTTCACATCACATGCACTTCCATCTACATCTTATTTACAGCTCAGTTCAGGGTTTTCTTTTGGGGGAGGGGGCAGAGAAATTTAATTTCCCACGTTGACAGGTTGTTATAAATGTGCTGCTCCCATAGGCCATATCTGTTTTTTGGTCTTTGGTCTGTATATGAGCTCCCCATTCCATGGAATGAAAATTTTGTAAATTTCTAAGTCACACTACGCACTCAATCGCATTCTGCTAATATGGGGTAGCTGAGGAGAGAAAAGACACAACTCATTAATTTGGGGAATACCAAGCCATATTAGCTTCCCTTAGATCGTCTTGACTAAATACAAACGCACAATAACTTCATTTACTGATACAGTACCAACGGGACTTTTAGCTCCTTAAGGGAGCAGAACTCCTCCGGGAGTAAATTTTTGGTTTCCGCCCCTTGGCTCTTCGCCAGAGAGTCGAGGGGACTCTTAGAAAAAACCTTAAAAATATATGTCCGATTTAAATGAAAGTTTCACCAAACTGTGATCAATTACTTTCTTTTGCACACATGAAAATTGAATTTTTGGTTACAATTCCCTTCACCTTAAAAATTTCATTCCATTGATAAGACACATAGCCTTCATTCTGGATAGAGCATTTTATTTTGTGAAAACACAGGATACATTGTCTACAATATTTCAGTCACACGAGACGAAGAAATGGAAAGAATTAGATTGGACAGCCTGTTTGGTATTAGAGATTTCCCAAAATACAGTGCACTGGGGTCGGTTATGAAATGCACCTCTCTTTCAAAGTTAATTACAATAAATATATTTGCACTCATAAATGAATAGCAATAAAGAGGTTTTTCACACCTAGTACACATAGCCACTGGACAATCCCATGTTAAGGCAAAACCCAGTCACCCATATAGAAGTACTTCCATGGTCACCCAAACTTAATTTGCATAGTAGACTGTCCCGTATCATGATTGGCTCTTGAGTATCATACGACAGCTTTAAAATTTACAAGAAGTAACATCTTGGTCTACTGTAAAAATGCAATGTTGAAGTCCTAAAATATTAAAAATGTGAAGAAAAATAAGAAGGAACTGATTTAGCTTTTGCTTCAAATTAAGTTCGGGATGATTGCACTTGACGCCTTTTTACCCAGGAGAAAATTCCTGTTGAGACCTGTTGAAATTGCAACAGGTATTAACAGGTATGAACAGGAAATGTTCCAATTACCTGTTGGAGTGATGAAAGTCAACAGGCGTTAACAGGTAACACCCAAAAAGCTAACAGGTTCCTGTTGGTACCTGTTAAAATCCTGATAAAATCTGTTGATTTTGTTTCCAATTACCTGCTGTACCTGCTAAAACCTTTTTAACTGGATTTTTTCCTGGGTAACAACTTATGTACAGGAGAAGTTATTAATATATGGCGCTCTTTCAGAATCTCAAATGTCCCTGCACACATTTTGCATATAATTGTATTGTGAACTTATTAGTGTTCTCTTTTAGTAAATTTCAGAGGACGTTAAAAAGTTTTTAAAATGTTTCGACCATGGGTCCAGTGGGAAGACGTAAACTGACGTTATAATTTTGACGTCGGGATTTCAGCATGCCATGTCGGACGTTAAATTATAGTAACAGGCGAATGATAAGACCTGTTTTTCATGTCCGATCACTCATTTCTTTGAAGAGAAGATTGAAAGATTGATATGTTGCTGTGACTGCTCTTGCCCTATAATTTTAAAAACACTACAAACAATGACTGACAACAACTTATAGGCAACTACATAACTTGCGGTGGGTGGTTACAGCCCCATTAGGGCAAATGGCATATAAAAGCAATTAACTTAAAGACTACTGTCATATCGTAGAAAAGATTTCATGTATAACATGAAAAGCGTTTTAAAAATTTGGCAAAAGTGCTCAGTGACCCTCCAAATCATTCGTTTACACTGGCTCCCACATGGACAACTTCAAATTGCACTTGGCAACTTTGAACCTCTTTATAAAAACTGAAAGATTTTAATATAATGCACTTGACCCAGATCTGTACTGCACTCATTCTAAAAATTCCAGTTACGTAATTTCCATCGTTGCACATTTTGCCAGAGTCTGACCATACTAAAATCTTGCACCTCCCAAGGTGGCAGATCAAAGTATCGTGTTCTAGTGTTGTCCATTCTATAATGCACTAATCTCATCTCTTTGTACGGATTTAATGACCAGCTATCTCCCCCAACTTTCACACCATGAATTTTAAAATAGTGAACATTCAATGGGTGGATTATGTTTTTATCTCGTCCTATATTTTGAGCAGTCGGCCATCTCGGTCTCCAAGTGTTTCTTTCAAAAATTGTTTGTTCTAATGCAGCAGAATTCTTTGGCCTACCGAAAAACCAGTTTTGCACATGTAATGATGCAATTTTGCTGGGATGAAAAGCCTGCAGAACGTCGATTATCTTCGTATTTCTGCTTTGCATCGGCTGAAGATATTCATCTACGTCAATTTTAATGATCCACTTTGCATGGTGCTTTAGCCTCCATATACAGTCGTTTTCATGTGCTATTTGCACTTCTAAATAAGTTTTCAATACTGTCGGCTCATGAGACCACGGGATCACGGTCACGACTCCGCGGTCTATGTACTTTTGCACTGTCCCAACCAAGGTACTTTTGTTTTGTTTTTCATTGTCGTACAAAAACACGTGATCGACCCCCTGGTAAATGTGATATTCGATCCAATCGGGTAAAAATTCATCAACACTCTTAACCATTGTGCACATTACAAGGTTATAGTATCGGTATATTGGTGTACCGGCAGGGCACACCGTAATATTTTCAGCTGCATACAAGTACCACATCGGTTTGTCTGTTACACGAATCAAATCCACCGTTTGATTTGGTAAAGAGTGTAATTCCTTTGGTATTGGGCACGTTATTACCGTTAAATATTGCACTACGTAGCCAAAGCTTTTATAATCGTGTACTACAGGATCACTCAACGTGCGATAGCCATTTTGAAATATACAAACGTACGGATCACGGTCCCATTCATCTTGATAATATCGGACCGCAATAAAGACAACGTTTTTGGAAACGGAATCCGAGAAAGCAGAGTGGATGACAGGAAAGTCTTCTTTTTCTATTTTCTCGCGGAGAAAGCACATATTATTTCGTAGGGTAGCATAAACGTAAACATCGGGATTGACTGTGATGTCATACATAAGTCTATTACGCTTGCGTATAACTTGCTCAGCTCGACTTAAACGCGGTCTACGTTGATTGCCAAATGAAATTCGAAAGTCGATACCGTAAATCAGGCCGAAAATCACTGCGAAAAACAGAATAAATCCTATTTTCTTTAACCATTGCTTATTGTAGAACAATGTCGGACTTTCTCGGCCACCCCATACCATGATAGCTTCCAGTTTATGTGATCTTGCCAGCTGTAAAATTCTTCTCTGAAAGAAGGTGCACTTCTAGTTTGTTAATACAAAAATCAGGAACACTGGCGAACGTCATTCTTTTCCATGTTCTTTATCTTTACATTTCGTTATCTGTAAAAAGTAGAAAAATAACAATTACGTATTGTGATCAACACGAAGTCTTAAAGTGCGTCCCTTAAAAGAAGGGTTAAGCAAAAATTTCCTTTTCATATCTTAAAGAGGAACCAAATCTGTCCATTTTGGTGTAATTTTTACTAAAATCGGACAAGTATTCCTCGATATCAGCAAAAGGAGTTGTGACCTAAAAGGAGCTTGAAGCGAATGGGAACTATATCACAAGTCGGCTCCCTGATATCACTTCTCACACATTGATAACAAATTCTTTTTTTCTTTTTTTCCAGATGCTTTGTTGACCTTGAAGTTCACAGGGACAGGACCTCCTCATGGAGAATTTTAAATTTGTAATTTACCTGTGAGTCTCATGTAAATCACACTCTGATAACATTTGATTGTTGAGGAGAAAATTGGTTGTAAAGTTTAAAGAAAACAAAATATTGCCTATCACTGTGAGGCTGTGACATCGTACTGTATGTGCTTGCTTCAAGTTCACTTTGAGTTGAAAATGTGTCAACTTCAACTGCTGATATCTGAGAACCACACATTGCATTTCAAAGAAAATTTCACCAGATTGCTAAGGATAAGTACGGTACGTCTCTAGTACTTTAAAACTTGATTTGTACTTTGTCCCTTTTTAAGAGCGCATTGAACAGCAACTGCTTTTAAAGGGCAACTGTAGTACAAACTTACTTTAAAACAGTCGATAAATCTCACGATTCCCTTCAAATTTCACAACTGAGGAACAAACTATTGTGAAGCGATTTTCAAGAGAGCATCAGACTTGCCGTCGGGAGGTCGAGAGTTCGCGTCCTGGCCGAGTAATACCGAAGACTTTAAAAACGGAACCTACTGCCATTGTGCTTGTTGCTCAGCAATTGGTTGGAAACTCCATCTAACCTACTAACCCAACCTCAGTAGAGTCATTCATGAAACAGTATAGTCTACAAGGCTAATTTAATGTGGTATAAAAGGATACTGTATATCCCTAGGGTACTGTAACCCCAAATCCCCATCAGATGCCCTGAGTTGCCCAAAGAATGCCACATCTGGACACTGTAGAGGGTGCCCGAGGCGCGCCGAAAAATTTGGGGGCTTTGCTCTAAGACAAATTGAAAATAAGCGGATGCTAACCTATTTCGAAAGTTTAAAAGAATGGATTTGCTTGAAAGAATCAGCTCGGTCCCTTCACATATAACTGTATCAATGTCAGTTCCGATCCCCCAAAGTCACTTTCTCCCAACAAATTCTAAGCCACGTAGATATTAAAGTCTCAAGGTAGCACTTCCCACCTAAAACTTTGATAACCCCCCCCGGCTAGCTTGTACAGACACAGACCTAGTTTATTGCTCAAGACTATCCTGATGGTGGGCATATATGGCCGTACTGGAAGTTTCCACAACAGAAGAATCTAAACACACTGTTTAATACGATTTGGTCTGCACCATTTTATTTAGATGTCAAGACTGCAACTGAGGTCAGAGTACGCACACCACTATAACCTGCACCAGGGAGTTTGTTGCAACTCCCTACCTGCACACCAAAATATCTTACAAAATTGGCGGTTTCCGTCTTATTTTTAATGATTTTTTTAAAATTTGTATTTATTTTACTTTTGGGGTCGACCTAAGGCAGTCCCTCCCTCGTTCCTCATGATCCAAACTTGATAAAGGCCCTTCCAGCATGTTTGGAGGCAATTTATTTAAAAATTTACGTTGCTATGTACATTTTATGCCTATATCGATGTCACTGTTTGCAATTTTATGGGTTTTATGCCATCTGCAGTGTTAAAATGTTGAGAAATGTGGTGTTAAAAACAGCATCGGTGAAGAAAAGGATTAACAGTTCCATGAGTGTCAGCAGAAAATTTCTTGGGGGTACTAATTAAATTGATCAAAGCAGATGAAATTTTTTTCGTATTTCTCCTTTCTAACCGGTTTGTGATTCTTCCTGTCCGTAAGCTCAAAAGCTCAGACTCTGCCATAGGGCCTATCTGAGCAAATTGTAAATCGTGGATTGGTCATTATGAATCTCGACTACGATGCCCTTAAAGGGCCATTGCTCTCAGCCAAACTGCAGTTCTTGTAGGGGGCTTCCGAAACTCTCAACTGGCTCAGCTCTTTGATTGACAGCTAACTCAAACAATGCAGAATACCAAAGCTTGTATTACACCGCATGAACTGTACTGATAGTGTTTTGATTATGCAAATTGAGCTTTTCTATACTCAGCCTGAAGAAACAAACTAAGATTGTGTCTGGATGAGGATAAATTTCAGACAATTGTGGGAGGGACTTAAGCAAGAAGGTTAGAATTGATTCTGTTTGAGGTGAGGGAATCGGGCCTTTAAAGCAGGGAGCTGTTACGTAACAGCTCCCTGCTAAAGGTAAGCTATCTTGATTTCTTCTCCTTTCATTTTGATTCTATATCATAATGGGAGAGAAACGTAAAATGTACAGTCACAGTCTATTCTACAGTATTAGCTGTAGTTACAGTATCAAAAATTAGTATGCGCGATTTTATGGGCTCTCGTTCGCGATGCCTTCGAGCTAGGGAAATGGGACATGCGGCTGTCTAAACAAACAAGTTCAAAGATCGGCCCTCACGCCTATACAGTGGTATATAAAAATCGAATTGAAAACATGCTCCATACACATACTGCACAGTAGGGCTAGTTGAAGTGATTTTGTACGTGTGTTGATCTAGATACACATTCAAATCTGCCATGACAAACACGTTACACTGATGCAAAGTACAAGACTTTCTTCTACAATCACATGTGAGGGTTGATATGACTTTGAAGGCGGATGAAATTTTGTCTTTCTCTCCAATCCTTGTGATTACCCCTAGGACGGGGAGCCAGATATCCTTACATTATTGAAAAGTCTTTTATTTTTCTTAGAACACTAAAACAAAGTTCTCCTCAAATTATCCTATGTTTTAGACAGTGACTGAAAGTGGCTTCAGAAATTTAAAGGGGCAATCCTCTCACCCCAGACTACATTTCTTGTACGGGGTACAGAAACTCTCCATTGGCCCAGCTTTTTGATTGACTGTTAATTCAAACAATGCAGACTACTACAGCTTATATCACACAGCATGAACTGTACTGAGAGTGTTTTGATTGTGATAGAGCTTTCTATACTCACCCTGAAGCAATAAACTGAGATTGTGACTGGATAAGGATGAATTTTAGACAATTGTGGGAGGGGCTTAAGTAAGAGGATTAGGAGAATTGGTACTGTTTGGTGTGACACAACTGGGCCTTTAAGAACTTTGTGTTCCCCACGGATAATTCTTTCTTTTACTTCTAGGTCAACACAAAAAACTGGAAAGAAAAACAAAAACAAACCAAGTATTTCAGATTTGACGATGTGCTCCGTGATGGCTCTCTTTCGCCTTTTTGTTTTTACAGCTGAAGACTGAAGTGGGGGAGTGACAAAACCTCTGCTACCCTCAAAGTTCACTTTGGCACGCACACCAATATAGTAACTTCATTTGCTGACTGATTTCTCGGGAAATACATGTCCCATTTTGATGTAGATTCTACAAAATTGTATAAATTTAATATCTCCTCCAAACAAAAACAGCATTTTCTTCACATAAACTTCTCCAAAATGTGCGATTTTAAGGTCGACAATGACAACACATAGCATTGTATGATTCCTGTTCACCATTCCAGTTCTCACATTCCTGGCCATAGACACATCGTTAGGGTGTGGAATGATTTCTAACCGGGGCAACGCCGACACATCTGTGCTAAGTTGGCCGTACAACTTACGTGTAATGAATTGTAATCAGGATGAAAAGAGGTTGATAACTCACGTGTCCATGCGTTCTGAATACGTTCGTGCGCTTTTGTTTTGAATGTTATGTTTTAATAGTTGAGTGTCTTATGTTTTTATCTTTTTGACTAAATCAGTGGCGTTGACACGGGGAGGGTTTGGGGGGTCAGACCCCCCCCCCATGACTCAACCTTGCAATGCAAAAAACACCTATAAAAGCGGTTTTTCTCTCAATCCTTAGATTTTTTCCCTCATAGCGTGACCCAACCCCCCCCCCCCCATGACACCAAAACCCTCCCCATGACACTATCCTGGCTGCATGCGCGCCTGGACCACATCGTTAATATGTTGGCTACTTTCTTCAAGAAGTTACAACAGAATAGAAAGATTCAGTGCAGTAATCAATCAAAAATTAGAAATCATTTCCATGATGCTCCAAAAATGGAAAAAAAAGAAAACTGTTAAAAGAAAGTCTCCGACATATGATTGATTATATGACATAGGCCTATTGTTGATTTCAAATGCAATTTTGAAGGGAGTTGTTGTGTCAGAATTTCACCAAATACAGATTTATAATATTGCTACGGTAACGGTATACATGAAACATTGTTTTGATGACCTATAGGCCTATATCATGGCAGTTGTAATTTAAGTACGGTATGTATTTGAGGGCGACACGGCTTCCACTTTGGGGCGAACTGGAATAGGGGCGAAACGACCGTGCAGCTGCTACCGATGGAACAATGTATTGCGCACTGAGCACAGTAATCAAATCTCAACGATCGTTCCACCGATTTTTTTTTTTCTGTCTTGTTCTCTTCTCTTTGACATCACCTACATTTAGTCATGATGAACACATCTGACTGAATTTGCATTCTTTATTCATACATTTAGTATAACAGGGTCAAAATGTACCTAAATGTGCTGCAGAAGAGCGACCCAAACCCTGACTCATTTTCTGTCACTGAATCCCATTACTTTAGTATTATCTAACATTTTGTGGCAACGTTTCAGTGCGAATGGGGAAATCTTTAAAAAAATGCAAACGCTGTTCAAAAAGTGCAATTGTCCTGGTACTACAACTTACGCACGTACAGTTCTAAGTCTAGATAGCCGAGATAATAAGTCTTCATGTCGTACTTACGAAGTTACCACGGTACCGACGTCTTTCTCGCTAGAACCATGATGTTACATACTGTACACTAGCAAGCGTGAAGTATGGACTAACATCAACATGAACTTACATGGCAACTCCATGTAAATATGTAGGCTATGTGCTCGCAAACTGTGCAGCCACGAAATTATCAAAACCGAAGCTGTCTTACCTTCGGTACCCGTACAGTTGAGTCTCTACCGCGAAACGGCGACCCACAATATCTTCAGACTTCATACACAATCAAACATCATTATGTAAATACTGCATTCAGCAGGGCGGGATGATCTAATGGGCCTAGTATAGTGAGTGTATATTAAAAAAACTCTCCGGAGTCCGAAGTTCGATCGTCGTAAACACTGACACTTTGCTATGTAGCAACAGTCATTCTAAGCTCAACACAACACACAGAGACACTTCTGCATCTCTAGCGCTGCTGAATGCGCACATTTTAAAGGCATTTTTGAGATCGCTCGTGTGTATCGATCACCTCCTATTGTTGTGGCGAAAACATGTACTCACGGGAATTAAAGAGATAGAGTATTGTCATACTGCGGGGAAGACCAATTGTTTGCTTCTACTTGCTTTTATGTAACCCTGTGATATTGTGAAAAGATGTGTAGTTGAATTTTCAGAGCCATATTATTACGGTAGCCGAGAAGTGCGATGGTTTTTACCCACACATTTGGAAGAACATATGAGATCCAACGTTACGGCTCACCTACTAAAAGTTCTCTCTGCTCACAATGGGAATCCATAGTAGGATAAGGAGGGTAACCTGTTACAAATATTAGGGCTAACAGCAATTTCAATGCTAGCCACGAGCAATAGTAGCAAGAATTTTGTGGAAAGTCGTAAATATTACAACTAATAGGCTTGGCTATTACAGATTTAGCGAGACTTGTCTATTATACTATGAAAAATTAATGATACAATTTTCTTCACCATATATCAATGTTTCCTTATTTATGTTGCATTGCTCAACTAAGGAATATGATTTCCTTCAAGAATTCCACATTGACAGCCAAAATTTATTTTACTTAGACGTACAGTCAGTGTTAAACACATATCTCATTCAAAAATTTGGAATGCTCCATTTAGATGAAATGTAAATAAGCCTGATGTATAGAATATCACATATACGTTCAGCACCCTTTCAGAAATTCTTCCCGAGGTCCCAACTTCTTGGAGTACTTGGCAAATATATTGGGGGTAGGCTTTAGTTATCCCCCTTTTTCTCGTTGCACGCGCTGAGCCCCTAATTCCCCCTCCCATTTTATAATAAACGAGGTTATGCAAACCAAGAAAGATCTGAAAAAAATTTAAAAACCCCTTTATGTGCGCGTGTATCAGACGTAGTAAAATATTTCGTAAATACTTAACATGTAAAAAGAGAAGCCGTACTTGCTTTAATACCAAGCAACTATACTGTAAAATTTCGTTTGCGAGAATACAGACTTTGTTTGTAAATCGGTTAGAATAGGTATTTATTTGGTTAAAAAACATAATTTTAAGTAAAGGTAAAAAAAAAAGACTTATTCTTGGAAATTTTACAAGATTTTACTGTAAAACTACGTTTGAGAACAAATTACAAACCTTTTCTCTAAATTAGTTTTTTAACGTAAAATGCTTGTTAAAACCACAGAATTTTTCAGGGTAATTTAAAAAACAAAAATTTTCTGTAAAATTCTACAAGATTTTTCTGTAAATTTACAATTACTTTTTACAGTGTACATTATGTTATCCACGCCCACGAAGTTAGGCTCTACAACGAAATTTTTTGAATCAAGAGCTTATGTTGGAGGAAATTTGGAATTTTATAAAAGAAAATTTATAAAAATAGCACTGAAGTTACCGTTGTCACTTGATGATCTGGTGCCACATGTAGCAATTTTCCGATTTTGTCACCTCCAGAGCTCGGAAATGTGTACCAGATTGAAGGTATGAGCGAGCACCTCTGCTTAGGAATTGCAATTTGGGACGCGCGAAGCGTGCGGAAAATTTCGCCTTTTTGGAACAACTAATGACGAATATGAAGCTCTTTTTGGAGAAAATTCGGGATTTCGGAATTTCATGAGTTGTCAAAACCACATTGTAGACTGGTTTCACAAATGGCAAATTTCCAAATTCTTCACTTCTTTAGAGCCGCCTGCCCCTCTGTAGCTACGCCACTGGGTGTCTGAGAAATGCGGGCCCAGATGCAAAATGGTGATAAATATTTCAATATTTTGAGTTACTAGGAAACTCCAAAGTTTTCTTGAAAGTGTGGGTAATTATGTCTGGGCAATTATGTCAACGGACTATACGGTCGATCTTAATTAAAATACGGGGTATACTCTATAGTGTCCTCAATAGAATCACAAGGAAAATTGTGATAGTTTGTGAAGGATGAAAGTTCTAATAGTAAAGAATCATTTTTTGATGAAAGAAGGTAAAATCCATAAACTGATCAAAGCACACTTCAATCTACTGGAGGAAAATCACATATCAAAAAAAAAAGGGGGGGGGGTTACCTACTGGTGTTACTGAGACACCGTTGCATAGGCCTACATGTGTAAGATTGTTGATACAAAAAACATTAAAATATGTCCTTTCGAAGTTTAGAACGACACGTCATCATACACTCTCTGCATACAGAGGATGGAGGTGTACCTCTTATTCCAGATTGAATTGTCTAATCTAGTAAAATTTAGTGTGATTTTACTCCTCTAATAATGGTTTAGATACGAACTGGTCGAATCGCTAAACGAATGTGTGATGTGCTCGTGTTGAAATTTTGCATTTGAACTTATTTATTTTTCTGAAAATCTGCATTCAGACTGTGCACCGAGACATTTTCCTTAAAATGTGTTAAGCCTGCCAGGCTGGTCATTCACTAAAGATTGTCCAGTTTCATGAAAATATAATAGGTGACGACTCCTCTTCTTCAAATTTCTAAGTGTTGTGTTCCTTCATAACCACTCCTGCTGCCCTATGCACTCGAACAATCGACATAATCATAGAGACAGATAAATAATGTATGTTTGATATGCAAGTGGAAAAAAGAACATCAATGAGCGCGCAAAGTTTTGATGATTCGCAAAGTATAAACGTGTAATTATTGATACAGAAATCGGTCGTAAGCGGTAGAGCACATCTTTCATAACCTACATGTGTAGTATTTTTGGTAGAACCTAACTTTTAAGTTTCAGGTCACAAAAAGTGTGTGTGTGTGGGGGGGGGGATTTTACATTAGTGTCCCCTCCACTCCAAAAAGTGAGGGGACTTGTCCCCCTGTTCCCCCAAATCGACGCCCCTGGTACAGGTGAAAAATGGTAGTAATACATTTTATATGTGGTAATTTTCTGGTCATTTTGAATCCGAATTTGCTCATTTTTCAGTGGCGTAGGAAGCAATTTGAAAGTGGGAGCGGAACAGTTTTGGGCCATTCATCCCGCCCGTTGACCAAAAGGTACATTTTTTATGATAAATTTTCGTTTTCTTTTTCTACGAGCACGAACAATTTTTTCCAGCCATGTTACACTGCAACAGTTGGCGTAGCTAGACTTTTTCCCGGAGGGGGGGGGGGGCAACCACCCCAATTGTCTTAATTTTTCTTTAGTGTGAAAACAATGCCGCGGCGCACCGGAGTCCTGCACCCACGTCCTGCGAACTAACACTCTCCGATGACATTTCAGAATTTTCCCAAACTTTGTTGTGACAGTCGTTTTTAGACAACATATTTCAAAATCAAGAGCTTTCATTGAAGAAAATTTGAAATTCTATGAAAGGCAGTTTATAAAAATAGCAACACAGCTGCCCGTGTCTCTTGGTGATATGGTCTCACATATGGTAAATATCTGATTTTGTTCTTTCCAGAGCTCGGAAAAGAAGTTACCAAACTGATTTATGGGCGAGAACTAATACATTTTATATTGCATATTGGGCCGAGCGCCAAGGAAATTTTGCTTCTTTTTGCTTCTTCTTATTTTTGGCCGTCTGAGGGGTCGTGGAAATTTTTCAAAACTTTCTGTACCCTGGGTGCCAACTGATGGTGGCGCTTCGTAGTATAAGAGAAGTCCCTATACAGCATTCGTCGATCACTAGCTATCGTCTTAATTCATTTTCCATCTTGTAGTCCAAACCCCAAAACAGACTGAATGAACCAATATCCACAGAAACCACCATTATAATTAGTTCCTACCACAGTCATGGAAGAATTAGCCTTACTCATTTTAAAGATGAGGAGTTTAACCAGTAGCGTTTCTGGGGTCACTTGTCAGGGGCCAACTGACCATATTTACCCGGTGAAAACTTCCCTTCCTCCTGCCCCTTTCGTTCACAAAGGCTTTAGATATTATTCAGAAGCAGCGAGGGTTGTTGAAGTTAACCTAAGTGAAACGAGACCATAGGCGTAGACATGGGCGTCCGAAAAAAAGTCAGGGGGGCAAAATTTCTAGGGAGGGGCAAAATCTCCAAGTCACCAGGAATTGACACAAAGCATGCGAAAATTTCAGCCCAAATGCCTCCCAGATCGCCGGAAACGGCATTTCTAAAGCCTATTTTTCGCATAGAAACTTGGAAAACACGTTTTATTCGGGTTTTTGCTTTGATTTTTATACTTTTTTTCAAATTTTTGATTTTCCAGGAGGGCAAGTTCCCCCCTTGCCCATACCTGCGGACGCCCATGGGCGTAGACGAGCATTTCAGTTTGGAGCAAGAGATTTTCTGCCCGAAATATATAGTTCTATCCGAAAGACAATCTACGCGAAGCGCCACCATCAGTTGGCACCCAGGGTACAGAAAGTTTTGAAAAATTTCCACGACCCCTCAGACGGAAAGAAATAGTATTCCCATGCTTGTTAATAGAATCAACAGTCGTTACTCTAAGTTTTCGTTTGCAATAACGTTCACTTTAATAGAAATAACATAGGCGTAGGAAGTGGGGGGGGGGGGTTGGGGCGACGGCCTCCCAGTGAAAAGTGAGGGGTTCGGAGGCAAGCTTACGTCCCTTCTTTCCGGTTCATAAAACCCCCATTTCATTATTCAAAATCACAAAGAAGCAAAATTTCCTTGGCGCTCGGCCCAATATGCAATATAAAATGTATTAGTTCTCGCCCATAAATCAGTTTGGTAACTTCTTTTCCGAGCTCTGGAAAGAACAAAATCAGATATTTACCATATGTGAGACCATATCACCAAGAGACACGGGCAGCTGTGTTGCTATTTTTATAAACTGCCTTTCATAGAATTTCAAATTTTCTTCAATGAAAGCTCTTGATTTTGAAATATGTTGTCTAAAAACGACTGTCACAACAAAGTTTGGGAAAATTCTGAAATGTCATCGGAGAGTGTTAGTTCGCAGGACGTGGGTGCAGGACTCCGGTGCGCCGCGGCATTGTTTTCACACTAAAGAAAAATTAAGACAATTGGGGTGGTTGCCCCCCCCCCCCTCCGGGAAAAAGTCTAGCTACGCCAACTGTTGCAGTGTAACATGGCTGGAAAAAATTGTTCGTGCTCGTAGAAAAAGAAAACGAAAATTTATCATAAAAAATGTACCTTTTGGTCAACGGGCGGGATGAATGGCCCAAAACTGTTCCGCTCCCACTTTCAAATTGCTTCCTACGCCACTGAAAAATGAGCAAATTCGGATTCAAAATGACCAGAAAATTACCACATATAAAATGTATTACTACCATTTTTCACCTGTACCAGGGGCGTCGATTTGGGGGAACAGGGGGACAAGTCCCCTCACTTTTTGGAGTGGAGGGGACACTAATGTAAAATCCCCCCCCCCACACACACACACTTTTTGTGACCTGAAACTTAAAAGTTAGGTTCTACCAAAAATACTACACATGTAGGTTATGAAAGATGTGCTCTACCGCTTACGACCGATTTCTGTATCAATAATTACACGTTTATACTTTGCGAATCATCAAAACTTTGCGCGCTCATTGATGTTCTTTTTTCCACTTGCATATCAAACATACATTATTTATCTGTCTCTATGATTATGTCGATTGTTCGAGTGCATAGGGCAGCAGGAGTGGTTATGAAGGAACACAACACTTAGAAATTTGAAGAAGAGGAATCGTCACCTATTATATTTTCATGAAACTGGACAATCTTTAGTGAATGACCAGCCTGGCAGGCTTAACACATTTTAAGGAAAATGTCTCGGTGCACAGTCTGAATGCAGATTTTCAGAAAAATAAATAAGTTCAAATGCAAAATTTCAACACGAGCACATCACACATTCGTTTAGCGATTCGACCAGTTCGTATCTAAACCATTATTAGAGGAGTAAAATCACACTAAATTTTACTAGATTAGACAATTCAATCTGGAATAAGAGGTACACCTCCATCCTCTGTATGCAGAGAGTGTATGATGACGTGTCGTTCTAAACTTCGAAAGGACATATTTTAATGTTTTTTGTATCAACAATCTTACACATGTAGGCCTATGCAACGGTGTCTCAGTAACACCAGTAGGTAACCCCCCCCCCTTTTTTTTTTGATATGTGATTTTCCTCCAGTAGATTGAAGTGTGCTTTGATCAGTTTATGGATTTTACCTTCTTTCATCAAAAAATGATTCTTTACTATTAGAACTTTCATCCTTCACAAACTATCGCAATTTTCCTTGTGATCCTATTGAGGACACTATAGAGTATACCCCGTATTTTAATTAAGATCGACCGTATAGTCCGTTGACGTAATTGCCCAGACATAATTACCCACACTTTCAAGAAAACTTTGGAGTTTCCTAGTAACTCAAAATATTGAAATATTTATCACCATTTTGCATCTGGGCCCGCATTTCTCAGACACACAGTGGCGTAGCTACAGAGGGGCAGGCGGCTCTAAAGAAGTGAAGAATTTGGAAATTTGCCATTTGTGAAACCAGTCTACAATGTGGTTTTGACAACTCATGAAATTCCGAAATCCCGAATTTTCTCCAAAAAGAGCTTCATATTCGTCATTAGTTGTTCCAAAAAGGCGAAATTTTCCGCACGCTTCGCGCGTCCCAAATTGCAATTCCTAAGCAGAGGTGCTCGCTCATACCTTCAATCTGGTACACATTTCCGAGCTCTGGAGGTGACAAAATCGGAAAATTGCTACATGTGGCACCAGATCATCAAGTGACAACGGTAACTTCAGTGCTATTTTTATAAATTTTCTTTCATAAAATTCCAAATTTCCTCCAACATAAGCTCTTGATTCAAAAAATTTCGTTGTAGAGCCTAACTTCGTGGGCGTGGATAACATAATGTACACTGTAAAAAGTAATTGTAAATTTACAGAAAAATCTTGTAGAATTTTACAGAAAATTTTTGTTTTTTAAATTACCCTGAAAAATTCTGTGGTTTTAACAAGCATTTTACGTTAAAAAACTAATTTAGAGAAAAGGTTTGTAATTTGTTCTCAAACGTAGTTTTACAGTAAAATCTTGTAAAATTTCCAAGAATAAGTTTTTTTTTTTTACCTTTACTTAAAATTATGTTTTTTAACTAAATAAATACCTATTCTAACCGATTTACAAACAAAGTCTGTATTCTCGCAAACGAAATTTTACAGTATAGTTGCTTGGTATTAAAGCAAGTACGGCTTCTCTTTTTACATGTTAAGTATTTACGAAATATTTTACTACGTCTGATGCACGCGCACATAAAGGGGTTTTTAAATTTTTTTCAGATCTTTCTTGGTTTGCATAACCTCGTTTATTATAAAATGGGAGGGGGAATTAGGGGCTCAGCGCGTGCAACGAGAAAAAGGGGGATAACTAAAGCCTACCCCCAATATATTTGCCAAGTACTCCAAGAAGTAGGGACCTCGGGAAGAATTTCTGAAAGGGTGCTGAACGTATATGTGATATTCTATACATCAGGCTTATTTACATTTCATCTAAATGGAGCATTCCAAATTTTTGAATGAGATATGTGTTTAACACTGACTGTACGTCTAAGTAAAATAAATTTTGGCTGTCAATGTGGAATTCTTGAAGGAAATCATATTCTTTAGTTGAGCAATGCAACATAAATAAGGAAACATTGATATATGGTGAAGAAAATTGTATCATTAATTTTTCATAGTATAATAGACAAGTCTTGCTAAATCTGTAAAAGCCAAGCCTTTTTTTTTTTATTGACACCTCTGTTTATTGATCATCGCTTTTAAAATTATTAATAGTAAGTATATACATGAACATCCAAATATGCATACAAGCAGCAAGCAACGTCCAAATACAAACTGAAATGATTGTTTATTTAAGTAACCTATAAGTTAAACGATCTGCATAAAACATCATAATGAAAGAAACGTTTACCTTTACTTTTCTTAGATATCTGCTTTTCAACCTCCAATAAAAACTTGAATTTATAAGAGAACTCGCTAATATTAGGGATTATGTCTTTTTGTTTACACTGGAATATATAGTACTTCAAATGCAAAATGAGAAAGTTGAATGGATGTTTAATATATCTACAATAACCAAAGAAAATATCTTCTTTTGACAAAGTAAATTGACGGTCCAAAAACAAATGTTCTACGTCTAACATAAAGGAGGATACTATGTGACAGTTCCAAAACAAATGATCTAGAGTTTCTTCTTCTCTTTTACAAAAAGTGCAGAGGGGACTTTCAATTAATTTCATAAGATATAATAATCTATTCGTACTAAGAATCCGGTGAATAAATCGATACTGAAAAAACTGAATTTTAACTTCGCGAACAGAATACCAGGGGCAGTGAAAAATTGATCCCCACGTCTTATCGTCAAAATGAAAAGAATTATTCCACTTTGAAACTGCCTTTATTTTGCACCCTAAGTTTAAAATATAGTTATCATAGATGAATTTAGAAACACGTAAAGTGGCCATAAAAGTATGTAAGAGATACTCATTGTAATTCTCATTAATATCAACATCTGAATTAAACGCAACTCTCCATGGAACAGGTATCGCCTTTATAATTCCCCAATATAACGTGAAAGGACATCGCAACAAATTATATTTATTTAAAAAAGCATCATAAGAAATTGCCGTACCATCCTCACTCAAAAGATCACGTATATAAATAATTCCCTTTTCAAACAAGAAACGATAAAAGATAGTATTATTATTGACTCTTATGCAAGAATTATTCCAAATAATTTGGTTTTCAAATTGGGTGTCAGGAATTTTAAACGACAAAATTTTTGCTACTATTGCTCGTGGCTAGCATTGAAATTGCTGTTAGCCCTAATATTTGAAACAGGTAACTCTCCTTATCCTACCACACTGTTAAAAATTTCTGTAAATTTACAGCCTTTTTTTAACTTAAACTTTTTGTATTTTACTTTTAATAGAGATTTTCTGTATCTTTACAGACACTTTGTATTGCTACAATAAAAAAAGGTTGTTTAACATGTATTTTCTGTTTATTTGAAAAACCATTTCTGTCTGCTTTTTTAACCAAATTTAACTGCTTTGTAAAACTTTTTCTGTAAATTTACAGAAATTTTAACAGTATTTTGTATTTTTCTGATTTCACATAAAAATACTGTCATTTAACAAACATTCATTTTGTTTTTAAGCTGAAAAATAAACAAAAATAAGCCCAAACAAACAAATAAGAAATAGCCAGAAAATTTTCAATATATAACATGCATCGTTCTGCAAAGTTTCAGTTTAAAAAAAAAACATTTTTGGCAAATTTATGGCCCTATTTGAAAATTAACTTACATTTATTATAAAAGCATACTTAGTTATTACGTTCTTAGTTATAAATATCATACAACTGGTGTTTTGTCACACATTTTTAAGTAAAAAGAAATTGTAAGGCCCTAATTTCAGAGCACTGACGATTGGTATACTGATGTCAACTCATCGCCACAGGCGCTCATGCACTTGATCGGAGCAAATTAAAAACGTTTCAGAAATTTACTTGAAAGAGTCTGTAAATTTACCACTTTATGACGTAAATCTCATTTTGCATAAATGGGTGGAGCTTATTTTGTAGGCATTTTCCTAACAAAAGTATTGCTGTTGCTTTGAATAATATCTTCTTTGGCGTTTTTTAATCAGGAAGTGATAAACTTATTGTTTACCTTGTCTGGAAATGTTTGCAACCAATGTATTTGCATTCTTTGTCACATTTATTTTAAAAACAATTATTATATTGTACAAAAAATGTGACTTTCCAATTACAAAGTTCCTAGAGATAGCAGTCTACTTGACAACAATATGACAACAAAGCATCCTCAATGTGTTTTGATTGAAAACAACTTCGTAACGACACATTACGTTGATAAGCAAATGTCTGATCTACGTAATGGTGAAGTGTATGTTACGTAATAACATATGAAAAGTAAAAAAGCGATATTATAATAAATATTAAAACGTCGGGAATGGAAACAGTAGGCTGTAAATTCACATAAAATTAAGGTAAACAAAACAGAACAATTCTGTAATTCGATTTTACAGTAGACGTTTGTAAACTAATTTACATGCAAAAACTGTAAAGAAAAAACAAACCCTTAATGTTTTTTCATGATTACAGTCTGCCTGTAAAAAAAAAACATTATTTGGTTGGAAAAAATTTGCCATAAAAATTATGTAAATTTACAGAGAAATTTTTTAACAGTGTATGGATTCCCATTGTGAGCATAGAGAAGTTTTAGTAGGTGAGCCGTAACGTTGGATGGTTCAACATTATGCCAATTTTACAAATCAAGGCATTAAGTCCAAGGAAAAATGATAAAATGATCATTACTTGTTAGTGCCGTGGTGTTTATGCAAATTACAGCTATTGTATAATGGAGTGTTTAGTTTAATTAATCAAGGTGTATACTTGTAAATACTTGTAAATATTATATTTATTTCTTAAAATTCTGTGTACTACATACTTGTTTGCTTATAAGTATTTGAAGGTTGAAATAAAGCGTTCCTTCAAAAAAAAAAGTCCAAGGAAAACTGCAAAAAATTGTATTCTGTATAAAGTTCAAAAAAACTTTAAAAATAACAATTATATTCTGTAAATTTTACGAAATTCTACGATTTGATTTTACCGAAAACGCGTGGAAACTCTTCTGCCAGACTAAAAAAAAGAAAAATTTTTACAGTGTAGCAACAACGATCTTTGATCGCCGCTCAATCTCAGATTTGACAACAGGATATAAAAATTCTTCAGCAATCCCCAAACTTTTCAAATTTCCTCACAGGAAACTCAGAATCCAAACTTTTCTGCGATACTAGCTCCATATTTTCAAATATAAGGAAAAGGACAAAATTTTCAGCGCGCTTCGCGCGCCGCAATTTACGTCCCTAGTACATTGGTGTTGACACTTAAAAGTCGTAAAATTTGGATACTTATCCACCCCGCCCCCCCCAGTGGCGGATCCAGAGGGGGGATGGGGGTATGCATACCCCCCACCGGGATGGTAAAAAATCGTATAGAGGGCCAGGCTAATAGTAACCTAGGCCTAATTACTTTTTAATTAGGCCTACTATTTTTACTTTTTAATTCCCAATCAATTTTCTCTAATACAAGCTTCATATTCGTCATTATTTGATTCAAGAAAGCAAAATTTTCCGCGCGCTTCGCGCGCCTCAAATTGAAATTCCTTAGTAGAAGTGCTCGCTCATACAGTACCTTCACTTTGGTAAACTTTTCCGAGCTCTCGGTGTGACAAAACGGCAATTTGCTACACTTGTGACACTAGATCACCAAGTGACACCGTTAACTATATACAGTGTTATTTTCATAAACTTTCTTTCATAAAATTCCATATCTTCTCCAATATAAGCTCAAAACAATTTCGTCGGAGATCCTCATTTCGTAGGCCTTGGATAACATTATGTAGCAACAACGATCTTTGGTCGCCGACCAACCTCAGATTTGAGAATAGAAAATGCAAATTCTTCAGTAATTCCCCAACTGTTCAAATTTCCTTGCAGGAAACGCAGCATTCAAACTTTTCTGCACCACAAGCTCCATATTTTCAAATATTTGAAATGGGCGAAAATTTCAGCGCGCTCCGCGAGCTGCAAATTCCGCCCAAATCACACTGCAAATCACACTTAAAAAATGTGGTAAAATTTGGATGCATGCCTACCACCCCCATTTCCCATTTCCTGAATTTTTATAGGTATCGGGGACTAAACAACATACGTACCTATGGTGGCGCTTCTCTCAGTGTCCATTTGATAGCCAACCACTGAAAATTCCTGGATCCGCACCCCCCCCCCCCCCGCAAAAACGTGTAGCTTCGCCGCTGTGGACACAGAATAATAAAAATTCGGCCAGATGTCCCCCCCCCCCCTCCATCTTTGAAAATCAAATCGACGCCCTTGACCTGTACACTCCTGTCTTCTCGTAATCTGGCAATAAAAATCATCTCAGAACAATTTCATAAACAAAAAAATCTTCTACCATTTCGGGAAAGGTGTTGACCAAGACCATGAAGTGAAGCTGACGAATAATTGTTTTGTAAGCTGCCCGAATGAGTCACTATTTTTGTAATCGTTTTTATTTTTCGTCAAAATTTTACTATGACTGTAATGCGTTGTTTTGTTCAGAAAATTTTTGAAAGGATTGGGGCACTCGTATGAGTTTTCGGTGTAAAATATGCAAGACCATCTTATCCATTGGATAAAATTCATTCGAGAAAAAACTGTAATCATGCCTGCATTGATAGCTTTTGCTTCAATGGTACCAGGATTAGGAAATCGAATTTTACAAAGTATTTAGGTTTAGTTATTGACGAAAATTTAACATGGAAACAGCATGTGAATGACTTACGCAATTCCCACTTTAAATATATTGGGTTTTTTATCACATTAGTGATATTCTTCCAGTTGATACTGCAGTTCAGATTTACTACTCTTTTATTTATTCTAGACTTACTTATGCTATTGAAGTCAATGGTACAGCCTGTGCTACTGTCCTTAAACCTCTCCAGACATTTCAAAATAGAATACTTAAGCTTCTCTTAAAGAAACCGAGACGGTTCAAGTTCAGTACAAATCAGAAATGTATTTTGATTATAACATATTAAAAATCAAGGATATCCACAGGTCTTGCACGGGTGTAATCGTTTTTAAATATTGTAATGATATGCTACCGAAGGTATTATCTAATGTAATAAAGTCACCCGCCCTAATGTAGCCCAGTTCCCAATGCAGACCCGCCACAATTGCCTCTTTTCAGTAACCAATCACAAAACTTTACACGGCAAATTAGTTCTCCAAAATTGTAGTTATAATGTTTGGCACAAACTTTCCCCTAGTGTTAGATTAAGCCCTTCACTCCATTCTCTTCAAAGGAATTTGAAATCTTTCCTTATAAGTAGTTACCATTAGCAAATATTTAGTTATTAGTCTCAAACCTCTTCACTTTGTCAAGTTTTTTTTTCTCTCTTTTCTTTTTGTCATCTTTTTGTCTATGTTTGTATGGTCACTACACTGTTAAAAATTTCTGTAAATTTACAGACTTTTTTTAACTTAAACTTTTTGTATTTTACTTTTAATAGAGATTTTCTGTATCTTTACAGACACTTTGTATTTCTACAATAAAAAAAGGTTGTTTAACATGTATTTTCTGTTTATTTGAAAAACCATTTCTGTCTGCTTTTTTAACCAAGTTTTACTGCTTTGTAAAACTTTTTCTGTAAATGTACAGAAATTTTAACAGTATTTTGTATTTTTCTGATTTCACATAAATATACTGTCATTTAACAAACATTCATTTTGTTTTTACCCTGAAAAAGAAACAAAAATAAGCCCAAACAAACAAACAAATAAGAAATAGCCAGAAAATTTTCAATATATAACATGCATCTTTCTGCGAAGTTTTAGTTAAAAAAGAAAACATTTTTGGCAAATTTATGGCCCTATTTGAAAATTAACTTACATTTATTATACTGACAATTGGTATACTGATGTCAACTCATCGCCACAGGCGCTCATGCACTTGATCGAATTAAAAACGTTTCACAAATTTACTTGAAAGAGTCTGTAAATTTACCACTTTATGACGTAAATCTCATTTTGCATTAATGGGTGGAGCTTATTTTGTAGGCATTTTCCTAACAAAAGGATTGCTGTTGCTTTGAATAATATCTTTTTTGGCTTTTTTTAATCAGGAAGTGATAAACTTATTGTTTACCTTGTCTGGAAATGTTTGCAACCAATGTATTTGCATTCTTTGTCATATTTATTTTAAAAACAATTATTATATTGTACAAAAAATGTGACTTTCCAATTACAAAGTTCCTAGAGATAGCAGTCTACTGGACAACAATGTGATAACAAAGTATCCTCATTGTGTTTTGATTGAAAATAACTTCGTAACGACATAATACGTTGATAAGCAAATACCTGATCTACGTAATGGTGAAGTGTATGTTACGTAATAACATATGAAAGGAAAAAAGCGATATTATAATAAATATTAAAACGCCGAGAATGAAAACAGTAGGCTGTAAATTCACATAAAATTAAGGTAAAAAAAAAACAGAACAATTCTGTAATTCGATTTTACAGTAGACATTTGTAAACTAATTTACATGCAAAAACTGTAAAGAAAAAACAAACACTTAATGTTTTTTCATGATTACAGTCTGGCTGTAAAAAAAACATTATTTGGTTGGAAAAAAATTTGCCATAAAAATTATGTAAATTTTACAGAGAAATTTCTAACAGTGTAGCCTTGATAAACTGTATTGTTTTTCTAAAGTCCATCACATGTACTTTGTTTTTAGTATTTGTTAAATTATACCTCTGTTGATGATTGTTGTACATATGAGAAATAAATGGAATTGAATTGAATTGGTGGTGGTACATTTTACCTGGTAATTTTCTGATCAAAATAACGACTGCTGTGATCCCTCTATATGCCTGTGAAAGGTCATTTTCGACTGTCTGAGGTATCCGACATTTCCAAATTTTCTGTAGGCTCCGCTCAGTCTTTCTGACTGAAGTTTAGTTTGAAGTGAACGTTTATCTGCAAATTGAAAACTTAAAATACCGACCGATTAGATCCCTTTGTAGTAAGCCTAGGAAATGTCATTTTTTGTCTGAGAGGTATGAATTTTCAAATTTTCAGGACGCTTCATATCGAAGAGTTTCGATCATAAACCTCCCAAATGCGTAACAGTGTGCGGGAGCATTTTGCATTTTTAGGTTTTTCGCTTTATGTATAGTATCCGGGTTGTGTTTTAAGGTTTGGCTAAACTGGGAGCTGCGTGTCACATGTAACGGGAAGAGAAGAAGAATTGGTTTTATTTGAATCTATATTTTTGTCGTAAAACGCGAAAGTAGGCATAAAATGGCCCATTATTTTGGGGAAATTCCCCAAATCAGTAATGACGTCCCAAAATCGTCAAAAATCATGTATTGCTTGAATCTAAGAAAAATCGCAAATTTTTCTCGTCAGAATTTAAGACAATTAGGCCTGGCAAATGCCATTTCCAGCCATCTGAGAGGTTTTAAAATCCAAAATTTCCTTTGTACGCTCCGCGCCGCTGATGTACGCGCTACGCTTAGATATAAGCTCCAGCCCCCTACAAAAGTATCCTAGCTACGCCACTGCGTGTTAGGAACTATATGCAGCCATTAGTGGAGTCCATCGGCCTTAAATCGTCTACATTTATTGTCTACATGAATTTCAAACCCTTATATTCAGTGAAATTGAATTGAAAGATTTAATGGTGATAGATCCACAATTAATTGCCGACTGTCAAAATCAGACCATCACTTGCTCTCCGGATTCGTCTATAGGACGTGTACGTGGCATTCCTTTGGACTTGTTGTGAAAGAAACTTGTCTTTTTCTTCAAACCGACTCCAACCTTCAGTGGGCGACATAGCCTCTGGTCCAGACCCTAGTACAGCATTCACCAACTACTATGAGAGGGCAGCTGTCAGGGACAGCATGTATAGGGCAAAGGCCATGCATTTTTTCTTGTTCTTCTTTAAACGGATGTTATATTTTTATTTTTGTAATGTCACATGTTTATCTCCGATCGCCACTAGGGGTTTTTAGGGTGGGAAAATCCATCCCCAAGTCCCCTCCCCCGGGAAAGGTACGGTAGTCATGTCTCGTCTCTTAAACTTACCCGGTCGATCCCTTAGAACCCTGAAGAAAAAGCATAAAATTGCATGCTGCCATCTACTGTCGGGGTCAAATCTAGTTCATGCACATGCAAGGATTTGTTTACATTTTCATTGTGTTTTGTAGGTACGGTAAGCCTATTGTAGAAATGTGTGTAGCCTAGCTAACTCTAAACGTAAGTTGGATGTTACTGTTTGTTTGTCCGCCATTCCCGTGAAAACATCATAACAGACATTCAAGGTAGAACATATCATGACTTTGCCACGGAAATCATTTGTCAACTTCATAATGAAAACGTCTACGGATGTTTCCGCTCAAATTGTCCCAGATTACAGCTGTACAATGCAAGGGGCCTAAGGATTTCAGGTGCCTTGATATATGACGGTAGGCCATGAACGTTCCGATTCATTGTTCTCGCAAGCCAAGGCCTAACTTAACCGTTTAATAATGTTATCCCTACACTACAGGCTACATTGGCACATAGGCTAGGATCAATTGCCTACATACTTCCTTACATGAGGGTTAATGTACGACGGTCAACAGTGTTCTCTGCAGGTCATGTTTTTGTGCGGTGCTGTTGAGTGATCGCCGTCCTAGGGGAGGGGTCTAAGGGTGTCTCCCTCCCCTTTGGAAAATTTTTGCTTCCAGACGGGTGGCTAGATGCAATATGGTGCTATCTTTGGTGCATGATTTGAAGTGAAAATAAATCAAAAAAATCTACTTTTTTAAGGAATGTTTTGACTTTATTCCTAATCTTTCTATAAAAGGTGCGGAGACAAAGATATGGGGCAAAACTAAAAGTTGGTCTCAAAACAATCGCCATGTTCTGAAATGCATAGATCTGCAATAAAAAAAGTAAAACAGACATCAAAATGGCCTCCAATTTGACCTCGGATGACCTTTAAATTAGTGCCATGTTTTCGGAACCACATGTTATGTCCTCATATACCGAGTTTAGTCAAATTTCTGAACAACTGCCGTAAACAGCTGAAGGGGGAAGACTAGCTGCATCATCCACTAGTTTGCCAAATGAAGACAATTCTAGCCTGACATGAGTCCAGTGGCAAACTGGCAAAGAGTGAAATAAATATACAATTTGCCAAACAAGCAATTCATTCTGACTCCTGTTTGGTTACTGTACACAACCCTCTTGTTCTTGAGCTTGCAGTTGTACATGGTTTTATTTTGGTGTTTGTACCTAACATTATTACCCACCATTTTATTTTCAGTAACTAAAATTTTGAAGAAAAAAAAGTGCAAATTAACTAAGGTTAAACTGGTAAATAACTGTAGGGTGCGGTTTAGACACAGTCTAGACCTAATTAATTTAACCAAACATTTAAACATATTCCTTTGTATTGGAAGTTTATCTTATTTTCTCCCCACATGGGCCCAGTGGGCGGGGATGGGTATGTATACATGTTGTGGGCTAGCCACTATCATCGTCTTTCTTTTTGCCCCTCCCCATTGTTCCCCTTTTATTTTTTTCCTTATTAAAACTTCTGGATTAATGAAAATGAGCCGTTAGTGTGACGTGATGCAACCACATCTTCAAATCAGTCCAAGTAGGCTATTAAAGCTGCATGATCCAGACTCACACTATCCGTAATCATGAGGGGGGTTGGGGGGTGTTTAATTTCCCTTGTCAAATCTCTGGTATTAACGAATTTTTTTGCCATGCGTATAAAAGTCACATGGGTGAGAAACTCATCTTTAGGCCAGTCTAAGTTGGCCTGTCTAGCCACTATTACCACTCTCAATCATAAACTGATTCATACCCGGGAGGGGTATAACATATACACTTCCACCTCTTTGCCCAGCCTACCTTTCATCCAGCCCCCTCCCTACCCCCACCCTAGAAGTACTTTAGTTCCCTTATGATAGTAGTTCATAGTGTCTTTTCATTGCCATTACTCTTCCAAAAAAGAAACTTTTGCAGTAGGCATTTATGTTAAAAAAAGGTGACAAGAAAAAAAAATAGCTCCTGAAAAGAATCTGCCCCAAAAAGCCAACCCTCGATCATTGTGCAGGATCAAACTAATTATGCAACTCCAAGTGAGTAATTTTTGAATTTGTACGCCCATCGTAGGCTTCCAAATTGCCAGACTGCATTTTCAAAATTCTGACGAAAAAAACTTCAGCATTATCTCTACTGTAACGTGCAGTAATAAGGTTATGTTGTGTACACTAGCTGTAGTGTCAAATGTGTTGGCTACACTTTCTGACATTGTTCATAAATTCAAGAGTATCAAAACTTGTCAACTTTACACTCATTTCATTAAAATAGCAACGAGAAATGTGTGAAACAAGTAAACTAAGACCTCAGTAACATTTTCGTACATCATGCTTGAGTAAATTTACGATGTGGTATTTTTTTCTTCAGTCCCTTGCTTTTCTCTTGTACGCTATCCTAACAAGTGACCATATGACAATAATCGAGCCTAGCCTCTTGTGTTTGTGTAGTGTGTTCTTACGCCGTACGGATTAAGCAGCGTAGTGGACAAACTTTTTTCGTCCTCTCAATTGCTACTACAAATCTGATGAATGCAAAACAGGAGGTCTCAGCCACAGATAAGCTTTGCAGGTGCCTTACGCAGAAGTCTTGCCAGCTCAATTTGGTTTGCAAAGTACTGATGAACACATTTCACATTCACGTAAAACTTGTGGTTTTCAAATGGAAATAGCGAGCTCAGAACACTGGAAGTTTTAACATAATTTAAGAGCATATTTTCTGGAAAAGTTACGGCTGGAATATATATCATTTGTAGTGGCATGAAATTGACGAATGGCTGTGATGTCTGAAGGTACTGGAATCATAGTCAGACAGCCCTTGCCGATATATTTGGCCGCGAACTCTTTTGAATATTGCAGGGCACCGAGGCGAACTGTAGGGGCAACTGCGCGGCCCTCGCCACGGTGAAATTCGAGGCATGCCGTTACTGTCGTTGAGTCTCAGCTCACGCTCAAATTTCATGAAAATCAAAACATGAAAAAGGTAATTCATTTAACTGTCACATTATGATGAGGAATATATGCGGGCTCCTAAATTTTATGACATGCGAATAAAAATTAGAGTCATCGTAGTTCCGTCACGAAATGGCTATGCACTCTCGTTCGCGCCGCCCGCGATACGTGGGCAGGGTAATACATTGAGATTACCTACCCAGCGCTGCCCACTAAGACGCAAGTCAGCGCCGACTGGCCGTCCGTATACAGGCCGCTTTTCTGTACACATACTCCATTGAGTATATCGTCGAACCAGACTCACCAGTGACGCGATATTTTTCGATGTTTCCGATGTATTTTTACAGTCTGATTCACTGGATCACCGGCCGCTAATTTGTTGTCTGTGTGAAACACACTGACTATCAAATATTACTGCATATCCAAAATATCCACATCCATATTTTGGTCGGGCAGCAGCGTGTTTTGTGCGGGCGGTAAATTTTTATACGGGCGCTGTCGTGCCCTTCTCAGATTTTGTGCGGGCGCAGCGCCCGGACAAAACGGCGAGTGGAGAACACTGGTCAAGCAAACTTTGATTAACTACACTTTAGCATTGGTGACATAGAAGGTACTGCAAAGTGCAAGGAATACGGTATAGGGAGAAACTTTATGAGTACAACTATAGAATACCCTGCCACTAGTAAATAGGCTACAGTAAGTCCACAGTGTAGCCGGCTACAGCGTTATTGTGGAGCTTCACAGTGTAGCCAGCTATGGCATAACAGTGGAGCTGATGTAGCAGGCGTAGTCACATCAGGGAAGTCTTGTGGACTTAGAGTATTTTCACTAGTTTACTCGAGTATATACAGGTAGCATTGATTTGCTTCATGGTGGAGCCTGTATGTAACCAGAATAGCCACATGGCGGAATCTTGTGGGACGTAGATTTTTTTTACTATTTTAAAAGTTTTTGGGGCATATGGCTGTGATAAAGAGTGTGCAGGCCATAGATGTTGCCGGCGGAGCCAGTGTAGCCACCCCTGATAAATTTCATTTCGTTTCATTTCATTTCATTCATTTGTTTTATCACAACAGTAAAAGAACAAGATAATATAAGCACATGAGAAGTAAGAAAAGACAATAGTTGTGAATGGAAGTACTCTTAAAATCCTTCTGGGCTTGAGAAAATGTCCCATTCTATGTTCCCATCCTTCCAGATTATGTGAAATCCCAGCACAAGTCCCTGCCGCATGAAGACAAAATGAGTGTGAAATTCCTGGCCAAATCCCTACTAGTCAAAGCCCGACCATCCCCATGCAGAAGCAGATTTAACTTGCTCCCAGTTACTTGCGTGAGGGACAATTTCAGGAACATTATAGTAGTGAATGGGTTTGCATCATATACTGTACTGCACAGACTAGAGCCACAACATTAAAGTGATACTTGTGTTCGTTAAAACACATTAAATTATTCTGACCAAACTTTTCACAGAACATTTACACAGTCCATGCAAACAATGAGGACTAATAAACAATCCTCAACGTGAAAATTCTGCCAAATTCTGCTCAATTTCCATAAAAAATAACGACAAAAAATACAAAAATAGACATTGTGAACCATCAAACTTTATCCCACTTCATCTGTACCAGTCAGTAACCCAACCAATAAGAAAGCATTCATATATGAATATTCAATACAACAAAACAACAAAAACACAGAACGAGCACTGTACCAGAGGTGGGAAAGCTAATACCACCATAATACTCGGCAACTATGCTAGATTATGCTCAATTCTACTACTAGACCTTCATTGGCTCAAATGCGAAAACATAATGAAGGAAACCAAAAGAGAAAACCAGTGATTTTCAAAATTATTCTAACAATCTTCAGGACTGTCCATCTTTCCAAGTTAACGTTCAAGTACTATCTGAGCTTGGGGACTCTCAAGTTTATAATAGTAACGCAAAAGCCTCAGTGTCAGTGTCGGTTGTTCAAATTCTTCACACAGGAAACAGTTTGGTTCGTGAAATGTGAGACATGGACTGTTGATTTAAAGGTGAAGAGTGCTCTCCCCAACTTGAAGTAGTGTAGTAGACTGTCCTGTATCATGATTGGCTCTTCAGATTCATGTGACAATATTTTTTGTCCTCAAATATGAAATTTACCAAGAGCTACCGCTTGGTTTACCTTGAATGTGCAATATTGAAGTCATGAAATATTATAAAAGATACTTTGAAGAGGAACAAGAAGGAAATTATGATATTTAGCTGTTGCACCAAAGTAAGTTTGGGGGACTGCTCTTGCCCTTTAACGTTCGAAGTATTGTTACCGTGCAAGTTGAACATTTCTTGTAACTTGCGACATAAATGTTAGAAAGGGCATAGTGACAACTCTCTGTTTGGGAAGATACCCCAAGCACCACTTTTTCACATGGAACTGACAAGTACTGTAAGTAAACTTTACATTTTACTAAGTAACTTAACGCAATGTGTAGGCCTACTTGGTTGGTAATCAACCGACATAGTCTTGCATTTTGAATCAGAAAGCAGGAAGACCCGCTTACCAGTAATTCTCTATCTATATCTAGATTTTAAATGAGCTAGGTAGTATTTCAAATTCCATGTGCCAATACCACACAGTATAGGGCCTACACTTACTGCACATCGGAAAAAAGCTCTTGTGACATATTGAATATTCATTTGACTCAGATAGGTGTGGCTTAAGCAGCTTATAAGTAGAAAGCGTTTTTCAAAAGAGCTTTCAAACTCTTCAGTATTTTGCTGCCTGTTCTCTAAATTTGAGCACTTTTATTGTCATGGTTCATTAAATTATGAAAGATTTCAACCATGATCAACAAAAAACCCTACATATTTCTTTTTTGTGAAACACAAAGAATCACTTTAACACTCAATTGATCGGAGCATATCTTGTCCAATGAGGCCGCCCTCCACAGTGATAGATCGAGAAACTGAATTTTAAACAATAGTGACAATACTCACATTTACAGCAACAACCCATGGACACTCTTGGGCATTGGTTAGAAGATACTGTAATCTGATAACCTGTTTGATTCTGTAGGGTATGAATGCAAATTGACAACTTAAATAAATAAGTGATTAACATCAGTCTGTGTTTCTATACAGTCTGACAGTAAATGAAAATTACATTGTTGTCCTGAGCTGCTTGCCCTGCCTATACAGTATTTGTTTTTGAGAAAATTGGGAAATTGCTTTGGAAAACAGGGCAATCCCAATTGATTGGGATGGATGGTAACCCCTAACCACGTCTCACCCTGCCCTTGTCTGTACTTGCCTGCAGGTGTGCACAGAATTGAAAGTTGCCCCCAGCCAAGTAAGGACATGCTCAAAACTTGTTAAAGGTAAACTTGAAGAGTTTGCCCAGTGGAATAAATGCAGGAGGCCTGTAGTCACTGCTTGTCACAAGAATTAATTGCACCCCCTTAAAGGACAGGAGCAGTCATCCCAATTTGGAGAATTGTAGTAGACTGTCCAGTTTCATGATTGGCTGTTGGGAGTCATGTGACAATGTTTTTTTTATTCAGATGTGAAATTTACCAGAAATAACTGCTTGGTTTACCTTGAATATATGCAATAGTAAAGTCATAAAATGTAATGAGAGATACTTTGAAGAGAAATAAGATGAAAATTGTGTTATTTAGCTTTTTCTTCAAAATAAGTTTTAGGGGACTGCTTGTTACCTTTAATGAAAGTAGGTTGACCGTGGAGCAGTAAAAAATTTTGTGCAAGCCCATCTCAGAAGCAGGCATGGAGGGTGCATTTTGTGGGCAAGGAGTGGTGTTGGTACTGCCAACCTGCAAGCACCCTGGGTATGAAGTGAGGTATACGAGAAATGAGTGGGCATGTTGCATGCAAGTTAGTGCCTCCCTACTGGTAAGTTTACAACTTGCAGCAGCGTAACAACCTTCTGACCAAAATGTAACAACTATGAAAGTCAGCTTTTTGCCCAAAGTGTAACCACGTTTAGATTCACGTCATACAATACTGGAAAAACTTTAAGATGGCTGCCAAATATTTCAAGTGCCCTATCCTAACATCAAACAAGGTTGGATCAGACTGGGTGTTGTATAGTACCATTCAATTCCTTATGACATAGTGTACTGTGACACCTGAACTTTACAGACCTTGGGGTGTCACTTGCTGGTTATAAAAAATTAAAATGACCTCCACAACTTCAATTAGAGCTTCAACTTTGAAGGGGGCAGCCTTATGACACTTTTGCAACAACTGAACAAAATAAAATGTACTTCGTCCAAAATGTAACAACCGTGGAAGTTGGTTCAAAATGTCACGTCACACATCACATCTTAGTGCAAGTCCACAACTACAGTAGTCTATGAAACAGACTCTGTAGATAGTGCTCCCTGAGAAATCATAATGCACCCGTTTGATACATTCTAACTGAGTTATCCGAGTTTGCAAACTTTTGCCCAACATTCATTTATAGGTACTGCACCCCCATAATTAGGATAAATTGGTTAATTATGGGGTCTCATGGTGTACATAACTACCTACTGACTAATGTTCATCAGCAACCAGTTATAGCACACATGCTCTACAACACAGTGAAACCATAAAAAGATATCATGTAAAGGCTGTAAATATGAAGATGATTCTTGTGGTAAAAATTAAAACCCAACAAAGTAAAACTTTACTGCTTATTAAAAGCAAATCTGTTTGCACTCTCATTTCTCTGTTGGCAATATGAACCATTTTCTACATGGCCAAGTTTTAAGGATACTGTGCACTGCCTGTAAGATGTCACATAAATCTCATCAGTGGACAAATAGCTACTGAAAACTGCATTACAGATCATTTTCACATGATCTTTTATACTCTGGCAGGGAAGTGCAGATCTGTCTTAACTTAATATTCTAACATTCGAATCAACAAAACACTCCGAATGTAAAGGATTTATCACAAGCTACAGTAGTTTTACGTAGAACGATATACAGTAGTAGCAGCCTGTACAGTATGGTGAACCAGGACTCAACATACTGCTGGATGTAATTTACAGAAAGTACAGTAATACTGTGATGAGAGTTACTTGCTACTGTAGCTATCTTTTTGCTCATATTGTTCCCTTACATATGTGCATTAATTAATTGATGAAGTTATTTTCCCCTCATAAATGTGATTAGCTAGAACATTCACAGCATTATGCTTTAGAACTCTGCAGGCATTTGGATGTTGACCCTGGATGAGAATCAATTTCCAAATACAGGATACCCCACAATAGCTACTTTAACATACCTCAGAGGAGACTCCCAGCTTCATGGTGTGACTGCTCCTACCTCTACACTTTGACAACAGGATCTCCTTAGCCAATCTGAGGTACCGTAGAGAAGTTGGACCTCAAATCCAGTACTGTGTGAATAGCACATACTACCATACAAAGTTGTCCCTAAGTAGAAAGACCTCACTTTGACATCTGATTCCTGGAAAACAAATTTAAAGTGTTGAAACAGTCCCCCAGATCAATTTTGACATGATAGCTTAAAGGCCCAGTTCTCTCACCCCAAACAGTACCAATTCTCTGAACCTTTTTACTAAAGCCCCTCCCACAATTGTCTGAAATTCATACTCATTAAGTTAAAATCTCAGTTTATTGCTTCAGGGAATCAGGATCAGTATAGAAAAACTCAATTTATATAATCGAAACACCCTCAGTACTGTTCATGTTGTGTATAATATAATGGTTGGCACTCTGCATTGTTTGAATTAGCTGTCAATCAAAGAGCTGAGCCAATTGAGAATTTTGGTACCCAGGTACCATAATTGTAGTTTGGGATGAGAGGTTTGGTCCTTTAATTCCACAGTTTTCTTCTTCTCTCTGAAGCATCTTTCATGATACTGTATAAGGACCTAAATAAGGTATTAACTCAAGCAGAACTTACTCATAGTAAATTCCACTTTTATGTGAGACAAGTATTGTCACATGATTTTCAAGAGCCAGTTAAAGGGCCAGTTCTCTCACCCCAAACAGTACCAATTTTCCTAACCTTCTTACTTAAGCCCCTCCCACAATTGTCTGAAATTCTCCTCATCCAGACACAATCTCAGTTTATTGCTTCAGGGCGAGCATAGAAAAACTCAATTTATATAATCAAAACACTCTCAGTACCGTTTATGCTGTGCAAAAAAAAGCTTTGGCACTTTGCATTGTTTGAATTAGCTGTCAATCAAAGGGCTGAGCCAATTGAGAATTTCAGTACCTGGGTCCCAAAATTGTAGTTTGGGGTGAGAGGGTTGGCCCTTTAAGTAGAAAAGTGTCCTTCACTAGTCCAAAGTAGAGTGACTGCATTTTTGACTTCAAATATTTTAGAACTGTTTTTTTTTTTTTTTCAGTAGGAATCTTTAATCTATTATGTAATTCAGTTTTGCAAGATGGCTAGTCTGTAAATTTATTACATGTGCATCACCATGACTGAAAGGCTCAAATAAAAATGAGGTCATGGACAATGGTGCCCCTACATGTGGCCTTTAATAGTGCCATGGAATTTTCAAAAGAGTTTTTCGCAATGAGTGCAATGCTCTCCTACTAAGGCTGCAGTATCTGATTGTCAATATCATGCTTTCATGCTTTTTAACAAATATTTTCAGCCATACATTTCTGAGAAAAACCAAGCATCCTTCTACATATATGCTAGGGCTGTGAACGTGTAGCAAAATTACTAAATGTTTAATCGCAAAATTTGGCGATCGTTTAGCGATTAATCGCGATTACCTGTCAACATCTCAGTGTTGAGGATTATCAAATTATGTTCGACATCTAGGCCTATATACTGTCTTAGCGGCGCCGGGGACGTAAGATCTCGTCATACCTACATACTGTAATACACAGTACGAACGCATGTGGTCGTTCAAGCACGAACTGCATAAAGTCAATGTTGCCTGCATGGCTGATTTACGCAAAGTAAACAAACGTTGCTACTGTAGTGCTTTCTGTGACAAACACGCTGTTGCAGTTCATACAGTAGTTACGTACTACTACTAAGTACCGTTGTGGTTAGCTACGTACTGTTGTTGTTATAGTACTGTGCATGCAGGTTGCACTGACTCCATCGATAGGCTAGGCCTAGGGTCGTATATTTCGGCAATTTTTGAGACCGTATAGGCCTTGCCAATTTAGTCGTGAATATGTGTGGGAAAGATTGAAATGAAACAGGAGATTCAAAGACAACATGAGAGAAAAATGAAAATTGTTTTGATAGGGTAAAAGACAGAGAAATTAAGAGATTTTTCAGCAGGACATAAAAAAGGGGGATTTGGGATTAATCGCAAGAAGCTTTGTACTAAACGTTTATTCCTCTTGCGATCGTTTAGCGATTAATCGCTACACGGTCACAGCCCTAATATATGCACATGTCACATGATTGAAAAAAAATTTTAAATTACATCAAATGTTATAAAATTAAAATCACATGACACTGAGAGGCAGATTGCTGGAAGTTCATAATTTTCACTTCCTAGCTTATCAATTTTAAAAGATGACTTTGTTCAGCCTCATTGTCCTATAAATAGAGAAAAGTTTAGCTATTATTCCCTACAATTTGGCAGTGGTGCACCATACATACCCTTGTTCCTGACCTGCTACAAATTTCAAAAATGTTCATATTTGATCTATCAGTCACAAATAAAACTAATGCTCCCAAAGGGCATTGCACAAAAAGCAGATCTTATCTTCTTTCTTGTAATAAAATTAGTATCCATTTTTGACATACCCCTTTGTGCAAGTAAGTTGAAAAAAAAAATCAAAATATGAATAGCCCCACCAATTAGATTGTCTTTCTGAAATGCAAGTCAGTATTGTAAAATACTGCCCTCTGTAAATAGAGATTTTAGTTTTGTTTCTATTTGGCTTTGTCATGCAATGACTCAGGCTTGTGTGGGTGGATGAATCAAGGTGACAATAAGATATAAACAAACCGTAATATCATCTCCTCCATGAATGCCTTGTTTTGTTTTTGTTATTGTCTATTGATTTGACTGAAATCTTACAAATTTGATCTGCTTATTTCCTGGAAAGACCATGATTTGCCTAAATTGATATCTCTGTGTCACAGATGAGTAAAACTTCTTGTCATTTTCAGTGAAAAAAACCTTGAATCCATGGAAGTACTTCTATGCTGAATCACAGATTTCAGGATGGCACTATATAAGGGGAAAATGTGGCTTGAAGGCTTTGGTTTTATTGGCCATTTAGATTCTTGGTTTACTTCACTGACCCAAATTTCTCTACTTTCAAGAAATTTTTGCTCTTAGAGTCATTTATTTTGGTGACCTGGTCACAGACCCTTTGTTTACAATGACAGGGAACTGTCACTCGATAATGAGACTCATTTGACTGCAACAAAGAGAGTGTCATTGCCAAGAAAACCTGGCATAAGTACATATCATGTGTTTTTTCGAGAACTTTGAAGTAGTACTTCCATGATTTGCTTTGTGGCAGTCATAAATTCTGTAAGTTATGAGAAGAATTTGGTGGCAGTGGAAGAAGAACCAGGGGCAATGATCTCTTGGCCGTATCTGTTGGGTTGAATAGGGTTCAGGCTGGACATATAAATGCTGATTTCACTGTTTAGGAATTGTTGCCCACATGAACCCTTTTTGTCTTGCATTGTTTTAATAATTTATGTATGTGGTAGTTTGTACTGTCAATACGGACAGAATCCTTGGAAATCAGAGTTGATTGACCAGGCTTAATGGGTGGTACATGAATTTATGTTTCAGTTTTCAAGAATGGATTCTATCTTTCCTTTTTATGTGTGGTTTCCTGGATGGGTGTTGTATTTCGATGACTTGATACTTTTCTTTTTCTCCTTCTTCCTCCTTAAGATTGAAAATGGAATTTTGTGTATATAGCAGGGGAAGTGTGGCCATTTTCCCTTTGCATGTTTACAGTTTTAAGTTGCAGTACAGTAACATCAGTGAATTCTGAGAATTGAGAGTACCTATTTTTAAGATGAGATTTATAATTTGAGAAAGCTTTTGCTTTTCAGCAAACTAAAAGAATCTACATTTCACCATTTATTTCCTCTCCCTATGTCAAAGAAATTTTGCAATTTGAGGCTGTTTTGTATAGTGATAGGTGTTTTTGAAGGTCAGCAACCATTTTTCAAGTTGAAGGCTAGCGGCCATTTTGATCGTTGGGTAGGCCACCCCTCTAGAACCATCTTTGGAGAAAGAAACTGTCCTAGCTTCAGGCTGTGCTTCAGTATCAGAAGTGTTCCATTATATCATTAGTTGCCACATTTTAAAGGCATATTTTCATCATCCCAAACAGTTCCAATTCTCCCAACCTAATTACTTCTAGCCCCTCCCACATTTATCTAAAACTCATCTTTATCCAGACACAATCCTAGTCCATTGCTTCATGGCTTGTCCCAGTGGTCATACAAGTCCGTAATGTGTAATCAAGACACTCTCAGTGCCCATGCTGTGTAATTTAGGTATGATGCATTGTTTGAATGTGATGCCAATCAAAGAGCTGTACCAATTGAGAGTTTTGATATATGCATACTGAAACTGTAGTTTGGGGTGACGAATGACTGCCTTTAAAGTAAAACCAGGACATCGCAACTTCTGCGTAATAGGTTTATTGTCATATGTGTCCTCCTTTGTCTGAACCTACAGTAGTGGAATTTGCAAAAGCATGTAACACACATATACAAATTGAAATACGTAACAGTGGAAAGCTTTGTTTTGGTTTTGTATTCGATTCATGGAATGGAAAAAATAGAGAAACAGTATCCTTTATGCAGTCATGCAAGACATGAGTTATGAAACTGCAACTATAGTGGAAGTTTATGAGAAGCATATTAAGCAATTAAGCAAATATTTTTAGCCTTTAATTTCATTTTCTCTGAAATGCAGTAATACAACTTGCGTTTTGGTTTTGAACACTCTTGCAGTCTTAACTCTGTGCACAAAAACTCCATCTTCAAAATGAAACTTAGGTCTGCTCTAGATTCTTTTGTAAAAAAAAAGATTGAAGCAGAATAAATATTCAGAAGGTGCCTGTTTTGTTTCTTTTCTTCAATTTAAATATAAACCTGATAATATTCAAGTAATGATTAGATTGAAGTACATATAAAAAAAAAATGAAACTTATAAATATTCACCAAAAGGAATTTCTTGTTTTTCAATAAATCCAGGCATTTTCAGTTTGTTACTTTTTCCAAGAAATTTATTCAAAGAAAAAAAATGGATTGAAATATTTTTAGCACAGGTTTTTGTTTTATGTGACATTAAACCATGTTTTGTTTTTCTTTCAGTCTTTTGTTAAGGTCAAACTAGTAGTTGTAAATATGCTGATAGTCAGTGGGATACCGTTGAGACAATTTTCAACATATTTCAATGATAATAATAGATTGTGAAGTACAGGGCCTCTTGGTAAAAATTTAAATGGGAGGGATGATTGGGCAGTACAATCCAGAAACCACATCCAAAATCTCCCTTTTGGAAAAGGGTATTGTAAATACTGAACTTAGTTGTGCTCATTAAATAAGAAAGCAGTCAATAAACTTAACCAAGTCTTGCAAATACAGTATTCTATTGTCACAAAATTGTTTTGTATGACACCTGAAGGTAATAAGTTCAAACTATATTGGTCAATGACTTGAGAAAAATCATGAGCTTTTCTTGTAGGCTGGATGCAAAAATTCAGAACAGGGATCAGCTGTTGAACAGTGTAAACAGTAAAGTTTAACTCATGCCAGAAACATGGAGAAAAATAGATGTGTATGTATTGTAGTAGCATAATTGAAAGGTTGGAATATACTTGTTGAATTGTTGGCTTTAGATTGGTAAATTATATGTGACTTAAACTTGGAAAATACTACTTGGGATTGTACCAAATAGGATTATATGTTGTACTACTGTACCTGTTGAATTTTACATCATATGTAACATTTTTGGGGTGAAATTTTATTGTACCTTTCCAGGAAAGAACAAGCTCTATTAACTGTGAGTAATATAGGCATACAAAGATGGCGAAACTGGGTGTTACTGTCAAGTACCACCCACCAAAGGTGTACTGTACCCCTGCATGACAGGAATTCCCCATTACCTACTCTTACCAGACTTGCCAATGGCAACTCGGCTAAGAAGGATTAGGCCACCTTATTGATTTGTTGGGGGAGGGCATCCTATTGGCTCAGCACAGCTTTTCAGTGTGTCATGGATAGATGACTTTCAACTTGTAAGGTCTCAGAAGTCAAAGTAAGGTTCATGTCTGCAATAAAGTTGAGCTACACAGAGTTAACCCTTTACCGTTGTTTGGGTCCTTTTGGACCCATATGGAGAGCGCGGCTGTCACCTATCTTTACTGCTTCAAGCAGAGCTCGAAACTGTGAGTAGCTACCCGAAAATTTGGCCACAACAACGAGAGAGACAATAGTTCAAGGTCACAGGGTCAATAGCCTACGGAAGCTGATGCCGGGCGTGCTACGTCCGCTTTTCCGCCCACTCCCGAGGCGCGCAAATATGCCTTGATTGGAGCACAACGGTAAAGGGTTAAGAGGATCAGTTGTGTTGGACTTTTTCTAAATTCTGGCTAATGGGCATTTCCTGTAATGTGGACCTATCTCCTCCCAAGCAACCATGGATGACTTTGCACTTACACGGTAATATGAATACCTTTCTTGTTCCATACTCACTGTTTTGTGAAATGATGAAACCTCTACAAAAGGCTCAATCAGTTTCTTCCAGAACCTCAGTTTAAATGAATGGAACCATTTTGTACAGAAATGTAACTGTTAAGACACTTCCTTAAATTTATCGTGCTACCATAGTAACCATCTTTCTTCAAATGTCTGTATTGTGGATACAATATTAACTTGGTTTAGTGTTTGTATTGACCTGTCTTTTGTTGGTGACTCAGAAAGTAAGAATTCTGGATACTAGTTGGTGCCTTGTCCCTCCTGTCAGAGCCCTTTCTTTGTGTTTGACAAAGTGACAATAACAAAGGCTTGTTTTGAACTCAATGAGGGCAGTAGAACAGTGGCCTGATTACAGTGTCAACTTTTTGCTTGGCTCAGATTGGCTTTGTATTTCTTTACCTTATGTGTGCATACATGGGTGTGGGCATGTGTAGATGTGTTGTTTTGTGTAGAGGGATGATAATTTGTTCTATTAGGTATCAAACCAGATGGAATTGGGGGGAGGAGAAAGGGAGGTCAAAATAGCTTCCATACAGCAGGAAATATATGTTGGAAGGGAGAATCTTAATACCTAAAATGCGTTAATGCAGTGATAGCATTTTTGTATTGATTTTCCAGGCCGGGGAGGGGGGTTCTTAATTTTTCCAATTGAACTACTTCCCCTTGACCTCCCCCTGTTCCCCTGGCAAGTAGACTGTGGCAGACTACAGTCGCTTTACCATACGTATAGGCTACTGTACCCTGTGTTGCTTTCATACCTGAATACAAGGTCCCTGAGGTTAATTAAGGAAGAAACATTTGTTGTTTCCCACTCTTTGTATTTGGTATTTTTATTAATTGCATTGACAAGTAAGTTTAGTTTTTGTCACATGACTTGCAACAGCCATTCATGAAACAGGACAGTCAAATGGCTTAAATTAAAAGAGCAATTATTTTAATAAGTACAGTAAGCTTTCTAATTGTCTAAAGGTTTCTGTACATGTTTCTTTGACAGTGTTTCTGGACATAAATTATACTGCATTACTACAAAGGTAAAGCAGGATTACTTGCATGAACTTACTGATTTGTCAACATATTCTTAACAAGGTGTACATAGTCCAAATTGAGGTGTTGTCATGTTCATTTGTAGTGAAAATATGGTCTCCATTCAGCATACTTTGGCTTAAATCTGTAAATTGAGGTGAAGTTCTCATGCCGTTATGTTGCTTCTTGAAAAAGCAACATAGACACCCCAAAAGATCAAAGGCAGTGTGGAGTGTAGCTGGTATCTGAGTTTGTTACATGATCTGAGCCATCAAATCAGCTATGCTTTCATTGTGTTCACACTGTGTGAAAAGCAATTAACATATGCCTGAAAAGTATGTTAGCTAACTCCAAATGTTGCATAACTTTTTGTACATTTTGAAGAATCTGTTACTTTCAATCAATTAATCAGATGTGAAATATCAAGTGTGCCTGCAGTGAGCTTCATCTCTTGAGGCAATAAGAGGTTATGAGGCAGAGAAAGCTGATGTAACAAAAAAGTAAGAAGGGAGGTTTCATCATGCTACATTACCCATTTTAAGATGAAACGTTAGGTATCTAGTAAAATTGTGACATGTTGGAAGTGCACTTGAACACTTCATGATCTGAGAAAAGTACAACCTGTCCAATGCAGAGTAATTTCTCTATGTCCAGTATTTTCAATATCTATCCCAACCAGCATCAAAATGTGGAGGGCTCTTGAACCTGGATAGGTCAAGATACCCTGCACTGACCGACTGCATGAGTAAGTGCTGTTTTAGCTTTCTCAAATTGAGTTACCAGGCCAATTCTCAATGTGACAGGTATTATGTTCCATCATTTTGAGTTGAGTCACCAAGGTATATTTAGGCATGATACTTAAGTCTATCATCATAATGAGACAGTTACTGTGGAGCTCAGAGCTGCAGTTTTTCTCTTCGGATGCATGCTTTACCTAAACTACCATACATTCTAGTGATCCCACCCTGCTGAGGTTATTGCTTTCTGCACAGATATCTAGTCATAGCCTCCCACACTTAAAAAAGTCAAAGTGTAGCATTAAATTTTTCTTCCGTGACCAGGCATTATCACATACCATGACCAATAGGACAAGAATTCATTGCATGTTGCTCAGGTGTGTATTCAACTGTGTAGACTTCTGAGACTTTGCTTATTAATAATAAGTGCCCATCTAATGAGTGGGGTGCTAATTACAACCCCCTGCTGTGTGTTTAAAGGCTTAATCCTCTCACCCCAAACAGTTTCAATTCCCCTATCCAGGGCTCAATTTTCGCGGTTGTCTGATTGTCCAGGACAACTGAAATTCCACATGGACAACCAAAAGTTAAAGGTTGGTTGTCCGATGGACAACCATTTTTCTCTCACAATGAATTATACAGCAGCTTGCTTTATCTGATTGAAAAAGTATACTGCTGGCTGATCAGTGCTTTCAACTTTTTCTATCAGGCAATATTTCAGATTTCCAAGTGTTTTTGTCTCTCAAAAATCATCTCTTTTCATTTTTGAGACTAACAATACAAATGAACACAATAACTGTTTTGTAATTGTGCAAAAAATGTTTCTTCGGACAATCAAATTTGTTTGCAGACAACTAAAAATACTGACATGGTTGCCTGAAGGACAACCATATATTTTTCTGAAAATCGAGGCCTGCTATCCTACTTACTTTAGTCCCTTCTACAACTGTCTCAAATTCGTACTCATCCAGATGCAATTTATCAGTTTATTACTTCAGGCGGAGTGTAGAAAGACCCAATCTGTAATCAAAATACTCTCAGTACAGCCTACTGTACATGCTGTCTAATATGAGTTACAGTACTCTGCATTTTTTGAAATTGCTATTAATCAAAGATCTGTTCCAATTAAGACTTTGTGGGGACTACTTCAAAATTTGTGATTTGGTTAAGAAGATTACAGTAGCCTTTTGACTTAAAGGTCAAAAGCAGTCTCCCAAACTTATTTTGAAGCAACAGCTAAATATCATAATTCTCATTTCATTTCTGTTCAAAGAATCTTTTATAATATTTTATTACTTCAATATAACATATGAAAGGTAAACCAAGCAGTAACTTCCAGTAAATTTCACATTTGAGGAGTAAAAATGTTGTCACATGACCCTCAACAGCCAATCATGAAACTGGACAGCCTACTACACTGCTTCAAGTTGGGGTGACTGCTCCTGCCCTTTAACCATCACAAGTGTGAGATGGAGTAAATGACATATCAGCACCTTTCATCACACCCCCTCCTCATGTAACCACTCCCTCAACCCACTCCCTCAACCCACCCCCTCCATGAAAATGTATCATGCAAGCATACTTGAACATTGATTGATTTAAAAAGTTAAATAAATAATTAAAACAATAGGAAAAAAAGTTGTATGGAAAGGTCATTAGATATCCACAAAGTATATATTTTTTTTCTTTTTCTATTTTTATATCAGGGACTGTAAGCCCATGTAAAAAGTGAATGAGAAACCAGGAGCGAAAGAGTATAGTTCATCATCACAACTGGTTTCTATGGCAACCTGCCAATTGTTTTGAATTAAAATACAATTCTTCCTGATGATACAGGCAGATATATGCCATTGTTTTTTCCCAGGACTGTCCCTTGAGGGAGGGTAACACAGAAGTCAAATCTTATTGGTTATTCATCTCACCTCCCAAGGTCATTTTCCTGGTAATGTGTTTGTAAAGGAAAGTGAAAACTTGATGGGCTGTGTACAGGGAAATTCCCAGTAAATTAAGTGTGTACCCTGGGTTACACATTTACAGCAGGATATGTGTAAGGGTAAGTCTATTGTTTATACACCCTTACAGTATATGAAATACGTACCTGGGAGAGCTCTAGAAGAAATTTTAAACACAGTTCATGAACAATGTGTCAGAAAATGACCTTAAAGGGGCTCATTGAGTTGATAGCGAAGACTTCATGAGAGTGTTAAAGATCACAACCACATGACAATGCTTATAGTTAGCATTTAATGACTTAAGTTTGCCATCAGATGTTAACTGAAAATATTATAATTTTGAATTTTTTGCTGACCTGACTTGACGGTTTTTTGCATAATGTGAAAAAGTGTCTGGTTACAAATTTTGAAAAATGAAATGAACAGTTAATAAGTCATAAAACAGTTATTTGTATGTAGGATATGGGGATTGTCTAACTTTTAGCATTTGCCATAGGTATAAAGTAAACTTTAAGAGGTGTGGTAAAACTAATTGTTGAACTTCATAAACCAACGCAATGAGTCCATTTAAGGATAGAAGTGGTTTTGTTTCAGACCATGAAAGGGTATCATCCCCACCCTAAAAGAATGAAATTGATACAGAATGGATGAGAAAATTAGGAATCTGGGAGGCCTCTTCTTGGGAAATTTTGGCAACTTGGGGGATGTTTCCTTTTCTGTTCATGAAATTATAAAAATTGTGGTAAACTTTACTGTCTTGCTTGGAAAAAATGTCACTCCCTTCCCAGAAACGAGTTGTTTCCAGCCCTGATACAGAAGTAATGATCAAAGTGTTAAGGACCTTTTAGGGCAATGTGTGGGGCTGAATGCCCTTCTACATGCTAGCCAATTGTACTACTGTAGGTACACACAAAACTGAGTGTGCTCATATCCCCAGAAACGACAGGCTATACATGTCATACGTAGGTCTTGCAATGTTAGTCACAAAAACTATGGGAGGTAATAACAGTATTCATTAATAAACTAAAATGAAAATCAATGAAAAGGAAGTGGTAAAAAGGCATCCACCTATCCCCAATGGGTCCTCATTCCCCCCACCCCAGCCTTATACTAAATCATACATTTTTTTTTATCAGTTATGTCAGCGTCACATCATTTTGGATGTAAACAATGAAGCATTTCATATATGCAAAGATTTTGAAAAACATGCATGGCAGGTTGAAACTGCGGGTACTGAAAAAACATTGGAGAATGAACTTTGAGAAAAGTGAACCACAAAAAAAAAAAAAATCCTGTGACTAATTTTCATTTGGGTTGTGTTAAAATGTTGTAGCGCCCTCTCTAGCAATAGGCATGACTATAATATTTCACAAAGAGAAGAACAATGACATTTTGTAAGAAAGAAACCTGCGTATTCATCACTATTGTATAAAGAATTGCATAATTTATCTGACTGGTCAGCAAAAAAGTAAAAGAAATGGAGTATTACTTAGCAGTTCATCAGCATTTTTTTGTTGAGTTTCCCACCCACTTCTAGGTCAGAATAGGTTTTACCTTGGTTTTACAAGGACTTGTGTTTAATACAGAGTTGTATTCCCAATAAAAGTGCTGAAAATTTTACATGGCACAGTAGTCAAAGTGGAAACTTGGAAGTCATGAGATTCTGGTTCACATAAATTGTTTACATTTTAACTTCAGGTGTGAAATCATACAAAAGTCTGACTGGTGGTTTGTACATGACCTGGTTTTCTTAGGATAGGTGAAAAAAATACTTGTTTTGTGTCTCTCATAACAGCTCAGCTAATACTTTGGAATTTGGTTACAAGTAAAGTTTGTTTATCGGTTCACTACTCTTAGACTCATATTACAAACTATAAAGCTTTTAGTTGCTATGTGAAGTAAAGTGGATTGTAACGAAATGGAAAATTAGCATTGATATTTTTTTGTCCATCCTGATGATGCAAGTGATACTGAAAAATTATTTCTCTGCTTAAAAATTTGAATACGTTTAAATCTAGGATACACTTCAAAGCTTATTGTTGTATTGAGTACATAGTTATGGGTTTAACATTGCCTTGTTCATAGAAGTCCTGTTTAGTGGCTCTTTGGATATGTAATAATCTCAAAGTTGTGACATGCTTCTGTCACAGGTTGATATCCCACATACATAGGCTTCAAAATTTGTCACAGTTTAATAGGTCAAAGGGACAGGGAGGGGTTTCACTAGGGCGGATCAAGAATTTTTGTTTGGGGAGGTGCATTGGATTCAGTAATTACTGGTAGGTAACTTTAGGGCCCACTGCTGGGGGGGGGGGCATTAAAATAGTGCAGATAACGCTAGAGGACAAAATGATCCTTGATGCACAAGCTTGTATTTGTGCTAGTTGAATTGTCAGAATATAGTCAACATATATTCCAAAAAGTTAAGTTTGGACATTTTTGGGGTGGTGCACGTGCACCCACAGCAGTCCCCTGGATCTCCCACAGTTGGAGCTAGAGTTCTGTGGTATAAGGACTGCAATGCAAATTAACAGTCCCAGAGGCAGATTTGAAGGTACGTGTCTTCATGAAATTAAGATTTCTGAACTTGAAAGTCTTTAAATAACATTTTATGTAGACCTACCTGTTCTTTATCGATAGATGTGCCAGCACAGCACACGTGAGCTCTAATTAAAAAAAAAAAGTCAGTAGTCATAATCAGTCCCTGTTTTTAAATAATGAAATTTTGCAAAGACTTATTTGTCCTTTGTTTGTTCATGTAGTTCAGAAGATACAAAAACGATAGAACGTGATCAATTATGATAATCTGGGGGGTAAGGATGATAAGAACAGCTGATCGCATTCCTAATTGAGCAATACTTGGTAAAATCTTTGATATCCAAGAACAATTGGAATTTTTTTTCTTTATTAAGACTGTTAGAGTACATTTACAGGAAGTTTGCTTCTTACTGTGCCGAGTATAATTACAGGACTACCTAGCAACATTTAATTTAAACGCATGTTTGTTTTTTTTTCCCTTATGCATTACAGGGTACTATTCTATAGTACCCTCTGATTTTGGGGCACTACTGGCAAGTTGGTAAGGAATTGGCCAGCAAATGTTTGCAATGAAGTTAAAACATACTCAGTGTGAAAGCTAGTCTTTAAGAAAGGATGTAAGCAGTTGCCCAAATTCCAAATATTTTAAAGAACAAACTTCAGTTAAGTAATGCTAATTAACCCCTGTTGTCTCATACTGCAGTTGTGATTTACATATCTTAAAATGGCTGAAACCATGGACTTCATTTGTATTGAAACAATTTGGCAAAAAATGAACAAAATGAAACGGAAATACATGAAATAACAGGTTATACTAAAATCAATTGGGGATAAGTGCATTTTCTCTGAAATAACAGTAATAATGATCTTATGTAGTGCTAAATCAAATTGCTCATAAAGCATAGTTCAAAGAGCTTTACAAAAACAACTCACAAATCACACTAGTCGTAGGAGTGCAAAAACAGGTAAGTTTTGAGCAGTTTAAGGTCAAGAGCAGTCCCCCAAACTTAATTTTGAAGCAACAGCAAAAAATATCGCAATTTTATTCTCATTTCTCTTCAACGAGTCTTTCATCATGTTAATTACTTCAATGTTGCTTGTTCGAGGTTGACAATGCGGTTACTTTCTAGCAAATTTAACATTTGAGGAGAAAAAATGTTGTCACATGACTCTCGATAGTCACCTTTTCACTGCTTCAAGTTGGGGTAACTGCTGTTGCCCTTTAAGGTATCATCAAGCACTGTAGATAAGTTTTCTAGAAAAAAAGTTTTGTTGTAAATGACTGGACTCTGTAATGAACTCAGATCCTCCATGGATGTCTGAATGGCAAAACTGTTTAGTCAGATATACAGTTTGGTTGTGCACATGACCTTCACATGGTATAAACATTTTTCACAGGCAGTGGTGAGCCTATCCCCACAATTGCTGTAGGAAGATGCACAAACTCGGTCTTGCAAAGCTTCTCAAATTTCCTTATAAATGGAATCTTGCTGAAGATTTTTTTTCTTTGAAAATATTATTACCAATAAAAGTTAAAGCAAGGAACTATTTTCCCTAAATGTGACATTAAGTAATAAAAATGTCACATGATTGAAAGAAGTGATTCCTGAGGTAGAATATGGTAGGTGACTTCATGCTACCTTTCAGGTCTCAGCAGATGGTGTAACTGAGTGATGCTGGGTGGTGTAACCTAGTAGCACCATGCCTCATGACATCATCACTTACATGGAAATGGTGTCTCCATGTCCCGCCTTGTCTTTATGACCAAAGTCTAGATGCCATGCCTTGGTGTGACAAAGGCACTGTGACAAAGTTTAACATTAACAAATTGGATTCTAAATATATCCAGCTATGAACCATGCATAGGGTCTCTCTCTGCATTGACGTCATTGGTAGATTTACATTAGTGAGTGACATCCTGGATTCCAATAGGGAACAATACCTGTGACTGGTACCTGCTGGCCTTAATTATGCCTTCTTTTTTCTATTACCATTGTTGAAGGAGAGGAAGATTTGGAGTATTGTACTTGATAAGAGGGTGTGTACCTACATACAATCTCTTCTAGTAAAAGATGCATTTGACCCTGCTGTTAGTGTTTAGGTTGGCCCTTTGTCTATTTAAAGAAGGGTGGGATTCTGAAGTAGGTATAAATACTTTGTATTTAGGGAAATATTGGTCAGGGGTGTGTGCAGTCTAACCACAAAGCAAACAAATAGTCTTGCTTTGTTTGGGTGGTCTTAATAAAAACTTAGTTCAACTGGCCTTTGTGCATGGCATGCAGTACCCTCAAAAGGGGAGGAGACCAGCTTGTCCAGGCTGAACTTTGTTATCCAATGGGGTGATGTAAGCTTTCAAAACTTGTTTGGGAAACTTATTGTGTAGAATTTTATGGGGCTTTTCAGACATGTTTGTGATGACTGAGCTTAAAATTTCCATGTCTCTATTTATAGGAGATTTCTTTTAAGTTGTAACCTAAGACCATCGGTTTCTCATGTAGCAAACAGGAACTTATCAAAGGACAAGAACAGTCACCCAAACTTATTTTGAAGCAACAGCTAAATCTCACAATTTGCTTATTTATATTCAAAGTAAATTTCATAATATTTTAGTACTTCAATAAATATTAGTCCATACGTTTAAAGTAAACCAAACAAATACTGCTGGTAAATTTCATATTTGTGAAGAAAAATATTGTCGCATTACTGTCAATGGCCAATGGTGAAACAGGACAGTCTTGTGTACTATTTCAAGTTAGGGTGGCTCTATTTCCCTTTTAACCATTTACCCTCTTCTCTTAGCCAAATGTTTCTAGTCTAAAAGTCAGAGTTGTTGACTCAAGTCAATGACTTGCAACACGACTCGACTCGAGTCCCGTTTTTTTTTTTTTTTTACTTCTGACTTGACTTGACTTGAAGAAAAATGACTTGTCAATAACCAGACCCACAGCCAGGGGGGTCGGAGCATTCGAACAACCCACCCCAACTTGAGGGAGGTCCATTTTTCCAGCCCTGTGTTTGGAGGGTCAGCTATGAAATATTTATCTTGACATATTGTGGACGAATTTCCGATCACTTCTTTAAAAGTGGTGTACTTTGTGGGATTCCTGGGGAAAAAGGACTTCTGTTGTGTTCAAAAGTCTTCTAAAATGCTCCAGATTGCAGGGGATCTGCAGATTTCAAACTTTCCCAGGGAAGCATGCCCTGGACCCTTAGCAACTGCATGCTTACAGCATGCGCCAGCAGCCTCTGTATTTGGAAAAAGGTCCACATCATGGAAAAAGTCCCACCCCTCCACATGGGCTGGCTACAGGCCTGACAACTCTGCTAAAAGTGTCATACAATGGGAAAAAAATGCTGTAGGATCACCAATATGATATGGGCCTCAAAAATTTGATCTTTGACTTCATTGAGTATTAGTACTAAAATACTCTTTGTGAAGATTACAAAAATTAGGTATGAGCTTTCCCTTAGCTCTAGTTTGAAGGTCAATTTGCAGCTTTTCTAGTGGCCGTACAATTCTTATAATATCCTGCTAGGAACCACAGTGCCCATTGGGGTCTTGTATAAACTCTAGCTCTTAGGAGTTCTCAGATTATTATTTGCGTTAGTTGAAGTAAGAAAAAAGTATTTGCCTTGAAAAAGTGTTTACATTAGTAGCCTATTATGTTTTAACCCCCATACCAAAACTGTAGTTTGGGGTGAGAGATATGGCCCGTTTAGTGGAATATGGCCCAATTGCAAAGCTTTTTTCACCCTTTCCCTTTTCTATCTAGCTCACAACACATTCGTGTTGATGTGTCATTAAACCACACATAACCAACTAACTGACTTACAAAATAATTTTTGAGGAAAGCATGAGCAATGAAGACTAATAAAAAGAGGAAAAGTTTCTTGCCAACTCAGTCCCCATCTCCATGCCATGAAGATATTGAACTTGTTTTTTTTTTTTTTCCTTTTTCTTGTTCTTCAAACAAAACATGTTTATGGTGTGAGGGATGGTGGCAAACATCCTCCACACAAATATTATTGAGTGGGATGGGAGACAGGAAAGATTAGAATTTTGAAGAGACAATTCTCAGGTCTTGAGCAGGATTATTGATACAACAAGAGAAAGCAAGTTATGCCACTTCTAAAAAAGACCTCTGAACCCTCTTGTTACTCCTTTTACAAAATGGATATAGTTCCCCAAGCAACACACATGCCAAAGTCCCTTCATTATTTAAAGGAAGACTATTGAGGGACACTTAGGTTCAAATAATGTGTCTTAGAAATTGTCAAGTGTGTTATTCTTCCTGTTCAAGCCATGAATGGCAGGTGTTTTAGGAAGGTAAGGACCTGCACAAAATGAGAATCTTACAGGAATTGGAGGTGCTCCTGATAGGTTTTTAGTTGCAGGTGCTTGTATTATTTAATGGATAAATTCAAACTTGGGTGTTTCTGATTTGAAATGAAACACATGAGTTCAATTCAAGGCTATTGCATAGTTACTAAATAAATGAGAAGAACTGAAGAAATTAACGTTTTACATTTTATGAGAATTTATGCTCTTTACCTGTGACAAGATCAAAACATTGAAAACAAAGCATTGTTCAGCTGTCTGGGGAGGCTTTCCTCCTGTTTGCATCAATTCTCAGTTTACAGTTGTGGTAATTTTATTTGCTATCACTTAAATCACTGAAAGGAGTTATCATTATAAAGATATTTCAAGAACACTTAGGTTTGATTTCTCTTCACAAATTGCAGAACCAATGAATCTTACAAAATTTGTCTAATTCTTACTTTTGGTGCTGTACACTGGGGCAAGATTTAGCAAAGAATAGGAAGGGGGAGGCCAGAGACAAGGAATTGTAAACAAACAAAAAAACAAAAAAAAACACAATTTTGATGCAATGGCTTATCAATTTGATATCCTTAGTTTGTGGGAAAAATGTCTGTACAGTTCCACAAAACTGAAATTTCCAATAAGTCAAATTTTTGCATACTGAGTGCTTTGACCCAACGAATAATTTCTTAGAGGAAGCAGTGATGATCTGCAGGCTAAATCTAGCTTCAAGTTAGTCAGTGGTCAGTTTCAAATTAGTCAGTTTGTATCAAACTAATTTCTAGGTATGTTGAGAGCGCCCTCTATGGTTCATTTGATTTGCATTGGAACAAGGTTAATAAATTTTTAACACCATTGCTTCTTTGTCCCTCCTTTGAAGTACAGTCCATGCTGAGAAGTTAACACCCTTGTGGAAAAAGTATACAGTCTGATATGGTAGAGTGATATTCAGAAGACTGTAATTTTAAACAACCAATTTTTTAACATGAATAACAACCTGTTTTTCTGGCAAAGTAAACATTTGAGGTCTGTTTTAGGTGTGAAATGGGGTCCAGGTACCTCACCCATTTAGACTGCTACCATGCTGACACAAAGTGAGACCACTGAAACCATGGTAACACCATGGAAGTACTTCGAGGTAGTACTTCCATGGTTACACCATAGTGGGACCAACTGCTTTAGATACAAAATGCTATGAAGTCACCTGTTGTATGTATTGTATAGACCTACCGTAAAGTTGCATTAGAAGTTGTTCAGACAGTTTACTCCACAAAAGAAAATCTGCAACATACTTTAAAGGGCCAATCCCTCTCAGCTCAAACCACACTTCTTGTATGGGGTAACAAAAACTCTCAATTGGCTCAGCTTTTTGATTGACTGCTAATTCAAACAATGCAGGGTACCAAAGCTATATTACAAAGCATAAGCTGTACTGAGTTGTGTCTGGAAGAGGATGAATTTCACTAAGTTGTGGGAGGGGCTTAAGTAAGAAGGATAGGAGAATTGGTACTGTTTGGAGTAAGAGAACTGAGCCTTTAAGTTTAAGGTTACTGAGAATTGTTACTGTTTGGGGTGAGAGAATTGGGCCTTTAAATATCAAGCAGGTACAGACTTATATTCAAATGTAAATGCTTGAGAAAAGTGAGTCACGTGAAATGTTCTGTAATTTAGATGTGACAAATACGTTTTACATGGTTTCATTTATATGCTGTATTCATGGAAATACTACAGTATCTCGGAGGTATTACTTCCATGTTGTATTGCATGCTGCTAAAATTGAAAACGAAGTTTTAGCCAATGTTACCCGAGAAAAAGGCATTTTTCGGGTGAAGCTTGTCTCTGTAATTGTAGCAGTTAACCCTGTTTAAATCAACCTTGTTGCTCTATTGAGCAAATAGTCTTTGAAGGGAGAAAATGCCAAGTTAAATTTATTGATCTCAAGATACCTGAACAGGAAGTTCTCTGATAGATTCTGGATTATTAGTTGACAGCTTGAGATGGCAAAAACTTGCTATTCGCTTCTAGCATCATGGGTCTAATCCAGTCCCCATACAGTAGGTGAACGTATTACTTACATGTACAAACAGTGTGCCATTGAACAGGCTGCAAACACTACCTCACATTCCACTGCTTAGCATCGAAATGACACGCCTTGGTACTACTCTTGGGAAGAAGGGGAGGTTACAGAAATCATGACATTGTCATTGATGCAGGAAAAATCATTCCCACCTAGTTATTTACATGTGGGTATTAAGCTTTGGTTGCATACAGTAATTGCTCTTGTTTGTAAGGTCAGAAATTTTTTTGTTGTTACTATCGAGTTCAGAATACTCATGGACTGTGTGTTTTAAAAAGCATGATATATTTGGATATATAACATCTGGTATGCAAAAAAAAAGTAAAGTAAAATATGTTGTGTGCCGTCCTTTTCAGTTTCATCATGACAGTCAGTTGATCCATTCCCATGGGTGTTAAACATTTTTCACTGTGTAAATATAATTATTTTAAGTTCACAATGAAAATGCATGCACCGACTTGAAAACACAGTACTGAAATACATTCCAGTGACAAAGAATCAATATTAGCTGTTTGGCTTCCTTGTGTAATAAGGAAATACAAAATAGTAAATTTCAAAACTTATGGTATCTGCAGTATCATTGGCAATGCAGTGTAGCAGTCAATCACTTTCAAGCAAAAAGCCCCCTTTCAACTTCTTCCAAGGAAATATTCAAGCTGTACCCCAACCCCCTTCAAACAGTATTTAATTTTCCTAGTTAGAGGGATATTAAAGGCCCAGTTCTCTCACCCCAAACAGTACCAATTCTCCTAACCTTCTAACTGAAGCCCCACCCCCCCCCCCCCCCACGATTGTCTGAAATTCATCCTCATCCAGACACAATCTCAGTTTATCACTTCAGGTTGAGTATAGAAAAAATCAATTTATATTATCAAAACACTCTCAGATCCTTTCATGCTGTGTAATATAAGCTTTGGCACTCTGTATTTTTTGAATTAGCTGTCAATCAACAAGCTGAGCCAAATGAGAATTTCGGTACCCGGGTACCAAAATTGTAGTTTGGGGTGAGAGTTTTGTCGCTTTAAGTTGTGGTGCTATTTTTCCACTTGTTCTCATGATAGTTAAGCTTCTTTTGAATGAGTATTACCTGTATCCTTTGCTCCAACTTGCTACACAGACAGAATTAACTTTTATTAACATTAGAGAATTCTGCCCCATGAAATAAGGATGTTATGACTTGGCCGTTAGCGTAACAATAGAAAACAGCAGACAACAATAGGCAGTCACTGGACCATGTAATCTGCAACAATATAGCTTTTTGTCAGTTATGTAACAAGTAAAGACTTCAAGGACAGGACATGACGCTAGAAACGAATAGCAAGTTTTAGCCATCTCTAGTTGACCACTCTTAATCCAAAACTATCAGAGAACTTCCTGTTCAGGTGTCTTGAGATCAATACAGTTAATGGGCTTCGAACCCTTTTAAAAACTGTTTGGTCAATAGAGCAAGTTTATTTGTAAAAGGGATTAACTGATACAATTATAGGGATAAGCTGCACCCAGGAAAAAAACTTTTTCTGGGGTAATATTGGCTAAAATTACCTATTCAATTCTAGCAGCATGATAATTTTGTCCAAGTTTTAAGGGAGTGGATTCTCTATGTAGTTATATACAAGTTATTCAATTCTAATTTGCTTAATCTAATTGCGGTACCACTTCAAGTATTAAGCAGGATGGTATTAAGCCCACTACAGTGATATTGGATTGGATAACTATCCGATTTTTTTTTAGTTTTAGTTAAAATCTCCTCCATCCATTGTCAGAGATAACCAAAAAATTTGCCATCCTGTGTAAGTATGTGATTGGTATGGGAGGACGAAGGAAATAAAATATAAACTACCGGTACTTATTTCATGATGTCACAGTGAAAAATAGCTTTTATCCGACTACGCATGTCGGATAAAAGCTCTCTGCGGATGTAATGTCACAGAATAGTTGGTATAACTCAGAATTCCGTTGTCTTGTGGTAGAATTCATGTACCTATACACAGGATGGCAAATTTTTGTTTCTTTCTGGCCAAAGATGGAGGAGATATTAATTAAAACTCACAAAAATCAGAGTGAAATCCAATCTGATATCGCTATAGTGTGCCTGGTCTTTAGCCTTGCTTTTGAAAAACATATATTGTGCAAGAGGTACAAAATGAGGGTTATTGCTAACCCATTTCTTCTGGGCCCACTGCCAGATTTTGAACCTTGTTTTGTTTCTTAGTGTCAACTTTGAAAGTTTTCTGTCCAATTTGAAAGTCAAGAGCCAGCTGCAGGAAGTACAGTAAATAAACAGCCTTAGCAAGCACACGCATCCAAACAAGTTGGGTGCTCTGTATCAGTACAAGCATGAACACGTAAAATATGCTAGAGCTGTCTGTCAGTGGTCTTTCTGCTCCAAACTACAAATGTATTACTAAGAAAGTCAAAAAAGCTGAAATTTCAAGTGGAATTGTTGCTCCTGGAAGTGCCAAAATCACAGACCTTTTTGCCCAAATCCCAGGCTTTTCCCTTCTCACCCCCACCCCCCTCCCCCATCTCCTTCACTTGTAAGTTTGGAAAAAACCAAATGCAAGACCATCTTTAAAAGCTATTTGAAATACTGTATTTCAGTCTACAGCAATGATGCTTTGTCATCATGCAGCAGGCTTCACTGCAAATATTCACATACAAGTTGGCTTTGTGTTCTATTGAGCTAAAATTTGGCAAAACAAGTTGATTGATTGATTAAAAAGTCACTGACAGGATATTTTAAGTATTCAGGAGGAACTTAGGAGGTATTTTTGAAGATCAAAGTTTCTATTTCCAGAGAATTGTTTGCTTGCTCTGTACTTTTAGGTGCAAAGTTTGAAAAGATCATGTACTCAAGCTATATTTAGCTGAAAGTGAAACATACTTTATATTTAATTAGCAATGAAGGTTTACTTGAAAGCCTTTTTTTTTTGACATGGGTCTGCTTGGATGATGCTCAGTGCAAGTATCTTTCTTAGAAATGCATTCTGTATGAGAGAGTAGGATAAATTGAAAAGTAGTTACAAACAGGAACAAAATAATGTTTTGAGTTAGTGTGATGGGTTAGGGTTATAGAACTGAGGGGATTGAGTATGGGTAGGGGACACGATAACCTGAAAACCTGGAGGGACCAATGAGATGGAGGACTGTAGACATTACCTCCTCTGTGTATGCAATAGGACCCCTCAGAATCTTTTTTGAATTTATTGTCAGTCATGGAGGAGTGGTCAATTAAAGTGTGGATTTTTTTTTCTTTTTTGGTGTGGGGGGGGGGTAGGTATTAAAAGAGATTGTCTGCAAATCCAAATCAAATTTTTAAGTCATGGTACAAAATTTCTGAAACGACGGTATTGATCTCCTCTACAGATGCTGTTGAAGATAGATGTGCCAGTTGCATTTAATGATTGGTACAATTTTTAATGGGGTATATTAAAAGCCAAACAAGGGGCTGTATATGGAACTAATGCATTCTTGTTAATGAACTCTGACAAGCAGAAGACAATTCAGCTTTTCACTCAGTTTATGGATAGGAGAGAGAACTTGTCAGTGGCAAACGTGTGTGGAGAGATACTACTCACAGTTGGTAAAAGAAGTGTCAAAACTTTTCAACCTGGGGCCTAAATGCACAGGGAAAAGGGAGGGGGATATTAAATGAGATCGTATGTGGGCTGGGTTTAACATTTGATCAAATTTATAATGAATATAATATGTGCACAAAGTGGTTGCAATCCGAAAAAAATTCTAAACATGGTAGTTACGTTTTGAGAGTTTAAGCTGAATTTTGGTAAAAAATTAAAAGGAAATTCAAAAAAAAAAAATTTTTGTTCTATTATTACTGTACAGTCGTTCATGCCCTGATATTATTGTTTGGACTTTCCTGTAGTGTTTTTCATTTCTTTCTTTCTTTTTTTTTTTTGTTTGTTTTTTGTAGCCCCTTTTATTTTTTATTTTTCCTGTTAGGAGTGAGTAGGTCAGTCATTGCACTGGCAATATAAAGCCCTAGTAAGACATCAAGATATGATGAATAGATTGTAAAGAGAAAGTAACCCTTGAATGTTCTATTGAAAATAAAAGAAAATTGAATCTGTGGACTGGGTCATTGCACTGGACAACTCGAGATGCTACGTGATTAAAAGCACGTTCTCACTGTACGGTTTTGTAAAGGTCTGAAATAGAAATTTACAAAAATGTTGTTTTAAAATGAAAAGGCAATAAATGAAAGTGTTGCCCGGGTCTTGCTCAGACTAAATAAGGGTGTTTAAAAAAAGGCAGTAGTAAGTTCTACAAGGTAAAATTTCCATTTTAAAGTTGAAACAACATTTCATCTGCTGTAGCTTTTAGTTTTAGACCCTTGATAATAGGTGCCTGGAAGACATACACAGAAATAATGATAAGGCTGCAGGACCATGCAATGATGGACCATGCAATAGCACCATGTAGTTGCACAGGATAATACTTGATTAAAGGGTTAATGCAAGTGATGCTCGAGGATACAGACTGAATGCATTAAAGGCCAAATTCTGTCACCCCAAACAGTACCAATTCTCCTTTCTCCCCTTCTTCAATACTTAAGCCCCTCCCACTATTGTCTGAAATTCATCCTCATCCAGACACAATCTCAATACTTCAAGGGTGAGCTTAAAATAGCTCAATGTGCATGATCAAAACACTCTCAGTACAGTTCATTCTTTGCAATATAAGCTTTGGGACTCTGAATTGTTTGAGTTAGCTGTCAATCACAGAGCTGAGCCAGTTGAGACTTTTAGTAAACCCTGCAAGAGTTGCAGTTTGAAGTGAGAGGATTGGGCCTTTAAGCGATAGAGTTTAACCCCAAAGTGCATTATCCTGTTTTGATGCATTGGTCTAGAGTTGTTTAACCTTGCAGATCATTTATACACTAATATCCTTATTTAGAAAAAGGGGGGAAAGAAATAAAGTTGGACTATGATCATGCATTCAAACATAACAACCCTAAGTAAAATGCAGTAGTCCAGATTAGCAGTTATTTGGAGAGATTATGACAAGATAATGCATGGTCACCTTATTATAATAGGCCAATAGAAGTTGAGGAATATTTATAAATGGAGTGGCAGGTACAATGTACAGCATTTCCTAGCAGTGCCCTCTATGTTAGGTTACAATCAAGGAGGGTGGTCAGTTATGAATGATTACAGGGAGTTTATAAGGACCATCTAAAAAATTGATTTTACATCTCTAAATATTGTAAGAACAAATCTGAAGGTGTTTTCAGGGGGTGGATTTATTTTTGGAAGGACAGCAATAATTTTTAGGGGTGACTTTCTTCCCTAATTAGGTTGGGCCTACCCCCTGTAAGAAAACACTGACCAATTGGTTATTGCGGCATTGACAGGAAGGAAGGGCAGTGGATCTGGAGGAGGAGAGAGGGGAAACTGAAATTCCAAATTTCAAAGAATTTGTTTTTTAATAATACCCCATGTTTTAATTTGGTATTTATGTAAGCTGAACACGGTGTGCACTCCCTTCTATCAAGCTGTGGTGATATCATATTCTGTAACTCACTGAATATCCATTGTCACCAAAAAGGTCAATTAACATCATGCAGTATCTTTGCAAAAGGCCAGTGTCTCCATTTTGTAGTGTATAGGTTCCTTGACTGATGACATTCTGAAATGAAGAACTATTCTCAAGTTTAGTGCATTTAAATGCAGGAAAGGATCGAGGTTTATCAAGTAGATTTCCAAGAACTCATAGTAGTAGGCCTATAAAAAAGCATGTCTGACTTGGGACCAATGAAACAAATAATTCTGAAGAATTACCAGCTAGTGTTTAGAGTCAGTGGGGTAGCCAGATTTAGTTCAGGTAAGGTAGAGAAAATGGTTCCACCATTTCACATTCCCAAGTAAAGTAGTGGGGTCCAGTCCTGGACATTGACAGATGATATTTCATACTGTACTTGAAAATGTGTCACTACTCTTGACGGATGTATTCAAAGGTGTGGTTGTCACTGCAATGGTCATCCCATATCCCCTTTCCAGCCTTTCTCTGACTTATTCACTTATTCCAAACTCACTTCCGGTAGCTGTATTCTCATCTCCATTCAAGGCCACTTGTTTGGTCTAACAGTAGTATATTCACCTCTTAATTATGCTGAAGGCCCATGAGGTTTGATTCCCAGTTTGAGTCATACCAAAGACTGAAAAATGGAACCTACTGCCATTGTGTGTGATGCTCCACTTAAGCAACGGAGCAGAGAAAACAAGCTGGTGAGACACAACTGCAAAAAAGGATGTGACTGGCTTGACTAGAACCAGTAGGTTGGGAACTGGGCCGTAAATCTCCATCTAACTAACAACTGTAACTTAAACTCATCTCCATACAGAGGTTAGGGCTAAATGTGAAGAACCGGTAGCAATCAAATATCTTGAGGTCTCAACTCCAATTTTTCTTGACACCATCAGGGGGTAGCCAGATCGTTCAAGGTTGGGGGCCTAGAATTTTTCCAGCTGTATGAGGAGTTTAAGAGTGTGTCCCCCTCCCCTTTGAAAAATTTTACATCCTGTAAGGACTGTAAATGCAAAACAGTGTGATATTTTCCATTTTTCTACCTATGTTTGTATTCTAAAAGGCTGGTCTTTAATAATAATTTTTTCTACTTCGGTGCCAGACCTTTAATTGAAATTTGTTTTTCTTTTCTTTTTATTTTATCATTTTTTTTTTTTTTTGAAGGAAAGGGGGGGGGCACATGACCCTTCTGAGTTGTCTAACTGGATATTCAAGAGTATAAAATATATATCATCTTGCCTCAGTTATAATATGGGTTTTGTGTTAAATTCATTATTGTAAAGTTGAATCAAGTTTTGAGCCAAAGACTGATTGAAGGGTCAAAGTACTACACATGTCCAGCAAAATTGCAATTTGATTTTTTTTTTTTTTTTTGAATTGTCATATTGTCTGCCATGCTTCACTTTATGAACATAAGTTTTCTTTGTTCCATTGTATTTTGATACAGTTTATAAATTACTCTGACAAAATAAATGAAACGTAAATGTTTGCTTGTATACTTCATAATTTGTAAACCTTTTACAAATTAATATTAAACAAAACGTGAAAGTGCTACTGGTACAGTATTTTTGTGGTTATGACTTTGAGAAAAGTTCATGTACAGTTTCCTGTTTTATTGTGGAATACCTCACTATTCCTGGTTTTATGAAATTAATTTACGTAAATGGATACTAAGAAACATGCTAAATTGATAATAATGCCATAGAGTGTTGCCTCACCTTGCCATCTGAAGAGGATTTTCTTGGTACTACAGGTTGCTTGACGTCATACAGGATAGCCACTCCCATTTGATTCAATATGGGAACGACCACCTGGTTATACAAACCTTCACACGCAACTCTTTCAGCTACAGTAGTATTTGCTCTACATTTAAAGGGATGTGCCACTTATACAAAGCTATGTATACATAATCCCTTGTACTGAGGGGAAGCTGTGTGCACTTTTGAATTATCAGTATTCAGTGGTGTTAGGGTTAGGGGTACTAGGTAGATGATTATAACAAAGGTCCAATGATTATGGGTGACAAAGAAAATGGATAGGGCTTCTACGTCACCCCTCCCTTACCTGGTAGTGCCACCTACCTGTAACTAAATCTAAGCTGGAGAATTTAGGAAAACTGTTCACCCCTTTGGTAGTTTGTTGATATTTATAGCATTATTCATTCATGAAGAAAAAGGTTATCTTGGAGAATGTAAGGTGGCCGGGGTTTATGAAGGTCATGTGCTTAAAGGTCAGTAGAATGGCCCATATAAAGAAAAAACATCAATGGGACCAGTGAAAGATTTTAAAGAACTGCAAACTGCGTAAGCATATCCAACAAATATGTATTTTTTTAACAAATCTAGTTTTCTTCAAAGTTCTCTTTTATCTTTTAATATCTTTAGTAATTAAATCAAAGTTGAGGTTTGTTTATACTGACCTTTCTTTGCTCCATCTAACGGAGAACAACAGTATGTGTATAGATACAGTATCAAATGTCCATGGAGTGTGTCCTGTTCATAAAACTTGATCATTGCATCTGAATTAACATTATTAATTGATCTTGTTAGATTAGGGAGATGTGCATATGGGTGCAATTCGGTGTTCAAAAGTGGGTCAAACCCACGAAATACAAGTCACTTGGACGGTGTGTCTTATCACATACTGATTGCCTTGAAGTTGCCATAAACCAACTGACTTCATTTAAAATGTCAACTAATTAAATTTATGATGTATCAATCACTTTTATCATTTTTCATCCCCTAGATTATTTCAAAGTGACTAAAAAATTTAAACTGACAGGCCTGTAGTAAATTAGGGAAGGGATGTGCATTAGTGCTGTGGCTGGTAAAATTTTAGATGCTTGTTCCTGGGTGGGTAATGTTTACAGTTCTTTTCAAACCCCTTTTGTTTTTTTCTGTTCTCCCATAGTGGCATTTTAAAGATGTATGCATTTACATGAGCAGTATCACATCCAACCATTTACTTAATTTATCCAACTATTATCCAACCATCAGTTAATTTAGCATAGCAATGGCAGTATGAGTGTTGAATGGGAAGTATAAGCCCTTCTGCAGGACTCGAGATGAGCTCATGGTTTTAATAAGAAAGACATGGCATTGCAAGAAATTGGCACTTAGATAAATACTGCCATCACGAATGGTCCCCTCTACGTTGTGCTCTTCATTTGTAATTCCTGATATATGATATTCTCTGTCAGAAATTTGGTATCACTTAATTTCTAGTGTCCATTTACAAGTCAAAAATTTTAACTATTGTTTCAAGGGCACTACATAGGTTTTTAAAAATCAAAATAAATGAAACAACTTGTTTAATACCTGTAAGTATTATTTTTAGTTGTACTTCAATGATTCTCCATCCGGTGTACAATCGTTGCAGCTGCCATGTGCTTGCAGCGTGACAATATTACAAAACAAACGGTTATATCAGATTGTAGGACTAGTGTCCTTGTGTCTGACTTCCGATTGACTAAAAATAGGACGAACAGGTTTCAGCAGCTGGTGAATTCCCATTGTAATGCTGATACCAGCAATGCATGGTACAGCTTTTGTTACGGTATATGACCTACGCTAATACAGCAACTGCTTTTCTGTGGTGAATTATTTGTGCTTAGGTACAGACATAAAAGAATTCAAAAGCGATTTGCACTGATTTGAATGCAAAAAGTGATACCAGTTATTCTTTACTCTCCTCTTCTTCATTTGCTGTCATTATCTGGACAGTGTTTCTTTTCCTGAGATTCCAAAATAAAAGTACGAGGATCAGGGGGGAGGGTTCAAGTTGGAGGCAGTCTGACCAGGTTGGTTAATTTTAAAATAAGTCAGAACTTTTATCAAAGTTTATGTGAAGAATATCTCTGTTGTAGCTATTTGTGCAAAGAAAATTAAAGCACTTCAAGGGCCATCACTCATTTTGTCCTGATTTAGTGATCTTGCAATCTTGTGCTCACATGGGTTACATGGATACCCTGGTACCCAGCATTTATCATATTTATACTGAGTTCTAAATATGCCACTGAGATTTGTAAAACATCATTGCATAACTTAAAAACCACTCCCTTTCCTCATTGCCTATGATAATGGACTAAAATTATTTGCACATTTGGTATTAAGTATTTACAGAAACTGAGAGGTCACATGGCAAGGTCAGTTTTACATACAGGTAAAAGCTTGCAGGTAAAGCCCTGATCCCTACATGTATGTTACATGGTACAGTACTATACTATAAGATGTATGGCATGGTATACCACCTCCATGATACCAAAATCAATTGAGATGTTTACGATTAAAACATGTCACTATTATATAAACGAACACCTATGTGTAAGGTGCTGCTATGTGTAAAGTACAGTACTACATTAGATGACATCATAAATATTCATGTAAAGCTGTGAAATAAAATGTATCATTGTATTTTACATTTGTTCCTCCTGAAATGGCACTTTTCACAAACTACGAAGTTCCAGATTGAACGCGAATATATGGTAGAATGCCCAGATGACAGTACAGGCTTGCTATGAGGATACATATGTATTGCTGTCAGCTATGGGCCACAGAATATTTGAAACTAGTAGCAGCAAATTTTCCAAGCACCAACTTTTTTTTGTTTCGATGAAGTATAAACCTAGCTGTCCTGATGGCGTGTGTACTTATGTACGTATGTGTGTGTGTGTGTGTTTGTGACACTTGGCTCGTTAATATGATATCTCCAGTGATTTATGAATTTGATTGCCACCTCCTCAGTGCAGATGCATGTCCTATGAAAAATACCATATATGCAATACAAAATGCTGATTATTTTAGTAACTGTTACCGATGGGTGGAAAAAGTTAGGAAGCTGGAAGGCTCCTTTCTGGGGAATTTGAGCATGTGGAAGGAAATTTGGGCAATTGGAAGGAAATTTTCCTTTTCTGTACCTGAAAATATAAAGGGAACTGTGGCAAATCTTGCTCCCTTTGAGGGAATTAATTGTACTCCCATCCCGGAAAATAAACATTTTTTCCAGTCCTGCCGTTACCGGTATTGCAGGTACCTGGTTACTATTTTTTGGTTTTTGTGGAAACAATAACCTTCACAAGCTTCTAAGAAGGGAAGATTTTGCTTTATTAATAAAATCATTTATATTCTCTACTTCAAGGTGAAATCTTTTTCATTTTAAGAACAACAATTTATTCTGGGAAATTATTTTAATATTTTAACCACATGCGGCTTGGTCACATGGCACTAGTTGTTAGTGTGTAGATCAATTGAGTGTACCAGCATTTTAAGTTTGTAGCATAGTTGCTCAGTTATATCTGAGGGAGTACAGTATTTAACGGGCTGCAAAAAAATTCACATATTAATGGTCACCAGATGACAGATCTGCAGTCACAAATGTCCGCCAGGAAGTCTAGATAAGTTGTAAAATACAAATCACAACTTGACACTGGTGGCTAGACAGTTAAATAAATTTAAAGTCAATCCATGTAGAAATACTTACAAGGTCATTTGTGACAAAGTCATAGCTAGATGAATTTGTCTTTGTTTTTTTTGATGGCATGGATTATGAGAGAGAACATCCTCAAAATGATTTGCTTCATTCAACTCATCCAATTTCAAGTGTACCTGCTCTACTGAAGTACATCAGCAGTTGTAGGTAGCAATTTCGATACTCTATATTTTTGGAAAAAGTTCCGTATAATTTGTCAGAAGTAACATGTCTTGTCTGGCTAGTCATGGAATTGCCACATAAATGGGCAGGAGCAGATGCCTCAACCTTATTTTGAAGATTATACAGGAAAACCTCATGATTTTTTTTTTTCTCTGTAAAGTATCTTTTATACTAGTTTAGGATTTCAGTATTCAAGGTAAAGCAAGCATTAGTAGTAAATTTTATGTGTGAGGAGAAAACTATTGTCACATGACTCTCAAGGGCCAATCATGGATCGGGACTGTGAAAATCGACTGCCTACTACATTGAATTTCCTATTTTTGTTGGGAGGACTGAATTCTCCTTTTACATGTGTAGTAACCTGCTTAACTCTTTACTGTTGTGCTCCAATCGGGGCATATTTGCGCGCCTTGGGAGCGGGCGGAAAAGCAGACGTAGCACGCCCCGCATCAGCTTCCGTAGGCTATTGACCCTGTGACCTTAACCTATTGTTTCTCTCGTTGGTGTGGCTGAATTTTTGGGTAGCTACTCACAGTTTCGAGCTCTGCGCTCTCCGTATGGGTCCAAAAGGACCCAAACAACCGTAAACGGTTAACTAGTGATGTTCTTAACTCGGGACTTAATAGTGTAGGTATGGGAGAGGGAAGGGTCATCCATGTGGGCTTTGTTACCTATTGCAAGCATCTGTTGTCGTTTGTGTGCTAGCTTACCCGAACTGCTTTGGTTCAATATGAAAAAAAAATTGAGTGTCAGATTTTAATTAAATAATTTAACTGTATTCAAATTTTTGAAGTAGTACCTCTCCTGTAGAAACTACTACTAATACTATGCAGTGCCCTCAATAATGCTATGCAGCACACTCAAAAGCTAGGGATAAACCTGGTGCTGTTAGTTTTGCCAGATCATTGTAGGAGGTATCATACTGTATGCTATTAGAGGTCAGTATCAGAGCTCACAGACTTCCAGACATTTCATCGAGAACGGCAAGTAAAAGGAAAGCTTAAGTAATTTGACTTGAAAATATAACCTTTATCTATCTTTTGTTTCTTTTAAAAGATCAATGCAATGGAGGGGTTATATCTTTGATGAAACTCTTGTAACCAATTCATGGAATCAAAATATAAAAACTGGAGGTGAGTTATGACATTGATCTTGAATTCTTGTATTGAATTTATTCCACTCCCAAATTCAGCCTGGGAAATTTCACTTACCAAAATTTCACGTACTAAATTTTTCTCAGCAGACTTTGTCTTAGAATTGTCTTTCAAACTAAGGCTAATTCTTCCGTTTAAGGTTCTCCCAGGAAACAGAGCCAAGAGACTAAATTTGTAGTGATAGGTCATGTAAGGCACAGGTCACACTATAGGGATATCCGATCAGATTTAAAAGCTCTGATTTTTGTGAATTTACTCTTCCTTTGGTCAGAAAGAAACAAAAATTTGACAACCCCTAGATGGATGATTTGCACCACAGGGATATGAAAATAAAAAGTATGCCAAGCATTTCATTACATGACATCCTCAAATATCTTTTAATCATATACGCCTAGACGGATAGATAGAAGCTGTTTGTCAATGTGACATCATGAAAGAATTAGTTCTCAATCCGCTTTCATGGTCCTCTCATAAAAATCTTATTTTTACACACACTGGCAATATTTTTGTTTTTGCCGACAATGGATGGAGAAGATTTTAATTAAAACCCACATAAATAGAAGGGTAATCCAATCCAGTATGAATAGTGTGACCTGTGCTGAAGAGCTCACAGATTTCTAAGCCATGTTTGTTTGGGGTAATGGATTCTTATACCAGTCCCATTTGATAGTTTATAACCTACCAGAGAACAAGATGGTGGGACTGTTTAGGCTACAAGACAATGTAAAAAAGTTTTCATCAAAAAGGCATAAGTAATTCTCAGCAATGAACAGACTGACTACAGTTGAAGTTGGCTGAGCTAAAGACAGTCAGAGGACTGTGGATCATAGCCCCAGCAGATGAAAATTTGGCAGTTTGTAAACCGCATGTTTGTTCTAACGGTAAGAGCATCCGCCTCTCATGCGGAAGGCCTGGGTTTGCTTCCCAGGTCGAGTCATACCAAAGACTCTAAAAAAGGAACCTACTGTCATTGTGCGTGATGCTCCCCATAAGCAATGGAGTAGGGAAAACAAGCCAGTGAGCCACAACTGGAAAAAAAGCGGTGGTCAGCACGACTTGAACCAATAGGTTGGAAACTGGGCCGTAAAACTCCAACTGAAAGTTTCAAGTGAACTATCCTTTCCTCTTGTGTAGTCTTGTACAGTACAGTAGTTCAAGAATTAAGCTTAACTCATATCCTTCCCTTTAATATGGTCCTTCACATAAATGCAGCCATATCATTTCACTATACTATTGAGCATTTAAAGAGTGTCCATTTGGTCATTACAATTTGGGACCACTTCAGTTGGGGGGAGGGAACCCAGGAATTATTGTGCTCAATGAAATTTCTGAGTTTTTCAAGAAGTATATTGACTGAATTTCTACAGGAGGCTTAATTTTCTTGAAACCTTGAGGGTACACCCCTCCTTCCATTTTTACTATCCTAAATGAGTGTGCAGTGGTTCCCCTTTACATGAACGGTTACAGCCTGTGAGATCGGAAGTCCGTGAGACCGCAGGTTTGCAACACCGAAAATGTGATAGGGTTCATAAGCCTGAAGGTTTGCCAGAGCTACAATCAAAAAAAAGGAGTTACCAAGACGGAAGGTTTGAGAGACCAATTAAAAAGGAAAGAGGTCCTCGAGAAGGAAAATGAGGAACGGTTCGCTATGGCAGACATTTGAAATGCGCGAACCTGTATTCATTTTTATTTGCAGGCTTACGGGCCTTTTCTCAAATCTTTCATTTTCGGTCTGGCAAACCCCTTCACCTTTTTGGTCTCATGAAACCTTTCACATTTTCCATCTAGTGAACCTCTTTTTTCTTTCAGGCTCACAGACCCTTTTGCATTTAAATTTTCAGTCTTGCACACCTTCAGTCTCATGAACTTTTGGTCTTGTAGAATGCCCCCACATGAACTATGAACTAAACATTGCATTACACTTTTAATGACTGAAAGCAAGTCCCAATTCCTGATGTGTAATATCATACAAATCAACAACCAGTAGGTCTGCCATGATTTAATGGTTGTGTTAGGATAACTGATAAAAATGCCATCATTTTTTTATGTTGTGCTTAGTTCCTCAGTGAACTCTACAGAGTATCCAAAATGGAGGTTAGTTTAATTATGTGGGAACTCCAGTTCATGTAATTATTGGCGAGCTAATTCTTTGGGGTAGATTTGTATGGCCTACTAGTATCTCTATCTGGCAGTCATTGTATGTTTATCAAGAATTGCTCAACATGTATCTTGGCAGTAATTCATGAAAGAAATTTTGGACAAGTACCAGTTCAAATTGGCACTGGTCATAGTGAACAGTTTACACAAGTAGTACTTGTACATGTTTTTATCAAATTTTGTTGGGTTCTTCTTAAAATGAAAAAAAAAAAAGACCATTAATATTTCAACCTTTGAACATGTTATAACAATAAATGTAAAGTTTAGTTCACTCACAATTTATCTCCTGTCATCCATTGCACACCATTTTCATTTATACTTACCACTTGACAAAATGTCACCATAGTTACTACACCAGCAGGTGGCACCCGGCACCTCCGTCAGCTATCTTTCTTCCTCGTTTTGCCTTTGTTTCCATTTTAACATTTTAACATTCAGCATGTAAATGTGTGTGCAGTTATTATATTTCCAAAGTATACAACCATAACGGTCTTATTTTTCTGTATGTTGATACTAGGGGCAAATTGAAAAACAGTTGAAAAATTGTGAAATTACTAGTAAAATATACAGGTTTATGATTTTGAACACAAGTAATGGAAGAGGCAACATGCATTTGCATTGGTAACTAATCAATTATGACTGTTAGCAGTAGATTATAAATGAAGTGATTTGAAGGCATATTTCAGGAACAAAATTCATGGTCTTCAAAATGTTCAGAAAAATAGTCCCTCTCACAGGCTGAAAATTTCATCTCAATAGCATAATGATCAGAACATAACATAGTCGAATGAGGGGGATGCAGGGGGCACTCACCCTCCCAATTCTGGTAGGAGCAGTTGGTCCATTAGGGCAAAACAGGCAAAAATTGATAAACCGTGACATTATTCAGGAAAAAAATGCTTTTGCCCCGTATAGAAAGTTACCCCCATACGGCTATGTGTAATAATTTTCAAAGTACAGCACAAAGTTTTTCTACAGATAAAGTCAGTTCTGGGAAATCAGTGATGCCATCAGAGCACATTAATTTGATGTTGCATCCAATTCCTTTTATGATTATCGTTGCTTCTGCTAGGAATGTTTAGCAACATTTCTTGCTACTGTTATACCCTACTGAACATGTGTTGTAGGGATCTATTTCACTCCTACTTACCTCATCTCTTACACATATGAACAAAGCTTTCATTCACCCGAAACGTTGTCTTTTCCCGCTAGTTGTGAGGCCTTCAGCAGGATGTTTGCCTCGAGACAGGATAGGATGAGGCTCTGAACCCTTATGCACAGTGTCTCCGACCTCGTGCCCCCTTGTCTGTTGACGTAGGACACTACGGTTGCGTTGTCCGACATGACCGTCACTGCCTTTCCTGCCAGGAGGTCTTTCCAATGACTGATTGCCTGGAACACCGCCTCCAGCTCCAGGACGTTGATATGACGGGTTGCCTCCTGAGGGGTCCACTTCCCTGCTAAAGTTCGATGGTCCCAGGTTGCTCCCCATCCCGTAAGGGACGCATCCGTTGTTATAGTCACCGAGGGTCGGTGCGTCTGAAGTGGTCTGCCCTGGGTCAGGCTGACGTCGTGAATCCACCAGGTCAAATGAGGTTTGACATCCTCTGTCAACGGGATGTGCTTTTCTGGGTTGTCCAACTTGGGAACAAAATGCTTGAGGACATGAAACTGGAGTGGCCTCATTCTTAGGCGACACAGGAGCAGAGCATCTACTAGGCTTGCCATCAACCCGAGGCACCTCAGCCATAGCTTGGAACACGTAGTCTGTTCCGTTGTAAGAGAAGGCCAGGAAGAGGTGATGATCTGGGTGAATTGGGATGTGCAAGTAGGCGTCCTTGAGATCCACAGTTGTGGCCCACATGTCCTGGTGTAAAGAAGGAATGATCGATGCTAGAGTTTCCATGCAAAAACGTTTCGGGTGAATGAAAGCTTTGTTCATATGTGTAAGAGATGAGGTAAGTAGGGTTTATAGATTCCCAAACCAGGTAAGTTTTGGGGATTACTTGCTAGGTGTGATGGGAAAGACATCCAACTGCATTAAATTTTAAGGACAAACAGGAATCTAGGAGAGCTGCATCCACTCTACATAGCATCCTGTTACCTTGTGGCTTATGTATTTTTTTGTCAAAAAATCTTTTGTAAAATGAGGGATCTTAAGGTACAGTAGAAAGTGTTGCTGCAGGGTTTGGAGGACATGGTCTTCCTTTCTTTCTTTCTTTCTTTCTTTCTTTCTTTCTTTCTTTCTTTCTTTCTTTCTTTCTTTCTTTCTTTCTTTCTTTCTTTCTTTCTTTCTTTCTTTCTTTCTTTCTTTCTTTCTTTCTTTCTTTCTTTCTTTCTTTCTTTCTTTCTTTCTTTCTTTCTTTCTTTCTTTCTTTCTTTCTTTCTTTCTTTCTTTCTTTCTTTCTTTCTTTCTTTCTTTCTTTCTTTCTTTCTTTCTTTCTTTCTTTCTTTCTTTCTTTCTTTCTTTCTTTCTTTCTTTCTTTCTTTCTTTCTTTCTTTCTTTCTTTCTTTCTTTCTTTCTTTCTTTCTTTCTTTCTTTCTTTCTTTCTTTCTTTCTTTCTTTCTTTCTTTCTTTCTTTCTTTCTTTCTTTCTTTCTTTCTTTCTTTCTTTCTTTCTTTCTTTCTTTCTTTCTTTCTTTCTTTCTTTCTTTCTTTCTTTCTTTCTTTCTTTCTTTCTTTCTTTCTTTCTTTCTTTCTTTCTTTCTTTCTTTCTTTCTTTCTTTCTTTCTTTCTTTCTTTCTTTCTTTCTTTCTTTCTTTCTTTCTTTCTTTCTTTCTTTCTTTCTTTCTTTCTTTCTTTCTTTCTTTCTTTCTTTCTTTCTTTCTTTCTTTCTTTCTTTCTTTCTTTCTTTCTTTCTTTCTTTCTTTCTTTCTTTCTTTCTTTCTTTCTTTCTTTCTTTCTTTCTTTCTTTCTTTCTTTCTTTCTTTCTTTCTTTCTTTCTTTCTTTCTTTCTTTCTTTCTTTCTTTCTTTCTTTCTTTCTTTCTTTCTTTCTTTCTTTCTTTCTTTCTTTCTTTCTTTCTTTCTTTCTTTCTTTCTTTCTTTCTTTCTTTCTTTCTTTCTTTCTTTCTTTCTTTCTTTCTTTGTCAGCCACCAGGATATGCCTTTTAATCATGCTTTTATTACATAAACAGTCGTTGATTAACTGGGTCTAAACAATACTGTACAGTAGCAGACTGAGAATGTAAACATTGCAGGACAATTTTGTGGGCATGGCTTCAGCATGGCTAGACACCAAGGAAGTTATAGATAATGGCAGGAAACATTGTTGGTTGTACTGAGAGGGCCAACAGCTGTTTCAAAGTTGTTGCAGAAGTGGCTGTCATAAGAAAATTTACAAGTGTTTATGTTTGAAATTTATGCTTCAGCACCCTCTATATTATGAAATTTAATTTTAATAGTGAGAAGGATAAGGTCAGTGTGGTCAGCATGACAGTAGGTGAAGTAGTTGATCCACCATCTGGCTATTACCAGCTACTTGCTTCTGTCCTGTTTCTTTTCTATTTTCCTTTCTGTTAAGGTGTAATGGTTGATTTGACATGAATCAGATTGAAACAAAGAATACAAGTAAAGGTTTTCGCAGACCAATCTACAGTTCATGCAGTTTCAAATTGACTTAATAACAGTAGATACTTCATCAGAGCAAAAATAAGTAGAAGTGTTGTATAGAATTCATCCTCTCTATTCCTTGGTTCTGGAAGTTGGTATGCAAGTTCATTTAATGAAACCTGCACATCATGCAAAATTTTGTGTTTTTGCTAAATTATTACATTGTGGCAGTGTAGGTGCTATTTGTTGTGATGTAGTAGTACCTGGTTTCAGTTCCATCTATACTGTCCAGGACCAGTTTGCAGCTACATTTTTCATGAAGAACCACATTTTATTCAAGGGAAAAAGGGGGGGGGGGGGCAACGGGTGCTGTACATGTCTTTGAAAAATAAATTTGCTTTGCACCAGTTTAAAAGTGCAGTTATAAATGTTAAGGTAAGATGGTAAAGCTACTCTGCTTTTATTTTGCCCTCACGGCCATATAAGTGACTCCAAGGATTTCTGTCCTTCATAAAAACATAAAACAACAATAAAATCTTTGAATATCTTTGGCATTGCCTCAAGATTTCATGGTTGGAAATCTTTGAATTCTTCATTCAGTTCAGAAGTTCAAATTTCTTCTGTTGGCATCTATAGGGTAGTTACTTCACAGATTACTGAAGTGGCTTTTCACAGTCATAAAGAATTTAAGAGGATGTAAAAATAAATCAGAACATGTTGCTTACAGGTTACTGGAGTATACTTCTCACAAGGTCAATCTGAAGGACTTTATAACATTAAAAGAAGCCTCGATACTGTAGGTTGAGATTCAAAACTAGATCTGTATCTTCTTTAGTATGAAAAGTCTTTATCAGTATTAACCTCCTGATAACACAGTCTTAACAGGACAGTAATTAATCAGTTATGATAGTATATTTACTAAACAATGAACAAGTGAATGAACCCCAGCATAACCACCTTTTAATGCATAGACCTGAACATTCTGCTGCGGTCACATTTACCCTGTGCTTGAGGTAACACTGTGTTGCTCGTAACACTGTGTTACCTCGAGCTCAAGTTAAAGTGAGAATGAGGGTCTACTCAGGGTTGTTCAAACTTTGATCCAAATCAGATCACATGGGTTCTGCAGTTTGACACACAGTGTTTGAAGAAATCAATCCAGGTAATTATGTTAATGGTGCTGATGACCCTCATATTCTAACAAACCATATATTCCCATATAAATGCCCCCCTCCCCAAAAAGGGTTACACTTTTGAAAAGGGGGGCATTTATTTAAGGGTATAGTTTAATAAAAAAATTAGCGTACCGCTAGAACCTACACTAGTGTTACTTTTGTGTTTCTAACGCATCAACGTGACATGTGTGGATCTACATGTGAAAGGGTAAACTGTTTTTGACATTAATTGTAACGGTAACGTTAGGCCTGATCTGTGGTTTTGGTCTGTAGCGTGAGGAGGCCCTGGCTTCGCAGTCGTTAAAAATTTTGAAAGTGGCGTTTGTTAGGGAATTACAGTATTACAGTTATTGGTGCATATGAAATTTATGACCTCATTGCTATGGTAGCACTATCCAATCAACATATACTGTACTGTCATGGTACATGAAAACATAGACTAGAAAGCAGTGGGGTTCTGCAATTGTGCCTTGTTGTAAACACAGGGTGAGACAGTGTAGAAGGGTACGTGAGACCAAGCCTATTATTTTATACATGTCAACATATTTAGCATTGCCACACATCTCATGACATCACATGACATTAGATCCTATGACATCATATCTCATCACACCACATCATACAATATCACATCAATTTACATTGCATCACATAGCACCTAATGGAGCTGCATGCCCGTGTCATAACGGTACATCATATGATATCAAACCATATAATATCACATAAATTTACATTGCATCACATCTAATGGCCAGTGGCAGTGCTGCGGGGGAGGGGGATGGAAGGGGAATTTGATAACATAGCTAGTGGCCTAAATAACATGTATGTATATGATCTTTGCTCTGAGTGAAATCTCAGATTTGCCAATAGGAAATCCCTGTAGATTCTTCAGTTAATCCCTCAAATTTTCAAATTTCATTGCATGAAACCCATAATCCAAAATTTTCTGCAGTACCAGCTGCATATTTTCAATATTTGTCTAAAGAAATCAAAAATTTCTGTATGCTTCACACCCCACAAATAACTCCCCTAACACAGCAGTGTTTACACTTTTAAAAAAGATTCGTTAAATTTGGGTGCTCTTCTCCTCCCCCCCCCCCCCGGTAAAATGTCTAGCTATGCCACATGCTGTAGACTGCATCCCCTCATTGAAGTGTATATACCCAGATAACTTAACAACCTACCCCTCCAAAGGATTCTTGTTACCTCTTTGTTGGGTCTTTGTCCAACAGTGTGTAAATAGTAAATGTGTGCAATTTTTGGCACATTTTTCATTACGTTTATTTTCGCTTTCATAACACTTAAGAAAATTGCATGTATAGAAACAATAATTACAACTGGAAGATCTGAAAGATCTGAAAAAGCAAAGTGTAACAAGGCTAATCTACCATCTACTCATTGGAAGTAATCCATGTACAGTAGTAGGCACACTTTTTGGTGAATGGATGCTACAGCTGCATAGTTCATTTTTTCATTGGGGAGACTTTATCCCCAGAGATCATGATGATAATTATCCAGCTGAAATCAAGATACATGCCAAACCCAGTGACAGATAATAGTACTGGAACTTGAAAATTTAGTGAATATATTTTTCTTTTTTGATAGTCATTGTCCAGTGATTGAGCGCAAACTGTTAGTAAGTTCACTGTTCAGTAGGGCCATCAACAATTGTGGAATCAAATTCAATGAGGCCCCAGGGATATTCATTCCCAACATTCATTATTCTGTCATGTAAAAATAATTTATGTGTCAAGATCACTTTTTATTTTACAAGAATTATAAATTCCTGTTTCTCTGTCTGGTTACACTCTGCCAAGTAGGTCAACTGCTGATGTAGGTTCATCCAGAGTTCTCTGTAAGTCAGCACATTTATGCTGGTTATCCATGCTACATCAGGTTTTAGTTTGTGTCAAAGGTACAGTATATCAATCAAATTGCTTGACTTTATACTAAATTTGTTGCAGTTGGATATCTGTCACAATCTTTTGTAGCAAGAATCCAGGGCAAGTTTTAGGCAGAGTCAGACCATTGAAGTCAATCTTTTTCAGGCCTGGAATTCCAATTTCTTAGGCATGTAGCCATTTTGGCCTCAAGGATCAAGGCTCATTTAGGTACACCACAGGCAAAGTGTTTACTATCAAGGCCAAATTTTTCTTCTTTACAGGCCAAATGCACTAATTATTAGCAAGAAGTGACAATTTAAATGCAGTGTTACTTTCACACATTTTACATATCATGCTGCCACATAGACACCCCAGTAGATCAAAGGTAGTGTGGGGTTTAATTGTTATCTGAGTTGGTTAAATGATCTGTGCCTTCAAATGATCTATGCTTTCATTGTGTCCACACTGCATGAAAAGCAATTAACACATGCTTCACTGCACTGTTAGCTAACCCCAAATGTTATGTAATTTTTGGTGTAATATATTTTTGTTACTGTCAATCAGTTAACAAGATGTGAAACCTGACTATATCAAGTGCATGTGTAGTGTGCTTCATTTTCTCTCTGAGGTAATAAGATATTATCAAGCAGAGAAGGAGGGTGTAACAAAAAGTAAGAAGGAATGTTTCATCATGTGGTTTTAACTTGTAATACTTTTTTTCTTTGTCAGTGCCAGTAATCATCTTTCAAGTTTGACATCATCAAGTTTGATACACGCACATCAGCAGTTGTGAATTTCACAGTGCTACAGTACCCCAGGTTTTCTTTGGTAGTTTAGGAATTTTTTAGCATTCAACTGTCCCAAGATGGAGAAAAAAAATTTTTCAGACAACAAAGAATACAAAAATTGTGAGGAATATTTTGCTGTAAATAATCCAAAATGATCATTTTCATGCATTCAAGAAATAAAATGAAGTCAACCATCTTGCTATTCTCAGATTTTCCATTGAATTCTAATTTGAGTGGCCACATTTTTCTTTTTTCTCAAATTAAAAGCAAGACTTCCACATTTCCCACAAGATAACCACTTTTCTGCTAAATGGAGGACAGCCATGTCATTCCGTTTTCCTTTAAGTCATACGCTGGACTGAAAAAATATTTGTGAACAAGCAGTAGCATAGCCAGGATTGTGTCATGGGGGAGGGGCGGGGGGGGCGAGGGTTGGAGCTCATTGACATGAGGAGAAAGTCTAAGGAGAGAGAGAGAGAAAATGACTATTTTAGGTATGTTTTGCATTGCAAGGTTGGGCCATGGAGGGGGGGGGTTCATCCCCCGTGACTATGCCTCTGTGAACAGGTGTAAAAACATGAAATTGACAACCAGATTTGAGGGGCACTGCATTCATACTATGGCTGCAAACTATTGAAAATTTTAGGGCACTGAGGTTGTAATTTAGGGGCACCTATATTGTCATGACCTCAGTGACCTTGGTAAAATTCAAGGCTTCCATTTGGCAGGTCAAATTAAGTGAAAGTCATTTAAATAGTGGATTGTATCAAGTCAGACTGTCTTTATTTCCAACAGGAATTTATTTCGAATTTTTTTTTTTGATAGAATTTGAAAGAAATATGTTTTAAAAGTTCGAAAGAAGTTCAAAGTACTTAAAATACCTACATTTTTCCAGGTTTTACTTTTAGAATGCCTGATAAGCCGATGATTTTACAGTGAAGGTTGGGGAAAAAGGGCAAGGTTTGTAGTACCACAGTAAAATAATGCAGGTAGACTGTATAATGTTGACATCCTATCTAGTGAAAATCAGTTTTAAAATCAGGGCTGCTGACAGTGGTCTTGTGGTACCACACATTATCACCTATTTTTGGTTTCAGTGATAACGTGACATACCACAATACAGATATAGCTGTGAGAGAAACTCTCGACTTTGTCAGGAGTTCGTCAGAGGGACTTGAAGCAATGAATTTTATGCCAAAACTATCAGAAACCATGTCACAGACAACAACTGGCTGGAAAACTCTACGTCTGACATACAGGTTAGCTCTGGTCTTGCTGCGCAAAACTGATACAAGTGCGATCAAAAGTTTGTGTTATGTTATGAATATCCCTTTCTCCAAATTTATAGAAAAGCTTAAGACCTACAGATGAGTGCACATGTAGCATGCAATTGGCAGTATTTAAGGCTGATTATGGCAGGCACAGTGGCAGGCTAAAATACGTTATGATTTTAAACATATGAGTGTAACAGTGGTTTGCTTTGTTTGTTACTATTAGCTTATTTTCTGACAATTCTCAGTTTTGGCAAAACTGCTCCTGCAATGTATGAAGTCCAGTTCTGTTTAAAAATGCTGTTTGTGTCAGGTGACTATTTAGGGATTGTATTTTCATGTTTGCAACCGACTGCAACTTACATGAAAGCATTGAGCGGAAAAGTAAAAACCCTGGCAAAACGGAACTCTTTCTTTTCAGCCATGAGTTTTAAGAAGTGAATCAACATTCATCTCGCTGCTAAAACTGCCAGTTATAATTCCGTTAGATTCATTTACTCATTGTAGGTGTACAACCATGGCAGTTAGGTTAGCAAAAACCACAGAATGCAATGGCACATCCCTGTGACTTTTTCGGGGAGTGCACTCCCCGAAAAAGAAGAGATTCGCTACACCCATCAGGCTAGGGAATGTGGGAAAGGAGAGCACTTAGGCCCTTCTGACAAAAGGAAGAAATCCACAATTTTTCAAAATTGATTTTATTTCTTTTTTGTCTTATTGAAACTTATATTTTCTGATACTAAGCATTCTCACAGGTCATCTACTTCCTGAGATAATCACCCAAAAAAGAAGTAACACCCAAAAATGAAGTAATCCCCATCAAAAACTGTATTCTTTTGGGAGGAAAAGAAGCAGTCGCTTGTTGCTTCTTTTTGTCAGAAAGTATTTAAACTTATTGTTTTAACTGAATTGTTTCTGACAGAAAGAAACAATGGCTTTTACTTCTTTCTGTCAAAAAATGTGAGTATTATTTTCCTCAGACAAAAAGAAGCATTGGCTTGTACTTCTTTCTGTTAGAAATTGTGAGAAATGTTTTAACGGATTTATTTCTTACAACAAGAAGTAATCCATTTGTAAAATCTTGTCAATCAATTTGCACAGTATATCTTCTATAAAAAAAAAAAAGAAAACAAAACAAAGTATTTTTTTCTTTAAAAGTATGATAGAAAATTGAAATAAAACATTAAGGATCATGCTTCTATCTGTCAGAAATTTTTTTGTATCTACATGGGTATGGTTTTCTCACAAAAGGAAATAGACCACATTAATCTGCTTTCATAATGAATTTCAGGAAAAACATATTTTCCAGTGTTTGAGTTTTAAATTCATTGGTTACTTATAGCAGGTGTCATAGTGTAGATGCATTTCTGTTGGCTTTAAGGTAACACATTTTGGTCCATAACTCAAAATATTGTAAACATTGGTTTTTACTTCTTTCGTCAGAAAGGGGCAGACTTTTCATCAATTACTTTTGGGCAGTACTGTAAATTTATCCTTTCAAATAGTCCCAATGCCATTATCCTTTGGGCCTGTACAGATTTCATTGAAAATGGTGAGTTTCACTGAAGATGGTCATTTGGCCGTGGAGAATTCCTTCCCTATTTGATTTAGGTACAGTATAAGAATTGAATTTTTCCAAAGGAAGGGGGGAACTCTGACCATAAAATGTGAATCCCTTTGGCAAGTGGCCCTGCTTGGTTGTACCACAATCTCTGTCATTTGATTTAAGCTGTAGAGATACATTGCCTTATAAATACTCTCTGTTAGGTTCTTTCCTATTATAAAATGAAAGACAAAATTGGAGTGCATTTGCCAATTTTGCCATTTTGAAGGAAGTACAATCCTGACAACCAGTCCCAAATTTGTTTCTCTTCTAAGGGGAGGAGAGAGCAAGTATTTTTTTACAAAAATTTCCTAATTGCTGAAAAGGATTTCATGCCAGTATTGCATCTTGTTTTCACATTTACACTGCATTTCTCTTTAAAGTTGTCCTGCCATGTTTAATAACAGAGCTATAATCCTCTCAAACTACTGTATCTCAGACATTTTTTGTAGTAGTCCACATAAATTCTCAATTGGCACAGCTTTGATTAACAGCTATTTAAAAAAATGCAGAGTATCAAAGCTCATATTACACAACCCGTACTGAGAGTATTTTGATTACACATTGGGATCTTGTGAACTCACCCTGAAGCAATAAACTGAGATTAGGTCTGGATGAGGATGACTTTTAGACAGTTGTGGGAGGGGCTTAATTATGTGGGGTAGGAAAAATTGATCTGTTTGAGGTGAGAGTATCAGGCCTTAAAAGTCTTTAATTGTATTCCTTTTCTGGTGATAAACCTGATCTAATTAACCTCTTTTTTCTAGTTTCCTTGGAAGCACCAGAATGGACAAGCCCACAACACTTTTTAAGAGTGATTCTTTTCACAAACCTTGATATTAATTTGTACTGTATCAATTACTATCAAATATCGTGGAAAACCAAAGAAAATGAAATTGTGTTGGTTTGTGAGGAAATCCCATCTAAGCAACCGATCAAGCTAACTCAAGTATTTTGCTGCAAAAGAAGTTTACTGCCATCCCTGTATTGTCTTCTGATCACAGGAGTTCTAATTGTCATCTTTATTTATGAACTTTGAAAATAACGTTCTGTATTTTTAGAGGGATCCAGGCTGGCAAAAGCATGCAATGTGATTGCAAGTCATGTGTTTGGTGTATGTAAATTTTTTGCCTTATGGAAGAGTCAATATTGAATGATTTTATCTTTGGATGTTTTCATGGGGATGGCATCAGCTGGGACTTTGATACCATTCTAAAGTTGTTTTGAGGGCTTAACAATGGCAATCAATGTGCTGGCATGTGCTTTCGAGAATCATGTGAGTGAGTTCTGCATGGGATTGTATTACACATGGTCTCAAAACATTATTGTAAATAAACTTGTAGTTCAGTGTCCTTTGAACAGTGTTTACAAAAATCCATTGTAAAATACATGTATGTGTCCTTGTGACAGTGAAAATTACTTGCAATGTCATGGTAAACTGCTGACTTGAAGCATACATTCTGGTTCTATGTATTTGCATTGGTTCTCATGACTTGGTAATCATGATCCATGTTTTGAGGTTTCTCCTTGAGAATGCAACATGGTAGGGCTGTCAGCGATTGGCGATTAATCGTCGATTAATCGCCAGCCAAGTAATCATTTAGTAAAATGTTACATGCAATTAATCGCATCTCATGCCCCGGGGACTCTGACTTGCGTTACGTAAACAACATATCCTCCTTCTTCACAAGTTTAGCTGCCTTGACAAAGCATACCATGTCTACAGTGTGAACAACAAGCTCAAAAATTGCTCAGAGCTTTGACATGCACCTGTTACCGACCCAACCCCTAGTTTACATGTGATTGTGTGCGGTGTCATGGGGGACGTTTTAATCCGTGAACCCCAAACACAGAACCTGTTGTGACAGGATTTACTTCAACACCACCAATACATTTGTAATGAACATAATTTACAATGAAATTTGAAAGCACTAAAGGTATGCATACACCACAGTGTCTTTTAAGTTCACTGTAATAGTTCAATTTCAGCAGCCACTTGTCAATTCGCTACTGGCGTACGTCTCCAAAAATTTCAACTTGAAATCAACAAATTTCAAAAAATTACAAGTTCAGCTTTCTAACCATGTTATTCCTGTCCTTGTATCATGTAGGAGTGTTTGTAAGTCATGAACTGAAAAAAATTTCAAAAAAGTTTCGATTGCTGTTTATCAAGACCAACAGCATAAAAGCAGCAGTTGCACACAGTAGCAGTTGGCTGAAAATCGTTTATACGCCGCTGCTTCATGCGGTACATCGAACGAACTTCTGTTACGAAGAATCGTACTCACTGATTGGCTGCTTGCGTTTATGAATGAAGTGGCTTCTTTAAAAGTTTGGGGATTCCCCGCTTGTAACGTAAAATATTAAGGGAGGGTGTCCTGTTTTTGCCAATTGAAGTACACCTATTCTCTGAGCGCCTGGCTACGCTACAGATAGCAGCAATTATTGTTCCGAAAACAAGATAAACCTGCTACTGCTCAGGGCTACAATTTGAGTTACAGTGAACGAAACTCTATCCAAGAAGTATATCAGAAGTAAAACTCCCTAAGAATGCAAGTAGTGTAAGGCTTTAGCACCCTTAAAAATTTCCATTGACCTAAAATAGAGTAAGTTGGGCTTTTACCTTTAAATATTGCTTACAGGGTCATGTTGAATGGCACCACCTTTAAAGGGCCAAACCTCTCAACCCAAACTGCAATTTTGGAACCCAGGTACCGAAATTCTCAATTGACTCAGCTCTTTGATTGACAGCTAATTCAAACAATGCAGAGTACCAAACCTTATATTACACAGCATGAATGGTACTGAGAGTGTTTTGATTGTATAAATTGAGTTTTTCTATACTCACCTAGAAGCAATAAACTGAGATTGTATCTGGATGAGGATGAATTTCAGACAATTGTGGGAGGGGCTTAAGTAAGAAGGTTAGGAGAATTGGTACTGTTTGGGGTGAGAGAACTGGGCCTTTAATTTCTTGTGATCATCTCAGGGCAAGTCAGATTCTAAATTAGTAGATCAGTGTTAGAGTTGGACAGATGTGCTGAGAACCAGGTCCTACCAGATAGTTCTATGACAATCACTGTAGTTTCCACGATCCATATTTTGGGAAAGAGAATTCTTTTTTATTATTACCAAAATACACTGATAGTGTGCACCTCAAGTGTAACATTTCAAATCATAGAAATGAATTTAAAGGGCCAAACTTCTCACCCCAAACTACAATTTTGGAAACCGGGTACCGAAATTCTCAATTGGCTCAGCTCTTTGATTGACAGCTAATTCAAACAAAGCAGAGTGCCAAAGCTTATACTACATAGCATGAATGGTACTGAGAGTGTTTTGATTATATAAATTGAATTTTTTTACACTCACCCTGAAGCAATAAACTGAGATTGTGTCTGGATAAGGATGAATTTCAGACAATTTTGGGAGGAGCTTCAGTAAGAAGGTTAGGAGAATTGGTACTGTTTGGGGTGAGAGAACTGGGCCTTTAAATGGTGTATCTCCATCTTCACAGGACATTCCAGAGCTCAGGGATAAAATGCTGAAGTTTATGCACTCAATTTTAATTATGGGACATCTTGAAAAAAATATTTGATGTCATTGTTGTACTACTCAAACTGCAGTCTTTGTATTTCGTCTTCTTTTTTGAGAGTTACTGCACCTTGTACCAGATAGTGATATCACTCTATAGTCTTATGGGGTGATGCAATTACATGAGCCCTCTCTGTGCAACATGCAATGCAAGCAAATAGGAAGTGTTAAAGATCATAAAAAAAAAAGACTTTTTTTATTTCAAAGGGAAACAAAGCAGGTAATCTGAGTTGTGCAACAAGAAAGTCATAAGTTATTTTACAATGGAAATAGTAATGACAATTGGGTACATTAGTTGGATGAATAAGATTCATTTTGCAACCCTTTAAAATATTAAAACTGTAGACTTGAGGTGCACTTAATTTCTCATCCCTTGTTCCTTTATTAGTTAGAAATCAACCTCATGAATGACACCCCAATTTGGACTAGTATAGTAGTCTAGCCTGTCTCGTTTTATGATTGGCTTCTTGAAGTTCAGTTACAATAATTTTCTCATGTAAGTATGAAACTTAGGGGAGACTCTTTTTTACCTTAAAGATACAATGAATATACAATTTTTAAGTTCTGAAATGTCATGAAAGAAACTTGGAAGCAAAATAAGAAGAAATCTCTGTGTTTGATGTGGCTGTTGTTTCAAGAGCAGTGTGGGGTGACTGTGTTACCCTAAAACAAAAAGTAGAGAGAGGTTTCCATTACAGTACCAAGCTTCACAATTATCTTCATGTTTTTGGGAGTTGCCAATTACTTCATCTTAAACTGTTATCTTGCTTTCAATATTGAAGAGATGGTTATATACCAATAGCAAAATAAAAATAAAGAAATATCAATAGGTTAGATTTTGTTCATAATCATGTAGCAGAATTTTGCTCTGCTTTTTACATAACCTAATTACATCTAGTAATTAGAAAATAATTTTAAATAGTGTTTTAAATATAATACTTTCCCTCTAGAAAAATGCTGCTGTGATGGAACAGACATATTAAAAATGAATAATCAAGAATCTATTTGATTCTGAGGCATATAAATAAGAGTTGGCAGTGGTGGAAATGTCCCTATTAGTTACCTCAGTTTACCTTACTGTACTATATTCTTCAACTTTATTGGTAATACTTTTTGGACTGTGATATTCTGAAAAGCCTTATGACTACGATTATATTTATTGAGTATAGAGTCTACACATTGCTAAGGATTAGATCATCAAAGGAAATCTTGTTAGTATTTGGAACATTACTGTATTTGAAGACAGATCTATAAATAGGGTACAACTAATTAACTCATCTCAAAACCTGGTTTAAGAAAACAAACATTAGACAGAATTAGATGTCCCTGCTTGTAAAAGCACATTCCTATCAGTAGTCGATCAGTTAGGAAGAGCTAGAGAAGGAAATGCACGAAACATTCTGATGTTAGAGTACACAACTTATGATATCATTTCCCTAGACCCTTCCACTTGACAGGGTTGAAACCCACTCTCATGGAAAACGGAAATCATGGACTGGGGACTAATAATTATTACCGTCAATAAAGGGAAGTCTCTAAAGTGAAAATATCCATGTTAGTAATTAGTTCCTTCCAGATTCTTACTTGTTGCCTAAGTTGAGGTATTAATTGATTTGTCCTTGATACAGTGGTACAGGTAGAGTATGTATGATTTAGCTGGTCCATATGTATAGGTCACTGAGACACGTATGCTAAGACAAGACGGAAGTAATGCAAAATAGATGCATGCATCTTGTGAAAAGGAGTACGTTGATGTTGTCCTTTGAGTTAAAACTTGAACACTTTGTCCTTACCTAAAAAAGTTAGGTAATTGTCAAATAGGTTCTTATGATTAATTTGGCGAGCACTTTCATGCCAGGTATCCTCTTGTGTTGGGTAGTTAGATTAGATTTAAAGGCCCAGTTCTCTCACCCCAAACAGTTCCAATTCTCCTAACCTTCTTACTTAAGCCCCTCCCACAATAATCTGAAATTCATCCTCATCCAGATACAATCTCACTTTATTGCTTCAAGGTGAGTAAAGAAAAACTCAGTTTATATAATCAAAACACTCTTGGGACCTTTCATGCTATGTTATATAAGCTTTGAAACTCTGCATTGTTTGAATTAGCTGTCAATGAAAGAACTGAGCCAATTGAGAATTCCGGTAGCCCCGTACCAAAATTGTAGTTTGGGGTAGGAGGTTTGGCCCTTTAAGGGCACATCAACAAGAATGTGTTATATAGTGTCAGTCAACTCAATAAAAACTTCAAAGTTTAACTTTATTTTCAATTATGGTTTAAGTTCAAGTTTGGTTTCCCATTAGTCGTCTCTCGTGGCAGGAAATACTGTGAGCATATTCTACAACCCCCAGTCTACAGGGAGCGGTATCCTCTTGTGGTGCTGTTGACAGTAATGTGTTGTGAATTTTTCAAAACTTGATTAGACTACAGTTAAATTGAGTGAACTAGACCATGTAAGTGGCATTGTCATAACAGACCACAGCGATCAATACTTTGTGGGTCTCTGGGACAACTAAAAATCTCATATGCATGGACAACCAAAAGTAAAAAGTTGGTTTGCCAAGGACAACCATTTCTTTTGGTGGTGAGAATGAAGATTAAAAAGCAAAATTAAAAACCAGACTTCAGTAATTAAGTTTTTATCTCCTAAAAATCACATGTGTATTAATTCTGTTATAGAACGATAATATATTAGGACACGCCCTATTGAATCCCAGCAACATCACAAGTTTTGAAACATACTATTTTGTGCTTCCACGAAAAATGTTTCTGACAAGTGACAATTTTGCAGACAACTATACATGGTGAAATTGTTTCCCAGTGGACAACAATAAAATCATCTCAAAATTTAGGCCTCTATTATATGCATGTAAAAGTTTGCTGTACCACATTAGATCATATTGTTGCTACCCTTTTCTTTCTCTTCAGATAGTCCTACCTACCCTTCCCCCTTTACACACCACCCTGCCCCCCTCCCAAAAAGAAAAAAACAAGAGGTATTGCTCCTAGTGCACATGTTGTTGCAACATTTTTGAGCAGTATAGAGGTCTCATTTGTCAGTTGAAGATATTGAATACAGTACATCAAAATGTTGTCCATTGGTTTACATTAATACAGCTTCCACACTTTGAATGTAATTCTAGTTCATGAATTGTTCTTATTAATTTGTGTGTCCCTGAAATATTTCATTCATGCAAAATGCCTATGAAGATTAATATTGTGTTCAAAATGTTTACAAACAGCACAAAATATTTTCAAAGTGGCTCTTTGACTTGATTTATGAAATTCAACAAACTTTTCCAAAGATGTTAAGTTTTCTTCACCTGCCGATGACAAATGGTCAAACTTAGACAATCCCCATATCCTACATACAAATAACTGTGTGATGAGTGGGCAAAATTTGTGACAAGACACATTTTTCAAATTATGCACAAACTGTAACAAGTCAGGACACCACAAAATTCAAAATTGTAACTCTGTCCATAACTATCCAATGTGAAACTTATATTCTTATTATCGTCATTTTGATGTGGTAGTAACCTTAATCACATTCATTAAGTTATTGATTTCAACCCAACGAGCCCCTTAAAGAACACTGAAGGAGATAATATCTCATATTTCACAATGATTTTGGGATGACTCACTCTGTTCAAAAATGTTAAAAACAAGAGAAGAATAAAAGAAGAAAAAATGTAATAATAATAGATAAACTAAAATCCATTGTTGAACAGATAAGAAACCTTGAAATATCCTTGTAAATAGATCCCTGCTGTGAAAAATAATGAGTTAATTTTATTAACTTTTCCTTTATATTTCAGCCTTGGTTAAGCCCAGAACTTCTCATCTTCACGGAGAAGGCAAAGCTTTAAAATTAAAACTTGTGCAAAACAACTTCTTCAGCCCTAATTAGGTTAGAAAAATAAGATATTGTCATCATTCTATACTCAGGAATCAGAAATTTGTTTGATCTGTTCTCTGCAGTGACAAGAATAGGCCAGTTTTGCTGTATTCTTGGGCCCATGCAAGTTGAAATTGACTCTCAGCTGTGAACTGTTGATTGTTGTAAATAAATGAATATGCATTTACATAACTTGCAAAGGAACATTCAACTTTTTGGTTCAAGGTTGTCATACCTACACAGTTAATCAATGGGAATTAAACAACATTTAAGCCTTTTAAGGAGGTCAGTCATGTCTACTGCAGTTTTTAGGGAAAAGTGCGGTTGCCAATTATAGCACCCGACCCCAGGTTCATTAATACTCCAATTTGCTGATTCAATGAACATGACATTCTTGTCCTAACAACTTTGGGGTTCAAATGAAAATTTGAAACAAATTAGTATGGCAAAAAAGGAATCAAATTTCTTACAGTGCATCATAGTGCTACATCCTCTGTCAGTTCATTCTGATATAAACTGCTATCAAATGTCAACCTTCATGGCCACTTTCAAATGTTTACATGGGCATGTAATTAGTACTGAGAACAGTCCTTGACAAGATTGAGCACAGGGTATTTTCCAAAATGTTGTTTGACCTTGAAGCAGGACAAAATTAAGTCCATCTAATGGGGGTTGGCCAGTCAAGTGATATTTTATGGCTCAGTTTCTAGCCAATTGTTGGTCAAAACTTTATCTTAAGTAGACTTGCTTCAGTCAATTTTTTCAGTAAAAATATTAATATTTGTTTTTGTTGCAATTGTAACATAATTAACAGCATACTTTTTGACTGTTGATGTCACCCTTAGGTACAACAACATGTATCATTTTGGTACAGTGATGCCTATTTTAGGTAAAATGACATGTAACTGAAGTTTAATGACATGTATAACAACTTATCAAATAAAATAAGAGTCTTTGTCATCATGTTACGGTGTTGCCATTTTCCTCCCTCCATGGATGATTGCAGAAGTACCATGGAAGTACTTCCATGGTAGTATATAGAACACTGAGTAAACACAGTGATTGCTATATACTTCATGTCCTTCAAACAAGTACAAAATCTGTCCATGACACCACCTTCAAAGTTACTGCTGCATCCTACAAAGGTATTTATCTTTTGACCAATCAACAACTAAGAAGTGTGCTGTTGAACGATGTGATGAAAACTTTGATGAATAAAGAGGTCTTCCTGTACCTTTATTAAAATTGAAGAAGTTGGCATTGAATTGTAGGATCAGACCTTGTTGAAGGTTTATAGTTGAAGGTTTTGCTATCTTGATGTTTCTTGAAAGCTATTGTAACATGTTTTAAAAGATGCAAGTGTCACCTGCTGTGTTTATAGATCTATGAATTGGCTTGTTTATCTTTCACTCTAAAAAAGTTCAAGTTGAGAGGAAGTTGTAGTGAAAAATTAAAAAATTGAATAATGGTTATTGTTTTCACTCATTCATAATTTTTGAAAACAAACACTCTTGGTGTCGTGTTTGTTTTGTCAAACCTTCTAACGAGATTGACATGTATGAAATTTGGTTTACTGGAAAAATAACCTTGTGCTGGCAAGTTGTTTTGAGTGAGCCAATTAGTTTTGAAGTTCTCCATATTTGTTGTATCAGGCACATGTAACATCCTGGATACAAAAAAAAAAAATCATTGAAAGTAATATCCTGAGAGAAGTTGTCATTAAGATTTTTGTTTTCACAGACCCTTTTCCACATAGTAAGTCTCTGAGCTACGATACATGTCCTATTCAACCGTAACGTTATTGCAGGCAACAACCATTTACTGTAGCAAAAAATTAAAGCTCCTTGGTAACTCCTACCCATAGAGGATGCTTGATACCCTAGCTGCTTACTCCTTCGTTTTTACCTCTTCGTGTAAACATTTCTGTTAAGAGGGAGTTTTAGTGTTTACAAAGGATTCATGAAGAAACGTTCCTTCTTACTTTTTGTTACATTCTCCTTCTCTGCCTGATTACCTCTTATCGCCTCAGGGAGGAAATGAAGCCCACTACACCCACACTTGATATAGTCACATTTCACGTCTGATTTATCGATTGACAGTAACAGATATATTAAAATACACAAAAGGTTATGTAACATTTTAGGTTAGCTAACAGGTCAATCAAGCATGTGTTAATTGCTTTTCATGCAGTGTGAATACAATGAAAACTTACCTCATTTTGGGGCACAGATCATGTGACAAACTCATTTATCAGTTACACCCCACACCGCCTTTGATGTACTGGGGTGTCTGTGTTGCTTTCTCAAGAGGAGATGTCACGGCATGTGTGGGATAGAATTTTGGTGTGTGTTTCACTTTTCCATAGTAGAAAATTGACAGAAGAGACTCACACCAAAATTGCATCACATAATTCTTTGTAATTGGTATGTGAAAGAGGGACAGATACAGGAAACCTGTGTTGTACAATATTTTTATTACGCAAAGTTGGATATTTGATAGCTATATGTACCCATCTGCTATCTCCTTCCTATGCTTCATGTGCTTACAACATTAAATATTACCAGGCTTGGGGTAATCGTAGTCAGTAATCGCAATGGATTGCAATCAATTACACATTTTGAAGTTCATGTAATCGCAATCGATTACTTTTGTGAAAATTGCAAAGTAATTGCAATCATAATCGATTACAATGGCAAAGTAATCTCAATGGTGGTTTAATTACATTGAAGTTGAATTGAACAAAGAAGTAAAGTTACTAAACAATTTTTTCAGTGCTTGGTTCTTCTGTTGGAATGACAATTTTCCCTCTTTCTTGGATATGTTCTAGCTTAAAATGAGTGAGAAGTGCATGGGTTCAATAATCTCTACTTTGGGAGGACTTGGTTCTGTGTGGGCTCATCTAGAGCAATTTCCATAGCCTTTTTTCCAGTGCAGTCCATGCAGTGGGCACTGGATTGTTTTGCCTACTGCATTGTTTAAGTGGAAAGAAAATGTAATCACGATTGCAATCATGATTACATTGCAATGTAATTGCAATTGTAATCAATTACTTTCAATTTTAGCTGTAATCGTAATCATAATCACAATCATAAAATATGAAGTAATCGTAATCGATTACATTGAGATGTAATTGCCCCGAGCCTGAATATTACAGACATCTGGTTAACCCAAACATAAACAAAGACTCAGCCTTATACTTTATGGCAGATTAAAAGGCCTAGTTTTATGCCAAAAAGGCAAATTTTGGTGTGTGAATGGTTTGTTTGTCCCAACCATTTTGAGGATGTGCAGATGTGCAGATTCCCCAAAACAAATTTCTGAACTTGATTCATGCCTTGATGCCTTATTATGTTTCCCAAATAGTGTATCTTTAAGGATTATAATATCTCACCACCCAAATTTAACCCACCCCATCGTTAGCTGTGCAGCTGATGGCTCATGCCAGAGGACAAACTATCAGGTACACCTGGGCAAGGTGGGGGCACAGAGCTGAAGCTACTTCAGGCAATGCGTTGTGTGTGAGTTATGCGCAATTTAAATTAGCAAGGGTAAAGTACACTGTCTCGTGAATACACTCATGAGCAAGGTGGGGGAAACTGTGACATTTGCATTAGAATTCATTGTCACAGATAGGCCTAAAGTGAATTTGACTGTAAACAATTTGCAATCGGTACTGTAGAAAGCATGTAAATTTTCATACTTTGTAAAATATAAGTACAAGCAGAACTAGTCATATCACCATAGGTACAGTATGTAACATTTGAAAACTTCTTTTGCCGCAATTTTCAGGTGTGTCAACAATTATAGATTTTTTAAACTTTTTTCTTTAATATGTTGAAGAGTCATACCTTGGCCATGACTCCTAGCAGGTTATTGTGTATTCACATGAATGAGGTTGGCTTGTCATTGAAAAAAAAATGTCCATTTTGGGACCATCATCAGTTTAGTGTATCCCATTCATAAACACATTTACATAGATGCATATAAAAACAAGATGCAATTGTGAAGTGTAGAGTTATAAACAGGGTGGTAGAAAAACAGTACTGATATGTTTATCGTATAGCGACCTTAGTAAGAAAAAAGAAAGATAAAAAGAATGAGAAAACCAAACATGTAATAAACATGTATTCAGCCTGAACGAACTGGTAAAAGGAGGCGGGGGGGGCTCTAAATTACAATAACATTTGCTTGTGTCCATTGAAAGAGATAAAATAAAGAGGTACGTAAAATAATCAACTATCACATTTTCTGTAAAAATTTGTAAGTTTTCTTCAAAGTCCTTCACAGTGGATTAAAACCGCTAACAGCCATGAATTGCATAATTATAATATTTATACTTTTAAAGCCCAAGCTCTTTCGTTTACACATTTCATTTGCTTCTTGCCAACTTGCCAACATGTGTGGGAAGTTTAGAAAGCGGGAAATCCAGATTCTATCCAAAAAGGAAAACAACACATACAAAAATTGGCTGCATGAGTCTATTGATATGATATGGTAATAATGTGTATCCTACAGGAAGTTTGGCTCAGAGAGTGCATAGTAACATTGGAGTGAATGAGAACAATACTCTCAGTGAATAAGTAAATGGTGTTGGTATGCACTGTGAGGTCACATGACTAGTCATTTCCTCTTGTGATCCGCTCGTGGTAATCATCATCAATTATAGTCTTGGAATGAGTACAAGTCAGCATGTGATATCCAGTAGGATATATAATTTGTTTTCATTGTGATCATGCATGTGTGAATGGGGGGAGTTTTGCCACAAGATACTTGTGCATTCCAATTTCCGAGTCTATTAAAACACTTTCACTTATAAACAGAACTTTCCAATATTTCATTAACTACAGAGTTATACATTGAAATGTTTTCAAAGTATTACTGATGTACCCCCTCTGTGTGATACATATTGAGAAGTCACTTTCACCACAGTAATCTTTAGACACAGTACTGCAAAAAGTTCACTGGACTTTTTTGTAGTATACCACAGTACCATCACAAGCTGTGTGTTTTTTTATTTCCTTTTTTTTTTTTTTTTAGTTTTGTCAGGTTTTTTTTTTTTTCTGTTGCTGCAGTAGGGAACTCAGGCAGATTGCTTAACTGAAATGTTTTTTTTTTTTGTTTTTAATCATGATTGTCTCAGCACCAAGTAGACGGTATAATTTGCTTTCTCTTAGAGTTTAACCTTGACGATATTTTCAGTAGATTAAACCATGACCCACTTGTTGCACTTTTGGGATCATGCAATTAAATTTTATACTGGTCGTTTATGAGAAGTTCCTTCATTGTTAATAAAATAATACATATGCAGAACAACTTGTTCATGTCAATAAAACAAAAACTGCAAGGTCTACTCAGGAACCATATTTAAAACTCTCAAGCATGAGTCAGGAGTCACAACATGCAGTCAGGAGGATGGAGGATGGTTTGCATCCTGGCTGGGTCTCGTCAAAGATTTTAAAATCGTAAGCTACTGCCATATACTTGGTACTCAGCGAAAGCAACGGAGCAGAGGAAACAGTCCATTGAGCCACAAGTGGAAAAAAAGTGGTGGCCAACTGGACTTTAACCAGTTGGAACTTGGCCATAAAATTCTAACTGACTAACTTTAGCATGAGTCACACTACAGCTGTATCTGATTAGACAAATATGGTCCAATTTTTGTGTTTTTGTTTAAAGTCTCTTCAACTTGGTTGGAAAGAACCCAAAATTTGCCAATCTGGGCAAATACGGTTCACATCACATAAAGTTTTATGAAAATCAAAATTCTTATTATTTTAGAATGTTGCATTGACAAACAACTTATATCCAACCCACATACTCTACAAGTAAACAAAAGCAGTAATAGCTCAGTAGTAACAGCTAGGAGACAGGTAGTCTTAAAAGTTACAACTACATTAGTTCACATAGGGGTAATTGTTTTTTTCCTTGAAGGCATATGATTTGATACAATTAGCAAAATAGTTTCTTTAGAAGTTTAAGGAAATGAATGAATCTGCACCAAAAAGACAATTCTGAGATGAATATTATACTAAATTCACAGGTGACCAAACATTTGCGGTGACATGTGTAGGACATGTACAGTTACTCATTGTTATTATCAATTCCTTTAGATAGTTGTCCAATCTATTTAATTCCTAATACCTATCTATCGCTAGTGTAGTGTGAAAGAATCGCACAATTTTGACTTGCAGTAAGTTCTTCCATTTGTCAAGAAAGAGGAGTGTCAAAGAGGAAGACTGCCATGTAGTGGGAATTCATTCATTGCCAGCTATATGTAACAGCTAGGACAGATGAGCTGTCCAGTAGTCATGTAGTTACTTAGATATAGTTTTATGGCCCAGTTTCCAACCTCTTGCTTCAAGTCGAGCCATCCACAGCCTTTTTTCCAGTTGTGGCTCACTGCCTTGTAATCCCTACTTCATTGCTTATGTGTAGCATCATGCACAATGGAAGTAGGTTCCATTAGTCACGAAAGCTGCTGATGTATTGGTCTCAATTTGTGGTGCGTTTGCTTCATCATACACTTATGGTGTGGTTGATCATCTAAGTCTTTCATTTATCGTAGCAACTTTGCAGTGACTGCAATATGGCTACTGTATGAAAAAGGTTGAGTGATGAGTTTTGTTACCACTAATGGTAGTGATTATAATGCTACACATCTGGAGTGAAATCAGCAACAGAGGTTTGCTATATGATCAATATTGCAATGTTGTGATGAACCTGTAGTCTATTTCGCTCCTCCTTAACCCCTGCAGTACATGTATATACGTGCATGTGGCAATAGGAGGAATGAACTGGGGAGGTCCTGCAAAGATGGTTCCACATGCAAAGTTTCCATATGGTTGCGTGACGTGTATCATGATCGCACGTGAGCATAGCACATGAACAACGGATGTTTTCTAGGTTTTTCCTCCCTTCAGAAATATATCTTACACTAGCTATATGCACTAGCATAGCATAGTGTATATTCACTGCACTGAACACCTACACATTTGTAAAGATAATAGACTTTTCATGGATTCAGCCTATATAAAGGTACAATACATAATTAGCTGATCAATCTAGGGTGCTGTGAGTTTCACCAACTCCCCAAAGTCACTGACTTTCCATGCAGACTATTGTGCTTGGTGCAGCATTTGGCAACCCTGTAGCTACCTGGGGGAATAGGACACTAGACTAGATTTAGCTCTGTCATCTCAGGAAAATTGATAAGTCATGGTTGGCACTCCCCATTGTGGATCGGCCTCTCATGTACAGTATGTAGTAAAAAGGGCTAGGGCTCCACCTGTGATAAGAGCCTGCCAGATGGGTAATTGTTAAAGGGCAAAACCTCTCACCCCAAACTACAATTTTGGTACAGGGGTACCAAAATTCTCAATTGGCTCAGCTCTTTGAATTCAAATAATGCAGAGCACCAAAGCTTATATTACACAGCATGAATGGTACTGAGAGTGTCTTGATTATACACATTGGAGTTTTTCTTTATTCACCTTGAAGCAATAAACTGAGATTGTATCTCGATGAGCATGAATTTCAGACAATTGTGGGAGGTCTTCAGTAAAAAAGTTAGAATTGGTATTGTTTGGGGTGAGAGAACTGGGCCTTTAAGTTGGCACTTGGGAAAATACATATGTAAATAGGAGGTCACTCCCATTGCTCACAGACTCATAAATCATTTCCGTTGAGTAGAATATGCAGAATGGATATGTTGTAAAGTTCCATGTGATAGATCATTCAATTTGTAATGAGATACATCTGACTGTCCATTTGATATGAAACTTTTTCACTTACAAATTTCCCTGCCTACCTGATGTTTCTTTTTTCCATTTAACTTTTTATCCCTATAAGGAAGTTCCTCTTGGTAACAGTTTCAAAATTGAGTTTTAAGTTCTGTGAATCCTTTAAAGGGGTTTTCCCACAACTGTTTAAATTGTATACACTTTCAGTTTTTGAAAGCTATGAAAACAGCTAATTATTTACTAACAAGGTACCTTACTATTGCAGTCATATTTGAAGTATGTTTTGATATTTTAATCTGTAAGTGTGTGTAGAAATTCTAAACTAATATCCTGTTGCGTGGTAGTGAAACTTACTCACATACGTGGACCACCCACTTCTCCAATTGAGAAATTAACAATTGAAGGGTATGAAAGTTTGCCAAATTTAGAGAAAGAGCTGGCACATGTCTTTAGATTGTTAATGAGCATTGCTGCCAAAAGTGTTTCACTTAGCAGTGTGAGGGAAGTAATTTTGAAAAAAGTTCCATAGAACTTCATATAGTGCATTTCAAAGTTGACTGAGATATGTGGTTGTGGAATTGGGTGATAAAGACCTACTCAGGTTGGTCACCTCCACCCCTATGAAAATCCTTATGTCATCCCAGGATTAAAGAGAAGTAGAATGAAAATGCAATTGTGGGTAGTGGTGGCACCAGGATCAGAAAAGTGGGGGAAAATGGGGGGAAAAGAAAATGCTGGGGTGCAAAAAAGCACAAAATCTTGTTAGGCCACTATTATTCTGGAGCTGACTGGGGGTGCAACTAAGGGGGCAAAGGTTCTGACTGGGGGGGAAATACCCCATGCTCCCCCTCCCCTTGTGCCGCCACTGTTCACGGGTAGTTGTAAGAACGGGCAATCGTTAAAACTATTTTCCCTACTTTTTGAACCAGTGAATGGGTTTTTTTTTCTCGAGCACATGGACACATGTGAGTGTTATAGAAAAAACTTGGGGGTGGGAAATGTATGTCACTGGAGAGACCAAACCAGAACATAATTTCCAGCCAGAACTCTCTTACTTCTTAGTCCACAGTTGGTGGTGGTGGTGGGGAGGGGGGTCTATTTGTAGTAGAGAAGGTGTGTTCAACTGACAGGAACACAAGCTGGAAATGCTTTTATGGATTTGTAACGCCCTGTTTATATGAGGTAGTTTGAGACAGACAGCAACTTAGTGCACCATGCATACTGAAGACATCAATTGTTGAAATTTCTCTGAACATATTAAAGGGCCAAATCTCAGGCTCTCACCCCAAACTACAATTTTGGTAGGGGGTAACCTACATTCTCAATTGGCTCAGCTCTCTGATTGACAGCTAATTCAAACAATGCTGGATGAGCATGAATTTCAGACAATTTTGGGAGGGGCTTCAAGAAGGTTAGGAGAATTGGTACTGTCTGGGGTGAGAGAACTGGGCCTTTAGGCAAACCTGACTTCAGACTAATTTGAAGAGGTAAGCACTTCTTCGTTTCATTTCTTGAGTTCTTAGAATTTTGGCATACCTTACCTTCCCATCAATTAAATATTTGGGAACATCAGCTAATAATATGGGCTTAATATATACAAAACTGTTTTCCCTTTAGCTTTGGTCTATTAAAAAAAAAAAAATGGCAAGTTGGAAATTCCCCAGCATTGAACTTCAATTCCTAGAACAAACACAGCCTTAAATTTAAATGGTGCAAATGGTCATGTCACTTTCCTTTAGTACCAGGGAAATGGAATATTAAAAGATGTTTGCTTCTACTTCTTTTTCGGCTCATTGCCAGCTCCTTGTGATGTCTGAAATCTTGAGAGAGTCAGATAAGCATGTTATCATGTTTAAACACTCGATCAATTAAGTATAAATTGCAAAAGAATGAAATGAACCCATTAATCAACTTTCTCTGTTTTGGACACAAATTCTTTGGAAAGTCATCCATCTGTCATCATGAAAGCTGTCATTTAAGTTCAAGCCTTCTTCTGGGTAAGATGCTCCCTTTTTCCTGGCAGCTTGCCTGGATTCTGCTGAAGAGCAGTATTTTAAATCAAATTGACATTTACTAGTACCAAGCCCTCATTCTAGGTAAAAGGTATTTCTTCCTTGCAGTTTCATATTTCAAGGGATTTTCCCTTCTACCATAAAAGCTTTGCCAGGTAGGGGTTTCATATGTCTACCTTCAGAGTTGATGAGGAACTTTTGACTTGTTTGACTTGGTAATTAGATACAGTTGATTTAGTTGGTTGGCTGGTCGCAGTCAGGTAGGTGGATGGAACATGTTTCAATTATCTTCTAGAAAAAATGGTTCAAGTTGATACCTTTGGTCACCAAACGGGGAAATACGAAGGCATTTTCTGCATCCTCAGCCCACAGGGGGAGGATTAGAGATAGGTGTTTTAAAACAAAACCTGCAGTATGTGGGGAATCAATGGGAGTGACTGTAGAACATTATAAAATGAGCCTGCTTAATACTCATTTTCTTTGTTTGCAGCAATGGCTGATACATGCTGCCAATTTAACAAATACATGGCTGCAACAATTTTGGTATCATTCTTATTTGCATTTAAAAACAAACAAATTATTTCTGTTTGTTTACATTGGCAATTTGTGAAATTACAGTTTGCTAACAGTATCTTAAAGCTCATTTACGATAAAATTAAAGCAGTATGAATTTTTACATTGTATGTTGCAGTAGAAACTCAAGTTTGTAATGTGGTAGGTCAAAATTAAGGACTAATAGGCAGAAAGAATGGGAAAAATGCTGTGATGGTTTAAAGAAAATTACAGTCAACAGGAGAGATGTCCTCTTTGCCAGAAAAGTCTTTAAAAACTTCATGAAGGAAACAGAACACTGTCTTGGGTAATGATTGGAGAGTATAATCATACCACACATTCAGAGTAACACCTGATACTTTTGATCACAATTCAAATGTTGTTTTCTTTCATAGTTGTAGGTTAAAATACTTGACTTAATTTTGGCTAGGATGACAGTTAGCCAAGTATGAAAAAATAGCACTCCGAAAACTTTCAGGAATTGTGCAGGTATAGGTAGTATAACAGTTTCCCTGTGGTGAAACACTGTTTTTATTTTGGCGTGAATGTTGTATTCAGTGTTCAGAGTGTGTGTGTTAAACTATCAGATAGACATTGGGGTTTTGAAAACAAATGGAATGTTAAATTTAAGGGATGATGTATCACGTACCTCCTCTATTTCTGCAATTTGAGAGCCCATCCTTGTCATTTATGGCAAAGGATCAACTCATCTAGATGGCACCCTAGGTTTTAACTTGCTGTGAAGGGGCCATCACTTCACTGTCAGGTGAATTGCTCCTTATATATAGGTGGTTTTGCAAGATCAACAGGTATATTGAGTTGGTTTGTCAGCAGGGGTGCCATCTCCATTAGGGTAGCAACTTTTAAGTAACAATAACAGACTGCAATATGGGTCACATATATATGTATGAAGCCGCCACACTACAAAGAATTCAGTTGGAATTCTGATCCGAATGTTGTGAGCTTTTATAAAATGTTTTCCATCTCTGTGTGTAAAGAACCTAAAATTGGTCAACCTGTGTAAATTGATTGTATCAAAGTGGCATGAGAACTTTACAAACATTGCATTCCTCACAGGGAGGTCCTATTTCTATGAAACTCAAGGTCAACACAACCGTCTGACAAAAACAAAGGGAAAGGAAGCATCTTCCTCGGCAATTTGAGAAAATGATATTATTTCTGCTGCCCTATTGCTCACTTTGGGACACAAATCTAGTACTCTCGAGAAGGACATAGTCAGGTTTGAATGGAAGTTTCACCACACTGTGTAGATTTGGTTTCTCTTTCACATATTAATATTAAGTTTTGCTTAAACTTCCTCTTTAAAGTTCCCTTTGAAAGAAGTTTTGGTCTGAAGTGTTTCGTTGCTACCTTTATAGTATTTATATGAATGTAAATTTATGAACAATGTTCCAGTTTATCCGAAACATTTTATGATTGATTCCTGGTCAGACAGCTGTAGAACATTTTGACTCTGTTTTTTCTGATGAACCAAATTGGCTTAGTAATCCTCAAATGTAAATTTATCCTGCATGTGACTGTTATAAATTAAAAAATGTAGGGTGATTCTGAAATTGCCAAACAGTTTTTGAAGGCATGTATAATTTTGTGTGTAATGTGGCTTTTTTTTTAGTCACATGTCCAGATAACCCTTTTTTTTTCTTTTTTTCTTTTTTTTTTCTTTTTTTCTCAACCTTGCATTGTTTAAAATGCTCTGTTGCATCATTCATCCTCACATGTTGCTGAAAAACAAGTGTTTTTACACTGGGATGTTCCAGTGATGATTCATCCTTTTCTTTTTCCAGGTCTTCCTCAGGTAGTCAAAACAAAAAATAAATGATGATTTATGAAATTATTCAAGGATACAATTAAAAGCTCATGCGTATATTGGTGCAAGTAATTTTGATCACCAGCTTGGTCTTGTGGCAGTGCATTGTCTGAGCTGAAGTTAAATGCCAGTTAATGGATACTGCAATCATGGGATCTCTAAACATTGTCATTTAGTTCAAACTGGGATATTGGTTTGCCGCTGCGGTTTTTGTATGTATACAAATATCACCAGTGGTGTTATTCTGACTATTCACGAGTTTCCGCTTTGCCCAATGAAAATGTCAATTCGCAGAAAATGGGTGATACATTTAGACTAATTGTTTCCTTTGAAGTCACAGGATGTTCTTCCCTGGACTTTAAAGGGTGTCATGGTTTTCATTGTTTTTAGTTCCTTATTGTGTAAAGACATTTAACATATTGTACCATAGATACCCTGGCACACAGTTGGTGCTTCTTTTAAAATAAGCAATGTTGGCCTTTCCCCTTGGATGTGGTTTTGGTAACCTTTTAAATAAGCAGGCAATGGGTTTACAATATCCATATTCTTTAAGCAGTCACCCCTAACAAATTTTGAAACAACACCGGTATCCCGTAATTTCCTTCTTGTTAGTGCTTCCAGGTATCTCTCGTGATGATTCAGGATTTAAACAATGCATATTCAGTTTAGACCGATGAGGTAAACTCATCAAAATTTCATGTAGCATTTTCATGTAGCTCTCAAGAGCTAGTCGTAACACGTACATATGACAGACCCCTATATACTTATCCAGATTGGGGTGACTTAGTTTCCCCTATGATTTATAGAAAAGCGTTGTCCCCGTAATTTATGGCTTAAGAGCCACTGAATTAGTTAGAGTTTTATGGCCCAGTTTCCAAACCTATTGGTTCAAGTCAAGCCATCCATGGCCTTTTTTCCAGTTGTGGCTCACTGGTTTGTTTTCCCCACTGAACCAGAGTCACTGAATTAGAAACTCTTGCTTAATGGCGAGTTACGGCCCCTAGTGGGCTGGGGGTTGTGAAATATGCCAACAGTATTTCCTGCCTGTTGTAAAAGGGGACTAAAGGGAAACCAAATTTGAACTTGAACCATACTGGGAAAATGAATTTAAACTTTGAACTTTTTATCAAATTGACCGACACTAAAGATGTTCGTGCTGGTGTGTCGGTAGATCTCATCTTACTAACAAATAACTTAATGGGGAGTTACTGGAAAATTTCAAAAGAGGTTTGCAATTGGAGTGTGACCCCAGTATTATTGTAAAGTACTGAGTGCTCTGAGAAATACAGGTACCAATGTTGTTAAAAGGTAGGGCTTGTCCAATGGCATACTTCCAAACTGAATGATATTCTATTTTTCTGATTCTAACAAAGATAATGATCGTTCAAGGTGTTCATTTTTTTCCTTTCTTTCTTTTGTCTTGACAATTGAGGGAGCTGCTAGCTGTTTCTATCTGTAGAAGATAACTAATTTACTGAATTTGGAGTATTGTGCTATGGTTGCCTGCCAAAACATTGAAATTTTACACAAAATTTCTTTTGAAATAGAAACAGTGATTTGCCAAAACCCAAAACCACCTGTATGGTAACTCACAACTGCTATGCCCATGTATCATTTGCCAGGTTATATTTAGTCACGCCTTCGTGGAAAAGTTTAGCTTACCAACAGTTGCCCTTTGATCTCCCATTACCTTGGCTGAGTTAAGTTTCAATAGCTGTGCACATAGGTATTTTTGCTGAAAGACAAATGACCCAGGATTGGGAAGTTCCCAGAACTCAAAAGTTTGTCTTATTCCATTGTTTGATGGCAAATTCCTTATTGTCTAAATAGGGAAATTTAACTGGTCACATTTGGGTGATTCTAATACTATTATCAATAGCTTATATTAATAACTGACTTAAAGGTGGGCAGATCTGTCTGCACGCATGTTTACAAAGAATGTTTTATTCTTGATGTGCCACCTATTAATATAATCATAACAACTGAAGAACTAGGAGTTTCGTTTCCTTCAAGTTGGTGGTAAACAATATCCTCCTTACCTGGTAAATTTTTCTGGAAGTCCCCAAAGACTTTTTGGCAGTTGAATAGTGATTCTTTTGTCAAGTTTGTTTACATTATAAACGTCCAGTTACTGGTCTTAATGTATTTCCTTAGCAGCTTGAGGAAGTACTCCCTATTTGTTTGTGACGTTAAAACAGTGGAGACGCCTGAGAGGGAGACTTGTACAACCAGGAGCATAGCCAGGATTGTGTCATGAGGGGGTTTGGTGTCGGGGGGTGGTTCGGGGTTGGGTTGGGGCATGACATGAGGAAAAAAACTAAGGATAGAGAGAAAAAAAAATGCTATTTAAGTTTTTTTTTGCATTGTAAGATTGTGTCATGGGGGGGGGGGGTTCTTACCACAGAAGCAACTCCATGGCTATGCCACTGTGTGCAACAAGCATGTTGTGGGAGAGAAGCCAAGGATGAAATATTTTCTGACAGAGGGAATATCTTTTGAGGAATTCATTATTCTAAAAAAGCATTAAACTAAATGATTACTTGGGATGGCAATGGTAATGTTGAATAATTTTGAATTATCAACCCCCTCCCCCTCCCCTTTTTCCCACATCAGCCATTTGCTTAATTATGAGCACCTTTGTCAGATCTGTTAACCATCATAATAAAAGTAGCTCTCGCCTTAAACTCCCCTAGCTGGGGCTTTTACTAGACTGTTATTTCAATTTCAATGACCAACCCCTGCTCACACTCCCTCAACCCCCCCCCCTCCCTCGCCCACCCACTTGAGAACTAGTTTTGTCATCCCAAAAATAAAAAGAAGCACCCTTAAATACCTGTAATAATAACCTGCAATATTTTTGTTATTCAATGCTTTGTAAAATTTGAGTTTATATTGCAAAAAGCTAAGCAAAATATCAGATCTGCAAAATACTTGATCCATAGCTTGCAAACATTGTTGTGTGATATATAACACTTCCATTGGTTCTTTGTGGCACTTGAATGACATTGCCAAAGACATGCATGTCCTTCTTCCAGCTGTGATGTGTTTCCATGGTGCTTTTCACAACAATCCAAAAAAAGAAAGCTAGGTCATTTGTGAATATACTGCACATTTAACAGGGGTAAGGATTTCTATTATGCCAAGGGTAAGGTGTGGTTCAAGGTGTGGTGCACTTAGGTTGATATAACACCAGATAGCCTTTGCAAGTACGGTCACCATAAACGTTGCAATCATAAAGCTAGTAATTGCTATTGAAAAAAAGAATCGTAGTGCAGCCAGGATGATACCTGGGAAATCAGGGAATTGCTGGTAAAGTCGTCTGAAAAGTAAGGAGTTACATTACTGTTTTACATTTGTGTGTGTTGTCTGGTTAATATGACACTGCATTTTGCTACAGGTAACATGATATCTGAAGAGAAGAATGTCTGACAATTTTCATATTTGGTACATTAATGCTGCATTATCATCTAGGCATATGAACGGGCACTCTCCCTTCCAATTTGGGCAAAAATAATAGGTTCATTCCAGCAAAACACAAGCAAACAAGATATATGGTGTTATTATTCAGGCAAAAATTGCTCTTGCCCCTCACAAAACTTACCCCCATAGGCCTATGTTATTTAAGAGAAAGAAGTCTGTTGTTTTTGATGAAGGTCAAAGGTCATCTGGGGTCATCAAGGGTGAGAGGTCCTAAAACCTAGCTTGTTCACACAATATCTCACAAAGCTTTACTAACATGTATATACATAAGATTTGACTGAGAAAATATGGGACATCATGACAAAGAATATTTTACCAACACATAGAACATTATATCAAAACCGCCGTGCAGTTTTGCATTCATATAGCTGGCTCCCTTCCTTGGGAGGGGGGGCAAGGACTCGGAAAGTTTTAAGGATGGGAAAGGAGAAAATAGTTTAGCGATGAAATAAGAATTTGCAATTATGCAGTATGCATATTATTGGTACCCTCTAAATTTTTCTCAACTGAGCCCTTGCAAAATTAAATGGTTGAGGTATTAGAACTTCGTCCTAAATACTTGGATAGGGTTATTAAGGGAGAGGATTTCTTAATTTTTTGTACTAACGTATGTTATATTACCTTGAACATCATTTCATTTGTTGACATGGTGAAACACTGTGCTTCTGTTTGGTTGCTTGGAGCTCTAGTTTACATGTAAAATACAGGTAATATAGTAAACTTTTCCTTCCTCTATTTTCATTTTGTTTTGCCAACTTAATACTACATGATACTGATTATAAGGCATGTTGTGCTCAAGTTTTAAGTTCAACAGTCTGTTTCAAGCAAAATTTAGTCTGTGAAAGTTTCCCATACCTCCAATTAGTTGTGGGGACTCTGCCTCCAAGGTAAAAAGTTAGGTAGGGCTAAGCCCCCTAAAATTTGCCAAATGCTCTGAGAAGTGCAGGGGACCTCTTTCAGAATTTAGCCTTGAATATTTCTTGAGATCAGTCCAATGTTTCCTGCACAATTAACTTAGAAAACTCAAAAAGAGCCATTTCCAGCCTTCTTAGGGATCTTTACGCACACTCCTAGCCAACCTATAGTGGTGCAGTGGTGCCTCCATTAAAATGGTCTTTTAATTGGCAGTACTTGGCCTGCAATATATTTTCTGTTTCTCAGCACCTGATGAAATTTCCATAAACTGTAGCTTGCATATGTGCATTGTTGCCTGGAAAGTCGCTTCCAAATTGTGAAGATATAAATTTTGGATGATTCATTGATCTCTACATATTTTTTTCATTTTCCGACATGCATGTCTAGCTTACAGTTTTTGTAAAGGAAAAGGCTTATTACCATAATTTATTATTACCATACTTTATTTTAAACTTCATGTATACCTTGGATATTTGTCATATTCTCCCTCCCTCCCCCCCCCCCCCCCCTGTGAAGTGTCTGTTTCTGCTTATGTGCACCTTTAACAGGAACATTGGAAAGATGAGAGATTCACATATTCTTAAAATAACATCTCTACATGATCTAGCACCAAAGATAGGCCTATATATCCTGGCATGAAAGGGAATTCACCTTCAGTTACTGAAAAAGTTTTAAGTTAAGGATACATGGGAAGCGTCTGTCACTTCATGATTCCTCAGATTCATGTTTCTTCTAACACATATTTTCTTCGATTTATTAAGTTTGTCAACACTTTTCCTTTAGCATACTTGACTCTCCCTAGAAGCTAGTGTGAGCTTAGACCATGACTGTGGGGTGTCTATCAGACAACTTGTCCATCAATCCACAATCTAGTCTGGTCTAGTAGTAAATGATCTCAAACAAGATCATTGGTTGTGGACAGATTTTGATGAAACTTGGACGCAAAAATCATTTGTGTGAGACAAGTATTGAGTAGGTAATAAATATGTGAACATCTCAACCCTTTACTGTTGTTTGGGTCCTTTTGGACCCATACAGAGAGCTTGGCTGTCACCCATCTTTACTGTTTCACAAGGAGCTCAAAACTGCGAGTAGCTACCAGAAAATTCGGACACAACAAGGAGAGAGACAATAGTTTAAGGTCACAGGGTAAATCGCCTATGGAAGCTGATGGGGGGCGTGCTACGTCCGCCTTTCCACCCACTCACGAGGCACGCAAATTTGCCCCGATCGGAGCACAACGGTAAAGGGTTAATGGCAGTTAATCATCACGCCCAAACTACAGTTACCCGTGAATGTACAGAAATTGAAACTCCAAACCTTCGAAATGCTAAAGCCCCGTTGCCTTTATTCGCCCAACCAGAGGGAGCAGAATTATGTCTGGATAAGGATGAATTGTGGGAGGGACTAGAGGTGTGTAGGTTGAGAGAATTGGAAGTGTCCTTGTGATGAAAAAAAAATATCCTCCCTCACAAGGCAGTTTTTGTTCGCCAGTGGTGGTCCTAACGTTGATGTTTGATGCTAATGATTTGCTGTACACAGATTTAAGAAGCATTGTCAATTTAGGTCATTTTAGAGGTCATTACATAATACAAGGATTTGATTTGGTATTTGATTTTTTCAGTGAATGTTAAACAGAATTTAGACTTGAATAGTAAATAATGATAATACTATGAACTTATTTAGCACCAATTAGGAACAAAAGTGTAGCTGCATGCATGCTCAAGGCACTTGACCAAAAATTATTTGTTAATTCTATTTGGTACCAAAGTGTGAAGGTCATTTTGAGGTCATCAGGGGTCATTGAAGTTAAAATCATAGATTACAATAATTTTTTTAGCTTAAATTTAATGGTTGCACCTAATCTTGGTAGATGTATTAATCATTTAGATATATTCACCATTTAGATAAAGGCTATTCACCATTTAGATATATTCACCATTTAGATATATTCACCATTTACTTCCAAAATATTGGTAAGGTTGTAACCATTCTTACCGTATATCATCTGGGTACATTTGAGTTAAGATTAGCAAATTACCTTCTTACAAGGTGAAGTCAATGTAGAGGGCTTGACATGTATGGGAAAAACGCATTGTTGTAAGGGCTTGTTAAAGGTTATCAGCAGATGGTAAAACAATAGCTAAATGTCAGATATGTCTGTCTCTCCTCTGACCAACTTGTCAAGATGCATGTATAGTCCAAAATATTGCATTCAAGGCAAACCAATAAACATTCTCATAATTTATCAATAAATGGTTACATGATTCACAAGAGCCGTGAATTCATGTAATATGGTCTAGCTACAATACTTATGCAAGCTGGGTCGACAGCATTAATTTCCTTTTAATAAATCCGTCTGCCATAAATTTACCATATAATGTGAGGTTTATTACAATCATAGTCCGTTAAAGTTAATGTTCCTTAAAATTTGCTTTGAGAATGTATAACATAAAAATCATAAAAGAAATATTCCAGACATACTTGCTTTCTACATTAACTTGATGTTTTCCCATCTGTAAGTTATGCAATGGTGCAACAGTTGCAACTGACAAATATTTCGTCTAGACTTAATAGATCCCTGTCTAGACGAACTAGTGGTGCAGACCAAGATTACATGGGAGTGTTACTACTCCAGGATCATGACAGCATCTACTCCATCCGATTTCCCCTGTCAATATGTGAAAGGTATTGCATTGTGGCAGCTATATTTACAGCAAGTAACTGTTTCAAGTCTGTGATGCTTCCTGGTGACAGATAAAACAGTTTATTTTAGTCACATGGATGAAGGAAATCATATTACTCCCAGGTCACTTGTGTTCCATTTTGAATTTGGGACTCATGCTCCTGGAAGTAGCTAAAATGAGAGGAAGCAAGGGATGTAGGGCTAAATTTGGTTAAATCTATTTTTAGTTCAAGATAATTTATTTTGGAAGTTGCATTTTAGAGTTGGGGAGTGAATTTCTGTATGCTTTGATGAGTTGTGATCAATTAAAGGCAAGTGTGTGAATAGACTGACTTGAATGAAAGTACACTGGTATTATAGGTAGAGATAAGAGAAAACAGTCATGTTTGAGCATTTTCAATTGAATGTTATGTATTATCAGTGGTACACACATTATATGCAATATTAGGGCAGTTATTTATCAACCCAGGCAGTCCCAGCTCTCCAAACGTACCTTCTTCCCCAGCTCCTCCTACAACTGTCATAAATTCCTCATCCAGATATGATCCTAGATTATTGCCTTCATGGCCCTGCAAAACACACTCAGTGCATGATTTACACTAAAAGCTACTCTTCTTTATTTTATATTTCATGTCAATTAGAGTTGTAGCAATTGGAAATATCTGTAGACTACTCATTAAAAAAATTAGGCCTATAGTTTTGGGTAAGGAATAACTTCCTAGATGGGGGTGAAGAGGGTTTTACTTCCATGGATCGTGATCCAGCAAGTATGGTTGACTGCTGGAGTTTCAGGACACTCATATCATGTCATGTTCAGGAAGTGCATTGATGTTTTAAGTGAGCAACAAGGAGAAAATCAAGTTTCAAGATTTGAGGGGTGAGATATGCTGTACCACACAGCTTCTGATCTTGAGAGGACTCAATTCTTCTATTGTCCAAAGATAGTTTATTTAAAGTCTCTCATTAAGTACTGTATTAAAAACAAAAGTTCTAGGTGTCTGTGCCAAACTTCACCTATCAAACCACACTTCCTTAAAAGCAGTCAGAATGGTTTAGTTTGAAGTTATTTTAATCAAAATGCAGTCACTAACTTGAAATTTAAATACTTGAGGGTTTGTCAGTAGTCACCTTAAGAATAAAAAGAATGAAGCATGCACTCATTGGAAGAGTGGTGGTTTTATAAAGTATGGTCCAGAAGAGGAGAAATTCACTCCAAGAAGAGTGAAAATCACCTCAAAAAAGTGCAGTTTCACTATTAATGGAGTGCCTCTATGGACCACTCTTTTAGAAGAGTGATCCCTGCTTGCACTGAGTGAATTTTTGCTCTTCTTGGTATGGAGATCACTCTTTTTGGAATAAATTTCACTATTCTTATCTTAGCCAGCATATTGCATTTAAGCAGTCACACTTCTATGGTGAAAGTTTTCTTCTCACGTGGTACACAAAGAAAGTATGTCATGTCTTCGAATTCTAACAGGTTATTGCTTTATATACTGAAAATTAGATTTCCTCTTTTTTTCCTTTTTTTTATTGGAAAATTTGTTTGTTTTTTTGAAAAAAAAAGCTTGTTGTTGAAATTTTTACCAATCGATGCTTTGCATATTTTTCGCTAAAACTTTCTTTTGGAAGAGCCAGGAGAGCTAGACATTCCCAAGTTGGAAGAAGAAGACATTCATATTGTAAAATGAGTTTGAAATGCCTTGGGGATATTTCTTCCTGGGGATGTTGAATATGGGGGAGTGAGTTCAAGGAGACTGTTGTAGCTTTTCTTAGCATTCTCTAAGTATTAGTGAGCTCTCAGGAAGAATTAATTAATGCAATGTTTAAACCCATAAGTATTTTTACTGCCTGCTTTGAGAAATATACAGCAGTCAGGGTGAACAGCTATATAATCAGATTCATAGTGTTACTGTGGCTAATTGCTTCAGCAGTGCATGTGCAGTATTTTTGATTGTAGGTGTGGTTGATATAGAATACTGTAGGAAGTTTGGCATTCAAATGATGATCACTTTGGGTTTCAACAGCTACCTAAATTGCATCATTACCTCATTGTCCTTTATCTCCACAAAACATTAAAACCTCTTTCATTTTGCAGAGAATTGTACTTCATTGTAAGCACTTGGACTTAAAGTAGGTCATGTAGTGCAACTTGGTGACGCACAGACTTGTAATGTGACCTACTGATTCAAAATGACCAGTGTTGTGAAGAATACTATGAGAGGCTCTCAACTTTGTGAGAATGGATTCCTTTACATCATATTAGCCAGGAATTCATTATCCAGTATCGCATCGCAATTTGCTACTCAAAAGGGCCAAGTTGCTACACAAATGAAAAATTGTGTAGCAATTTTTTTTGTGCATAACCCTCGCATTTTCACAAGCAATGTGTGAAAGACCTCAAAAATCTACCAAACTGCTACGCAAAATTTGAATGCTAAAATATTCCCTGTTAACACATAAGCAAAGGGATTATATGAGAACCTGAAAGTCGTCCTAGTTCTTTTACTACAAATGCAATACTTCAGTTATTGAACGTAATGTTACATTCACATTTTCAAATATGGATATCAAGGCAGGGTAGTAATTAAATACTAAGACTTAATTACCAAACTTTTGAGCTTTTAATTTTGTATTGTTGTACCCTTATTTACCTCTTAAGCTTTTCCATGAAGTGATCTCTTCCAGAAAGAGGGACTGAACTTAGGAGCAAAGGCATTTCTGGTGGCTTTTCGCTTAGTGTCTCATAAAAATTGAACAAAAAAAAAAAAACTTGAGACCAAATTCAGTCCCTGTAGCGATAGACTTTGCAAAGTCTTTCTTGGCAATATCATTCCCTGACTGTTTTAATGTTTCATCCTATCCAGTAAATGCTCAGATTTAGCAACTACCTATTCTAAATAATGTTCCCTTTCTCCATGTCCCTAACGCCATTAATAACATTCTTGTATTTACGTATCACCATTTATCCATGTCTGCCGGAAAGACTTTGGACCCCCCATGATATTTATGTGTACACACATGATTATTCACAGTTGATGTAATAAGCTACTAGGTACTGGAAATCAACCAACGCAAGCATTCCAGCTGTAAGGGAAAACAACTTTTGTACATTCCAATCCAGCTTACGAGTAGCTACCTTTCAAAATTAACTTAACTTTGCTGAACAAAACTATGCAATGCAAGAAAATTGTCAAGTTGTTAAAACTCAACATCTGTTGAATTACATTACCTTACCTATCACATATCTCATGGCCTGTTCCATTTTGCTATGAAGTTAACAAATTCTATTTGGTATAAAATATACTGTCCTAGCATACTGCAGAGTCTACTGTAGCGATGCAGTAGGCCTGCTTCCTGACTCGAGATATCTTTATATTTTTGTTGAAAATACATCTTCTTTTCAACTGCCATTGAATGTTATATAGTGGGTGCCATTCATGGACTTATATACATGGACAGAGCATGTAATGTGTATGTCCTATCAGTAAATGATGGTCACCACCAACTGGGACAAAATAGGCGCACCAAGATGGCCGCCGTGAAGCTATAAATCGTTTGATTTGACGAAGACTCTGTAATATTTTAAACAAAAACTAAACTTGAATGGGGAACAATATCATACTCCTGCAATACGTGAAGTGATTTTGACCTAACCTTGCCAATTTTCAAAAATATTTCAACTTTCTTGCAAAAAATGGGAACTGACTTGAGCAAGTCCAAACTTTCATACAAAACCATAGCAGATGGCCATCTTGGTGTATTTTTTCACATACATATGCTAGTTGCAATCTACTGTGTAGTATGCTTTGTCCATGTATAAGAAGTCTGTGGTGCCATATGCAGATCCAGCATTAACACCTAGGAAGCAGTGTTGCTTAGTATTCCATGTAGCATCAAAATAATATATTCATCAAATGTCAAATTAATGTGCATGGATGATATCACATATTTCCCATAATTCAACAATCTCAACAAAAAAGTGCATTCTTTTGAAAATTTTTCCCTTTCAAACCCTACATGCTATTGAAACATAGTTCACCTCCTGAAAAAGGAAAGTTTCCTACATTCTTAAGAATAGACCAATTTTTTTGTCCAGCAAATCTCCTAAAAGACAGGAAAATATTGAAATGCTTTTTGAAAACATTAAAAACTCTTGGTACATAAACTTCAATCATTCTGTAATTTTTTTACTGAATGTAGAATGATTCATTAGCATATTTAATCTTTATGGAATTAAAAGAAAAATGAATGCTAAAGAATGTGGGGGTGACAAGTGATACACCCCCTAACCTCCTGGACTGAAAAAAAACATTGCATTAATTTGGCACAAGGCAAAATTTCCTCTGGCACCAGTCCAGAATCCAGACAATTTTATAGCCGAGGGAATTGGACCTAGACAAAAAAAACATATTGTAGACTCAAAACTCTTGAATTAAAACTGAAAGTATTTAATATTATTGCAAAATTCTAGCAAGAAGTTTCTCTAGTTAATTACTTGAGTATGCAAGAAGGCAAATAATTAACTCAATGATCCTGTAATAGCAAGTGGCAATTTGTACCTTTTCCTATAATCAGGCCTTGAGTTTTAGATTTTCCAGGTGGGCTACAAATCACACTCCTCAGGAAATTTAGGAGTGTGATAGGTGTGCTGTTTTATTCATGCCGTGACGTCCTTTCTTGAGAAAGCAACATTGACACCCCAGTACATCAAAGGCGGTGTGGGGTGTAACTGATATCGAATTTTGTCACATGATCTGTACCCTAAAATAAGCTAAGCTTTTAAATTACGCTGCATGAAAAGCAATTAACATATGCTTGATTAACCTGTTAGCTAACCTCAAATGTTACGTAACTTTTTGTGTATTTTTATATATCTGTTACTGTCAATCGATTAATCAGGCGTGAAATGTGACTATATCAAGTGTGGGTGTAGTGAGCTTCATTTCCTCCCTGAGGCGATAAGAGGTAACCAGGCAGAGAAGGAGAATGTAACAAAAAAATAAGAAGGAACGTTTCATCATGTAAACTTTCATAGATTTCTATGAGTCTCATCTTTATCTAGGAGTGTAAGAAATCTCACTCCTCATGTTGATTTGAGGTGAGTGATGGTGTGCAATTGCACTTGCTTGCCTCAAAATTCAAGGCCTATATTTGTTGCTTCATTTTCTTTTAATTGTCAGAGTAATCAGGAGAAAGGAATAAAATATTGAGGGGTTGGGGCAGAGTGCCAGCACGACCATCTAGTGGAGCACCAATATCTATAGTCGCAGACAATACGAGAAGTTTTTGTCTTTACAGACCCCCTAGGTGGTCATAATTTTATGCCAAAAGGAACTTCCAAAGTTTCCTACTGCTGCACAGCATTTGACCAATTAAGATTATGTTCAGCTACTGTACTACAGTGAAACTCTCCCTGTAGCACGACTTCTTGAAGCACTTGGCAACTATTGAAATTTAGAGTTAAGTCATATTGTACTAGTTTAGAATACGTACCAATACCCTAGCCCAAAACAGCTACATGCATCAGTTTCAAAAATAAGCATGGAGCTGCATGCAACCATTACTGAAAATCATAGAAAGCATTTTCCAGATGTAGAAGCTTACCTCTCAAATGTGTCAATTCACAAGAAACATAGCTGAGTTGTTACATCTCAGCTTCTAACCAATAAGTTGGGCACACCATGCCCTATTTTTTCCAGTTGTGGCTCCCTGGTTTGTTCCCTCCTCTGATGCTTGTGCTGAGCACCAAGCTCATAGGAGGTTCCACTTTTAAAGTCTACAGTATATGACCCAGCCAGGGGACCAACTTTAGACTCCCCAGCTGCAAGTTTGATGCTGTTACAGCACCACTTGACCATGCAGTCAGTTACAACAAAAATTTTGGACTGTGAATGTAAAGATATTTATTGAAAGCTCATCTTATATCGGTGAACTAAATATCCCATACTAATTTGTAACTGAGTAAGGGTGTAACTATTTCATGGAAGAATTCAGTAAGCTTAAGAATATTAAATCAAGTTATTTTGAGACAGTTTTGTTGTTTGCAGTTTCAGTTTTATAATGCCTGTATGCTTTTTCTTATCAAGGCTTCTTCCTAATGAATATTTCCACATTCTCTAGAAATCTTCTGGGTTCAATTTAGTCCTTCATGTCAAGTCTTTCAGTTTCTTTCCTCTATCTTGAGTATGTTGGCACCTACCTTAATTTGCTGTTGCTGTGTCATATTCTGTAAAAGACAATAGCTTGGTAATGAGGTAGGATTGTGTGATCTTGAATCATACAAGTTCATTGAAAGGTGGACTTGTTCATTAGTCATAGTTGTGTCACTCTGTGGCTAAAACATTACACACCAAGGCTAAAAAACAAAGCTGTTTAAGACATGTGAGTGGAAAAGTTTTCCTTGATTGGAATGATAGATATATAGGGGTTGCCTCCCATGTAGGGGATCCTTGAACTGGCAATGACTGCAGTAAAGTAATCTTTTTAATTATAATGCCAGTAATAGAACACCTTGATCCAGTGAACTCTGAAGGGGTAATAGAAAAGTATCTTTCAAATTTGAACCATAGCAAGAAAAAATGTTTAAGGTCATTATACATTTTCGTCAGTTGTTTATCTTTGCATCTAAAAAAATTACATGTGACATCCTCTAAAATATTAATGCTCCTGTCAATATACTTTTCCAAACAGCAATTACAAAGCATTATGGGATAGAATGTTGGTATGCATCGATTTTTTGCTACACTAATATGCTGTTGAAACAATGGTGCCTACAAAACCCCTATCTCACAATCCTTTGTATAACTACTACATGGGGAAATGTCTAATTGTAACCAGAACTCTCAATTCCCCGCTAGGTCATAGTAATGAAGAGGGCCTGTGATAGCACGTACCTTAAATGGTATGTATGATTTTATTCTTCAGTATACACACAATTTGATTTTACTCATATAGCCAGGATATAAAATGCATGAATGAGAATTATTATTGTGCAAGGATTTGTAGGAGACATGCAATGTTGCATTGTCATAATCAGTTTAAATACAATATGGTACTGTTGGTAGCAGCCTGAAAGTGCTTCAAAAGATGTTTTTTACTACTCGGACAATATCCATATCAAGTTGGGAATGTAGTAAATCAGTTGCATTCCTGCATGACATCTCACTGAGACAACACACTGCGTTTGGGGTCAGTAAGAGACAATATTTGTGGAGAAGAGGGGTGGGAAATAAAGAACCAAAGGCCAAAGTTTCTGTGTGAAAAAGTTCAGAAAGACAATGGGACCATTTGCAAATTCTCTCATTGGCTATCATTTGATATCATCACCCACTCTTAGTCCTCTTAGGATCCCTGCCCATGATTTGGGTGTAGTTACATTTAATTAAAGTATATACTTAAAGGCAGGTATTCATCAAACCAGAAAGTTTCAATTCTCTTACCTTACTTCTAGCCCCTCCCACAACTATGTATTACCCATCCTTACCAAAACAAACAACCCTTGTTTATTCCTTCAGGACATACCCTGGTGAGTATACACAGAAGGCAGCAATGTGTAATTACAAGTTAAAAACTCATTACATGTAATATGAGCTACTCTGCCTTTTTTAAAGGTGATGTCAATCAAAGAGCTGGGCCAATTTAAAATTTTGATACAGTACCAATAAAATTGTAGTTTGTGGTGATGAATGCTTTAAGTGGCATTATTGGTGTCGTCAACTGACCAGCTTTATTTCAGCACATATGTACTTAACAGCTTTATAAATGTCTGATATCGTATTTACTACCACTGAGTGAGTGCATTCCCAGTGATATAGTTGATAACAGGTTAATGTCCCACTTTGATGAACCTGACAGTCACGACTCTGTCTTGTGATTACATGCAAACCAAAGGTTGCTTGTATAAACTTGCATGCATGGTAAACTACAATAGTACGGATCTAGGGGTGAAACTATTCAGGAACTCTTCCATCAGTATTACACTCAAATCTGGGAAGGTCAAAGTATTAAACTTGCAGTGGTATTTAAAAGTCACGCTGTGAGTGTCTGTTAATGTATGATGTAACTGCCTACCGTTTGATCTGATGCTTAACATATTAATTAGGCTATAACACCTACATATTTTGTGGGGGAGGGAAGGGGTGAGGTCTTCTGCTTTAAATGGAAATATTGCATTTAAAATGCTCCAACATAGCATTGAAGTAAATAGCTCTGGTCATTTTCAAATCATTGGATATCAACAGTAAACCCCCAGCAGTAGCTTGATCTCCTCAAAATATTTTGCACAAGAAGAGTTATAATGGAAGTTGCATCTTTTGAAATGTTGAAAGTTTGGGTGAACACATTATTCTTGAGAAACAAACAACTGGATTTGTATCTGGGGGAAATTTATTTCTTGAAAACTGCCCATACTGCCTTAAATTATTTTTCACTCTTTGTCAATAAATATTGGTTTTAAAAGGCTGAAATTTCCTTGAAAACAAATGCAGTATTTCCCATTAAAGGTGAAAAACAGGACTTTGGCAGAATTAAGTTTTTGTTAGAAACAAAACCAGCTAAATCTATTAATTTTCCTCATATTTCTGATCCAAGTATCTTTCATGATACTTCAGGACTAAGATATCGTATATGTTTGAGGTAACCTCAGTTTCTTTTTGTAAATTTTTTCCTAATTGCAGTGAAAAATATTGTCCCATGATTATTACAAGCCATTCATGAAAGAGGATGGTTTTACAAGACCAATTCAAGTTGGGGTGACTGCACTTCCCCTTTTGATGAAAGGTTGTATAAAAGTCTCATGACAAAATCTAAACTTATGCTCTCCATATGGTAGCGGACCACTAACTCCAATACTCATGTCTGGGAAAATGTTTACTGACAGACAAAGCGCCATAAAAAAATTATGGGATGTTGTTTCTGACTGTGTTACTTACAAAATATGATCATTTTTGCATTTGGATTTTGTAGACGATGAGTTGAAATACATACTGTGCAAAATTCAAGGCAATCTGACCAATTTTAGTGCCATTTTTTTTATTGTATTACTCCGCTCTGTGAAATGCCGTTTTTGAGTAGCTATTATGGCGGGAAACACATCCCTATCATTCAAGGCTCTCTAGCTCAAAATTTCAATGGTCATGGTATGGAAATTTGAAAGTGCCATGAAAGCCGAGATTGTGGGCTTCAATCAGAGGGGTAGCATGTCCTGGTTGAAAACTTCTACTGGGAGCTAGGGGGCACGGAAGTAGCCTAATTTAGTGTGTAAGTCAATGGGACTTATAATTAGTGGTCCGCTACCATATATAGCAACAGTGTAAATAATGCTCTTATATATCCCACTGACCAGTGACCACTCTGCTTATTGACTGGCTATACTGAGATAACAGAACAAAGATCTATTATGTAGTCATAGGCTTTATCTTCATACAGTAGAGTCTTCTGGCACCCTATCTGCAATTACCCGGAAAAGGCCTTGAAATCCGGGTTTTTAGAGTATGGGGCAAGTTAGCCTTATGACAGAGAGGAAGTCAGAGCCCAGAGGTTAGAGTTTGTAAAGCTATAAAATGGAAATTTGAAACAGATTTTTTGATTTTTCAGAATTACTCCTCCTTTCCAGTGTGTTTCATTCAAACTCAGGAGGCATAATATATGCACAATTTTTTTTTTTTCATCAGAGGAGAAATGCAAACAATAGATCAATATAAATTAGTATAAATATCAGTATAAAATGTGGAAGTGAATGAATAAAGGAAAAGGAAGAAGTCAGAAAATTGAACTGCACAAACTATAAAAAATAAAAAAGGTTAAATTGAAAAATTTTGATCAAGCTTATATTTACAACCATAGAGACACATACTTATCCCTTGAAGTCTAGAAAACCAAGTGTCAGAAGTGTACCGTGAGGTTTGTGTCCTCTTTAAGCAAGGCAATTAAGGGACCCAAAACAGTAAATATTTTAATGGAAAGGCCATGGGAAATTCACTGGATTATTCCATTCAGATACCAATTTTGGAAGGTATATAGTGATTTCAGTGCACATGGTCAATTTTTAGTGTATTCAAACTCCAGAAATATTGTTTTATTAATCTCTGTCCCTTTCAAAATAAGGATGCTACATTTATCTCTTTTTAAAAAATTAGAAGGTGCAACAGTTGGCTAGGAAGCTTGCAACCATGTGATAAATTTCAATGCAATTTTTCAAAGTTTTGTTGTTTTTTTTTTTCTTTTTTTACCTCCAGTTTATTGTCGTTTATTTCTTCACTTATATACAATGTTTACATCAATCACTGTCCTTCAAACCTGTAAGACATTCGTCAACATAATAATTACATAACATTCTAGCGGATATCATGCAAAATACTACAATAAGAGAGGGAGGAAATAATATCGTTGTACATTTTCTTACGCTTAGGGTTAACTGTGCTTTTTGAACAGATATAGTGTTCAACTTTCAGGCTGAAAACAAGTTTACGGTAGAATTTATCTGGATCAGGGAGTACCTGATGTTGTATTGTTACTCATGGAACGGGCCAGGAAAACATGAGCCAAATGTAGAAATTAGCTGTGTCATAAAGATTTTCACAAAATGCTCTGAATGGGTCCTCACTGGTCTTTCCCAAATTTTTTAAAATTTTGTAATTCACTTCGCTGACATATACTTACCCCATGTTACATCTTGTGGGTTTAGGAGAGAAAAAAGATTGAAGGAATACAGGAATTACCAGCTTGTACAGTAGAATGGCTCAAGGAGGCATTGGGGCTGTAACCCCCCCGCCCCCTCATGCTGTTTCGATTGCGGTAAAAAAGTTGATTTTCTAACCTCAGTAATCTATTGTTCAACTGAGGTACATCAAGTTTCCAAACCCACTGCTGGAGGTCTATTATTATCTCTTCACCGAGCTTCTAGTCCACTTAGGTTGCAAAAAATTACACAGTTCTTTGGGCAGGATTGTAATCAAAACCCCCTCTGCGTGCTCTGTATACTGAGGCTAGGGTTTCTTGACTTGGATTAAATGTCTTTGCATGGAGTATGACTGTCTGTCAATCATCAAAATCAAGTGTATTTTTTTTACCGTAACCATTTCCTCATGCTCCAATTGCTTGACTCACACTTGTTCTGGGATGGTCTCCCAGTCTATATTTGCTAGTCTTGTTAGTCTAATTGGCCCAGTGTGGACCATAGAAGAATACTCATCTTTCAGATTTAAATGTTCCTTAACCACCCCATCACTTCTTTCTCTGCAAACACGATGCCAGTTATTACATTAAATATATTTTCATCCCTGCTCCCTCACTTTTAACCCCCCCCCCCCCGACTGACCTGGCATACATACTGTTCCTGCTTTCCAGGCTGCCTGCATGGTATATGCACATAGAAGTTCCTCATAAATTTGTATGCAAATTTGTGATTTGGTTTAAAATCTGGCACAAACACACCAAAGGATCAGTTGATAGTATATTATCATACACATCAGTTATCAGCATGACATGAAATGTAATTCTTTCTATGAGATTTTAAGATAAAATCTGAGGAGATTCTCTTGCAATTGATAAGTGATCAGATATAAATACTATTTTCGTAAAATTGCACAGAAAACTAATAGATTTTTCTGGGACTTGGGAGTTTAGGTAGGATTTACATAAGCTAAATAAGTTGTATACTTAGGTATGTTTCCAGTACAAAAGCAGCGCTGAGGTACTTTGAAGACAGAGAAAGAATGCACATGATTCCTCATTTTTTTTGTTCAATGAAAGAGAGATCACCCGGCAGAAATTTAGTACCCCTTGAGCTCTAATTACAAGTACTGATAGGAATATTCATGAAGCTTTTTACTTCGGTCTTGTGAGAAAGACAACCCTATTCCAAACCCTGTCCTTCATACTACCCTTCCTACCTCAAGATATCTCACTTTAAATATTGGTCATGTCTACTCTTGACCTTTCAGTAAGGGGTCAATGGTACTGCATGATGGATGTATGTAATATTAGCTGGCATATTAAATGCTTTCCTTAGATAAATATATAGTTTATGAACATTGCAAGGGTTTTTGTTCATTAATGAGCCTGTTTGATGAGAAATTTGTTGCTAATTCTTACTGTCCATATGTTGTGAAATTTATCATGAATTGCTGCAAGTTGTTTCTAATTCTTGTTGTTTGTAATTCCTGTTTGAAAGGGTGAAAGGCCATAAAAGGATCACCTTTGCATTGGTTTGTGACAGTTTTTAAACACAATACTTCCCTTTGAGAAATGGTTATATTGAAAGGTGTAGGAAAAGTTGGGAGACAATGAGATTTAGCACTGCTGCCCCCATCCCTCCCTCCACCCCCATCCTTCCACCCCCATCCTTCCCCCCCCCCAAAAAAAAAAAAAATGAATATAACCTCAAAATTTGGGCAAACTGTTAGATTAGGCTAATTGAGTATGTATGGTATCACCAATGCATGTTGGGATTTTTTTATGCAAACACTTCAAATCATAGATCTGTAATGTGAAAACGAAGTATTTCGATTATCAGAAGGAAGGGATGAATGTTTTCTTCCCAGCTTATAAGATTAAATGGGCATTATATAAAACTGTGTGCTAGCTGACCCTAAGAAGTGCAAAATTGACAGAGAGACAGAAATGTAGATTGCGTTATTCCCATATGGCTGATCTCCATAGAGTTTACTGCATATCTCTATCTGTAGCACAACGCCATCTATACCAGTACTTTGATTGACTGCAAACTTAAAATTGAATGACATTCTAGCCATGTCTTTGGAGTGGTTTCTCCAAAGTCACGTGACTATGCAATTTGCATGCAGAAAAATGGGAGACTTGCTGGTATAATTGTGGGCAGAAAGCACGATCCCCAACTGATTACACTGTGTATTCTAAGTTGTGCTAGAATAGTTTGATAGATATTCAGTCAAATGTCAGAGAAGCTGGCTGAATTGACGTTTTAGCAGATCAGGTCATAACCTTTAATATTGTGTATTGTACCAGCCAAAAGGAAAGGGGGCAGGGAAAACATTCAAAACAATGCTAGTTGGGCTAGAAGAAAGGCTGAATAGGGGGGATCACAGTCAGATTAGGGGTGAGAGGAAATTTTTTTCCGGTACGGAATTACATCTGCATTTGTATTAATTAAAGTACAAGTCACACTAAAACCATTTCAGATTGGATTATTGTCCACTTTGCGTGAGTTAGATATGCACACATACCTCTATTTAGATAGAGTAAGGTTGTGAACTTTTTGTGTCTATTTAGCTCCTCACTACCTCCTATTGACCTATGTATATTGTTATTGTCAGCAATAACCATCTGGCAAAAACTTAATAACACCGTTGTAACCCCTACCTAATAACAGCGTGCGATACCCTAGCTACTTCCTTCTTGTTTTTGCCTTATCATTTTGCCTATATCATTTTGTATCAGAAGACTATGAAAACGAAATGTAAACTTATTTGTTAATTCACTGTTATCATTCTTCAGTTAATTCCTAGGTATTCACATTGGGGTTTATCTTTGGTGGTGTTAATCTGCGACTCTTGCATACCTGGAAAATGGGGAACTGGACTTTCCTTTTTACTTATTAGCATTTTCCACTTGTACCCAACCAAGCAGAAAATTGCTTTTCAAACCATACTCAAACTGATTTGGGAGAGGGGTTGAGAGTTGATCAAAGCCTCATTTTCACAAGTAATGCAGACATAATTGTAATTCCCATTTAACAAGCATTGGAACTCTGATCTCAACTTCTCCTCCCTGTGTAGCTCCCCCACCCCATCAAATCAAGGTTCACTGATGGAATGGTTCATGATATTAGTAGCAATTAAACCTGAGTCATTAAGCAGACATCCTGAAATTAAAACTTAAAACATTAACCCCTTGGAGAAAAGATGCTGTAACTGAATTGGAGGACATATTTCAAGGCTGCAACTTTATGCTCAGAATTTAATTGTGTAACATTGGCATTCAAAACTGCTAAAATTCATGTCACTTACTTTAAGTCAGCAGTTTATTATATTTGTTTGGCAAAACGTCAAACTAAAAATATTTAATGAATTCCCTGTGCTGATGACTGCCAGTCACTGTTGTATCTCGGAAATGACATTGACAACTTCTTAGTTGCAAAGGATGTAATTTGCAGGAAAAAAAAAAACTATACAATTCTTGGTTAAAATCTCCATGACTGAATGGGAAATGCAGCCACACTAACTTGGGGAAGTATTGAAGTACACCATCCTGTTTCATGATTGGCTCTTGAGAGTCATGGGACAACATTTCTTCTCCTCAAATGTGAAAAATAGTTGGAGTTATAACCCTTAGGGTACCTGGGGAATATTGTGCAATAATGAAATCCTAAAATGTTATGAAGATACTTTGAAGAGAAAGAAAAAGAAAGTTGTGATATTAAATTGGCTTCAAAATAAACATTGGGCAACTACTCCTCCCCTTTGAAAGGCATTGATGTGCCACAGGGTCCCAAACCTAAAGTGATGCACGGCTTAACAAGCCAAGCCTCACATGTGTCCAGGTGAACAATAATCATCATAATTGACATCAATACTGCATGTACAAGCTAATGAGATCCTAACCTAACCATTGATGTTAATAATGATGTTAGTTTATCTTTCTCATTCTCATACCAGACAGTTATGTCTGGATTCTTGGCAGCAACTCCCACATACAAGGGGTTATCAAACTTTCTTTCAAAACAAGGACAAAGAGGTCATTGCTAGAGAGATATACTACATGTAGCATCACCTGTGGGTATTTTCTCAGTTTCTGTCTCACCAGCGACTAGGAATTTTTGCCTCCACACCACTCATGTGACTGTCTCTCAAGCCCAGCTTGAGCTGAGACCGGTACTACTTTGATATGAAAGAGGACACTGGTACACTGTCTTGATGAAGAATAAAACCTTGTTCTTCTCTTTGTTAGGCTCAACTAGTTCCATTCCTCTGTTGAGGTTTCTGTCAATTAATCCATTCCCCAAGTTTAGGATCACTCTCCTGTTTGTGGAAGAGGAGAGATCCTCAATAGTTCAGTAGTCAGACAAAGAACAAAAGAGGTTTGCCCCAGACAGCTAGCTAGTCTGCCAAATTGAAAAAAAAAAGTAAACAAAAAAAAAGTAACACTGAATGTCAGACAGAGAGGTCCTCTCTGTTTAGATATGAGATATTGATTGGTGCCATAACCATTTTTACCTCAGTCTGATAGAGTTAAGTTGATATTTTAGTGACCAGTCAGTCTTTGGGAAAAGAAAGTGGAATCAATTTTTGGTTCCTATGAAAATTAGACTAATAGTCTCCTGCAGAACTTTTCATATTCATTAATGTGTCTACAAACTTGAATTTTCTTTTTCCAAGTCTCCCTGAGAAAGTGTGGCAACTGGTAGGCCTTTAAACACTACCTAGTCATGGGCTGCAGAGCAAACTTTAAAGTGAAGAGGCTAATCACCAAAGTGGTCCAATGTTTTTAACAATATAATGGCAGTGAAAGGCACACCAAAATGCCTTTGCAGAAAAAGTGGGGGGCTTAAGTCCCCAAGATTCCCCTCTCTGCAGTCCCTGCTAGTTTTTAAGCATAGTAGTCAAATTGGTTGGCAAAGATAAAGTAAGACACTAATTGCCCCCCTACACATTTAGTGGCACCAACTCATTCCCTTGCAACACATGTCCCCATTCCCCACTCTACTTTTCTCCTCTCCCCCCTTTTTCTTCCCCCTTTTGCTTTATTCCAGTGAATTTTCTTGCAGCTAGGGATTGTTAGCAAAACACCAACTTACAAAAATTTTTCAGAATCATGATCAAAATTTGATCTCAAAGTACTATGAACCCTCATGTTTCCCCATCAAATTTACTTTGCCCTAGCTGTTAATTTTGCCATTCAAATGTACAAATCTTCAAACATTCACAGTAAATGAAAAGATTATCTGCTATGTCTTTGACATTTGATATTATGTGAAACTAAAGGGTAAAAATGGCTCTGTGGCAGACATCAAATGATTTATCTTGTATCTCATTTTTGACCCATCACCCATGTACAAGAGTGTCTAGTCGTGTGATTGCTCTAGTGGCTCCACTTAACCTGGATAAAATCAACCACATCATTAATGGCGACTTGAAGCAGTCAATACACTGTAATTTCCAGATGCAGTAAGTGTTATTAAAGTATTTATAGGGAATGTGTCTGTCTGGATCATCTATTTCTCAAAGAGTTGTATAAAATTACAGATGATGATTTGCTCCAACAATTATGAAGTGTGTAATGTTTAGCAGACCAAGGGTTAACCAGGTACAGTAAGTTAAACTGTTTCATCAGTGAAATTCCCAGGGTTTCCCATCTAATTATTGGTCCTAGCTCTGCTTCGTACATGAATTTAAAAGTCAATTAGCCCTTTTAGGCCTAAAAATTGTATTTAGGATCTGAAGTGTCTGAAAAATAAAAAGTCAAGTTCAAGTTCAGCTTCAGATACTGTTCAAATCTGTTCAAGGATGGTCCCCTTTTAGTCACCAGCTCTCACAACGAGCTGGTAATTACTTTGAGAATATTCCACAAAATGGCTTGCAAGAATGATATCTCAAGATATGACAGACAGTTTATAAATTTAAGTCCTGATACAGATTTGTCATGTGGAGAGCAAGTGTGTACCCAGGTATCATTTTTGGTAGAGGTCATATGTCATTTGAGGTCACCAGGGGTCAAAACAGTATTGAATGGATACCTTAAAGAGAAATATTGTGTTTGTTTTACAAGGAAATTTCATCCTTTTAAATCCACAATTTATTGGCAAAGCCAAAGAGTGATAAATAATTACAAATAAGACAGTATGGTAGCCTTCTTTTCAAAAAATAAGTTTCCCTCAGATAGAAATTTAGTTGTTTGTTGCTCAAGAATAATGTGTTCACCCAAACTTTCAACATTTCAAAAGATGCAACTTCCATAACTCTTCTTGTGCTTAATATTTTAAGGAGATGAAGCTTTTGCTGGGCTTAATTGTTGAGAGCGAATGATTTGAAAATGACTGGAGCTATTTAATTTAGATGCTATGCTGGAGCATTTTAAAGGCAAAATTTCCCTTTAAGGATGAGTAAACATGGTTGTAAAGGTTTCATACAGGTTTTCAGCCTTGATAGAAGTTTGTAATGTAAATTGTAGTATAACTCAAAATTCAAAGACTGAAACCTTTTATTTCGTTATTCGAATCCAGCAAGGAATCACTAATTAATCCTCCTGGCTTTCTAGTTTAACTTTGGTATTTAAACAGTAAAAACTATGCATGCGTTAAAATGTTACTGCAATTACTTTTTGACATGTTTGCTCTTCCTTGCTATAATTTGCAGTATGAGTTTACCCCTCATACATGTGCCAGTCCTACAATGGTTTGCTATTGATCTTTTCAGCTATATGAGTAATAGTTTCAATAAGACCAATAATATAAGGTTTTTCCCCAGAGCTAAAAGAGAAAAAACCTTCAGTACAAGAAAATGAAAACAAAAAGTGTGAAGGATGTGTCACGATTTTGACTTCAAATCTTAAATAGTATCATGCAGGATGTATTTGTAATCTGCAAGATCAATGTATCTTATTTTATATGGTAGACATGATGAATCTATGTTTGTGCTAAGTATCCCACCATACCTGGAATTTAGGTGAAAACTGGACAAAAAAGTTTCCTCCCAAGGAATTCAATCTAGAGAAAATACCTTAAAGGTAAAGAGCAGTCCCCCCAACTTATTTTGAAAAAAAAAGTAAACAGCCCAAATTTCATCTTATTTCTTTTTAAAGTATCCTTCATTACATTGTATGGTTTAACTATTGCATATAGTAAATTTTGCATTTGAATGGAAGAAATGTTGTCACAAGACTCCTTACAGCCAATCATGAAACTGGACAGTCTACTACACTTCTTCAATTTGGCATGACTGCTCTTGCCCTTTAAGTATGGGAAATGTTGTAGAATTCAATAAATTCCAAAAGAAAAATGTTTTTTTTTTTTTTGGTTTGGAACCCAAAGCCATGTTTTTGGTGCTCAGCACAAGCAATGAAATTGGGAAAACAAGCCCTGCAGTTACTATAGCAACAAGTGGGCAAAAAGGGCCATGGCCAGCCAGACTTAAAGGACTAATCCTCTGAATCCAAACTACAATTTTTGTAGTAGTCCACAGAAAGTCTCAGTTGGTACAGCTCTTTGATTGACAGTTTGTTAAAAAAGTGCAGGGTGCCAAAGTTATATATTACACAGCATGTGCTGAGAGTGTTTTGATTACACATTGGGGTCTTCTATGCTCACCAGTAAGCAATAAACAATGATTGTGGCTGGATGAGGAGGAATTTTAAAACAGTGGTGGGAGGAGCTTCCGTAAAGTATGTTAGGAGAATTGGACATGTTTGGATGAGAGGATTTGGCCTTTATTGAAACAAAACTGAGTAGTAAAACCAAGCCATTTTAGTCTCCTTCTCTTTTACAGCAGTAAAGTTGCCAGTTTATCCAGAATGAAATGGCATGTCAAACAGGAAATTACATGGCTTTGCTGAAAAATATAGCAGTGAAGTGGTATTTTGGAGAAGAAAAAAATGAATCGTAAAATTTGATTCTTAGTTAAATGCTGTCTTGTGTTTTACATTTTTTGAGAACTTAAACTCAATACATTTCACCTTTGTATGCAGTTTATACTTTATTTTTTTCTCGTCCATTTACATTTCAGACCACAGTGGTGACAATGGAAAACCACACTTTTTAATTATGGAAACTGTTATCATCTGAGGTTAACCATAACTTGATATGCTCTGTATAGCACCAGATGGTAAGTTGCTACACCAATTAAATTTTACACTGCACAAAGGTAAAATAAATATATTCTGAAAGCTGCATGCACTTTTCATTTTTTTTTTTCATATATGACAATTTTAGGGTTCTCTCTTGATCATATTTATTACTGAACAGCAGATGGTTTACCAAGTGTCATCCTGAGGGAGGGTCTAAGGGATGTTGGTAAGGAGTGGTTCCCCTTCTCTTTGACTGTGAGCCAAAGGCTCAAATGGAGTGCTAGATGGCACCTACCATAGCTTAAACTCTGAACCCTTGTAGTGTACACCCTTTACAGAACAAAATGTGTACTTGCTATACCTCTATAGTTAGTTAGTTAGTTAGTTAGATGAGATTTTAACAAGGCAATAACCCCAATGTGTTATTATAATGTCAGTCAACTCAATAGTTAGTTCAAAGTTTAAATATATTTTCAAGAATGGTTCAAGTTCAAGTCTAGGTTCCCTTCAGTCGCTTTTTTTGTTCCATATCACAGAAATATAACACGTGCTTGAATTCCAAACAAAAAAATGCAATTTCTTCTCCTCTTGCTCAGCTCCCATTTGCTAATGGGTTCCCCACTTACCCACAACTTAACCTGGTAAACTAATTATAGCACAGGGCAGGCACCCTCACACCCCCATCCAATGTCGGAGATGCCAATCCCCCCTTAATCTTAGGGACACTCCCTGAAAATTCAAGGATTTTTGTCCATTCCAGGTAGCAAATATGACAACCTCCCTGATTCGAGAAAGTTTTTCCCTCATTAAGTTGCATATAAGCCTCCATGATTCTAGTGTGAAACCTCCTTGATTTCTGGATGTAAATGTTGGCATCTCTGCAATGTATGCAGGGGACCTTCCTTGTCTCTTCTGCTAACCACCTGAACTGGTTAGATGCAATTTTGGCCTGGGTTTTTCCCTCTTCCGGTTTTCTTGCCATTCTGGATCATTTTATCCGGGCTTGTTAAAGAAGCAGGGAGTTTGAGGTTTTCAGCAATGTTACGAATTAAGTTTGTGGAAAACCTGTGCTACGGGCGGCAGTACTTTTGAAGATGAATGTGGTGCATAAATAAGGAGTGCTGGGTGATTTCACCCAGTGCAGCCTACCATTGCTAGAACCCTGATGATCTTGGTCTAACATTCCACTTTTCAGGTCATAAAGCATGATTGCAGCGTAGTGTTCTTTCCAAACTGTGATCGATTTCATGACCTTTTTAGCTGTAAGCTGCATTTTGATACGTCTTCAAAATTTCCCCAAAAGCCTTCTGAATTTTGTCATTCACTGAATCCTCTATTTTAAGTTGCTGTATGTGATTGTAACCAGGAGGGAAAAAGTAAGACTTTCAATTTTAGTTTTAACTGACAGGGTGATACAGGTGACAGCCTACTAGAAGGTTTGGCCAGGACATTTTGACGAGAGTAAATTCTTACTAAAGATGATTGATAACAATAAGCAATATTGTTTGCTATTGAGAATTGTTTCATCCTAAGATGAAATTTATCCATGATTGTTTGATTTTTGTACTTCCATACCATAACATTTGTCCGTTACACAAAGCCATCCCTTGCTCAATTATTTTAACCGGAGTTGTATTAGACTTTGCAGCTACAGATAAAAATGTATGTTGATTCCAGTACTTCTGTTGGTCACTTTGTGTTGTAAATTATTTTTTCTAGTGGAAGGTTACAAAGTTATGATAGTCATACAATAAATAAAAATGTAAATTTTGGTTTGACCAAGTGTCTCCTGCATGGAATAGGCAAGTTGGGATCTTTTTGATTTGCAGAAACAAAATTGTATTTTCAAATCTTTGTACCTTTTCAATCAAATGTCCATCAGATTTCTTAAAGTTTGCCTCAAATTTTGAGGTACATGACTTAAACTTTGAGGAACATAGTGCCTTATCCCCTTTCTTATATACCTAGATGCTTCATGATCCTTTCTTCTTCCTGTTAAAACAATTTGCCCCTTCCTGAATTTGCAGCTTGGTCAGCTGTCATTTTTGTCATAAAATCCTTTCTAAGTACATTCCTACAGTACAAAGAACAAAGACCTCAGATAATTGCTAAGAGGTTTGCCTCTCAAAGCCTCTGGGATTGATATTAATTACCTTTGTGTATATCCATATTGTGTTGATGTTAGACTTAACCCTGTGGATGTAACATCAGAAAGTGATCATAAATATGTTTTGTAAAACTTACAGGGTAATTTTCTTTGGATTTGTGGTAATTGGTTGTCAACTAATTTTAAAGGTTAAATAAACTAAGGAACTGATCCAAAAACTGCATGGATATATGATGTGGCTCTCAGTGATGAAGATAGTGTATACAAGGCAAAAAGAAAAACATTGTGCATCCAAACATAAGTACGCTGATGGTTGCACAAGCCTTCTTCACAAATAACCCCTGAGGATAAAAGAATGTACATCAGAAAATCCTGATTTTATAAATCTGATAACATGGTTGGTGCACCAAAACTTCCCCTTCCCCTACACTTTTCCATGTCAAATGCAGTCATACAATTTGATTAAGCATACCAATCTCCCTTTTTTTCTTTTCTTTTATTTGGTCTTAAATTTTTTCTCATTGCTCAAAACTTTGTTTTTTTAAAGAGTTTAATTCAGACTCATTTGTTCAATACTGCTTATAGGCCTGCTTAATGTCTTTACTAGGCCTACTTCTTCGCAAAGGAGCAGTGCCCTCTTGGAACTGATTGTCACTACATAAGCCTAATTTATTATTATTATTTGCAAACTGTAGAATAAAGTGAAAATGACTGCTTGCTTAAACTTAATGACATAAAATAGCTGAGTTGTGGAACAGTTTAAAGGATGTGTCCTGAACAACAAGGCGAAGTAGCATATTTCATATAATTTAAACTGTTAACACAGTTTTGTGGGGGTACATTCATGGCCAGAGGGGGGCCATAGATCATGTTCCATTTTCCTTGGATTCTGAAAAATTGTAATGGAGCCCAAAAAATGTTGTGAAAGATTGAGTCTGAGGGATCTTAAAGGCCCAATTTTCTCATCCCAAACAGTACCAATTCTCCTAACCTTCTTAATTAAGCCCCTCCCCACAATTGTCTGAAATTCACCCTCATCCAGACACAATCTCGTTTTATTGCTTCAGGATGAGTATAGAAAGCTCAAGGTGTATTATCAAAACACTCTTAGAACAGTTCATGCTTTGAAACTTAAGCTTTGGTACTCTGCATTGTTTGAATTAGCAGTAAATCAAAAAGCTGAGCCAATTGAGAGTTTCTGTTACCCTATACTAGAAGTGTAGTTTGGGGTGAGAGGATTGTCCCTTTAAATAATTAGCCATTTTTCCAAGAGGAGGATGACCTTCTTAAACCCTTCAATTCAGGCCAGTGGTCAGTCTCTGCTGTTTTGCACCCTAAGAACAAAAAGCATGGCTGTGTGGTACAAGCAAACCATAAGGGCAGGTATAAAAGGACAATAGACTTGTTGAGAAGGGCAGTCTAAAAGGATTAATGACCATGTCTACTCAAAAGGTTGATGAATGGGATGCGGAACAAGATGAAAACGTGTACAAAGGAGGAACGAAGAATATGTCAGGTACAGCTTATCTGGAGATTTTGGAGGAAATTGATTTTTCATTGTAACTTTGTTGGTACTTACAATGCACTTAAAGGTGGAATAACCCCTTAGTAAAGTCAGTGGACAAAAAAAAGGAAGCTGTTTGGTCCTTCAGAATGACTTGGTGGAGTTGAACCTTCAGGAGAAAGGAAACAAAAAGAAAAAGAAAAAAAAAAAAAAACATGCAGATCATACAAAATATAGCAAAATCTCTTTAGAAAAATGGATGAAAGATTGATTGAAATCTAAAAGGATCAGCTAACATTGGAACAACTGATGAGGTAGAAAGACTATAAAGCAGGGTTGTCCAACCTTTCGCAGCGGTGGGCCACATGTAATGGTTATGATGGACGGAGGGCCACATTTTATACTCGTTTTTTTTTTTTAATTTTTCCCGACGCCCAAGGCAACAAACTGCAATCATTGCTCGTAGGGAACACTGATTCATTTTCGTTTTTAATTGAACAAATAAATAAATTTTAGCAAAAATTGATGGTGTTGGGCAGAATATTCAGACAAAGTTTTTTTTTTCATATTCCTCCTGAATCATTTTCAACCCGCCCCTGGTGGACAACACTCCAATGTGGCTACATGTAGCAGACATTTGAAATGAATCATTTCATTCAAAAGTAGGCATGTTATAGCGGAGCCTTAAGTTGTCATCAATTAATCTGCTTATTCAATAATTTTGAAATATGGATTATTTCTGACGGGCCGGACGTTGTACCTTAGCCACACTTGTGACTGCCTGTTTGGTCTAACGGTTGAGCATCCGCCTCTCACAGGGAAGGCCTGCCTTCAATTCCCAGGTCTAGTCATACCAAAGACTAAAAATGGAACTATATTGCTGTTGTTCATGTGAGCCACAATTGGATGAAAGGCCATGGCTCTCTCGACTTGAACCAATAGGCTGGAGACTGGTCCTTAAAACTCCATAACTAAACAACTAAGTTACCCACACCTGTGCTGGACTGTTCTTTAATTAGATTTCTCTGAATTATTTCCACAGATTTCTAGAGTAGAACGTACGTGCCATTCTTGCATTACCAGAATAAAGCGGGTTGGCTTAAAAAGTGACAAAGAAAGGCATATTCTAAGAAAATCTGGCGTAGGTGGATCTAAAAATAGACTCAAGTAGACCAATTTTATTTAAGTCATTGATATTGTTCTGCACTGCTATTATCATATAGTTTGTGCACACCTGTAGAATATCATGCATATGTTTGATGTTGTACAAGGGTCCTGAAGAAGTATGTAACATTAGAAAACAATGATTTATTTTAGGCTTACAGCAACACTAGGAATATAGAAGCCTCATTTGTTGTGAAGAAAAACGTATTTTAAAAAAATAATTCCCAGACATGAATGCTATATTCACTCTTGATAAAGTCTGTCACCCAAAAATGATTTGAACAACTAAGTAAAACATACTTAAAGTAGCAATGAGAGTTTGTTTTTAGAATTTTTTTTTTTTTTTCACAAAGTTAATCCTGCACCCCTCATTTGGACATTGACTTTAAGGGCAAAAGCAGTGAATTTCACATTTGAGAAGAATAAGAAATATTATCACATGACTCTCAAGAACCAATCACCAAACAGGACAGTCCACTACATGATACTTCAAGTTAGGGGGACTCCTCTTGCTCTTTAAAACTAGCAAAAATGATCCATGTTTATCATCTAACATTATTATCTTGGTTATAGTGTAGTGCAGCCTTGTAGCCAGGATTGTGTCATGGGAAGGGTTTTGGTGTCATGGGGGGGGGGGGGTGGGTGTCATGGGGGGCACCATATGAGGGAAAAGTTTAATGATAGAGAGAGAAATCTGCTTTATTAGGTGTTTTTTACATTGCAAGGTTGGATCATGGGGGGTTCTAACCTCCGAAACCCTCCCAGGAGCTACGTCACTGGTTTAGTATGTGTATAGCCTTTAATGTGTGTGGAATTTTTTTATGTGACAGATATTCTAAAATTTTTAATCAACAGCAATTCACCCAGAATTAATGTCTCTTCTAACCAGAAAGACCTGTCTCATGTTTCATATTCTGATAAAGTTGTTTTGAAGGGAAAGGAAATACTTAGTTAAACATGAGAGACCCATTTAAAACTTTTTTCTGCTCACAGGCATATGGAATGGCCTTCATTATTTTGTACAGGCAACCTATATTATTTTTGCACAGACTATCTCTAATACATTGCTTATAGTAAAAATATTATTACAGTGAATCATCAAACTAAGATCAAAAAGTACTTTGTAGGAAGGGATTTTCAAGATTTGATAGATTTTATTTTTTCTTGTAATCTCGTTTCAGAAATAGTCAAGGTATTTCCAAGTAATTGTGACAATAAAATCACACAGAGAGTAGCCCCCTCATGCCACAAATATGTGACCAAAATTCTGGAATTTGAATTTCTTTTCAGCTTATTTCAACTCAAGGTCCTGAGGGGTTAAAACTGGTCAAGCTGCAATGGTAGTATTGGAGGGTAAAACCCTAGGAATCTCTAGGTCAGGCCTTGTTAACAGACATTGCACCCCATAAGTGCATGGGTCCTGTTAGGTAATTGGTCTTCTCTTTGTGTAATTGTAGTAATGGTATGTCTTTGTGTCTGTCCTTCTGAGTGAACACTTTGTCCAATTTCCCCTTAGAGAGAATTGACACAATAGTGCAAAGAATAGTATCCTTAAGCCCACACTGAACCTGTGTGTGGTATCATTGGGTGTTGCGTGCTTTTGCGGTTTAGAGAGAGACAAGAGAGTATGGGGTGTTCTTTGTGTGTACAAACGGTTATTTGAACAAAGAATCCCAATTACCAAAGTCAAACCAGTCAAGTATGCCAGGAATGGAGAGCCTTGTGTAAGAACTTTTTGAGGGAAGACAAATCTGGCAGGCCTTAAAAAAAAGTAGCTCCGGCTGTCCAATTCAACTGGATGCTAGGTATAAAGGTCATATCCCACGTGGTGGCGCTGGGTTGGGATAAAATAGTTTATGTAACCATTGAAACAAGCGCTGAACAAGTGTAGGTGGACAGCCATGAGGTCTCTTGGGTGACAGCTAGTTTTACTAATTGTGAGATACTATAAATAGGGAGTGATACTGCCTGGAAGACATTGCTTACCTGGACAGATGGCATTGAAAAGGTTTCAATGATACCTTGTGAAGTCTGCTGGTAGTGAGCACCTCCTAGGTTTAGTGTGATTTACAAAAGTCCATCAGCTGATCTCCCACTCAGACATTTAAGAATGTGAAGAATGTGGGCATTGAAAGAACAATTTGCCCTTTTGATTTGCAGTCCCTCTGTTTGTGCCACACCTTAGACGGTTGATGGGCTATCTTTAAAGCAGAGTGGTTGTAAGATTTCCAGCTTTAGAGGATTGCTTGATACCAATTACAGTAAGAATCAATCACCAGGACAACTTCCTTTTTTTGTTTTAAACTTACAAGGAAAATGCATGCAGTATCCCAATATCAATTTTATCTACCTTGAAAGACTATTTCATGATTGTTGGCACTCTTATTAATTATTTCAACAAGTTTATGGAATGTGTGTAACTATAACTCCATCAATGTCAGGAGTGTGGGGCTTATGACTGTTTCATATCTTCATGCATCATGGGATAGTATATTGGTGTAATAAAAAGATATGTGCAAGAAAAAGTTTCAAGGAAATGTTTAATAAAGAGTTGCTTAAGTTTGAATTTGTCTTGCAAAAAGCTTCAATAATGCTATACTTTAGAATGAGTTTATTTAGCATGCCAGTGAATTGATCTCAAGTGCTCAAAAAGTTTATTTCTAAATCTTATTTTTCTATTGGCTCTAAGTTTTTAGTGTTGATTCTGCTTTTCAAACAATGGCAGGTACATTCAATCGGGTAGGGTTGCATGCATTAACAACTCCCTCAGCATGGATCTATTCATGCTGTGGCTACATATTGCCCCATATCAGGCTAGAGCTGGATAAAAAAATTCTATGCATGGGGTATTGATGTGTTTGTTTTATCAATTGTGTACTTTGGCAAGAAAAGGACTCAAGTGGACCTTTAAAATGAAACCATGTGAACAGCTCTACATTCAGACACCCCTAAATTCTGACACCTATATTCCGACAAATCCATTATGTTCCAACACAGGCTTTGTTTTGACATCCCTATATTCCAACAACTTAACCTTAGATGAATACAGAGATCGTTGGAACACAGGAGTGATGGAATATTGGGCAGTCACTGTTACCATAACTCATCATGAGAAACAAGGTCCAGAGGTCCATTATGAAATGTAATTATTAAAGTGTGGTACTCTTGAGGTCAATGAAATGCCCTATTTGTTGTATCCCTAGTCAATCAAGGTTGGTATTTCATTTCATCATGAATGTTTTTCTCATGATCAATTAAAAATTAATTTCTAATCTCAGACATACAGTCTGGTCTCCAACTTAACATCTTGTACTTCATCATCTACATTTACATTCTCAAGTTTCAGATCTACATTATGCATTTTTTAATTTTGCTATGACATTATAATCCCATTGCTACTTAGCAGGTTTCAAAATTCTTTCTCTTTGTAATTCTTTTTCTTGACCCCTAGAGAGGCCTTCGTTCTACATTTTCTGTAAAACCAAAAGAAAATTGCTATAATTTAAAATTCAACAAAAGAAACTTTACCAGGGGGTATTATCTCCTAGGGTTCATGTTTGGCATGGATAGTGCACTTTGGGAAAGTTCATTAAAAGTGATCTGTAATTTATTCCTGCTTTTTCCCTCTTTTTCTTGTGATTTTCATCCCAGCCATGCTCTATGGCAGGCTTCCTCAATTTACCTTTCCTGATGCACCACATGCATAACTTTTGCTGGTTCAACTTGAATGCGCAGTATTAACCGGCCTGGGGGAGGGTTTAAGAGGAGGGGGTATCTTTCTCTCCTTTCAAAAATTTTCATATGGTCTTTTCTGGACCTCAGATGAAAAATGGTACTTAGTTTTGTTAAATTATTTTATGAACATTTAACACCAAATGTGCTACTTATTTGGTAAATCTTGGTTTATAGCAACTTTTGGGTGTCATAAAGGTGGGTTTTTCCATCAGATTATAAAAATTATTAATGTGAAATATTTTGCTCTTACCTAGAAGGAGTAATCCACATCATGTGTCGGGTATATCTAAAAACTTCACTTCCTGAAGAGGCATCCAAAATATTAGTAAAATGAATGAAATGTCAAATTAACTGAATGTTCCGCTATGACATCACAAATTTCTTATCTTGATCTAAACCTCAAGAAAACATTGCATTCCTTAGAAAATTAATGTCTTGGGAAGGCAATATGCTATTGAGATACAGTTTTCTCCTGTTGAAAGAGAACATGTTACTGCATATTTTGAAGTCAAGAAATTGTGCTTTTGGAAAATACCTTTAATAAGGAATGCAAGGTAAAGTAATACTTTATGATACTGGGAGGTGCTGAAAACCAAGAGATCATCATATACCACCCACCTGATGAGTTGAAGTACTCATAGTACTACTTATATATGAAAATAAGAGTGCATTTTATTTCTAGATTGTGAAAGTGCAAAGAGCTTAGGTCTTAAGGTTGTGCCAGACAAGCTTGAATCTTATACAGCTAGTTAGTTTACTAAGTTGGTTTTTAAATATCATCGTAGCCACGCCCTATCATTCTTTACATGTCTTTTCAGTTTTTTTATCACTTTTTATAATTGGTGATAACATTCATTCTTGAAAGCAAACCTAGAAACATTTCAGAGTGGCTTATGTGTGGGGTTATTTCCTCTGTTCCTAGTTATGGTTATTTAGAAATAATTGGCTACCATTTGAAAAGTTTAAAACTCAAAAATGAAAATTTTGAAGTAGAAGTAAGTAGATCAGGATAATACTTCAGACATCTAATCACAGACATGACAATTTCCAATAGCAAAGGATGGTGTTGTTGTTAATGAGCACCCTCAATAAGCAGGTGGTGTGGTGCAAGCCTCAAATCTTAGGTTTTTCAGTTGTGCTAAAAATCACACTTTAATGGGAAATTAACAATTGTGGTGGGTTTGTCATCTTAATAAACTTACGTATTTATTTATGTATTAACTTCTCATTCTTTATCTAGGTGTACAAAAATTTCACCCCTTACACTGATTTGAGGTTAGTGATGGGTGTGTGGTAGCACTTGCACACCTCAAAATTAAAGGCCTGGTTGTGTTGTGTTGTGTTTTGTTGTGTTGTGTTGTTACTAGCATTGTCAGATGGTTATTGCATCGAGCTGTTATTTGGCAAATAACAGCTCCCTGGTTATTACAGGCAGTGAAGATATACATAGGTAAATAGGAGTTAATTCATATGCAGACCTCAGAATGTAAGGGATTTTGATCTTCCAGGAACTTTTCATGCTAATTAAATCAGAGAAGTTCTTTTAAATCTTACCACTGCCCAAGTTTACCCTTAGGGTACCTTACGCTTCTCCCCCAAGACAACTTCAATGCTTAAAGTGAGTTATGGGTGGGAAAAAATTTCCCTCCATATGCCCACATTTTCCAGGAAGGGGCATCCCTGCTTCCCAACTTTTTCACCCTTGTCAGTGAGTCTAATTGACTGACATCTTTCTAGTTTGTAGGGTGATACATTTTAGAGCAAATTCCTCAGAATTGTACTTCCAGACCCTTGTCCTTTCAAAAGAAAAAATAAATAAGTTGTTGTTCAGAAGCTGTAAGGTCATCTTATCCAATCATTTCTCTTCACCTTATCCAGTGGTATTGTTCCTCTAAACAGGGATCTAGAGTAAATTTGTTGAGCAAAAAAATTAAACCCTGTGTAAGTGATGGAATGGTTGCCATTTCAGCAGCACTGGGTTTAGCCTAATGACTATTTGAATGATTCATTTGGAGCAAATAGCAATGAAACGGCACAAAACTAAGCCAACACAAGTTTGGCGTCATTTACATTAAGAATCTGTGAATTTTAAAAGGAGACTTTGATATGACCATGTCTCATCTATTCTGATGTTATTGAAGAAAGATGACCTTTGTAAAATTGGTCTTTCTTGACCCATCAAAGCAGGGATAAAAGGGTAAAGCACTTTCGGGCTGAACGTAATTTTTACTCTACTTTGCATGAAATATGAGACGTTTTAATATGGAGAGGCTGTTTGTCACTGGAGGGATGGAGAAAGTTTAGTGACCTGAGTGTAGTGGAATTAAGGGTGCATTTACACTTGATCCGGATCTGATCACCTGCGGGGTGTCTGATCCACTGCTCGAGATCAAATTTGTAGTGTAAACGCAGATCAGATCCGGATCTGATCGCCGGATTTTGATCCTAGTAAGGGGGAGGATTAAACCCCGTGCAGGAGATCAAATCTGTAGTGTAAATGCTCACCTGATCAATGGTGAGGTAAGGTACAAAGTGCATGGTACATGTACAGGGTCTGTTTTTTGTTTACACTTTGGTGCACATGTGCCTGTATTAATTCATTTGGAGCGACTTCCGCTTATAGCACAGAGGAGGATCAGAGTACGAGACAAGTGTAAATGCACCAGGATTAAGCCATACACGTAATTCGATACGCTGATAATATCGGGCGATCAGATCCACATCAAGTGTAAAAGCACCCTAGTAAGTGGGAAGCAAGGAAGGAGCACACATTGAGATGGGGATGCTGAATGGGTCAGTTGACAATATACTTAGCCTCACTGTAATAAATAAAGGCACTCCTTTGAGGCTACGGGACCTGTGAATTAGTTAGACCATGATACAGACTCAGGGGCTAATGCTATTGCTGGCTTCACTTGGGCTCTTCAAGTGATGGGGTTGATACAAGTGATGCCCCCAGGAGTCACTCCCATCAACCCCAATCCAGCATCCCAACATGAGTAGGACTTGACAAATTTTACTAAATTTTAATGAATTTTGATAGGGTAAAGTTATTGTTGCCACTATTAAATAAGTATCCAAACCCTCTTTCTCTCTGTAATCCCATTTGCTATGTGTAAAGTACTGCCTTTGCAAAGTTGACCGTTCATATTACAATCCGATGTGTAAGAAGTGCGGGGTGAGGCCTCCTATCCTCCCCATCCAAATCAAAATTGTGTGGTGGAATTATTTTCACCCCCCTCCACATACAAACACACACCTCAATTCAAGGATCTAATACCACATATGTTTTTTTTCTGCAAAAAAAAATTAAAGTGGCAGCTACTTTCTCACAATTAAGATGTATGTTTTAAAAAATTGGTCTTCAGAGAAGGATTGAAACTGATTCCAGTTACAATGCAAGTAAAGTGATCATGGAAAGACACGCCTTGGAAATTTGATCCAATGTTAATTTGTGGAATTTAAATGATCTGTTACTTACACTTCTGCCTCTATCTATGCCAAGTACTTCCTCAATATAGAAACTGAAAGAATTTTGGGGAAATCCCTGTAGATCCCTCAGCTGTCCCTTGCTCCATTGCCTGAAAGTTTGTTAATAGTTTCAAATCATTTGAAGATTGATTTATAGGGAAGTAAAAACTGCTGTTTTTAGAATCTTAACCACAAGAATAAGTTTTTTTCTGGGTACTAAGTCTGATGTTACATATTAATCTAGGTTTTGCTTTGGGAATTTATGGAATGCTTATTTCAATTATGTTCATATTGTTCTGTGCATGGGTTTACTACATTGGTGTAGAGGCTACTGCTAAGTACAAGTCTGGAATGTGGCGGAGAGCTCTTTGAAGTTTCCTAGAAAGTGCCTGTCATGAAGCTCACATTATCGGCACTGTATTTCCTGCTACCTGAACGTGTGTTTTTTCTATTACAAAAAATTAGACTAGTGTAACAGTTTTTTATTCCTTGCCGAAGGCAGGCAAGGAATCTATGCGATGGTGATGTCGTGTGTATGTGTGTGTGTGTGTGTATGTATGTGTGTGTGTGTATGTGACGCTTTGGCTTGTAAACACGATATCTCAAGAAGGGTAAGTGTGACTAACCTCGTATTTGGTGTGTAGGTTGGTCATATTGAGTAGATGATCCCTATTGTTTTTGGTGAAGATCAAAGGTCATTTGGGGTCACGAGAGGTCAAAAGGTCAAAACTTTGTAAACACGATATCTCGAGAATGGTACATGTGACTGTGCTCATATTTGGTGTGTGGATTGTTCATATTGAGTAGATGATCCCTATCGATTTTCGTGGAGGTCAAATGTCATTTGGGGTCACGAGAGGTCAATAGGTAAATTCCTTAGAAATTGCTTGTAAACATGGTATCTCAAAAAGGGTAAGTGTGACTAATCTCATATTTGGTGTGTGCATTGGCCATATTGAGTAGATGATCCCTATTGTTTGTGGTGGAGATCAAAGGTCATTTGGGGTCACCAGAGGTCAAAAGGTCAAAACTTCGTAAACACGATAACTCGAGGACGGTAGATGTGACTATGCTCATAGTTGGTGTGTGGGTTGGTCATATTGAGTAGATGATCCCTATCGATTTTCGTGGAGGTCAAAGGTCATTTGGGGTCACGAGGGGTAAATAGGTAAATTCCTTAGAAATTGCTTGTAAACACGGTATCTCAAGAAGGGTAAGTGTGACTAATCTCATATTTGGTGTGTGCATTGGCCATATTAAGTAGATGATCGCTATCGATTTTCGTGGAGATCAAAGGTCATTTGGGGTCACGAGAGGTCAAAAGGTCAAAACTTCGTAAACACGATATCTCAAGAACGGTACATGTGACTATGCTCATATTTGGTGTGTGGGTTGGTCATATTGAGTAGATGATCCCTATCGTTTTTGGTGGAGATCAAAGGTCATTTGGGCAGGGATGAGCCTGGTCTAAAAAAAAAATCACTGAACTTTGCTGGGCATACATGACTGACGCCCACGGCGTCAGTCAGAGCGCGAAGCGCGACACTTTGACGGGTGGGGTCCAGAGGCCCGCCTTAGGGCCCCTGGTGGGGTCCAGGGGCAAAGCCCCAGTGGGGGGTCCCGGGGGCGAAGCCCCCGGAAGCTCTGAGAAAATAGAGTATTCAAGACATCATTTGGAGGCCTATTTTAATCAGTACATTGGTAAAATAAAACACTCCAAGAAAAGTTTTCAGTCCAAATAGGCTAGGCCTAGCCTAAGCTATGCCTAATGTTAGGCTAGGCCCTAAGTAGGCCCAGCCTACACTGAAGCATGTCAAGTTGAACAGTTCTTCAATCACTGTAAAACTTGTCTCAGTGGTGAAGATGTCCATAAATCCCGATTAGAAAACCTTGGGATAGCTGTAACGTTAAGTTGTAACAACTAACGTTACGATGTTGCATTTCATTAGGCCTAACGTTAACTAAAGTTACATGTAGTATGTACCAAGTAAACCTAGGCTAGGCCTATGCTGTTTCAAAGTTGCTCATCTTGCGAATGAAATTGCCGAAATGGCTCACAATTGCACCACATTTCCAGTTCACTTCAGACTATCACTTTTCGACACCTGACGAAGTTCTTTCTCTATCCAAGACCAATTCCATTTATTTTAAAAACTGTTACGTCAACTTTATGAGCAGCCGACTCGTTTTCCGATCGATCACAGCACAGATTACTGCATCATGCATGCATGATATTGATATAGTCAACTGCTGACGATTGCGACAACTTACACATGCACAGATTTACGTACTGAACTTACGTACGTGCGCATGGTGCATGATAAACGTGATTCACTTTGACTGGGAGTATTACAACTCCCTGCAGGCAGCGGAATTCATTAATGGATAAGCAATGTTGGAGCTTGCAGCAGTAACGCCAGTAATAGTCCGGCGAGTTACGGTGCAAGCGCGACAACCCACTAAAAAATAATGCTGTCAGAAAACCACGGAAATTGGGAAAGGTAAATCACGGAGGCAGGAAAAAAATCACGGAAATCCGCGAATTCACGGAAAAAGCTCATCCCTGTTTGGGGTCACGAGAGGTCAAAAGGTCAAAACTTCGTAAACACGATAACTCGAGAACGGTACATGTGACTGTGCTCATATTTGGCAAGTGTGTTGGCCATATTGAGTAGTTGTTCCCTATTGTTTTTGGTGGACTTCAAAGGTCATTTGGGGTCATGAGAGGTCAAAAGGTCAAAACTTGGTAAACACAGTATCTCAAGAACGGTACATGTGACTGTGCTCACATTTAGTGTGTGGATTGGTCATATTTAGTAGATGATCCCTATTGATTTTTTGAAGGTCAAAGTTCATTTGGAGTCAGCATGTTCAAAGCCTGACAAGCTTTCCTGCACAGTCTTTCAAGAAAGGTCACTTGTAGGGTCCTGTAACTTGTCATGTAGATGGCACATAGTGAATACATGGTCCCAGAAGTTTTTGGTGGAGGTCAAATGTTTTTTGGGTTCACGACGGGCAAGGGGGACCTCAATGGAGCCCTGTTAATTGAAAAACATTGCAAAGCAATGTCAATGTGAAAAAAGGCCTTACATTTCAGCAGCAAGGAATCACTAAGCCTTTTGGCTTTCTGGTTTGTTAATGTCTGTAGCCTAAAGTTGAGATGTCCGTGGGAACTGTGTTCCAAATGTGGGAATGTGTTAGTAGAATTATTTCATGATATTGTCAGCTTGCCTCATTTAGTAAGTTTCATGACAGTTAGGACTTTTCTTTTTGAGAAAATTCCTATAGACAAAGCCAAGCAGCCAGTGAAGGCAGCCGTTAGTGGGGTCCTTCAGCCAGAAATCATCTTAATTTTATATTCTCTACAATTCCAAACCATCATGTTTAGTGAAATTGAAGAAATTAAGGAGTATTTTAGTATAAAATCATCCACAATGTAGTGGTCGAAGCAAAGAATTTGGAGATTCACATCGCTGACAAATACTTACCCCTTGCTGCATCTTATTTGCATATTACCCATGCACTGCACACTACTCAGAGAAGTTCTAGCACAGCGACCCTACTTCACCCCAATCAAGTAGTACATCGCCCTCATTACCATTCTGCACGAGTCTTTACTGCATCAGAGGTTTTCATGAGTTCTCGGCTTTTCAACGTCTTTATGTCCAGGAATGTTATTTTCTTCAGGTACTCTTCCTTTATCCCTTAGACCCTTTCTCATTTTCCTTCAAGGTCTCGTAGCAGTATTTTCGGGCTTAAGTTTTTGCCTTTGGGCAAGGCTGATGGACCCCAGTTCTGGAAGACTAAATCAGACCATTACTTGGCAATTCAGATTTGTTTACACTTAAGTGGAAGTTCATCTGGGCTGTTGGTTGCATAGACACAAAGGGTGGAGAGTTTGGATAAGCATTGGGAACACATGCCCATGTCCCTCATTTAGTTCTTTTTTGCAAACAGTATGCATGGTAAAGTTTTTCCCTTTTGCAAATAAAAAGTGTACATATCCTTCCAAACATATATGTTTATCTGGGAAGTCAAAGAGCTCAGATGCTGTGCCCCCTCCTTCCCCTTCCTCACATACACCCTTCCCCCTCCTCACACACACTTTTTGACATGTTGCTACTCCCCTAATAAAGATTCTAATGAGCGATATTAGTGAAGATCTAGCTAGGGAGGAGAATGACATGAGTACATGCTTTCATGTAAACCATGTAAGCCCTGGATTTCTCATCAGAAATCTGCAGAATGGCAATGTTTGAGGAAAGAGCAATCCTCCTCACCCCCTTTCCATTTAAATAGTTCTGTCAATGACTCTCTTAATTGTGAAGTCTGGGGGTGTGACTCGTTGCTTTACTTTGGGGGCATTTTTTAAGTCTAGAAATGTAAACAAACTTATTTGGAAGAGTCAATTGCTTGAGTCAAATGCCTGCCATGAAATTTTTCAGTGTGACAGATTCAAAATTTACACTAAATTTTAAAAATTCATAACTTGAAAGATATGTAGCCCATGGAAGCTCTGGGGAAGTTTAAATATTAGCTTCTGAATGAACCATATAGGCCTATCTATGTCCAAAAGTACTATTAAACAAATGTAGAATTTTCCCAAGTTTTGTATATGTGGGTAGGTCTATGAAGCTCCAAACATATAGGTGAGTAGGTGCATGATGACAGGGGTTGCACTAGACTTTGGAAGAATATTTTTTCTATTCTAACAGATCTCTGAATCTTTCAGCTGTCCTATCTATGATAAGAGCATGCTTTGTACACAAAATGTGGTAACTTGCAGTAAGACAAGTTTTAAGGTGTTTCCTTTTTGTGGTTCATCTATACCTTCTTGCATTTTGTATATCATTTTTCCCTCCCCCTATGCAGAAATCCCAGAGTACGATGACCTTTCTTAGCTTCTGAGTCAAAATTAACATTACCCCCCCCCCACCAGGGATTCTGCCAGAAACCCAAAAAGGGGGGGGGGATTTATTACTGCTAAACCCCAAGTCCAAATTGATGCTGTCCTAGGCTAAAGTTATGAGTGGGTTCAGGGGACAAAAGCTTGGTTCAAGGTCCACGTAAGGTGCAATCTACATCGCCCCTCGCTTTCTTCCTATTTACCTATGTAATCCCCACTTACCCGCAACTAAACCCTGGTAAACTAATAGCACAGTAGCCAGGGAGGACCCTGTAAGGTGCAATTTGAAGGAGTTTAAAGGCCATTTATTTGTGTAAGTTTGAACATTGCTGCAAAAGTGTCTTCTTTTTAAGTAAGAAACCAAGATATTGACAATTTTCTAATTTTACGTTTCGATGATAAGAGAAACCTATGCAATCATGATGGCATGTGTATGTATGTGTGTGTTTGTGTATGTGTGTGTGTATGTGACACTGCTTGTTAGCACGATATCTAAAGATAGGAATGTCTGACAGTTTTCAAACTTGATACATGTATGCGCCATATTGAGAGGAAGAACCCTATTGTTTTTGGCAGAGGTCAAAGGTCATCTGGGGTCACCATGGGTCAATTTCTGAAAACTTTGTTAGCACGATATCTCAAGATAAGAAACTTGGATAGATTTCATATTTGGTCTGTGGATGTCTTATGGTCAGAAGATGGTCCCTATTGTTTTTGATGGAGGTCAAAGGTCATCTGGGGTCACCCAGGGTCAAAGTCTGAAAATCTTGTTAGCACAATATCTCAAGATAGGAAACTTGGATGGTTTCATATTTGGTATGTGGATGCATTATGGTCAGAAGATGATCCATATTGTTTGGGGTGGAGGTCAAAGGTCATCTGGGGTCACTGGGGGCAAAGTCTGAAAATCTTGTCAACACAATATCTCAAGGGAGGAAACTTGGATAGATTTCATATGTGGTTTGGGGATGCATTATAGTCAGAGGATGGTCCCTATTGGTTTTGGTGAAGGTCACCGGTCATCTGGGGTCACCGGGGGTCAAAGTCTGAAAATCTTGTTAGCACGATATTTCAAGGTAGGGAACTTGGATAGATTTCATATTTGATATGTGGATGTGTTATTGTTAGAAGATCGTTCATATTGTTTTTGGTGGAGGTCAAAGGTCATCTGGGGTCACCCAGGGTCAAAGTCTGAAAATCTTGTTAGCACAATATCTCAAGATAGGAAACTTGGATGGTTTCATATTTGGTATGTGGATGCATTATGGTCAGAAGATGATCCATATTGTTTGGGGTGGAGGTCAAAGGTCATCTGGGGTCACTGGGGGCAAAGTCTGAAAATCTTGTCAACACAATATCTCAAGGGAGGAAACTTGGATAGATTTCATATGTGGTTTGGGGATGCATTATAGTCAGAGGATGGTCCCTATTGGTTTTGGTGGAGGTCACCGGTCATCTGGGGTCACCGGGGGTCAAAGTCTGAAAATCTTGTTAGCACGATATTTCAAGGTAGGGAACTTGGATAGATTTCATATTTGATATGTGGATGTGTTATTGTTAGAAGATCGTTCATATTGTTTTTGGTGGAGGTCAAAGGTCATCTAGGGTCACTTGGGGTCAAAGTCTGAAAATCTTGTCCACACGATATTCAAGGGAGGAAACTTGAATAGATTTCATATTTGGTTTGTGGATGCATTATAGTCAGAGGATGGTCCCTATTGGTTTTGGGTGGAGGTCAAAGGTCATCTGGGGTCACCGGGGGGTTAACAATATCTCAAGGTAGGGAACTTGGATAGATTTCATATTTGGAATGTGAATGTGTTAAAGTTAGGAGATGGTCCTTACAGAGATGCCAAGTATCTTGATGTAGGTGGAGTAATTACCATTTCCACCCTCGATTCCGCAATTACGAATATCCTCCAAAAATTGCTCTTTTCACACGTTAAGGATCTTTGTTGAAATCTCAAAGTGTCTAGCTCCCTAAACTGAAAAGTTCAGGCCAAATTTGTATGGTTTGATTGAGCAAGTGGGCTAGTACTTTCTGCCTAGGCTTAACGTAGGCCTAAGTTAGGCCTAGCCGATGCTACATCTTTCATAAAGCAGGATCGAGTACTGAAGAGGATCAACAAAAATCCACTTGGCCAAGAACATAAAAAATATTTAAAAGGCATTGGTAAAAAACCCTTATACAACAATCTGCAGTACTTTTGTGAGCTTTAGGTGTAAAGTTTTTCCCTGCGATGTAATTTTCTTCATCATGTCTAATGTCTTGGCACTTTTGCCATTGCCTAATTTATAGCATATATGTATATTTTGAACCTATTCTACACTTGTATATTTCTGTGTAATATCCTTAGGCTAGCCTACTGGGAAATTTAGCTTCCCTACCAATATTTTAGTTGTTCTAGAACATGATATAAAGCATGCAGCAGCATATTTTGGTAGCAGGGTGGTATCTGCAGTGGGTGAAAACTTACAAACTCTCCCGTATAGTGTTACGAGAAGCTGTTCAAAAGTTCTCCCATATATATTTGTGTTAGGAAGTGTCATTGCAAAATAATGTCTCGATCTGCAGTATTTATGGGGTTGGTTCAAACCTCTGCACTGAAATCTAACCCTCATTAAAGTCTTAAAAGTATTATTAAACCTTTCAGCTGGAAAGGATGGGGAGAGAGTCCTTAATTCATAGTGTTGTGAACTCTCAAGACTTTTTTCAGGTAAAATATACAAAACCACCATTATGTCATTTCTTAATTGTACCATGGTCTTTTAGGGTTGCCCTAGCATGAGAGGGGTACACTTTTAAAGAAAGTTTGCATGATTCCTATTTTCATTTCTTGAAGTCAGCTCGAAGCCTTTTGAAATTGCAATATGTAGAGGTTAAAGGTTTTGTAGGGTCACTGGTGGTCAAAATGTGAATGACAACCTTGTTTAATAGGTGTGAACACATCTTAAAGTGGGAGACTTATAAAATAGATTTCACATGTGGTTTATGAATGCCTATGGTAAGAAGATGATCCCTATTTTTGGTGGCGGGGACAAAGGTCATGTGGGATAACAAAATTATTTTTTGAACATGTTAGTATAACATTTGAATGAGAAGATAATGGTACATGATGGGATTATTTGAAGTGGAACATTTGTGTATCATCGAAACCTCAATGCAGTTTTGCATTCTGGTTATGGAAATGGGAAGGGGGGATTTGACCCACCTTCTTCTGGAAAGAGGGGGACAAATCCCCCCTTTCCCCCTCTGCCGGAAACCCTGCCCACCCTCTAATTTCTGTGCAATTATGTTATCCTCACCTGCACTTAACACTGTACAACTAGTGCTCATAGCAAAGAATGTGTAGGAAATTATATGTTTGTGTTTCAATTGAACACACAATGTTTAATATCTGTAAAGAAAAAGGTATAATATCTACAAAAATGTGTGTTATTTACACTGGTACAATTTTTTACACATTCTTTGCTAAGTAAACAAGTTGCAAGGTACCATATAGAATCACATTTTTTTTTATAAGAGTGTAACGTGTCAAAAAGATTTATAGTTTCAGTGGAAGATATTCTGCAGTCTAGAGGGGTATATTTTAAGTTCTTCATATTTCATGCAATAGTCACAAATTTGTGTTTCCTCATGCATTTACTGTTCTTCAAAATATCTCTTGGCAAAATAGCCTAGCCTCAATACTTCCCCTAAAACACTCGAAAGCCATCTCATCTGCACGCAGATTTCTAGAAATTTTCTTTGATAATTAGAACCATAGCTGTCACGTCATTTGCATGTACTTCCAAAGCTGCAAAGGAACAAGTAGAAATGATTAGAATATCTTTAATTTTAAGCCAAAAGCTAACATGGGCTCATCTGTGTCACAGTGGAATCTGTCAGTTTTGTCAAATCTGAAAATTAAGTTGAAACCTGGCCCACTTTTTGACAAACCGTGAAAGAATTAAAAGAGTACTCTGACCTTTAAATGTGTCCTACTAACTAGTGAGAAATTTCTCGTGTACACTTTTGATAGGCTTATTCTACAAGTGAATATGGGCATTGGTATGTATGAACAATTAGTGAGAGCTTTTTACCAAATTACTGGACTTGTGTAAAGATAAAAGTTGATTAGCCAGTTGCAGTAGTTCCGATGTAGAGTTCTCCTATTGAAGCAATCATTTCACAGCAAGCTGCTACGTCATACTTGTGACTGATGTGCCTATGTTTGTAAATTAACCTCTGGCAGTATAATCTTGCTCCTGCGTAGCTGAGGTTCTAAAGAGTGGCAGACTGCAGAATCCAATAATAAAAGCTGCTGTGTTAGTGTGATGTCATAGTTATTGTGAATACTCTCCCGCAATCTCAATTTAAGAGATCGGCTCATAGATGACAAGCTCTGCATCCTGAAACTTGAAGTGTGTTTGGCAAACTGGAGTGTGTAGTCTTTTAATTTATAGCAGATTTGGGCAGTTGCTCCACTTTCATCTAATTAGACTATTCATGAGACAGGTATGACTGCTGAAGGCTGCTGCAGTAACCATTACATCAATTGACGAGGGTCCCATTAGTCGGAGGTATTGAATTAACATGTTGAAATCTAGATGGTCTTTTCAAGGAGCTACTTCAAGTGGCTGTCTAGGGTTAGAAGAATTTTTGAGCACACAAAAGGTTGATTTCCCCAGTTGGCTGGGTAGGATTTGCATGTTTTCAATTATGGTGGAAAAATTGAACATGCTTTAAGGTGACTAGAAATTGAGTGTGACATACTGTGTAAGACTGTTAAACCTTAGCTATATTATGGTAGTCTAAGTATCTGTAATAATTTTCTCAACATTTCAGTGTAAACTGATATATTTTAAAGCTCATGTTAAGATTCCAGTTGGATCAAGAGGCCTAGTGACTCATGCTACCACAAGAACCTCAGTGTGCGCAAATTTCACCCACACTACTAAAATACGCACCTTTACCTTGATAGGATATGATATCATATGTGCTTTCTTCAAGTTCAACTTTCGTTGAAAAAGTTACAGCTTTACTAGCTTGTATCTTGAGAAACACACATCAGGTTTCAATTCAAATTTCACAGGCTGCAGAGAATGATTACCTCAAACATATATCAAAGCTTGATGTGACCTTAAAACCCTTCGTTCAAGGGGAATATATTATATGCAATATTGAAATTATAAAATTTAATGAAAGATGCTTTGAAGAGAAGTAAGAGGAAAAGTGGGATATTTCGCTGTTGCTTCAAAATAAGTTGGGGGGAACGTGCTCTTGACCTTTAAAGTTTTCCTTTAGTGGGTGAAAAGAGAGGTTTTTTTTTTTTTTTTTTTAACTTTTTTGGGGGGGAATGTTTTCTCAAAAAGTACTATTTTTCTCAAGTGGACTTTATTGACAACATATTTGGTCAATAAGCTTTCCAAGGGACATAACTGTATTTGAAAATGCAAGGAATGTGTGACTATTTTTAACCTCAGTAGTATCTCTTATTTACATGTGTATGCCATTTTTGCCAGCAATAACTGTCTGCAAAAACCAATAACCCCAAGGAATCTCATACTTAAGGGCTCTATGATACAACCTAACCCACCCTTTGAATGAGTACCATGATTAAAAGGGGAGGCCAGGGGACACAGGGCCCCCCCACCTCCAAGGTGGGTTAGGGGAAAATCTTTCAGTGGGGGACATTCACAGGTTCGCAGGTTTGGCAACCATTTCTCTGCCCAGTGCGGGCAGAGAAACAGTATGGTTGTCAAAGCCCCCCAAAAAGTAAGGACCTCGAAATTTTGGATAGCACCAGTATGCTGTTGGTTGCACCAAGAACTGAAGTGCAAAAGAACAAAAAAAAAAAAGGGTGATCAAAATCCCTTCCAGTCAGGTGAATCACAGGTTGTGCCTCTCCCCCCCCCCCCATGGAATAATTTAGCATTCAAACTTTGCATAGCAGTTTTGAAGATTTTTTATGTCTTTCACACATTTGTTTGTTAAAATGTAAGGGTTATGCACATAAAAAAAATTGCTACACAATTTTTCATTTGTGTAGCAACTTTACCTGTTTGTGTAGCAAATTGCGATGCGATACTGGATAAATTATTCCCTGCTCCCCCCCCACCTTTGAACCTGCACACGCCACTGCTTTAAATGGGAGAGTATAGTATCAAAGCTCATACATCGCCAAAATTGACAATTACAACCATTGTATCAAGGAAACTATTGGTGATGGTTGGTCCCATCCTGGAGGTTTAAGTAAGGGTTGTGATACAGTATGCATTGTGTTGTATTGTGACTTATTCTCTCCCCACAACCCCTGCCCCCAATCATTTCCTTAATGAACAATCCCACAAGACACTTTTCCCTAGGATAATGCAATTCACACCTTTGTCACTTTCTTGACAACTCCAGCCAACTTTCCCTGCCAGAAAATATGGGATTGTCTTAATTGAGAGAGGATTGTCTAGTTTGTCAGGAATATTCTTGGGAGGGAATTTTTCCAGAACACAGTGAACTGGCTGAAAGCCAATTTTGCATTGTTGGCATGTATGAATTATCCTCTTACCTCTTCCATTGAGTTTGTCATGAGACTCCAGTTCAATATGATTTTTGATGTCATCATAGCCCATATAAACATAGCTTGCAACATTGGATGCTAGCTGAGCGAGAAGGTGTATTTCAGGTGTTGGCAGACAACTTCAGTAGATGTCAACTTGGAGAAATATCAGTTGATGCAGGCATTTGTCAGTTGAATGGTGATATCTCTTGTTAGACTGAGGGCATTATGAAAGGTATAGTCTAGGGGATGATTTATTCAGAGCTATTATAAGCAATGAGCAGAGATTTTGTGTTCTTTATAATGTCATGTGCTCTCTAATGCGAGACATGATTACACAGCCTTTTAGTAAGAAGCAATCAGGCTAGGGGCCCTAGGGAAGCAGAAGCTCACATGGTAGTATAGTAGGTAGCAATTGGGCTATGGCCAAATATTTTTGGCCTCCAAAAGTCATATCATGGCTTTTATCTCTTTGACCCTGGCCCTAAATTTTTAATCACAGTTTGCCTGAAAACATCAAGCTTTTCACTCTTGTGAAAATGAATCTTGCCTATCTTTGATTAGGGAGCTGTCATTGAATCTCTGATACGTGATCAAGGGCATAGGCTAGGGGGTTGCAGTGAGTGCAGTGATATGAAGAGACAGCCCACCAGCAAAACTGTAAAGTAATCACCTTCCATGAAGTTACAGTTTCCCCACCACCACAATGAAAAATTTCATGGTCACTATATGGCAGGAATCATGATAAGTTGAAGTACAAGCTGGACTTGAATCATCACCTCATGCACAATTGCACTTGCAAGTTCTGATTCATTACAGGAGCTTACAGAAAAACAGGCCATTTCCCTGTGTGACAGTGCTAAGTCATTCTGCAGTCAGTTTGTTTCCTTTAGTCCCAGATTGATCAACACTGTCCAAGAATCTAACGTTGAAGTGGGCTTGCCTTGGCATGTACATGTTGGCTGCCCCAAACTGTTCCCTTTGATTCCTTGCTAATACTTGTGTTCTTCTTTCTAAGCATTGAGTTTTATCTTTTCATACATCATGCCCACCCAGGTTCATACCAGCCTATGCCCCTGATATGATACTTTACCATTTCAATCTTGGAGTGTTTAGCTCAATCAGCTTACATATTTGAAACAGTAAAAACAGAGATGCTTTGATTACATCTGCTTACTCTAACACAGTTTACAAAATTTAAACCTTTTGACTGAAAACTCAGATAAGCATATTGTTTTGTTTTTAGAGTGCCAGTTGTATCTTCTTAATCATCTCTTTGTAGTGTCAAATAAGATCATGTAGGTTATTTGCATCTAATATAACTCCTCTTCCACTCACCTGTCCTTGCCTTTTACACTTTTCAACTTTTGTGCGTGCAAGACACAATTATAGATGCAATTACGTCTTCACACACCAGACCCATTTTTGGCTAAAGAGAAGTTGATTGGTGAAAAGCTGATTTTTTGTTTTGTCATCTACAGCAGATCGTAGAGTCATAACAGAAGTCAAAAGCACATGTCATATGATTTCATTACATCAGATAGCTGTAGGCTTGATGATAATGGTCAGGATGGTGAATAAGTCTGTAGGGGATCAACGTATTATCATATAAGCATTTCAAAACCATCACTTGGTAAAAGATACAAATGTTTTTTTTTTTTTAAGAACTCTTGCCATATATATAAGCATGAGAGCATTTAGGGTTAGGTAGTTTTTGGTTTTACCAATACCAGAATTAGAATGAGTTGGGGTGGGGAGCTTAAAGGGCAAGGCCAGTCACCCTAGTTTGAATTGGTGTAGCTGTAGGCGACATGCACTGTTTTCTGATTGGCTCTTGAAAGTCATGTACCATTTTTTTTTTCTCAAATGTGAAATTTACCAGGAGTAAGTAACTGCTTGGTTTATCTAAAATTTGCAGGACTGAAGTCCTAAAATAATATGAAAGATACTTTGAACCAGTGTTAGCGCTGGGACTTGAAATTTGGGGGGGGGGGGGAAATTCCCCCCTTCTGAAAAATTTAGGGGGGGATTTTCATTTTTAGGGGGGAGGAGTCTTTAAGTTCTGAGAAGTTAAGTCAAGTCTGCAATCTGCATTTACCAATAAAGAGATTAATGAAGTACATTTTTTAACATTGCCAATAACTGATAGGCCTAGGCCTATGACTAAACAAGATTTCAACAAAGTTAGATGTAGCCTATCAGTTGGCCTGGCTTCTTTGCTTGTGGCGCAGAATATTTCTGCTTTCCTTTACCATAACCACAGCCAAATTTTCAGCCAATTTAACTGAAACTTGTCAGCTTTTTTCTTCTTAGTTTAACTACTTTTGTCAGCAGACCTAGGCTTAACATTAGGCCCAGTACTAGAACTGTATTACTACTGTAGTAGTAGTATTAGGCCTAACTTACTAGTAGTATTACTATTTACGTTATTATCGCTACTCTGTAGCGGTTTGAAAAATAATCCAACTTTGACTTAGAGGCCATTTCACACTTCACAACAGTCTAAAACACGGCCGATGTTTGCACACAGAGCGATTAGTTCCAGTACACACAATGCACAGAGCTAGCTGCCACTACTGCGCGATCGTACGCAAGGCCTACAGCCCTACACTATAAGTAGCGCTAGTACATGCATACCCAGTCCATGCAGTATGGGTGTAAGGGTGTACTGTGTAGAGCTCCGTTTTACACAAACGTTTATACAAACAGTGACTCACCGAATTTCAGAGTTTTTTTTCGTATAACGGACAAGTAATTAAGTTGTGCTTTGATTAAAACTCTATCGCTTATGCAAGAAAAACGATGCGGGAATTTCCCGCAGACAAATATTTTTCTTGCAGGATTATTGATTCTGTTGCGGGAATCCCCCAATCGCGCAGCTTAGCGCGAACACTGCTTTGAACAGAATTAAGGTAAAAATTTTACGAGAATTACCTGTTGCTTAAAATTAGGTTGTGGGGCATTTCCCCTCATGTTCAGCTCTCTGTTTAAAGGTGAAGAGCAGCCCCTTAAACTTAATTTGAAACAACAGGTAAATATTATCACAAATTTCTAATTTCTCTTCAAAGTATCTTTCATCATATTTTATGACTTTACTGTTGCCTATTCAAGGTAAAACAAGCACTTAAATTCTAGTAAATTTCACGTTTGAAGAAAAAATTGTTGTCGCATGGCTCTCAACAACCAATCATGAAACAGGACAGTCTACTACACTACTACAAGTTGCTGTGAAAGCTCTTGCCAGTAAACTGAAGATGCATGAAAATTTACCAAAATTATTATTAGAATTTGCATTGTATCAATAATTGCATCATCCCTCTTTGGAGGAAAGTTGAACCAGTGGTCAAAAATATAGGTTCACCTTAAATTTATTAACAGTATAGGCCTACATTTGTTTGGTCATTCACACTCTTAAAATAAACTAGCAAAACTGACTCCAGAAAGTGTGCCCAATCATGCCTCCTGGTAAAAGTAAATTTCACTTGTAGTAGAGTGAAAATTAACTCCAAGCAAAGTATTTCATTGCATGATTACAAATAATCACACCTCTTTGTGTGAATTTTCTCTACACTCTGGGTGAATTTCACTTTTGGAGTAGTCTGCTGGACACCCTCTCTTAAAGGGCCAAACCTCGCACCCCAAACTACAGTTTTGGTACGGGGATACCCAAATTCTCAATTGGCTCAGCTCTTTGGTTGACAGCTAGTTCAAATGATGCAGAGTATCAAAGCTTGTTTTACACAGCATGGGCGGTACTGAGAGCATTTTGATTATATAAACTGAGTTTTTCTTTACTCAGCTTGAAGCAATAAACTGAGATTGTATCTAGATGAGCATGAATTTCAGACAGTTGTGGGAGGGGCTTCAGTAAGAAGGTCAGGAGAATTGGTGCTGTTTGGGGTGAGAGAACTGGGCCTTTAAGGTGGATTTTGTCTTTTGTTTTTAGGTCCTTTCCTAATGTAGCTGCAACCATCAAAAATGCTGACCTAAACATGTAGTGGTATAGGAATTGGAAGTTTTAAAAATAGAAAACCTTTTTTATAAGTTCAGCTTTTCATTCTTGTCCCTTTGTACTTTACTTTTCAGTTGTTCCTTTTGTGTGTGTGTGTGTGTATCAATCAACATCATCACTCATTATCTCCAAATATGTTCCCCATATACACCCACCCAATACGATTCATTGGATGAACAATCAAGGACTACAGCCTTGGATGGTGTGAAATATTAATAGTTATGGAAATTCCCAGGGTGTCTGTGTTTTCCCTTCCCAAGTTTTTAAAAGAGTAACTCAAAGAGGTATGCAATATCCTGTTGTTAGTAACATCCGCGTGACTATACCAAAGCTGTGATTTGGCAGCAGGATTCTGCAACTCCTATTTTCACAATATTGGTTTAAGTTTTGAAAACCACCAGTTGAGTTATTGATGCAATTTTTCCAGAAGTCGATTAGAAAACCCCACTTATTTGATTAAAACTATCAAACTCCCCACATTGAACTCATTGAATGCAAATTTGTATGAAATTTTTTCAAGGGAAATTTGCCACCAGTTCTGAAACCCAGTGCCAGTGCCAACATCACTTGTAACTTGGTTTTCATTCCACATAATCAAATAGTACACTGGTTGTTGTTTACATAACTCTGCTGGTAAATATGTTGAGCACCCTTATTTTAACTGATAATAGGTCATAAAATTAAAAAATAGCTTTCAAGTCTTTACATAAATGTTCTAAGAATAGGGTACCAGTGCCTCAAGCATAGCCAAATGGTTGCAGTGGTTAGGACACTTTATTATGTTGCATAAAGGAAATAAAAAGAGAAGACTTTTATGATACAAGATCAAAGGATATAGGTGTTATACCATCTGTCCTGTTGGTATAGTATGGTTTCCATCACTCTATACATAGAAATTGTACTTTATTTTTAGGCCAAATATGTCCAGAAAATTGAGAACCCACACTATTTTAGTCCTTTCTCAAATGAGGGTAGTATAAACAATGGAGTCTATTTTGGGGAAGGTTGAACTAATTATAGCTTTAAGCCTTCTTTATCAGCTTGACTTGGTTAACCATATGCTAAACCAACCAAACGAAAAAGGCTTCAGCTTGGAATAGATCTTGTTTGCTTTATAGATCAGAAGAAGAGTGCTAACAAAAGTGTAGTTCCACATTGCATTTAGCTTGCAGATCCTGGATTTTCCAAACTATGTACTTTGAGGAAGTTTCAGTGGTTCTTGATGCAGAATATATTGTAAACACAAAGCTTGTTTTCATCTCCCTGTGAAAGATTAACTAGCTTTTTTTGTATCTTCTTCAGGTATCATATTATCATTCTGATCAAGATAAAAGATTTTGAAAAAGATAGATCTGTTTGATCTAATGCTAACAGTTTTCCAGACATTAGCTAATTGACTTAGACAAAGCAAATATGTAAACAGTAACTCATTAGGTAGATGCTTGATGTGGTCACGTAGGCCTGTATGTTTTGTTTTTCATTCGTAAGTGGTGAGGACTTAGCCTTCAGACTTTTTATTATGGAATTTTTTATGCAATGCATTAACTGATGATATTAAAATGATATAAAAGGGTAGAAATATGACAATTAGAAGCATAGCAAAGATGATGAGGGTTTGAAGCACCCCTTCCCCCCCCCCCATACAAGTCCACCCCCAGGGTGTCTTCTTTCCCGATGGAAATTAATTGTTCATACATCAAGCTTTTAATATTAAAATCTGAAAAAAAAATGTATGATCATGATAATTCTATATTTGAAGCAGGCTCGGTTCATGGACAGTAAGAGCAATCCTCCCACCCAATAAAAAATACATAACACACTGACACAAAAGGTCATTAAGGCAATACTAGTGATCATAATACTCTTTCAAACCCTACACTGATGTATTGTCTTTTGTTCAGTATAATTGTGTCTAAAGAGCAACAAGACGAACGTCTAGACGAGTTGCGGTGCCGACATACCAAGTCGTCTTGTACTTTAAAGGTGATTTTATATTTTAGGGGGACAAAAATACCATTCCAAAATACTTGTATTGTGTTTTGCCCAATAGCAGCTAAGTTAAGTTCCACACTTGTAACCCAGGAACATTGTTCATTCACTTTAGAAATGTGGTTGAGGTGGAACGTGAAACACACCAAAGAAATACTCGATTGCCGGTATAATGAGGTTTGCTCATTTTCAACTCATAGTTGACAGAAAATCAGGAAAAGATGATACAGCAGTTGATTTAGAACTGTAGAAAGAGCAAAATGTCACATCAGATAACATTTCAAATGTCATTTACAAGCTGTTTCTTGTGCATTCAATATAAGGTATCCCTAATGTCCCGGCTCCTTAGTAACTCCTTGTACAGCATGAGGGTTTCTGATAAAAGATGGTAAAGCGCCACAGGCTTAAGACAGACCATTCGACCAAACAGACGTTAGTCAAAATTGTATTTTAAATAGTGCAGTTAATAAGGAAAAACATGCCATTTGTTTAGCTGTTTAGTGAATACAGGTGGAGTACACTGTTATGAGTAATGTTGGAAACGACAATGAGTCTGTATATACATGACAGTAACGTTGTAGTCACTTGGTTGAATATGGATTTATGTTAATGAACAAAAGGGAAAAAATTCCAATGTTGAACATAAAGACTTTTTAAAGATTAATGGTTTTTAAAAAGTTTTGTACGCTCCGCACCAAGTTTACTCTCAGCTTTCCTAATAAAAATTTTTTGTAAGTAACATGTAATAACAAGTTAACGAGAATCAAAAGAAATGTCGATATCTCAGATTTACCATAATCTTTACAAATGATGAAATAAAATTAAAAAAAAATATATATAAAACAGCAAAGTAAAAATTCCTTTGTCAGCGTTACCTACACCTACATTCCCTCAACATAAATGTTAATATGATGATATTTTACTCTAGCCTTAGGCCTATTGTCACTGTTTCTCCAATTTATATTAATCCCGCACACATACGTCACTACTAACCCTTCGCCGGTAACTTCTTAGTTTAGTAATGTATAGACACTTGAGCACGTTGACCTCCACAAATCAGAGAACCGAATCAATCACTTTCAAATCATAAAAGATAAATTGCAACATCTATCGTCCCTTCATGAAACCCGAATACCAAAAAAATCGATGTCCTAGTTTATAACTATTAGCGGCGATTCGTCTGTCATCACATCATTAAACAGTTTCGCTTCTTCCTACACTCTATATCAAGAACTTCTTGTCGCCTTTCTGACAGTGACTTCTTTTCGGAACAAAACTGTTGCCATTGCATAAAAATTGTTTTAATAATTTCCATGCATTTCTTTTTCTAATAAAAATAATAATATAGCAAGTTTATGTATGGCCACGACTACTTAACTGATCAAGCGATAACCTAAAATATGTAAAAGCAATAAGAAAGCCAGGTCTATGAATAAGACTGCACTGTCCAGTAAAAAACTCCGTAAAAGACAAATTTCATCATTCCAACCACCCATATGCAATAGCTCAACAAATCACTTTCAAAAGATGAAACGGACTTCATGAAAAATAAACGTTTCGCTAACGTAAAACGTAACACCACAGCCAGTGACATAACAAAAAGAGCATGACTAGCTTATTAATAAGTGTCTTGCTACTTTACAATTCTACGAAATGAACCACCTGGCTAAAAATTTACAATTGGGAATTTTCTTGTACCTGTTCAAAACTTCGTTGTGTAAGCCAACAATCTAAACCCTCTACAAACGGTACAAATTTAATGTTTCGTTCGTTTAACATAAATATAAAAAATTATAAGGCAATCATTTGTAATTGTTTTACAGTGACGTAAATCCCGGAGAAGGCAAGGGATGTCTTTGCTTCCTCAAGTAAAAAAGGAAAGCCAAACTTACATGGCCCCCTCAAAATTTTAAATAACCATTTCAAAATCAACACATTTTTGACAAGAGATGAACTATCCATGGCCTTTAAAAAGACCAAATCAGTTGGTTTTCAATGGCTTCTCCCCCAACAGAAGACCCAAAGCAGTCCCTGAATGATTGTGCAAAACCTTCATTCATGCAGACCTCTTCCCAATATCTCAAACAGATCACCGCCCAGCATAATAAAAATGGTTGCTCTCATCACATACAAATATAAAACAAGATATGAATGAACATGTTAAAACCCTACCGTGACTACTCTTTACATTAAACTATTTGTTCATGTTAACACTTCTTCATCTTATGATGTGCACTTCTCCTAAATGTATAAATATCCCCAAGAACATTCCCCCTGAATTTGGTTTTAAGCATTCTTCTTTAGTGGAGCTTCTGAGCAATGGCAACTCGTGGTGTAAATATGTGGAGGGGTACATAATGAACTTACAATGACTTGTGTTAAATAAAGATGATGATCTTCCCTGTAACCAATAATGCCAAACACCGAAAAAAACAATTACCACCCACAACAACGAAAAAATAAAATGTACATGTAGATCTTTCGGAACGTGTAAATAATACATTACGATCGTCATGTTCCCTACTGTCCCCATCATCACACCTCTGACTATTTTCATATCCACTAGAGCCTTTTTTTGTTTGATCCCAACTCTGACATCATCATTTTTCTCCCCTTCATAACTTTTATCTTGAAATTCACCCCCATACTTTCTTTTTCTTTGTTGCCAACCTTTCCTTTCTACAAAAAAAATCTTTGAACGGCCCTTCTTGGGCATTGTTATATTCTCCACATAGTTTTAAACTTTAAAATAACAAATTTACCATAACCAGACACCTTGATATAACACAAATATTAATACTCGCCATCTTATACAAATAATATTTACCTACCAATAACAATGGTTCCCTCCAACAGAAACTTACTTTATGAAAAAACAGTGAACAAAACTCCTCTGAACTATCAAACTTTTTACTCCACAGCAACCCCGACCATGTCACTTGAAAAGAATAAATCTCTACAAAGAAATCCTCATATAAATACTCAAAATTCACGTAACACCTCGATGAATTAAAAAAACAACCAAAATGATGGCGCCATGTTAAATTAAACAACATATTATTCCCCAGAGTACACACGGACCTGGTTTTTCCGCAAGATTGTTACTAAAAATAGAACACGTTTGCAAATTTTACGTGAAAAAACCCCCAATTTTACACTCTCACGAAAATCATATTTCCACCAAAACTTAAAAACACGAAAGAGAAGTACCATCCCTACAAATTGCACTAAACCGTATTTCGATACCACAAAGCATCTAGAAGGAGATAGAAATAAAGTGCCGAAAAAGTCAGAAATTGACATCTCGATAGTAACTGCATTAGTTGCGGTTGCCTGCAAGGCAGGCACCGCAACTAAAAACAGTTGCCCCAAATATGTTAAAAAACAGCGGTTAATTTCAGTTTTCCTTTAATTTCTCTTCAAATGATAATGCTTTAGGATACTGCATGTATTCAAGTCAAACCAAGCAGTTATTCCTAGTGAATTTCATATTTAGGGAGAAAAAAATTTGTAAAATTTCTCATTTGGGAAAAGAAATTTGTAAAATTCCTCATTTGGGAAAAAATATATTGTCATCTGACTTTTCAGAGCCAATCATGAAGCCTAAGTGAGTCTTCTACACTTCTTCAAGTTAGGGAGACTGCTCTTGTCTTATAGAGAAGAGGTTGTAGTTCATACATCAAGCTTTTAATATATAAAATTTATTATTTATAACATGGCTTAATTGATAGAGCATAGACTGAGCTTAAAATTTTGTGGAAGTAAAGTTTAGAAACCTACATATTTCATTTACAGGTATCATGATAGTAAACATTTTTGCAAAATGTTTAATTTGTGCTGATTACTGCATATCTCCCATACTGTGATGATACTGTAGAAAATTTGGGCCATTTGTGAAACATAGACAGACCCAAACAGATTGGCATTTTCCAGTTGTGGAATAACTATCTCTACTCCATACTGAGTATCACACAAATGGCAGAAAGTTCCATTTTCAAGGTCCTTGGTATGTTCTAGCCCAGGTTAGGGATTGAACTCTGAAACTTCTGACTAAGGGTCCGATATGCTCTACCCACATGACCTCAAGCTGAGTCCTATAGGCATAGAGATGGGAGCTGGATAAATAAGAATAAACAACTTTTACCACAAATACTACTTGGTTAATGTTAATATGATTTACAAAGTACCACTCTCAACAAAAACACACAGAGAGTATCAACAACTCTAACCTAACCAGTGTTTCTGTCAGAGGGGGGATTAGTTCTCCCTGTCCATCAGAAGTTGGGTGAAATTCCCCTCCCCCCTTTTTGAAAATCAGAAAATTGTCTATTTCTTGGTTTCTTTCATAAAAAGAAAGACACTTTTGTTTTAACTTACACAATTTAATGGCCTTCAAAACCCTTTAAATTGCACCTTACAAGGGCCTTGAAGCAAGCAATAGTCTCCCTAAACCAGTGGTGCTGTCACAACCCTGTGTGCCCCCCTAATTTAGATTTGAGACTTTCAAAAAAGGACATGCCTTTTGTATTCAGAGTGTGACTATGAAATTTTTTTAAGATTGGATTCTTCTTTTGGCAAGAACAGGCATAAGTTTTCATGTCCTCCAAATGAAAATATTGCAAACACCTGGAAAATGCCATTTCTGGCTGTCTGAGGGGCTGCAGTTTTCAAAATTGTCTGCACACACCTGACTATGCCAATTGAAGGTAGCACACAGCTCAGGTTACCATTCAGGCAGGATTAAATTTGCATCTTTCCTAAAGAGAATCACATTAGTTGTGCATCAACTGCTTTCCCTTTCTCTTTCTATTTTTCTTTCTTTTTTTTGTTGTTGTTGTTGTTGATGTTGTTGTTGTTGTTGCTGTTAATGATAAAATCCCACTTGAAATTGCCATGGAAGTAATTTTTAGACCAATGTTAAAACATTAGAATTACCCTAAAATTACCACCTTATGTACCTCACCCTAAAACCCAGGAGCTTTTGGGGCTTCATCCCTTGGACCCCACTGGGACTTGCACTAAACTGCCCATCAACTTCTCTCTCTACATCTCATCTGCCCCTTTTTCAAAATGTCAGATCCACTAATGATAGTAGCTTCACTTTATTTTTTTACCAAAAATCTTACTTGAAGTAATTACCCTGGAGGTAATGTTTAGACCAGTGTTTAGTGAATAGAATTACCCCTAAATATCAACTTTAATACCTCACAAACACCCCTAAACCCAAGGACTTCATCAGTGGCACTATGGTGGGCCCCTGGGCCAAACCACATGAGCCCCACACTCTGCACTGGGTGGCACCTGGGGCTCCATGAGAGGTGTCTAGCAGTGCCCTTCTGCAAAGTTGTTGTGCTTCCCCTGCCCCCTGGACTGAAAAGTCTGGTGAAACTACTACCCTGAACCCACTTGTAACTTCAGCCTAGAACAGCATCACTTTGGACTTGGAGTTCAGGAATAATAAATATCCTGTTTTGTGTTTCTGGCAGAAACCCTGCAAAAATCATCTCTTAACCCTAATCTTCCCTTGAAACATGATGTTAGGCATGGTATACATGAACTGTGCCATGGATATGACACATATAAATCAAAATTTCAGGACAAGTGGATGGAAGTGTCTTTTGCACATGCACTGTGTATTGACATTGATGAAATGTAAACATGAAAATGTCTGTCATGATCACATGGAAAATAAGAATAGTGAGAAAAATGGGTCCAAACCGTTTGCCATCCCAAATAAACACAACCCTGCCTCATACCCTGAACTGCCAGCGACATGCAGAGAAGTTAAGGGATCAGAATTATGCAACTTGTTACCCTCCACTAAGGGGAACTCTTTCCCTTTTCTTCGCTGCATCATTGGTCATCAAAAAGGCAGACTTTATGAAGGGATGAGTAAATGAAGTTATCATCATGTAAATAGGACACATTTGTTTTCTTATTTTGGTTTGAACCTTCTATATGTGTTCCACTCATTTCATAATACACTATTTCATAGATGTCAATATCATGTCAAATTAGACAAGTTGTTGTTACTAAGCAATTTGATGATGTTATGATCACCGAAGTACATGAAAGTTCATATCCGCATTAGGCACCTCGTGTTCACTCTCTACGCCTGCTCTCCTGCTGTTTAATGTTGCCTAGTCATGTAAGACTATACCCCCCAGGCAAGGTTACCCTCAAAAACATTAAAATCCTGCTTGTTACATTTCAAAGCCTTACCGAATCCAGTATCTACATGTCTTGTAATGGAAGAAGTGATACATGTAGATCCTCCCTACAGGTTGTCATGCACATGTCACTCAGTAGGAGAGGCAAAATATGCAAAAAATGTAAATATTATGATATCAAAGCTGTGTGGAATCTATTGCACATGTGGGAGAAAACATTTTGCAATAGCTCTACCTTGGGCAAGATGCCAAAAGTGAAAGTCAAATATCATGTCAGTTGGAGATAAAGTATGGCCCTGTTCCTCAGACTACCTACCATAGACTGGCAGACATCATCTGATCATTAGACTTCTTTGCATACAATTGGATGGAAAATATTTTCTGGGTCGTTGCCAAGCTGTGTTCATTTTTTGGTCCAATTATGAACGCTTCGAATTTTCCTACAGCCATGTGAGACAGAAAAAAAAACCAAACCATAAAAAAGCATTGCCTTTGTAAAAAAAAATGTACCAAGCATATTGCCCATGTTAACATTTTGTCAATATTTTTTTATGACAAAACATTTGCCTGTATTCTGTACAAAAGCCTGTATTTGCTTTGGGCAATGTGTGAATTGCAAAAAGAGTGATAGTTCTGATTAGTAAATATTGGATTCAGCCCAATAGTTTGAACAGTATTTTAAAACATGCACCCCCACAAGATAAAAGCTATGGTTTGGAGATATAAGGGGAGAGTGAGTGAGTGGCGAGAATTTTTTTTGTTGATATAAATGTTGTCTCTCAAAGCCTGAAATGCAAGCATTAATATTGTCTTTTTGAAGTATAATCCATGTATTGCAGCCAACTTTATTTTCCAGGTACTGCATTTTTTGTTTGTTATGAAAGTATTCATTGGTGAGACTCTCTATCTCTGCATCAGCCCTTCATTTTAAAGGCCTAGTCCTCTCACCCCAAACAGTTCCAATTGTCCTAACCTACTTTTCTCAGCCCCTCCCACAACAATCTAAGGGTGCTTTTACACTTGATCCGGGTCTGATCGCTCGATGTTATCAGCGTATCGAATTACGTGTATGGCTTGATCCTGGTGCATTTACACTTGTCTCGTACTCTGATCCTGCTCTGTGCTATAAGCGGAAGTTGCTCCAAATGAATTAAGAAGTACATGCACATGCGCGTGCGTACCAAAGTGTAAACAAAAATAGACCCTATACATGTACCATGCACATCGTACCTTTCCTCACCGTTGATCCGTTGAGCATTTACACTACAGATTTGATCGCCTCTGCAGGGTCTGATCCCCCTCCCCCCTTACTATACGATCAAAATCAGGCGATCAGATCCGGATCTGATCTGCATTTACACTACAAATTTGATCTCAAGCAGTGGATCAGACCCTGGGCAGGCGATCAGATCCGGATCAAGTGTAAATGCACCCTTAAGCTCATCCTCATCCACACAGAATCCCATTTTATTGCTTCAAGGAGGGTACACAATGTGTAATCAAAACACTCAGCATAGTACATGCTGTGTAATATGAGTTATAGTACTATGCATCTTTTGAACTTGATGTCAGTCAAAGAGCAGTTTCAATAAAGAACTCATGTGGACTATGAAAAATTGTAGTTTGGGATGAAATTTTACTGCATTTAAGATTTTGGCAGGTTTCACATCATTGAAATCATGGTGGTTGTCAGTCCATAGCTGATCCAGTATTAGTCAAGGAAGGGGGGGAGGGGAGAAGGCTCACAAATGGGAGCAAAACACTGTGACAGATGACATGACTAGTGGAATTTGTAGCCCAGGGGTAGTCAGAAGCCCCTCTCTTATTGTGCTTTCCATATTAACTTGGGGCAGTGTCCTTCGATAATAACTAGGGGCCTTGTTAAAGAACTTCCTACACCATTAAATCTTGTCCTGTAAGATGTAACAGATGCCTTGTTCATCAAAAAGGTCCACTTTGAAGAACAAACTTGTTTAAAATGTGTGTTCCAATAGCCAGATTGTTTTGAAACCTTCAGTTGTTATGTGTCCCCACAGTAAAAAACCTATGGACCTGGCAGACTGTCTACAGTTAAAATGTTTTGTAAGTGTTATTCATCTTTGAAGTTATTTATAGCTGTCTCGTTTGTTTTCCTTCCAGGTATACAACTGGATCAGTCTCAGCGTCTGGGCATTCAAACATTGGATAGTATGTAACATCTGCTATGAATTCAAAATCCCAGATCAGTCATGTGTTTAACCAACTATGATAAAAAGATGTGCATTAAGTAAATAAACATCATCAAGGCAAACAACATTAATACAGTGCCCTCGCCATGATGTGCAGGTTCTATTTGTTATTTAAAGTAAAACAAATGAATCTATTTATGTAGCTTAAAATTTGTAAACAGTGCTTTTCTCTGCATACACTGTCTAGAGCCCTCCCATTCTCCCCTATAGTTCCCATGTTAAAACCTCACAGCTTGGATGCAGTTTGCTGGCCCTATTTCTCACAAACTGTGTTACTACAAAAGGATTTGTTTGTATTCAGGCCAGAATGTCTCCTGTTGGGGACTGGAAGCATCTGTTTGATGGGTGTTGCGTGCTCATTTTTACGCAGAACTTGTTACACCTAATCCCATCACATCATGAGAAAATCTGCTTCTCAAGACTGATGCGACAAACTGGCCAACAAGGAAAAGACTTGGCCAAATTTGTTTTGATATCATTTAATCAATAGCTATTGAATGTCTATGCTTCATTGGAGTTAATATTAGAACTGCCCATCATTCTGTTGCATTGAGTTTTTATGCTAAAAGGTTGTCATAGTTTCCACAAACCCAAACCAGCTTTTCTAATTTAAAATTTGTTTTAAGGTCAATTTATACGGAGTTCAGTTACAGTGAATTATTTTGTTCATATTATTGCTCATATTAATGCTTCAATGCCTTCCATTTTTTTTTTCTGCTTCCAAGATAAGTTATGAAATATATGTTAAAGCTCGCATTTTTAAATATTTTCCAGTTTGAAATTGTATAACGTCTGTTTCTTAATGTTGGAGGAATAACACCTTTTCCAAACCAAACTAGATGAAAAAGATGCTACAGTATATCCATTTCAGTTCAAATGTTGCAAATTTGGACTTAAATAAATTGTCAAAATGGTCCTTCAGAAGGCATTTTGCCAATGATGATCCTTCACTAAAATGATCAAACTTATGCTGGGGCTCTGTTTGGCAATATTCATGAAAAATATGTCCAAAAAGGAAAGTGACCACTCTGGCTGTTTATTACAACACAATAATAGGCATTGTTTGTGGGACAGTTGTCTCTCTCTATAGCCAAGTGCCATTATCAAATGCTGTGTTGCCAAGTTTTGTATGGCAGATATCCCCATATTCAGTATTAGCTTCAAGTAAACGTCACAGCAGTTAACTTATTCATTTGTATGACTATCAAATCACAGGATAAGGTTACCAGCATATAGTGCAAGTGACCTCAACCCATATTTACTAAAACTGGTTTGTCTGCATCTACAAACCAGCTGATATATCTACCATTCCATAAGTCAAGGTGACATTTTTCAAGAGTATTTTGTAGGCCTACTTTAAAACCTTGTCGTTTGTTTTGAAATGATTGAAGAAATAAAAAGAGGGAATTGAATTTGTAAAAGGAGACTTAGAATTGTATATATTGATAGAGCTAGTTAATTCCAGTTAGTTTATGTTCTTCTGGTTTTATCTGGCTAATAATATTTTTGTATGAGGATAATGTTTATAGTCCCCCGTCTCATTAGACCCCCTTCTCATTAGACCCCCGTCTCATTAGTCCCCCCTCTCATTGGTCCCCTCGTCTCATTAGTTCCCCTTTAGTCCCCCTTTAGTCCCCCGTTAAATTGGTCGCCCGTCACATTACTTATGATATGGGGACTAGTCCCCCTTTTAATTGGTCGGCCTGTCGCATTAGGTATGAGATTGGGGACTAATAAGACGGGGAACTAATGAGTCGGGGGACTAATGAGATGGGGGACTAATGAGACCAAATAATAAAAGGGGGGAACAATGAGATGGGAGACTAGTGAGACAAATTAGGCTATGCCAAATGGGGGACCAATGAGAAGAGGGACTATAGAGCGGACCCTCTTGTATGTAATGTATAAATAATGATATATTGCGCTTAGAGGAAATGCCCATTAACAAGAATTAAGTCTTTAGAAAAACTTAAACTGATCCTATTCAACTCGGTATGCAGCTCAACTTTCTGGCAGACATGAACCTCATCTTGACTCCTGAAAACTTGTAATGTTAAAAGCTTCCATCTGTGACGCTGTGGCACTGAAAAGCTATGCTGGGCCAATAGGGGCCCTCCCCAAACAAATCAGTAAAATGGCCTGATCCTTCCTCCCCATGTTGCCAGTGGTAGATTGAGTATAGGAAGTAAGGAACTCTCCTCCTTAAAATGAGCCTATCTCACAAAGGGGAGGTTGGGTGTAATAAAATTTTACTTATCAGCAACATTTACTTGTATCACTTTCACTCAAATTACTGTTAATCCTTGGCCAGTGAGGAATCTTGTTCTGTTGGTTACACAAAAGGTAAACCCATAAACCCTTTTATTTGTCATCATCATCTTAGAAAGTCCAAGACCAACTCAATAGTCGGATTAAGGTCAAGAGCATCCCCCCCCCCCCCTCCAACAAACAAAAAAATTATTTTGAAGCAGTAGCTAAATATCACAATTTTCTTCTTTTTTTCACCTAACAGAATCTTTTATAATATGTTATAACTTCAGTATTGCATATGCAAGTAAACCAAGCAGTTACTTCTTGTAAATTTCTCATTTGAGAAGAAAGCAATCTTGTCACATGACTTTCAACAGCCAATCATGAAACAGGATAGCATACTACTCTACTTCAAGTGTTAAGTAAGAGATAACCATTTCAGATGGTTCCAAAAGTAGAACCTGAATCTTTAAGCAGAAGAGTTCCTAATGTAAGAGTTGGTAATACCTGTCATGGTCATGTAGTTATACCTAGAGGAAATTGCTATTTTCCCTGATCATACAGCATGACATGAAAGAATTCCCCTATCATATAATTTAAACCTATTGCTAGAAAGGTTGCTACCAAGTTTTCTATATTTATCACTGATATCAGTGGTTTTGGTACTTCCTTTGCGTGCTTGGTTTGGCCATTTTCTTCATTAAGGATGATCTCATACATGAGCAAATGAAATTGAGATGAGACATATTAAATGACCCTGGTAAAAGTGAAATAACTGACCAACTGAAAAATCCAACAAACCAGTCACCAGGGTGCTAAAGGAAGGCAGAAGACACTTCTAGGAGGAAAATAGTTTTTGGGGAAAATATATTAATATGCATTAAGACTATGGCAGTAGCTTACTTTGATCTTCTGAGGCAGGAGCCAAAAATCCCCCCACCCCTCTCCTAGCTACACAGATGTGGCAGGACTGGAGTTTGACTCCTTGCCATGTCATAGCAGAGACTTTGAAAAATTTAACCTACTTTCATTGTGCTTGGTGCTCAGCATAATCCATTGAGTCGGGAAAATAAGCACAGCCACAACTGGAAAAAAGGCTGTGGCCAGCCTGACTTGAAATAAATTGGTTAGAAACTGCACCATAAAACCAAGTTTTCTAACTAACTAACTATCTGGATTGTACTAGCTGTCATGCAAAATACATCTACATGAGTTTGAAGGAGTTTACACTTCATGATAATCCAATGTCATTACTGGCCCTTGAAAATCATGTGGTAAAATGTGTGCCAAATTCTGGCATTCTCACCTAAGTGTGTCTCAAGTTATATATATCTTAGAGAGTTTTTATGTAACATCATAATATGGTTTGCCAAGTCCATTGCTGGGCAAAAGTCAACAGTCATCAATGTATGCTGCTTCTTGGACAGTTGTGCATACTACACTGCAGTTTTTACCAGACAGTTAAGAAGGATTGAAGGGGGGAGGCTTGTGACATCAGTGAAATATCACTCACTCTATAGAAGAATCCGATTAGCGCTTGTGTTTAGTGACTGTAGGCAGCCATTAGTGGGGTCCATCAGCCTTAAATCGTCTTCCTTTATTGTCTATATGAATTTCAAACCTTCATATTCAGTGAAATTGAAGGAATCAATATACAATTTAGTGTACATCCATCGAAACAGGTAAGCAAGGAAATTGAAGGATTCAAAGGTGATAGACCCTAGTTATGGCAGGCTGAAATCAGACCATCACTTGCTGTCTTGATTGCACTATAGATGGTAAGGTTAGGGTAACGTTTGAGCCAGAAGGGGTTAGAGTTAGAGGTCTCAAGACTTATTATCATACATGATATATGTTATGGATTGGCAAGATGCAACACTGTGCTCTTCAGTATGCAGTGCTAAGTGTTTACATCATGAAAGATGCATGAAGGGAAAAATAAAGAGGATGTTTATGAGCTTTAACCTGTTGTTTCTAATGTTTGGGCGTTTCCCTTGCCCTTTACCCTTTTTGCTTTGTGTGTAAACATTGATATCCTGTTAGCTGTTTACATTAATTTGTAGGAGTAAGGAATGCTTGGCAGGAAAGCTTAATATTGTTTCTTTCCATGGGCATCTGCAAAAAAAAGGTCAGGGGGGGCAACATTTCTGGGGGGTAAAGCCTCCTAGTCACCATGAATTGACACAAAGCGTGGGAAATTTTCGGCCTGAAATGCCTTCCAGATCGCTGGAAATGGCATTTCTTAAGCCTATTTTTTGCGTTTAGTTTGGTTTTTTTCTTTGATTTTTACACGTTTTTTCAAATTTTTGAATTTCCAGGGGGGGCACTTGGCCCCCATGCCCATGCATGCGGATGCCCATGTTTCTGTCATGAAGATTAAAACTAAGTAAATACATTTTTGTCATGGAAAATGTTTCCAAACACATATTTTATCGTACAAAGAATATTTCATATTTGATTTCAATTAGGGTATTTCCAAAGAAGATGTAAATATTTTGAACGGAAGAGACCTTTGCGTGCTCAAAGATATATTTTTTTAATATGTTATTGTACATGCCTTGATGTATGAATCACATTGTTATTTCTTTCATTTTAAATGTTTGTTTTGTATGTAATTCCTTCCATTCCTGAGTTTTCTTTAAATGAGGTGTATTCCATGACTCAGTGCAACAGAGTCAAATAAAATTTATGATGGAAAGTTCACCATGATCTCACATTTTATCATTTAGCTTGTTTTTCCATCTTCTTAGTTCCTAAGAAATTTTTGTCTTCCTCCAGGCTAATTAGACAAATTAAATAAATGTTTGAGATATGACTGTTTCCACTTGATGTCACAAGCCCCTTTCTAGACTCCTGAAAAATGTGTATACATTGTAGTGTAGTGGTGTGTGTCTTGCTGAGAAACAGCTGATAATGTGACACTGTTGATTTTTAGCCCTGCAGTGCTAACCAAATCATGAATGATGTCACATGAAAATATTCTACAGGCAGAGATGTACAGTATGTTACACTCTAGCTATTCTATGCTGCAATACTTAGATAGAGTCAGGAGATATGCAAGGTGGGGGTAGCCACAGACAGTTTTTCAACAGTCATGTTGTTCATTTGTTGTATTGACAGCAAATTTTTTAAAATTGGACATTTTTCTAAAATACATCTGAGCAATTTGTTAAATCTAAGATGCCCTTCCTTACCTCCTACTTACACATTCCTTGGACAGGCATGCACAAGGAGGACCTCTGCCAGAGGTCACCCACAGCCACAGGGACTTGCTGCAGGTAAGTAGTGATTAGGAAGTGTAAATAGGAGGTAAGTATCGGGGTTTGTGGATTCCCAAACCAGGGAGTTTGGGGAATTAAATTTTTCCCTTTACCATCTCCTCACCCCCTCTCCCAGACACATTAATGACCAAAATGTAAGCACAATGGAAGGAAGATGGAAGGAAATTGTGGATGTGTAATTGGTCATTGGTGTAGTTAATTGGTTTGTACAGGTTCTAGAAATCCTTGAAAGTCCTGAAAAACAAACTTGAATCTGACTGTTTATAAAGGTCCTGGAAATCCAGTCTCTGGAATCTTGGAAAGTTTGTGGAATTCTATCATTTTGAATGTGTGCAAGTCATGAATGTCTTAAATTTTCTACTGTACCACATTGTTAAATTATTATCTTGATATACTTTACCCTCCCCTCAACTTACCTTTGGCAAAAGACCCCAACACTGATATCAGAATGTTTCATAGCTGTGATGGAGGCTAATTGTTCAGTTGTAGAGATTTAAGCCATTGTGTTATATGTAATTTTTTACACAAAGCACATTGGTCCAAACCAAGATGAAGTCAGGCCTGTAGGCAGACAAATTGTTTCTGGGAAGGGGCAACATTTCCACATCCAGGGCCAAATATGTAAAATCATCTTGAGTCAATGCAAACTTCATACTCTATTGGGAGCAAAAACTTTTGTGAAGACCTGCCCTTCCCCATCCTACAGCCTGAGATCTGGGTGAAGGAGACCTGTACCCTAAATCACTAACCACCTTTTCCAATTCCTATTGTCCAACATATCTAGCCTTCCAAAGGACAAGAAAGGAATATCCCAAAGTCATATTGCTGGCTTTCTTCACTTGCAAGAGGAAGAACAAAATTATTCCAGACCAGGTCCTACAAACCTTGCCACATTACTCATTTCCTAAGGGAAGATATCTCACTTTAAAGGCCCAGTTATATCACCCCAAACAGTACCAATTCTCCTAACCTTCTTACGAAGCCCTTCCCACAATTGTCTGAAATTCATCCTTATCCAAGCACAATCTCAGTTTATTGCTTCAGGGTGAATGCACTCTCAGCACAGTTCACGCTGTGTAATATAAGCTTTGGTAATCTCCATTGTTTGAATTAAAAAAAGCTGGGCCAATGGAGAGTTTCTGTATCCCCCTACAAGAAGTGTAGATCAGAGAGGATTGGCCCTTTAAAGATTGGTTATTTTTTTTTTTTTACAAAAAACCTCTTTCCATCAAAGCAACAGAAAGTTTCATATTGTGGGCATATTGCTGCAGATTCCATTTGTTTTTAACTGAAGGTCCTGTTTTCCCATGGAACTTGATACTATAATGGAATGCTTGAATATCTTTTCCTGTAGATCTTACTTTAAACTGCATCATTTGTAGGGTATGGTAATGTTGCTTAAATTGGGCATGACACAGCCATAAAAACTTTTGTGTATTGCAAGATTCCCTGCAACAGCATAAAAATTACAGCTAAATTGAATGCAAAGTCTAGTTAATGTTTTGCAAGTACATCACAGAAATCCCATAATGCACTAAATTTCAAGAAAAAATGCCTTTACTTTAAAAATTAGTATCTTCAGAATATATGCTCTTGAGATGCAGTTTTCACCTCCTGAAAGAAAATTTTTCTTCATATTTTGTAGTCGATGAACTTTATCTTTCGTAATAGGCTATTTTAAGACTTCAGTGTTGCATATACAATGTAAAAAACGGTTACTTTTTGTCATTTTCCCATTTGAGGAAAAGAATTTTGTCACATGACAAAGCCAACCATAAAACAGGACTCTACTACACTGCTTCAAGTTGGGGTAACTGTTTTCCCCCTGTAAGTTAAATAGAGGTGAGTGGATGATGCTGAGTATTTCTGGGTAATCTGATATGAGTTATGTAGTAGGGTTCATGGTGTTACCATTTTATTTAATATTTTGTTCTTGAATTGGAACACACTTGAACTTTGTAACAGGTAAATAGTAGCACAAATTTAAATGCATTTAAATTCCATAGCTCTCCTCATTGTCCTTGCTGAACTTTGGTATAATAAACTTGAACATTCACATGAGTTTAAACCTAGTAGGCTTTGGGACATGCCATACCTACTCTATTCAAAGTTGAAAATTGCCATCAAACATTTACCATCAGTGGAAACTCTTGTCATGTGACATTTAACAGGACATTTGTCAGCTTGTCTTTCATTAAGGTTACAGTTTCCTTCATCAACTTCGAAATTTTAGTAACCTTTTCTATCAGGATTCACAACTTTCATCATATGATTCATAACCTTATTTGCCCTTACATGAAACACCATCTGGATTTATATTTGAAAATGTCACTTTTTAAAAGGGGTGTCACCTTAGGAAGGAATTGTAGAAGGTTGACTGCAGTTAATTTGTTAAGCCATGATGGCCTCAGATTTACGTTTTTTAATGTGTAGACCATAGTTACTTCGAACCACCCAGATCCTGAGTAAATTTAGTCAGTGATACTTAAGAAAGGCATGAAAAATACAAAAATAGATGCTATATGTTTAACAAGGTGGGACTCCCTTATCCCATGCCCTTACCTTGGCCGCAAGCACAGTTTACATCTCATTTTCCACTACCTGGTTAAAACCATAGATAGTTGCCCTTGAGAAAAAGTAATTTATTCCATTTCCTTAGGAGCTTCTGTCAAATTTTGAATTCCAGAGCAGAGTGTGCAAGTCTTGGACTTACATGACAATTAGTATAGCGCCTACTTAGGCGACTTTTGTCCTAAACTCTCCCATAGCAAGGTCAGTGGCATTTCGTTTCGACCTCCCTTGAATTTGGCTTTTAGTCTAGCGCTGACGTGTTTCGATTACAGAGGGCAGTTACCTTTGGCCGAATATTTCAACTGTCATGAGAACATGTATAATTCATTATTTTGACATGTCGCATGTGACATCGTGAAGAGCAATATTTCTTCCACGCAGGGGGTTACACTTCACTGACCACATACACAAATACCTACACTTGTCGGTGAAGTTCAAAGGCCAACAATACTGCGTACAAATGGCGACGTTTAAGTGCCGAGGATATCTGCAATGTATGCCATGGGAACAGGGGGAAATGTTAGCCTTACCCAAAGAGTTATTTCACATGTTTATTCTTGAACTTATAGGTCAATCAGGGAGTTGTTAGGAACTCCCTGGGTCAATAGTAAGAGGGATAAACAATTTGGGGACACGCTAGAGTTTTGTTTTCGATTCGATTATTTTCATTTTGGGTAATCACATTTGTTATCTTTATTGACTTTCCATTTTGGAATATAAGCCACTTTACTTTTTTTAACTCGGCTAACAAGAGCTAGTTTCTCATTTTGTAAGCTTCACTCTATACTAACAGTCATGGGGTCATATCCAATATCTTAATTTCAATCGTTTCATGTAAGAGTTTCTTTCCGACAATCAACATGACATCATTTTCTCACCCACCCCGTTATCTGAGTTTCCCTTTCCCCATTATCGTGTTTTGTCGATGTGTGAGTTCCAAAGGGACCATTGGGTTCGTCATTTAACTCCACCGTCCACTTTCTCGGTTATTTTGAATGGCTAAGTCAAAGAACACCGGAAAATATTTAGAACTTTGTATATCTGCATAACCAGTGGCGTAACCAGCGGGGTCCCCCCTCACTGGACACAAAAAACGGGAAGGGAAGGGAAGGAAAGAAAGGAAAAAGAGAAAATGAGAGGGAAGAAGAGAAAAGGAAAAGAGAAAAAGGAGGGGAGGAAAGGAGAGAAAGGCAGGAGAAAAAAGAAAATGGAAAAGAAGGGGAAAGGAAAAATGAGAAAAGAAAGAAAGCGGGCCAACTATAACATCGAAAGCACGATTGATCTGCATTCATGGAACACTGTTTTGGTCAATATATATCATATGAACATTCATTTAGAAAAATAAATGAACATTCATTTAGTCGCCTAAAGTTAACAAAATAATATCCGAGGTCCTTTTTATCGGAGGAAAGACTTTTCTCTCTCTTGGTCTTTGCCAGAAAGTCGGGGGGACTTCAGAAAAGTAATCATTCCCAGATTTTCCACCAATGTTTGGAGGAAGTGCATATTCTTCAGTACAATCCCGCAGCTCTTTAAACTTGAAGCTTTCTGCAATATAAGCTCCATATCAACAAATTATTGTTTCAAAAGGGCAGAAATTTCGGCGCGCTTTGCGCGCGGAATACATCCCTGATACAGTGGTGTTCACATTTGCAAGAAAAATCGGAAAACTTAGCTACTACTTACAAGCCCGAGACATGCCATTTCCGGCTGTTTGAGGGGTCGCGATTTTTCACAATTTTCTGTACGCTCCGCGCCAACTGAAAATAGTCTTTACAGCAAGACTTCGTATTTTAGGCAGTGAAACCATTGGCTTACCGTACTCAAATGCTCTCATACACACCTGTCATCAGATACGGTACCTTTCAACCCTGTCAGTTGTGCAGTCTTTGTAGAAGGATTCTTTAGTTATTGAAGTGTCAAAATTTTATCAATGTTCAGTGTTGCAGAGCAGTGGCGTAGCTACAGGAGGCAGGGGCGATTGCGCCCTTGCTCAAAAAAGTGAAAAATTCGAAAATTTGCCATTTGAGGCACCAGCCAAATACACTGCGGTTTTTCCACGTTTTCCTTCATAAAATTCCGAATTCTTCCTAATAAAAGTTCCATATTTGAAATTATTAGTTTTTTAAAGGGCAAAAATTTCCGCGCTCTTAGCGCGCCTTAAATTGCAAGCCATAAAGCTGTAAGTGATCACTCATAAAGCAGTCAGTGGATAATTTTCCTAGCCGCCAGAGTGCCGTTTCTCCAAACTTTTTTCAATATAAGCTTTCATTTTTGTCTAAAAAATGCAACAAAGTTTCTAGAGTTTTTTAATGTCGCCCAGAAGCCGGAATCCGCACTCCTTAGAAAACACGATCTTCAGTCGACACGCTATATCAAATATTATGCTAATAAGAAACGCAGATTCTTCGATAGTCCCCCAAGTATGCAAATTTCCTTACAGGAAACCCTAAATCTAATCTATTCATTGCAATACAAGCTCCATATTTAAAAATGTGTAAAGGATCCAAATTTTCGGTACGTACCTTGTACAGTAGTGTTCACACTTAAGAAAAAATAGATTCATTTTAAAAAAGGTTATTCCTGCTCGTAGAAAAAGTAAAAAAATTTAGCCATAAAAATGTACCTTTTGGTCAATGGGGTAGGGTGACTTGCTTGGTCCAAAATTGCCCCCCCCCCAACTCCTCCCTTAAGGCCCTAAGACACCCACAGACTAACACAGCTCAACTAGTACAAAATCGGGAAACATCTATGCTATTGCCCCCCTCCCATCCCCCCTCCGGATAGTCAGGTCTGGTTACGCCACTTTACATATCTTTTTGTATATAAGGCTGCAATTAAATAATTGGCCTTGAATTACCTTCACCGGATTACCTTGGCCCCAAAACAAGGAATATTCAGACAATCGTAGCCCACAAGATACCAACTGGGTCCCGGAGCCCTACACTCGGTTTTAAACCGACTATGATTGGTGACTCGCTTTTGTTGCAAGTCAACTCCACTCTGCTCCCTGTCAATCCATGCTTTGTAAAAGTGCACCTTTGCTGAGAGTGTCGAGGACAATATTGCTCTCAGAACTGTGCACGACTTGTGAGAATGATTTACTCGCCCAAAATGAAAGTCACCTTGTGAAACGCTCATCGTATGCTGTGTTGAGTATGCTGCGTCATTTCTAAAGCTAGCTCAAACCTGTTATCAAGGATTTGTAGCTAGCTCTCAAAGATTTTTTTTGGTAATAAAGGTAAACCTGGCAAGGACATCGCATAATTGCGACCAAGGTATGGAATGCAAGTTATGGCGACCCCTTACTAGAGTGACCTGCAGTCTGTGCCAACAGGGGTGGTGCTACTGGTCGACAGAGTGCTGTTCTATCAATGAACTTCATAAATTGGCTTGCGGCCAAAAATTACTACGAAGGTTTCTATGCACACAGTTCACTGATTCCGGTGTCGCAGTCGCAGGGTATAGCGTAAACATCGACAGTCACGTGACAATATTACAATCTTGAAATGTGTACGCTACTCTGCATTATCGGAGCGATGTTATTTTGCATTTGCGTGCACCATGATAGATTATAGTGATTTCGAGAGGAGTCGGGAGTCTTGACAAAGATAAATGTCCGCTTCTCGGTTGCAATTGTAAGAAAATCAATGCATAAAATCCAATGCGACGAATGTACCGTACGAGCTTGGGGCTTATGTTGATGTTACGGGATCTATTTTTAGCACTCAAAGTCTGTGACGTAGGCAAGTTGTAGCGTCTGTTTGCGTCAGAGTGAACTTCCACCTTCAGATCCCGTCACTTCAGATTTGTGACCAACTACATCGCAAACCCACAGCCGTCGAACCAAGCCGTGATACACTGATAGGTTTCTCGGCATAACCGCGAGTATGCCGAATTTTCACAATTTTTAGGCATCCTGTTCGAGACAGGCAGTTCGTAACATTTCTAATTAATCAGAGTGGTTTCTATCACTTTCAGTCCAATTATTCAATCTGGATCCATTCACTGTCAGGTCATTACCCCCGGCCACCTTACAAACAAAACAAAAAAAACCGGACCCACGCCTTTCACTGTAGGGTGTCTTTGTTTTCTCTTCCCCCCGCCCCTTTGTTTGTTGGCAAGCTGTTCTGCAACAAATATTATGCAACCAAATGTGTAGGTTTTAGCGGAAAATCGGCTCCGGCAATCCTATTAAAACATAGTGAGTATGTGGGAAAGTTAAAATGTTGCAAACGTGGCCTGCAGACATGAGGCATTTGAATTAAAAAAATTAAAATGAATAAACACTGTTTATTTTCTTTTACCATTTTCTCAAGTTGGATAATATTAAAAAGCGTGGCTAAGTTCAAGGAGAGAAGGAAGAACTTCAGTTCAAGCATTATTATCTAGGATGGAACTTAACTATACTAGTATCGCTGAATAGCAAATGTTCCTCAAATGTTTAGCGTAAAATCTTAAGGGCGTGTCATAATATTAAAAAAGTGTTGGAACTGAAAAGAACACCAACATGGCCGCAAAAAATAATGTACTCCCTATCTAACTAAGTTATTCAAGCCTCAACCAATGAACATGCACGATTTTCGTTATCTTCTCAAACCGTATTCACGCGGTTTTCTTTTTCTCTCTTCTCTCTTTCTTCTTATTTTTTTTTTTAAATAAATCCCTGCCTCCCCTCTTCTCTTCTTCAAGTTTTGTCCTTCCAACTATAACGCTCTCTGCAGTCCTTCTTTCCGTGCTCTGTCCATTACAGGCTTTAGGTTTGTGAATTGGGATAGAATTATTCGTGCATCCTACTTTGCAGTCAAATCTCCAGACGTTATTGTCTTTTAACTGAAAAAATTCAAGCTGGCATGGAAAGTGATCATTTCAAACTAAACATCAATTTAGCATTTTTATCAAAGCGGTATGTCCCGACCAGAAAGTCTTCTACATCGTATCGGGAACTGGTTGAAAAAAACTTGATTACATTTTATTTTATGTTTGTTTGGGCCTCATTTTAAAGGGCCAAACCTCTCACCCCAAACTACAATTTAGGTACCCGGGTACCGAAATTCTCAATTGGCTCAGCTTTTTGATTGACAGCTAATTCAAACAATGCAGAGTGCCAAAGCTTATATTACACAGCATGAACTGTATTGAGAGTGTTTTGATTATGCACATTGAGCTTTTTTAAACTCACCCTAAAGCAATAAACTGAGATTGCGTCTGGATGAGGATGAATTTCACACAATTTTGGGAGGGGCTTCAGTAAGAAGGTTAGGAGAATTGGTACTGTTTGGGGTGAGAGAACTGGGCCTTTAAAGTCAGACTCAACTTCAGGGGTGGGGGATGGAGACGAGTGTGCGGTCAGGACGGTAATTGTCTGCGCCAAATTCAGTAACAACGCACGAGCTTGAAAGTACTTGAAGACAGCGACTATGTTGACACGTTGAATTTAGATAGGCTTAAAAAAGAAAAAGGTTTTGCAATTAATTCCACACAAAAATTCACAAGGGTTTTTAGGCCTACCACCAGTTCGTCTTTCACGTAACATCCTGTGCCACCGATATCGCGATGTCACGATATCGGCGGAACAATATCCGATATCGAAATATCAAGGTCTGCATAGTATATTAAAACAAAAAAAAAAACGGTACTCACCACGTAGCCTACAGAGCGAGGTCGTGGTGAGACCGTGGAGCTACCACTTCGAGGTGGTAGCTCTATGATGAGACGACTCGAGCAGGAGACACCAGTCACTCTCAGTCACGGAGGTGAATGGTAGTTTTCTCACAGTGCAGCACAGTGGGGCCGCTCTCACCGCCTCACGTATTTCCCGCCATTGTCTTGGTATGGTGGGTTCTCTACATGCGGTATGTGCAATGACCTACAACTTTTGCATCTGTTACATGTTGTGCTCTAGTTGCCTTGTAATGCCAAGGTCTCTGTTACAGAATACAGCACATTGTGACTTTCTTTGTTCTTTCTGTGCCCGCTGCTTGTTTCGGCTGAACAGACTGTTCCTCGCCCTTTAAAGCTAAACATGACCATTTATATTGCAAAAATCGGGGTATTCACGACCGGCTCCGCAGGTATCGTCCATCATTTCTCGCTTTGTTATGTTAACAATACCACATGCTTACCACTTTCACAGGTGCATCTGTCCTAATAAGGAGAATTCGACCTTGTCCCGCGGTAGTGTTAACTTTCAGTAATAAACCTCTTCCTTGTCCTGATAGGTGAAGGTGAGAAATATTTCAAGGCCGTTCACCTTGAAAAATTCCGGTCAACCTTCTCATCCACGAACAAAGGGATAAGGTCACGTTTTTTTGTAAGGGAGCAATTTTGCCAGTTATAGCCATTACGTTCAACCGCCTGGCACGTGGTTTCCTTTCTCATTTGTAAAGGTTTATTATCATTAGGCTCCCATGCACACCATGCATCATTTCTAGTGAGGCACTAGCCGCAACACACTCGTTGATATAGACAAGGCAACGAAGGGACTATGAAAAGCTTTTTCAGAGGAGTTTTTTTTTCTTAAGTGTAGAGAGACACTGAACAGCATAAAGGCACGTAATTTTTTGTATTCTGGTCCGAATGGATTTTTCCTTAGGAGGGAGGTCTAGCTCTCCCGCCCTCTCCCCACAAACATCACATTGGCTACAGGTATGGGCAGCAGATAAAAGATCAGATGACAGATATCGTCACTTTGGCCATTGCTTCAAGAACCTGGGGCCGTTGCTCCTGGTACAGCCCCACACTTACACTTGTAATCCCCAATTTATACCCACAGAATCAGTTTATAAACATATTTAGACCGGCAGGCATGTAGCATAGTATGAAACAAGATGCAATAGGGGTGTCTAGAAAAGTAAGACCTAGAAACATAAGACCCCCAAAGATACTGTAATAGGTGCATGATTTTTCATCAGGGTCTTACTTTTGTAGACACCTGTGTGGGTGTCTAGAAAAGTAAGACCCGGAGATAAATGTTTCATGTCGTTGACAGGAAGACCTCCAAGATACTGCAATACATACTTCAGACTAAGATGAATGCAAAAATAAACTAAAAACTGGATGCTGGTTTCTTTTCATCAGGGTCTTACTATTCTAGACACCTGTGTGGGTGTACAAAAGTAAGACCCTGATGAAAAATCCCCCACAGCAAGTCTTTGGTTCTTTTAGATATAAACATATTGTGAAATATGTATAACAGTACACTGGAAGGTTCCTGAGAACTGCACTATGATTTTTTTTCTGGGTCTTACTTTTCTAGAAAAAAAAACAAATACATTTAACAGCATGTTCTTTGAACCCCGATACAATTTCCCTAACTCAAGATCGCGCTTAAAAGATTGGTTATTGTTAAAAAAAAACTTCCACTTTTCAACAAATCATAAGTCACAGAAAGTTGTGTAATGTGGGCACATTCCCAAACCTTAATTATTTAAAATGATGCAACTTCCGTAACTCTTCTACTGCATAATGTAGTAAGTTGAGGAATTAAAGTTATTGACAGATTGCGAGGGTTTATTGTTGAAATTGGATAGTTTGAAAATAACTGAGGGAATTTCCTTTGTATATTGCATGATATTAAACGCAATATATCCTTTTTTATGTACATCCTGCATAAATTGATAAATATTATGTGGGCTACACCTTTCCCTTTGTGTGTTTTAGTAAAACGGTCGGGCGTGATTTCTAAGTTGTTTTCCGTTTATAGAGAATGTGGTGCGCGAGCATGTTCTAAAGGGGAATTTTGCGTTTGTTTCATATAGGGAAACCCCCTCTTCTTTAACTGCTAAAACTAATATTTATTGGCACAGAATGAATTAGACTGATAAAACTAAGACAGTATGGGAACCTTCTTCTAAAGAAGTAAAGTTGATACGGATAAAATTCAGTTATTTGTTGCTCAATTGTAATTTTTTTTACCCAAATTTTCAAGATTACTAATGATACAACTTCCATAACCGACTTGTGCATAATAATTTTAGGAGGTTACGGTACACTGTTATTGAGGCTTATTGGCTATAGCGAGAATCGTCGTTTGCTACGTTGAATCATCATACGCAATATTCTCCTTTTAAAATGAATTAGAAAAAGCCTTAACCTTAAGAGAAGAATAAAACCTCTTCATGAAACCATTTTGAGTGCTGAACGTAAAGATACACCATTTAAATTGTAAAAGGCACTTTCCCAAAGCGGCATGTAGACGAATCTGATTACAATTTTTAATTTATGATTGTTAAATATACGGTACATCCTTATCAAGTCTAAAATAATGAGCTTGCATTTGTGATCCGTCATGTGTTCCTGCTACACACTGTGTGTGTCCAGTGACAGAGTGCCCATATGGTCTGGGGCGCTAGTCCCCCTCCCCACGGACCAAAATGCCCTGCCGGTGCCGTTTTCATCTTTTAAATATCCTGTTTTTAACGAGCCCCTGCAGACCATTCTCGTTCCCTCTGACCGACGGCATGTTCAAGTGGTTAGAGCATCAGAATTGCAGTCTCGAGGTTGGGAGTTCGAGTCCCGGGCGGCTCACGGAACGTACAACTCAGAATAAGCATTGGAGTAGGAAAATGAGCAAGTGAGCCACAACTGGAAAAGGGCCATGGCCGGCTTGGCTTGAACCAATTGGTTGGACGCTGGAACGTAAAACTTGATTTAAAGGCCCAGTTCTCTCACCCCAGACACTACCAATTCTCCTAACCTTCTCACTTTAGCCCCTCCCACAATTGTCTGAAATTCATGCTCATCCAGATACAATTTATTGCTTCAAGGTGAGTAAAGAAAAACTCAGTTTATGAAATCAAAACACTCTCAGTACCATTCATGCTGTGTAATATAAGCTTTGATACTCTGCATTGTTTGAATTAGCTGTCAATCAAATAGCTGAGCCAATTAAGAATTTTGGTATCCCCATATCAAAATTGTAGTTTGGGGCGAGAGGTTTGGCCCTTTAAACAAACCTACCCTCGCTTCCCCTGACCAAAATACCCAGCTACCGTGACCACCACTGTGTCTGTGTCGGTGAATGATAGTATGCTCGGAGAAGTCCAGGAACAATACAAAACATCTCAGTAGGGATTTGTCACACAGCCAAGCTTGTTTTGATTTGTCGCTTTGGTTAGATCTCTCTAAAACTGGTCATTCCCACGGTTATTTTGGTTAATACGTGCCGTCCTTCTCGTTCCCATTGTGGAAATGGTTGAAACGGTTCCACAGTACTAAATGCATCCACACGTTCGGCGATCCTTGTAATTGAAGGGATGGGTTAAAACGAAATGAATAAGGGATGGGTTAAAACGAAATGAATACATTAACACGTTCGGGTTCCTGAAGTGGGAGGGTCAAGTCTTCATTGCATGTTTTTACGTTGTTTTACTAGGGACTTGCCACCAGACTCTCTGGTTTTAAAAGTTCGACGTACCGTGCATTCAAATAGCAATACCCTGCGTACAACATGAAGGTAGGGATTCCTTTTGGGATTCGAATGCTCTTCTGAATGAAACTTTGGCCTACCATGTGACTGGTCATCAGACTCAGGTAGGGATGCCGTGGACACACTGGTGTCAAAACAATCCGCAGGAGACTATAAAGAAAGTGGGTGATATAATTTTCGGTCCGTGTACCAAACCCTATCCCTTAGATCAGAACATGTACGTTTCTTAGTAAGTTGGATTGTCTATTTAGTATTTTACATCAATCACAAAGAGTCATTTAATAAGTGTATGCCATATTGTTAACACATGAAACTTGAAGAAAGTAATAATCGATAATAGGCTACTCCGGTTTGGGCCAGCCAAATGGTAGATCATGTATGCACTCAGAAAAGGAGAAAGGGAATATGGATGCGCGTTGGTACTCTGGGTAAAAACATCACGCTCATATTCAGGTGTAAGGGATGATCATGCGCTATAGTCAGAAACATACCTTCGTCCCCTCTTGTGAAAGTTTGGCGGTCTACCCGGCCTGCAGTGGCGGCACCAGGATAAAAAGGTGGAGGCAAATGGAGGGCAAAAGAAAATTCTGGGGGGGGGGGGCAAAAAAGCGCGGAATCTTGTTAGGCCACTACTATTCCGGAGCTGACGGGGGGCAACTGGAGGGGCAAAGGTTCTGACTGGGGTCCCCCAACTCCCCCCTTTTTTTGGTGCCGCGACTGCTACCCTGCTTCCTATACGCTTACGTTGGAGAACACCATCATAAACAAAGGAACAAGCGATCCTATATGAGGCTTTAGTTCCCTTAGATTACTAACATCTCTCCGTGTCGTGGTAACTACACGAAATGTCGGGAAGTATTTCTTGTGGGTGTTCAGGAACCCCCTGGACCCCTTGGTGAGGAAAACGCCAAGTTCGGTGCCGAATTGAGAAGTCCCCCGGGGCTCTGATTACAAAGTTACGACAAGAAGAATAAAACAGTTTAGGCTTAACTACATCCAAATGTTACTACATACGCAACTTGTAAAGTAAAGCAGACTACAAACTAAGAATCACGAGACCGTATTTTATTAGGCTCATTCTCTGGCACTATATGGTGAAGAGTAAAGAAGGATTCCCTACCTAGACTGCTATAGAGCACCAACGATACGTCTTCTGATAAGGGGGGGGGGGTAGCCGGGAAAATGTTGAAAATGGCGTTCATACAGGTATAATATTTCGTTTTAGGTAACTGAAATTGCTTAGATAACTGGAATTAATTAAATGGGATTGAATTACTTTTATCCGATTCATCCCATAAAACTCCGACGAATGTGTTTTATTGCGTGACTTGACTTGAAAAAATCTGATACCAGATTTTAGTTAAATTAACTGAAAAGAGTAGGCCTAAAAGATGGGGATTAAATTCCACTTAAATGTCTAGAAAATTGCGGAACCCAAACATTTCTGTACACTTAAGTTTCCTTGAACTTGAAAAAACTTAGAAAAGGGGAAGAACATGTGTGCTCTTTGGAATTTCGAGGCTGGCACATCGTAGTAATTTTGGCGAATGTGGGACTATTCAAATAAACATGCTGAGTAGACGATGCCGGTGCAGTGACACAGTTATACTAGTTATACTAGGTATTTGTTTACGTGTTGTAATAAATCGGACACACTATTCACCGTACCGACAGTTAGATGGCTTACGTCTTTCAAGTGAACTTTGTCAAAGCCATGCGGACATTTGCACAAGTATATAATACAAACGATATCAATGTTGCTACGTTATTATAGGCTATACCGTACGCACAAAGTGTTCGCGAAACAAGTTAGAAGTATAATCATAAGGAACACCTTTGAACTCAAAAATGCATAGTCTGTATTTAAATCACTACCCCACAGTTTAAGTGTAAAATGTCGTTTTATAGTACAAAGACCTCTCACGTGACCGTGTATGACCTCAGCTTAAGACGCGTGTCGAGCACTGAGCGTTCGCTTAGTGGTTTTCTTTATTACTAGGATAAATTTTTGCTGGTCAAGCTTCAGAAACTGACCATCGTATTTTAGTTATCGAGCTCGTCTTAGGGTTTTTCGCATAATCAACGTGCTAATTTACATGTATGTGGGTAATAACTATAACATGCGAGCTAAGAGACGGACATAGCAACGGTTAACTGATCTCTCCATCGCCGGGTCACTGACAGCACGATGTTCGCGTGTTCAATACAGTTGTAAAGCAGTCAAGTCTATACTCACGTTTTCTTGACCGTGCACTGAGAGATCGCAGATTGGCCGTTGGGCAGGGGCACGAAGGGAAGGTAGGCCTACATAACCAAACTACCGTATGTAGGGCTTGGTTACATGCTGCTTGTTCGGTAACTATGAAACATATATTCGAACACTGAGCACTAATTTAACCCATTCTACAAGGCTCAATTGCCAATGGTTATTTTCCACTTATTCCGTTTCTCTCTCTCTCTTTGAGGAGGGGCGATTTATTGGGAAGATGGCGGACCACTAAGAAACACACATGTGCTTCCCGTCCGTCTCGGCGGACTTAAAATACCGCTAGTGTCCGATCGAATAGATTTTCACGTAAACAACGGCTTACTTGACCAAACTTCTTGACTCTCAACTCAGTTCTAACCCTTGGAAATAGCTATAATTCTTGCCGTTAACTTTCTTAAAAAAATTACTACCCAGGCTGCATCAATTCTAATAGTATATGGTAACCAGTGGCGTAGCCACAGGGTGGTTTGAGGGTTAGATCCCCCATGACCCAACCTTGCAGTGCAAAAAACACCTAAAACAGCGGTTCTTCTCTCTATCCTTAACTTTTCCCTAATTCACCCCCCCCCCCATGACACCACCCTTCCCCCCACCCACCCCCACCCCCGTGGGAAACTCCCGGAAACAAAGGAGGAGTGTACATGTATGTGGTACATAATGTGTATCTTATCGCGCAAGTGGTCTTCTAGTGTGTCCGTTCTCAGCTATCGATTTTGAGGCACTAGACAATAATACAATAATACTGTAGCCCGCAAGGAAGCAAATGAAATATTTATTATCATGATACAGGCGATAGGGTACCGTACCTCACTCACATGAGCGACAGAGGTTTCGATAGGAGACGGAGCCGGTCATGAATTATTTCCCAGTCGACTAAGTAAGGCTTCCGTCGTTGCCAGTTTGAAAACAGAGTACCGTAGCGTACCAATCAATGTAAAATCTGTGACATAAAGGTGGTACTAGGATCAAGCATTATACTTGTTGCGTGTCTTTGCATTGTTTAGCGTACCTATACTGACCGGCGTAACCCGTAACTCTGGGGGAATTTCTCAACTTAGTAGGCCAGTCCTTAATTGTTTTAACTTTTCTTTTCGGTTAGTTGTTTCGGTTAGAGGCCCCAGAATTCGCCCGACCAAGTTAATTTTTATTCCGTAAACTTGAAAATATAATGCTAATGCGATCGGAGGGCACCGATGAATTGCCTTTGTAAAGTTTTTCTCTTTTTCACTCACTTTCTCACTTTGCTCACGTTACACCATGTATAAATGTAACACACCATTGCGTATATGAGTCCAAACCTCTGATCCGCCGATTTTACCGGACCTATACCGTACCTCAGTGCTAATGAAAAAGTATTTCTCACTGAGTTCAGTACTGAGTGTGTAGCCTACTACGTGTATGGTAAACATAGCACTGTCACATACACACTCTAACACACTTGGACAAAAATTTTGCGGTACGGTCCGAATGTGCACCTTCTTAATTTTCGGCTAAGGTACTTTACCCAACTTGGTTACAAAAATTTTCTAGGAAAAAATTTACCCAACAGGATATCTTTTTTCCACGTGTGATCTTTCCCATCATTGTAGAAAGTTTCATGCTAAACCAAACTTGAAAAGATTAGATAAGACTTGAAAGGATTTCTTTTACTGGTCCGTTTTCTTCTTTTGTTTAGTAACTACGCCAAGCTAATATTTCAAATGTCGTTGTTTTATGTTCTACGTTACTTTAATGTGAATTTTGGCTTGTTTGTAATAGAAATCAATCGATGATATAAATAAATCAAATCAAATCAAATAAATCAAATCAAATCAACTACGGGTTAAAGTTCACTTGACCACTGAGAGTGTGTAACTACCACGGACTTATATACATGGACACAGCATGTAACGCATACGTCCTATCCGTAGCTGGTCGCCACTGCCTGGGGCAAAAAGGCGCACCAAGATGGCCGCCGTGAAGCTATGCATCGTCTGATTTGAAGACGACTGTAATATTTTAAACAAAAGTTAAACTTAAATGGGAAGGAATATCATATTCCTGCAATACGTGAAGTGATTTTGACCTTACTTTGCCATATTTCAAAAATATTACAACCTTCTTGCAAAATATGGGAATCTATTTGAGCAAGTCCAAGCTTTCACACAAAATCATAGACGGCCATCTTGGTGCGCTTTTTCTCACACGTACGACAGCGAAAATGGATAGTGCAGTATGATCTGTACATGTATAGGAAGTCCGTGGTGACTACTAATAAGATAAAATTCTACTCCTGGTAACTTACTCTTTTTCGATTTTCCTCGCGGGCCGCATGAAATGACCTCAAATCCACATACGACCCCCAGACCGAAGGTTCCCAACCCCTATGGAGTGTATGCAACCCTGCGGCACTTTTTTATTTCATACGTATGCTGTTGCATTATAATATTATTAAAACGATCGCTGATGCATTCAGTCACTGCCCTTACATTAGTGTAATTCACCATAATTCAGCACAATGAACAGCTTAATTGACCGAGGAAAAAACGTCAATTCACATATGTTAAAATTATTCCAATTGCAAATCAAAAAATACACCCCTGTCAACTTGTTTATATTGCTGCCCTTCAGCCGCAGTTCAAGCCATAAATTCATCGTTCCCGAACACGTTTATGTAATCGTAAGACTAGCTAACCATGACCTTGGCCTAACACCGGCACTGATATACTCCTATCATGGGCTATTTTTGCCCTCAAGACCCGATGAGTTTTTTGAATTTGTCATTACCATGCAATTTACTGAACCGTTTCTAATTCTATCCACTTGGTTTTATTTATAGATGATTGTCCACGTTGATTATTACCCGGCATTGCTGCATGGGCGGTTTCTGTCTTTACGCAAGGTCAGCATATAATATGGATGCTTCATGCCTGCAGACGGTCACCGACTAGTACTAATTACCTTAACAATTCATAATTGGACTTTTGAATATGTTTGGCGGGTAGTGGCGACGGGGAGCACCCAAAGGCTTGTCACACCAGCACACTGCTCTGCAGAAATAACCAAGATTTTCAATTGCATTTTCGTTACATTTCACAAATGTCACGATAATGTGAAACAAACCATTTGGCTCACTGGAAGTTGACAGAAACTCGCTGGCAACTGCCTGGTCAGTCCAGAGAAAAAGAATACATTCGAAACTGTAAAACGATATGCCATCCAAACTTAGATGTGAGTACGTGTTCATTCATTGCACTCTAACAATGAAAAGAGTGAAATGTTACTCGTCAAAAGAGTGAAAACTACAAATAAAACTAACACCAAAAACAGGGAAATTCTTCCCATAAAGAGTGACATTCAATTCAAACAGTCAAAAGAGGGAAGGAAGTTCACGGAGTGCCTGCAGTGACCACTCTTAGAAACACCCATCCTGACAGCACTCGTTGAAGAGTGAGTTTTAGAGGTCAGTTGGTGTAAGGGTTTAACGGGCAGGAGCAGTCATCCCAAATTGAAGAAGTGTAGTAGACTGTCCAGTTTCATGAATGGCTGTTGGGAGTCATGTGACAATGCTTTTTCTCTTCAAATGTAAAATTTACCAGAAATAACTGCTTGGTTTACCTTGAATATGCAATAGTAAAGTCATAAAATGTAATTACAGATACTTTGAAGAGAAATAAGATGAAAATTGAGTAAGTTAGCTTTTTCTTCCAAATAAGTTTTGGGGACTGCTCTTTACCTTTAACTACTTCCACTCTTCTTGGGGTGAATTTCACTTTTTTACAACATGTAACTAAAGGGAATGAATACTTTAATGAAAGGATTCACATTTTTTTCACTCTGACGTCATGTCTCTCAATTTTGAACTGCTTCTTCAGTTCTTACACATACATTATGGAGGAGAGCCGACTAAGTTTTGGACAAGGGGGAACATTCCTTTTTAGTTTTAAGTTTATTTCTGTAAAACAAATGGAACAATAATACACGAATTTAAGCCTTTCAAGGATTGTCATTAAAGACGAGAGAAAAAGAAAATCACAGCACACTTCAAGAGGAAATAAACATTTTTAAAGTTCTGGTCCTGAGAACATTCGTTATATTCTTTGCGTCTATGTGTTAAATGTTCTCAAAAGCCATTATTGTAAATTTGCACCCGCAAAATAATATTCTCCATAGCCTAGCGCAAATGTGACAATGCTGCACTACCTTTTGTAAAAGGGGTTACACCTAAAATGATAACGTTTTTCAGTTAACATTTTAAGTTGTATACACATGTAAAATACACCCGGAATTGTCTTTTTTATAAATTCGGGGCTAAAAGTACCAAAGGTTTCAGTGTTCGTGTTGACCAAAAATGAGCAAAATGCTTGCAAATATGAGCTAACTTTGTGGGGTATACTATGGACCCACCCAAATATAGCCATGCCTAACCTTCGTACAGGCTTGACAACTGCCATATAAAGAAGGTTTTCCTGAGTCTGAAAGTGCAGTTACCCCTCTGAGGTCACATTCCTGTCCGTCTGGCTGGCTGGCCTGGGAACTATCACTCCATTACTGCCTTCAAGGTCAGACCGTGCAGCTCAGACCGGCGGCATCAGCTAATAAGGTACCGTCTGCAACAGAGAAGTCTGCAGACAGGACACGGCCTGGTACTGTGACCGCATGGTACATTTTCTTGTTCCTTGCACGATTTTATGTTTGACAGACTTCACGCTGAGACGTTGTAGACGGTACACTTAAAAGCCAGAGGATCTCTCGGATAGTTTTCCCACAGCTTTGAAGACAGGCTTGGACGTTGATCCATGTTTTTGGATACGTGAAAAGAACTATGAGTCTAAATGTTTGATAATATGCAATTTTTGTATCCTTTTCGAAAATACATCCTTTCGTAATGACAATGTATATTAACAAACCTAGTAACGAAAAATTTCAAAATGCAATTCACTATTGCAAGTTTTCCCCTGGTCCGAAACGTGTACACGTCATGTCCCCAATAAACCCGGTCATCCTGCTGAGAGTCATGTACCACGGAGCTCCAGCTTTTGCAGCCAGCCACCTGCATATACATATCCTGTCATCGTCTCACAAACTGAATACAGCTACTATATATGTAACTTTCATTGTCCTCCATTACCTCGTGCGACGTGTAGGCTATCACAACATCTAAGTACTACCCCACCCAATCTAACCTTCATAGCAGGCCGTCGAATATGTACTTCTCTTTTGACGATGGCATTAAAAGCGGGACCAATATAGGTGCAGTAGTATTAAAACATGACCACCAAGCAGACCACCCCCCCGCCATACACACATTTTACACGTTGGCCTCAGTGCGTACATTAAAACGGCTCATTGAGTTGGGTCATGAAATTCATCAAAGTCTTCCAAACCTACTGAGTTTTCTTCACATACCAATGACAAATGCCAATCTTAGACAATCCCTATACCCTACACACAGATGACTGTTTTATGAGTGAGTACTTAACGGTTGAATTCGGTTTTCAAAAATTCGTTACCAGACACTTTTTCAAATTATGTACAAAACCGTTACAAGTTAGGACACAGGAAAATTCAAAATTTCAGCATTTTCTGTGATTTTTGGAATTGAAACTTGACTCGTTATGCCTAGCTATAAGCATTGTTATGTGATATTGACCCTTTGAGACTCTCATTAAGTTATCGATATCAACTCAATGAGCCTTTTTAACGGCATTTTGAAATAAAAAAAAATTGATTTGGTGCTACTCGCAAGGCAACGGTACCGGGTTTCTGGTAGTATATGACTGACGTATATCGAAGTGAGTCTCCCTTTCCTTGGAGATATTTTCCGTATTTTTTGTATCTCCCATATCACTACAATAAACCACGTAACTTTTTTTTTAATTTTCGTTTTCGGACGTACCGTATCCATTCTGAAGTGCTCCCATTTCTGCATTCTATGAGACAATTTCAGCATTTACAGCCGAATTCACCTGAACTCACGGATGCCCCCTGCAGTCGGCAAAAAATCCATAGT